>OZ020118.1:20647528-23047528 GCA_963971155.1 Anthrax anthrax
TTTTCCAACATTCTTCATTTCGCCTTATTTTGCAGAGGAAATCGAGAAAAATAATTGAAAATGATATATTTTATGTAGTCTCGATAACGGGCGTTTATTCAAAGGAAATATAAGTAAAAACAGTGGAACGTCATATTTTTCCAGAATTCTTCATTTCGCATGATTTTGCTTAAGAACTCGAGAAAAATAATGGAAAATGATATATTTTAGGAATTCTCGATATTGGCCGGTTGTACAGGGGAAATGTAAGTAAAGCCACAGGAACACCATATTTTTCCAACATTCTTCATTTCGCTTTATTTTGCAGAGGAAATCGAAAAAAATAATTGAAAATGATATATTTTATGAATTCTCGATATTGGGTGTTTGTACAAAGGAAATATAAGTAAAAAAGAGTTATACGCAATATTTTCCAGGATTCTTCATTTCGCCTGATTTTTCATATATAATTTAAGAATTTTCGATATTGGCCGTCTGTACAGGGGAAATGTAAGTCAAGCCACAGGAACACCATATTTTTCCAACATTCTTCATTTCGCCTTATTTTGCAGAGGAAATCGAAAAAAATAATTGAAAATGATATATTTTATGAATTCTCGATATTGGGTGTTTGTACAAAGGAAATATAAGTAAAAAAGAGTTATACGCAATATTTTCCAGGATTCTTCATTTCGCCTGATTTTTCATATATAATTTAAGAATTTTCGATATTGGCCGTGTGTACAGGGGAAATGTAAGTCAAGCCACAGGAACACCATATTTTTCCAACATTCTTCATTTCGCCTTATTTTGCAGAGGAAATCGAAAAAAATAATTGAAAATGATATATTTTATGAATTCTCGATATTGGGTGTTTGTACAAAGGAAATATAAGTAAAAAAGAGTTATACGCAATATTTTCCAGGATTCTTCATTTCGCCTGATTTTTCATATATAATTTAAGAATTTTCGATATTGGCCGTGTGTACAGGGGAAATGTAAGTCAAGCCACAGGAACACCATATTTTTCCAACATTCTTCATTTCGCCTTATTTTGCAGAGGAAATCGAAAAAAATAATTGAAAATGATATATTTTATGAATTCTCGATATTGGGTGTTTGTACAAAGGAAATATAAGTAAAAAAGAGTTATACGCAATATTTTCCAGGATTCTTCATTTCGCCTGATTTTTCATATATAATTTAAGAATTTTCGATATTGGCCGTGTGTACAGGGGAAATGTAAGTCAAGCCACAGGAACACCATATTTTTCCAACATTCTTCATTTCGCCTTATTTTGCAGAGGAAATCGAGAAAAATAATGGAAAATGATATATTTTAGGAATTCTCGATATTGGCCGGTTGTACAGGTGAAGTGTAAGTAAAGCCACAGGAACACCATATTTTTCCAACATCCTTCATTTCATATAAGTAAAAACAGTGGCACGCCATATTTTTCCAACATTCTTCATTTCGTCTTATTTTGCGATGAAAATCGAGAAAAATAATTGAAAATGATATATTTTATGAATTCTCGATATTGGGTGTTTATTCAAAGGAAATATAAGTAGAAAGAGTAGAACGCAATATTTTTCCAGGATTCTTCATTTCGCATGATTTTGCTTAAGAACTCGAGAAAAATAATGGAAAATGATATATTTTAGGAATTCTCGATATTGGCCGGTTGTACAGGGGAAGTGTAAGTAAAGCCACAGGAACACCATATTTTTCCAACATCCTTCATTTCATATAAGTAAAAACAGTGGCACGCCATATTTTTCCAACATTCTTCATTTCGTCTTATTTTGCGATGAAAATCGAGAAAAATAATTGAAAATGATATATTTTATGAATTCTCGATATTGGGTGTTTATTCAAAGGAAATATAAGTAGAAAGAGTAGAACGCAATATTTTTCCAGGATTCTTCATTTCGCATGATTTTGCTTAAGAACTCGAGAAAAATAATGGAAAATGATATATTTTATGAATTCTCGATATTGGCCGTTTGTACAGGGGAAATGTAAGTAAAGCCACAGTAACACCATATTTTTCCGACATTCTTCATTTCGCACGATTTTGTTTAGGTAGTTGAGAAAAACAATGGATAATGATATATTTCATGAATTCTCGATATTGGGCGTTTATACAAAGGAAATATAAGTAAAAACAGTGGAACGTCATATTTATCCAGGATTCTTCATTTCGCCTGATTTTTGATATATTTTAAGAATTTTCGGTATTGGCCGTTTTTACAGGGGAAATGTAAGTAAAGCCACGGGAACACCATATTTTTCCAACATCCTTCATTTCATATAAGTAAAAACAGTGGCACGCCATATTTTTCCAAGATTCTTCATTTCGTCTTATTTTGCGATGGAAATCGAGAAAAATAATTGAAAATGATATATTTTATGAATTCTCGATATTAGGCGTTTATTCAAAGGAAATTTAAGTAGAAAGAGTAGAACGCAATATTTTTCCAGGATTCTTCATTTCGCATGATTTTGCTTAAGAACTCGAGAAAAATAATGGAAAATGATATATTTTAGGAATTCTCGATATTGGCCGGTTGTACAGGGGAAGTGTAAGTAAAGCCACAGGAACACCATATTTTTCCAACATTCTTCATTTCGCTTTATTTTGCAGAGGAAATATAAGTAAAAAAGAGTTATACGCAATATTTTCCAGGATTCTTCATTTCGCCTGATTTTTCATATATAATTTAAGAATTTTCGATATTGGCCGTGTGTACAGGGGAAATGTAAGTCAAGCCACAGGAACACCATATTTTTCCAACATTCTTCATTTCGCCTTATTTTGCAGAGGAAATCGAAAAAAATAATTGAAAATGATATATTTTATGAATTCTCGATATTGGGTGTTTGTACAAAGGAAATATAAGTAAAAAAGAGTTATACGCAATATTTTCCAGGATTCTTCATTTCGCCTGATTTTTCATATATAATGTAAGAATTTTCGATATTGGCCGTGTGTACAGGGGAAATGTAAGTCAAGCCACAGGAACACCATATTTTTCCAACATTCTTCATTTCGCCTTATTTTGCAGAGGAAATCGAGAAAAATAATTGAAAATGATATATTTTATGAATTCTCGATATTAGGCGTTTATTCAAAGGAAATATAAGTAGAAAGAGTAGAACGTCATATTTTTCCAGGATTCTTCATTTCGCATGATTTTGCTTAAGAACTCGAGAAAAATAATGGAAAATGATATATTTTAGGAATTCTCGATATTGGCCGGTTGTACAGGGGAAATGTAAGTAAAGCCACAGGAACACCATATTTTTCCAACATTCTTCATTTCGCTTTATTTTGCAGAGGAAATCGAAAAAAATAATTGAAAATGATATATTTTATGAATTCTCGATATTGGGTGTTTGTACAAAGGAAATATAAGTAAAAAAGAGTTATACGCAATATTTTCCAGGATTCTTCATTTCGCCTGATTTTTCATATATAATTTAAGAATTTTCGATATTGGCCGTCTGTACAGGGGAAATGTAAGTCAAGCCACAGGAACACCATATTTTTCCAACATTCTTCATTTCGCCTTATTTTGCAGAGGAAATCGAAAAAAATAATTGAAAATGATATATTTTATGAATTCTCGATATTGGGTGTTTGTACAAAGGAAATATAAGTAAAAAAGAGTTATACGCAATATTTTCCAGGATTCTTCATTTCGCCTGATTTTTCATATATAATTTAAGAATTTTCGATATTGGCCGTGTGTACAGGGGAAATGTAAGTCAAGCCACAGGAACACCATATTTTTCCAACATTCTTCATTTCGCCTTATTTTGCAGAGGAAATCGAAAAAAATAATTGAAAATGATATATTTTATGAATTCTCGATATTGGGTGTTTGTACAAAGGAAATATAAGTAAAAAAGAGTTATACGCAATATTTTCCAGGATTCTTCATTTCGCCTGATTTTTCATATATAATTTAAGAATTTTCGATATTGGCCGTGTGTACAGGGGAAATGTAAGTCAAGCCACAGGAACACCATATTTTTCCAACATTCTTCATTTCGCCTTATTTTGCAGAGGAAATCGAGAAAAATAATGGAAAATGATATATTTTAGGAATTCTCGATATTGGCCGGTTGTACAGGGGAAGTGTAAGTAAAGCCACAGGAACACCATATTTTTCCAACATCCTTCATTTCATATAAATAAAAATTGTGGAACGCCATATTTTTCCAAGATTCTTCATTTCGTCTTATTTTGCGATGAAAATCGAGAAAAATAATTGAAAATGATATATTTTATGAATTCTCGATATTGGGCGTTTATTCAAAGGAAATATAAGTAGAAAGAGTAGAACGCAATATTTTTCCAGGATTCTTCATTTCGCATGATTTTGCTTAAGAACTCGAGAAAAATAATGGAAAATGATATACTTTAAGTAGTCTCGATAAAGGGCGTTTATTCAAAGGAAATATAAGTAAAAAGAGTGGAATGCAATATTTTTCCAGGACTCTTCATTTCGCCTGATTTTTGATATATTTTAAGAATTTTCGGTATTGGCCGTGTGTACTGGAGAAATGTAAGTAAAGCCACAGGAACACCATATTTTTTCAATTTTCTTCATTTCGCCTTATTTTGCAGAGGAAATCGAGAAAAATAATTGAAAATGATATATTTTTAAAATTCTCGATATTAGGTGTTTGTACAAAGGAAATATAAGTAAAAAGAGTGAAACGCAATATTTTTCCAGTATTCTTCATTTCGCCTGATTTTTCATATATAATTTAAGAATTTTCGGTTTTGGCCGTGTGTACAGGGGATATGTAAGTAAAGCCACAGGAACACCATATTTTTCCAACATTCTTCATTTCGCCTTATTTTGCAGAGGAAATCGAGAAAAATAATTGAAAATGATATACTTTATGAATTCTCGATAACGGGCGTTTATTCAAAGAAAATATAACTAAAAAGAGTGGAACGCAATATTTTTCCAGGACCCTTTATTTCGCCTGATTTTTGATATATTTTAAGAATTTTCGGTATTGGCCGTGTGTACAGGGGAAATGTAAGTAAAGCCACAGGAACACCATATTTTTTCAATTTTCTTCATTTCGCTTTATTTTGCAGAGGAACCCGCGATATATAATTGAAAATGATATATTTTATGAATTCTCGATATTGGGTGTTTTTACAAAGGAAATATAAGTAAAAAAGAGAAAAACGCAATATTTTCCAGGATTCTTCATTTCGCCTGATTTTTCATATATAATTTAAGAATTTTCGATATTGGCCGTGTGTACAGGGGAAATGTAAGTCAAGCCACAGGAACACCATATTTTTCCAACATTCTTCATTTCGCCTTATTTTGCAGAGGAAATCGAGAAAAATAATTGAAAATGATATATTTTATGAATTCTCGATATTAGGCGTTTATTCAAAGGAAATATAAGTAGAAAGAGTAGAACGTCATATTTTTCCAGGATTCTTCATTTCGCATGATTTTGCTTAAGAACTCGAGAAAAATAATGGAAAATGATATATTTTAGGAATTCTCGATATTGGCCGGTTGTACAGGGGAAATGTAAGTAAAGCAACAGGAACACCATATTTTTCCAACATTCTTCATTTCGCTTTATTTTGCAGAGGAAATCGAAAAAAATAATTGAAAATGATATATTTTTTGAATTCTCGATATTGGGTGTTTGTACAAAGGAAATATAAGTAAAAAAGAGAAAAACGCAATATTTTCCAGGATTCTTCATTTCGCCTGATTTTTCATATATAATTTAAGAATTTTCGATATTGGCCGTGTGTACAGGGGAAATGTAAGTCAAGCCACAGGAACACCATATTTTTCCAACATTCTTCATTTCGCCTTATTTTGCAGAGGAAATCGAGAAAAATAATTGAAAATGATATATTTTATGTAGTCTCGATAACGGGCGTTTATTCAAAGGAAATATAAGTAAAAACAGTGGAACGTCATATTTTTCCAGGATTCTTCATTTCGCATGATTTTGCTTAAGAACTCGAGAAAAATAATGGAAAATGATATATTTTAGGAATTCTCGATATTGGCCGGTTGTACAGGGGAAATGTAAGTAAAGCCACAGGAACACCATATTTTTCCAACATTCTTCATTTCGCTTCATTTTGCAGAGGAAATCGAAAAAAATAATTGAAAATGATATATTTTATGAATTCTCGATATTGGGTGTTTGTACAAAGGAAATATAAGTAAAAAAGAGTTATACGCAATATTTTCCAGGATTCTTCATTTCGCCTGATTTTTCATATATAATTTAAGAATTTTCGATATTGGCCGTCTGTACAGGGGAAATGTAAGTCAAGCCACAGGAACACCATATTTTTCCAACATTCTTCATTTCGCCTTATTTTGCAGAGGAAATCGAAAAAAATAATTGAAAATGATATATTTTATGAATTCTCGATATTGGGTGTTTGTACAAAGGAAATATAAGTAAAAAAGAGTTATACGCAATATTTTCCAGGATTCTTCATTTCGCCTGATTTTTCATATATAATTTAAGAATTTTCGATATTGGCCGTGTGTACAGGGGAAATGTAAGTCAAGCCACAGGAACACCATATTTTTCCAACATTCTTCATTTCGCCTTATTTTGCAGAGGAAATCGAAAAAAATAATTGAAAATGATATATTTTATGAATTCTCGATATTGGGTGTTTGTACAAAGGAAATATAAGTAAAAAAGAGTTATACGCAATATTTTCCAGGATTCTTCATTTCGCCTGATTTTTCATATATAATTTAAGAATTTTCGATATTGGCCGTGTGTACAGGGGAAATGTAAGTCAAGCCACAGGAACACCATATTTTTCCAACATTCTTCATTTCGCCTTATTTTGCAGAGGAAATCGAAAAAAATAATTGAAAATGATATATTTTATGAATTCTCGATATTGGGTGTTTGTACAAAGGAAATATAAGTAAAAAAGAGTTATACGCAATATTTTCCAGGATTCTTCATTTCGCCTGATTTTTCATATATAATTTAAGAATTTTCGATATTGGCCGTGTGTACAGGGGAAATGTAAGTCAAGCCACAGGAACACCATATTTTTCCAACATTCTTCATTTCGCCTTATTTTGCAGAGGAAATCGAGAAAAATAATGGAAAATGATATATTTTAGGAATTCTCGATATTGGCCGGTTGTACAGGGGAAGTGTAAGTAAAGCCACAGGAACACCATATTTTTCCAACATCCTTCATTTCATATAAGTAAAAACAGTGGCACGCCATATTTTTCCAACATTCTTCATTTCGTCTTATTTTGCGATGAAAATCGAGAAAAATAATTGAAAATGATATATTTTATGAATTCTCGATATTGGGTGTTTATTCAAAGGAAATATAAGTAGAAAGAGTAGAACGCAATATTTTTCCAGGATTCTTCATTTCGCATGATTTTGCTTAAGAACTCGAGAAAAATAATGGAAAATGATATATTTTAGGAATTCTCGATATTGGCCGGTTGTACAGGGGAAGTGTAAGTAAAGCCACAGGAACACCATATTTTTCCAACATCCTTCATTTCAAATAAGTAAAAATAGTGGAACGCCATATTTTTCCAAGATTCTTCATTTCGTCTTATTTTGCGATGGAAATCGAGAAAAATAATTGATAATGATATATTTTATGAATTCTCGATATTGGGCGTTTATTCAAAGGAAATATAAGTAGAAAGAGTAGAACGCAATATTTTTCCAGGATTCTTCATTTCGCATGATTTTGCTTAAGAACTCGAGAAAAATAATGGAAAATGATATATTTTATGAATTCTCGATATTGGCCGTTTGTACAGGGGAAATGTAAGTAAAGCCACAGTAACACCATATTTTTCCGACATTCTTCATTTCGCACGATTTTGTTTAGGTAGTTGAGAAAAACAATGGATAATGATATATTTCATGAATTCTCGATATTGGGCGTTTATACAAAGGAAATATAAGTAAAAACAGTGGAACGTCATATTTATCCAGGATTCTTCATTTCGCCTGATTTTTGATATATTTTAAGAATTTTCGGTATTGGCCGTTTTTACAGGGGAAATGTAAGTAAAGCCACGGGAACACCATATTTTTCCAACATCCTTCATTTCATATAAGTAAAGCCACAGGAACACCATATTTTTCCAACATTCTTCATTTCGCCTTATTTTGCAGAGGAAATCGAGAAAAATAATTGAAAATGATATACTTTATGAATTCTCGATATTGGGTGTTAATTCAAAGAAAATATAAGTAAAAAGAGTGAAACGCAATATTTTTCCAGGATTCTTCATTTCGCCTGATTTCTGATATATTTTATGAATTTTCGGTATTGGCCGTTTGTACAGGGGAAATGTAAGTAAAGCCACAGGAACACCATATTTTTCCAACATTCTTCATTTCTCCTTATTTTGCAGAGGAAATCGAGATAAATAATGGAAAATGATATATATTATGAATTCTCGATATTGGGCGTTTATTCAAAGGAAATATAACTAAAAAGAGTGGAACGCAATATTTTTCCAGGACTCTTCATTTCGCCTGATTTTTGATATATTTTAAGAATTTTCGGTATTGGCCGTGTGTACAGGGGAAATGTAAGTAAAGCCACAGGAACACCATATTTTTTCAATTTTCTTCATTTCGCTTTATTTTGCAGAGGAACCCGCGATATATAATGGAAAATGATATATGTTATGAATTCTCGATAACGGGCGTTTATTCAAAGGAAATATAAGTAAAAAGAGTGGCACGTCATATTTATCCAGGATTCTTCATTTCGCCTGATTTTTGATATATTTTAAGAATTTTCGGTATTGGGCGTGCGTACAGGGGAAATGTAAGTAAAGCCACAGGAACACCATATTTTTCCAACATTCTCCATTTCGCATGATTTTGTTTGGGTAGTCGAGAAAAACAATGGATAACGATATATATTATGAATTCTCGATATTGGGCGTTTATTCAAAGGAAATATAACTAAAAAAAGTGGAATGCAATATTTTTCCAGGACTCTTCATTTCGCCTGATTTTTGATATATTTTAAGAATTTTCGGTATTGGCCGTGTGTACAGGGGAAATGTAAGTAAAGCCACAGGAACACCATATTTTTTCAATTTTCTTCATTTCGCTTTATTTTGCAGAGGAACCCGCGATATATAATGGAAAATGATATATATTATGAATTCTCGATAACGGGCGTTTATTCAAAGGAAATATAAGTAAAAAGAGTGGAACGCAATATTTTTCCAGGACTCTTCATTTCGCCTGATTTTTGATATATTTTAAGAATTTTCGGTATTGGCCGTGTGTACAGGGGAAATGTAAGTAAAGCCACAGGAACACCATATTTTTTCAATTTTCTTCATTTCGCTTTATTTTGCAGAGGAACCCGCGATATATAATGGAAAATGATATATATTATGAATTCTCGATAACGGGCGTTTATTCAAAGGAAATATAAGTAAAAAGAGTGGCACGTCATATTTATCCAGGATTCTTCATTTCGCCTGATTTTTGATATATTTTAAGAATTTTCGGTATTGGCCGTGCGTACAGGGGAAATGTAAGTAAAGCCACAGGAACACCATATTTTTCCAACATTCTTCATTTCGCCTTATTTTGCAGAGGAAATCGAGATAAATAATGGAAAATGATATATATTATGAATTCTCGATATTGGGCGTTTATTCAAAGGAAATATAACTAAAAAGAGTGGAACGCAATATTTTTCCAGGACTCTTCATTTCGCCTGATTTTTGATATATTTTAAGAATTTTCGGTATTGGCCGTGTGTACAGGAGAAATGTAAGTAAAGCCACAGAAACACCATATTTTTCCAACATTCTTCATTTCGCTTTATTTTGCAGAGGAAATCGAGATAAATAATGGAAAATGATATACTTTATGTAGTCTCGATAAAGGGCGTTTATTAAAAGGAAATATAAGTAAAAAGAGTGGAACGCAATATTTTTCCAGGACTCTTCATTTTGCCTGATTTTTGATATATTTTAAGAATTTTCGGTATTGGCCGTTTGTACAGGGGAAATGTAAGTAAAGCCACAGGAACACCATATTTTTCCAACATTCTTCATTTCGCATGATTTTGTTTATTTAGTCGAGAAAAACAATGGATATTGATATACTTTATGAATTCTCGATATTGGGTGTTTGTACAAAGGAAATATAAGTAAAAAAGAGTAAAACGCAATATTTTCCAGGATTCTTCATTTCGCATGATTTTTCATATATAATTTAAGAATTTTCGATATTGGCCGTGTGTACAGGGGAAATGTAAGTAAAGCCACAGAAACACCATATTTTTCCAACATTCTTCATTTCGCTTTATTTTGCAGAGGAAATCGAGATAAATAATGGAAAATGATATACTTTATGTAGTCTCGATATTGGGCGTTTATTCAAAGGAAATATAAGTAAAAAGAGTGGAACGCAATATTTTTCTAGGACTCTTCATTTCGCCTGATTTTTGATATATTTTAAGAATTTTCGGTATTGGCCGTTTGTACAGGGGAAATGTAAGTAAAGCCACAGGAACACCATATTTTTCCAACATTCTTCATTTCGCTTTATTTTGCAGAGGAAATCGAGATAAATAATGGAAAATGATATACTTTATGTAGTCTCGATAAAGGGCGTTTATTCAAAGGAAATATAAGTAAAAAGAGTGGAACGCAATATTTTTCCAGGACTCTTCATTTCGCCTGATTTTTGATATATTTTAAGAATTTTCGATATTGGCCGTGTGTACAGGGGAAATGTAAGTAAAGCCACAGAAACACCATATTTTTCCAACATTCTTCATTTCGTTTTATTTTGCAGAGGAAATCGAGATAAATAATGGAAAATGATATACTTTATGTAGTCTCGATAAAGGGCGTTTATTCAAAGGAAATATAAGTAAAAAGAGTGGAACGCAATATTTTTCCAGGACTCTGCATTTCGCCTGATTTTTGATATATTTTAAGAATTTTCGGTATTGGCCGTTTGTACAGGGGAAATGTAAGTAAAGCCACAGAAACACCATATTTTTCCAACATTCTTCATTTCGCTTTATTTTGCAGAGGAAATCGAGATAAATAATGGAAAATGATATACTTTATGTAGTCTCGATATTGGGTGTTTGTACAAAGGAAATATAAGTAAAAAGAGTGGAACGCAATATTTTTCCAGGACTCTTCATTTTGCCTGATTTTTGATATATTTTAAGAATTTTCGGTATTGGCCGTGCGTACAGGGGAAATGTAAGTAAAGCCACAGGAACACCATATTTTTTCAATTTTCTTCATTTCGCTTTATTTTGCAGAGGAACCCGCGATATATAATGGAAAATGATATATATTATGAATTCTCGATAACGGGCGTTTATTCAAAGGAAATATAAGTAAAAAGAGTGGAACGCAATATTTTTCCAGGACTCTTCATTTCGCCTGATTTTTGATATATTTTAAGAATTTTCGGTATTGGCCGTGTGTACAGGGGAAATGTAAGTAAAGCCACAGGAACACCATATTTTTTCAATTTTCTTCATTTCGCTTTATTTTGCAGAGGAACCCGCGATATATAATGGAAAATGATATATATTATGAATTCTCGATAACGGGCGTTTATTCAAAGGAAATATAAGTAAAAAGAGTGGAGCGCAATATTTTTCCAGGACTCTTCATTTCGCCTGATTTTTGATATATTTTAAGAATTTTCGGTATTGGCCGTTTGTACAGGGGAAATGTAAGTAAAGCCACAGGAACACCATATTTTTCTAACATTCTTCATTTCGCTTTATTTTGCAAAGGAAATCGAGATAAATAATGGAAAATGATATACTTTATGTAGTCTCGATAAAGGGCGTTTATTCAAAGGAAATATAAGTAAAAAGAGTGGAACGCAATATTTTTCCAGGACTCTTCATTTCGCCTGATTTTTGATATATTTTAAGAATTTTCGATATTGGCCGTGTGTACAGGGGAAATTTAAGTAAAGCCACAGAAACACCATATTTTTCCAACATTCTTCATTTCGCTTTATTTTGCAGAGGAAATCGAGATAAATAATGGAAAATGATATACTTTATGTAGTCTCGATAAAGGGCGTTTATTCAAAGGAAATATAAGTAAAAAGAGTGGAACGCAATATTTTTCCAGGACTCTTCATTTCGCCTGATTTTTGATATATTTTAAGAATTTTCGGTATTGGCCGTGTGTACAGGGGAAATGTAAGTAAAGCCACAGGAATACCATATTTTTTCAATTTTCTTCATTTCGCTTTATTTTGCAGAGGAACCCGCGATATATAATGGAAAATGATATATATTATGAATTCTCGATAACGGGCGTTTATTCAAAGGAAATATAAGTAAAAAGAGTGGAACGCAATATTTTTCCAGGACTCTTCATTTCGCCTGATTTTTGATATATTTTAAGAATTTTCGGTATTGGCCGTGTGTACAGGGGAAATGTAAGTAAAGCCACAGGAACACCATATTTTTTCAATTTTCTTCATTTCGCTTTATTTTGCAGAGGAACCCGCGATATATAATGGAAAATGATATATATTATGAATTCTCGATAACGGGCGTTTATTCAAAGGAAATATAAGTAAAAAGAGTGGCACGTCATATTTATCCAGGATTCTTCATTTCGCCTGATTTTTGATATATTTTAAGAATTTTCGGTATTGGCCGTGCGTACAGGGGAAATGTAAGTAAAGCCACAGGAACACCATATTTTTCCAACATTCTTCATTTCGCCTTATTTTGCAGAGGAAATCGAGATAAATAATGGAAAATGATATATATTATGAATTCTCGATATTGGGCGTTTATTCAAAGGAAATATAACTAAAAAGAGTGGAACGCAATATTTTTCCAGGACTCTTCATTTCGCCTGATTTTTGATATATTTTAAGAATTTTCGGTATTGGCCGTGTGTACAGGGGAAATGTAAGTAAAGCCACAGGAACACCATATTTTTTCAATTTTCTTCATTTCGCTTTATTTTGCAGAGGAACCCGCGATATATAATGGAAAATGATATATATTATGAATTCTCGATAACGGGCGTTTATTCAAAGGAAATATAAGTAAAAAGAGTGGCACGTCATATTTATCCAGGATTCTTCATTTCGCCTGATTTTTGATATATTTTAAGAATTTTCGGTATTGGCCGTGCGTACAGGGGAAATGTACGTAAAGCCACAGGAACACCATATTTTTCCAACATTCTTCATTTCGCCTTATTTTGCAGAGGAAATCGAGATAAATAATGGAAAATGATATATATTATGAATTCTCGATATTAGGCGTTTATTCAAAGGAAATATAACTAAAAAGAGTGGAACGCAATATTTTTCCAGGACTCTTCATTTCGCCTGATTTTTGATATATTTTAAGAATTTTCGGTATTGGCCGTGTGTACAGGGGAAATGTAAGTAAAGCCACAGGAACACCATATTTTTTCAATTTTCTTCATTTCGCTTTATTTTGCAGAGGAACCCGCGATATATAATGGAAAATGATATATATTATGAATTCTCGATAACGGGCGTTTATTCAAAGGAAATATAAGTAAAAAGAGTGGAACGCAATATTTTTCCAGGACTCTTCATTTCGCCTGATTTTTGATATATTTTAAGAATTTTCGGTATTGGCCGTGTGTACAGGGGAAATGTAAGTAAAGCCACAGGAACACCATATTTTTTCAATTTTCTTCATTTCGCTTTATTTTGCAGAGGAACCCGCGATATATAATGGAAAATGATATATATTATGAATTCTCGATAACGGGCGTTTATTCAAAGGAAATATAAGTAAAAAGAGTGGCACGTCATATTTATCCAGGATTCTTCATTTCGCCTGATTTTTGATATATTTTAAGAATTTTCGGTATTGGCCGTGCGTACAGGGGAAATGTAAGTAAAGCCACAGGAACACCATATTTTTCCAACATTCTTCATTTCGCCTTATTTTGCAGAGGAAATCGAGATAAATAATGGAAAATGATATATATTATGAATTCTCGATATTGGGCGTTTATTCAAAGGAAATATAACTAAAAAGAGTGGAACGCAATATTTTTCCAGGACTCTTCATTTCGCCTGATTTTTGATATATTTTAAGAATTTTCGGTATTGGCCGTGTGTACAGGGGAAATGTAAGTAAAGCCACAGGAACACCATATTTTTTCAATTTTCTTCATTTCGCTTTATTTTGCAGAGGAACCCGCGATATATAATGGAAAATGATATATATTATGAATTCTCGATAACGGGCGTTTATTCAAAGGAAATATAAGTAAAAAGAGTGGCACGTCATATTTATCCAGGATTCTTCATTTCGCCTGATTTTTGATATATTCTAAGAATTTTCGGTATTGGCCGTGCGTACAGGGAAAATGTAAGTAAAGCCACAGAAACACCATATTTTTCCAACATTCTTCATTTCGCTTTATTTTGCAGAGGAAATCGAGATAAATAATGGAAAATGATATACTTTATGTAGTCTCGATAAAGGGTGTTTATTCAAAGGAAATATAAGTAAAAAGAGTGGAACGCAATATTTTTCCAGGACTCTTCATTTCGCCTGATTTTTGATATATTTTAAGAATTTTCGGTATTGGCCGTGTGTACAGGGGAAATGTAAGTAAAGCCACAGGAACATCATATTTTTTCAATTTTCTTCATTTCGCTTTATTTTGCAGAGGAACCCGCGATATATAATGGAAAATGATATATATTATGAATTCTCGATAACGGGCGTTTATTCAAAGGAAATATAAGTAAAAAGAGTGGCACGTCATATTTATCCAGGATTCTTCATTTCGCCTGATTTTTGATATATTTTAAGAATTTTCGGTATTGGCCGTGCGTACAGGGGAAATGTAAGTAAAGCCACAGAAACACCATATTTTTCCAACATTCTTCATTTCGCTTTATTTTGCAGAGGAAATCGAGATAAATAATGGAAAATGATATACTTTATGTAGTCTCGATATTGGGTGTTTGTACAAAGGAAATATAAGTAAAAAGAGTGGAACGCAATATTTTTCCAGGACTCTTCATTTTGCCTGATTTTTGATATATTTTAAGAATTTTCGGTATTGGCCGTGCGTACAGGGGAAATGTAAGTAAAGCCACAGGAACACCATATTTTTTCAATTTTCTTCATTTCGCTTTATTTTGCAGAGGAACCCGCGATATATAATGGAAAATGATATATATTATGAATTCTCGATAACGGGCGTTTATTCAAAGGAAATATAAGTAAAAAGAGTGGAACGCAATATTTTTCCAGGACTCTTCATTTCGCCTGATTTTTGATATATTTTAAGAATTTTCGGTATTGGCCGTGTGTACAGGGGAAATGTAAGTAAAGCCACAGGAACACCATATTTTTTCAATTTTCTTCATTTCGCTTTATTTTGCAGAGGAACCCGCGATATATAATGGAAAATGATATATATTATGAATTCTCGATAACGGGCGTTTATTCAAAGGAAATATAAGTAAAAAGAGTGGAACGCAATATTTTTCCAGGACTCTTCATTTCGCCTGATTTTTGATATATTTTAAGAATTTTCGGTATTGGCCGTTTGTACAGGGGAAATGTAAGTAAAGCCACAGGAACACCATATTTTTCTAACATTCTTCATTTCGCTTTATTTTGCAAAGGAAATCGAGATAAATAATGGAAAATGATATACTTTATGTAGTCTCGATAAAGGGCGTTTATTCAAAGGAAATATAAGTAAAAAGAGTGGAACGCAATATTTTTCCAGGACTCTTCATTTCGCCTGATTTTTGATATATTTTAAGAATTTTCGATACTGGCCGTGTGTACAGGGGAAATTTAAGTAAAGCCACAGAAACACCATATTTTTCCAACATTCTTCATTTCGCTTTATTTTGCAGAGGAAATCGTAATAAATAATGGAAAATGATATACTTTATGTAGTCTCGATAAAGGGCGTTTATTCAAAGGAAATATAAGTAAAAAGAGTGGAACGCAATATTTTTCCAGGACTCTTCATTTCGCCTGATTTTTGATATATTTTAAGAATTTTCGGTATTGGCCGTGTGTACAGGGGAAATGTAAGTAAAGCCACAGGAATACCATATTTTTTCAATTTTCTTCATTTCGCTTTATTTTGCAGAGGAACCCGCGATATATAATGGAAAATGATATATATTATGAATTCTCGATAACGGGCGTTTATTCAAAGGAAATATAAGTAAAAAGAGTGGAACGCAATATTTTTCCAGGACTCTTCATTTCGCCTGATTTTTGATATATTTTAAGAATTTTCGGTATTGGCCGTGTGTACAGGGGAAATGTAAGTAAAGCCACAGGAACACCATATTTTTTCAATTTTCTTCATTTCGCTTTATTTTGCAGAGGAACCCGCGATATATAATGGAAAATGATATATATTATGAATTCTCGATAACGGGCGTTTATTCAAAGGAAATATAAGTAAAAAGAGTGGCACGTCATATTTATCCAGGATTCTTCATTTCGCCTGATTTTTGATATATTTTAAGAATTTTCGGTATTGGCCGTGCGTACAGGGGAAATGTAAGTAAAGCCACAGGAACACCATATTTTTCCAACATTCTTCATTTCGCCTTATTTTGCAGAGGAAATCGAGATAAATAATGGAAAATGATATATATTATGAATTCTCGATATTGGGCGTTTATTCAAAGGAAATATAACTAAAAAGAGTGGAACGCAATATTTTTCCAGGACTCTTCATTTCGCCTGATTTTTGATATATTTTAAGAATTTTCGGTATTGGCCGTGTGTACAGGGGAAATGTAAGTAAAGCCACAGGAACACCATATTTTTTCAATTTTCTTCATTTCGCTTTATTTTGCAGAGGAACCCGCGATATATAATGGAAAATGATATATATTATGAATTCTCGATAACGGGCGTTTATTCAAAGGAAATATAAGTAAAAAGAGTGGCACGTCATATTTATCCAGGATTCTTCATTTCGCCTGATTTTTGATATATTTTAAGAATTTTCGGTATTGGCCGTGCGTACAGGGGAAATGTAAGTAAAGCCACAGGAACACCATATTTTTCCAACATTCTTCATTTCGCCTTATTTTGCAGAGGAAATCGAGATAAATAATGGAAAATGATATATATTATGAATTCTCGATATTAGGCGTTTATTCAAAGGAAATATAACTAAAAAGAGTGGAGCGCAATATTTTTCCAGGACTCTTCATTTCGCCTGATTTTTGATATATTTTAAGAATTTTCGGTATTGGCCGTGTGTACAGGGGAAATGTAAGTAAAGCCACAGGAACACCATATTTTTTCAATTTTCTTCATTTCGCTTTATTTTGCAGAGGAACCCGCGATATATAATGGAAAATGATATATATTATGAATTCTCGATAACGGGCGTTTATTCAAAGGAAATATAAGTAAAAAGAGTGGAACGCAATATTTTTCCAGGACTCTTCATTTCGCCTGATTTTTGATATATTTTAAGAATTTTCGGTATTGGCCGTGTGTACAGGGGAAATGTAAGTAAAGCCACAGGAACACCATATTTTTTCAATTTTCTTCATTTCGCTTTATTTTGCAGAGGAACCCGCGATATATAATGGAAAATGATATATATTATGAATTCTCGATAACGGGCGTTTATTCAAAGGAAATATAAGTAAAAAGAGTGGCACGTCATATTTATCCAGGATTCTTCATTTCGCCTGATTTTTGATATATTTTAAGAATTTTCGGTATTCTCCGTGCGTACAGGGGAAATGTAAGTAAAGCCACAGGAACACCATATTTTTCCAACATTCTTCATTTCGCCTTATTTTGTAGAGGAAATCGAGATAAATAATGGAAAATGATATATATTATGAATTCTCGATATTGGGCGTTTATTCAAAGGAAATATAACTAAAAAGAGTGGAACGCAATATTTTTCCAGGACTCTTCATTTCGCCTGATTTTTGATATATTTTAAGAATTTTCGGTATTGGCCGTGTGTACAGGGGAAATGTAAGTAAAGCCACAGGAACACCATATTTTTTCAATTTTCTTCATTTCGCTTTATTTTGCAGAGGAACCCGCGATATATAATGGAAAATGATATATATTATGAATTCTCGATAACGGGCGTTTATTCAAAGGAAATATAAGTAAAAAGAGTGGCACGTCATATTTATCCAGGATTCTTCATTTCGCCTGATTTTTGATATATTTTAAGAATTTTCGGTATTGGCCGTGCGTACAGGGGAAATGTAAGTAAAGCCACAGAAACACCATATTTTTCCAACATTCTTCATTTCGCTTTATTTTGCAGAGGAAATCGAGATAAATAATGGAAAATGATATACTTTATGTAGTCTCGATAAAGGGCGTTTATTCAAAGGAAATATAAGTAAAAAGAGTGGAACGCAATATTTTTCCAGGACTCTTCATTTCGCCTGATTTTTGATATATTTTAAGAATTTTCGGTATTGGCCGTGTGTACAGGGGAAATGTAAGTAAAGCCACAGGAACATCATATTTTTTCAATTTTCTTCATTTCGCTTTATTTTGCAGAGGAACCCGCGATATATAATGGAAAATGATATATATTATGAATTCTCGATAACGGGCGTTTATTCAAAGGAAATATAAGTAAAAAGAGTGGCACGTCATATTTATCCAGGATTCTTCATTTCGCCTGATTTTTGATATATTTTAAGAATTTTCGGTATTGGCCGTGCGTACAGGGGAAATGTAAGTAAAGCCACAGAAACACCATATTTTTCCAACATTCTTCATTTCGCTTTATTTTGCAGAGGAAATCGAGATAAATAATGGTAAATGATATACTTTATGTAGTCTCGATAAAGGGCGTTTATTCAAAGGAAATATAAGTAAAAAGAGTGGAACGCAATATTTTTCCAGGACTCTTCATTTCGCCTGATTTTTGATATATTTTAAGAATTTTCGATATTGGCCGTGTGTACAGGGGAAATGTAAGTAAAGCCACAGAAACACCATATTTTTCCAACATTCTTCATTTCGCAGAGGAAATCGAGATAAATAATGGAAAATGATATACTTTATGTAGTCTCGATAAAGGGCGTTTATTCAAAGGAAATATAAGTAAAAAGAGTGGAACGCAATATTTTTCTAGGACTCTTCATTTCGCCTGATTTTTGATATATTTTAAGAATTTTCGGTATTGGCCGTTTGTACAGGGGAAATGTAAGTAAAGCCACAGGAACACCATATTTTTCCAACATTCTTCATTTCGCTTTATTTTGCAGAGGAAATCGAGATAAATAATGGAAAATGATATACTTTATGTAGTCTCGATAAAGGGCGTTTATTCAAAGGAAATATAAGTAAAAAGAGTGGAACGCAATATTTTTCCAGGACTCTTCATTTCGCCTGATTTTTGATATATTTTAAGAATTTTCGATATTGGCCGTGTGTACAGGGGAAATGTAAGTAAAGCCACAGAAACACCATATTTTTCCAACATTCTTCATTTCGCTTTATTTTGCAGAGGAAATCGAGATAAATAATGGAAAATGATATACTTTATGTAGTCTCGATAAAGGGCGTTTATTCAAAGGAAATATAAGTAAAAAGAGTGGAACGCAATATTTTTCCAGGACTCTTCATTTCGCCTGATTTTTGATATATTTTAAGAATTTTCGGTATTGGCCGTGTGTACAGGGGAAATGTAAGTAAAGCCACAGGAACACCATATTTTTTCAATTTTCTTCATTTCGCTTTATTTTGCAGAGGAACCCGCGATATATAATGGAAAATAATATATATTATGAATTCTCGATAACGGGCGTTTATTCAAAGGAAATATAAGTAAAAAGAGTGGAACGCAATATTTTTCCAGGACTCTTCATTTCGCCTGATTTTTGATATATTTTAAGAATTTTCGGTATTGGCCGTGCGTACAGGGGAAATGTAAGTAAAGCCACAGGAACACCATATTTTTCCAACATTCTTCATTTCGCCTTATTTTGCAGAGGAAATCGAGATAAATAATGGAAAATGATATACTTTATGTAGTCTCGATAAAGGGCGTTTATTCAAAGGAAATATAAGTAAAAAGAGTGGAACGCAATATTTTTCCAGGACTCTTCATTTCGCCTGATTTTTGATATATTTTAAGAATTTTCGGTATTGGCCGTGTGTACAGGGGAAATGTAAGTAAAGCCACAGAAACACCATATTTTTCCAACATTCTTCATTTCGCTTTATTTTGCAGAGGAAATCGAGATAAATAATGGAAAATGATATACTTTATGTAGTCTCGATAAAGGGCGTTTATTCAAAGGAAATATAAGTAAAAAGAGTGGAACGCAATATTTTTCCAGGACTCTTCATTTCGCCTGATTTTTGATATATTTTAAGAATTTTCGGTATTGGCCGTGTGTACAGGGGAAATGTAAGTAAAGCCACAGGAACACCATATTTTTTCAATTTTCTTCATTTCGCTTTATTTTGCAGAGGAACTCGCGATATATAATGGAAAATGATATATATTATGAATTCTCGATAACGGGCGTTTATTCAAAGGAAATATAAGTAAAAAGAGTGGAACGCAATATTTATCCAGGATTCTTCATTTCGCCTGATTTTTGATATATTTTAAGAATTTTCGGTATTGGCCGTGCGTACAGGGGAAATGTAAGTAAAGCCACAGGAACACCATATTTTTCCAACATTCTTCATTTCGCCTTATTTTGCAGAGGAAATCGAGATAAATAATGGAAAATGATATACTTTATGTAGTCTCGATAAAGGGCGTTTATTCAAAGGAAATATAAGTAAAAAGAGTGGAACGCAATATTTTTCCAGGACTCTTCATTTCGCCTGATTTTTGATATATTTTAAGAATTTTCGGTATTGGCCGTGTGTACAGGGGAAATGTAAGTAAAGCCACAGGAACACCATATTTTTTCAATTTTCTTCATTTCGCTTTATTTTGCAGAGGAACCCGCGATATATAATGGAAAATGATATATATTATGAATTCTCGATAACGGGCGTTTATTCAAAGGAAATATAAGTAAAAAGAGTGGAACGCAATATTTTTCCAGGACTCTTCATTTCGCCTGATTTTTGATATATTTTAAGAATTTTCGGTATTGGCCGTGTGTACAGGGGAAATGTAAGTAAAGCCACAGGAACACCATATTTTTTCAATTTTCTTCATTTCGCTTTATTTTGCAGAGGAACCCGCGATATATAATGGAAAATGATATATATTATGAATTCTCGATAACGGGCGTTTATTCAAAGGAAATATAAGTAAAAAGAGTGGCACGTCATATTTATCCAGGATTCTTCATTTCGCCTGATTTTTGATATATTTTAAGAATTTTCGGTATTGGCCGTGCGTACAGGGGAAATGTAAGTAAAGCCACAGGAACACCATATTTTTCCAACATTCTTCATTTCGCCTTATTTTGCAGAGGAAATCGAGATAAATAATGGAAAATGATATATATTATGAATTCTCGATATTGGGCGTTTATTCAAAGGAAATATAACTAAAAAGAGTGGAACGCAATATTTTTCCAGGACTCTTCATTTCGCCTGATTTTTGATATATTTTAAGAATTTTCGGTATTGGCCGTGTGTACAGGGGAAATGTAAGTAAAGCCACAGGAACACCATATTTTTTCAATTTTCTTCATTTCGCTTTATTTTGCAGAGGAACCCGCGATATATAATGGAAAATGATATATATTATGAATTCTCGATAACGGGCGTTTATTCAAAGGAAATATAAGTAAAAAGAGTGGAACGCAATATTTTTCCAGGATTCTTCATTTCGCCTGATTTTTGATATATTTTAAGAATTTTCGGTATTGGCCGTTTGTACAGGGGAAATGTAAGTAAAGCCACAGGAACACCATATTTTTCCAACATTCTTCATTTCGCATGATTTTGTTTATTTAGTCGAGAAAAACAATGGATATTGATATACTTTATGAATTCTCGATATTGGGCGTTTATTCAAAGGAAATATAACTAAAAAGAGTGGAACGCAATATTTTTCCAGGACTCTTCATTTCGCCTGATTTTTGATATATTTTAAGAATTTTCGGTATTGGCCGTGTGTACAGGGAAAATGTAAGTAAAGCCACAGGAACACCATATTTTTTCAATTTTCTTCATTTCGCTTTATTTTGCAGAGGAACCCGCGATATATAATGGAAAATGATATATATTATGAATTCTCGATAACGGGCGTTTATTCAAAGGAAATATAAGTAAAAAGAGTGGCACGTCATATTTATCCAGGATTCTTCATTTCGCCTGATTTTTGATATATTTTAAGAATTTTCGGTATTGGCCGTGCGTACAGGGGAAATGTAAGTAAAGCCACAGAAACACCATATTTTTTCAATTTTCTTCATTTCGCTTTATTTTGCAGAGGAACCCGCGATATATAATGGAAAATGATATATATTATGAATTCTCGATAACGGGCGTTTATTCAAAGGAAATATAAGTAAAAAGAGTGGAACGCAATATTTATCCAGGATTCTTCATTTCGCCTGATTTTTGATATATTTTAAGAATTTTCGGTATTGGCCGTGCGTACAGGGGAAATGTAAGTAAAGCTACAGGAACACCATATTTTTCCAACATTCTTCATTTCGCCTTATTTTGCAGAGGAAATCGAGATAAATAATGGAAAATGATATACTTTATGTAGTCTCGATAAAGGGCGTTTATTCAAAGGAAATATAAGTAAAAAGAGTGGAACGCAATATTTTTCCAGGACTCTTCATTTCGCCTGATTTTTGATATATTTTAAGAATTTTCGGTATTGGCCGTGTGTACAGGGGAAATGTAAGTAAAGCCACAGGAACACCATATTTTTTCAATTTTCTTCATTTCGCTTTATTTTGCAGAGGAACCCGCGATATATAATGGAAAATGATGTATATTATGAATTCTCGATAACGGGCGTTTATTCAAAGGAAATATAAGTAAAAAGAGTGGAACGCAATATTTTTCCAGGACTCTTCATTTCGCCTGATTTTTGATATATTTTAAGAATTTTCGATATTGGCCGTGTGTACAGGGGAAATGTAAGTAAAGCCACAGAAACACCATATTTTTCCAACATTCTTCATTTCGCTTTATTTTGCAGAGGAAATCGAGATAAATAATGGAAAATGATATACTTTATGTAGTCTCGATAAAGGGCGTTTATTCAAAGGAAATATAAGTAAAAAGAGTGGAACGCAATATTTTTCCAGGACTCTTCATTTCGCCTGATTTTTGATATATTTTAAGAATTTTCGGTATTGGCCGTGTGTACAGGGGAAATGTAAGTAAAGCCACAGGAACACCATATTTTTTCAATTTTCTTCATTTCGCTTTATTTTGCAGAGGAACCCGCGATATATAATGGAAAATGATATATATTATGAATTCTCGATAACGGGCGTTTATTCAAAGGAAATATAAGTAAAAAGAGTGGAACGCAATATTTTTCCAGGACTCTTCATTTCGCCTGATTTTTGATATATTTTAAGAATTTTCGGTATTGGCCGTGCGTACAGGGGAAATGTAAGTAAAGCCACAGGAACACCATATTTTTCCAACATTCTTCATTTCGCCTTATTTTGCAGAGGAAATCGAGATAAATAATGGAAAATGATATATATTATGAATTCTCGATATTGGGCGTTTATTCAAAGGAAATATAACTAAAAAGAGTGGAACGCAATATTTTTCCAGGACTCTTCATTTCGCCTGATTTTTGATATATTTTAAGAATTTTCGGTATTGGCCGTGTGTACAGGGGAAATGTAAGTAAAGCCACAGGAAGACCATATTTTTTCAATTTTCTTCATTTCGCTTTATTTTGCAGAGGAACCCGCGATATATAATGGTAAATGATATATATTATGAATTCTCGATAACGGGCGTTTATTCAAAGGAAATATAAGTAAAAAGAGTGGAACGCAATATTTTTCTAGGACTCTTCATTTCGCCTGATTTTTGATATATTTTAAGAATTTTCGGTATTGGCCGTTTGTACAGGGGAAATGTAAGTAAAGCCACAGGAACACCATATTTTTCCAACATTCTTCATTTCGCTTTATTTTGCAGAGGAAATCGAGATAAATAATGGAAAATGATATACTTTATGTAGTCTCGATAAAGGGCGTTTATTCAAAGGAAATATAAGTAAAAAGAGTGGAACGCAATATTTTTCTAGGACTCTTCATTTCGCCTGATTTTTGGTATATTTTAAGAATTTTCGGTAATGGCCGTTTGTACAGGGGAAATGTAAGTAAAGCCACAGGAACACCATATTTTTCCAACATTCTTCATTTCGCTTTATTTTGCAGAGGAAATCGAGATAAATAATGGAAAATGATATACTTTATGTAGTCTCGATAAAGGGCGTTTATTCAAAGGAAATATAAGTAAAAAGAGTGGAACGCAATATTTTTCCAGGACTCTTCATTTCGCCTGATTTTTGATATATTTTAAGAATTTTCGATATTGGCCGTGTGTACAGGGGAAATGTAAGTAAAGCCACAGAAACACCATATTTTTCCAACATTCTTCATTTCGCTTTATTTTGCAGAGGAAATCGAGATAAATAATGGAAAATGATATACTTTATGTAGTCTCGATAAAGGGCGTTTATTCAAAGGAAATATAAGTAAAAAGAGTGGAACGCAATATTTTTCCAGGACTCTTCATTTCGCCTGATTTTTGATATATTTTAAGAATTTTCGGTATTGGCCGTGTGTACAGGGGAAATGTAAGTAAAGCCACAGGAACACCATATTTTTTCAATTTTCTTCATTTCGCTTTATTTTGCAGAGGAACCCGCGATATATAATGGAAAATGATATATATTATGAATTCTCGATAACGGGCGTTTATTCAAAGGAAATATAAGTAAAAAGAGTGGAACGCAATATTTTTCCAGGACTCTTCATTTCGCCTGATTTTTGATATATTTTAAGAATTTTCGGTATTGGCCGTGCGTACAGGGGAAATGTAAGTAAAGCCACAGGAACACCATATTTTTCCAACATTCTTCATTTCGCCTTATTTTGCAGAGGAAATCGAGATAAATAATGGAAAATGATATATATTATGAATTCTCGATATTGGGCGTTTATTCAAAGGAAATATAACTAAAAAGAGTGGAACGCAATATTTTTCTAGGACTCTTCATTTCGCCTGATTTTTGATATATTTTAAGAATTTTCGGTATTGGCCGTTTGTACAGGGGAAATGTAAGTAAAGCCACAGGAACACCATATTTTTCCAACATTCTTCATTTCGCTTTATTTTGCAGAGGAAATCGAGATAAATAATGGAAAATGATATACTTTATGTAGTCTCGATAAAGGGCGTTTATTCAAAGGAAATATAAGTAAAAAGAGTGGAACGCAATATTTTTCCAGGACTCTTCATTTCGCCTGATTTTTGATATATTTTAAGAATTTTCGATATTGGCCGTGTGTACAGGGGAAATGTAAGTAAAGCCACAGAAACACCATATTTTTCCAACATTCTTCATTTCGCTTTATTTTGCAGAGGAAATCGAGATAAATAATGGAAAATGATATACTTTATGTAGTCTCGATAAAGGGCGTTTATTCAAAGGAAATATAAGTAAAAAGAGTGGAACGCAATATTTTTCCAGGACTCTTCATTTCGCCTGATTTTTGATATATTTTAAGAATTTTCGGTATTGGCCGTGTGTACAGGGGAAATGTAAGTAAAGCCACAGGAACACCATATTTTTTCAATTTTCATCATTTCGCTTTATTTTGCAGAGGAACCCGCGATATATAATGGAAAATGATATATATTATGAATTCTCGATAACGGGCGTTTATTCAAAGGAAATATAAGTAAAAAGAGTGGAACGCAATATTTTTCCAGGACTCTTCATTTCACCTGATTTTTGATATATTTTAAGAATTTTCGATATTGGCCGTGTGTACAGGGGAAATGTAAGTAAAGCCACAGAAACACCATATTTTTCCAACATTCTTCATTTCGCTTTATTTTGCAGAGGAAATCGAGATAAATAATGGAAAATGATATACTTTATGTAGTCTCGATAAAGGGCGTTTATTCAAAGGAAATATAAGTAAAAAGAGTGGAACGCAATATTTTTCCAGGACTCTTCATTTCGCCTGATTTTTGATATATTTTAAGAATTTTCGGTATTGGCCGTGTGTACAGGGGAAATGTAAGTAAAGCCACAGGAACACCATATTTTTTCAATTTTCTTCATTTCGCTTTATTTTGCAGAGGAACCCGCGATATATAATGGAAAATGATATATATTATGAATTCTCGATAACGGGCGTTTATTCAAAGGAAATATAAGTAAAAAGAGTGGAACGCAATATTTTTCCAGGACTCTTCATTTCGCCTGATTTTTGATATATTTTAAGAATTTTCGGTATTGGCCGTGTGTACAGGGGAAATGTAAGTAAAGCCACAGGAACACCATATTTTTTCAATTTTCTTCATTTCGCTTTATTTTGCAGAGGAACCCGCGATATATAATGGAAAATGATATATATTATGAATTCTCGATAACGGGCGTTTATCCAAAGGAAATATAAGTAAAAAGAGTGGAACGCAATATTTATCCAGGATTCTTCATTTCGCCTGATTTTTGATATATTTTAAGAATTTTCGGTATTGGCCGTGCGTACAGGGGAAATGTAAGTAAAGCCACAGGAACACCATATTTTTCCAACATTCTTCATTTCGCCTTATTTTGCAGAGGAAATCGAGATAAATAATGGAAAATGATATATATTATGAATTCTCGATATTGGGCGTTTATTCAAAGGAAATATAACTAAAAAGAGTGGAACGCAATATTTTTCCAGGACTCTTCATTTCGCCTGATTTTTGATATATTTTAAGAATTTTCGGTATTGGCCGTGTGTACAGGGGAAATGTAAGTAAAGCCACAGGAACACCATATTTTTTCAATTTTCTTCATTTCGCTTTATTTTGCAGAGGAACCCGCGATATATAATGGAAAATGATATATATTATGAATTCTCGATAACGGGCGTTTATTCAAAGGAAATATAAGTAAAAAGAGTGGCACGTCATATTTATCCAGGATTCTTCATTTCGCATGATTTTTCATATATAATTTAAGAATTTTCGATATTGGCCGTGTGTACAGGGGAAATGTAAGTAAAGCCACAGAAACACCATATTTTTCCAACATTCTTCATTTCGCTTTATTTTGCAGAGGAAATCGAGATAAATAATGGAAAATGATATACCTTATGTAGTCTCGATAAAGGGCGTTTATTCAGAGGAAATATAAGTAAAAAGAGTGGAACGCAATATTTTTCTAGGACTCTTCATTTCGCCTGATTTTTGATATATTTTAAGAATTTTCGGTATTGGCCGTTTGTACAGGGGAAATGTAAGTAAAGCCACAGAAACACCATATTTTTCCAACATTCTTCATTTCGCTTTATTTTGCAGAGGAAATCGAGATAAATAATGGAAAATGATATACTTTATGTAGTCTCGATAAAGGGCGTTTATTCAAAGGAAATATAAGTAAAAAGAGTGGAACGCAATATTTTTCCAGGACTCTTCATTTCGCCTGATTTTTGATATATTTTAAGAATTTTCGGTATTGGCCGTGTGTACAGGGGAAATGTAAGTAAAGCCACAGGAACACCATATTTTTTCAATTTTCTTCATTTCGCTTTATTTTGCAGAGGAACCCGCGATATATAATGGAAAATGATATATATTATGAATTCTCGATAACGGGCGTTTATTCAAAGGAAATATAAGTAAAAAGAGTGGAACGCAATATTTTTCCAGGACTCTTCATTTCGCCTGATTTTTGATATATTTTAAGAATTTTCGGTATTGGCCGTGTGTACAGGGGAAATGTAAGTAAAGCCACAGGAACACCATATTTTTTCAATTTTCTTCATTTCGCTTTATTTTGCAGAGGAACCCGCGATATATAATGGAAAATGATATATATTATGAATTCTCGATAACGGGCGTTTATTCAAAGGAAATATAAGTAAAAAGAGTGAAACGCAATATTTATCCAGGATTCTTCATTTCGCCTGATTTTTGATATATTTTAAGAATTTTCGGTATTGGCCGTGCGTACAGGGGAAATGTAAGTAAAGCCACAGGAACACCATATTTTTCCAACATTCTTCATTTCGCCTTATTTTGCAGAGGAAATCGAGATAAATAATGGAAAATGATATATATTATGAATTCTCGATATTGGGCGTTTATTCAAAGGAAATATAACTAAAAAGAGTGGAACGCAATATTTTTCCAGGACTCTTCATTTCGCCTGATTTTTGATATATTTTAAGAATTTTCGGTATTGGCCGTGTGTACAGGGGAAATGTAAGTAAAGCCACAGAAACACCATATTTTTCCAACATTCTTCATTTCGCTTTATTTTGCAGAGGAAATCGAGATAAATAATGGAAAATGATATACTTTATGTAGTCTCGATAAAGGGCGTTTATTCAAAGG
Source organism: Anthrax anthrax (assembly GCA_963971155.1). NCBI lineage: Eukaryota > Metazoa > Arthropoda > Insecta > Diptera > Bombyliidae > Anthrax > Anthrax anthrax. Next base: position 20,676,103 of record OZ020118.1, read on the forward strand.
AAATATAAGTAAAAAGAGTGGAACGCAATATTTTTCTAGGACTCTTCATTTCGCCTGATTTTTGATATATTTTAAGAATTTTCGGTATTGGCCGTTTGTACAGGGGAAATGTAAGTAAAGCCACAGGAACACCATATTTTTCCAACATTCTTCATTTCGCCTTATTTTGCAGAGGAAATCGAGATAAATAATGGAAAATGATATACTTTATGTAGTCTCGATAAAGGGCGTTTATTCAAAGGAAATATAAGTAAAAAGAGTGGAACGCAATATTTTTCCAGGACTCTTCATTTCGCCTGATTTTTGATATATTTTAAGAATTTTCGATATTGGCCGTGTGTACAGGGGAAATGTAAGTAAAGCCACAGAAACACCATATTTTTCCAACATTCTTCATTTCGCTTTATTTTGCAGAGGAAATCGAGATAAATAATGGAAAATGATATATTTTATGTAGTCTCGATAAAGGGCGTTTATTCAAAGGAAATATAAGTAAAAAGAGTGGAACGCAATATTTTTCCAGGACTCTTCATTTCGCCTGATTTTTGATATATTTTAAGAATTTTCGGTATTGGCCGTGTGTACAGGGGAAATGTAAGTAAAGCCACAGGAACACCATATTTTTTCAATTTTCTTCATTTCGCTTTATTTTGCAGAGGAACCCGCGATATATAATGGAAAATGATATATATTATGAATTCTCGATAACGGGCGTTTATTCAAAGGAAATATAAGTAAAAAGAGTGGAACGCAATATTTTTCCAGGACTCTTCATTTCGCCTGATTTTTGATATATTTTAAGAATTTTCGGTATTGGCCGTTTGTACAGGGGAAATGTAAGTAAAGCCACAGGAACACCATATTTTTCCAACATTCTTCATTTCGCTTTATTTTGCAGAGGAAATCGAGATAAATAATGGAAAATGATATACTTTATGTAGTCTCGATAAAGGGCGTTTATTCAAAGGAAATATAAGTAAAAAGAGTGGAACGCAATATTTTTCCAGGACTCTTCATTTCGCCTGATTTTTGATATATTTTAAGAATTTTCGATATTGGCCGTGTGTACAGGGGAAATGTAAGTAAAGCCACAGAAACACCATATTTTTCCAACATTCTTCATTTCGCTTTATTTTGCAGAGGAAATCGAGATAAATAATGGAAAATGATATATTTTATGTAGTCTCGATAAAGGGCGTTTATTCAAAGGAAATATAAGTAAAAAGAGTGGAACGCAATATTTTTCCAGGACTCTTCATTTCGCCTGATTTTTGATATATTTTAAGAATTTTCGGTATTGGCCGTGTGTACAGGGGAAATGTAAGTAAAGCCACAGGAACACCATATTTTTTCAATTTTCTTCATTTCGCTTTATTTTGCAGAGGAACCCGCGATATATAATGGAAAATGATATATATTATGAATTCTCGATAACGGGCGTTTATTCAAAGGAAATATAAGTAAAAAGAGTGGAACGCAATATTTTTCCAGGACTCTTCATTTCGCCTGATTTTTGATATATTTTAAGAATTTTCGGTATTGGCCGTGTGTACAGGGGAAATGTAAGTAAAGCCACAGGAACACCATATATTTTCAATTTTCTTCATTTCGCTTTATTTTGCAGAGGAACCCGCGATATATAATGGAAAATGATATATATTATGAATTCTCGATAACGGGCGTTTATTCAAAGGAAATATAAGTAAAAAGAGTGGAACGCAATATTTATCCAGGATTCTTCATTTCGCCTGATTTTTGATATATTTTAAGAATTTTCGGTATTGGCCGTGCGTACAGGGGAAATGTAAGTAAAGCCACAGGAACACCATATTTTTCCAACATTCTTCATTTCGCCTTATTTTGCAGAGGAAATCGAGATAAATAATGGAAAATGATATATATTATGAATTCTCGATATTGGGCGTTTATTCAAAGGAAATATAACTAAAAAGAGTGGAACGCAATATTTTTCCAGGACTCTTCATTTCGCCTGATTTTTGATATATTTTAAGAATTTTCGGTATTGGCCGTGTGTACAGGGGAAATGTAAGTAAAGCCACAGGAACACCATATTTTTTCAATTTTCTTCATTTCGCTTTATTTTGCAGAGGAACCCGCGATATATAATGGAAAATGATATATATTATGAATTCTCGATAACGGGCGTTTATTCAAAGGAAATATAAGTAAAAAGAGTGGCACGTCATATTTATCCAGGATTCTTCATTTCGCATGATTTTTCATATATAATTTAAGAATTTTCGATATTGGCCGTGTGTACAGGGGAAATGTAAGTAAAGCCACAGAAACACCATATTTTTCCAACATTCTTCATTTCGCTTTATTTTGCAGAGGAAATCGAGATAAATAATGGAAAATGATATACTTTATGTAGTCTCGATAAAGGGCGTTTATTCAAAGGAAATATAAGTAAAAAGAGTGGAACGCAATATTTTTCTAGGACTCTTCATTTCGCCTGATTTTTGATATATTTTAAGAATTTTCGGTATTGGCCGTTTGTACAGGGGAAATGTAAGTAAAGCCACAGGAACACCATATTTTTCCAACATTCTTCATTTCGCTTTATTTTGCAGAGGAAATCGAGATAAATAATGGAAAATGATATACTTTATGTAGTCTCGATAAAGGGCGTTTATTCAAAGGAAATATAAGTAAAAAGAGTGGAACGCAATATTTTTCCAGGACTCTTCATTTCGCCTGATTTTTGATATATTTTAAGAATTTTCGATATTGGCCGTGTGTACAGGGGAAATGTAAGTAAAGCCACAGAAACACCATATTTTTCCAACATTCTTCATTTCGCTTTATTTTGCAGAGGAAATCGAGATAAATAATGGAAAATGATATACTTTATGTAGTCTCGATAAAGGGCGTTTATTCAAAGGAAATATAAGTAAAAAGAGTGGAACGCAATATTTTTCCAGGACTCTTCATTTCGCCTGATTTTTGATATATTTTAAGAATTTTCGGTATTGGCCGTTTGTACAGGGGAAATGTAAGTAAGGCCACAGGAACACCATATTTTTCCAACATTCTTCATTTCGCTTTATTTTGCAGAGGAAATCGAGATAAATAATGGAAAATGATATACTCTATGTAGTCTCGATAAAGGGCGTTTATTCAAAGGAAATATAAGTAAAAAGAGTGGAACGCAATATTTTTCCAGGACTCTTCATTTCGCCTGATTTTTGATATATTTTAAGAATTTTCGGTATTGGCTGTGTGTACAGGGGAAATGTAAGTAAAGCCACAGGAACACCATATTTTTTCAATTTTCTTCATTTCGCTTTATTTTGCAGAGGAACCCGCGATATATAATGGAAAATGATATATATTATGAATTCTCGATAACGGGCGTTTATTCAAAGGAAATATAAGTAAAAAGAGTGGCACGTCATATTTATCCAGGATTCTTCATTTCGCCTGATTTTTGATATATTTTAAGAATTTTCGGTATTGGCCGTTTGTACAGGGGAAATGTAAGTAAAGCCACAGAAACACCATATTTTTCCAACATTCTTCATTTCGCTTTATTTTGCAGAGGAACCCGCGATATATAATGGAAAATGATATATATTATGAATTCTCGATAACGAGCGTTTATTCAAAGGAAATATAAGTAAAAAGAGTGGAACGCAATATTTTTCCAGGACTCTTCATTTCGCCTGATTTTTGATATATTTTAAGAATTTTCGGTATTGGCCGTGTGTACAGGGGAAATGTAAGTAAAGCCACAGGAACACCATATTTTTTCAATTTTCTTCATTTCGCTTTATTTTGCAGAGGAACCCGCGATATATAATGGAAAATGATATATATTATGAATTCTCGATAACGGGCGTTTATTCAAAGGAAATATAAGTAAAAAGAGTGGAACGCAATATTTTTCTAGGACTCTTCATTTCGCCTGATTTTTGATATATTTTAAGAATTTTCGGTATTGGCCGTTTGTACAGGGGAAATGTAAGTAAAGCCACAGGAACACCATATTTTTCCAACATTCTTCATTTCGCTTTATTTTGCAGAGGAAATCGAGATAAATAATGGAAAATGATATACTTTATGTAGTCTCGATAAAGGGCGTTTATTCAAAGGAAATATAAGTAAAAAGAGTGGAACGCAATATTTTTCTAGGACTCTTCATTTCGCCTGATTTTTGGTATATTTTAAGAATTTTCGGTATTGGCCGTTTGTACAGGGGAAATGTAAGTAAAGCCACAGGAACACCATATTTTTCCAACATTCTTCATTTCGCTTTATTTTGCAGAGGAAATCGAGATAAATAATGGAAAATGATATACTTTATGTAGTCTCGATAAAGGGCGTTTATTCAAAGGAAATATAAGTAAAAAGAGTGGAACGCAATATTTTTCCAGGACTCTTCATTTCGCCTGATTTTTGATATATTTTAAGAATTTTCGATATTGGCCGTGTGTACAGGGGAAATGTAAGTAAAGCCACAGAAACACCATATTTTTCCAACATTCTTCATTTCGCTTTATTTTGCAGAGGAAATCGAGATAAATAATGGAAAATGATATACTTTATGTAGTCTCGATAAAGGGCGTTTATTCAAAGGAAATATAAGTAAAAAGAGTGGAACGCAATATTTTTCCAGGACTCTTCATTTCGCCTGATTTTTGATATATTTTAAGAATTTTCGGTATTGGCCGTGTGTACAGGGGAAATGTAAGTAAAGCCACAGGAACACCATATTTTTTCAATTTTCTTCATTTCGCTTTATTTTGCAGAGGAACCCGCGATATATAATGGAAAATGATATATATTATGAATTCTCGATAACGGGCGTTTATTCAAAGGAAATATAAGTAAAAAGAGTGGAACGCAATATTTTTCCAGGACTCTTCATTTCGCCTGATTTTTGATATATTTTAAGAATTTTCGGTATTGGCCGTGTGTACAGGGGAAATGTAAGTAAAGCCACAGAAACACCATATTTTTCCAACATTCTTCATTTCGCTTTATTTTGCAGAGGAAATCGAGATAAATAATGGAAAATGATATACTTTATGTAGTCTCGATAAAGGGCGTTTATTCAAAGGAAATATAAGTAAAAAGAGTGGAACGCAATATTTTTCCAGGACTCTTCATTTCGCCTGATTTTTGATATATTTTAAGAATTTTCGGTATTGGCCGTTTGTACAGGGGAAATGTAAGTAAAGCCACAGGAACACCATATTTTTCCAACATTCTTCATTTCGCTTTATTTTGCAGAGGAAATCGAGATAAATAATGGAAAATGATATACTTTATGTAGTCTCGATAAAGGGCGTTTATTCAAAGGAAATATAAGTAAAAAGAGTGGAACGCAATATTTTTCCAGGACTCTTCATTTCGCCTGATTTTTGATATATTTTAAGAATTTTCGATATTGGCCGTGTGTACAGGGGAAATGTAAGTAAAGCCACAGAAACACCATATTTTTCCAACATTCTTCATTTTGCTTTATTTTGCAGAGGAAATCGAGAAAAATAATGGAAAATGATATACTTTATGTAGTCTCGATAAAGGGCGTTTATTCAAAGGAAATATAAGTAAAAAGAGTGGAACGCAATATTTTTCCAGGACTCTTCATTTCGCCTGATTTTTGATATATTTTAAGAATTTTCGGTATTGGCCGTGTGTACAGGGGAAATGTAAGTAAAGCCACAGGAACACCATATTTTTTCAATTTTCTTCATTTCGCTTTATTTTGCAGAGGAACCCGCGATATATAATGGAAAATGATATATATTATGAATTCTCGATAACGGGCGTTTATTCAAAGGAAATATAAGTAAAAAGAGTGGAACGCAATATTTTTCCAGGACTCTTCATTTCGCCTGATTTTTGATATATTTTAAGAATTTTCGGTATTGGCCGTGTGTACAGGGGAAATGTAAGTAAAGCCACAGGAACACCATATTTTTCCAACATTCTTCATTTCGCTTTATTTTGCAGAGGAAATCGAGATAAATAATGGAAAATGATATACTTTATGTAGTCTCGATAAAGGGCGTTTATTCAAAGGAAATATAAGTAAAAAGAGTGGAACGCAATATTTTTCCAGGACTCTTCATTTCGCCTGATTTTTGATATATTTTAAGAATTTTCGGTATTGGCCGTGTGTACAGGGGAAATGTAAGTAAAGCCACAGGAACACCATATTTTTCCAACATTCTTCATTTCGCTTTATTTTGCAGAGGAAATCGAGATAAATAATGGAAAATGATATACTCTATGTAGTCTCGATAAAGGGCGTTTATTCAAAGGAAATATAAGTAAAAAGAGTGGAACGCAATATTTTTCCAGGACTCTTCATTTCGCCTGATTTTTGATATATTTTAAGAATTTTCGGTATTGGCCGTGTGTACAGGGGAAATGTAAGTAAAGCCACAGGAACACCATATTTTTCCAACATTCTTCATTTCGCCTTATTTTGCAGAGGAAATCGAGATAAATAATGGAAAATGATATACTTTATGTAGTCTCGATAAAGGGCGTTTATTCAAAGGAAATATAAGTAAAAAGAGTGGAACGCAATATTTTTCCAGGACTCTTCATTTCGCCTGATTTTTGATATATTTTAGGAATTTTCGGTATTGGCCGTGTGTACAGGGGAAATGTAAGTAAAGCCACAGGAACACCATATTTTTCCAACATTCTTCATTTCGCCTTATTTTGCAGAGGAAATCGAGATAAATAATGGAAAATGATATATATTATGAATTCTCGATATTGGGCGTTTATTCAAAGGAAATATAAGTAAAAAGAGTGGCACGTCATATTTATCCAGGATTCTTCATTTCGCCTGATTTTTGATATATTTTAAGAATTTTCGGTATTGGCCGTTTGTACAGGGGAAATGTAAGTAAAGCCACAGGAACACCATATTTTTCCAACATTCTTCATTTCGCTTTATTTTGCAGAGGAAATCGAGATAAATAATGGAAAATGATATACTCTATGTAGTCTCGATAAAGGGCGTTTATTCAAAGGAAATATAAGTAAAAAGAGTGGAACGCAATATTTTTCCAGGACTCTTCATTTCGCCTGATTTTTGATATATTTTAAGAATTTTCGGTATTGGCCGTGTGTACAGGGGAAATGTAAGTAAAGCCACAGGAACACCATATTTTTTCAATTTTCTTCATTTCGCTTTATTTTGCAGAGGAACCCGCGATATATAATGGAAAATGATATATATTATGAATTCTCGATAACGGGCGTTTATTCAAAGGAAATATAAGTAAAAAGAGTGGCACGTCATATTTATCCAGGATTCTTCATTTCGCCTGATTTTTGATATATTTTAAGAATTTTCGGTATTGGCCGTTTGTACAGGGGAAATGTAAGTAAAGCCACAGAAACACCATATTTTTCCAACATTCTTCATTTCGCTTTATTTTGCAGAGGAACCCGCGATATATAATGGAAAATGATATATATTATGAATTCTCGATAACGAGCGTTTATTCAAAGGAAATATAAGTAAAAAGAGTGGAACGCAATATTTTTCCAGGATTCTTCATTTCGCATGATTTTTCATATATAATTTAAGAATTTTCGATATTGGCCGTGTGTACAGGGGAAATGTAAGTAAAGCCACAGAAACACCATATTTTTCCAACATTCTTCATTTCGCTTTATTTTGCAGAGGAAATCGAGATAAATAATGGAAAATGATATACTTTATGTAGTCTCGATAAAGGGCGTTTATTCAAAGGAAATATAAGTAAAAAGAGTGGAACGCAATATTTTTCTAGGACTCTTCATTTCGCCTGATTTTTGATATATTTTAAGAATTTTCGGTATTGGCCGTGTGTACAGGGGAAATGTAAGTAAAGCCACAGGAACACCATATTTTTCCAACATTCTTCATTTCGCCTTATTTTGCAGAGGAAATCGAGATAAATAATGGAAAATGATATATATTATGAATTCTCGATATTGGGCGTTTATTCAAAGGAAATATAACTAAAAAGAGTGGAACGCAATATTTTTCCAGGACTCTTCATTTCGCCTGATTTTTGATATATTTTAAGAATTTTCGGTATTGGCCGTGTGTACAGGGGAAATGTAAGTAAAGCCACAGGAACACCATATTTTTTCAATTTTCTTCATTTCGCTTTATTTTGCAGAGGAACCCGCGATATATAATGGAAAATGATATATATTATGAATTCTCGATAACGGGCGTTTATTCAAAGGAAATATAAGTAAAAAGAGTGGCACGTCATATTTATCCAGGATTCTTCATTTCGCATGATTTTTCATATATAATTTAAGAATTTTCGATATTGGCCGTGTGTACAGGGGAAATGTAAGTAAAGCCACAGAAACACCATATTTTTCCAACATTCTTCATTTCGCTTTATTTTGCAGAGGAAATCGAGATAAATAATGGAAAATGATATACTTTATGTAGTCTCGATAAAGGGCGTTTATTCAAAGGAAATATAAGTAAAAAGAGTGGAACGCAATATTTTTCTAGGACTCTTCATTTCGCCTGATTTTTGATATATTTTAAGAATTTTCGGTATTGGCCGTTTGTACAGGGGAAATGTAAGTAAAGCCACAGGAACACCATATTTTTCCAACATTCTTCATTTCGCTTTATTTTGCAGAGGAAATCGAGATAAATAATGGAAAATGATATACTTTATGTAGTCTCGATAAAGGGCGTTTATTCAAAGGAAATATAAGTAAAAAGAGTGGAACGCAATATTTTTCCAGGACTCTTCATTTCGCCTGATTTTTGATATATTTTAAGAATTTTCGGTATTGGCCGTGTGTACAGGGGAAATGTAAGTAAAGCCACAGGAACACCATATTTTTTCAATTTTCTTCATTTCGCTTTATTTTGCAGAGGAACCCGCGATATATAATGGAAAATGATATATATTATGAATTCTCGATAACGGGCGTTTATTCAAAGGAAATATAAGTAAAAAGAGTGGCACGTCATATTTATCCAGGATTCTTCATTTCGCCTGATTTTTGATATATTTTAAGAACTTTCGGTATTGGCCGTTTGTACAGGGGAAATGTAAGTAAAGCCACAGAAACACCATATTTTTCCAACATTCTTCATTTCGCTTTATTTTGCAGAGGAACCCGCGATATATAATGGAAAATGATATATATTATGAATTCTCGATAACGAGCGTTTATTCAAAGGAAATATAAGTAAAAAGAGTGGAACGCAATATTTTTCCAGGATTCTTCATTTCGCATGATTTTTCATATATAATTTAAGAATTTTCGATATTGGCCGTGTGTACAGGGGAAATGTAAGTAAAGCCACAGAAACACCATATTTTTCCAACATTCTTCATTTCGCTTTATTTTGCAGAGGAAATCGAGATAAATAATGGAAAATGATATACTTTATGTAGTCTCGATAAAGGGCGTTTATTCAAAGGAAATATAAGTAAAAAGAGTGGAACGCAATATTTTTCTAGGACTCTTCATTTCGCCTGATTTTTGATATATTTTAAGAATTTTCGGTATTGGCCGTGTGTACAGGGGAAATGTAAGTAAAGCCACAGGAACACCATATTTTTCCAACATTCTTCATTTCGCCTTATTTTGCAGAGGAAATCGAGATAAATAATGGAAAATGATATATATTATGAATTCTCGATATTGGGCGTTTATTCAAAGGAAATATAACTAAAAAGAGTGGAACGCAATATTTTTCCAGGACTCTTCATTTCGCCTGATTTTTGATATATTTTAAGAATTTTCGGTATTGGCCGTGTGTACAGGGGAAATGTAAGTAAAGCCACAGGAACACCATATTTTTTCAATTTTCTTCATTTCGCTTTATTTTGCAGAGGAACCCGCGATATATAATGGAAAATGATATATATTATGAATTCTCGATAACGGGCGTTTATTCAAAGGAAATATAAGTAAAAAGAGTGGCACGTCATATTTTTCCAGGATTCTTCATTTCGCATGATTTTTCATATATAATTTAAGAATTTTCGATATTGGCCGTGTGTACAGGGGAAATGTAAGTAAAGCCACAGGAACACCATATTTTTCCAACATTCTTCATTTCGCCTTATTTTGCAGAGGAAATCGAGATAAATAATGGAAAATGATATATATTATGAATTCTCGATATTGGGCGTTTATTCAAAGGAAATATAACTAAAAAGAGTGGAACGCAATATTTTTCCAGGACTCTTCATTTCGCCTGATTTTTGATATATTTTAAGAATTTTCGGTATTGGCCGTGTGTACAGGGGAAATGTAAGTAAAGCCACAGGAACACCATATTTTTTCAATTTTCTTCATTTCGCTTTATTTTGCAGAGGAACCCGCGATATATAATGGAAAATGATATATATTATGAATTCTCGATAACGGGCGTTTATTCAAAGGAAATATAAGTAAAAAGAGTGGCACGTCATATTTATCCAGGATTCTTCATTTCGCATGATTTTTCATATATAATTTAAGAATTTTCGATATTGGCCGTGTGTACAGGGGAAATGTAAGTAAAGCCACAGAAACACCATATTTTTCCAACATTCTTCATTTCGCTTTATTTTGCAGAGGAAATCGAGATAAATAATGGAAAATGATATACTTTATGTAGTCTCGATAAAGGGCGTTTATTCAAAGGAAATATAAGTAAAAAGAGTGGAACGCAATATTTTTCTAGGACTCTTCATTTCGCCTGATTTTTGATATATTTTAAGAATTTTCGGTATTGGCCGTTTGTACAGGGGAAATGTAAGTAAAGCCACAGGAACACCATATTTTTCCAACATTCTTCATTTCGCTTTATTTTGCAGAGGAAATCGAGATAAATAATGGAAAATGATATACTTTATGTAGTCTCGATAAAGGGCGTTTATTCAAAGGAAATATAAGTAAAAAGAGTGGAACGCAATATTTTTCCAGGACTCTTCATTTCGCCTGATTTTTGATATATTTTAAGAATTTTCGATATTGGCCGTGTGTACAGGGGAAATGTAAGTAAAGCCACAGAAACACCATATTTTTCCAACATTCTTCATTTCGCTTTATTTTGCAGAGGAAATCGAGATAAATAATGGAAAATGATATACTTTATGTAGTCTCGATAAAGGGCGTTTATTCAAAGGAAATATAAGTAAAAAGAGTGGAACGCAATATTTTTCCAGGACTCTTCATTTCGCCTGATTTTTGATATATTTTAAGAATTTTCGGTATTGGCCGTTTGTACAGGGGAAATGTAAGTAAAGCCACAGGAACACCATATTTTTCCAACATTCTTCATTTCGCTTTATTTTGCAGAGGAAATCGAGATAAATAATGGAAAATGATATACTCTATGTAGTCTCGATAAAGGGCGTTTATTCAAAGGAAATATAAGTAAAAAGAGTGGAACGCAATATTTTTCCAGGACTCTTCATTTCGCCTGATTTTTGATATATTTTAAGAATTTTCGGTATTGGCTGTGTGTACAGGGGAAATGTAAGTAAAGCCACAGGAACACCATATTTTTTCAATTTTCTTCATTTCGCTTTATTTTGCAGAGGAACCCGCGATATATAATGGAAAATGATATATATTATGAATTCTCGATAACGGGCGTTTATTCAAAGGAAATATAAGTAAAAAGAGTGGCACGTCATATTTATCCAGGATTCTTCATTTCGCCTGATTTTTGATATATTTTAAGAATTTTCGGTATTGGCCGTTTGTACAGGGGAAATGTAAGTAAAGCCACAGAAACACCATATTTTTCCAACATTCTTCATTTCGCTTTATTTTGCAGAGGAACCCGCGATATATAATGGAAAATGATATATATTATGAATTCTCGATAACGAGCGTTTATTCAAAGGAAATATAAGTAAAAAGAGTGGAACGCAATATTTTTCCAGGACTCTTCATTTCGCCTGATTTTTGATATATTTTAAGAATTTTCGGTATTGGCCGTGTGTACAGGGGAAATGTAAGTAAAGCCACAGGAACACCATATTTTTTCAATTTTCTTCATTTCGCTTTATTTTGCAGAGGAACCCGCGATATATAATGGAAAATGATATATATTATGAATTCTCGATAACGGGCGTTTATTCAAAGGAAATATAAGTAAAAAGAGTGGAACGCAATATTTTTCTAGGACTCTTCATTTCGCCTGATTTTTGATATATTTTAAGAATTTTCGGTATTGGCCGTTTGTACAGGGGAAATGTAAGTAAAGCCACAGGAACACCATATTTTTCCAACATTCTTCATTTCGCTTTATTTTGCAGAGGAAATCGAGATAAATAATGGAAAATGATATACTTTATGTAGTCTCGATAAAGGGCGTTTATTCAAAGGAAATATAAGTAAAAAGAGTGGAACGCAATATTTTTCTAGGACTCTTCATTTCGCCTGATTTTTGGTATATTTTAAGAATTTTCGGTATTGGCCGTTTGTACAGGGGAAATGTAAGTAAAGCCACAGGAACACCATATTTTTCCAACATTCTTCATTTCGCTTTATTTTGCAGAGGAAATCGAGATAAATAATGGAAAATGATATACTTTATGTAGTCTCGATAAAGGGCGTTTATTCAAAGGAAATATAAGTAAAAAGAGTGGAACGCAATATTTTTCCAGGACTCTTCATTTCGCCTGATTTTTGATATATTTTAAGAATTTTCGATATTGGCCGTGTGTACAGGGGAAATGTAAGTAAAGCCACAGAAACACCATATTTTTCCAACATTCTTCATTTCGCTTTATTTTGCAGAGGAAATCGAGATAAATAATGGAAAATGATATACTTTATGTAGTCTCGATAAAGGGCGTTTATTCAAAGGAAATATAAGTAAAAAGAGTGGAACGCAATATTTTTCCAGGACTCTTCATTTCGCCTGATTTTTGATATATTTTAAGAATTTTCGGTATTGGCCGTGTGTACAGGGGAAATGTAAGTAAAGCCACAGGAACACCATATTTTTTCAATTTTCTTCATTTCGCTTTATTTTGCAGAGGAACCCGCGATATATAATGGAAAATGATATATATTATGAATTCTCGATAACGGGCGTTTATTCAAAGGAAATATAAGTAAAAAGAGTGGAACGCAATATTTTTCCAGGACTCTTCATTTCGCCTGATTTTTGATATATTTTAAGAATTTTCGGTATTGGCCGTGTGTACAGGGGAAATGTAAGTAAAGCCACAGAAACACCATATTTTTCCAACATTCTTCATTTCGCTTTATTTTGCAGAGGAAATCGAGATAAATAATGGAAAATGATATACTTTATGTAGTCTCGATAAAGGGCGTTTATTCAAAGGAAATATAAGTAAAAAGAGTGGAACGCAATATTTTTCTAGGACTCTTCATTTCGCCTGATTTTTGATATATTTTAAGAATTTTCGGTATTGGCCGTTTGTACAGGGGAAATGTAAGTAAAGCCACAGGAACACCATATTTTTCCAACATTCTTCATTTCGCTTTATTTTGCAGAGGAAATCGAGATAAATAATGGAAAATGATATACTTTATGTAGTCTCGATAAAGGGCGTTTATTCAAAGGAAATATAAGTAAAAAGAGTGGAACGAAATATTTTTCCAGGACTCTTCATTTCGCCTGATTTTTGATATATTTTAAGAATTTTCGATATTTTCCGTGTGTACAGGGGAAATGTAAGTAAAGCCACAGAAACACCATATTTTTCCAACATTCTTCATTTCGCTTTATTTTGCAGAGGAAATCGAGATAAATAATGGAAAATGATATACTTTATGTAGTCTCGATAAAGGGCGTTTATTCAAAGGAAATATAAGTAAAAAGAGTGGAACGCAATATTTTTCCAGGACTCTTCATTTCGCCTGATTTTTGATATATTTTAAGAATTTTCGGTATTGGCCGTGTGTACAGGGGAAATGTAAGTAAAGCCACAGGAACACCATATTTTTTCAATTTTCTTCATTTCGCTTTATTTTGCAGAGGAACCCGCGATATATAATGGAAAATGATATATATTATGAATTCTCGATAACGGGCGTTTATTCAAAGGAAATATAAGTAAAAAGAGTGGAACGCAATATTTTTCCAGGACTCTTTATTTCGCCTGATTTTTGATATATTTTAAGAATTTTCGGTATTGGCCGTGTGTACAGGGGAAATGTAAGTAAAGCCACAGGAACACCATATTTTTCCAACATTCTTCATTTCGCTTTATTTTGCAGAGGAAATCGAGATAAATAATGGAAAATGATATACTTTATGTAGTCTCGATAAAGGGCGTTTATTCAAAGGAAATATAAGTAAAAAGAGTGGAACGCAATATTTTTCCAGGACTCTTCATTTCGCCTGATTTTTGATATATTTTAAGAATTTTCGGTATTGGCCGTGTGTACAGGGGAAATGTAAGTAAAGCCACAGGAACACCATATTTTTCCAACATTCTTCATTTCGCTTTATTTTGCAGAGGAAATCGAGATAAATAATGGAAAATGATATACTCTATGTAGTCTCGATAAAGGGCGTTTATTCAAAGGAAATATAAGTAAAAAGAGTGGAACGCAATATTTTTCCAGGACTCTTCATTTCGCCTGATTTTTGATATATTTTAAGAATTTTCGGTATTGGCCGTGTGTACAGGGGAAATGTAAGTAAAGCCACAGGAACACCATATTTTTCCAACATTCTTCATTTCGCCTTATTTTGCAGAGGAAATCGAGATAAATAATGGAAAATGATATACTTTATGTAGTCTCGATAAAGGGCGTTTATTCAAAGGAAATATAAGTAAAAAGAGTGGAACGCAATATTTTTCCAGGACTCTTCATTTCGCCTGATTTTTGATATATTTTAGGAATTTTCGGTATTGGCCGTGTGTACAGGGGAAATGTAAGTAAAGCCACAGGAACACCATATTTTTCCAACATTCTTCATTTCGCCTTATTTTGCAGAGGAAATCGAGATAAATAATGGAAAATGATATATATTATGAATTCTCGATATTGGGCGTTTATTCAAAGGAAATATAAGTAAAAAGAGTGGCACGTCATATTTATCCAGGATTCTTCATTTCGCCTGATTTTTGATATATTTTAAGAATTTTCGGTATTGGCCGTTTGTACAGGGGAAATGTAAGTAAAGCCACAGAAACACCATATTTTTCCAACATTCTTCATTTCGCTTTATTTTGCAGAGGAACCCGCGATATATAATGGAAAATGATATATATTATGAATTCTCGATAACGAGCGTTTATTCAAAGGAAATATAAGTAAAAAGAGTGGAACGCAATATTTTTCCAGGACTCTTCATTTCGCCTGATTTTTGATATATTTTAAGAATTTTCGGTATTGGCCGTGTGTACAGGGGAAATGTAAGTAAAGCCACAGGAACACCATATTTTTTCAATTTTCTTCATTTCGCTTTATTTTGCAGAGGAACCCGCGATATATAATGGAAAATGATATATATTATGAATTCTCGATAACGGGCGTTTATTCAAAGGAAATATAAGTAAAAAGAGTGGCACGTCATATTTATCCAGGATTCTTCATTTCGCCTGATTTTTGATATATTTTAAGAATTTTCGGTATTGGCCGTTTGTACAGGGGAAATGTAAGTAAAGCCACAGAAACACCATATTTTTCCAACATTCTTCATTTCGCTTTATTTTGCAGAGGAACCCGCGATATATAATGGAAAATGATATATATTATGAATTCTCGATAACGAGCGTTTATTCAAAGGAAATATAAGTAAAAAGAGTGGAACGCAATATTTTTCCAGGACTCTTCATTTCGCCTGATTTTTGATATATTTTAAGAATTTTCGGTATTGGCCGTGTGTACAGGGGAAATGTAAGTAAAGCCACAGGAACACCATATTTTTTCAATTTTCTTCATTTCGCTTTATTTTGCAGAGGAACCCGCGATATATAATGGAAAATGATATATATTATGAATTCTCGATAACGGGCGTTTATTCAAAGGAAATATAAGTAAAAAGAGTGGAACGCAATATTTTTCCAGGACTCTTTATTTCGCCTGATTTTTGATATATTTTAAGAATTTTCGGTATTGGCCGTGTGTACAGGGGAAATGTAAGTAAAGCCACAGGAACACCATATTTTTCCAACATTCTTCATTTCGCTTTATTTTGCAGAGGAAATCGAGATAAATAATGGAAAATGATATACTTTATGTAGTCTCGATAAAGGGCGTTTATTCAAAGGAAATATAAGTAAAAAGAGTGGAACGCAATATTTTTCCAGGACTCTTCATTTCGCCTGATTTTTGATATATTTTAAGAATTTTCGGTATTGGCCGTTTGTACAGGGGAAATGTAAGTAAAGCCACAGGAACACCATATTTTTCCAACATTCTTCATTTCGCTTTATTTTGCAGAGGAAATCGAGATAAATAATGGAAAATGATATACTTTATGTAGTCTCGATAAAGGGCGTTTATTCAAAGGAAATATAAGTAAAAAGAGTGGAACGCAATATTTTTCTAGGACTCTTCATTTCGCCTGATTTTTGATATATTTTAAGAATTTTCGGTATTGGCCGTTTGTACAGGGGAAATGTAAGTAAAGCCACAGGAACACCATATTTTTCCAACATTCTTCATTTCGCTTTATTTTGCAGAGGAAATCGAGATAAATAATGGAAAATGATATACTTTATGTAGTCTCGATAAAGGGCGTTTATTCAAAGGAAATATAAGTAAAAAGAGTGGAACGCAATATTTTTCCAGGACTCTTCATTTCGCCTGATTTTTGATATATTTTAAGAATTTTCGATATTGGCCGTGTGTACAGGGGAAATGTAAGTAAAGCCACAGAAACACCATATTTTTCCAACATTCTTCATTTCGCTTTATTTTGCAGAGGAAATCGAGATAAATAATGGAAAATGATATACTTTATGTAGTCTCGATAAAGGGCGTTTATTCAAAGGAAATATAAGTAAAAAGAGTGGAACGCAATATTTTTCTAGGACTCTTCATTTCGCCTGATTTTTGATATATTTTAAGAATTTTCGGTATTGGCCGTTTGTACAGGGGAAATGTAAGTAAAGCCACAGGAACACCATATTTTTCCAACATTCTTCATTTCGCTTTATTTTGCAGAGGAAATCGAGATAAATAATGGAAAATGATATACTTTATGTAGTCTCGATAAAGGGCGTTTATTCAAAGGAAATATAAGTAAAAAGAGTGGAACGCAATATTTTTCCAGGACTCTTCATTTCGCCTGATTTTTGATATATTTTAAGAATTTTCGATATTGGCCGTGTGTACAGGGGAAATGTAATTAAAGCCACAGAAACACCATATTTTTCCAACATTCTTCATTTCGCTTTATTTTGCAGAGGAAATCGAGATAAATAATGGAAAATGATATACTTTATGTAGTCTCGATAAAGGGCGTTTATTCAAAGGAAATATAAGTAAAAAGAGTGGAACGCAATATTTTTCCAGGACTCTTCATTTCGCCTGATTTTTGATATATTTTAAGAATTTTCGGTATTGGCCGTGTGTACAGGGGAAATGTAAGTAAAGCCACAGGAACACCATATTTTTTCAATTTTCTTCATTTCGCTTTATTTTGCAGAGGAACCCGCGATATATAATGGAAAATGATATATATTATGAATTCTCGATAACGGGCGTTTATTCAAAGGAAATATAAGTAAAAAGAGTGGAACGCAATATTTTTCCAGGACTCTTCATTTCGCCTGATTTTTGATATATTTTAAGAATTTTCGGTATTGGCCGTGTGTACAGGGGAAATGTAAGTAAAGCCACAGAAACACCATATTTTTCCAACATTCTTCATTTCGCTTTATTTTGCAGAGGAAATCGAGATAAATAATGGAAAATGATATACTTTATGTAGTCTCGATAAAGGGCGTTTATTCAAAGGAAATATAAGTAAAAAGAGTGGAACGCAATATTTTTCTAGGACTCTTCATTTCGCCTGATTTTTGATATATTTTAAGAATTTTCGGTATTGGCCGTTTGTACAGGGGAAATGTAAGTAAAGCCACAGGAACACCATATTTTTTCAATTTTCTTCATTTCGCTTTATTTTGCAGAGGAACCCGCGATATATAATGGAAAATGATATATATTATGAATTCTCGATAACGGGCGTTTATTCAAAGGAAATATAAGTAAAAAGAGTGGAACGCAATATTTTTCCAGGACTCTTCATTTCGCCTGATTTTTGATATATTTTAAGAATTTTCGATATTGGCCGTGTGTACATGGGAAATGTAAGTAAAGCCACAGAAACACCATATTTTTCCAACATTCTTCATTTCGCTTTATTTTGCAGAGGAAATCGAGATAAATAATGGAAAATGATATACTTTATGTAGTCTCGATAAAGGGCGTTTATTCAAAGGAAATATAAGTAAAAAGAGTGGAACGCAATATTTTTCCAGGACTCTTCATTTCGCCTGATTTTTGATATATTTTAAGAATTTTCGGTATTGGCCGTGTGTACAGGGGAAATGTAAGTAAAGCCACAGGAACACCATATTTTTTCAATTTTCTTCATTTCGCTTTATTTTGCAGAGGAACCCGCGATATATAATGGAAAATGATATATATTATGAATTCTCGATAACGGGCGTTTATTCAAAGGAAATATAAGTAAAAAGAGTGGAACGCAATATTTTTCCAGGACTCTTCATTTCGCCTGATTTTTGATATATTTTAAGAATTTTCGGTATTGGCCGTGTGTACAGGGGAAATGTAAGTAAAGCCACAGGAACACCATATTTTTCCAACATTCTTCATTTCGCTTTATTTTGCAGAGGAAATCGAGATAAATAATGGAAAATGATATACTTTATGTAGTCTCGATAAAGGGCGTTTATTCAAAGGAAATATAAGTAAAAAGAGTGGAACGCAATATTTTTCCAGGACTCTTCATTTCGCCTGATTTTTGATATATTTTAAGAATTTTCGGTATTGGCCGTGTGTACAGGGGAAATGTAAGTAAAGCCACAGGAACACCATATTTTTCCAACATTCTTCATTTCGCTTTATTTTGCAGAGGAACCCGCGATATATAATGGAAAATGATATATATTATGAATTCTCGATAACGGGCGTTTATTCAAAGGAAATATAAGTAAAAAGAGTGGAACGCAATATTTTTCCAGGACTCTTCATTTCGCCTGATTTTTGATATATTTTAAGAATTTTCGGTATTGGCCGTGTGTACAGGGGAAATGTAAGTAAAGCCACAGGAACACCATATTTTTCCAACATTCTTCATTTTGTTTTATTTTGCAGAGGAAATCGAGATAAATAATGGAAAATGATATACTTTATGTAGTCTCGATAAAGGGCGTTTATTCAAAGGAAATATAAGTAAAAAGAGTGGAACGCAATATTTTTCCAGGACTCTTCATTTCGCCTGATTTTTGATATATTTTAAGAATTTTCGGTATTGGCCGTGTGTACAGGGGAAATGTAAGTAAAGCCACAGGAACACCATATTTTTCCAACATTCTTCATTTCGCTTTATTTTGCAGAGGAACCCGCGATATATAATGGAAAATGATATATATTATGAATTCTCGATAACGGGCGTTTATTCAAAGGAAATATAAGTAAAAAGAGTGGCACGTCATATTTATCCAGGATTCTTCATTTCGCCTGATTTTTGATATATTTTAAGAATTTTCGGTATTGGCCGTTTGTACAGGGGAAATGTAAGTAAAGCCACAGGAACACCATATTTTTCCAACATTCTTCATTTCGCTTTATTTTGCGGAGGAAATCGAGATAAATAATGGAAAATGATATACTTTATGTAGTCTCGATAAAGGGCGTTTATTCAAAGGAAATATAAGTAAAAAGAGTGGAACGCAATATTTTTCCAGGACTCTTCATTTCGCCTGATTTTTGATATATTTTAAGAATTTTCGATATTGGCCGTGTGTACAGGGGAAATGTAAGTAAAGCCACAGAAACACCATATTTTTCCAACATTCTTCATTTCGCTTTATTTTGCAGAGGAAATCGAGATAAATAATGGAAAATGATATACTTTATGTAGTCTCGATAAAGGGCGTTTATTCAAAGGAAATATAAGTAAAAAGAGTGGAACGCAATATTTTTCCAGGACTCTTCATTTCGCCTGATTTTTGATATATTTTAAGAATTTTCGGTATTGGCCGTGTGTAAAGGGGAAATGTAAGTAAAGCCACAGGAACACCATATTTTTTCAATTTTCTTCATTTCGCTTTATTTTGCAGAGGAACCCGCGATATATAATGGAAAATGATATATATTATGAATTCTCGATAACGGGCGTTTATTCAAAGGAAATATAAGTAAAAAGAGTGGAACGCAATATTTTTCCAGGACTCTTCATTTCGCCTGATTTTTGATATATTTTAAGAATTTTCGGTATTGGCCGTGTGTACAGGGGAAATGTAAGTAAAGCCACAGGAACACCATATTTTTCCAACATTCTTCATTTCGCTTTATTTTGCAGAGGAAATCGAGATAAATAATGGAAAATGATATACTTTATGTAGTCTCGATAAAGGGCGTTTATTCAAAGGAAATATAAGTAAAAAGAGTGGAACGCAATATTTTTCCAGGACTCTTCATTTCGCCTGATTTTTGATATATTTTAAGAATTTTCGGTATTGGCCGTGTGTACAGGGGAAATGTAAGTAAAGCCACAGGAACACCATATTTTTTCAATTTTCTTCATTTCGCTTTATTTTGCAGAGGAACCCGCGATATATAATGGAAAATGATATATATTATGAATTCTCGATAACGGGCGTTTATTCAAAGGAAATATAAGTAAAAAGAGTGGAACGCAATATTTTTCCAGGACTCTTCATTTCGCCTGATTTTTGATATATTTTAAGAATTTTCGGTATTGGCCGTGTGTACAGGGGAAATGTAAGTAAAGCCACAGAAACACCATATTTTTCCAACATTCTTCATTTCGCTTTATTTTGCAGAGGAAATCGAGATAAATAATGGAAAATGATATACTTTATGTAGTCTCGATAAAGGGCGTTTATTCAAAGGAAATATAAGTAAAAAGAGTGGAACGCAATATTTTTCCAGGACTCTTCATTTCGCCTGATTTTTGATATATTTTAAGAATTTTCGGTATTGGCCGTGTGTACAGGGGAAATGTAAGTAAAGCCACAGAAACACCATATTTTTCCAACATTCTTCATTTCGCTTTATTTTGCAGAGGAAATCGAGATAAATAATGGAAAATGATATACTTTATGTAGTCTCGATAAAGGGCGTTTATTCAAAGGAAATATAAGTAAAAAGAGTGGAACGCAATATTTTTCTAGGACTCTTCATTTCGCCTGATTTTTGATATATTTTAAGAATTTTCGGTATTGGCCGTGTGTACAGGGGAAATGTAAGTAAAGCCACAGGAACACCATATTTTTCCAACATTCTTCATTTCGCTTTATTTTGCAGAGGAAATCGAGATAAATAATGGAAAATGATATACTTTATGTAGTCTCGATAAAGGGCGTTTATTCAAAGGAAATATAAGTAAAAAGAGTGGAACGCAATATTTTTCCAGGACTCTTCATTTCGCCTGATTTTTGATATATTTTAAGAATTTTCGGTATTGGCCGTGTGTACAGGGGAAATGTAAGTAAAGCCACAGAAACACCATATTTTTCCAACATTCTTCATTTCGCTTTATTTTGCAGAGGAAATCGAGATAAATAATGGAAAATGATATACTTTATGTAGTCTCGATAAAGGGCGTTTATTCAAAGGAAATATAAGTAAAAAGAGTGGAACGCAATATTTTTCCAGGACTCTTCATTTCGCCTGATTTTTGATATATTTTAAGAATTTTCGGTATTGGCCGTGTGTACAGGGGAAATGTAAGTAAAGCCACAGGAACACCATATTTTTCCAACATTCTTCATTTCGCCTTATTTTGCAGAGGAAATCGAGATAAATAATGGAAAATGATATATATTATGAATTCTCGATATTGGGCGTTTATTCAAAGGAAATATAAGTAAAAAGAGTGGCACGTCATATTTATCCAGGATTCTTCATTTCGCCTGATTTTTGATATATTTTAAGAATTTTCGGTATTGGCCGTGTGTACAGGGGAAATGTAAGTAAAGCCACAGGAACACCATATTTTTCCAACATTCTTCATTTCGCTTTATTTTGCAGAGGAAATCGAGATAAATAATGGAAAATGATATACTTTATGTAGTCTCGATAAAGGGCGTTTATTCAAAGGAAATATAAGTAAAAAGAGTGGAACGCAATATTTTTCCAGGACTCTTCATTTCGCCTGATTTTTGATATATTTTAAGAATTTTCGGTATTGGCCGTGTGTACAGGGGAAATGTAAGTAAAGCCACAGGAACACCATATTTTTCCAACATTCTTCATTTCGCCTTATTTTGCAGAGGAAATCGAGATAAATAATGGAAAATGATATATATTATGAATTCTCGATATTGGGCGTTTATTCAAAGGAAATATAAGTAAAAAGAGTGGCACGTCATATTTATCCAGGATTCTTCATTTCGCCTGATTTTTGATATATTTTAAGAATTTTCGGTATTGGCCGTTTGTACAGGGGAAATGTAAGTAAAGCCACAGGAACACCATATTTTTCCAACATTCTTCATTTCGCTTTATTTTGCAGAGGAAATCGAGATAAATAATGGAAAATGATATACTCTATGTAGTCTCGATAAAGGGCGTTTATTCAAAGGAAATATAAGTAAAAAGAGTGGAACCCAATATTTTACCAGGACTCTTCATTTCGCCTGATTTTTGATATATTTTAAGAATTTTCGGTATTGGCCGTGTGTACAGGGGAAATGTAAGTAAAGCCACAGGAACACCATATTTTTTCAATTTTCTTCATTTCGCTTTATTTTGCAGAGGAACCCGCGATATATAATGGAAAATGATATATATTATGAATTCTCGATAACGGGCGTTTATTCAAAGGAAATATAAGTAAAAAGAGTGGCACGTCATATTTATCCAGGATTCTTCATTTCGCCTGATTTTTGATATATTTTAAGAATTTTCGGTATTGGCCGTTTGTACAGGGGAAATGTAAGTAAAGCCACAGAAACACCATATTTTTCCAACATTCTTCATTTCGCTTTATTTTGCAGAGGAAATCGAGATAAATAATGGAAAATGATATACTTTATGTAGTCTCGATAAAGGGCGTTTATTCAAAGGAAATATAAGTAAAAAGAGTGGAACGCAATATTTTTCCAGGACTCTTCATTTCGCCTGATTTTTGATATATTTTAAGAATTTTCGGTATTGGCCGTGTGTACAGGGGAAATGTAAGTAAAGCCACAGGAACACCATATTTTTTCAATTTTCTTCATTTCGCTTTATTTTGCAGAGGAACCCGCGATATATAATGGAAAATGATATATATTATGAATTCTCGATAACGGGCGTTTATTCAAAGGAAATATAAGTAAAAAGAGTGGAACGCAATATTTTTCCAGGACTCTTCATTTCGCCTGATTTTTGATATATTTTAAGAATTTTCGGTATTGGCCGTTTGTACAGGGGAAATGTAAGTAAAGCCACAGGAACACCATATTTTTCCAACATTCTTCATTTCGCTTTATTTTGCAGAGGAAATCGAGATAAATAATGGAAAATGATATACTTTATGTAGTCTCGATAAAGGGCGTTTATTCAAAGGAAATATAAGTAAAAAGAGTGGAACGCAATATTTTTCCAGGACTCTTCATTTCGCCTGATTTTTGATATATTTTAAGAATTTTCGATATTGGCCGTGTGTACAGGGGAAATGTAAGTAAAGCCACAGAAACACCATATTTTTCCAACATTCTTCATTTCGCTTTATTTTGCAGAGGAAATCGAGATAAATAATGGAAAATGATATACTTTATGTAGTCTCGATAAAGGGCGTTTATTCAAAGGAAATATAAGTAAAAAGAGTGGAACGCAATATTTTTCTAGGACTCTTCATTTCGCCTGATTTTTGATATATTTTAAGAATTTTCGGTATTGGCCGTGTGTACAGGGGAAATGTAAGTAAAGCCACAGGAACACCATATTTTTTCAATTTTCTTCATTTCGCTTTATTTTGCAGAGGAACCCGCGATATATAATGGAAAATGATATATATTATGAATTCTCGATAACGGGCGTTTATTCAAAGGAAATATAAGTAAAAAGAGTGGCACGTCATATTTATCCAGGATTCTTCATTTCGCCTGATTTTTGATATATTTTAAGAATTTTCGGTATTGGCCGTTTGTACAGGGGAAATGTAAGTAAAGCCACAGAAACACCATATTTTTCCAACATTCTTCATTTCGCTTTATTTTGCAGAGGAACCCGCGATATATAATGGAAAATGATATATATTATGAATTCTCGATAACGAGCGTTTATTCAAAGGAAATATAAGTAAAAAGAGTGGAACGCAATATTTTTCCAGGACTCTTCATTTCGCCTGATTTTTGATATATTTTAAGAATTTTCGATATTGGCCGTGTGTACAGGGGAAATGTAAGTAAAGCCACAGAAACACCATATTTTTCCAACATTCTTCATTTCGCTTTATTTTGCAGAGGAAATCGAGATAAATAATGGAAAATGATATACTTTATGTAGTCTCGATAAAGGGCGTTTATTCAAAGGAAATATAAGTAAAAAGAGTGGAACGCAATATTTTTCTAGGACTCTTCATTTCGCCTGATTTTTGATATATTTTAAGAATTTTCGGTATTGGCCGTGTGTACAGGGGAAATGTAAGTAAAGCCACAGGAACACCATATTTTTTCAATTTTCTTCATTTCGCTTTATTTTGCAGAGGAACCCGCGATATATAATGGAAAATGATATATATTATGAATTCTCGATAACGGGCGTTTATTCAAAGGAAATATAAGTAAAAAGAGTGGAACGCAATATTTTTCTAGGACTCTTCATTTCGCCTGATTTTTGATATATTTTAAGAATTTTCGGTATTGGCCGTTTGTACAGGGGAAATGTAAGTAAAGCCACAGGAACACCATATTTTTCCAACATTCTTCATTTCGCTTTATTTTGCAGAGGAAATCGAGATAAATAATGGAAAATGATATACTTTATGTAGTCTCGATAAAGGGCGTTTATTCAAAGGAAATATAAGTAAAAAGAGTGGAACGCAATATTTTTCTAGGACTCTTCATTTCGCCTGATTTTTGATATATTTTAAGAATTTTCGGTATTGGCCGTTTGTACAGGGGAAATGTAAGTAAAGCCACAGGAACACCATATTTTTCCAACATTCTTCATTTCGCTTTATTTTGCAGAGGAAATCGAGATAAATAATGGAAAATGATATACTTTATGTAGTCTCGATAAAGGGCGTTTATTCAAAGGAAATATAAGTAAAAAGAGTGGAACGCAATATTTTTCCAGGACTCTTCATTTCGCCTGATTTTTGATATATTTTAAGAATTTTCGATATTGGCCGTGTGTACAGGGGAAATGTAAGTAAAGCCACAGAAACACCATATTTTTCCAACATTCTTCATTTCGCTTTATTTTGCAGAGGAAATCGAGATAAATAATGGAAAATGATATACTTTATGTAGTCTCGATAAAGGGCGTTTATTCAAAGGAAATATAAGTAAAAAGAGTGGAACGCAATATTTTTCTAGGACTCTTCATTTCGCCTGATTTTTGATATATTTTAAGAATTTTCGGTATTGGCCGTTTGTACAGGGGAAATGTAAGTAAAGCCACAGGAACACCATATTTTTCCAACATTCTTCATTTCGCTTTATTTTGCAGAGGAAATCGAGATAAATAATGGAAAATGATATACTTTATGTAGTCTCGATAAAGGGCGTTTATTCAAAGGAAATATAAGTAAAAAGAGTGGAACGCAATATTTTTCCAGGACTCTTCATTTCGCCTGATTTTTGATATATTTTAAGAATTTTCGATATTGGCCGTGTGTACAGGGGAAATGTAAGTAAAGCCACAGAAACACCATATTTTTCCAACATTCTTCATTTCGCTTTATTTTGCAGAGGAAATCGAGATAAATAATGGAAAATGATATACTTTATGTAGTCTCGATAAAGGGCGTTTATTCAAAGGAAATATAAGTAAAAAGAGTGGAACGCAATATTTTTCCAGGACTCTTCATTTCGCCTGATTTTTGATATATTTTAAGAATTTTCGGTATTGGCCGTGTGTACAGGGGAAATGTAAGTAAAGCCACAGGAACACCATATTTTTTCAATTTTCTTCATTTCGCTTTATTTTGCAGAGGAACCCGCGATATATAATGGAAAATGATATATATTATGAATTCTCGATAACGGGCGTTTATTCAAAGGAAATATAAGTAAAAAGAGTGGAACGCAATATTTTTCCAGGACTCTTCATTTCGCCTGATTTTTGATATATTTTAAGAATTTTCGGTATTGGCCGTGTGTACAGGGGAAATGTAAGTAAAGCCACAGAAACACCATATTTTTCCAACATTCTTCATTTCGCTTTATTTTGCAGAGGAAATCGAGATAAATAATGGAAAATGATATACTTTATGTAGTCTCGATAAAGGGCGTTTATTCAAAGGAAATATAAGTAAAAAGAGTGGAACGCAATATTTTTCTAGGACTCTTCATTTCGCCTGATTTTTGATATATTTTAAGAATTTTCGGTATTGGCCGTTTGTACAGGGGAAATGTAAGTAAAGCCACAGGAACACCATATTTTTCCAACATTCTTCATTTCGCTTTATTTTGCAGAGGAACCCGCGATATATAATGGAAAATGATATATATTATGAATTCTCGATAACGGGCGTTTATTCAAAGGAAATATAAGTAAAAAGAGTGGAACGCAATATTTTTCCAGGACTCTTCATTTCGCCTGATTTTTGATATATTTTAAGAATTTTCGATATTGGCCGTGTGTACATGGGAAATGTAAGTAAAGCCACAGAAACACCATATTTTTCCAACATTCTTCATTTCGCTTTATTTTGCAGAGGAAATCGAGATAAATAATGGAAAATGATATACTTTATGTAGTCTCGATAAAGGGCGTTTATTCAAAGGAAATATAAGTAAAAAGAGTGGAACGCAATATTTTTCCAGGACTCTTCATTTCGCCTGATTTTTGATATATTTTAAGAATTTTCGGTATTGGCCGTGTGTACAGGGGAAATGTAAGTAAAGCCACAGGAACACCATATTTTTTCAATTTTCTTCATTTCGCTTTATTTTGCAGAGGAACCCGCGATATATAATGGAAAATGATATATATTATGAATTCTCGATAACGGGCGTTTATTCAAAGGAAATATAAGTAAAAAGAGTGGAACGCAATATTTTTCCAGGACTCTTCATTTCGCCTGATTTTTGATATATTTTAAGAATTTTCGGTATTGGCCGTGTGTACAGGGGAAATGTAAGTAAAGCCACAGGAACACCATATTTTTCCAACATTCTTCATTTCGCTTTATTTTGCAGAGGAAATCGAGATAAATAATGGAAAATGATATACTTTATGTAGTCTCGATAAAGGGCGTTTATTCAAAGGAAATATAAGTAAAAAGAGTGGAACGCAATATTTTTCCAGGACTCTTCATTTCGCCTGATTTTTGATATATTTTAAGAATTTTCGGTATTGGCCGTGTGTACAGGGGAAATGTAAGTAAAGCCACAGGAACACCATATTTTTCCAACATTCTTCATTTCGCTTTATTTTGCAGAGGAACCCGCGATATATAATGGAAAATGATATATATTATGAATTCTCGATAACGGGCGTTTATTCAAAGGAAATATAAGTAAAAAGAGTGGAACGCAATATTTTTCCAGGACTCTTCATTTCGCCTGATTTTTGATATATTTTAAGAATTTTCGGTATTGGCCGTGTGTACAGGGGAAATGTAAGTAAAGCCACAGGAACACCATATTTTTCCAACATTCTTCATTTTGTTTTATTTTGCAGAGGAAATCGAGATAAATAATGGAAAATGATATACTTTATGTAGTCTCGATAAAGGGCGTTTATTCAAAGGAAATATAAGTAAAAAGAGTGGAACGCAATATTTTTCCAGGACTCTTCATTTCGCCTGATTTTTGATATATTTTAAGAATTTTCGGTATTGGCCGTGTGTACAGGGGAAATGTAAGTAAAGCCACAGGAACACCATATTTTTCCAACATTCTTCATTTCGCTTTATTTTGCAGAGGAACCCGCGATATATAATGGAAAATGATATATATTATGAATTCTCGATAACGGGCGTTTATTCAAAGGAAATATAAGTAAAAAGAGTGGAACGCAATATTTTTCCAGGACTCTTCATTTCGCCTGATTTTTGATATATTTTAAGAATTTTCGGTATTGGCCGTTTGTACAGGGGAAATGTAAGTAAAGCCACAGGAACACCATATTTTTCCAACATTCTTCATTTCGCTTTATTTTGCGGAGGAAATCGAGATAAATAATGGAAAATGATATACTTTATGTAGTCTCGATAAAGGGCGTTTATTCAAAGGAAATATAAGTAAAAAGAGTGGAACGCAATATTTTTCCAGGACTCTTCATTTCGCCTGATTTTTGATATATTTTAAGAATTTTCGATATTGGCCGTGTGTACAGGGGAAATGTAAGTAAAGCCACAGAAACACCATATTTTTCCAACATTCTTCATTTCGCTTTATTTTGCAGAGGAAATCGAGATAAATAATGGAAAATGATATACTTTATGTAGTCTCGATAAAGGGCGTTTATTCAAAGGAAATATAAGTAAAAAGAGTGGAACGCAATATTTTTCCAGGACTCTTCATTTCGCCTGATTTTTGATATATTTTAAGAATTTTCGGTATTGGCCGTGTGTAAAGGGGAAATGTAAGTAAAGCCACAGGAACTCCATATTTTTTCAATTTTCTTCATTTCGCTTTATTTTGCAGAGGAACCCGCGATATATAATGGAAAATGATATATATTATGAATTCTCGATAACGGGCGTTTATTCAAAGGAAATATAAGTAAAAAGAGTGGAACGCAATATTTTTCCAGGACTCTTCATTTCGCCTGATTTTTGATATATTTTAAGAATTTTCGGTATTGGCCGTGTGTACAGGGGAAATGTAAGTAAAGCCACAGGAACACCATATTTTTCCAACATTCTTCATTTCGCTTTATTTTGCAGAGGAAATCGAGATAAATAATGGAAAATGATATACTTTATGTAGTCTCGATAAAGGGCGTTTATTCAAAGGAAATATAAGTAAAAAGAGTGGAACGCAATATTTTTCCAGGACTCTTCATTTCGCCTGATTTTTGATATATTTTAAGAATTTTCGGTATTGGCCGTGTGTACAGGGGAAATGTAAGTAAAGCCACAGGAACACCATATTTTTTCAATTTTCTTCATTTCGCTTTATTTTGCAGAGGAACCCGCGATATATAATGGAAAATGATATATATTATGAATTCTCGATAACGGGCGTTTATTCAAAGGAAATATAAGTAAAAAGAGTGGAACGCAATATTTTTCCAGGACTCTTCATTTCGCCTGATTTTTGATATATTTTAAGAATTTTCGGTATTGGCCGTGTGTACAGGGGAAATGTAAGTAAAGCCACAGAAACACCATATTTTTCCAACATTCTTCATTTCGCTTTATTTTGCAGAGGAAATCGAGATAAATAATGGAAAATGATATACTTTATGTAGTCTCGATAAAGGGCGTTTATTCAAAGGAAATATAAGTAAAAAGAGTGGAACGCAATATTTTTCTAGGACTCTTCATTTCGCCTGATTTTTGATATATTTTAAGAATTTTCGGTATTGGCCGTTTGTACAGGGGAAATGTAAGTAAAGCCACAGGAACACCATATTTTTCCAACATTCTTCATTTCGCTTTATTTTGCAGAGGAAATCGAGATAAATAATGGAAAATGATATACTTTATGTAGTCTCGATAAAGGGCGTTTATTCAAAGGAAATATAAGTAAAAAGAGTGGAACGCAATATTTTTCCAGGACTCTTCATTTCGCCTGATTTTTGATATATTTTAAGAATTTTCGGTATTGGCCGTGTGTACAGGGGAAATGTAAGTAAAGCCACAGAAACACCATATTTTTCCAACATTCTTCATTTCGCTTTATTTTGCAGAGGAAATCGAGATAAATAATGGAAAATGATATACTTTATGTAGTCTCGATAAAGGGCGTTTATTCAAAGGAAATATAAGTAAAAAGAGTGGAACGCAATATTTTTCCAGGACTCTTCATTTCGCCTGATTTTTGATATATTTTAAGAATTTTCGGTATTGGCCGTGTGTACAGGGGAAATGTAAGTAAAGCCACAGGAACACCATATTTTTTCAATTTTCTTCATTTCGCTTTATTTTGCAGAGGAACCCGCGATATATAATGGAAAATGATATATATTATGAATTCTCGATAACGGGCGTTTATTCAAAGGAAATATAAGTAAAAAGAGTGGAACGCAATATTTTTCCAGGACTCTTCATTTCGCCTGATTTTTGATATATTTTAAGAATTTTCGGTATTGGCCGTGTGTACAGGGGAAATGTAAGTAAAGCCACAGGAACACCATATTTTTCCAACATTCTTCATTTCGCTTTATTTTGCAGAGGAAATCGAGATAAATAATGGAAAATGATATACTTTATGTAGTCTCGATAAAGGGCGTTTATTCAAAGGAAATATAAGTAAAAAGAGTGGAACGCAATATTTTTCCAGGACTCTTCATTTCGCCTGATTTTTGATATATTTTAAGAATTTTCGGTATTGGCCGTGTGTACAGGGGAAATGTAAGTAAAGCCACAGGAACACCATATTTTTCCAACATTCTTCATTTCGCCTTATTTTGCAGAGGAAATCGAGATAAATAATGGAAAATGATATATATTATGAATTCTCGATATTGGGCGTTTATTCAAAGGAAATATAAGTAAAAAGAGTGGCACGTCATATTTATCCAGGATTCTTCATTTCGCCTGATTTTTGATATATTTTAAGAATTTTCGGTATTGGCCGTTTGTACAGGGGAAATGTAAGTAAAGCCACAGGAACACCATATTTTTCCAACATTCTTCATTTCGCTTTATTTTGCAGAGGAAATCGAGATAAATAATGGAAAATGATATACTCTATGTAGTCTCGATAAAGGGCGTTTATTCAAAGGAAATATAAGTAAAAAGAGTGGAACGCAATATTTTACCAGGACTCTTCATTTCGCCTGATTTTTGATATATTTTAAGAATTTTCGGTATTGGCCGTGTGTACAGGGGAAATGTAAGTAAAGCCACAGGAACACCATATTTTTTCAATTTTCTTCATTTCGCTTTATTTTGCAGAGGAACCCGCGATATATAATGGAAAATGATATATATTATGAATTCTCGATAACGGGCGTTTATTCAAAGGAAATATAAGTAAAAAGAGTGGCACGTCATATTTATCCAGGATTCTTCATTTCGCCTGATTTTTGATATATTTTAAGAATTTTCGGTATTGGCCGTTTGTACAGGGGAAATGTAAGTAAAGCCACAGAAACACCATATTTTTCCAACATTCTTCATTTCGCTTTATTTTGCAGAGGAAATCGAGATAAATAATGGAAAATGATATACTTTATGTAGTCTCGATAAAGGGCGTTTATTCAAAGGAAATATAAGTAAAAAGAGTGGAACGCAATATTTTTCCAGGACTCTTCATTTCGCCTGATTTTTGATATATTTTAAGAATTTTCGGTATTGGCCGTGTGTACAGGGGAAATGTAAGTAAAGCCACAGGAACACCATATTTTTTCAATTTTCTTCATTTCGCTTTATTTTGCAGAGGAACCCGCGATATATAATGGAAAATGATATATATTATGAATTCTCGATAACGGGCGTTTATTCAAAGGAAATATAAGTAAAAAGAGTGGAACGCAATATTTTTCTAGGACTCTTCATTTCGCCTGATTTTTGATATATTTTAAGAATTTTCGGTATTGGCCGTTTGTACAGGGGAAATGTAAGTAAAGCCACAGGAACACCATATTTTTCCAACATTCTTCATTTCGCTTTATTTTGCAGAGGAAATCGAGATAAATAATGGAAAATGATATACTTTATGTAGTCTCGATAAAGGGCGTTTATTCAAAGGAAATATAAGTAAAAAGAGTGGAACGCAATATTTTTCCAGGACTCTTCATTTCGCCTGATTTTTGATATATTTTAAGAATTTTCGATATTGGCCGTGTGTACAGGGGAAATGTAAGTAAAGCCACAGAAACACCATATTTTTCCAACATTCTTCATTTCGCTTTATTTTGCAGAGGAAATCGAGATAAATAATGGAAAATGATATACTTTATGTAGTCTCGATAAAGGGCGTTTATTCAAAGGAAATATAAGTAAAAAGAGTGGAACGCAATATTTTTCCAGGACTCTTCATTTCGCCTGATTTTTGATATATTTTAAGAATTTTCGGTATTGGCCGTGTGTACAGGGGAAATGTATGTAAAGCCACAGGAACACCATATTTTTCCAACATTCTTCATTTCGCCTTATTTAGCAGAGGAAATCGAGATAAATAATGGAAAATGATATATATAATATGAATTCTCGATATTGGGCGTTTATTCAAAGGAAATATAACTAAAAAGAGTGGAACGCAATATTTTTCCAGGACTCTTCATTTCGCCTGATTTTTGATATATTTTAAGAATTTTCGGTATTGGCCGTGTGTACAGGGGAAATGTAAGTAAAGCCACAGGAACACCATATTTTTTCAATTTTCTTCATTTCGCTTTATTTTGCAGAGGAACCCGCGATATATAATGCAAATGATATATATTATGAATTCTCGATAACGGGCGTTTATTCAAAGGAAATATAAGTAAAAAGAGTGGCACGTCATATTTATCCAGGATTCTTCATTTCGCCTGATTTTTGATATATTTTAAGAATTTTCGGTATTGGCCGTGCGTACAGGGGAAATGTAAGTAAAGCCACAGGAACACCATATTTTTCCAACATTCTCCATTTCGCATGATTTTGTTTGGGTAGTCGAGAAAAACAATGGATAACGATATATATTATGAATTCTCGATATTGGGCGTTTATTCAAAGGAAATATAACTAAAAAGAGTGGAATGCAATATTTTTCCAGGACTCTTCATTTCGCCTGATTTTTGATATATTTTAAGAATTTTCGGTATTGGCCGTGTGTACAGGGGAAATGAAAGTAAAGCCACAGGAACACCATATTTTTTCAATTTTCTTCATTTCGCTTTATTTTGCAGAGGAACCCGCGATATATAATGGAAAATGATATATATTATGAATTCTCGATAACGGGCGTTTATTCAAAGGAAATATAAGTAAAAAGAGTGGAACGCAATATTTTTCCAGGACTCTTCATTTCGCCTGATTTTTGATATATTTTAAGAATTTTCGGTATTGGCCGTGTGTACAGGGGAAATGTAAGTAAAGCCACAGGAACACCATATTTTTTCAATTTTCTTCATTTCGCTTTATTTTGCAGAGGAACCCGCGATATATAATGGAAAATGATATATATTATGAATTCTCGATAACGGGCGTTTATTCAAAGGAAATATAAGTAAAAAGAGTGGCACGTCATATTTATCCAGGATTCTTCATTTCGCCTGATTTTTGATATATTTTAAGAATTTTCGGTATTGGCCGTGCGTACAGGGGAAATGTAAGTAAAGCCACAGGAACACCATATTTTTCCAACATTCTTCATTTCGCTTTATTTTGCAGAGGAAATCGAGATAAATAATGGAAAATGATATATATTATGAATTCTCGATATTGGGCGTTTATTCAAAGGAAATATAACTAAAAAGAGTGGAACGCAATATTTTTCCAGGACTCTTCATTTCGCCTGATTTTTGATATATTTTAAGAATTTTCGGTATTGGCCGTGTCTACAGGGGAAATGTAAGTAAAGCCACAGGAACACCATATTTTTTCAATTTTCTTCATTTCGCTTTATTTTGCAGAGGAACCCGCGATATATAATGGAAAATGATATATATTATGAATTCTCGATAACGGGCGTTTATTCAAAGGAAATATAAGTAAAAAGAGTGGCACGTCATATTTATCCAGGATTCTACATTTCGCCTGATTTTTGATATATTTTAAGAATTTTCGGTATTGGCCGTGCGTACAGGGGAAATGTAAGTAAAGCCACAGAAACACCATATTTTTCCAACATTCTTCATTTCGCTTTATTTTGCAGAGGAAATCGAGATAAATAATGGAAAATGATATACTTTATGTAGTCTCGATAAAGGGCGTTTATTCAAAGGAAATATAAGTAAAAAGAGTGGAACGCAATATTTTTCCAGGACTCTTCATTTCGCCTGATTTTTGATATATTTTAAGAATTTTCGGTATTGGCCGTTTGTACAGGGGAAATGTAAGTAAAGCCACAGGAACACCATATTTTTCCAACATTCTTCATTTCGCATGATTTTGTTTATTTAGTCGAGAAAAACAATGGATATTGATATACTTTATGAATTCTCGATATTGGGTGTTTGTACAAAGGAAATATAAGTAAAAAAGAGTAAAACGCAATATTTTCCAGGATTCTTCATTTCGCATGATTTTTCATATATAATTTAAGAATTTTCGATATTGGCCGTGTGTACAGGGGAAATGTAAGTAAAGCCACAGAAACACCATATTTTTCCAACATTCTTCATTTCGCTTTATTTTGCAGAGGAAATCGAGATAAATAATGGAAAATGATATACTTTATGTAGTCTCGATAAAGGGCGTTTATTCAAAGGAAATATAAGTAAAAAGAGTGGAACGCAATATTTTTCTAGGACTCTTCATTTCGCCTGATTTTTGATATATTTTAAGAATTTTCGGTATTGGCCGTTTGTACAGGGGAAATGTAAGTAAAGCCACAGGAACACCATATTTTTTCAATTTTCTTCATTTCGCTTTATTTTGCAGAGGAACCCGCGATATATAATGGAAAATGATATACTTTATGTAGTCTCGATAAAGGGCGTTTATTCAAAGGAAATATAAGTAAAAAGAGTGGAACCCAATATTTTTCCAGGACTCTTCATTTCGCCTGATTTTTGATATATTTTAAGAATTTTCGATATTGGCCGTGTGTACAGGGGAAATGTAAGTAAAGCCACAGAAACACCATATTTTTCCAACATTCTTCATTTCGCTTTATTTTGCAGAGGAAATCGAGATAAATAATGGAAAATGATATACTTTATGTAGTCTCGATAAAGGGCGTTTATTCAAAGGAAATATAAGTAAAAAGAGTGGAAAGCAATATTTTTCCAGGACTCTGCATTTCGCCTGATTTTTGATATATTTTAAGAATTTTCGGTATTGGCCGTTTGTACAGGGGAAATGTAAGTAAAGCCACAGAAACACCATATTTTTCCAACATTCTTCATTTCGCTTTATTTTGCAGAGGAAATCGAGATAAATAATGGAAAATGATATACTTTATGTAGTCTCGATATTGGGTGTTTATTCAAAGGAAATATAACTAAAAAGAGTGGAACGCAATATTTTTCCAGGACTCTTCATTTCGCCTGATTTTTGATATATTTTAAGAATTTTCGGTATTGGCCGTGTGTACAGGGGAAATGTAAGTAAAGCCACAGGAACACCATATTTTTTCAATTTTCTTCATTTCGCTTTATTTTGCAGAGGAACCCGCGATATATAATGGAAAATGATATATATTATGAATTCTCGATAACGGGCGTTTATTCAAAGGAAATATAAGTAAAAAGAGTGGCACGTCATATTTATCCAGGATTCTTCATTTCGCCTGATTTTTGATATATTTTAAGAATTTTCGGTATTGGCCGTGCGTACAGGGGAAATGTAAGTAAAGCCACAGAAACACCATATTTTTCCAACATTCTTCATTTCGCTTTATTTTGCAGAGGAACCCGCGATATATAATGGAAAATGATATATATTATGAATTCTCGATAACGGGCGTTTATTCAAAGGAAATATAAGTAAAAAGAGTGGAACGCAATATTTTTCCAGGACTCTTCATTTCGCCTGATTTTTGATATATTTTAAGAATTTTCGGTATTGGCCGTGCGTACAGGGGAAATGTAAGTAAAGCCACAGGAACACCATATTTTTCCAACATTCTTCATTTCGCCTTATTTTGCAGAGGAAATCGAGATAAATAATGGAAAATGATATATATTATGAATTCTCGATATTGGGCGTTTATTCAAAGGAAATATAACTAAAAAGAGTGGAACGCAATATTTTTCCAGGACTCTTCATTTCGCCTGATTTTTGATATATTTTAAGAATTTTCGGTATTGGCCGTGTGTACAGGGGAAATGTAAGTAAAGCCACAGGAACACCATATTTTTCCAACATTCTTCATTTCGCCTTATTTTGCAGAGGAAATCGAGATAAATAATGGAAAATGATATATATTATGAATTCTCGATAACGGGCGTTTATTCAAAGGAAATATAAGTAAAAAGAGTGGAACGCAATATTTTTCCAGGACTCTTCATTTCGCCTGATTTTTGATATATTTTAAGAATTTTCGGTATTGGCCGTGTGTACAGGGGAAATGTAAGTAAAGCCACAGGAACACCATATTTTTTCAATTTTCTTCATTTCGCTTTATTTTGCAGAGGAACCCGCGATATATAATGGAAAATGATATATATTATGAATTCTCGATAACGGGCGTTTATTCAAAGGAAATATAAGTAAAAAGAGTGGCACGTCATATTTATCCAGGATTCTTCATTTCGCCTGATTTTTGATATATTTTAAGAATTTTCGGTATTGGCCGTGCGTACAGGGGAAATGTAAGTAAAGCCACAGGAACACCATATTTTTCCAACATTCTTCATTTCGCTTTATTTTGCAGAGGAAATCGAGATAAATAATGGAAAATGATATATATTATGAATTCTCGATATTGGGCGTTTATTCAAAGGAAATATAACTAAAAAGAGTGGAACGCAATATTTTTCCAGGACTCTTCATTTCGCCTGATTTTTGATATATTTTAAGAATTTTCGGTATTGGCCGTGTCTACAGGGGAAATGTAAGTAAAGCCACAGGAACACCATATTTTTTCAATTTTCTTCATTTCGCTTTATTTTGCAGAGGAACCCGCGATATATAATGGAAAATGATATATATTATGAATTCTCGATAACGGGCGTTTATTCAAAGGAAATATAAGTAAAAAGAGTGGCACGTCATATTTATCCAGGATTCTTCATTTCGCCTGATTTTTGATATATTTTAAGAATTTTCGGTATTGGCCGTGCGTACAGGGGAAATGTAAGTAAAGCCACAGAAACACCATATTTTTCCAACATTCTTCATTTCGCTTTATTTTGCAGAGGAAATCGAGATAAATAATGGAAAATGATATACTTTATGTAGTCTCGATAAAGGGCGTTTATTCAAAGGAAATATAAGTAAAAAGAGTGGAACGCAATATTTTTCCAGGACTCTTCATTTCGCCTGATTTTTGATATATTTTAAGAATTTTCGGTATTGGCCGTTTGTACAGGGGAAATGTAAGTAAAGCCACAGGAACACCATATTTTTCCAACATTCTTCATTTCGCATGATTTTGTTTATTTAGTCGAGAAAAACAATGGATATTGATATACTTTATGAATTCTCGATATTGGGTGTTTGTACAAAGGAAATGTAAGTAAAAAAGAGTAAAACGCAATATTTTCCAGGATTCTTCATTTCGCATGATTTTTCATATATAATTTAAGAATTTTCGATATTGGCCGTGTGTACAGGGGAAATGTAAGTAAAGCCACAGAAACACCATATTTTTCCAACATTCTTCATTTCGCTTTATTTTGCAGAGGAAATCGAGATAAATAATGGAAAATGATATACTTTATGTAGTCTCGATAAAGGGCGTTTATTCAAAGGAAATATAAGTAAAAAGAGTGGAACGCAATATTTTTCTAGGACTCTTCATTTCGCCTGATTTTTGATATATTTTAAGAATTTTCGGTATTGGCCGTTTGTACAGGGGAAATGTAAGTAAAGCCACAGGAACACCATATTTTTTCAATTTTCTTCATTTCGCTTTATTTTGCAGAGGAACCCGCGATATATAATGGAAAATGATATACTTTATGTAGTCTCGATAAAGGGCGTTTATTCAAAGGAAATATAAGTAAAAAGAGTGGAACCCAATATTTTTCCAGGACTCTTCATTTCGCCTGATTTTTGATATATTTTAAGAATTTTCGATATTGGCCGTGTGTACAGGGGAAATGTAAGTAAAGCCACAGAAACACCATATTTTTCCAACATTCTTCATTTCGCTTTATTTTGCAGAGGAAATCGAGATAAATAATGGAAAATGATATACTTTATGTAGTCTCGATAAAGGGCGTTTATTCAAAGGAAATATAAGTAAAAAGAGTGGAAAGCAATATTTTTCCAGGACTCTGCATTTCGCCTGATTTTTGATATATTTTAAGAATTTTCGGTATTGGCCGTTTGTACAGGGGAAATGTAAGTAAAGCCACAGAAACACCATATTTTTCCAACATTCTTCATTTCGCTTTATTTTGCAGAGGAAATCGAGATAAATTATGGAAAATGATATACTTTATGTAGTCTCGATATTGGGTGTTTATTCAAAGGAAATATAACTAAAAAGAGTGGAACGCAATATTTTTCCAGGACTCTTCATTTCGCCTGATTTTTGATATATTTTAAGAATTTTCGGTATTGGCCGTGTGTACAGGGGAAATGTAAGTAAAGCCACAGGAACACCATATTTTTTCAATTTTCTTCATTTCGCTTTATTTTGCAGAGGAACCCGCGATATATAATGGAAAATGATATATATTATGAATTCTCGATAACGGGCGTTTATTCAAAGGAAATATAAGTAAAAAGAGTGGCACGTCATATTTATCCAGGATTCTTCATTTCGCCTGATTTTTGATATATTTTAAGAATTTTCGGTATTGGCCGTGCGTACAGGGGAAATGTAAGTAAAGCCACAGAAACACCATATTTTTCCAACATTCTTCATTTCGCTTTATTTTGCAGAGGAACCCGCGATATATAATGGAAAATGATATATATTATGAATTCTCGATAACGGGCGTTTATTCAAAGGAAATATAAGTAAAAAGAGTGGAACGCAATATTT
The DNA here is from genome assembly GCA_963971155.1 of Anthrax anthrax. Classification (NCBI taxonomy): domain Eukaryota; kingdom Metazoa; phylum Arthropoda; class Insecta; order Diptera; family Bombyliidae; genus Anthrax; species Anthrax anthrax. Next base: position 20,715,357 of record OZ020118.1, read on the forward strand.
TTCCAGGACTCTTCATTTCGCCTGATTTTTGATATATTTTAAGAATTTTCGGTATTGGCCGTGCGTACAGGGGAAATGTAAGTAAAGCCACAGGAACACCATATTTTTCCAACATTCTTCATTTCGCCTTATTTTGCAGAGGAAATCGAGATAAATAATGGAAAATGATATATATTATGAATTCTCGATATTGGGCGTTTATTCAAAGGAAATATAACTAAAAAGAGTGGAACGCAATATTTTTCCAGGACTCTTCATTTCGCCTGATTTTTGATATATTTTAAGAATTTTCGGTATTGGCCGTGTGTACAGGGGAAATGTAAGTAAAGCCACAGGAACACCATATTTTTCCAACATTCTTCATTTCGCCTTATTTTGCAGAGGAAATCGAGATAAATAATGGAAAATGATATATATTATGAATTCTCGATAACGGGCGTTTATTCAAAGGAAATATAAGTAAAAAGAGTGGAACGCAATATTTTTCCAGGACTCTTCATTTCGCCTGATTTTTGATATATTTTAAGAATTTTCGGTATTGGCCGTGTGTACAGGGGAAATGTAAGTAAAGCCACAGGAACACCATATTTTTTCAATTTTCTTCATTTCGCTTTATTTTGCAGAGGAACCCGCGATATATAATTAAAAATGATATATATTATGAATTCTCGATAACGGGCGTTTATTCAAAGGAAATATAAGTAAAAAGAGTGGCACGTCATATTTATCCAGGATTCTTCATTTCGCCTGATTTTTGATATATTTTAAGAATTTTCGGTATTGGCCGTGCGTACAGGGGAAATGTAAGTAAAGCCACAGGAACACCATATTTTTCCAACATTCTTCATTTCGCCTTATTTTGCAGAGGAAATCGAGATAAATAATGGAAAATGATATATATTATGAATTCTCGATATTGGGCGTTTATTCAAAGGAAATATAACTAAAAAGAGTGGAACGCAATATTTTTCCAGGACTCTTCATTTCGCCTGATTTTTGATATATTTTAAGAATTTTCGGTATTGGCCGTGTGTACAGGGGAAATGTAAGTAAAGCCACAGGAACACCATATTTTTTCAATTTTCTTCATTTCGCTTTATTTTGCAGAGGAACCCGCGATATATAATGGAAAATGATATATATTATGAATTCTCGATAACGGGCGTTTATTCAAAGGAAATATAACTAAAAAGAGTGGAACGCAATATTTTTCCAGGACTCTTCATTTCGCCTGATTTTTGATATATTTTAAGAATTTTCGGTATTGGCCGTGTGTACAGGGGAAATGTAAGTAAAGCCACAGGAACACCATATTTTTCCAACATTCTTCATTTCGCCTTATTTTGCAGAGGAAATCGAGATAAATAATGGAAAATGATATATATTATGAATTCTCGATATTGGGCGTTTATTCAAAGGAAATATAACTAAAAAGAGTGGAACGCAATATTTTTCCAGGACTCTTCATTTCGCCTGATTTTTGATATATTTTAAGAATTTTCGGTATTGGCCGTGTGTACAGGGGAAATGTAAGTAAAGCCACAGGAACACCATATTTTTTCAATTTTCTTCATTTCGCTTTATTTTGCAGAGGAACCCGCGATATATAATGGAAAATGATATATATTATGAATTCTCGATAACGGGCGTTTATTCAAAGGAAATATAAGTAAAAAGAGTGGCACGTCATATTTATCCAGGATTCTTCATTTCGCCTGATTTTTGATATATTTTAAGAATTTTCGGTATTGGCCGTTTGTACAGGGGAAATGTAAGTAAAGCCACAGAAACACCATATTTTTCCAACATTCTTCATTTCGCTTTATTTTGCAGAGGAACCCGCGATATATAATGGAAAATGATATATATTATGAATTCTCGATAACGGGCGTTTATTCAAAGGAAATATAAGTAAAAAGAGTGGAACGCAATATTTTTCCAGGACTCTTCATTTCGCCTGATTTTTGATATATTTTAAGAATTTTCGGTATTGGCCGTGTGTACAGGGGAAATGTAAGTAAAGCCACAGGAACACCATATTTTTTCAATTTTCTTCATTTCGCTTTATTTTGCAGAGGAACCCGCGATATATAATGGAAAATGATATATATTATGAATTCTCGATAACGGGCGTTTATTCAAAGGAAATATAAGTAAAAAGAGTGGCACGTCATATTTATCCAGGATTCTTCATTTCGCCTGATTTTTGATATATTTTAAGAATTTTCGGTATTGGCCGTGCGTACAGGGGAAATGTAAGTAAAGCCACAGGAACACCATATTTTTCCAACATTCTTCATTTCGCCTTATTTTGCAGAGGAAATCGAGATAAATAATGGAAAATGATATATATTATGAATTCTCGATATTGGGCGTTTATTCAAAGGAAATATAACTAAAAAGAGTGGAACGCAATATTTTTCCAGGACTCTTCATTTCGCCTGATTTTTGATATATTTTAAGAATTTTCGGTATTGGCCGTGTGTACAGGGGAAATGTAAGTAAAGCCACAGGAACACCATATTTTTTCAATTTTCTTCATTTCGCTTTATTTTGCAGAGGAACCCGCGATATATAATGGAAAATGATATATATTATGAATTCTCGATAACGGGCGTTTATTCAAAGGAAATATAAGTAAAAAGAGTGGCACGTCATATTTATCCAGGATTCTTCATTTCGCCTGATTTTTGATATATTTTAAGAATTTTCGGTATTGGCCGTGCGTACAGGGGAAATGTAAGTAAAGCCACAGGAACACCATATTTTTCCAACATTCTTCATTTCGCCTTATTTTGCAGAGGAAATCGAGATAAATAATGGAAAATGATATATATTATGAATTCTCGATATTGGGCGTTTATTCAAAGGAAATATAACTAAAAAGAGTGGAACGCAATATTTTTCCAGGACTCTTCATTTCGCCTGATTTTTGATATATTTTAAGAATTTTCGGTATTGGCCGTGTGTACAGGGGAAATGTAAGTAAAGCCACAGGAACACCATATTTTTTCAATTTTCTTCATTTCGCTTTATTTTGCAGAGGAACCCGCGATATATAATGGAAAATGATATATATTATGAATTCTCGATAACGGGCGTTTATTCAAAGGAAATATAAGTAAAAAGAGTGGCACGTCATATTTATCCAGGATTCTTCATTTCGCCTGATTTTTGATATATTTTAAGAATTTTCGGTATTGGCCGTGCGTACAGGGGAAATGTAAGTAAAGCCACAGGAACACCATATTTTTCCAACATTCTTCATTTCGCCTTATTTTGCAGAGGAAATCGAGATAAATAATGGAAAATGATATATATTATGAATTCTCGATAACGGGCGTTTATTCAAAGGAAATATAAGTAAAAAGAGTGGCACGTCATATTTATCCAGGATTCTTCATTTCGCCTGATTTTTGATATATTTTAAGAATTTTCGGTATTGGCCGTGTGTACAGGGGAAATGTAAGTAAAGCCACAGGAACACCATATTTTTTCAATTTTCTTCATTTCGCTTTATTTTGCAGAGGAACCCGCGATATATAATGGAAAATGATATATATTATGAATTCTCGATAACGGGCGTTTATTCAAAGGAAATATAAGTAAAAAGAGTGGCACGTCATATTTATCCAGGATTCTTCATTTCGCCTGATTTTTGATATATTTTAAGAATTTTCGGTATTGGCCGTGCGTACAGGGGAAATGTAAGTAAAGCCACAGAAACACCATATTTTTCCAACATTCTTCATTTCGCTTTATTTTGCAGAGGAACCCGCGATATATAATGGAAAATGATATATATTATGAATTCTCGATAACGGGCGTTTATTCAAAGGAAATATAAGTAAAAAGAGTGGAACGCAATATTTTTCCAGGACTCTTCATTTCGCCTGATTTTTGATATATTTTAAGAATTTTCGGTATTGGCCGTGTGTACAGGGGAAATGTAAGTAAAGCCACAGGAACACCATATTTTTTCAATTTTCTTCATTTCGCTTTATTTTGCAGAGGAACCCGCGATATATAATGGAAAATGATATATATTATGAATTCTCGATAACGGGCGTTTATTCAAAGGAAATATAAGTAAAAAGAGTGGAACGCAATATTTTTCCAGGACTCTTCATTTCGCCTGATTTTTGATATATTTTAAGAATTTTCGGTATTGGCCGTGCGTACAGGGGAAATGTAAGTAAAGCCACAGGAACACCATATTTTTCCAACATTCTTCATTTCGCCTTATTTTGCAGAAGAAATCGAGATAAATAATGGAAAATGATATATATTATGAATTCTCGATAACGGGCGTTTATTCAAAGGAAATATAACTAAAAAGAGTGGAACGCAATATTTTTCCAGGACTCTTCATTTCGCCTGATTTTTGATATATTTTAAGAATTTTCGGTATTGGCCGTGTGTACAGGGGAAATGTAAGTAAAGCCACAGGAACACCATATTTTTTCAATTTTCTTCATTTCGCTTTATTTTGCAGAGGAACCCGCGATATATAATGGAAAATGATATATATTATGAATTCTCGATAACGGGCGTTTATTCAAAGGAAATATAAGTAAAAAGAGTGGAACGCAATATTTATCCAGTATTCTTCATTTCGCCTGATTTTTGATATATTTTAAGAATTTTCGGTATTGGCCGTGCGTACAGGGGAAATGTAAGTAAAGCCACAGAAACACCATATTTTTCCAACATTCTTCATTTCGCTTTATTTTGCAGAGGAACCCGCGATATATAATGGAAAATGATATATATTATGAATTCTCGATAACGGGCGTTTATTCAAAGGAAATATAAGTAAAAAGAGTGGAACGCAATATTTTTCCAGGACTCTTCATTTCGCCTGATTTTTGATATATTTTAAGAATTTTCGGTATTGGCCGTGCGTACAGGGGAAATGTAAGTAAAGCCACAGGAACACCATATTTTTCCAACATTCTTCATTTCGCCTTATTTTGCAGAGGAAATCGAGATAAATAATGGAAAATGATATATATTATGAATTCTCGATAACGGGCGTTTATTCAAAGGAAATATAAGTAAAAAGAGTGGAACGCAATATTTTTCCAGGACTCTTCATTTCGCCTGATTTTTGATATATTTTAAGAATTTTCGGTATTGGCCGTGTGTACAGGGGAAATGTAAGTAAAGCCACAGGAACACCATATTTTTTCAATTTTCTTCATTTCGCTTTATTTTGCAGAGGAACCCGCGATATATAATGGAAAATGATATATATTATGAATTCTCGATAACGGGCGTTTATTCAAAGGAAATATAAGTAAAAAGAGTGGCACGTCATATTTATCCAGGATTCTTCATTTCGCCTGATTTTTGATATATTTTAAGAATTTTCGGTATTGGCCGTGTGTACAGGGGAAATGTAAGTAAAGCCACAGGAACACCATATTTTTTCAATTTTCTTCATTTCGCTTTATTTTGCAGAGGAACCCGCGATATATAATGGAAAATGATATATATTATGAATTCTCGATAACGGGCGTTTATTCAAAGGAAATATAAGTAAAAAGAGTGGCACGTCATATTTATCCAGGATTCTTCATTTCGCCTGATTTTTGATATATTTTAAGAATTTTCGGTATTGGCCGTGCGTACAGGGGAAATGTAAGTAAAGCCACAGAAACACCATATTTTTCCAACATTCTTCATTTCGCTTTATTTTGCAGAGGAACCCGCGATATATAATGGAAAATGATATATATTATGAATTCTCGATAACGGGCGTTTATTCAAAGGAAATATAAGTAAAAAGAGTGGCACGTCATATTTATCCAGGATTCTTCATTTCGCCTGATTTTTGATATATTTTAAGAATTTTCGGTATTGGCCGTTTGTACAGGGGAAATGTAAGTAAAGCCACAGAAACACCATATTTTTCCAACATTCTTCATTTCGCTTTATTTTGCAGAGGAACCCGCGATATATAATGGAAAATGATATATATTATGAATTCTCGATAACGGGCGTTTATTCAAAGGAAATATAAGTAAAAAGAGTGGAACGCAATATTTTTCCAGGACTCTTCATTTCGCCTGATTTTTGATATATTTTAAGAATTTTCGGTATTGGCCGTGTGTACAGGGGAAATGTAAGTAAAGCCACAGGAACACCATATTTTTTCAATTTTCTTCATTTCGCTTTATTTTGCAGAGGAACCCGCGATATATAATGGAAAATGATATATATTATGAATTCTCGATAACGGGCGTTTATTCAAAGGAAATATAAGTAAAAAGAGTGGCACGTCATATTTATCCAGGATTCTTCATTTCGCCTGATTTTTGATATATTTTAAGAATTTTCGGTATTGGCCGTGTGTACAGGGGAAATGTAAGTAAAGCCACAGGAACACCATATTTTTTCAATTTTCTTCATTTCGCTTTATTTTGCAGAGGAACCCGCGATATATAATGGAAAATGATATATATTATGAATTCTCGATAACGGGCGTTTATTCAAAGGAAATATAAGTAAAAAGAGTGGCACGTCATATTTATCCAGGATTCTTCATTTCGCCTGATTTTTGATATATTTTAAGAATTTTCGGTATTGGCCGTGCGTACAGGGGAAATGTAAGTAAAGCCACAGGAACACCATATTTTTCCAACATTCTTCATTTCGCCTTATTTTGCAGAGGAAATCGAGATAAATAATGGAAAATGATATATATTATGAATTCTCGATATTGGGCGTTTATTCAAAGGAAATATAACTAAAAAGAGTGGAACGCAATATTTTTCCAGGACTCTTCATTTCGCCTGATTTTTGATATATTTTAAGAATTTTCGGTATTGGCCGTGTGTACAGGGGAAATGTAAGTAAAGCCACAGGAACACCATATTTTTTCAATTTTCTTCATTTCGCTTTATTTTGCAGAGGAACCCGCGATATATAATGGAAAATGATATATATTATGAATTCTCGATAACGGGCGTTTATTCAAAGGAAATATAAGTAAAAAGAGTGGCACGTCATATTTATCCAGGATTCTTCATTTCGCCTGATTTTTGATATATTTTAAGAATTTTCGGTATTGGCCGTGCGTACAGGGGAAATGTAAGTAAAGCCACAGGAACACCATATTTTTCCAACATTCTTCATTTCGCCTTATTTTGCAGAGGAAATCGAGATAAATAATGGAAAATGATATATATTATGAATTCTCGATATTGGGCGTTTATTCAAAGGAAATATAACTAAAAAGAGTGGAACGCAATATTTTTCCAGGACTCTTCATTTCGCCTGATTTTTGATATATTTTAAGAATTTTCGGTATTGGCCGTGTGTACAGGGGAAATGTAAGTAAAGCCACAGGAACACCATATTTTTTCAATTTTCTTCATTTCGCTTTATTTTGCAGAGGAACCCGCGATATATAATGGAAAATGATATATATTATGAATTCCCGATAACGGGCGTTTATTCAAAGGAAATATAAGTAAAAAGAGTGGCACGTCATATTTATCCAGGATTCTTCATTTCGCCTGATTTTTGATATATTTTAAGAATTTTCGGTATTGGCCGTGCGTACAGGGGAAATGTAAGTAAAGCCACAGGAACACCATATTTTTCCAACATTCTTCATTTCGCCTTATTTTGCAGAGGAAATCGAGATAAATAATGGAAAATGATATATATTATGAATTCTCGATAACGGGCGTTTATTCAAAGGAAATATAAGTAAAAAGAGTGGCACGTCATATTTATCCAGGATTCTTCATTTCGCCTGATTTTTGATATATTTTAAGAATTTTCGGTATTGGCCGTGTGTACAGGGGAAATGTAAGTAAAGCCACAGGAACACCATATTTTTTCAATTTTCTTCATTTCGCTTTATTTTGCAGAGGAACCCGCGATATATAATGGAAAATGATATATATTATGAATTCTCGATAACGGGCGTTTATTCAAAGGAAATATAAGTAAAAAGAGTTTCACGTCATATTTATCCAGGATTCTTCATTTCGCCTGATTTTTGATATATTTTAAGAATTTTCGGTATTGGCCGTGCGTACAGGGGAAATGTAAGTAAAGCCACAGAAACACCATATTTTTCCAACATTCTTCATTTCGCTTTATTTTGCAGAGGAACCCGCGATATATAATGGAAAATGATATATATTATGAATTCTCGATAACGGGCGTTTATTCAAAGGAAATATAAGTAAAAAGAGTGGAACGCAATATTTTTCCAGGACTCTTCATTTCGCCTGATTTTTGATATATTTTAAGAATTTTCGGTATTGGCCGTGTGTACAGGGGAAATGTAAGTAAAGCCACAGGAACACCATATTTTTTCAATTTTCTTCATTTCGCTTTATTTTGCAGAGGAACCCGCGATATATAATGGAAAATGATATATATTATGAATTCTCGATAACGGGCGTTTATTCAAAGGAAATATAAGTAAAAAGAGTGGCACGTCATATTTATCCAGGATTCTTCATTTCGCCTGATTTTTGATATATTTTAAGAATTTTCGGTATTGGCCGTGCGTACAGGGGAAATGTAGGTAAAGCCACAGGAACACCATATTTTTCCAACATTCTTCATTTCGCCTTATTTTGCAGAGGAAATCGAGATAAATAATGGAAAATGATATATATTATGAATTCTCGATATTGGGCGTTTATTCAAAGGAAATATAACTAAAAAGAGTGGAACGCAATATTTTTCCAGGACTCTTCATTTCGCCTGATTTTTGATATATTTTAAGAATTTTCGGTATTGGCCGTGTGTACAGGGGAAATGTAAGTAAAGCCACAGGAACACCATATTTTTTCAATTTTCTTCATTTCGCTTTATTTTGCAGAGGAACCCGCTTTATATAATGGAAAATGATATATAATATGAATTCTCGATAACGGGCGTTTATTCAAAGGAAATATAAGTAAAAAGAGTGGCACGTCATATTTATCCAGGATTCTTCATTTCGCCTGATTTTTGATATATTTTAATAATTTTCGGTATTGGCCGTGCGTACAGGGGAAATGTAAGTAAAGCCACAGAAACACCATATTTTTCCAACATTCTTCATTTCGCTTTATTTTGCAGAGGAAATCGAGATAAATAATGGAAAATGATATACTTTATGTAGTCTCGATAAAGGGCGTTTATTCAAAGGAAATATAAGTAAAAAGAGTGGAACGCAATATTTTTCCAGGACTCTTCATTTCGCCTGATTTTTGATATATTTTAAGAATTTTCGGTATTGGCCGTTTGTACAGGGGAAATGTAAGTAAAGCCACAGGAACACCATATTTTTCCAACATTCTTCATTTCGCATGAATTTGTTTATTTAGTCGAGAAAAACAATGGATATTGATATACTTTATGAATTCTCGATATTGGGTGTTTGTACAAAGGAAATATAAGTAAAAAAGAGTAAAACGCAATATTTTCCAGGATTCTTCATTTCGCATGATTTTTCATATATAATTTAAGAATTTTCGATATTGGCCGTGTGTACAGGGGAAATGTAAGTAAAGCCACAGAAACACCATATTTTTCCAACATTCTTCATTTCGCTTTATTTTGCAGAAGAAATCGAGATAAATAATGGAAAATGATATATATTATGAATTCTCGATAACGGGCGTTTATTCAAAGGAAATATAAGTAAAAAGAGTGGCACGTCATATTTATCCAGGATTCTTCATTTCGCCTGATTTTTGATATATTTTAAGAATTTTCGGTATTGGCCGTGTGTACAGGGGAAATGTAAGTAAAGCCACAGGAACACCATATTTTTTCAATTTTCTTCATTTCGCTTTATTTTGCAGAGGAACCCGCGATATATAATGGAAAATGATATATATTATGAATTCTCGATAACGGGCGTTTATTCAAAGGAAATATAAGTAAAAAGAGTGGCACGTCATATTTATCCAGGATTCTTCATTTCGCCTGATTTTTGATATATTTTAAGAATTTTCGGTATTGGCCGTGCGTACAGGGGAAATGTAAGTAAAGCCACAGAAACACCATATTTTTCCAACATTCTTCATTTCGCTTTATTTTGCAGAGGAACCCGCGATATATAATGGAAAATGATATATATTATGAATTCTCGATAACGGGCGTTTATTCAAAGGAAATATAAGTAAAAAGAGTGGAACGCAATATTTTTCCAGGACTCTTCATTTCGCCTGATTTTTGATATATTTTAAGAATTTTCGGTATTGGCCGTGTGTACAGGGGAAATGTAAGTAAAGCCACAGGAACACCATATTTTTTCAATTTTCTTCATTTCGCTTTATTTTGCAGAGGAACCCGCGATATATAATGGAAAATGATATATATTATGAATTCTCGATAACGGGCGTTTATTCAAAGGAAATATAAGTAAAAAGAGTGGCACGTCATATTTATCCAGGATTCTTCATTTCGCCTGATTTTTGATATATTTTAAGAATTTTCGGTATTGGCCGTGCGTACAGGGGAAATGTAAGTAAAGCCACAGGAACACCACATTTTTCCAACATTCTTCATTTCGCCTTATTTTGCAGAGGAAATCGAGATAAATAATGGAAAATGATATATATTATGAATTCTCGATATTGGGCGTTTATTCAAAGGAAATATAACTAAAAAGAGTGGAACGCAATATTTTTCCAGGACTCTTCATTTCGCCTGATTTTTGATATATATTAAGAATTTTCGGTATTGGCCGTGTGTACAGGGGAAATGTAAGTAAAGCCACAGGAACACCATATTTTTTCAATTTTCTTCATTTCGCTTTATTTTGCAGAGGAACCCGCGATATATAATGGAAAATGATATATATTATGAATTCTCGATAACGGGCGTTTATTCAAAGGAAATATAAGTAAAAAGAGTGGCACGTCATATTTATCCAGGATTCTTCATTTCGCCTGATTTTTGATATATTTTAAGAATTTTCGGTATTGGCCGTGCGTACAGGGGAAATGTAAGTAAAGCCACAGAAACACCATATTTTTCCAACATTCTTCATTTCGCTTTATTTTGCAGAGGAAATCGAGATAAATAATGGAAAATGATATACTTTATGTAGTCTCGATAAAGGGCGTTTATTCAAAGGAAATATAAGTAAAAAGAGTGGAACGCAATATTTTTCCAGGACTCTTCATTTCGCCTGATTTTTGATATATTTTAAGAATTTTCGGTATTGGCCGTTTGTACAGGGGAAATGTAAGTAAAGCCACAGGAACACCATATTTTTCCAACATTCTTCATTTCGCATGAATTTGTTTATTTAGTCGAGAAAAACAATGGATATTGATATACTTTATGAATTCTCGATATTGGGTGTTTGTACAAAGGAAATATAAGTAAAAAAGAGTAAAACGCAATATTTTCCAGGATTCTTCATTTCGCATGATTTTTCATATATAATTTAAGAATTTTCGATATTGGCCGTGTGTACAGGGGAAATGTAAGTAAAGCCACAGAAACACCATATTTTTCCAACATTCTTCATTTCGCTTTATTTTGCAGAGAAAATCGAGATAAATAATGGAAAATGATATACTTTATGTAGTCTCGATAAAGGGCGTTTATTCAAAGGAAATATAAGTAAAAAGAGTGGAACGCAATATTTTTCTAGGACTCTTCATTTCGCCTGATTTTTGATATATTTTAAGAATTTTCGGTATTGGCCGTTTGTACAGGGGAAATGTAAGTAAAGCCACAGGAACACCATATTTTTCCAACATTCTTCATTTCGCTTTATTTTGCAGAGGAAATCGAGATAAATAATGGAAAATGATATACTTTATGTAGTCTCGATAAAGGGCGTTTATTCAAAGGAAATATAAGTAAAAAGAGTGGAACGCAATATTTTTCAAGGACTCTTCATTTCGCCTGATTTTTGATATATTTTAAGAATTTTCGATATTGGCCGTGTGTACAGGGGAAATGTAAGTAAAGCCACAGAAACACCATATTTTTCCAACATTCTTCATTTCGCTTTATTTTGCAGAGGAAATCGAGATAAATAATGGAAAATGATATACTTTATGTAGTCTCAATAAAGGGCGTTTATTCAAAGGAAATATAAGTAAAAAGAGTGGAACGCAATATTTTTCCAGGACTCTGCATTTCGCCTGATTTTTGATATATTTTAAGAATTTTCGGTATTGGCCGTTTGTACAGGGGAAATGTAAGTAAAGCCACAGAAACACCATATTTTTCCAACATTCTTCATTTCGCTTTATTTTGCAGAGGAAATCGAGATAAATAATGGAAAATGATATACTTTATGTAGTCTCGATATTGGGTGTTTGTACAAAGGAAATATAAGTAAAAAGAGTGGAACGCAATATTTTTCCAGGACTCTTCATTTCGCCTGATTTTTGATATATTTTAAGAATTTTCGGTATTGGCCGTGCGTACAGGGGAAATGTAAGTAAAGCCACAGGAACACCATATTTTTCCAATTTTCTTCATTTCGCTTTATTTTGCAGAGGAACCCGCGATATATAATGGAAAATGATATATATTATGAATTCTCGATAACGGGCGTTTATTCAAAGGAAATATAAGTAAAAAGAGTGGAACGCAATATTTTTCCAGGACTCTTCATTTCGCCTGATTTTTGATATATTTTAAGAATTTTCGGTATTGGCCGTGTGTACAGGGGAAATGTAAGTAAAGCCACAGGAACACCATATTTTTCCAACATTCTTCATTTCGCTTTATTTTGCAGAGGAACCCGCGATATATAATGGAAAATGATATATATTATGAATTCTCGATAACGGGCGTTTATTCAAAGGAAATATAAGTAAAAAGAGTGGCACGTCATATTTATCCAGGATTCTTCATTTCGCCTGATTTTTGATATATTTTAAGAATTTTCGGTATTGGCCGTGCGTACAGGGGAAATGTAAGTAAAGCCACAGAAACACCATATTTTTCCAACATTCTTCATTTCGCTTTATTTTGCAGAGGAAATCGAGATAAATTATGGAAAATGATATACTTTATGTAGTCTCGATAACGGGCGTTTATTCAAAGGAAATATAAGTAAAAAGAGTGGAACGAAATATTTTTCCAGGACTCTTCATTTCGCCTGATTTTTGATATATTTTAAGAATTTTCGGTATTGGCCGTGTGTACAGGGGAAATGTAAGTAAAGCCACAGGAACACCATATTTTTCAATTTTCTTCATTTCGCTTTATTTTGCAGAGGAACCCGCGATATATAATGGAAAATGATATATATTATGAATTCTCGATAACGGGCGTTTATTCAAAGGAAATATAAGTAAAAAGAGTGGCACGTCATATTTATCCAGGATTCTTCATTTCGCCTGATTTTTGATATATTTTAAGAATTTTCGGTATTGGCCGTGCGTACAGGGGAAATGTAAGTAAAGCCACAGGAACACCATATTTTTCCAACATTCTTCATTTCGCCTTATTTTGCAGAGGAAATCGAGATAAATAATGGAAAATGATATATATTATGAATTCTCGATATTGGGCGTTTATTCAAAGGAAATATAACTAAAAAGAGTGGAACGCAATATTTTTCCAGGACTCTTCATTTCGCCTGATTTTTGATATATTTTAAGAATTTTCGGTATTGGCCGTGTGTACAGGGGAAATGTAAGTAAAGCCACAGGAACACCATATTTTTTCAATTTTCTTCATTTCGCTTTATTTTGCAGAGGAAATCGAGATAAATAATGGAAAATGATATACTTTATGTAGTCTCGATAAAGGGCGTTTATTCAAAGGAAATATAAGTAAAAAGAGTGGAACGCAATATTTTTCTAGGACTCTTCATTTCGCCTGATTTTTGATATATTTTAAGAATTTTCGGTATTGGCCGTTTGTACAGGGGAAATGTAAGTAAAGCCACAGGAACACCATATTTTTCCAACATTCTTCATTTCGCTTTATTTTGCAGAGGAACCCGCGATATATAATGGAAAATGATATATATTATGAATTCTCGATAACGGGCGTTTATTCAAAGGAAATATAAGTAAAAAGAGTGGAACGCAATATTTTTCCAGGACTCTTCATTTCGCCTGATTTTTGATATATTTTAAGAATTTTCGGTATTGGCCGTGTGTACAGGGGAAATGTAAGTAAAGCCACAGGAACACCATATTTTTTCAATTTTCTTCATTTCGCTTTATTTTGCAGAGGAACCCGCGATATATAATGGAAAATGATATATATTATGAATTCTCGATAACGGGCGTTTATTCAAAGGAAATATAAGTAAAAAGAGTGGCACGTCATATTTATCCAGGATTCTTCATTTCGCCTGATTTTTGATATATTTTAAGAATTTTCGGTATTGGCCGTGCGTACAGGGGAAATGTAAGTAAAGCCACAGAAACACCATATTTTTCCAACATTCTTCATTTCGCTTTATCTTGCAGAGGAAATCGAGATAAATAATGGAAAATGATATACTTTATGTAGTCTCGATAAAGGGCGTTTATTCAAAGGAAATATAAGTAAAAAGAGTGGAACGCAATATTTTTCCAGGACTCTTCATTTCGCCGGATTTTTGATATATTTTAAGAATTTTCGGTATTGGCCGTGTGTACAGGGGAAATGTAAGTAAAGCCACAGGAACACCATATTTTTTCAATTTTCTTCATTTCGCTTTATTTTGCAGAGGAACCCGCGATATATAATGGAAAATGATATATATTATGAATTCTTGATAACGGGCGTTTATTCAAAGGAAATATAAGTAAAAAGAGTGGCACGTCATATTTATCCAAGATTCTTCATTTCGCCTTATTTTGCAGAGGAAATCGAGATAAATAATGGAAAATGATATATATTATGAATTCTCGATATTGGGCGTTTATTCAAAGGAAATATAACTAAAAAGAGTGGAACGCAATATTTTTCCAGGACTCTTCATTTCGCCTGACTTTTGATATATTTTAAGAATTTTCGGTATTGGCCGTGTGTACAGGGGAAATGTAAGTAAAGCCACAGGAACACCATATTTTTTCAATTTTCTTCATTTCGCTTTATTTTGCAGAGGAACCCGCGATATATAATGGAAAATGATATATATTATGAATTCTCGATAACGGGCGTTTATTCAAAGGAAATATAAGTAAAAAGAGTGGCACGTCATATTTATCCAGGATTCTTCATTTCGCCTGATTTTTGATATATTTTAAGAATTTTCGGTATTGGCCGTGCGTACAGGGGAAATGTAAGTAAAGCCACAGAAACACCATATTTTTCCAACATTCTTCATTTCGCTTTATTTTGCAGAGGAAATCGAGATAAATAATGGAAAATGATATACTTTATGTAGTCTCGATAAAGGGCGTTTATTCAAAGGAAATATAAGTAAAAAGAGTGGAACGCAATATTTTTCCAGGACTCTTCATTTCGCCTGATTTTTGATATATTTTAAGAATTTTCGGTATTGGCCGTTTGTACAGGGGAAATGTAAGTAAAGCCACAGGAACACCATATTTTTCCAACATTCTTCATTTCGCTTTATTTTGCAGAGGAAATCGAGATAAATAATGGAAAATGATATACTTTATGTAGTCTCGATAAAGGGCGTTTATTCAAAGGAAATATAAGTAAAAAGAGTGGAACGCAATATTTTTCCAGGACTCTTCATTTCGCCTGATTTTTGATATATTTTAAGAATTTTCGATATTGGCCGTGTGTACAGGGGAAATGTAAGTAAAGCCACAGAAACACCATATTTTTCCAACATTCTTCATTTCGCTTTATTTTGCAGAGGAAATCGAGATAAATAATGGAAAATGATATACTTTATGTAGTCTCGATAAAGGGCGTTTATTCAAAGGAAATATAAGTAAAAAGAGTGGAACGCAATATTTTTCCAGGACTCTTCATTTCGCCTGATTTTTGATATATTTTAAGAATTTTCGATATTGGCCGTGTGTACAGGGGAAATGTAAGTAAAGCCACAGAAACACCATATTTTTCCAACATTCTTCATTTCGCTTTATTTTGCAGAGGAAATCGAGATAAATAATGGAAAATGATATACTTTATGTAGTTTCGATAAAGGGCGTTTATTCAAAGGAAATATAAGTAAAAAGAGTGGAACGCAATATTTTTCCAGGACTCTTCATTTCGCCTGATTTTTGATATATTTTAAGAATTTTCGGTATTGGCCGTGTGTACAGGGGAAATGTAAGTAAAGCCACAGGAACACCATATTTTTTCAATTTTCTTCATTTCGCTTTATTTTGCAGAGGAACCCGCGATATATAATGGAAAATGATATATATTATGAATTCTCGATAACGGGCGTTTATTCAAAGGAAATATAAGTAAAAAGAGTGGCACGTCATATTTATCCAGGATTCTTCATTTCGCCTGATTTTTGATATATTTTAAGAATTTTCGGTATTGGCCGTGCGTACAGGGGAAATGTAAGTAAAGCCACAGAAACACCATATTTTTCCAACATTCTTCATTTCGCTTTATTTTGCAGAGGAAATCGAGATAAATAATGGAAAATGATATACTTTATGTAGTCTCGATAACGGGCGTTTATTCAAAGGAAATATAAGTAAAAAGAGTGGAACGCAATATTTTTCCAGGACTCTTCATTTCGCCGGATTTTTGATATATTTTAAGAATTTTCGGTATTGGCCGTGTGTACAGGGGAAATGTAAGTAAAGCCACAGGAACACCATATTTTTTCAATTTTCTTCATTTCGCTTTATTTTGCAGAGGAACCCGCGATATATAATGGAAAATGATATATATTATGAATTCTTGATAACGGGCGTTTATTCAAAGGAAATATAAGTAAAAAGAGTGGCACGTCATATTTATCCAGGATTCTTCATTTCGCCTTATTTTGCAGAGGAAATCGAGATAAATAATGGAAAATGATATATATTATGAATTCTCGATATTGGGCGTTTATTCAAAGGAAATATAACTAAAAAGAGTGGAACGCAATATTTTTCCAGGACTCTTCATTTCGCCTGACTTTTGATATATTTTAAGAATTTTCGGTATTGGCCGTGTGTACAGGGGAAATGTAAGTAAAGCCACAGGAACACCATATTTTTTCAATTTTCTTCATTTCGCTTTATTTTGCAGAGGAACCCGCGATATATAATGGAAAATGATATATATTATGAATTCTCGATAACGGGCGTTTATTCAAAGGAAATATAAGTAAAAAGAGTGACACGTCATATTTATCCAGGATTCTTCATTTCGCCTGATTTTTGATATATTTTAAGAATTTTCGGTATTGGCCGTGCGTACAGGGGAAATGTAAGTAAAGCCACAGAAACACCATATTTTTCCAACATTCTTCATTTCGCTTTATTTTGCAGAGGAAATCGAGATAAATAATGGAAAATGATATACTTTATGTAGTCTCGATAAAGGGCGTTTATTCAAAGGAAATATAAGTAAAAAGAGTGGAACGCAATATTTTTCCAGGACTCTTCATTTCGCCTGATTTTTGATATATTTTAAGAATTTTCGGTATTGGCCGTTTGTACAGGGGAAATGTAAGTAAAGCCACAGGAACACCATATTTTTCCAACATTCTTCATTTCGCTTTATTTTGCAGAGGAAATCGAGATAAATAATGGAAAATGATATACTTTATGTAGTCTCGATAAAGGGCGTTTATTCAAAGGAAATATAAGTAAAAAGAGTGGAACGCAATATTTTTCCAGGACTCTTCATTTCGCCTGATTTTTGATATATTTTAAGAATTTTCGATATTGGCCGTGTGTACAGGGGAAATGTAAGTAAAGCCACAGAAACACCATATTTTTCCAACATTCTTCATTTCGCTTTATTTTGCAGAGGAAATCGAGATAAATAATGGAAAATGATATACTTTATGTAGTTTCGATAAAGGGCGTTTATTCAAAGGAAATATAAGTAAAAAGAGTGGAACGCAATATTTTTCCAGGACTCTTCATTTCGCCTGATTTTTGATATATTTTAAGAATTTTCGGTATTGGCCGTGTGTACAGGGGAAATGTAAGTAAAGCCACAGGAACACCATATTTTTTCAATTTTCTTCATTTCGCTTTATTTTGCAGAGGAACCCGCGATATATAATGGAAAATGATATATATTATGAATTCTCGATAACGGGCGTTTATTCAAAGGAAATATAAGTAAAAAGAGTGGCACGTCATATTTATCCAGGATTCTTCATTTCGCCTGATTTTTGATATATTTTAAGAATTTTCGGTATTGGCCGTGCGTACAGGGGAAATGTAAGTAAAGCCACAGAAACACCATATTTTTCCAACATTCTTCATTTCGCTTTATTTTGCAGAGGAAATCGAGATAAATAATGGAAAATGATATACTTTATGTAGTCTCGATAACGGGCGTTTATTCAAAGGAAATATAAGTAAAAAGAGTGGAACGCAATATTTTTCCAGGACTCTTCATTTCGCCTGATTTTTGATATATTTTAAGAATTTTCGGTATTGGCCGTGTGTACAGGGGAAATGTAAGTAAAGCCACAGGAACACCATATTTTTTCAATTTTCTTCATTTCGCTTTATTTTGCAGAGGAACCCGCGATATATAATGGAAAATGATACATATTATGAATTCTCGATAACGGGCGTTTATTCAAAGGAAATATAAGTAAAAAGAGTGGCACGTCATATTTATCCAGGATTCTTCATTTCGCCTGATTTTTGATATATTTTAAGAATTTTCGGTATTGGCCGTGCGTACAGGGGAAATGTAAGTAAAGCCACAGGAACACCATATTTTTCCAACATTCTTCATTTCGCCTTATTTTGCAGAGGAAATCGAGATAAATAATGGAAAATGATATATATTATGAATTCTCGATATTGGGCGTTTATTCAAAGGAAATATAACTAAAAAGAGTGGAACGCAATATTTTTCCAGGACTCTTCATTTCGCCTGATTTTTGATATATTTTAAGAATTTTCGGTATTGGCCGTGTGTACAGGGGAAATGTAAGTAAAGCCACAGGAACACCATATTTTTTCAATTTTCTTCATTTCGCTTTATTTTGCAGAGGAACCCGCGATATATAATGGAAAATGATATATATTATGAATTCTCGATAACGGGCGTTTATTCAAAGGAAATATAAGTAAAAAGAGTGGCACGTCATATTTATCCAGGATTCTTCATTTCGCCTGATTTTTGATATATTTTAAGAATTTTCGGTATTGGCCGTGCGTACAGGGGAAATGTAAGTAAAGCCACAGAAACACCATATTTTTCCAACATTCTTCATTTCGCTCTATTTTGCAGAGGAAATCGAGATAAATAATGGAAAATGATATACTTTATGTAGTCTCGATAAAGGGCGTTTATTCAAAGGAAATATAAGTAAAAAGAGTGGAACGCAATATTTTTCCAGGACTCTTCATTTCGCCTGATTTTTGATATATTTTAAGAATTTTCGGTATTGGCCGTTTGTACAGGGGAAATGTAAGTAAAGCCACAGGAACACCATATTTTTCCAACATTCTTCATTTCGCATGATTTTGTTTATTTAGTCGAGAAAAACAATGGATATTGATATACTTTATGAATTCTCGATATTGGGTGTTTGTACAAAGGAAATATAAGTAAAAAAGAGTAAAACGCAATATTTTCCAGGATTCTTCATTTCGCATGATTTTTCATATATAATTTAAGAATTTTCGATATTGGCCGTGTGTACAGGGGAAATGTAAGTAAAGCCACAGAAACACCATATTTTTCCAACATTCTTCATTTCGCTTTATTTTGCAGAGGAAATCGAGATAAATAATGGAAAATGATATACTTTATGTAGTCTCGATAAAGGGCGTTTATTCAAAGGAAATATAAGTAAAAAGAGTGGAACGCAATATTTTTCTAGGACTCTTCATTTCGCCTGATTTTTGATATATTTTAAGAATTTTCGGTATTGGCCGTTTGTACAGGGGAAATGTAAGTAAAGCCACAGGAACACCATATTTTTCCAACATTCTTCATTTCGCTTTATTTTGCAGAGGAAATCGAGATAAATAATGGAAAATAATATACTTTATGTAGTCTCGATAAAGGGCGTTTATTCAAAGAAAATATAAGTAAAAAGAGTGGAACGCAATATTTTTCCAGGACTCTTCATTTCGCCTGATTTTTGATATATTTTAAGAATTTTCGATATTGGCCGTGTGTACAGGGGAAATGTAAGTAAAGCCACAGAAACACCATATTTTTCCAACATTCTTCATTTCGCTTTATTTTGCAGAGGAAATCGAGATAAATAATGGAAAATGATATACTTTATGTAGTCTCGATAAAGGGCGTTTATTCAAAGGAAATATAAGTAAAAAGAGTGGAACGCAATATTTTTCTAGGACTCTTCATTTCGCCTGATTTTTGATATATTTTAAGAATTTTCGGTATTGGCCGTTTGTACAGGGGAAATGTAAGTAAAGCCACAGGAACACCATATTTTTCCAACATTCTTCATTTCGCTTTATTTTGCAGAGGAAATCGAGATAAATAATGGAAAATAATATACTTTATGTAGTCTCGATAAAGGGCGTTTATTCAAAGAAAATATAAGTAAAAAGAGTGGAACGCAATATTTTTCCAGGACTCTTCATTTCGCCTGATTTTTGATATATTTTAAGAATTTTCGGTATTGGCCGTGCGTACAGGGGAAATGTAAGTAAAGCCACAGAAACACCATATTTTTCCAACATTCTTCATTTCGCTTTATTTTGCAGAGGAAATCGAGATAAATAATGGAAAATGATATACTTTATGTAGTCTCGATATTGGGTGTTTGTACAAAGGAAATATAAGTAAAAAGAGTGGAACGCAATATTTTTCCAGGACTCTTCATTTCGCCTGATTTTTGATATATTTTAAGAATTTTCGGTATTGGCCGTGCGTACAGGGGAAATGTAAGTAAAGCCACAGGAACACCATATTTTTCCAATTTTCTTCAATTCGCTTTATTTTGCAGAGGAACCCGCGATATATAATGGAAAATGGTATATATTATGAATTCTCGATAACGAGCGTTTATTCAAAGGAAATATAAGTAAAAAGAGTGGCACGTCATATTTATCCAGGATTCTTCATTTCGCCTGATTTTTGATATATTTTAAGAATTTTCGGTATTGGCCGTGCGTACAGGGGAAATGTAAGTAAAGCCACAGGAACACCATATTTTTCCAACATTCTTCATTTCGCCTTATTTTGCAGAGGAAATCGAGATAAATAATGGAAAATGATATATATTATGAATTCTCGATATTGGGCGTTTATTCAAAGGAAATATAAGTAAAAAGAGTGGAACGCACTATTTTTCCAGGACTCTGCATTTCGCCTGATTTTTGATATATTTTAAGAATTTTCGGTATTGGCCGTGCGTACAGGGGAAATGTAAGTAAAGCCACAGAAACACCATATTTTTCCAACATTCTTCATTTCGCTTTATTTTGCAGAGGAAATCGAGATAAATAATGGAAAATGATATACTTTATGTAGTCTCGATAACGGGCGTTTATTCAAAGGAAATATAAGTAAAAAGAGTGGAACGCAATATTTTTCCAGGACTCTTCATTTCGCCTGATTTTTGATATATTTTAAGAATTTTCGGTATTGGCCGTGTGTACAGGGGAAATGTAAGTAAAGCCACAGGAACACCATATTTTTTCAATTTTCTTCATTTCGCTTTATTTTGCAGAGGAACCCGCGATATATAATGGAAAATGATATATATTATGAATTCTCGATAACGGGCGTTTATTCAAAGGAAATATAAGTAAAAAGAGTGGCACGTCATATTTATCCAGGATTCTTCATTTCGCCTGATTTTTGATATATTTTAAGAATTTTCGGTATTGGCCGTGCGTACAGGGGAAATGTAAGTAAAGCCACAGAAACACCATATTTTTCCAACATTCTTCATTTCGCCTTATTTTGCAGAGGAAATCGAGATAAATAATGGAAAATGATATATATTATGAATTCTCGATATTGGGCGTTTATTCAAAGGAAATATAACTAAAAAAAGTGGAACGCAATATTTTTCCAGGACTCTTCATTTCGCCTGATTTTTGATATATTTTAAGAATTTTCGGTATTGGCCGTGTGTACAGGGGAAATGTAGATAAGCCACAGGAACACCATATTTTTTCAATTTTCTTCATTTCGCTTTATTTTGCAGAGGAACCCGCGATATATAATGGAAAATGATATATATTATGAATTCTCGATAACGGGCGTTTATTCAAAGGAAATATAAGTAAAAAGAGTGGCACGTCATATTTATCCAGGATTCTTCATTTCGCCTGATTTTTGATATATTTTAAGAATTTTCGGTATTGGCCGTGCGTACAGGGGAAATGTAAGTAAAGCCACAGAAACACCATATTTTTCCAACATTCTTCATTTCGCTTTATTTTGCAGAGGAAATCGAGATAAATAATGGAAAATGATATACTTTATGTAGTCTCGATAAAGGGCGTTTATTCAAAGGATATATAAGTAAAAAGAGTGGAACGCAATATTTTTCTAGGACTCTTCATTTCGCCTGATTTTTGATATATTTTAAGAATTTTCGGTATTGGCCGTTTGTACAGGGGAAATGTAAGTAAAGCCACAGGAACACCATATTTTTCCAACATTCTTCATTTCGCTTTATTTTGCAGAGGAAATCGAGATAAATAATGGAAAATGATATACTTTATGTAGTCTCGATAAAGGGCGTTTATTCAAAGAAAATATAAGTAAAAAGAGTGGAACGCAATATTTTTCCAGGACTCTTCATTTCGCCTGATTTTTGATATATTTTTAGAATTTTCGGTATTGGCCGTTTGTACAGGGGAAATGTAAGTAAAGCCACAGGAACACCATATTTTTCCAACATTCTTCATTTCGCATGATTTTGTTTATTTAGTCGAGAAAAACAATGGATATTGATATACTTTATGAATTCTCGATATTGGGTGTTTGTACAAAGGAAATATAAGTAAAAAAGAGTAAAACGCAATATTTTCCAGGATTCTTCATTTCGCATGATTTTTCATATATAATTTAAGAATTTTCGATATTGGCCGTGTGTACAGGGGAAATGTAAGTAAAGCCACAGAAACACCATATTTTTCCAACATTCTTCATTTCGCTTTATTTTGCAGAGGAAATCGAGATAAATAATGGAAAATGATATACTTTATGTAGTCTCGATAAAGGGCGTTTATTCAAAGGATATATAAGTAAAAAGAGTGGAACGCAATATTTTTCTAGGACTCTTCATTTCGCCTGATTTTTGATATATTTTAAGAATTTTCGGTATTGGCCGTTTGTACAGGGGAAATGTAAGTAAAGCCACAGGAACACCATATTTTTCCAACATTCTTCATTTCGCTTTATTTTGCAGAGGAAATCGAGATAAATAATGGAAAATGATATACTTTATGTAGTCTCGATAAAGGGCGTTTATTCAAAGAAAATATAAGTAAAAAGAGTGGAACGCAATATTTTTCCAGGACTCTTCATTTCGCCTGATTTTTGATATATTTTAAGAATTTTCGATATTGGCCGTGTGTACAGGGGAAATGTAAGTAAAGCCACAGAAACACCATATTTTTCCAACATTCTTCATTTCGCTTTATTTTGCAGAGGAAATCGAGATAAATAATGGAAAATGATATACTTTATGTAGTCTCGATAAAGGGCGTTTATTCAAAGGATATATAAGTAAAAAGAGTGGAACGCAATATTTTTCTAGGACTCTTCATTTCGCCTGATTTTTGATATATTTTAAGAATTTTCGGTATTGGCCGTTTGTACAGGGGAAATGTAAGTAAAGCCACAGGAACACCATATTTTTCCAACATTCTTCATTTCGCTTTATTTTGCAGAGGAAATCGAGATAAATAATGGAAAATGATATACTTTATGTAGTCTCGATAAAGGGCGTTTATTCAAAGAAAATATAAGTAAAAAGAGTGGAACGCAATATTTTTCCAGGACTCTGCATTTCGCCTGATTTTTGATATATTTTAAGAATTTTCGGTATTGGCCGTGTGTACAGGGGAAATGTAAGTAAAGCCACAGGAACACCATATTTTTTCAATTTTCTTCATTTCGCTTTATTTTGCAGAGGAACCCGCGATATATAATGGAAAATGATATATATTATGAATTCTCGATAACGGGCGTTTATTCAAAGGAAATATAAGTAAAAAGAGTGGCACGTCATATTTATCCAGGATTCTTCATTTCGCCTGATTTTTGATATATTTTAAGAATTTTCGGTATTGGCCGTGCGTACAGGGGAAATGTAAGTAAAGCCACAGGAACACCATATTTTTTCAATTTTCTTCATTTCGCTTTATTTTGCAGAGGAACCCGCGATATATAATGGAAAATGGTATATATTATGAATTCTCGATAACGAGCGTTTATTCAAAGGAAATATAAGTAAAAAGAGTGGCACGTCATATTTATCCAGGATTCTTCATTTCGCCTGATTTTTGATATATTTTAAGAATTTTCGGTATTGGCCGTGCGTACAGGGGAAATGTAAGTAAAGCCACAGGAACACCATATTTTTCCAACATTCTTCATTTCGCCTTATTTTGCAGAGGAAATCGAGATAAATAATGGAAAATGATATACTTTATGTAGTCTCGATAAAGGGCGTTTATTCAAAGAAAATATAAGTAAAAAGAGTGGAACGCAATATTTTTCCAGGACTCTTCATTTCGCCTGATTTTTGATATATTTTAAGAATTTTCGGTATTGGCCGTGTGTACAGGGGAAATGTAAGTAAAGCCACAGGAACACCATATTTTTTCAATTTTCTTCATTTCGCTTTATTTTGCAGAGGAACCCGCGATATATAATGGAAAATGGTATATATTATGAATTCTCGATAACGAGCGTTTATTCAAAGGAAATATAAGTAAAAAGAGTGGAACGCAATATTTTTCCAGGACTCTTCATTTCGCCTGATTTTTGATATATTTTAAGAATTTTCGGTATTGGCCGTTTGTACAGGGGAAATGTAAGTAAAGCCACAGGAACACCATATTTTTCCAACATTCTTCATTTCGCATGATTTTGTTTATTTAGTCGAGAAAAACAATGGATATTGATATACTTTATGAATTCTCGATATTGGGTGTTTGTACAAAGGAAATATAAGTAAAAAAGAGTAAAACGCAATATTTTCCAGGATTCTTCATTTCGCATGATTTTTCATATATAATTTAAGAATTTTCGATATTGGCCGTGTGTACAGGGGAAATGTAAGTAAAGCCACAGAAACACCATATTTTTCCAACATTCTTCATTTCGCTTTATTTTGCAGAGGAAATCGAGATAAATAATGGAAAATGATATACTTTATGTAGTCTCGATAAAGGGCGTTTATTCAAAGGAAATATAAGTAAAAAGAGTGGAACGCAATATTTTTCTAGGACTCTTCATTTCGCCTGATTTTTGATATATTTCAAGAATTTTTGGTATTGGCCGTTTGTACAGGGGAAATGTAAGTAAAGCCACAGGAACACCATATTTTTCCAACATTCTTCATTTCGCTTTATTTTGCAGAGGAAATCGAGATAAATAATGGAAAATGATATATATTATGAATTCTCGATATTGGGCGTTTATTCAAAGGAAATATAAGTAAAAAGAGTGGAACGTAATATTTTTCCAGGACTCTTCATTTCGCCTGATTTTTGATATATTTTAAGAATTTTCGGTATTGGCCGTGCGTACAGGGGAAATGTAAGTAAAGCCACAGGAACACCATATTTTTCCAACATTCTTCATTTCGCATGATTTTGTTTATTTAGTCGAGAAAAACAATGGATATTGATATACTTTATGAATTCTCGATATTGGGTGTTTGTACAAAGGAAATATAAGTAAAAAAGAGTAAAACGCAATATTTTCCAGGATTCTTCATTTCGCATGATTTTTCATATATAATTTAAGAATTTTCGATATTGGCCGTGTGTACAGGGGAAATGTAAGTAAAGCCACAGAAACACCATATTTTTCCAACATTCTTCATTTCGCTTTATTTTGCAGAGGAAATCGAGATAAATAATGGAAAATGATATACTTTATGTAGTCTCGATAAAGGGCGTTTATTCAAAGGAAATATAAGTAAAAAGAGTGGAACGCAATATTTTTCTAGGACTCTTCATTTCGCCTGATTTTTGATATATTTTAAGAATTTTCGGTATTGGCCGTTTGTACAGGGGAAATGTAAGTAAAGCCACAGGAACACCATATTTTTCCAACATTCTTCATTTCGCTTTATTTTGCAGAGGAAATCGAGATAAATAATGGAAAATGATATACTTTATGTAGTCTCGATAAAGGGCGTTTATTCAAAGGAAATATAAGTAAAAAGAGTGGAACGCAATATTTTTCCAGGACTCTTCATTTCGCCTGATTTTTGATATATTTTAAGAATTTTCGATATTGGCCGTGTGTACAGGGGAAATGTAAGTAAAGCCACAGAAACACCATATTTTTCCAACATTCTTCATTTCGCTTTATTTTGCAGAGGAAATCGAGATAAATAATGGAAAATGATATACTTTATGTAGTTTCGATAAAGGGCGTTTATTCAAAGGAAATATAAGTAAAAAGAGTGGAACGCAATATTTTTCCAGGACTCTTCATTTCGCCTGATTTTTGATATATTTTAAGAATTTTCGGTATTGGCCGTGTGTACAGGGGAAATGTAAGTAAAGCCACAGGAACACCATATTTTTTCAATTTTCTTCATTTCGCTTTATTTTGCAGAGGAACCCGCGATATATAATGGAAAATGATATATATTATGAATTCTCGATAACGGGCGTTTATTCAAAGGAAATATAAGTAAAAAGAGTGGCACGTCATATTTATCCAGGATTCTTCATTTCGCCTGATTTTTGATATATTTTAAGAATTTTCGGTATTGGCCGTGCGTACAGGGGAAATGTAAGTAAAGCCACAGAAACACCATATTTTTCCAACATTCTTCATTTCGCTTTATTTTGCAGAGGAAATCGAGATAAATAATGGAAAATGATATACTTTATGTAGTCTCGATAACGGGCGTTTATTCAAAGGAAATATAAGTAAAAAGAGTGGAACGCAATATTTTTCCAGGACTCTTCATTTCGCCTGATTTTTGATATATTTTAAGAATTTTCGGTATTGGCCGTGTGTACAGGGGAAATGTAAGTAAAGCCACAGGAACACCATATTTTTTCAATTTTCTTCATTTCGCTTTATTTTGCAGAGGAACCCGCGATATATAATGGAAAATGATATATATTATGAATTCTCGATAACGGGCGTTTATTCAAAGGAAATATAAGTAAAAAGAGTGGCACGTCATATTTATCCAGGATTCTTCATTTCGCCTGATTTTTGATATATTTTAAGAATTTTCGGTATTGGCCGTGCGTACAGGGGAAATGTAAGTAAAGCCACAGGAACACCATATTTTTCCAACATTCTTCATTTCGCCTTATTTTGCAGAGGAAATCGAGATAAATAATGGAAAATGATATATATTATGAATTCTCGATATTGGGCGTTTATTCAAAGGAAATATAACTAAAAAGAGTGGAACGCAATATTTTTCCAGGACTCTTCATTTCGCCTGATTTTTGATATATTTTAAGAATTTTCGGTATTGGCCGTGTGTACAGGGGAAATGTAAGTAAAGCCACAGGAACACCATATTTTTTCAATTTTCTTCATTTCGCTTTATTTTGCAGAGGAACCCGCGATATATAATGGAAAATGATATATATTATGAATTCTCGATAACGGGCGTTTATTCAAAGGAAATATAAGTAAAAAGAGTGGCACGTCATATTTATCCAGGATTCTTCATTTCGCCTGATTTTTGATATATTTTAAGAATTTTCGGTATTGGCCGTGCGTACAGGGGAAATGTAAGTAAAGCCACAGAAACACCATATTTTTCCAACATTCTTCATTTCGCTTTATTTTGCAGAGGAAATCGAGATAAATAATGGAAAATGATATACTTTATGTAGTCTCGATAAAGGGCGTTTATTCAAAGGAAATATAAGTAAAAAGAGTGGAACGCAATATTTTTCCAGGACTCTTCATTTCGCCTGATTTTTGATATATTTTAAGAATTTTCGGTATTGGCCGTTTGTACAGGGGAAATGTAAGTAAAGCCACAGGAACACCATATTTTTCCAACATTCTTCATTTCGCATGATTTTGTATATTTAGTCGAGAAAAACAATGGATATTGATATACTTTATGAATTCTCGATATTGGGTGTTTGTACAAAGGAAATATAAGTAAAAAAGAGTAAAACGCAATATTTTCCAGGATTCTTCATTTCGCATGATTTTTCATATATAATTTAAGAATTTTCGATATTGGCCGTGTGTACAGGGGAAATGTAAGTAAAGCCACAGAAACACCATATTTTTCCAACATTCTTCATTTCGCTTTATTTTGCAGAGGAACCCGCGATATATAATGGAAAATGATATATATTATGAATTCTCGATAACGGGCGTTTATTCAAAGGAAATATAAGTAAAAAGAGTTTCACGTCATATTTATCCAGGATTCTTCATTTCGCCTGATTTTTGATATATTTTAAGAATTTTCGGTATTGGCCGTGCGTACAGGGGAAATGTAAGTAAAGCCACAGAAACACCATATTTTTCCAACATTCTTCATTTCGCTTTATTTTGCAGAGGAACCCGCGATATATAATGGAAAATGATATATATTATGAATTCTCGATAACGGGCGTTTATTCAAAGGAAATATAAGTAAAAAGAGTGGCACGTCATATTTATCCAGGATTCTTCATTTCGCCTGATTTTTGATATATTTTAAGAATTTTCGGTATTGGCCGTGCGTACAGGGGAAATGTAAGTAAAGCCACAGGAACACCATATTTTTCCAACATTCTTCATTTCGCCTTATTTTGCAGAGGAAATCGAGATAAATAATGGAAAATGATATATATTATGAATTCTCGATATTGGGCGTTTATTCAAAGGAAATATAACTAAAAAGAGTGGAACGCAATATTTTTCCAGGACTCTTCATTTCGCCTGATTTTTGATATATTTTAAGAATTTTCGGTATTGGCCGTGTGTACAGGGGAAATGTAAGTAAAGCCACAGGAACACCATATTTTTTCAATTTTCTTCATTTCGCTTTATTTTGCAGAGGAACCCGCGATATATAATGGAAAATGATATATATTATGAATTCTCGATAACGGGCGTTTATTCAAAGGAAATATAAGTAAAAAGAGTGGCACGTCATATTTATCCAGGATTCTTCATTTCGCCTGATTTTTGATATATTTTAATAATTTTCGGTATTGGCCGTGCGTACAGGGGAAATGTAAGTAAAGCCACAGAAACACCATATTTTTCCAACATTCTTCATTTCGCTTTATTTTGCAGAGGAAATCGAGATAAATAATGGAAAATGATATACTTTATGTAGTCTCGATAAAGGGCGTTTATTCAAAGGAAATATAAGTAAAAAGAGTGGAACGCAATATTTTTCCAGGACTCTTCATTTCGCCTGATTTTTGATATATTTTAAGAATTTTCGGTATTGGCCGTTTGTACAGGGGAAATGTAAGTAAAGCCACAGGAACACCATATTTTTCCAACATTCTTCATTTCGCATGAATTTGTTTATTTAGTCGAGAAAAACAATGGATATTGATATACTTTATGAATTCTCGATATTGGGTGTTTGTACAAAGGAAATATAAGTAAAAAAGAGTAAAACGCAATATTTTCCAGGATTCTTCATTTCGCATGATTTTTCATATATAATTTAAGAATTTTCGATATTGGCCGTGTGTACAGGGGAAATGTAAGTAAAGCCACAGAAACACCATATTTTTCCAACATTCTTCATTTCGCTTTATTTTGCAGAAGAAATCGAGATAAATAATGGAAAATGATATATATTATGAATTCTCGATAACGGGCGTTTATTCAAAGGAAATATAAGTAAAAAGAGTGGCACGTCATATTTATCCAGGATTCTTCATTTCGCCTGATTTTTGATATATTTTAAGAATTTTCGGTATTGGCCGTGTGTACAGGGGAAATGTAAGTAAAGCCACAGGAACACCATATTTTTTCAATTTTCTTCATTTCGCTTTATTTTGCAGAGGAACCCGCGATATATAATGGAAAATGATATATATTATGAATTCTCGATAACGGGCGTTTATTCAAAGGAAATATAAGTAAAAAGAGTGGCACGTCATATTTATCCAGGATTCTTCATTTCGCCTGATTTTTGATATATTTTAAGAATTTTCGGTATTGGCCGTGCGTACAGGGGAAATGTAAGTAAAGCCACAGAAACACCATATTTTTCCAACATTCTTCATTTCGCTTTATTTTGCAGAGGAACCCGCGATATATAATGGAAAATGATATATATTATGAATTCTCGATAACGGGCGTTTATTCAAAGGAAATATAAGTAAAAAGAGTGGAACGCAATATTTTTCCAGGACTCTTCATTTCGCCTGATTTTTGATATATTTTAAGAATTTTCGGTATTGGCCGTGTGTACAGGGGAAATGTAAGTAAAGCCACAGGAACACCATATTTTTTCAATTTTCTTCATTTCGCTTTATTTTGCAGAGGAACCCGCGATATATAATGGAAAATGATATATATTATGAATTCTCGATAACGGGCGTTTATTCAAAGGAAATATAAGTAAAAAGAGTGGCACGTCATATTTATCCAGGATTCTTCATTTCGCCTGATTTTTGATATATTTTAAGAATTTTCGGTATTGGCCGTGCGTACAGGGGAAATGTAAGTAAAGCCACAGGAACACCATATTTTTCCAACATTCTTCATTTCGCCTTATTTTGCAGAGGAAATCGAGATAAATAATGGAAAATGATATATATTATGAATTCTCGATATTGGGCGTTTATTCAAAGGAAATATAACTAAAAAGAGTGGAACGCAATATTTTTCCAGGACTCTTCATTTCGCCTGATTTTTGATATATTTTAAGAATTTTCGGTATTGGCCGTGTGTACAGGGGAAATGTAAGTAAAGCCACAGGAACACCATATTTTTTCAATTTTCTTCATTTCGCTTTATTTTGCAGAGGAACCCGCGATATATAATGGAAAATGATATATATTATGAATTCTCGATAACGGGCGTTTATTCAAAGGAAATATAAGTAAAAAGAGTGGCACGTTATATTTATCCAGGATTCTTCATTTCGCCTGATTTTTGATATATTTTAAGAATTTTCGGTATTGGCCGTGCGTACAGGGGAAATGTAAGTAAAGCCACAGAAACACCATATTTTTCCAACATTCTTCATTTCGCTTTATTTTGCAGAGGAAATCGAGATAAATAATGGAAAATGATATACTTTATGTAGTCTCGATAAAGGGCGTTTATTCAAAGGAAATATAAGTAAAAAGAGTGGAACGCAATATTTTTCCAGGACTCTTCATTTCGCCTGATTTTTGATATATTTTAAGAATTTTCGGTATTGGCCGTTTGTACAGGGGAAATGTAAGTAAAGCCACAGGAACACCATATTTTTCCAACATTCTTCATTTCGCATGAATTTGTTTATTTAGTCGAGAAAAACAATGGATATTGATATACTTTTTGAATTCTCGATATTGGGTGTTTGTACAAAGGAAATATAAGTAAAAAAGAGTAAAACGCAATATTTTCCAGGATTCTTCATTTCGCATGATTTTTCATATATAATTTAAGAATTTTCGATATTGGCCGTGTGTACAGGGGAAATGTAAGTAAAGCCACAGAAACACCATATTTTTCCAACATTCTTCATTTCGCTTTATTTTGCAGAGGAAATCGAGATAAATAATGGAAAATGATATACTTTATGTAGTCTCGATAAAGGGCGTTTATTCAAAGGAAATATAAGTAAAAAGAGTGGAACGCAATATTTTTCTAGGACTCTTCATTTCGCCTGATTTTTGATATATTTTAAGAATTTTCGGTATTGGCCGTTTGTACAGGGGAAATGTAAGTAAAGCCACAGGAACACCATATTTTTCCAACATTCTTCATTTCGCTTTATTTTGCAGAGGAAATCGAGATAAATAATGGAAAATGATATACTTTATGTAGTCTCGATAAAGGGCGTTTATTCAAAGGAAATATAAGTAAAAAGAGTGGAACGCAATATTTTTCAAGGACTCTTCATTTCGCCTGATTTTTGATATATTTTAAGAATTTTCGATATTGGCCGTGTGTACAGGGGAAATGTAAGTAAAGCCACAGAAACACCATATTTTTCCAACATTCTTCATTTCGCTTTATTTTGCAGAGGAAATCGAGATAAATAATGGAAAATGATATACTTTATGTAGTCTCGATAAAGGGCGTTTATTCAAAGGAAATATAAGTAAAAAGAGTGGAACGCAATATTTTTCCAGGACTCTGCATTTCGCCTGATTTTTGATATATTTTAAGAATTTTCGGTATTGGCCGTTTGTACAGGGGAAATGTAAGTAAAGCCACAGAAACACCATATTTTTCCAACATTCTTCATTTCGCTTTATTTTGCAGAGGAAATCGAGATAAATAATGGAAAATGATATACTTTATGTAGTCTCGATATTGGGTGTTTGTACAAAGGAAATATAAGTAAAAAGAGTGGAACGCAATATTTTTCCAGGACTCTTCATTTCGCCTGATTTTTGATATATTTTAAGAATTTTCGGTATTGGCCGTGCGTACAGGGGAAATGTAAGTAAAGCCACAGGAACACCATATTTTTCCAATTTTCTTCATTTCGCTTTATTTTGCAGAGGAACCCGCGATATATAATGGAAAATGATATATATTATGAATTCTCGATAACGGGCGTTTATTCAAAGGAAATATAAGTAAAAAGAGTGGAACGCAATATTTTTCCAGGACTCTTCATTTCGCCTGATTTTTGATATATTTTAAGAATTTTCGGTATTGGTCGTGTGTACAGGGGAAATGTAAGTAAAGCCACAGGAACACCATATTTTTTCAATTTTCTTCATTTCGCTTTATTTTGCAGAGGAACCCGCGATATATAATGGAAAATGATATATATTATGAATTCTCGATAACGGGCGTTTATTCAAAGGAAATATAAGTAAAAAGAGTGGCACGTCATATTTATCCAGGATTCTTCATTTCGCCTGATTTTTGATATATTTTAAGAATTTTCGGTATTGGCCGTGCGTACAGGGGAAATGTAAGTAAAGCCACAGAAACACCATATTTTTCCAACATTCTTCATTTCGCTTTATTTTGCAGAGGAAATCGAGATAAATTATGGAAAATGATATACTTTATGTAGTCTCGATAACGGGCGTTTATTCAAAGGAAATATAAGTAAAAAGAGTGGAACGAAATATTTTTCCAGGACTCTTCATTTCGCCTGATTTTTGATATATTTTAAGAATTTTCGGTATTGGCCGTGTGTACAGGGGAAATGTAAGTAAAGCCACAGGAACACCATATTTTTTCAATTTTCTTCATTTCGCTTTATTTTGCAGAGGAACCCGCGATATATAATGGAAAATGATATATATTATGAATTCTCGATAACGGGCGTTTATTCAAAGGAAATATAAGTAAAAAGAGTGGCACGTCATATTTATCCAGGATTCTTCATTTCGCCTGATTTTTGATATATTTTAAGAATTTTCGGTATTGGCCGTGCGTACAGGGGAAATGTAAGTAAAGCCACAGGAACACCATATTTTTCCAACATTCTTCATTTCGCCTTATTTTGCAGAGGAAATCGAGATAAATAATGGAAAATGATATATATTATGAATTCTCGATATTGGGCGTTTATTCAAAGGAAATATAACTAAAAAGAGTGGAACGCAATATTTTTCCAGGACTCTTCATTTCGCCTGATTTTTGATATATTTTAAGAATTTTCGGTATTGGCCGTGTGTACAGGGGAAATGTAAGTAAAGCCACAGGAACACCATATTTTTTCAATTTTCTTCATTTCGCTTTATTTTGCAGAGGAAATCGAGATAAATAATGGAAAATGATATACTTTATGTAGTCTCGATAAAGGGCGTTTATTCAAAGGAAATATAAGTAAAAAGAGTGGAACGCAATATTTTTCTAGGACTCTTCATTTCGCCTGATTTTTGATATATTTTAAGAATTTTCGGTATTGGCCGTTTGTACAGGGGAAATGTAAGTAAAGCCACAGGAACACCATATTTTTCCAACATTCTTCATTTCGCTTTATTTTGCAGAGGAACCCGCGATATATAATGGAAAATGATATATATTATGAATTCTCGATAACGGGCGTTTATTCAAAGGAAATATAAGTAAAAAGAGTGGAACGCAATATTTTTCCAGGACTCTTCATTTCGCCTGATTTTTGATATATTTTAAGAATTTTCGGTATTGGCCGTGTGTACAGGGGAAATGTTAGTAAAGCCACAGGAACACCATATTTTTTCAATTTTCTTCATTTCGCTTTATTTTGCAGAGGAACCCGCGATATATAATGGAAAATGATATATATTATGAATTCTCGATAACGGGCGTTTATTCAAAGGAAATATAAGTAAAAAGAGTGGCACGTCATATTTATCCAGGATTCTTCATTTCGCCTGATTTTTGATATATTTTAAGAATTTTCGGTATTGGCCGTGCGTACAGGGGAAATGTAAGTAAAGCCACAGAAACACCATATTTTTCCAACATTCTTCATTTCGCTTTATTTTGCAGAGGAAATCGAGATAAATAATGGAAAATGATATACTTTATGTAGTCTCGATAAAGGGCGTTTATTCAAAGGAAATATAAGTAAAAAGAGTGGAACGCAATATTTTTCCAGGACTCTTCATTTCGCCGGATTTTTGATATATTTTAAGAATTTTCGGTATTGGCCGTGTGTACAGGGGAAATGTAAGTAAAGCCACAGGAACACCATATTTTTTCAATTTTCTTCATTTCGCTTTATTTTGCAGAGGAACCCGCGATATATAATGGAAAATGATATATATTATGAATTCTTGATAACGGGCGTTTATTCAAAGGAAATATAAGTAAAAAGAGTGGCACGTCATATTTATCCAGGATTCTTCATTTCGCCTTATTTTGCAGAGGAAATCGAGATAAATAATGGAAAATGATATATATTATGAATTCTCGATATTGGGCGTTTATTCAAAGGAAATATAACTAAAAAGAGTGGAACGCAATATTTTTCCAGGACTCTTCATTTCGCCTGACTTTTGATATATTTTAAGAATTTTCGGTATTGGCCGTGTGTACAGGGGAAATGTAAGTAAAGCCACAGGAACACCATATTTTTTCAATTTTCTTCATTTCGCTTTATTTTGCAGAGGAACCCGCGATATATAATGGAAAATGATATATATTATGAATTCTCGATAACGGGCGTTTATTCAAAGGAAATATAAGTAAAAAGAGTGGCACGTCATATTTATCCAGGATTCTTCATTTCGCCTGATTTTTGATATATTTTAAGAATTTTCGGTATTGGCCGTGCGTACAGGGGAAATGTAAGTAAAGCCACAGAAACACCATATTTTTCCAACATTCTTCATTTCGCTTTATTTTGCAGAGGAAATCGAGATAAATAATGGAAAATGATATACTTTATGTAGTCTCGATAAAGGGCGTTTATTCAAAGGAAATATAAGTAAAAAGAGTGGAACGCAATATTTTTCCAGGACTCTTCATTTCGCCTGATTTTTGATATATTTTAAGAATTTTCGGTATTGGCCGTTTGTACAGGGGAAATGTAAGTAAAGCCACAGGAACACCATATTTTTCCAACATTCTTCATTTCGCTTTATTTTGCAGAGGAAATCGAGATAAATAATGGAAAATGATATACTTTATGTAGTCTCGATAAAGGGCGTTTATTCAAAGGAAATATAAGTAAAAAGAGTGGAACGCAATATTTTTCCAGGACTCTTCATTTCGCCTGATTTTTGATATATTTTAAGAATTTTCGATATTGGCCGTGTGTACAGGGGAAATGTAAGTAAAGCCACAGAAACACCATATTTTTCCAACATTCTTCATTTCGCTTTATTTTGCAGAGGAAATCGAGATAAATAATGGAAAATGATATACTTTATGTAGTCTCGATAAAGGGCGTTTATTCAAAGGAAATATAAGTAAAAAGAGTGGAACGCAATATTTTTCCAGGACTCTTCATTTCGCCTGATTTTTGATATATTTTAAGAATTTTCGATATTGGCCGTGTGTACAGGGGAAATGTAAGTAAAGCCACAGAAACACCATATTTTTCCAACATTCTTCATTTCGCTTTATTTTGCAGAGGAAATCGAGATAAATAATGGAAAATGATATACTTTATGTAGTTTCTTTAAAGGGCGTTTATTTAAAGGAAATATAAGTAAAAAGAGTGGAACGCAATATTTTTCCAGGACTCTTCATTTCGCCTGATTTTTGATATATTTTAAGAATTTTCGGTATTGGCCGTGTGTACAGGGGAAATGTAAGTAAAGCCACAGGAACACCATATTTTTTCAATTTTCTTCATTTCGCTTTATTTTGCAGAGGAACCCGCGATATATAATGGAAAATGATATATATTATGAATTCTCGATAACGGGCGTTTATTCAAAGGAAATATAAGTAAAAAGAGTGGCACGTCATATTTATCCAGGATTCTTCATTTCGCCTGATTTTTGATATATTTTAAGAATTTTCGGTATTGGCCGTGCGTACAGGGGAAATGTAAGTAAAGCCACAGAAACACCATATTTTTCCAACATTCTTCATTTCGCTTTATTTTGCAGAGGAAATCGAGATAAATAATGGAAAATGATATACTTTATGTAGTCTCGATAACGGGCGTTTATTCAAAGGAAATATAAGTAAAAAGAGTGGAACGCAATATTTTTCCAGGACTCTTCATTTCGCCTGATTTTTGATATATTTTAAGAATTTTCGGTATTGGCCGTGTGTACAGGGGAAATGTAAGTAAAGCCACAGGAACACCATATTTTTTCAATTTTCTTCATTTCGCTTTATTTTGCAGAGGAACCCGCGATATATAATGGAAAATGATATATATTATGAATTCTCGATAACGGGCGTTTATTCAAAGGAAATATAAGTAAAAAGAGTGGCACGTCATATTTATCCAGGATTCTTCATTTCGCCTGATTTTTGATATATTTTAAGAATTTTCGGTATTGGCCGTGCGTACAGGGGAAATGTAAGTAAAGCCACAGGAACACCATATTTTTCCAACATTCTTCATTTCGCCTTATTTTGCAGAGGAAATCGAGATAAATAATGGAAAATGATATATATTATGAATTCTCGATATTGGGCGTTTATTCAAAGGAAATATAACAAAAAGAGTGGAACGCAATATTTTTCCAGGACTCTTCATTTCGCCTGATTTTTGATATATTTTAAGAATTTTCGGTATTGGCCGTGTGTACAGGGGAAATGTAAGTAAAGCCACAGGAACACCATATTTTTTCAATTTTCTTCATTTCGCTTTATTTTGCAGAGGAACCCGCGATATATAATGGAAAATGATATATATTATGAATTCTCGATAACGGGCGTTTATTCAAAGGAAATATAAGTAAAAAGAGTGGTACGTCATATTTATCCAGGATTCTTCATTTCGCCTGATTTTTGATATATTTTAAGAATTTTCGGTATTGGCCGTGCGTACAGGGGAAATGTAAGTAAAGCCACAGAAACACCATATTTTTCCAACATTCTTCATTTCGCTTTATTTTGCAGAGGAAATCGAGATAAATAATGGAAAATGATATACTTTATGTAGTCTCGATAAAGGGCGTTTATTCAAAGGAAATATAAGTAAAAAGAGTGGAACGCAATATTTTTCCAGGACTCTTCATTTCGCCTGATTTTTGATATATTTTAAGAATTTTCGGTATTGGCCGTTTGTACAGGGGAAATGTAAGTAAAGCCACAGGAACACCATATTTTTCCAACATTCTTCATTTCGCATGATTTTGTTTATTTAGTCGAGAAAAACAATGGATATTGATATACTTTATGAATTCTCGATATTGGGTGTTTGTACAAAGGAAATATAAGTAAAAAAGAGTAAAACGCAATATTTTCCAGGATTCTTCATTTCGCATGATTTTTCATATATAATTTAAGAATTTTCGATATTGGCCGTGTGTACAGGGGAAATGTAAGTAAAGCCACAGGAACACCATATTTTTCCAACATTCTTCATTTCGCTTTATTTTGCAGAGGAAATCGAGATAAATAATGGAAAATGATATACTTTATGTAGTCTCGATAAAGGGCGTTTATTCAAAGGAAATATAAGTAAAAAGAGTGGAACGCAATATTTTTCTAGGACTCTTCATTTCGCCTGATTTTTGATATATTTTAAGAATTTTCGGTATTGGCCGTTTGTACAGGGGAAATGTAAGTAAAGCCACAGGAACACCATATTTTTCCAACATTCTTCATTTCGCTTTATTTTGCAGAGGAAATCGAGATAAATAATGGAAAATGATATACTTTATGTAGTCTCGATAAAGGGCGTTTATTCAAAGGAAATATAAGTAAAAAGAGTGGAACGCAATATTTTTCCAGGACTCTGCATTTCGCCTGATTTTTGATATATTTTAAGAATTTTCGGTATTGGCCGTGCGTACAGGGGAAATATAAGTAAAGCCACAGAAACACCATATTTTTCCAACATTCTTCATTTCGCTTTATTTTGCAGAGGAAATCGAGATAAATAATGGAAAATGATATACTTTATGTAGTCTCGATATTGGGTGTTTGTACAAAGGAAATATAAGTAAAAAGAGTGGAACGCAATATTTTTCCAGGACTCTTCATTTCGCCTGATTTTTGATATATTTTAAGAATTTTCGGTATTGGCCGTGCGTACAGGGGAAATGTAAGTAAAGCCACAGGAACACCATATTTTTCCAATTTTCTTCAATTCGCTTTATTTTGCAGAGGAACCCGCGATATATAATGGAAAATGGTATATATTATGAATTCTCGATAACGAGCGTTTATTCAAAGGAAATATAAGTAAAAAGAGTGGCACGTCATATTTATCCAGGATTCTTCATTTCGCCTGATTTTTGATATATTTTAAGAATTTTCGGTATTGGCCGTGCGTACAGGGGAAATGTAAGTAAAGCCACAGGAACACCATATTTTTCCAACATTCTTCATTTCGCCTTATTTTGCAGAGGAAATCGAGATAAATAATGGAAAATGATATATATTATGAATTCTCGATATTGGGCGTTTATTCAAAGGAAATATAAGTAAAAAGAGTGGAACGCACTATTTTTCCAGGACTCTGCATTTCGCCTGATTTTTGATATATTTTAAGAATTTTCGGTATTGGCCGTGCGTACAGGGGAAATGTAAGTAAAGCCACAGAAACACCATATTTTTCCAACATTCTTCATTTCGCTTTATTTTGCAGAGGAAATCGAGATAAATAATGGAAAATGATATACTTTATGTAGTCTCGATAACGGGCGTTTATTCAAAGGAAATATAAGTAAAAAGAGTGGAACGCAATATTTTTCCAGGACTCTTCATTTCGCCTGATTTTTGATATATTTTAAGAATTTTCGGTATTGGCCGTGTGTACAGGGGAAATGTAAGTAAAGCCACAGGAACACCATATTTTTTCAATTTTCTTCATTTCGCTTTATTTTGCAGAGGAACCCGCGATATATAATGGAAAATGATATATATTATGAATTCTCGATAACGGGCGTTTATTCAAAGGAAATATAAGTAAAAAGAGTGGCACGTCATATTTATCCAGGATTCTTCATTTCGCCTGATGTTTGATATATTTTAAGAATTTTCGGTATTGGCCGTGCGTACAGGGGAAATGTAAGTAAAGCCACAGGAACACCATATTTTTCCAACATTCTTCATTTCGCCTTATTTTGCAGAGGAAATCGAGATAAATAATGGAAAATGATATATATTATGAATTCTCGATATTGGGCGTTTATTCAAAGGAAATATAACTAAAAAGAGTGGAACGCAATATTTTTCCAGGACTCTTCATTTCGCCTGATTTTTGATATATTTTAAGAATTTTCGGTATTGGCCGTGTGTACAGGGGAAATGTAAGTAAGCCACAGGAACACCATATTTTTTCAATTTTCTTCATTTCGCTTTATTTTGCAGAGGAACCCGCGATATATAATGGAAAATGATATATATTATGAATTCTCGATAACGGGCGTTTATTCAAAGGAAATATAAGTAAAAAGAGTGGCACGTCATATTTATCCAGGATTCTTCATTTCGCCTGATTTTTGATATATTTTAAGAATTTTCGGTATTGGCCGTGCGTACAGGGGAAATGTAAGTAAAGCCACAGAAACACCATATTTTTCCAACATTCTTCATTTCGCTTTATTTTGCAGAGGAAATCGAGATAAATAATGGAAAATGATATACTTTATGTAGTCTCGATAAAGGGCGTTTATTCAAAGGAAATATAAGTAAAAAGAGTGGAACGCAATATTTTTCCAGGACTCTTCATTTCGCCTGATTTTTGATATATTTTAAGAATTTTCGGTATTGGCCGTTTGTACAGGGGAAATGTAAGTAAAGCCACAGGAACACCATATTTTTCCAACATTCTTCATTTCGCATGATTTTGTTTATTTAGTCGAGAAAAACAATGGATATTGATATACTTTATGAATTCTCGATATTGGGTGTTTGTACAAAGGAAATATAAGTAAAAAAGAGTAAAACGCAATATTTTCCAGGATTCTTCATTTCGCATGATTTTTCATATATAATTTAAGAATTTTCGATATTGGCCGTGTGTACAGGGGAAATGTAAGTAAAGCCACAGAAACACCATATTTTTCCAACATTCTTCATTTCGCTTTATTTTGCAGAGGAAATCGAGATAAATAATGGAAAATGATATACTTTATGTAGTCTCGATAAAGGGCGTTTATTCAAAGGAAATATAAGTAAAAAGAGTGGAACGCAATATTTTTCTAGGACTCTTCATTTCGCCTGATTTTTGATATATTTTAAGAATTTTCGGTATTGGCCGTTTGTACAGGGGAAATGTAAGTAAAGCCACAGAAACACCATATTTTTCCAACATTCTTCATTTCGCTTTATTTTGCAGAGGAAATCGAGATAAATAATGGAAAATGATATACTTTATGTAGTCTCGATAAAGGGCGTTTATTCAAAGGAAATATAAGTAAAAAGAGTGGAACGCAATATTTTTCCAGGACTCTGCATTTCGCCTGATTTTTGATATATTTTAAGAATTTTCGGTATTGGCCGTGCGTACAGGGGAAATGTAAGTAAAGCCACAGAAACACCATATTTTTCCAACATTCTTCATTTCGCTTTATTTTGCAGAGGAAATCGAGATAAATAATGGAAAATGATATACTTTATGTAGTCTCGATAAAGGGCGTTTATTCAAAGGAAATATAAGTAAAAAGAGTGGAACGCAATATTTTTCTAGGACTCTTCATTTCGCCTGATTTTTGATATATTTTAAGAATTTTCGGTATTGGCCGTTTGTACAGGGGAAATGTAAGTAAAGCCACAGGAACACCATATTTTTCCAACATTCTTCATTTCGCTTTATTTTGCAGAGGAAATCGAGATAAATAATGGAAAATAATATACTTTATGTAGTCTCGATAAAGGGCGTTTATTCAAAGAAAATATAAGTAAAAAGAGTGGAACGCAATATTTTTCCAGGACTCTTCATTTCGCCTGATTTTTGATATATTTTAAGAATTTTCGATATTGGCCGTGTGTACAGGGGAAATGTAAGTAAAGCCACAGAAACACCATATTTTTCCAACATTCTTCATTTCGCTTTATTTTGCAGAGGAAATCGAGATAAATAATGGAAAATGATATACTTTATGTAGTCTCGATAAAGGGCGTTTATTCAAAGGAAATATAAGTAAAAAGAGTGGAACGCAATATTTTTCCAGGACTCTGCATTTCGCCTGATTTTTGATATATTTTAAGAATTTTCGGTATTGGCCGTGCGTACAGGGGAAATGTAAGTAAAGCCACAGAAACACCATATTTTTCCAACATTCTTCATTTCGCTTTATTTTGCAGAGGAAATCGAGATAAATAATGGAAAATGATATACTTTATGTAGTCTCGATATTGGGTGTTTGTACAAAGGAAATATAAGTAAAAAGAGTGGAACGCAATATTTTTCCAGGACTCTTCATTTCGCCTGATTTTTGATATATTTTAAGAATTTTCGGTATTGGCCGTGCGTACAGGGGAAATGTAAGTAAAGCCACAGGAACACCATATTATTCCAATTTTCTTCAATTCGCTTTATTTTGCAGAGGAACCCGCGATATATAATGGAAAATGGTATATATTATGAATTCTCGATAACGAGCGTTTATTCAAAGGAAATATAAGTAAAAAGAGTGGCACGTCATATTTATCCAGGATTCTTCATTTCGCCTGATTTTTGATATATTTTAAGAATTTTCGGTATTGGCCGTGCGTACAGGGGAAATGTAAGTAAAGCCACAGGAACACCATATTTTTCCAACATTCTTCATTTCGCCTTATTTTGCAGAGGAAATCGAGATAAATAATGGAAAATGATATATATTATGAATTCTCGATATTGGGCGTTTATTCAAAGGAAATATAAGTAAAAAGAGTGGAACGCACTATTTTTCCAGGACTCTGCATTTCGCCTGATTTTTGATATATTTTAAGAATTTTCGGTATTGGCCGTGCGTACAGGGGAAATGTAAGTAAAGCCACAGAAACACCATATTTTTCCAACATTCTTCATTTCGCTTTATTTTGCAGAGGAAATCGAGATAAATAATGGAAAATGATATACTTTATGTAGTCTCGATAACGGGCGTTTATTCAAAGGAAATATAAGTAAAAAGAGTGGAACGCAATATTTTTCCAGGACTCTTCATTTCGCCTGATTTTTGATATATTTTAAGAATTTTCGGTATTGGCCGTGTGTACAGGGGAAATGTAAGTAAAGCCACAGGAACACCATATTTTTTCAATTTTCTTCATTTCGCTTTATTTTGCAGAGGAACCCGCGATATATAATGGAAAATGATATATATTATGAATTCTCGATAACGGGCGTTTATTCAAAGGAAATATAAGTAAAAAGAGTGGCACGTCATATTTATCCAGGAT
Source organism: Anthrax anthrax (assembly GCA_963971155.1). Taxonomy (NCBI): domain Eukaryota; kingdom Metazoa; phylum Arthropoda; class Insecta; order Diptera; family Bombyliidae; genus Anthrax; species Anthrax anthrax. The sequence goes on from OZ020118.1 coordinate 20,758,626, forward strand.
TCTTCATTTCGCCTGATTTTTGATATATTTTAAGAATTTTCGGTATTGGCCGTGCGTACAGGGGAAATGTAAGTAAAGCCACAGGAACACCATATTTTTCCAACATTCTTCATTTCGCCTTATTTTGCAGAGGAAATCGAGATAAATAATGGAAAATGATATATATTATGAATTCTCGATATTGGGCGTTTATTCAAAGGAAATATAACTAAAAAGAGTGGAACGCAATATTTTTCCAGGACTCTTCATTTCGCCTGATTTTTGATATATTTTAAGAATTTTCGGTATTGGCCGTGTGTACAGGGGAAATGTAAGTAAGCCACAGGAACACCATATTTTTTCAATTTTCTTCATTTCGCTTTATTTTGCAGAGGAACCCGCGATATATAATGGAAAATGATATATATTATGAATTCTCGATAACGGGCGTTTATTCAAAGGAAATATAAGTAAAAAGAGTGGCACGTCATATTTATCCAGGATTCTTCATTTCGCCTGATTTTTGATATATTTTAAGAATTTTCGGTATTGGCCGTGCGTACAGGGGAAATGTAAGTAAAGCCACAGAAACACCATATTTTTCCAACATTCTTCATTTCGCTTTATTTTGCAGAGGAAATCGAGATAAATAATGGAAAATGATATACTTTATGTAGTCTCGATAAAGGGCGTTTATTCAAAGGAAATATAAGTAAAAAGAGTGGAACGCAATATTTTTCCAGGACTCTTCATTTCGCCTGATTTTTGATATATTTTAAGAATTTTCGGTATTGGCCGTTTGTACAGGGGAAATGTAAGTAAAGCCACAGGAACACCATATTTTTCCAACATTCTTCATTTCGCATGATTTTGTTTATTTAGTCGAGAAAAACAATGGATATTGATATACTTTATGAATTTTCGATATTGGGTGTTTGTACAAAGGAAATATAAGTAAAAAAGAGTAAAACGCAATATTTTCCAGGATTCTTCATTTCGCATGATTTTTCATATATAATTTAAGAATTTTCGATATTGGCCGTGTGTACAGGGGAAATGTAAGTAAAGCCACAGAAACACCATATTTTTCCAACATTCTTCATTTCGCTTTATTTTGCAGAGGAAATCGAGATAAATAATGGAAAATGATATACTTTATGTAGTCTCGATAAAGGGCGTTTATTCAAAGGATATATAAGTAAAAAGAGTGGAACGCAATATTTTTCTAGGACTCTTCATTTCGCCTGATTTTTGATATATTTTAAGAATTTTCGGTATTGGCCGTTTGTACAGGGGAAATGTAAGTAAAGCCACAGGAACACCATATTTTTCCAACATTCTTCATTTCGCTTTATTTTGCAGAGGAAAACGAGATAAATAATGGAAAATGATATACTTTATGTAGTCTCGATAAAGGGCGTTTATTCAAAGAAAATATAAGTAAAAAGAGTGGAACGCAATATTTTTCCAGGACTCTTCATTTCGCCTGATTTTTGATATATTTTAAGAATTTTCGATATTGGCCGTGTGTACAGGGGAAATGTAAGTAAAGCCACAGAAACACCATATTTTTCCAACATTCTTCATTTCGCTTTATTTTGCAGAGGAAATCGAGATAAATAATGGAAAATGATATACTTTATGTAGTCTCGATAAAGGGCGTTTATTCAAAGGATATATAAGTAAAAAGAGTGGAACGCAATATTTTTCTAGGACTCTTCATTTCGCCTGATTTTTGATATATTTTAAGAATTTTCGGTATTGGCCGTTTGTACAGGGGAAATGTAAGTAAAGCCACAGGAACACCATATTTTTCCAACATTCTTCATTTCGCTTTATTTTGCAGAGGAAATCGAGATAAATAATGGAAAATGATATACTTTATGTAGTCTCGATAAAGGGCGTTTATTCAAAGAAAATATAAGTAAAAAGAGTGGAACGCAATATTTTTCCAGGACTCTGCATTTCGCCTGATTTTTGATATATTTTAAGAATTTTCGGTATTGGCCGTGTGTACAGGGGAAATGTAAGTAAAGCCACAGGAACACCATATTTTTTCAATTTTCTTCATTTCGCTTTATTTTGCAGAGGAACCCGCGATATATAATGGAAAATGGTATATATTATGAATTCTCGATAACGAGCGTTTATTCAAAGGAAATATAAGTAAAAAGAGTGGCACGTCATATTTATCCAGGATTCTTCATTTCGCCTGATTTTTGATATATTTTAAGAATTTTCGGTATTGGCCGTGCGTACAGGGGAAATGTAAGTAAAGCCACAGGAACACCATATTTTTCCAACATTCTTCATTTCGCCTTATTTTGCAGAGGAAATCGAGATAAATAATGGAAAATGATATACTTTATGTAGTCTCGATAAAGGGCGTTTATTCAAAGAAAATATAAGTAAAAAGAGTGGAACGCAATATTTTTCCAGGACTCTTCATTTCGCCTGATTTTTGATATATTTTAAGAATTTTCGGTATTGGCCGTGTGTACAGGGGAAATGTAAGTAAAGCCACAGGAACACCATATTTTTTCAATTTTCTTCATTTCGCTTTATTTTGCAGAGGAACCCGCGATATATAATGGAAAATGGTATATATTATGAATTCTCGATAACGAGCGTTTATTCAAAGGAAATATAAGTAAAAAGAGTGGCACGTCATATTTATCCAGGATTCTTCATTTCGCCTGATTTTTGATATATTTTAAGAATTTTCGGTATTGGCCGTGCGTACAGGGGAAATGTAAGTAAAGCCACAGGAACACCATATTTTTCCAACATTCTTCATTTCGCTTTATTTTGCAGAGGAAATCGAGATAAATAATGGAAAATGATATACTTTATGTAGTCTCGATATTGGGTGTTTGTACAAAGGAAATATAAGTAAAAAGAGTGGAACGCAATATTTTTCCAGGACTCTTCATTTCGCCTGATTTTTGATATATTTTAAGAATTTTCGGTATTGGCCGTGCGTACAGGGGAAATGTAAGTAAAGCCACAGGAACACCATATTTTTTCAATTTTCTTCATTTCGCTTTATTTTGCAGAGGAACCCGCGATATATAATGGAAAATGGTATATATTATGAATTCTCGATAACGAGCGTTTATTCAAAGGAAATATAAGTAAAAAGAGTGGCACGTCATATTTATCCAGGATTCTTCATTTCGCCTGATTTTTGATATATTTTAAGAATTTTCGGTATTGGCCGTGCGTACAGGGGAAATGTAAGTAAAGCCACAGGAACACCATATTTTTCCAACATTCTTCATTTCGCTTTATTTTGCAGAGGAAATCGAGATAAATAATGGAAAATGATATACTTTATGTAGTCTCGATATTGGGTGTTTGTACAAAGGAAATATAAGTAAAAAGAGTGGAACGCAATATTTTTCCAGGACTCTTCATTTCGCCTGATTTTTGATATATTTTAAGAATTTTCGGTATTGGCCGTGTGTACAGGGGAAATGTAAGTAAAGCCACAGGAACACCATATTTTTTCAATTTTCTTCATTTCGCTTTATTTTGCAGAGGAACCCGCGATATATAATGGAAAATGGTATATATTATGAATTCTCGATAACGAGCGTTTATTCAAAGGAAATATAAGTAAAAAGAGTGGCACGTCATATTTATCCAGGATTCTTCATTTCGCCTGATTTTTGATATATTTTAAGAATTTTCGGTATTGGCCGTGCGTACAGGGGAAATGTAAGTAAAGCCACAGAAACACCATATTTTTCCAACATTTTTCATTTCGCTTTATTTTGCAGAGGAAATCGAGATAAATAATGGAAAATGATATACTTTATGTAGTCTCGATATTGGGTGTTTGTACAAAGGAAATATAAGTAAAAAGAGTGGAACGCAATATTTTTCCAGGACTCTTCATTTCGCCTGATTTTTGATATATTTTAAGAATTTTCGGTATTGGCCGTGCGTACAGGGGAAATGTAAGTAAAGCCACAGGAACACCATATTTTTCCAATTTTCTTCAATTCGCTTTATTTTGCAGAGGAACCCGCGATATATAATGGAAAATGGTATATATTATGAATTCTCGATAACGAGCGTTTATTCAAAGGAAATATAAGTAAAAAGAGTGGCACGTCATATTTATCCAGGATTCTTCATTTCGCCTGATTTTTTATATATTTTAAGAATTTTCGGTATTGGCCGTGCGTACAGGGGAAATGTAAGTAAAGCCACAGGAACACCATATTTTTTCAATTTTCTTCATTTCGCCTTATTTTGCAGAGGAAATCGAGATAAATAATGGAAAATGATATATATTATGAATTCTCGATATTGGGCGTTTATTCAAAGGAAATATAACTAAAAAAAGTGGAACGCAATATTTTTCCAGGACTCTTCATTTCGCCTGATTTTTGATATATTTTAAGAATTTTCGGTATTGGCCGTGTGTACAGGGGAAATGTAAGTAAAGCCACAGAAACACCATATTTTTCCAACATTCTTCATTTCGCTTTATTTTGCAGAGGAAATCGAGATAAATAATGGAAAATGATATACTTTATGTAGTCTCGATATTGGGTGTTTGTACAAAGGAAATATAAGTAAAAAGAGTGGAACGCAATATTTTTCCAGGACTCTTCATTTCGCCTGATTTTTGATATATTTTAAGAATTTTCGGTATTGGCCGTGTGTACAGGGGAAATGTAAGTAAAGCCACAGGAACACCATATTTTTTCAATTTTCTTCATTTCGCTTTATTTTGCAGAGGAACCCGCGATATATAATGGAAAATGATATATATTATGAATTCTCGATAACGGGCGTTTATTCAAAGGAAATATAAGTAAAAAGAGTGGCACGTCATATTTATCCAGGATTCTTCATTTCGCCTGATTTTTGATATATTTTAAGAATTTTCGGTATTGGCCGTGCGTACAGGGGAAATGTAAGTAAAGCCACAGGAACACCATATTTTTCCAACATTCTTCATTTCGCCTTATTTTGCAGAGGAAATCGAGATAAATAATGGAAAATGATATATATTATGAATTCTCGATATTGGGCGTTTATTCAAAGGAAATATAACTAAAAAAAGTGGAACGCAATATTTTTCCAGGACTCTTCATTTCGCCTGATTTTTGATATATTTTAAGAATTTTCGGTATTGGCCGTGTGTACAGGGGAAATGTAAGTAAAGCCACAGGAACACCATATTTTTTCAATTTTCTTCATTTCGCTTTATTTTGCAGAGGAACCCGCGATATATAATGGAAAATGATATATATTATGAATTCTCGATAACGGGCGTTTATTCAAAGGAAATATAAGTAAAAAGAGTGGCACGTCATATTTATCCAGGATTCTTCATTTCGCCTGATTTTTGATATATTTTAAGAATTTTCGGTATTGGCCGTGTGTACAGGGGAAATGTAAGTAAAGCCACAGGAACACCATATTTTTTCAATTTTCTTCATTTCGCTTTATTTTGCAGAGGAAATCGAGATAAATAATGGAAAATGATATACTTTATGTAGTCTCGATAAAGGGCGTTTATTCAAAGGAAATATAAGTAAAAAGAGTGGAACGCAATATTTTTCCAGGACTCTTCATTTCGCCTGATTTTTGATATATTTTAAGAATTTTCGGTATTGGCCGTTTGTACAGGGGAAATGTAAGTAAAGCCACAGGAACACCATATTTTTCCAACATTCTTCATTTCGCATGATTTTGTTTATTTAGTCGAGAAAAACAATGGATATTGATATACTTTATGAATTCTCGATATTGGGTGTTTGTACAAAGGAAATATAAGTAAAAAAGAGTAAAACGCAATATTTTCCAGGATTCTTCATTTCGCATGATTTTTCATATATAATTTAAGAATTTTCGATATTGGCCGTGTGTACAGGGGAAATGTAAGTAAAGCCACAGAAACACCATATTTTTCCAACATTCTTCATTTCGCTTTATTTTGCAGAGGAAATCGAGATAAATAATGGAAAATGATATACTTTATGTAGTCTCGATAAAGGGCGTTTATTCAAAGGAAATATAAGTAAAAAGAGTGGAACGCAATATTTTTCTAGGACTCTTCATTTCGCCTGATTTTTGATATATTTCAAGAATTTTCGGTATTGGCCGTTTGTACAGGGGAAATGTAAGTAAAGCCACAGGAACACCATATTTTTCCAACATTCTTCATTTCGCTTTATTTTGCAGAGGAAATCGAGATAAATAATGGAAAATTATATATATTATGAATTCTCGATATTGGGCGTTTATTCAAAGGAAATATAAGTAAAAAGAGTGGAACGTAATATTTTTCCAGGACTCTTCATTTCGCCTGATTTTTGATATATTTTAAGAATTTTCGGTATTGGCCGTGCGTACAGGGGAAATGTAAGTAAAGCCACAGGAACACCATATTTTTCCAACATTCTTCATTTCGCATGATTTTGTTTATTTAGTCGAGAAAAACAATGGATATTGATATACTTTATGAATTCTCGATATTGGGTGTTTGTACAAAGGAAATATAAGTAAAAAAGAGTAAAACGCAATATTTTCCAGGATTCTTCATTTCGCATGATTTTTCATATATAATTTAAGAATTTTCGATATCGGCCGTGTGTACAGGGGAAATGTAAGTAAAGCCACAGAAACACCATATTTTTCCAACATTCTTCATTTCGCTTTATTTTGCAGAGGAAATCGAGATAAATAATGGAAAATGATATACTTTATGTAGTCTCGATAAAGGGCGTTTATTCAAAGGAAATATAAGTAAAAAGAGTGGAACGCAATATTTTTCTAGGACTCTTCATTTCGCCTGATTTTTGATATATTTTAAGAATTTTCGGTATTGGCCGTTTGTACAGGGGAAATGTAAGTAAAGCCACAGGAACACCATATTTTTCCAACATTCTTCATTTCGCTTTATTTTGCAGAGGAAATCGAGATAAATAATGGAAAATGATATACTTTATGTAGTCTCGATAAAGGGCGTTTATTCAAAGGAAATATAAGTAAAAAGAGTGGAACGCAATATTTTTCCAGGACTCTTCATTTCGCCTGATTTTTGATATATTTTAAGAATTTTCGATATTGGCCGTGTGTACAGGGGAAATGTAAGTAAAGCCACAGAAACACCATATTTTTCCAACATTCTTCATTTCGCTTTATTTTGCAGAGGAAATCGAGATAAATAATGGAAAATGATATACTTTATGTAGTTTCGATAAAGGGCGTTTATTCAAAGGAAATATAAGTAAAAAGAGTGGAACGCAATATTTTTCCAGGACTCTTCATTTCGCCTGATTTTTGATATATTTTAAGAATTTTCGGTATTGGCCGTGTGTACAGGGGAAATGTAAGTAAAGCCACAGGAACACCATATTTTTTCAATTTTCTTCATTTCGCTTTATTTTGCAGAGGAACCCGCGATATATAATGGAAAATGATATATATTATGAATTCTCGATAACGGGCGTTTATTCAAAGGAAATATAAGTAAAAAGAGTGGCACGTCATATTTATCCAGGATTCTTCATTTCGCCTGATTTTTGATATATTTTAAGAATTTTCGGTATTGGCCATGCGTACAGGGGAAATGTAAGTAAAGCCACAGAAACACCATATTTTTCCAACATTCTTCATTTCGCTTTATTTTGCAGAGGAAATCGAGATAAATAATGGAAAATGATATACTTTATGTAGTCTCGATAACGGGCGTTTATTCAAAGGAAATATAAGTAAAAAGAGTGGAACGCAATATTTTTCCAGGACTCTTCATTTCGCCTGATTTTTGATATATTTTAAGAATTTTCGGTATTGGCCGTGTGTACAGGGGAAATGTAAGTAAAGCCACAGGAACACCATATTTTTTCAATTTTCTTCATTTCGCTTTATTTTGCAGAGGAACCCGCGATATATAATGGAAAATGATATATATTATGAATTCTCGATAACGGGCGTTTATTCAAAGGAAATATAAGTAAAAAGAGTGGCACGTCATATTTATCCAGGATTCTTCATTTCGCCTGATTTTTGATATATTTTAAGAATTTTCGGTATTGGCCGTGCGTACAGGGGAAATGTAAGTAAAGCCACAGGAACACCATATTTTTCCAACATTCTTCATTTCGCCTTATTTTGCAGAGGAAATCGAGATAAATAATGGAAAATGATATATATTATGAATTCTCGATATTGGGCGTTTATTCAAAGGAAATATAACTAAAAAGAGTGGAACGCAATATTTTTCCAGGACTCTTCATTTCGCCTGATTTTTGATATATTTTAAGAATTTTCGGTATTGGCCGTGTGTACAGGGGAAATGTAAGTAAAGCCACAGGAACACCATATTTTTTCAATTTTCTTCATTTCGCTTTATTTTGCAGAGGAACCCGCGATATATAATGGAAAATGATATATATTATGAATTCTCGATAACGGGCGTTTATTCAAAGGAAATATAAGTAAAAAGAGTGGCACGTCATATTTATCCAGGATTCTTCATTTCGCCTGATTTTTGATATATTTTAAGAATTTTCGGTATTGGCCGTGCGTACAGGGGAAATGTAAGTAAAGCCACAGAAACACCATATTTTTCCAACATTCTTCATTTCGCTTTATTTTGCAGAGGAAATCGAGATAAATAATGGAAAATGATATACTTTATGTAGTCTCGATAAAGGGCGTTTATTCAAAGGAAATATAAGTAAAAAGAGTGGAACGCAATATTTTTCCAGGACTCTTCATTTCGCCTGATTTTTGATATATTTTAAGAATTTTCGGTATTGGCCGTTTGTACAGGGGAAATGTAAGTAAAGCCACAGGAACACCATATTTTTCCAACATTCTTCATTTCGCATGATTTTGTTTATTTAGTCGAGAAAAACAATGGATATTGATATACTTTATGAATTCTCGATATTGGGTGTTTGTACAAAGGAAATATAAGTAAAAAAGAGTAAAACGCAATATTTTCCAGGATTCTTCATTTCGCATGATTTTTCATATATAATTTAAGAATTTTCGATATTGGCCGTGTGTACAGGGGAAATGTAAGTAAAGCCACAGAAACACCATATTTTTCCAACATTCTTCATTTCGCTTTATTTTGCAGAGGAAATCGAGATAAATAATGGAAAATGATATACTTTATGTAGTCTCGATAAAGGGCGTTTATTCAAAGGAAATATAAGTAAAAAGAGTGGAACGCAATATTTTTCTAGGACTCTTCATTTCGCCTGATTTTTGATATATTTTAAGAATTTTCGGTATTGGCCGTTTGTACAGGGGAAATGTAAGTAAAGCCACAGGAACACCATATTTTTCCAACATTCTTCATTTCGCTTTATTTTGCAGAGGAAATCGAGATAAATAATGGAAAATAATATACTTTATGTAGTCTCGATAAAGGGCGTTTATTCAAAGAAAATATAAGTAAAAAGAGTGGAACGCAATATTTTTCCAGGACTCTTCATTTCGCCTGATTTTTGATATATTTTAAGAATTTTCGATATTGGCCGTGTGTACAGGGGAAATGTAACTAAAGCCACAGAAACACCATATTTTTCCAACATTCTTCATTTCGCTTTATTTTGCAGAGGAAATCGAGATAAATATAGGAAAATGATATACTTTATGTAGTCTCGATAAAGGGCGTTTATTCAAAGGAAATATAAGTAAAAAGAGTGGAACGCAATATTTTTCCAGGACTCTGCATTTCGCCTGATTTTTGATATATTTTAAGAATTTTCGGTATTGGCCGTGCGTACAGGGGAAATGTAAGTAAAGCCACAGAAACACCATATTTTTCCAACATTCTTCATTTCGCTTTATTTTGCAGAGGAAATCGAGATAAATAATGGAAAATGATATACTTTATGTAGTCTCGATATTGGGTGTTTGTACAAAGGAAATATAAGTAAAAAGAGTGGAACGCAATATTTTTCCAGGACTCTTCATTTCGCCTGATTTTGATATATTTTAAGAATTTTCGGTATTGGCCGTGCGTACAGGGGAAATGTAAGTAAAGCCACAGGAACACCATATTTTTCCAATTTTCTTCAATTCGCTTTATTTTGCAGAGGAACCCGCGATATATAATGGAAAATGGTATATATTATGAATTCTCGATAACGAGCGTTTATTCAAAGGAAATATAAGTAAAAAGAGTGGAACGCAATATTTTTCCAGGACTCTTCATTTCGCCTGATTTTTGATATATTTTAAGAATTTTCGGTATTGGCCGTGTGTACAGGGGAAATGTAAGTAAAGCCACAGGAACACCATATTTTTCCAAACATTCTTCATTTCGCCTTATTTTGCAGAGGAAATCGAGAAAAATAATTGAAAATGATATACTTTATGAATTCTCGATATTGGGTGTTAATTCAAAGAAAATATAAGTAAAAAGAGTGAAACGCAATATTTTTCCAGGATTCTTCATTTCGCCTGATTTTTGATATATTTTATGAATTTTCGGTATTGGCCGTTTGTACAGGGGAAATGTAAGTAAAGCCACAGGAACACCATATTTTTCCAACATTCTTCATTTCGCCTTATTTTGCAGAGGAAATCGAGATAAATAATGGAAAATGATATATATTATGAATTCTCGATAACGGGCGTTTATTCAGAGGAAATATAAGTAAAAAGAGTGGAACGCAATATTTTTCCAGGACTCTTCATTTCGCCTGATTTTTGATATATTTTAAGAATTTTCGGTATTGGCCGTGTGTACAGGGGAAATGTAAGTAAAGCCACAGGAACACCATATTTTTTCAATTTTCTTCATTTCGCTTTATTTTGCAGAGGAACCCGCGATATGTAATGGAAAATGATATATATTATGAATTCTCGATAACGGGCGTTTATTCAAAGGAAATATAAGTAAAAAGAGTGGCACGTCATATTTATCCAGGATTCTTCATTTCGCCTGATTTTTGATATATTTTAAGAATTTTCGGTATTGGCCGTGCGTACAGGGGAAATGTAAGTAAAGCCACAGGAACACCATATTTTTCCAACATTCTTCATTTCGCCTTATTTTGCAGAGGAAATCGAGATAAATAATGGAAAATGATATATATTATGAATTCTCGATATTGGGCGTTTATTCAAAGGAAATATAACTAAAAAAAGTGGAACGCAATATTTTTCCAGGACTCTTCATTTCGCCTGATTTTTGATATATTTTAAGAATTTTCGGTATTGGCCGTGTGTACAGGGGAAATGTAAGTAAAGCCACAGGAACACCATATTTTTTCAATTTTCTTCATTTCGCTTTATTTTGCAGAGGAACCCGCGATATATAATGGAAAATGATATATATTATGAATTCTCGATAACGGGCGTTTATTCAAAGGAAATATAAGTAAAAAGAGTGGCACGTCATATTTATCCAGGATTCTTCAATTCGCCTGATTTTTGATATATTTTAAGAATTTTCGGTATTGGCCGTGCGTACAGGGGAAATGTAAGTAAAGCCACAGAAACACCATATTTTTCCAACATTCTTCATTTCGCTTTATTTTGCAGAGGAAATCGAGATAAATAATGGAAAATGATATACTTTATGTAGTCTCGATAAAGGGCGTTTATTCAAAGGAAATATAAGTAAAAAGAGTGGAACGCAATATTTTTCCAGGACTCTTCATTTCGCCTGATTTTTGATATATTTTAAGAATTTTCGGTATTGGCCGTTTGTACAGGGGAAATGTAAGTAAAGCCACAGGAACACCATATTTTTCCAACATTCTTCATTTCGCATGATTTTGTTTATTTAGTCGAGAAAAACAATGGATATTGATATACTTTATGAATTCTCGATATTGGGTGTTTGTACAAAGGAAATATAAGTAAAAAAGAGTAAAACGCAATATTTTCCAGGATTCTTCATTTCGCATGATTTTTCATATATAATTTAATAATTTTCGATATTGGCCGTGTGTACAGGGGAAATGTAAGTAAAGCCACAGAAACACCATATTTTTCCAACATTCTTCATTTCGCTTTATTTTGCAGAGGAAATCGAGATAAATAATGGAAAATGATATACTTTATGTAGTCTCGATAAAGGGCGTTTATTCAAAGGAAATATAAGTAAAAAGAGTGGAACGCAATATTTTTCTAGGACTCTTCATTTCGCCTGATTTTTGATATATTTTAAGAATTTTCGGTATTAGCCGTTTGTACAGGGGAAATGTAAGTAAAGCCACAGGAACACCATATTTTTCCAACATTCTTCATTTCGCTTTATTTTGCAGAGGAAATCGAGATAAATAATGGAAAATGATATACTTTATGTAGTCTCGATAAAGGGCGTTTATTCAAAGAAAATATAAGTAAAAAGAGTGGAACGCAATATTTTTCCAGGACTCTTCATTTCGCCTGATTTTTGATATATTTTAAGAATTTTCGATATTGGCCGTGTGTACAGGGGAAATGTAAGTAAAGCCACAGAAACACCATATTTTTCCAACATTCTTCATTTCGCTTTATTTTGCAGAGGAAATCGAGATAAATAATGGAAAATGATATACTTTATGTAGTCTCGATAAAGGGCGTTTATTCAAAGGAAATATAAGTAAAAAGAGTGGAACGCAATATTTTTCCAGGACTCTTCATTTCGCCTGATTTTTGATATATTTTAAGAATTTTCGGTATTGGCCGTTTGTACAGGGGAAATGTAAGTAAAGCCACAGGAACACCATATTTTTCCAACATTCTTCATTTCGCATGATTTTGTTTATTTAGTCGAGAAAAACAATGGATATTGATATACTTTATGAATTCTCGATATTGGGTGTTTGTACAAAGGAAATATAAGTAAAAAAGAGTAAAACGCAATATTTTCCAGGATTCTTCATTTCGCATGATTTTTCATATATAATTTAAGAATTTTCGGTATTGGCCGTGCGTACAGGGGAAATGTAAGTAAAGCCACAGGAACACCATATTTTTCCAATTTTCTTCATTTCGCTTTATTTTGCAGAGGAACCCGCGATATATAATGGAAAATGATATATATTATGAATTCTCGATAACGAGCGTTTATTCAAAGGAAATATAAGTAAAAAGAGTGGAACGCAATATTTTTCCAGGACTCTGCATTTCGCCTGATTTTTGATATATTTTAAGAATTTTCGGTATTGGCCGTGCGTACAGGGGAAATGTAAGTAAAGCCACAGGAACACCATATTTTTTCAATTTTCTTCATTTCGCTTTATTTTGCAGAGGAAATCGAGATAAATAATGGAAAATGATATACTTTATGTAGTCTCGATATTGGGTGTTTGTACAAAGGAAATATAAGTAAAAAGAGTGGAACGCAATATTTTTCCAGGACTCTTCATTTCGCCTGATTTTTGATATATTTTAAGAATTTTCGGTATTGGCCGTGCGTACAGGGGAAATGTAAGTAAAGCCACAGGAACACCATATTTTTCCAATTTTCTTCATTTCGCTTTATTTTGCAGAGGAACCCGCGATATATAATGGAAAATGATATATATTATGAATTCTCGATAACGGGCGTTTATTCAAAGGAAATATAAGTAAAAAGAGTGGAACGCAATATTTTTCCAGGACTCTTCATTTCGCCTGATTTTTGATATATTTTAAGAATTTTCGGTATTGGCCGTGTGTACAGGGGAAATGTAAGTAAAGCCACAGGAACACCATATTTTTCCAACATTCTTCATTTCGCCTTATTTTGCAGAGGAAATCGAGAAAAATAATTGAAAATGATATACTTTATGAATTCTCGATATTGGGTGTTAATTCAAAGAAAATATAAGTAAAAAGAGTGAAACGCAATATTTTTCCAGGACTCTTCATTTCGCCTGATTTTTGATATATTTTAAGAATTTTCGGTATTGGCCGTGTGTACAGGGGAAATGTAAGTAAAGCCACAGGAACACCATATTTTTTCAATTTTCTTCATTTCGCTTTATTTTGCAGAGGAACCCGCGATATATAATGGAAAATGATATATATTATGAATTCTCGATAACGGGCGTTTATTCAAAGGAAATATAAGTAAAAAGAGTGGCACGTCATATTTATCCAGGATTCTTCATTTCGCCTGATTTTTGATATATTTTAAGAATTTTCGGTATTGGCCGTGCGTACAGGGGAAATGTAAGTAAAGCCACAGGAACACCATATTTTTCCAACATTCTTCATTTCGCCTTATTTTGCAGAGGAAATCGAGATAAATAATGGAAAATGATATATATTATGAATTCTCGATATTGGGCGTTTATTCAAAGGAAATATAACTAAAAAAAGTGGAACGCAATATTTTTCCAGGACTCTTCATTTCGCCTGATTTTTGATATATTTTAAGAATTTTCGGTATTGGCCGTGTGTACAGGGGAAATGTAAGTAAAGCCACAGGAACACCATATTTTTTCAATTTTCTTCATTTCGCTTTATTTTGCAGAGGAACCCGCGATATATAATGGAAAATGATATATATTATGAATTCTCGATAACGGGCGTTTATTCAAAGGAAATATAAGTAAAAAGAGTGGCACGTCATATTTATCCAGGATTCTTCATTTCGCCTGATTTTTGATATATTTTAAGAATTTTCGGTATTGGCCGTGCGTACAGGGGAAATGTAAGTAAAGCCACAGAAACACCATATTTTTCCAACATTCTTCATTTCGCTTTATTTTGCAGAGGAAATCGAGATAAATAATGGAAAATGATATACTTTATGTAGTCTCGATAAAGGGCGTTTATTCAAAGGAAATATAAGTAAAAAGAGTGGAACGCAATATTTTTCCAGGACTCTTCATTTCGCCTGATTTTTGATATATTTTAAGAATTTTCGGTATTGGCCGTTTGTACAGGGGAAATGAAAGTAAAGCCACAGGAACACCATATTTTTCCAACATTCTTCATTTCGCATGATTTTGTTTATTTAGTCGAGAAAAACAATGGATATTGATATACTTTATGAATTCTCGATATTGGGTGTTTGTACAAAGGAAATATAAGTAAAAAAGAGTAAAACGCAATATTTTCCAGGATTCTTCATTTCGCATGATTTTTCATATATAATTTAAGAATTTTCGATATTGGCCGTGTGTACAGGGGAAATGTAAGTAAAGCCACAGAAACACCATATTTTTCCAACATTCTTCATTTCGCTTTATTTTGCAGAGGAAATCGAGATAAATAATGGAAAATGATATACTTTATGTAGTCTCGATAAAGGGCGTTTATTCAAAGAAAATATAAGTAAAAAGAGTGGAACGCAATATTTTTCCAGGACTCTTCATTTCGCCTGATTTTTGATATATTTTAAGAATTTTCGATATTGGCCGTGTGTACAGGGGAAATGTAAGTAAAGCCACAGAAACACCATATTTTTCCAACATTCTTCATTTCGCTTTATTTTGCAGAGGAAATCGAGATAAATAATGGAAAATGATATACTTTATGTAGTCTCGATAAAGGGCGTTTATTCAAAGGAAATATAAGTAAAAAGAGTGGAACGCAATATTTTTCCAGGACTCTGCATTTCGCCTGATTTTTGATATATTTTAAGAATTTTCGGTATTACCCGTGTGTACAGGGGTATTGTAAGCAAAGCCACAGGAACACCATATTTTTCCAACATTCTTCATTTCGCATGATTTTGTTTATTTAGTCGAGAAAAACAATGGATATTGATATACTTTATGAATTCTCGATATTGGGTGTTTGTACAAAGGATATATAAGTAAAAAAGAGTAAAACGCAATATTTTTCCAGGATTCTTCATTTCGCCTGATTTTTGATATATTTTAAGAATTTTCGATATTGGCCGTGTGTACAGGGGAAATGTAAGTAAAGCCACAGAAACACCATATTTTTCCAACATTCTTCATTTCGCTTTATTTTGCAGAGGAAATCGAGATAAATAATGGAAAATGATATACTTTATGTAGTCTCGATAAAGGGCGTTTATTCAAAGGAAATATAAGTAAAAAGAGTGGAACGCAATATTTTTCCAGGACTCTGCATTTCGCCTGATTTTTGATATATTTTAAGAATTTTCGATATTGGCCGTGTGTACAGGGGAAATGTAAGTAAAGCCACAGAAACACCATATTTTTCCAACATTCTTCATTTCGCTTTATTTTGCAGAGGAAATCGAGATAAATAATGGAAAATGATATACTTTATGTAGTCTCGATAAAGGGCGTTTATTCAAAGGAAATATAAGTAAAAAGAGTGGAACGCAATATTTTTCTAGGACTCTTCATTTCGCCTGATTTTTGATATATTTTAAGAATTTTCGGTATTGGCCGTTTGTACAGGGGAAATGTAAGTAAAGCCACAGGAACACCATATTTTTTCAATTTTCTTCATTTCGCTTTATTTTGCAGAGGAAATCGAGATAAATAATGGAAAATGATATACTTTATGTAGTCTCGATATTGGGTGTTTGTACAAAGGAAATATAAGTAAAAAGAGTGGAACGCAATATTTTTCCAGGACTCTTCATTTCGCCTGATTTTTGATATATTTTAAGAATTTTCGGTATTGGCCGTGCGTACAGGGGAAATGTAAGTAAAGCCACAGGAACACCATATTTTTCCAATTTTCTTCATTTCGCTTTATTTTGCAGAGGAACCCGCGATATATAATGGAAAATGATATATATTATGAATTCTCGATAACGGGCGTTTATTCAAAGGAAATATAAGTAAAAAGAGTGGAACGCAATATTTTTCCAGGACTCTTCATTTCGCCTGATTTTTGATATATTTTAAGAATTTTCGGTATTGGCCGTTTGTACAGGGGAAATGTAAGTAAAGCCACAGGAACACCATATTTTTCCAACATTCTTCATTTCGCCTTATTTTGCAGAGGAAATCGAGAAAAATGATTGAAAATGATATACTTTATGAATTCTCGATAATGGGTGTTAATTCAAAGAAAATATAAGTAAAAAGAGTGAAACGCAATATTTTTCCAGGATTCTTCATTTCGCCTGATTTTTGATATATTTTATGAATTTTCGGTTTTGGCCGTTTGTACAGGGGAAATGTAAGTAAAGCCACAGGAACACCATATTTTTCCAACATGCTTCATTTCGCCTTATTTTGCAGAGGAAATCGAGATAAATAATGGAAAATGATATATATTATGAATTCTCGATATTGGGCGTTTATTCAAAGGAAATATAACTAAAAAGAGTGGAACGCAATATTTTTCCAGGACTCTTCATTTCGCCTGATTTTTGATATATTTTAAGAATTTTCGGTATTGGCCGTGTGTACAGGGGAAATGTAAGTAAAGCCACAGGAACACCATATTTTTCCAACATTCTCCATTTCGCATGATTTTGTTTGGGTAGTCGAGAAAAACAATGGATAACGATATATATTATGAATTCTCGATATTGGGCGTTTATTCAAAGGAAATATAACTAAAAAGAGTGGAATGCAATATTTTTCCAGGACTCTTCATTTCGCCTGATTTTTGATATATTTTAAGAATTTTCGGTATTGGCCGTGTGTACAGAGGAAATGTAAGTAAAGCCACAGGAACACCATATTTTTTCAATTTTCTTCATTTCGCTTTATTTTGCAGAGGAACCCGCGATATATAATGGAAAATGATATATATTATGAATTCTCGATAACGGGCGTTTATTCAAAGGAAATATAAGTAAAAAGAGTGGAACGCAATATTTTTCCAGGACTCTTCATTTCGCCTGATTTTTGATATATTTTAAGAATTTTCGGTATTGGCCGTGTGTACAGGGGAAATGTAAGTAAAGCCACAGGAACACCATATTTTTTCAATTTTTTTCATTTCGCTTTATTTTGCAGAGGAACCCGCGATATATAATGGAAAATGATATATATTATGAATTCTCGATAACGGGCGTTTATTCAAAGGAAATATAAGTAAAAGAGTGGCACGTCATATTTATCCAGGATTCTTCATTTCGCCTGATTTTTGATGTATTTTAAGAATTTTCGGTATTGGCCGTGCGTACAGGGGAAATGTAAGTAAAGCCACAGGAACACCATATTTTTCCAACATTCTTCATTTCGCCTTATTTTGCAGAGGAAATCGAGATAAATAATGGAAAATGATATATATTATGAATTCTCGATATTGGGCGTTTATTCAAAGGAAATATAACTAAAAAAAGTGGAACGCAATATTTTTCCAGGACTCTTCATTTCGCCTGATTTTTGATATATTTTAAGAATTTTCGGTATTGGCCGTGTGTACAGGGGAAATGTAAGTAAAGCCACAGGAACACCATATTTTTTCAATTTTCTTCATTTCGCTTTATTTTGTAGAGGAACCCGCGATATATAATGGAAAATAATATATATTATGAATTCTCGATAACGGGCGTTTATTCAAAGGAAATATAAGTAAAAAGAGTGGCACGTCATATTTATCCAGGATTCTTCATTTCGCCTGATTTTTGATATATTTTAAGAATTTTCGGTATTGGCCGTGCGTACAGGGGAAATGTAAGTAAAGCCACAGAAACACCATATTTTTCAAACATTCTTCATTTCGCTTTATTTTGCAGAGGAAATCGAGATAAATAATGGAAAATGATATACTTTATGTAGTCTCGATAAAGGGCGTTTATTCAAAGGAAATATAAGTAAAAAGAGTGGAACGCAATATTTTTCCAGGACTCTTCATTTCGCCTGATTTTTGATATATTTTAAGAATTTTCGGTATTGGCCGTTTGTACAGGGGAAATGTAAGTAAAGCCACAGGAACACCATATTTTTCCAACATTCTTCATTTCGCATGATTTTGTTTATTTAGTCGAGAAAAACAATGGATATTGATATACTTTATGAATTCTCGATATTGGGTGTTTGTACAAAGGAAATATAAGTAAAAAAGAGTAAAACGCAATATTTTCCAGGATTCTTCATTTCGCATGATTTTTCATATATAATTTAAGAATTTTCGATATTGGCCGTGTGTACAGGGGAAATGTAAGTAAAGCCACAGAAACACCATATTTTTCCAACATTCTTCATTTCGCTTTATTTTGCAGAGGAAATCGAGATAAATAATGGAAAATGATATACTTTATGTAGTCTCGATAAAGGGCGTTTATTCAAAGGAAATATAAGTAAAAAGAGTGGAACGCAATATTTTTCTAGGACTCTTCATTTCGCCTGATTTTTGATATATTTTAAGAATTTTCGGTATTGGCCGTTTGTACAGGGCAAATGTAAGTAAAGCCACAGGAACACCATATTTTTCCAACATTCTTCATTTCGCTTTATTTTGCAGAGGAAATCGAGATAAATAATGGAAAATGATATACTTTATGTAGTCTCGATAAAGGGCGTTTATTCAAAGGAAATATAAGTAAAAAGAGTGGAACGCAATATTTTTCCAGGACTCTTCATTTCGCCTGATTTTTGATATATTTTAAGAATTTTCGATATTGGCCGTGTGTACAGGGGAAATGTAAGTAAAGCCACAGAAACACCATATTTTTCCAACATTCTTCATTTCGCTTTATTTTGCAGAGGAAATCGAGATAAATAATGGAAAATGATATACTTTATGTAGTCTCGATAAAGGGCGTTTATTCAAAGGAAATATAAGTAAAAAGAGTGGAACGCAATATTTTTCCAGGACCCTGCATTTCGCCTGATTTTTGATATATTTTAAGAATTTTCGGTATTGGCCGTTTGTACAGGGGAAATGTAAGTAAAGCCACAGAAACACCATATTTTTCCAACATTCTTCATTTCGCTTTATTTTGCAGAGGAAATCGAGATAAATAATGGAAAATGATATACTTTATGTAGTCTCGATATTGGGTGTTTGTACAAAGGAAATATAAGTAAAAAGAGTGGAACGCAATATTTTTCCAGGACTCTTCATTTCGCCTGATTTTTGATATATTTTAAGAATTTTCGGTATTGGCCGTGCGTACAGGGGAAATGTAAGTAAAGCCACAGGAACACCATATTTTTCCAATTTTCTTCATTTCGCTTTATTTTGCAGAGGAACCCGCGATATATAATGGAAAATGATATATATTATGAATTCTCGATAACGGGCGTTTATTCAAAGGAAATATAAGTAAAAAGAGTGGAACGCAATATTTTTCCAGGACTCTTCATTTCGCCTGATTTTTGATATATTTTAAGAATTTTCGGTATTGGCCGTGTGTACAGGGGAAATGTAAGTAAAGCCACAGGAACACCATATTTTTTCAATTTTCTTCATTTCGCTTTATTTTGCAGAGGAACCCGCGATATATAATGAAAAATGATATATATTATGAATTCTCGATAACGGGCGTTTATTCAAATGAAATATAAGTAAAAAGAGTGGAACGCAATATTTATCCAGGATTCTTCATTTCGCCTGATTTTTGATATATTTTAAGAATTTTCGGTATTGGCCGTGCGTACAGGGGAAATGTAAGTAAAGCCACAGGAACACCATATTTTTCCAACATTCTTCATTTCGCCTTATTTTGCAGAGGAAATCGAGATAAATAATGGAAAATGATATATATTATGAATTCTCGATATTGGGCGTTTATTCAAAGGAAATATAACTAAAAAGAGTGGAACGCAATATTTTTCCAGGACTCTTCATTTCGCCTGATTTTTGATATATTTTAAGAATTTTCGGTATTGGCCGTGTGTACAGGGGAAATGTAAGTAAAGCCACAGGAACACCATATTTTTCAATTTTCTTCATTTCGCTTTATTTTGCAGAGGAACCCGCGATATATAATGGAAAATGATATATATTATGAATTCTCGATAACGGGCGTTTATTCAAAGGAAATATAAGTAAAAAGAGTGGCACGTCATATTTATCCAGGATTCTTCATTTCGCCTGATTTTTGATATATTTTAAGAATTTTCGGTATTGGCCGTGCGTACAGGGGAAATGTAAGTAAAGCCACAGAAACACCATATTTTTCCAACATTCTTCATTTCGCTTTATTTTGCAGAGGAAATCGAGATAAATAATGGAAAATGATATACTTTATGTAGTCTCGATAAAGGGCGTTTATTCAAAGGAAATATAAGTAAAAAGAGTGGAACGCAATATTTTTCCAGGACTCTTCATTTCGCCTGATTTTTGATATATTTTAAGAATTTTCGGTATTGGCCGTTTGTACAGGGGAAATGTAAGTAAAGCCACAGGAACACCATATTTTTCCAACATTCTTCATTTCGCATGATTTTGTTTATTTAGTCGAGAAAAACAATGGATATTGATATACTTTATGAATTCTCGATATTGGGTGTTTGTACAAAGGAAATATAAGTAAAAAAGAGTAAAACGCAATATTTTCCAGGATTCTTCATTTCGCATGATTTTTCATATATAATTTAAGAATTTTCGATATTGGCCGTGTGTACAGGGGAAATGTAAGTAAAGCCACAGAAACACCATATTTTTCCAACATTCTTCATTTCGCTTTATTTTGCAGAGGAAATCGAGATAAATAATGGAAAATGATATACTTTATGTAGTCTCGATAAAGGGCGTTTATTCAAAGGAAATATAAGTAAAAAGAGTGGAACGCAATATTTTTCTAGGACTCTTCATTTCGCCTGATTTTTGATATATTTTAAGAATTTTCGGTATTGGCCGTTTGTACAGGGCAAATGTAAGTAAAGCCACAGGAACACCATATTTTTCCAACATTCTTCATTTCGCTTTATTTTGCAGAGGAAATCGAGATAAATAATGGAAAATGATATACTTTATGTAGTCTCGATAAAGGGCGTTTATTCAAAGGAAATATAAGTAAAAAGAGTGGAACGCAATATTTTTCCAGGACTCTTCATTTCGCCTGATTTTTGATATATTTTAAGAATTTTCGATATTGGCCGTGTGTACAGGGGAAATGTAAGTAAAGCCACAGAAACACCATATTTTTCCAACATTCTTCATTTCGCTTTATTTTGCAGAGGAAATCGAGATAAATAATGGAAAATGATATACTTTATGTAGTCTCGATAAAGGGCGTTTATTCAAAGGAAATATAAGTAAAAAGAGTGGAACGCAATATTTTTCCAGGACCCTGCATTTCGCCTGATTTTTGATATATTTTAAGAATTTTCGGTATTGGCCGTTTGTACAGGGGAAATGTAAGTAAAGCCACAGAAACACCATATTTTTCCAACATTCTTCATTTCGCTTTATTTTGCAGAGGAAATCGAGATAAATAATGGAAAATGATATACTTTATGTAGTCTCGATAAAGGGCGTTTATTCAAAGGAAATATAAGTAAAAAGAGTGGAACGCAATATTTTTCCAGGACCCTGCATTTCGCCTGATTTTTGATATATTTTAAGAATTTTCGGTATTGGCCGTTTGTACAGGGGAAATGTAAGTAAAGCCACAGAAACACCATATTTTTTCAATTATCTTCATTTCGCTTTATTTTGCAGAGGAACCCGCGATATATAATGGAAAATGATATATATTATGAATTCTCGATAACGGGCGTTTATTCAAAGGAAATATAAGTAAAAAGAGTGGAACGCAATATTTATCCAGGATTCTTCATTTCGCCTGATTTTTGATATATTTTAAGAATTTTCGGTATTGGCCGTGCGTACAGGGGAAATGTAAGTAAAGCCACAGGAACACCATATTTTTCCAACATTCTTCATTTCGCCTTATTTTGCAGAGGAAATCGAGATAAATAATGGAAAATGATATATATTATGAATTCTCGATATTGGGCGTTTATTCAAAGGAAATATAACTAAAAAGAGTGGAACGCAATATTTTTCCAGGACTCTTCATTTCGCCTGATTTTTGATATATTTTAAGAATTTTCGGTATTGGCCGTGTGTACAGGGGAAATGTAAGTAAAGCCACAGGAACACCATATTTTTCCAACATTCTTCATTTCGCCTTATTTTGCAGAGGAAATCGAGATAAATAATGGAAAATGATATATATTATGAATTCTCGATATTGGGCGTTTATTCAAAGGAAATATAACTAAAAAAAGTGGAACGCAATATTTTTCCAGGACTCTTCATTTCGCCTGATTTTTGATATATTTTAAGAATTTTCGGTATTGGCCGTGTGTACAGGGGAAATGTAAGTAAAGCCACAGGAACACCATATTTTTTCAATTTTCTTCATTTCGCTTTATTTTGCAGAGGAACCCGCGATATATAATGGAAAATGATATATATTATGAATTCTCGATAACGGGCGTTTATTCAAAGGAAATATAAGTAAAAAGAGTGGCACGTCATATTTATCCAGGATTCTTCATTTCGCCTGATTTTTGATATATTTTAAGAATTTTCGGTATTGGCCGTGCGTACAGGGGAAATGTAAGTAAAGCCACAGAAACACCATATTTTTCCAACATTCTTCATTTCGCTTTATTTTGCAGAGGAAATCGAGATAAATAATGGAAAATGATATACTTTATGTAGTCTCGATAAAGGGCGTTTATTCAAAGGAAATATAAGTAAAAAGAGTGGAACGCAATATTTTTCCAGGACTCTTCATTTCGCCTGATTTTTGATATATTTTAAGAATTTTCGGTATTGGCCGTTTGTACAGGGGAAATGTAAGTAAAGCCACAGGAACACCATATTTTTCCAACATTCTTCATTTCGCATGATTTTGTTTATTTAGTCGAGAAAAACAATGGATATTGATATACTTTATGAATTCTCGATATTGGGTGTTTGTACAAAGGAAATATAAGTAAAAAAGAGTAAAACGCAATATTTTCCAGGATTCTTCATTTCGCATGATTTTTCATATATAATTTAAGAATTTTCGATATTGGCCGTGTGTACAGGGGAAATGTAAGTAAAGCCACAGAAACACCATATTTTTCCAACATTCTTCATTTCGCTTTATTTTGCAGAGGAAATCGAGATAAATAATGGAAAATGATATACTTTATGTAGTCTCGATAAAGGGCGTTTATTCAAAGGAAATATAAGTAAAAAGAGTGGAACGCAATATTTTTCTAGGACTCTTCATTTCGCCTGATTTTTGATATATTTTAAGAATTTTCGGTATTGGCCGTTTGTACAGGGCAAATGTAAGTAAAGCCACAGGAACACCATATTTTTCCAACATTCTTCATTTCGCTTTATTTTGCAGAGGAAATCGAGATAAATAATGGAAAATGATATACTTTATGTAGTCTCGATAAAGGGCGTTTATTCAAAGGAAATATAAGTAAAAAGAGTGGAACGCAATATTTTTCCAGGACCCTGCATTTCGCCTGATTTTTGATATATTTTAAGAATTTTCGGTATTGGCCGTTTGTACAGGGGAAATGTAAGTAAAGCCACAGAAACACCATATTTTTCCAACATTCTTCATTTCGCTTTATTTTGCAGAGGAAATCGAGATAAATAATGGAAAATGATATACTTTATGTAGTCTCGATATTGGGTGTTTGTACAAAGGAAATATAAGTAAAAAGAGTGGAACGCAATATTTTTCCAGGACTCTTCATTTCGCCTGATTTTTGATATATTTTAAGAATTTTCGGTATTGGCCGTGCGTACAGGGGAAATGTAAGTAAAGCCACAGGAACACCATATTTTTCCAATTTTCTTCATTTCGCTTTATTTTGCAGAGGAACCCGCGATATATAATGGAAAATGATATATATTATGAATTCTCGATAACGGGCGTTTATTCAAAGGAAATATAAGTAAAAAGAGTGGAACGCAATATTTTTCCAGGACTCTTCATTTCGCCTGATTTTTGATATATTTTAAGAATTTTCGGTATTGGCCGTGTGTACAGGGGAAATGTAAGTAAAGCCACAGGAACACCATATTTTTTCAATTTTCTTCATTTCGCTTTATTTTGCAGAGGAACCCGCGATATATAATGGAAAATGATATATATTATGAATTCTCGATAACGGGCGTTTATTCAAATGAAATATAAGTAAAAAGAGTGGAACGCAATATTTATCCAGGATTCTTCATTTCGCCTGATTTTTGATATATTTTAAGAATTTTCGGTATTGGCCGTGTGTACAGGGGAAATGTAAGTAAAGCCACAGGAACACCATATTTTTTCAATTTTCTTCATTTCGCTTTATTTTGCAGAGGAACCCGCGATATATAATGGAAAATGATATATATTATGAATTCTCGATAACGGGCGTTTATTCAAAGGAAATATAAGTAAAAAGAGTGGCACGTCATATTTATCCAGGATTCTTCATTTCGCCTGATTTTTGATATATTTTAAGAATTTTCGGTATTGGCCGTGCGTACAGGGGAAATGTAAGTAAAGCCACAGAAACACCATATTTTTCCAACATTCTTCATTTCGCTTTATTTTGCAGAGGAAATCGAGATAAATAATGGAAAATGATATACTTTATGTAGTCTCGATAAAGGGCGTTTATTCAAAGGAAATATAAGTAAAAAGAGTGGAACGCAATATTTTTCCAGGACTATTCATTTCGCCTGATTTTTGATATATTTTAAGAATTTTGGGTGTTGGCCGTTTGTACAGGAGAAATGTAAGTAAAGCCACAGGAACACCATATTTTTCCAACATTCTTCATTTCGCATGATTTTGTTTATTTAGTCGAGAAAAATAATTGAAAATGATATACTTTATGAATTCTCGATATTGGGTGTTAATTCAAAGAAAATATAAGTGAAAAGAGTAAAAAAGAGTAAAACGCAATATTTTCCAGGATTCTTCATTTCGCCTGATTTTTCATATATAATTTAAGAATTTTCGATATTGGCCGTGTGTACAGGGGAAATGTAAGTAAAGCCACAGAAACACCATATTTTTCCAACATTCTTCATTTCGCTTTATTTTGCAGAGGAAATCGAGATAAATAATGGAAAATGATATATATTATGAATTCTCGATATTGGGCGTTTATTCAAAGGAAATATAAGTAAAAAGAGTGAAACGCAATATTTTTCCAGTATTCTTCATTTCGCCTGATTTTTGATATATTTTAAGAATTTTCGGTATTGGCCGTTTGTACAGGGGAAATGTAAGTAAAGCCACAGGAACACCATATTTTTCCAACATTCTTCATTTCGCTTTATTTTGCAGAGGAAATCGAGATAAATAATGGAAAATGATATACTTTATGTAGTCTCGATAAAGGGCGTTTATTCAAAGGAAATATAAGTAAAAAGAGTGGAACGCAATATTTTTCCAGGACTCTTCATTTCGCCTGATTTTTGATATATTTTAAGAATTTTCGATATTGGCCGTGTGTACAGGGGAAATGTAAGTAAAGCCACAGAAACACCATATTTTTCCAACATTCTTCATTTCGCTTTATTTTGCAGAGGAAATCGAGATAAATAATGGAAAATGATATACTTTATGTAGTCTCGATATTGGGTGTTTGTACAAAGGAAATATAAGTAAAAAGAGTGGAACGCAATATTTTTCCAGGACTCTTCATTTCGCCTGATTTTTGATATATTTTAAGAATTTTCGGTATTGGCCGTGCGTACAGGGGAAATGTAAGTAAAGCCACAGGAACACCATATTTTTCCAACATTCTTCATTTCTCATGATTTTGTTTAGGTAGTCGAGAAAAACAATGGATAATGATATACTTTATGAATTCTCGATATTGGGTGTTTGTACAAAGGAAATATAGTAAAAAAGAGTAAAACGCAATATTTTTCCAGGATTCTTCATTTCGCCTGATTTTTCATATATTTTAAGAATTTTCAGTATTGGCCGTTTGTACAGGGGAAATGTAAGTAAAGCCACAGGAACACCATATTTTTCCAACATTCTTCATTTCGCATGATTTTGTTTATTTAGTCGAGAAAAACAATGGATAATGATATACTTTATGAATTCTCTATATTGGGTGTTTGTACAAAAAAAAAATATAAGTAAAAAGAGTGAACCGCAATATTTTTCCAGGATTCTTCATTTCGCCTGATTTTTCATATATAATTTAAGAATTTTCGGTATTGGCCGTTTGTACGGGGGAAGTGTAAATAAAGCCACAGGAACACCATATTTTTCCAACATCCATCATTTCATATAAGTAAAAACAGTGGAACGCCATATTTTTCCAAGATTCTTCATATCGTCTTATTTTGCGATGAAAAACGAGAAAACTAATTGAAAATGATATATTTTATGAATTCTCGATATTGGCCGTTTGTACAGGGGAAATGTAAGTAAAGCCACAGGAACACCATATTTTTCCAACATTCTTCATTTCGCCTTATTTTGCAGGGTAAATCGAGATAAATAATGGAAAATTATATATTTTATGTAGTCTCGATAACGGGCGTTTATTCAAAGGTAATATAAGTAAAAACAGTGGTACGTCATATTTTTCCAGGATTCTTCATTTCGCATGATTTTGCTTAAGAACTCGAGAACAATAATGGAAAATGATATATTTTAGGAATTTTCGATATTGGCCGGTTGTACAGGGAAAATGTAAGTAAAGCCACAGGAACACCATATTTTTCCAACATTCTTCATTTCTCATGATTTTGTTTAGGTAGTCGAGAAAAACAATGGATAATGATATACTTTATGAATTCTCGATATTGGGTGTTTGTACAAAGGAAATATAAGTAAAAAAGAGTAAAACGCAATATTTTTCCAGGATTCGTCATTTCGCCTGATTTTTCATATATTTTAAGAATTTTCAGTATTGGCCGTTTGTACAGGGGAAATGTAAGTAAAGCCACAGGAACACCATATTTTTCCAACATTCTTCATTTCGCCTTATTTTGCAGGGTAAATCGAGATAAATAATGGAAAATTATATATTTTATGTAGTCTCGATAACGGGCGTTTATTCAAAGGAAATATAAGTAAAAACAGTGGAACGTCATATTTTTCCAGGATTCTTCATTTCGCATGATTTTGCTTAAGAACTCGAGAAAAATAATGGAAAATGATATATTTTAGGAATTCTCGATATTGGCCGGTTGTACAGGGAAAATGTAAGTAAAGCCACAGGAACACCATATTTTTTCAATTTTCTTCATTTCGCTTTATTTTGCAGAGGAACCCGCGATATATAATGGAAAATGATATATATTATGAATTCTCGATAACGGGCGTTTATTCAAAGGAAATATAAGTAAAAAGAGTGGCACGTCATATTTATCCAGGATTCTTCATTTCGCCTGATTTTTGATATATTTTAAGAATTTTCGGTATTGGCCGTGCGTACAGGGGAAATGTAAGTAAAGCCACAGAAACACCATATTTTTCCAACATTCTTCATTTCGCTTTATTTTGCAGAGGAAATCGAGATAAATAATGGAAAATGATATACTTTATGTAGTCTCGATAAAGGGCGTTTATTCAAAGGAAATATAAGTAAAAAGAGTGGAACGCAATATTTTTCCAGGACTCTTCATTTCGCCTGATTTTTGATATATTTTAAGAATTTTCGGTATTGGCCGTTTGTACAGGGGAAATGTAAGTAAAGCCACAGGAACACCATATTTTTCCAACATTCTTCATTTCGCATGATTTTGTTTATTTAGTCGAGAAAAACAATGGATATTGATATACTTTATGAATTCTCGATATTGGGTGTTTGTACAAAGGAAATATAAGTAAAAAAGAGTAAAACGCAATATTTTCCAGGATTCTTCATTTCGCATGATTTTTCATATATAATTTAAGAATTTTCGATATTGGCCGTGTGTACAGGGGAAATGTAAGTAAAGCCACAGAAACACCATATTTTTCCAACATTCTTCATTTCGCTTTATTTTGCAGAGGAAATCGAGATAAATAATGGAAAATGATATACTTTATGCAGTCTCGATAAAGGGCGTTTATTCAAAGGAAATATAAGTAAAAAGAGCGGAACGCAATATTTTTCTAGGACTCTTCATTTCGCCTGATTTTTGATATATTTTAAGAATTTTCGGTATTGGCCGTTTGTACAGGGGAAATGTAAGTAAAGCCACAGGAACACTATATTTTTCCAACATTCTTCATTTCGCTTTATTTTGCAGAGGAAATCGAGATAAATAATGGAAAATGATATACTTTATGTAGTCTCGATAAAGGGCGTTTATTCAAAGGAAATATAAGTAAAAAGAGTGGAACGCAATATTTTTCCAGGACTCTTCATTTCGCCTGATTTTTGATATATTTTAAGAATTTTCGATATTGGCCGTGTGTACAGGGGAAATGTAAGTAAAGCCACAGAAACACCATATTTTTCCAACATTCTTCATTTCGCTTTATTTTGCAGAGGAAATCGAGATAAATAATGGAAAATGATATACTTTATGTAGTCTCGATAAAGGGCGTTTATTCAAAGGAAATATAAGTAAAAAGAGTGGAACGCAATATTTTTCCAGGACTCTGCATTTCGCCTGATTTTTGATATATTTTAAGAATTTTCGGTATTGGCCGTTTGTACAGGGGAAATGTAAGTAAAGCCACAGAAACACCATATTTTTCCAACATTCTTCATTTCGCTTTATTTTGCAGAGGAAATCGAGATAAATAATGGAAAATGATATACTTTATGTAGTCTCGATATTGGGTGTTTGTACAAAGGAAATATAAGTAAAAAGAGTGGAACGCAATATTTTTCCAGGACTCTTCATTTCGCCTGATTTTTAATATATTTTAAGAATTTTCGGTATTGGCCGTGCGTACAGGGGAAATGTAAGTAAAGCCACAGGAACACCATATTTTTCCAATTTTCTTCATTTCGCTTTATTTTGCAGAGGAACCCGCGATATATAATGGAAAATGATATATATTATGAATTCTCGATAACGAGCGTTTATTCAAAGGAAATATAAGTAAAAAGAGTGGAACGCAATATTTTTCCAGGACTCTTCATTTCGCCTGATTTTTGATATATTTTAAGAATTTTCGGTATTGGCCGTGTGTACAGGGGAAATGTAAGTAAAGCCACAGGAACACCATATTTTTTCAATTTTCTTCATTTCGCTTTATTTTGCAGAGGAACCCGCGATATATAATGGAAAATGATATATATTATGAATTCTCGATAACGGGCGTTTATTCAAATGAAATATAAGTAAAAAGAGTGGAACGCAATATTTATCCAGGATTCTTCATTTCGCCTGATTTTTGATATATTTTAAGAATTTTCGGTATTGGCCGTGCGTACAGGGGAAATGTAAGTAAAGCCACAGGAACACCATATTTTTCCAACATTCTTCATTTCGCCTTATTTTGCAGAGGAAATCGAGATAAATAATGGAAAATGATATATATTATGAATTCTCGATATTGGGCGTTTATTCAAAGGAAATATAACTAAAAAGAGTGGAACGCAATATTTTTCCAGGACTCTTCATTTCGCCTGATTTTTGATATATTTTAAGAATTTTCGGTATTGGCCGTGTGTACAGGGGAAATGTAAGTAAAGCCACAGGAACACCATATTTTTTCAATTTTCTTCATTTCGCTTTATTTTGCAGAGGAACCCGCGATATATAATGGAAAATGATATATATTATGAATTCTCGATAACGGGCGTTTATTCAAAGGAAATATAAGTAAAAAGAGTGGCACGTCATATTTATCCAGGATTCTTCATTTCGCCTGATTTTTGATATATAATTTAAGAATTTTCGGTATTGGCCGTGCGTACAGGGGAAATGTAAGTAAAGCCACAGAAACACCATATTTTTCCAACATTCTTCGTTTCGCTTTATTTTGCAGAGGAAATCGAGATAAATAATGGAAAATGATATACTTTATGTAGTCTCGATAAAGGGCGTTTATTCAAAGGAAATATAAGTAAAAAGAGTGGAACGCAATATTTTTCCAGGACTCTTCATTTCGCCTGATTTTTGATATATTTTAAGAATTTTCGGTATTGGCCGTTTGTACAGGGGAAATGTAAGTAAAGCCACAGGAACACCATATTTTTCCAACATTCTTCATTTCGCATGATTTTGTTTATTTAGTCGAGAAAAACAATGGATATTGATATACTTTATGAATTCTCGATATTGGGTGTTTGTACAAAGGAAATATAAGTAAAAAAGAGTAAAACGCAATATTTTCCAGGATTCTTCATTTCGCATGATTTTTCATATATAATTTAAGAATTTTCGATATTGGCCGTGTGTACAGGGGAAATGTAAGTAAAGCCACAGAAACACCATATTTTTCCAACATTCTTCATTTCTCATGATTTTGTTTAGGTAGTCGAGAAAAACAATGGATAATGATATACTTTATGAATTCTCGATATTGGGTGTTTGTACAAAGGAAATATAGTAAAAAAGAGTAAAACGCAATATTTTTCCAGGATTCTTCATTTCGCCTGATTTTTCATATATTTTAAGAATTTTCAGTATTGGCCGTTTGTACAGGGGAAATGTAAGTAAAGCCACAGGAACACCATATTTTTCCAACATTCTTCATTTCGCATGATTTTGTTTATTTAGTCGAGAAAAACAATGGATAATGATATACTTTATGAATTCTCTATATTGGGTGTTTGTACAAAAAAAAAATATAAGTAAAAAGAGTGAACCGCAATATTTTTCCAGGATTCTTCATTTCGCCTGATTTTTCATATATAATTTAAGAATTTTCGGTATTGGCCGTTTGTACGGGGGAAGTGTAAATAAAGCCACAGGAACACCATATTTTTCCAACATCCATCATTTCATATAAGTAAAAACAGTGGAACGCCATATTTTTCCAAGATTCTTCATATCGTCTTATTTTGCGATGAAAAACGAGAAAACTAATTGAAAATGATATATTTTATGAATTCTCGATATTGGCCGTTTGTACAGGGGAAATGTAAGTAAAGCCACAGGAACACCATATTTTTCCAACATTCTTCATTTCGCCTTATTTTGCAGGGTAAATCGAGATAAATAATGGAAAATTATATATTTTATGTAGTCTCGATAACGGGCGTTTATTCAAAGGTAATATAAGTAAAAACAGTGGTACGTCATATTTTTCCAGGATTCTTCATTTCGCATGATTTTGCTTAAGAACTCGAGAACAATAATGGAAAATGATATATTTTAGGAATTTTCGATATTGGCCGGTTGTACAGGGAAAATGTAAGTAAAGCCACAGGAACACCATATTTTTCCAACATTCTTCATTTCTCATGATTTTGTTTAGGTAGTCGAGAAAAACAATGGATAATGATATACTTTATGAATTCTCGATATTGGGTGTTTGTACAAAGGAAATATAAGTAAAAAAGAGTAAAACGCAATATTTTTCCAGGATTCGTCATTTCGCCTGATTTTTCATATATTTTAAGAATTTTCAGTATTGGCCGTTTGTACAGGGGAAATGTAAGTAAAGCCACAGGAACACCATATTTTTCCAACATTCTTCATTTCGCCTTATTTTGCAGGGTAAATCGAGATAAATAATGGAAAATTATATATTTTATGTAGTCTCGATAACGGGCGTTTATTCAAAGGAAATATAAGTAAAAACAGTGGAACGTCATATTTTTCCAGGATTCTTCATTTCGCATGATTTTGCTTAAGAACTCGAGAAAAATAATGGAAAATGATATATTTTAGGAATTCTCGATATTGGCCGGTTGTACAGGGAAAATGTAAGTAAAGCCACAGGAACACCATATTTTTTCAATTTTCTTCATTTCGCTTTATTTTGCAGAGGAACCCGCGATATATAATGGAAAATGATATATATTATGAATTCTCGATAACGGGCGTTTATTCAAAGGAAATATAAGTAAAAAGAGTGGCACGTCATATTTATCCAGGATTCTTCATTTCGCCTGATTTTTGATATATTTTAAGAATTTTCGGTATTGGCCGTGCGTACAGGGGAAATGTAAGTAAAGCCACAGAAACACCATATTTTTCCAACATTCTTCATTTCGCTTTATTTTGCAGAGGAAATCGAGATAAATAATGGAAAATGATATACTTTATGTAGTCTCGATAAAGGGCGTTTATTCAAAGGAAATATAAGTAAAAAGAGTGGAACGCAATATTTTTCCAGGACTCTTCATTTCGCCTGATTTTTGATATATTTTAAGAATTTTCGGTATTGGCCGTTTGTACAGGGGAAATGTAAGTAAAGCCACAGGAACACCATATTTTTCCAACATTCTTCATTTCGCATGATTTTGTTTATTTAGTCGAGAAAAACAATGGATATTGATATACTTTATGAATTCTCGATATTGGGTGTTTGTACAAAGGAAATATAAGTAAAAAAGAGTAAAACGCAATATTTTCCAGGATTCTTCATTTCGCATGATTTTTCATATATAATTTAAGAATTTTCGATATTGGCCGTGTGTACAGGGGAAATGTAAGTAAAGCCACAGAAACACCATATTTTTCCAACATTCTTCATTTCGCTTTATTTTGCAGAGGAAATCGAGATAAATAATGGAAAATGATATACTTTATGCAGTCTCGATAAAGGGCGTTTATTCAAAGGAAATATAAGTAAAAAGAGCGGAACGCAATATTTTTCTAGGACTCTTCATTTCGCCTGATTTTTGATATATTTTAAGAATTTTCGGTATTGGCCGTTTGTACAGGGGAAATGTAAGTAAAGCCACAGGAACACTATATTTTTCCAACATTCTTCATTTCGCTTTATTTTGCAGAGGAAATCGAGATAAATAATGGAAAATGATATACTTTATGTAGTCTCGATAAAGGGCGTTTATTCAAAGGAAATATAAGTAAAAAGAGTGGAACGCAATATTTTTCCAGGACTCTTCATTTCGCCTGATTTTTGATATATTTTAAGAATTTTCGATATTGGCCGTGTGTACAGGGGAAATGTAAGTAAAGCCACAGAAACACCATATTTTTCCAACATTCTTCATTTCGCTTTATTTTGCAGAGGAAATCGAGATAAATAATGGAAAATGATATACTTTATGTAGTCTCGATAAAGGGCGTTTATTCAAAGGAAATATAAGTAAAAAGAGTGGAACGCAATATTTTTCCAGGACTCTGCATTTCGCCTGATTTTTGATATATTTTAAGAATTTTCGGTATTGGCCGTTTGTACAGGGGAAATGTAAGTAAAGCCACAGAAACACCATATTTTTCCAACATTCTTCATTTCGCTTTATTTTGCAGAGGAAATCGAGATAAATAATGGAAAATGATATACTTTATGTAGTCTCGATATTGGGTGTTTGTACAAAGGAAATATAAGTAAAAAGAGTGGAACGCAATATTTTTCCAGGACTCTTCATTTCGCCTGATTTTTAATATATTTTAAGAATTTTCGGTATTGGCCGTGCGTACAGGGGAAATGTAAGTAAAGCCACAGGAACACCATATTTTTCCAATTTTCTTCATTTCGCTTTATTTTGCAGAGGAACCCGCGATATATAATGGAAAATGATATATATTATGAATTCTCGATAACGAGCGTTTATTCAAAGGAAATATAAGTAAAAAGAGTGGAACGCAATATTTTTCCAGGACTCTTCATTTCGCCTGATTTTTGATATATTTTAAGAATTTTCGGTATTGGCCGTGTGTACAGGGGAAATGTAAGTAAAGCCACAGGAACACCATATTTTTTCAATTTTCTTCATTTCGCTTTATTTTGCAGAGGAACCCGCGATATATAATGGAAAATGATATATATTATGAATTCTCGATAACGGGCGTTTATTCAAATGAAATATAAGTAAAAAGAGTGGAACGCAATATTTATCCAGGATTCTTCATTTCGCCTGATTTTTGATATATTTTAAGAATTTTCGGTATTGGCCGTGCGTACAGGGGAAATGTAAGTAAAGCCACAGGAACACCATATTTTTCCAACATTCTTCATTTCGCCTTATTTTGCAGAGGAAATCGAGATAAATAATGGAAAATGATATATATTATGAATTCTCGATATTGGGCGTTTATTCAAAGGAAATATAACTAAAAAGAGTGGAACGCAATATTTTTCCAGGACTCTTCATTTCGCCTGATTTTTCATATATAATTTAAGAATTTTCGGTATTGGCCGTTTGTACGGGGGAAGTGTAAATAAAGCCACAGGAACACCATATTTTTCCAACATCCATCATTTCATATAAGTAAAAACAGTGGAACGCCATATTTTTCCAAGATTCTTCATATCGTCTTATTTTGCGATGAAAAACGAGAAAACTAATTGAAAATGATATATTTTATGAATTCTCGATATTGGCCGTTTGTACAGGGGAAATGTAAGTAAAGCCACAGGAACACCATATTTTTCCAACATCCATCATTTCATATAAGTAAAAACAGTGGAACGCCATATTTTTCCAAGATTCTTCATATCGTCTTATTTTGCGATGAAAAACGAGAAAACTAATTGAAAATGATATATTTTATGAATTCTCGATATTGGCCGTTTGTACAGGGGAAATGTAAGTAAAGCCACAGGAACACCATATTTTTCCAACATTCTTCATTTCGCCTTATTTTGCAGGGTAAATCGAGATAAATAATGGAAAATTATATATTTTATGTAGTCTCGATAACGGGCGTTTATTCAAAGGTAATATAAGTAAAAACAGTGGTACGTCATATTTTTCCAGGATTCTTCATTTCGCATGATTTTGCTTAAGAACTCGAGAACAATAATGGAAAATGATATATTTTAGGAATTTTCGATATTGGCCGGTTGTACAGGGAAAATGTAAGTAAAGCCACAGGAACACCATATTTTTCCAACATTCTTCATTTCTCATGATTTTGTTTAGGTAGTCGAGAAAAACAATGGATAATGATATACTTTATGAATTCTCGATATTGGGTGTTTGTACAAAGGAAATATAAGTAAAAAAGAGTAAAACGCAATATTTTTCCAGGATTCGTCATTTCGCCTGATTTTTCATATATTTTAAGAATTTTCAGTATTGGCCGTTTGTACAGGGGAAATGTAAGTAAAGCCACAGGAACACCATATTTTTCCAACATTCTTCATTTCGCCTTATTTTGCAGAGGAAATCGAGATAAATAATGGAAAATGATATATATTATGAATTCTCGATATTGGGCGTTTATTCAAAGGAAATATAACTAAAAAGAGTGGAACGCAATATTTTTCCAGGACTCTTCATTTCGCCTGATTTTTGATATATTTTAAGAATTTTCGGTATTGGCCGTGTGTACAGGGGAAATGTAAGTAAAGCCACAGGAACACCATATTTTTTCAATTTTCTTCATTTCGCTTTATTTTGCAGAGGAACCCGCGATATATAATGGAAAATGATATATATTATGAATTCTCGATAACGGGCGTTTATTCAAAGGAAATATAAGTAAAAAGAGTGGCACGTCATATTTATCCAGGATTCTTCATTTCGCCTGATTTTTGATATATAATTTAAGAATTTTCGGTATTGGCCGTGCGTACAGGGGAAATGTAAGTAAAGCCACAGAAACACCATATTTTTCCAACATTCTTCATTTCGCTTTATTTTGCAGAGGAAATCGAGATAAATAATGGAAAATGATATACTTTATGTAGTCTCGATAAAGGGCGTTTATTCAAAGGAAATATAAGTAAAAAGAGTGGAACGCAATATTTTTCCAGGACTATTCATTTCGCCTGATTTTTGATATATTTTAAGAATTTTGGGTATTGGCCGTTTGTACAGGAGAAATGTAAGTAAAGCCACAGGAACACCATATTTTTCCAACATTCTTCATTTCGCATGATTTTGTTTATTTAGTCGAGAAAAATAATTGAAAATGATATACTTTATGAATTCTCGATATTGGGTGTTAATTCAAAGAAAATATAAGTGAAAAGAGTAAAAAAGAGTAAAACGCAATATTTTCCAGGATTCTTCATTTCGCCTGATTTTTCATATATAATTTAAGAATTTTCGATATTGGCCGTGTGTACAGGGGAAATGTAAGTAAAGCCACAGAAACACCATATTTTTCCAACATTCTTCATTTCGCTTTATTTTGCAGAGGAAATCGAGATAAATAATGGAAAATGATATACTTTATGTAGTCTCGATATTGGGCGTTTATTCAAAGGAAATATAAGTAAAAAGAGTGGAACGCAATATTTTTCCAGGACTCTTCATTTCGCCTGATTTTTGATATATTTTAAGAATTTTCGGTATTGGCCGTTTGTACAGGGGAAATGTAAGTAAAGCCACAGGAACACCATATTTTTCCAACATTCTTCATTTCGCTTTATTTTGCAGAGGAAATCGAGATAAATAATGGAAAATGATATACTTTATGTAGTCTCGATAAAGGGCGTTTATTCAAAGGAAATATAAGTAAAAAGAGTGGAACGCAATATTTTTCCAGGACTCTTCATTTCGCCTGATTTTTGATATATTTTAAGAATTTTCGATATTGGCCGTGTGTACAGGGGAAATGTAAGTAAAGCCACAGAAACACCATATTTTTCCAACATTCTTCATTTCGCTTTATTTTGCAGAGGAAATCGATATAAATAATGGAAAATGATATACTTTATGTAGTCTCGATAAAGGGCGTTTATTCAAAGGAAATATAAGTAAAAAGAGTGGA
This sequence comes from Anthrax anthrax, assembly GCA_963971155.1. Taxonomy (NCBI): domain Eukaryota; kingdom Metazoa; phylum Arthropoda; class Insecta; order Diptera; family Bombyliidae; genus Anthrax; species Anthrax anthrax. Next base: position 20,796,105 of record OZ020118.1, read on the forward strand.
ACGCAATATTTTTCCAGGACTCTTCATTTCGCCTGATTTTTGATATATTTTAAGAATTTTCGGTATTGGCCGTTTGTACAGGGGAAATGTAAGTAAAGCCACAGAAACACCATATTTTTCAAACATTCTTCATTTCGCTTTATTTTGCAGAGGAAATCGAGATAAATAATGGAAAATGATATACTTTATGTAGTCTCGATATTAGGTGTTTGTACAAAGGAAATATAAGTAAAAAGAGTGGAACGCAATATTTTTCCAGGACTCTTCATTTCGCCTGATTTTTGATATATTTTAAGAATTTTCGGTATTGGCCGTGTGTACAGGGGAAATGTAAGTAAAGCCACAGGAACACCATATTTTTCCAACATTCTTCATTTCTCATGATTTTGTTTAGGTAGTCGAGAAAAACAATGGATAATGATATACTTTATGAATTCTCGATATTGGGTGTTTGTACAAAGGAAATATAGTAAAAAAGAGTAAAACGCAATATTTTTCCAGGATTCTTCATTTCGCCTGATTTTTCATATATTTTAAGAATTTTCAGTATTGGCCGTTTGTACAGGGGAAATGTAAGTAAAGCCACAGGAACACCATATTTTTCCAACATTCTTCATTTCGCATGATTTTGTTTATTTAGTCGAGAAAAACAATGGATAATGATATACTTTATGAATTCTCTATATTGGGTGTTTGTACAAAAAGAAATATAAGTAAAAAGAGTGAACCGCAATATTTTTCCAGGATTCTTCATTTCGCCTGATTTTTCATATATAATTTAAGAATTTTCGGTATTGGCCGTTTGTACGGGGGAAGTGTAAATAAAGCCACAGGAACACCATATTTTTCCAACATCCATCATTTCATATAAGTAAAAACAGTGGAACGCCATATTTTTCCAAGATTCTTCATATCGTCTTATTTTGCGATGAAAAACGAGAAAACTAATTGAAAATGATATATTTTATGAATTCTCGATATTGGCCGTTTGTACAGGGGAAATGTAAGTAAAGCCACAGGAACACCATATTTTTCCAACATTCTTCATTTCGCCTTATTTTGCAGGGTAAATCGAGATAAATAATGGAAAATTATATATTTTATGTAGTCTCGATAACGGGCGTTTATTCAAAGGTAATATAAGTAAAAACAGTGGTACGTCATATTTTTCCAGGATTCTTCATTTCGCATGATTTTGCTTAAGAACTCGAGAACAATAATGGAAAATGATATATTTTAGGAATTTTCGATATTGGCCGGTTGTACAGGGAAAATGTAAGTAAAGCCACAGGAACACCATATTTTTCCAACATTCTTCATTTCTCATGATTTTGTTTAGGTAGTCGAGAAAAACAATGGATAATGATATACTTTATGAATTCTCGATATTGGGTGTTTGTACAAAGGAAATATAAGTAAAAAAGAGTAAAACGCAATATTTTTCCAGGATTCGTCATTTCGCCTGATTTTTCATATATTTTAAGAATTTTCAGTATTGGCCGTTTGTACAGGGGAAATGTAAGTAAAGCCACAGGAACACCATATTTTTCCAACATTCTTCATTTCGCCTTATTTTGCAGGGTAAATCGAGATAAATAATGGAAAATTATATATTTTATGTAGTCTCGATAACGGGCGTTTATTCAAAGGAAATATAAGTAAAAACAGTGGAACGTCATATTTTTCCAGGATTCTTCATTTCGCATGATTTTGCTTAAGAACTCGAGAAAAATAATGGAAAATGATATATTTTAGGAATTCTCGATATTGGCCGGTTGTACAGGGAAAATGTAAGTAAAGCCACAGGAACACCATATTTTTCCAACATTCTTCATTTCGCTTTATTTTGCAGAGGAAATCGAGAAGAATAATTGAAAATTATATATTTTATGAATTCTCGATATTGGGTGTTTGTACAAAGGAAATATAAGTAAAAAAGAGTAAAACGCAATATTTTCCAGGATTCTTCATTTCGCCTGATTTTTCATACTATATATAATTTAAGAATTTTCGATATTGGCCGTGTGTACAGGGGAAATGTAAGTAAAGCCACAGGAACACCATATTTTTCCAACATTCTTCATTTCGCCTTATTTTGCAGAGGAAATCGAGAAAAATAATTGAAAATGATATATTTTATGAATTCTCGATATTGGGCGTTTATTCAAAGGAAATATAAGTAAAAACAGTGCAACGTCAGTTTTATCCAGGATTCTTCATTTCGCCTGATTTTTGATATATTTTAAGAATTTTCGGTATTACCCGTGTGTACAGGGGTATTGTAAGCAAAGCCGCAGGAACACCATATTTTTCCAACATTCTTCATTTCGTCTTATTTTGCGATGGAAATCAAGAAAAATAATTGAAAATGATATATTTTTAGAATTCTCGATATTGGGTGTTTGTACAAAGGAAATATAAGTAAAAAGAGTGAAACGCAATATTTTTCCAGTATTCTTCATTTCGCCTGATTTTTCATATATAATTTAAGAATTTTCGGTATTGGCCGTGTGTCCAGGGGATATGTAAGTAAAGCCACAGGAACACCATATTTTTCCAACATTCTTCATTTCGCCTTATTTTGCAGAGGAAATCGAGAAAAATAATTGAAAATGATATACTTTATGAATTCTCGATATTGGGTGTTAATTCAAAGAAAATATAAGTAAAAAGAGTGAAACGCAATATTTTTCCAGGATTCTTCATTTCGCCTGATTTTTGATATATTTTATGAATTTTCGGTATTGGCCGTTTGTACAGGGGAAATGTAAGTAAAGCCACAGGAACACCATATTTTTCCAACTTTCTTCATTTCGCCTTATTTTGCAGAGGAAATCGAGATAAATAATGGAAAATGATATATATTATGAATTCTCGATATTGGGCGTTTATTCAAAGGAAATATAACTAAAAAGAGTGGAACGCAATATTTTTCCAGGACTCTTCATTTCGCCGGATTTTTGATATATTTTAAGAATTTTCGGTATTGGCCGTGTGTACAGGGGAAATGTAAGTAAAGCCACAGGAACACCATATTTTTTCAATTTTCTTCATTTCGCATTATTTTGCAGAGGAACCCGCGATATATAATGGAAAATGATATATATTATGAATTCTCGATAACGGGCGTTTATTCAAAGGAAATATAAGTAAAAAGAGTGGCACGTCATATTTATCCAGGATTCTTCATTTCGCCTGATTTTTGATATATTTTAAGAATTTTCGGTATTGGCCGTGCGTACATGGGAAATGTAAGTAAAGCCACAGGAACACCATATTTTTCCAACATTCTCCATTTCGCATGATTTTGTTTGGGTAGTCGAGAAAAACAATGGATAACGATATACTTTATGAATTCTCGATATTGGGTGTGTGTACAAAGGAAATATAAGTAAAAAAGAGTAAACCGCAATATTTTCCAGGATTCTTCATTTCGCCTGATTTTTCATATATAACTTAAGAATTTTCGATATTGGCCGTGTGTACAGGGGAAATGTAAGTAAAGCCACAGAAACACCATATTTTTCCAACATTCTTCATTTCGCTTTATTTTGCAGAGGAAATCGAGATAAATAATGGAAAATGATATACTTTATGTAGTCTCGATATTGGGTGTTTGTACAAAGGAAATATAAGTAAAAAGAGTGGAACGCAATATTTTTCCAGGACTCTTCATTTCGCCTGATTTTTGATATATTTTAAGAATTTTCGGTATTGGCCGTTTGTACAGGGGAAATGTAAGCAAAGCCGCAGGAACACCATATTTTTCCAACATTCTTCATTTCGCATGATTTTGTTTAGGTAGTCGAGAAAAACAATGGATAATGATATACTTTATGAATTCTCGATATTGGGTGTTTGTACAAAGGAAATATAAGTAAAAAGAGTGGAACGCAATATTTTTCCAGGACTCTTCATTTCGCCTGATTTTTGATATATTTTAAGAATTTTCGGTATTGGCCGTGCGTACAGGGGAAATGTAAGTAAAGCCACAGGAACACCATATTTTTCCAATTTTCTTCATTTCGCTTTATTTTGCAGAGGAACCCGCGATATATAATGGAAAATGATATATATTATGAATTCTCGATAACGGGCGTTTATTCAAAGGAAATATAAGTAAAAAGAGTGGAACGCAATATTTTTCCAGGACTCTTCATTTCGCCTGATTTTTCATATATAATTTAAGAATTTTCGATATTGGCCGTGTGTACAGGGGAAATGTAAGTAAAGCCACAGAAACACCATATTTTTCCAACATTCTTCATTTCGCTTTATTTTGCAGAGGAAATCGAGATAAATAATGGAAAATGATATACTTTATGTAGTCTCGATATTGGGTGTTAATTCAAAGAAAATATAAGTAAAAAGAGTGAAACGCAATATTTTTTCAGGATTCTTCATTTCGCCTGATTTTTGATATATTTTAAGAATTTTCGGTATTGGCCGTTTGTACAGGGGAAATGTAAGTAAAGCCACAGGAACACCATATTTTTCCAACATTCTTCATTTCGCTTTATTTTGCAGAGGAAATCGAGATAAATAATGGAAAATGATATATATTATGAAATCTCGATAACGGGCGTTTATTCAAAGGAAATATAAGTAAAAAGAGTGGAACGCAATATTTTTCCAGGACTCTTCATTTCGCCTGATTTTTGATATATTTTAAGAATTATCGGTATTGGAAGTTTGTACAGGGGAAATGTAAGTAAAGCCACAGGAACACCATATTTTTCCAACATTCTTTATTTCGCCTTAGTTTGCAGAGGATATGGAGAAAAAGAATGGAAAATGATATATATTATGAATTCTCTATATTGGGTGTTTGTACAACAAGAAATATAAGTAAAAAGAGTGAACCGCAATATTTTTCCAGGATTCTTCATTTCGCCTGATTTTTCATATATAATTTAAGAATTTTCGGTATTGGCCGTTTGTACGGGGAGAGTGTAAGTAAAGCCACAGGAACACCATATTTTTCCAACATCCATCATTTCATATAAGTAAAAACAGTGGAACGCCATATTTTTCCAAGATTCTTCATATCGTCTTATTTTGCGATGGAAATCGAGAAAACTAATTGAAAATGATATATTTTATGAATTCTCGATATTGGCCGGTTGTACAGGGGAAATGTAAGTAAAGCCACAGGAACACCATATTTTTCCAACATTCTTCATTTCGCCTTATTTTGCAGGGTAAATCGAGATAAATAATGGAAAATTATATATTTTATGTAGTCTCGATAACGGGCGTTTATTCAAAGGAAAAATAAGTAAAAACAGTGGAACGTCATATTTTTCCAGGATTCTTCATTTCGCATGATTTTGCTTAAGAACTCGAGAAAAATAATGGAAAATGATATATTTTAGGAATTCTCGATATTGGCCGGTTGTACAGGGGAAATGTAAGTAAAGCCACAGGAACACCATATTTTTTCAATTTTCTTCATTTCGCTTTATTTTGCAGAGGAAATCGAGATAAATAATGGAAAATGATATACTTTATGTAGTCTCGATAAAGGGCGTTTATTCAAAGGAAATATAAGTAAAAAGAGTGGAACGCAATATTTTTCCAGGACTATTCATTTCGCCTGATTTTTGATATATTTTAAGAATTTTGGGTATTGGCCGTTTGTACAGGAGAAATGTAAGTAAAGCCACAATAACACCATATTTTTCCAACATTCTTCATTTCGCATGATTTTGTTTATTTAGTCGAGAAAAATAATTGAAAATGATATACTTTATGAATTCTCGATATTGGGTGTTAATTCAAAGAAAATATAAGTGAAAAGAGTAAAAAAGAGTAAAACGCAATATTTTCCAGGATTCTTCATTTCGCCTGATTTTTCATATATAATTTAAGAATTTTCGATATTGGCCGTGTGTACAGGGGAAATGTAAGTAAAGCCACAGAAACACCATATTTTTTCAACATTCTTCATTTCGCTTTATTTTGCAGAGGAAATCGAGATAAATAATGGAAAATGATATACTTTATGTAGTCTCGATATTGGGCGTTTATTCAAAGGAAATATAAGTAAAAAGAGTGGAACGCAATATTTTTCCAGGACTCTTCATTTCGCCTGATTTTTGATATATTTTAAGAATTTTCGGTATTGGCCGTTTGTACAGGGGAAATGTAAGTAAAGCCACAGGAACACCATATTTTTCCAACATTCTTCATTTCGCTTTATTTTGCAGAGGAAATCGAGATAAATAATGGAAAATGATATACTTTATGTAGTCTCGATAAAGGGCGTTTATTCAAAGGAAATATAAGTAAAAAGAGTGGAACGCAATATTTTTCCAGGACTCTTCATTTCGCCTGATTTTTGATATATTTTAAGAATTTTCGATATTGGCCGTGTGTACAGGGGAAATGTAAGTAAAGCCACAGAAACACCATATTTTTCCAACATTCTTCATTTCGCTTTATTTTGCAGAGGAAATCGAGATAAATAATGGAAAATGATATACTTTATGTAGTCTCGATAAAGGGCGTTTATTCAAAGGAAATATAAGTAAAAAGAGTGGAACGCAATATTTTTCCAGGACTCTTCATTTCGCCTGATTTTTGATATATTTTAAGAATTTTCGATATTGGCCGTGTGTACAGGGGAAATGTAAGTAAAGCCACAGAAACACCATATTTTTCCAACTTTCTTCATTTCGCCTTATTTTGCAGAGGAAATCGAGATAAATAATGGAAAATGATATATATTATGAATTCTCGATATTGGGCGTTTATTCAAAGGAAATATAACTAAAAAGAGTGGAACGCAATATTTTTCCAGGACTCTTCATTTCGCCGGATTTTTGATATATTTTAAGAATTTTCGGTATTGGCCGTGTGTACAGGGGAAATGTAAGTAAAGCCACAGGAACACCATATTTTTTCAATTTTCTTCATTTCGCATTATTTTGCAGAGGAACCCGCGATATATAATGGAAAATGATATATATTATGAATTCTCGATAACGGGCGTTTATTCAAAGGAAATATAAGTAAAAAGAGTGGCACGTCATCTTTATCCAGGATTCTTCATTTCGCCTGATTTTTGATATATTTTAAGAATTTTCGGTATTGGCCGTGCGTACATGGGAAATGTAAGTAAAGCCACAGGAACACCATATTTTTCCAACATTCTCCATTTCGCATGATTTTGTTTGGGTAGTCGAGAAAAACAATGGATAACGATATACTTTATGAATTCTCGATATTGGGTGTGTGTACAAAGGAAATATAAGTAAAAAAGAGTAAAACGCAATATTTTCCAGGATTCTTCATTTCGCCTGATTTTTCATATATAACTTAAGAATTTTCGATATTGGCCGTGTGTACAGGGGAAATGTAAGTAAAGCCACAGAAACACCATATTTTTCCAACATTCTTCATTTCGCTTTATTTTGCAGAGGAAATCGAGATAAATAATGGAAAATGATATACTTTATGTAGTCTCGATATTGGGTGTTTGTACAAAGGAAATATAAGTAAAAAGAGTGGAACGCAATATTTTTCCAGGACTCTTCATTTCGCCTGATTTTTGATATATTTTAAGAATTTTCGGTATTGGCCGTGCGAACAGGGGAAATGTAAGTAAAGCCACAGGAACACCATATTTTTCCAATTTTCTTCATTTCGCTTTATTTTGCAGAGGAACCCGCGATATATAATGGAAAATGATATATATTATGAATTCTCGATAACGGGCGTTTATTCAAAGGAAATATAAGTAAAAAGAGTGGAACGCAATATTTTTCCAGGACTCTTCATTTCGCCTGATTTTTCATATATAATTTAAGAATTTTCGATATTGGCCGTGTGTACAGGGGAAATGTAAGTAAAGCCACAGAAACACCATATTTTTCCAACATTCTTCATTTCGCTTTATTTTGCAGAGGAAATCGAGATAAATAATGGAAAATGATATACTTTATGTAGTCTCGATATTGGGTGTTAATTCAAAGAAAATATAAGTAAAAAGAGTGAAACGCAATATTTTTTCAGGATTCTTCATTTCGCCTGATTTTTGATATATTTTAAGAATTTTCGGTATTGGCCGTTTGTACAGGGGAAATGTAAGTAAAGCCACAGGAACACCATATTTTTCCAACATTCTTCATTTCGCTTTATTTTGCAGAGGAAATCGAGATAAATAATGGAAAATGATATATATTATGAAATCTCGATAACGGGCGTTTATTCAAAGGAAATATAAGTAAAAAGAGTGGAACGCAATATTTTTCCAGGACTCTTCATTTCGCCTGATTTTTGATATATTTTAAGAATTTTCGGTATTGGAAGTTTGTACAGGGGAAATGTAAGTAAAGCCACAGGAACACCATATTTTTCCAACATTCTTTATTTCGCCTTAGTTTGCAGAGGATATGGAGAAAAAGAATGGAAAATGATATATATTATGAATTCTCTATATTGGGTGTTTGTACAACAAGAAATATAAGTAAAAAGAGTGAACCGCAATATTTTTCCAGGATTCTTCATTTCGCCTGATTTTTCATATATAATTTAAGAATTTTCGGTATTGGCCGTTTGTACGGGGAGAGTGTAAGTAAAGCCACAGGAACACCATATTTTTCCAACATCCATCATTTCATATAAGTAAAAACAGTGGAACGCCATATTTTTCCAAGATTCTTCATATCGTCTTATTTTGCGATGGAAATCGAGAAAACTAATTGAAAATGATATATTTTATGAATTCTCGATATTGGCCGGTTGTACAGGGGAAATGTAAGTAAAGCCACAGGAACACCATATTTTTCCAACATTCTTCATTTCGCCTTATTTTGCAGGGTAAATCGAGATAAATAATGGAAAATTATATATTTTATGTAGTCTCGATAACGGGCGTTTATTCAAAGGAAAAATAAGTAAAAACAGTGGAACGTCATATTTTTCCAGGATTCTTCATTTCGCATGATTTTGCTTAAGAACTCGAGAAAAATAATGGAAAATGATATATTTTAGGAATTCTCGATATTGGCCGGTTGTACAGGGGAAATGTAAGTAAAGCCACAGGAACACCATATTTTTTCAATTTTCTTCATTTCGCTTTATTTTGCAGAGGAAATCGAGATAAATAATGGAAAATGATATACTTTATGTAGTCTCGATAAAGGGCGTTTATTCAAAGGAAATATAAGTAAAAAGAGTGGAACGCAATATTTTTCCAGGACTATTCATTTCGCCTGATTTTTGATATATTTTAAGAATTTTGGGTATTGGCCGTTTGTACAGGAGAAATGTAAGTAAAGCCACAGGAACACCATATTTTTCCAACATTCTTCATTTCGCATGATTTTGTTTATTTAGTCGAGAAAAATAATTGAAAATGATATACTTTATGAATTCTCGATATTGGGTGTTAATTCAAAGAAAATATAAGTGAAAAGAGTAAAAAAGAGTAAAACGCAATATTTTCCAGGATTCTTCATTTCGCCTGATTTTTCATATATAATTTAAGAATTTTCGATATTGGCCGTGTGTACAGGGGAAATGTAAGTAAAGCCACAGAAACACCATATTTTTCCAACATTCTTCATTTCGCTTTATTTTGCAGAGGAAATCGAGATAAATAATGGAAAATGATATACTTTATGTAGTCTCGATATTGGGCGTTTATTCAAAGGAAATATAAGTAAAAAGAGTGGAACGCAATATTTTTCCAGGACTCTTCATTTCGCCTGATTTTTGATATATTTTAAGAATTTTCGGTATTGGCCGTTTGTACAGGGGAAATGTAAGTAAAGCCACAGGAACACCATATTTTTCCAACATTCTTCATTTCGCTTTATTTTGCAGAGGAAATCGAGATAAATAATGGAAAATGATATACTTTATGTAGTCTCGATAAAGGGCGTTTATTCAAAGGAAATATAAGTAAAAAGAGTGGAACGCAATATTTTTCCAGGACTCTTCATTTCGCCTGATTTTTGATATATTTTAAGAATTTTCGATATTGGCCGTGTGTACAGGGGAAATGTAAGTAAAGCCACAGAAACACCATATTTTTCCAACATTCTTCATTTCGCTTTATTTTGCAGAGGAAATCGAGATAAATAATGGAAAATGATATACTTTATGTAGTCTCGATAAAGGGCGTTTATTCAAAGGAAATATAAGTAAAAAGAGTGGAACGCAATATTTTTCCAGGACTCTTCATTTCGCCTGATTTTTGATATATTTTAAGAATTTTCGGTATTGGCCGTTTGTACAGGGGAAATGTAAGTAAAGCCACAGAAACACCATATTTTTCCAACATTCTTCATTTCGCTTTATTTTGCAGAGGAAATCGAGATAAATAATGGAAAATTATATATTTTATGTAGTCTCGATAACGGGCGTTTATTCAAAGGAAATATAAGTAAAAACAGTGGAACGCAATATTTTTCCAGGATTCTTCATTTCGCCTGATTTTTCATATATTTTAAGAATTTTCAGTATTGGCCGTTTGTACAGGGGAAATGTAAGTAAAGCCACAGGAACACCATATTTTTCCAACATTCTTCATTTCGCATGATTTTGTTTATTTAGTCGAGAAAAACAATGGATAATGATATACTTTATGAATTCTCTATATTGGGTGTTTGTACAAAAAGAAATATAAGTAAAAAGAGTGAACCGCAATATTTTTCCAGGATTCTTCATTTCGCCTGATTTTTCATATATAATTTAAGAATTTTCGGTATTGGCCGTTTGTACGGGGGAAGTGTAAATAAAGCCACAGGAACACCATATTTTTCCAACATCCATCATTTCATATAAGTAAAAACAGTGGAACGCCATATTTTTCCAAGATTCTTCATATCGTCTTATTTTGCGATGAAAAACGAGAAAACTAATTGAAAATGATATATTTTATGAATTCTCGATATTGGCCGTTTGTACAGGGGAAATGTAAGTAAAGCCACAGGAACACCATATTTTTCCAACATTCTTCATTTCGCCTTATTTTGCAGGGTAAATCGAGATAAATAATGGAAAATTATATATTTTATGTAGTCTCGATAACGGGCGTTTATTCAAAGGTAATATAAGTAAAAACAGTGGTACGTCATATTTTTCCAGGATTCTTCATTTCGCATGATTTTGCTTAAGAACTCGAGAACAATAATGGAAAATGATATATTTTAGGAATTTTCGATATTGGCCGGTTGTACAGGGAAAATGTAAGTAAAGCCACAGGAACACCATATTTTTCCAACATTCTTCATTTCTCATGATTTTGTTTAGGTAGTCGAGAAAAACAATGGATAATGATATACTTTATGAATTCTCGATATTGGGTGTTTGTACAAAGGAAATATAAGTAAAAAAGAGTAAAACGCAATATTTTTCCAGGATTCGTCATTTCGCCTGATTTTTCATATATTTTAAGAATTTTCAGTATTGGCCGTTTGTACAGGGGAAATGTAAGTAAAGCCACAGGAACACCATATTTTTCCAACATTCTTCATTTCGCCTTATTTTGCAGGGTAAATCGAGATAAATAATGGAAAATTATATATTTTATGTAGTCTCGATAACGGGCGTTTATTCAAAGGAAATATAAGTAAAAACAGTGGAACGTCATATTTTTCCAGGATTCTTCATTTCGCATGATTTTGCTTAAGAACTCGAGAAAAATAATGGAAAATGATATATTTTAGGAATTCTCGATATTGGCCGGTTGTACAGGGAAAATGTAAGTAAAGCCACAGGAACACCATATTTTTCCAACATTCTTCATTTCGCTTTATTTTGCAGAGGAAATCGAGAAGAATAATTGAAAATTATATATTTTATGAATTCTCGATATTGGGTGTTTGTACAAAGGAAATATAAGTAAAAAAGAGTAAAACGCAATATTTTCCAGGATTCTTCATTTCGCCTGATTTTTCATACTATATATAATTTAAGAATTTTCGATATTGGCCGTGTGTACAGGGGAAATGTAAGTAAAGCCACAGGAACACCATATTTTTCCAACATTCTTCATTTCGCCTTATTTTGCAGAGGAAATCGAGAAAAATAATTGAAAATGATATATTTTATGAATTCTCGATATTGGGCGTTTATTCAAAGGAAATATAAGTAAAAACAGTGCAACGTCAGTTTTATCCAGGATTCTTCATTTCGCCTGATTTTTGATATATTTTAAGAATTTTCGGTATTACCCGTGTGTACAGGGGTATTGTAAGCAAAGCCGCAGGAACACCATATTTTTCCAACATTCTTCATTTCGTCTTATTTTGCGATGGAAATCAAGAAAAATAATTGAAAATGATATATTTTTAGAATTCTCGATATTGGGTGTTTGTACAAAGGAAATATAAGTAAAAAGAGTGAAACGCAATATTTTTCCAGTATTCTTCATTTCGCCTGATTTTTCATATATAATTTAAGAATTTTCGGTATTGGCCGTGTGTCCAGGGGATATGTAAGTAAAGCCACAGGAACACCATATTTTTCCAACATTCTTCATTTCGCCTTATTTTGCAGAGGAAATCGAGAAAAATAATTGAAAATGATATACTTTATGAATTCTCGATATTGGGTGTTAATTCAAAGAAAATATAAGTAAAAAGAGTGAAACGCAATATTTTTCCAGGATTCTTCATTTCGCCTGATTTTTGATATATTTTATGAATTTTCGGTATTGGCCGTTTGTACAGGGGAAATGTAAGTAAAGCCACAGGAACACCATATTTTTCCAACTTTCTTCATTTCGCCTTATTTTGCAGAGGAAATCGAGATAAATAATGGAAAATGATATATATTATGAATTCTCGATATTGGGCGTTTATTCAAAGGAAATATAACTAAAAAGAGTGGAACGCAATATTTTTCCAGGACTCTTCATTTCGCCGGATTTTTGATATATTTTAAGAATTTTCGGTATTGGCCGTGTGTACAGGGGAAATGTAAGTAAAGCCACAGGAACACCATATTTTTTCAATTTTCTTCATTTCGCTTTATTTTGCAGAGGAACCCGCGATATATAATGGAAAATGATATATATTATGAATTCTCGATAACGGGCGTTTATTCAAAGGAAATATAAGTAAAAAGAGTGGCACGTCATATTTATCCAGGATTCTTCATTTCGCCTGATTTTTGATATATTTTAAGAATTTTCGGTATTGGCCGTGCGTACATGGGAAATGTAAGTAAAGCCACAGGAACACCATATTTTTCCAACATTCTCCATTTCGCATGATTTTGTTTGGGTAGTCGAGAAAAACAATGGATAACGATATACTTTATGAATTCTCGATATTGGGTGTGTGTACAAAGGAAATATAAGTAAAAAAGAGTAAAACGCAATATTTTCCAGGATTCTTCATTTCGCCTGATTTTTCATATATAACTTAAGAATTTTCGATATTGGCCGTGTGTACAGGGGAAATGTAAGTAAAGCCACAGAAACACCATATTTTTCCAACATTCTTCATTTCGCTTTATTTTGCAGAGGAAATCGAGATAAATAATGGAAAATGATATACTTTATGTAGTCTCGATATTGGGTGTTTGTACAAAGGAAATATAAGTAAAAAGAGTGGAACGCAATATTTTTCCAGGACTCTTCATTTCGCCTGATTTTTGATATATTTTAAGAATTTTCGGTATTGGCCGTTTGTACAGGGGAAATGTAAGCAAAGCCGCAGGAACACCATATTTTTCCAACATTCTTCATTTCGCATGATTTTGTTTAGGTAGTCGAGAAAAACAATGGATAATGATATACTTTATGAATTCTCGATATTGGGTGTTTGTACAAAGGAAATATAAGTAAAAAGAGTGGAACGCAATATTTTTCCAGGACTCTTCATTTCGCCTGATTTTTGATATATTTTAAGAATTTTCGGTATTGGCCGTGCGTACAGGGGAAATGTAAGTAAAGCCACAGGAACACCATATTTTTCCAATTTTCTTCATTTCGCTTTATTTTGCAGAGGAACCCGCGATATATAATGGAAAATGATATATATTATGAATTCTCGATAACGGGCGTTTATTCAAAGGAAATATAAGTAAAAAGAGTGGAACGCAATATTTTTCCAGGACTCTTCATTTCGCCTGATTTTTCATATATAATTTAAGAATTTTCGATATTGGCCGTGTGTACAGGGGAAATGTAAGTAAAGCCACAGAAACACCATATTTTTCCAACATTCTTCATTTCGCTTTATTTTGCAGAGGAAATCGAGATAAATAATGGAAAATGATATACTTTATGTAGTCTCGATATTGGGTGTTAATTCAAAGAAAATATAAGTAAAAAGAGTGAAACGCAATATTTTTTCAGGATTCTTCATTTCGCCTGATTTTTGATATATTTTAAGAATTTTCGGTATTGGCCGTTTGTACAGGGGAAATGTAAGTAAAGCCACAGGAACACCATATTTTTCCAACATTCTTCATTTCGCCTTATTTTGCAGAGGAAATCGAGATAAATAATGGAAAATGATATATATTATGAAATCTCGATAACGGGCGTTTATTCAAAGGAAATATAAGTAAAAAGAGTGGAACGCAATATTTTTCCAGGACTATTCATTTCGCCTGATTTTTGATATATTTTAAGAATTTTCGGTATTGGAAGTTTGTACAGGGGAAATGTAAGTAAAGCCACAGGAACACCATATTTTTCCAACATTCTTTATTTCGCCTTAGTTTGCAGAGGATATGGAGAAAAAGAATGGAAAATGATATATATTATGAATTCTCTATATTGGGTGTTTGTACAACAAGAAATATAAGTAAAAAGAGTGAACCGCAATATTTTTCCAGGATTCTTCATTTCGCCTGATTTTTCATATATAATTTAAGAATTTTCGGTATTGGCCGTTTGTACGGGGAGAGTGTAAGTAAAGCCACAGGAACACCATATTTTTCCAACATCCATCATTTCATATAAGTAAAAACAGTGGAACGCCATATTTTTCCAAGATTCTTCATATCGTCTTATTTTGCGATGGAAATCGAGAAAACTAATTGAAAATGATATATTTTATGAATTCTCGATATTGGCCGGTTGTACAGGGGAAATGTAAGTAAAGCCACAGGAACACCATATTTTTCCAACATTCTTCATTTCGCCTTATTTTGCAGGGTAAATCGAGATAAATAATGGAAAATTATATATTTTATGTAGTCTCGATAACGGGCGTTTATTCAAAGGAAAAATAAGTAAAAACAGTGGAACGTCATATTTTTCCAGGATTCTTCATTTCGCATGATTTTGCTTAAGAACTCGAGAAAAATAATGGAAAATGATATATTTTAGGAATTCTCGATATTGGCCGGTTGTACAGGGGAAATGTAAGTAAAGCCACAGGAACACCATATTTTTCCAACATTCTTCATTTCGCTTTATTTTGCAGAGGAAATCGAGAAAAATAATTGAAAATGATATATTTTATGAATTCTCGATATTGGGTGTTTGTACAAAGGAAATATAAGTAAAAAAGAGTAAAACGCAATATTTTCCAGGATTCTTCATTTCGCCTGATTTTTCATATATAATTTAAGAATTTTCGATATTGGCCGTGTGTACAGGGGAAATGTAAGTCAAGCCACAGGAACACCATATTTTTCCAACATTCTTCATTTCGCCTTATTTTGCAGAGGAAATCGAGAAAAATAACTGAAAATGATATATTTTATGAATTCTCGATATTGGGTGTTTGTACAAAGGAAATATAAGTAAAAAGAGTGAAACGCAATATTTTTCCAGTATTCTTCATTTCGCCTGATTTTTCATATATAATTTAAGAATTTTCGGTATTGGCCGTGTGTGCAGGGGAAATGTAAGTAAAGCCACAGGAACACCATATTTTTTCAATTTTCTTCATTTCGCTTTATTTTGCAGAGGAACCCGCGATATATAATGGAAAATGATATATATTATGAATTCTCGATAACGGGCGTTTATTCAAAGGAAATATAAGTAAAAAGAGTGGCACGTCATATTTATCCAGGATTCTTCATTTCGCCTGATTTTTGATATATTTTAAGAATTTTCGGTATTGGCCGTGCGTACAGGGGAAATGTAAGTAAAGCCACAGGAACACCATAGTTTTTCAATTTTCTTCATTTCGCTTTATTTTGCAGAGGAAATCGAGATATACTTATAATGGAAAATGATATATATTATGAATTCTCTATATTGGGTGTTTGTACAAAAAGAAATATAAGTAAAAAGAGTGGCACGTCATATTTATCCAGGATTCTTCATTTCGCCTGATTTTTGATATATTTTAAGAATTTTCGGTATTGGCCGTGCGTACAGGGGAAATGTAAGTAAAGCCACAGGAACACCATAGTTTTTCAATTTTCTTCATTTCGCTTTATTTTGCAGAGGAAATCGAGATATACTTATAATGGAAAATGATATACTTTATGTAGTCTCGATAAAGGGCGTTTATTCAAAGGAAATATAAGTAAAAAGAGTGGCACGTCATATTTATCCAGGATTCTTCATTTCGCCTGATTTTTGATATATTTTAAGAATTTTCGGTATTGGCCGTGCGTACAGGGGAAATGTAAGTAAAGCCACAGGAACACCATAGTTTTTCAATTTTCTTCATTTCGCTTTATTTTGCAGAGGAAATCGAGATATACTTATAATGGAAAATGATATACTTTATGAATTCTCGATATTGGGTGTTTGTACAAAGGAAATATAAGTAAAAAAGAGTAAAACGCAATATTTTTCCAGAATTCGTCATTTCGCCTGATATTTGATATATTTTAAGAATTTTGGGTATTACCCGTGTGTACAGGGAGAGTGTAAGTAAAGCCACAGGAACACCATATTTTTCCAACATCCATCATTTCATATAAGTAAAAACAGTGGAACGCCATATTTTTCCAAGATTCTTCATATCGTCTTATTTTGCGATGGAAATCGAGAAAACTAATTGAAAATGATATATTTTATGAATTCTCGATATTGGCCGGTTGTACAGGGGAAATGTAAGTAAAGCCACAGGAACACCATATTTTTCCAACATTCTTCATTTCGCCTTATTTTGCAGGGTAAATCGAGATAAATAATGGAAAATTATATATTTTATGTAGTCTCGATAACGGGCGTTTATTCAAAGGAAAAATAAGTAAAAACAGTGGAACGTCATATTTTTCCAGGATTCTTCATTTCGCATGATTTTGCTTAAGAACTCGAGAAAAATAATGGAAAATGATATATTTTAGGAATTCTCGATATTGGCCGTGTGTACAGGGGAAATGTAAGTCAAGCCACAGGAACACCATATTTTTCCAACATTCTTCATTTCGCCTTATTTTGCAGAGGAAATCGAGAAAAATAATTGAAAATGATATATTTTATGAATTCTCGATATTGGGCGTTTATTCAAAGGAAATATAAGTAAAAAGAGTGGAACGCAATATTTTTCCAGGACTCTTCATTTCGCCTGATTTTTGATATATTTTAAGAATTTTCGGTATTGGCCGTGTGTGCAGGGGAAATGTAAGTAAAGCCACAGGAACACCATATTTTTTCAATTTTCTTCATTTCGCTTTATTTTGCACAGGAACCCGCGATATATAATGGAAAATGATATATATTATGAATTCTCGATAACGGGCGTTTATTCAAAGGAAATATAAGTAAAAAGAGTGGCACGTCATATTTATCCAGGATTCTTCATTTCGCCTGATTTTTGATATATTTTAAGAATTTTCGGTATTGGCCGTGCGTACATGGGAAATGTAAGTAAAGCCACAGAAACACCATATTTTTCCAACATTCTTCATTTCGCTTTATTTTGCAGAGGAAATCGAGATAAATAATGGAAAATGATATACTTTATGTAGTCTCGATAACGGGCGTTTATTCAAAGGAAATATAAGTAAAAAGAGTGGAACGCAATATTTTTCCAGGACTCTTCATTTCGCCTGATTTTTGATATATTTTAAGAATTTTCGGTATTGGCCGTGTGTACAGGGGAAATGTAAGTAAAGCCACAGGAACACCATATTTTTTCAATTTTCTTCATTTCGCTTTATTTTGCAGAGGAACCCGCGATATATAATGGAAAATGATATATATTATGAATTCTCGATATTGGGTGTTTGTACAAAGGAAATATAAGTAAAAAAGAGTAAAACGCAATATTTTTCCAGGATTCTTCATTTCGCCTGATTTTTCATATATTTTATGAATTTTCGGTATTGGCCGTGTGTACAGGGGAAATGTATGTAAAGCCACAGGAACACCATACTTTTCCAATTTTCTTCATTTCGCTTTATTTTGCAGAGGAAATCGAGATAAATAATGGAAAATGATATACTTTATGTAGTCTCGATAAAGGGCGTTTATTCAAAGGAAATGTAAGCAAAAAGAGTGAAACGCAATATTTTTCCAGGATTCTTCATTTCGCCTGATATTTGATAAATTTTAAGAATTTTCGGTATTACCCGTGTGTACAGGGGAAATGTAAGCAAAGCCACAGGAACACCATATTTTTCCAACATTCTTCATTTCGCTTTATTTTGCAGAGGAAATCGAGAAAAATAATTGAAAATGATATATTTTATGAATTCTCGATATTGTGTGTTTGTACAAAGGAAATATAAATAAAAAGGGTGAAACGCAATATTTTTCCAGGACTCTTCATTTCGCCTGATTTTTGATATATTTTAAGAATTTTCGGTATTGGCCGTGTGTGCAGGGGAAATGTAAGTAAAGCCACAGGAACACCATATTTTTTCAATTTTCTTCATTTCGCTTTATTTTGCACAGGAACCCGCGATATATAATGGAAAATGATATATATTATGAATTCTCGATAACGGGCGTTTATTCAAAGGAAATATAAGTAAAAAGAGTGGCACGTCATATTTATCCAGGATTCTTCATTTCGCCTGATTTTTGATATATTTTAAGAATTTTCGGTATTGGCCGTGCGTACATGGGAAATGTAAGTAAAGCCACAGGAACACCATAGTTTTTCAATTTTCTTCATTTCGCTTTATTTTGCAGAGGAAATCGAGATATACTTATAATGGAAAATGATATACTTTATGAATTCTCGATATTGGGTGTTTGTACAAAGGAAATATAAGTAAAAAAGAGTAAAACGCAATATTTTTCCAGGATTCTTCATTTCGCCTGATTTTTCATATATTTTATGAATTTTCGGTATTGGCCGTGTGTACAGGGGAAATGTAAGTCAAGCCACAGGAACACCATATTTTTCCAACATTCTTCATTTCGCCTTATTTTGCAGAGGAAATCGAGAAAAATAATTGAAAATGATATATTTTATGAATTCTCGATATTGGGCGTTTATTCAAAGGAAATATAAGTAAAAAGAGTGGAACGCAATATTTTTCCAGGACTCTTCATTTCGCCTGATTTTTGATATATTTTAAGAATTTTCGGTATTGGCCGTGTGTGCAGGGGAAATGTAAGTAAAGCCACAGGAACACCATATTTTTTCAATTTTCTTCATTTCGCTTTATTTTGCACAGGAACCCGCGATATATAATGGAAAATGATATATATTATGAATTCTCGATAACGGGCGTTTATTCAAAGGAAATATAAGTAAAAAGAGTGGCACGTCATATTTATCCAGGATTCTTCATTTCGCCTGATTTTTGATATATTTTAAGAATTTTCGGTATTGGCCGTGCGTACATGGGAAATGTAAGTAAAGCCACAGGAACACCATAGTTTTTCAATTTTCTTCATTTCGCTTTATTTTGCAGAGGAAATCGAGATATACTTATAATGGAAAATGATATACTTTATGAATTCTCGATATTGGGTGTTTGTACAAAGGAAATATAAGTAAAAAAGAGTAAAACGCAATATTTTTCCAGGATTCTTCATTTCGCCTGATTTTTCATATATTTTATGAATTTTCGGTATTGGCCGTGTGTACAGGGGAAATGTAAGTCAAGCCACAGGAACACCATATTTTTCCAACATTCTTCATTTCGCCTTATTTTGCAGAGGAAATCGAGAAAAATAATTGAAAATGATATATTTTATGAATTCTCGATATTGGGCGTTTATTCAAAGGAAATATAAGTAAAAAGAGTGGAACGCAATATTTTTCCAGGACTCTTCATTTCGCCTGATTTTTGATATATTTTAAGAATTTTCGGTATTGGCCGTGTGTGCAGGGGAAATGTAAGTAAAGCCACAGGAACACCATATTTTTTCAATTTTCTTCATTTCGCTTTATTTTGCAGAGGAAATCGAGATATACTTATAATGGAAAATGATATATATTATGAATTCTCTATATTGGGTGTTTGTACAAAAAGAAATATAAGTAAAAAGAGTGGCACGTCATATTTATCCAGGATTCTTCATTTCGCCTGATTTTTGATATATTTTAAGAATTTTCGGTATTGGCCGTGCGTACAGGGGAAATGTAAGTAAAGCCACAGGAACACCATAGTTTTTCAATTTTCTTCATTTCGCTTTATTTTGCAGAGGAAATCGAGATATACTTATAATGGAAAATGATATACTTTATGTAGTCTCGATAAAGGGCGTTTATTCAAAGGAAATATAAGTAAAAAGAGTGGCACGTCATATTTATCCAGGATTCTTCATTTCGCCTGATTTTTGATATATTTTAAGAATTTTCGGTATTGGCCGTGCGTACAGGGGAAATGTAAGTAAAGCCACAGGAACACCATAGTTTTTCAATTTTCTTCATTTCGCTTTATTTTGCAGAGGAAATCGAGATATACTTATAATGGAAAATGATATACTTTATGAATTCTCGATATTGGGTGTTTGTACAAAGGAAATATAAGTAAAAAAGAGTAAAACGCAATATTTTTCCAGAATTCGTCATTTCGCCTGATATTTGATATATTTTAAGAATTTTGGGTATTACCCGTGTGTACAGGGAGAGTGTAAGTAAAGCCACAGGAACACCATATTTTTCCAACATCCATCATTTCATATAAGTAAAAACAGTGGAACGCCATATTTTTCCAAGATTCTTCATATCGTCTTATTTTGCGATGGAAATCGAGAAAACTAATTGAAAATGATATATTTTATGAATTCTCGATATTGGCCGGTTGTACAGGGGAAATGTAAGTAAAGCCACAGGAACACCATATTTTTCCAACATTCTTCATTTCGCCTTATTTTGCAGGGTAAATCGAGATAAATAATGGAAAATTATATATTTTATGTAGTCTCGATAACGGGCGTTTATTCAAAGGAAAAATAAGTAAAAACAGTGGAACGTCATATTTTTCCAGGATTCTTCATTTCGCATGATTTTGCTTAAGAACTCGAGAAAAATAATGGAAAATGATATATTTTAGGAATTCTCGATATTGGCCGTGTGTACAGGGGAAATGTAAGTCAAGCCACAGGAACACCATATTTTTCCAACATTCTTCATTTCGCCTTATTTTGCAGAGGAAATCGAGAAAAATAATTGAAAATGATATATTTTATGAATTCTCGATATTGGGCGTTTATTCAAAGGAAATATAAGTAAAAAGAGTGGCACGTCATATTTATCCAGGATTCTTCATTTCGCCTGATTTTTGATATATTTTAAGAATTTTCGGTATTGGCCGTGCGTACATGGGAAATGTAAGTAAAGCCACAGGAACACCATAGTTTTTCAATTTTCTTCATTTCGCTTTATTTTGCAGAGGAAATCGAGATATACTTATAATGGAAAATGATATACTTTATGAATTCTCGATATTGGGTGTTTGTACAAAGGAAATATAAGTAAAAAAGAGTAAAACGCAATATTTTTCCAGGATTCTTCATTTCGCCTGATTTTTCATATATTTTATGAATTTTCGGTATTGGCCGTGTGTACAGGGGAAATGTATGTAAAGCCACAGGAACACCATACTTTTCCAATTTTCTTCATTTCGCTTTATTTTGCAGAGGAAATCGAGATAAATAATGGAAAATGATATACTTTATGTAGTCTCGATAAAGGGCGTTTATTCAAAGGAAATGTAAGCAAAAAGAGTGAAACGCAATATTTTTCCAGGATTCTTCATTTCGCCTGATATTTGATAAATTTTAAGAATTTTCGGTATTACCCGTGTGTACAGGGGAAATGTAAGCAAAGCCACAGGAACACCATATTTTTCCAACATTCTTCATTTCGCTTTATTTTGCAGAGGAAATCGAGAAAAATAATTGAAAATGATATATTTTATGAATTCTCGATATTGTGTGTTTGTACAAAGGAAATATAAATAAAAAGGGTGAAACGCAATATTTTTCCAGGATTCTTCATTTCGCCTGATTTTTGATATATTTTATGAATTTTCGGTATTGGCCGTTTGTACAGGGGAAATGTAAGTAAAGCCACAGGAACACCATATTTTTCCAACATTCTTCATTTCGCCTTATTTTGCAGAGGAAATCGAGATAAATAATGGAAAATGATATATATTATGAATTCTCGATATTGGGCGTTTATTCAAAGGAAATATAACTAAAAAGAGTGGAACGCAATATTTTTCCAGGACTCTTCATTTCGCCGGATTTTTGATATATTTTAAGAATTTTCGGTATTGGCCGTGTGTACAGGGGAAATGTAAGTAAAGCCACAGGAACACCATATTTTTTCAATTTTCTTCATTTCGCTTTATTTTGCAGAGGAACCCGCGATATATAATGGAAAATGATATATATTATGAATTCTCGATAACGGGCGTTTATTCAAAGGAAATAGAAGTAAAAAGAGTGGCACGTCATATTTATCCAGGATTCTTCATTTCGCCTGATTTTTGATATATTTTAAGAATTTTCGGTATTGGCCGTGCGTACAGGGGAAATGTAAGTAAAGCCACAGGAACACCATAGTTTTTCAATTTTCTTCATTTCGCTTTATTTTGCAGAGGAAATCGAGATATACTTATAATGGAAAATGATATACTTTATGAATTCTCGATATTGGGTGTTTGTACAAAGGAAATATAAGTAAAAAAGAGTAAAACGCAATATTTTTCCAGGATTCGTCATTTCGCCTGATTTTTCATATATTTTAAGAATTTTCAGTATTGGCCGTTTGTACAGGGGAAATGTAAGTAAAGCCACAGGAACACCATATTTTTCCAACATTCTTCATTTCGCATGATTTTGTTTAGGTAGTCGAGATAAATAATGGAAAATGATATACTTTATGTAGTCTCGATAAAGGGCGTTTATTCAAAGGAAATATAAGTAAAAAGAGTGGAACGTAATATTTTTCCAGGACTCTTCATTTCGCCTGATTTTTGATATATTTTAAGAATTTTCGGTATTGGCCGTGTGTACAGGGGAAATGTAAGTAAAGCCACAGGAACACCATATTTTTTCAATTTTCTTCATTTCGCTTTATTTTGCAGAGGAACCCGCGATATATAATGGAAAATGATATATATTATGAATTCTCGATAACGGGCGTTTATTCAAAGGAAATATAAGTAAAAAGAGTGGCACGTCATATTTATCCAGGATTCTTCATTTCGCCTGATTTTTCATATATAATTTAAGAATTTTCGGTATTGGCCGTGTGTACAGGGGATATGTAAGTAAAGCCATAGGAACACCATATTTTTCCAACATTCTTCATTTCGCCTTATTTTGCAGAGGAAATCGAGAAAAATAATTGAAAATGATATACTTTATGAATTCTCGATATTCAAAGAAAATGTAAGCAAAAAGAGTGAAACGCAATATTTTTCCAGGATTCTTCATTTCGCCTGATTTTTGATATATTTTATGAATTTTCGGTATTGGCCGTGTGTACAGGGGAAATGTATGTAAAGCCACAGGAACACCATACTTTTCCAATTTTCTTCATTTCGCTTTATTTTGCAGAGGAAATCGAGATAAATAATGGAAAATGATATACTTTATGTAGTCTCGATAAAGGGCGTTTATTCAAAGGAAATATAAGTAAAAACAGTGGAACGTCATATTTATCCAGAAGTTCATTTCGCCTGATATTTGATAAATTTTAAGAATTTTCGGTATTACCCGTGTGTACAGGGGAAATGTAAGCAAAGCCACAGGAACACCATATTTTTCCAACATTCTTCATTTCGCCTTATTTTGCAGAGGAAATCGAGAAAAATAATGGAAAATGATATACCTTATGTAGTCTCGATAAAGGGCGTTTATTCAAAGGAAATATAAGTAAAAAAGAGTGGAACGCAATATTTTTCCAGGACTCTTCATTTCGCCTGATTTTTCATATAATTTAAGAATTTTCGGTATTAGCCGTGTGTACAGGGGATATGTAAGTAAAGCCACAGGAACACCATATTTTTCCAACATTCTTCATTTCGCCTTATTTTGCAGAGGAAATCGAGATAAATAATGGAAAATGATATATATTATGAATTCTCGATATTGGGCGTTTATTCAAAGGAAATATAAGTAAAAAAGAGTAAAACGCAATATTTTTCCAGGATTCGTCATTTCGCCTGATTTTTCATATAATTTAAGAATTTTCGGTATTAGCCGTGTGTACAGGGGATATGTAAGTAAAGCCACAGGAACACCATATTTTTCCAACATTCTTCATTTCGCCTTATTTTGCAGAGGAAATCGAGATAAATAATGGAAAATGATATATATTATGAATTCTCGATATTGGGCGTTTATTCAAAGGAAATATAAGTAAAAAGAGTGGAACGCAATATTTTTCCAGGACTCTTCATTTCGCCTGATTTTTGATATATTTTAAGAATTTTCGGTATTGGCCTTGTGTACAGGGGAAATGTAAGTAAAGCCACAGGAACATCATACTTTTCCAATTTTCTTCATTTCGCTTTATTTTGCAGAGGAAATCGAGATATATAATGGAAAATGATATATATTATGAATTCTCGATATTGGGTGTTTGTACAAAGGAAATATAAGTAAAAAAGAGTAAAACGCAATATTTTTCCAGGATTCGTCATTTCGCCTGATTTTTCATAAATTTTAAGAATTTTCAGTATTGGCCGTTGTACAGGGGAAATGTAAGTAAAGCCACAGGAACACCATATTTTTCCAACATTCTTCATTTCGCCTTATTTTGCAGAGGAAATCGAGATAAATAATGGAAAATGATATATATTATGAATTCTCGATATTGGGCGTTTATTCAAAGGAAATATAAGTAAAAAGAGTGGAACGCAATATTTTTCCAGGACTCTTCATTTCGCCTGATTTTTGATATATTTTAAGAATTTTCGGTATTGGCCTTGTGTACAGGGGAAATGTAAGTAAAGCCACAGGAACACCATATTTTTTCAATTTTCTTCATTTCGCTTTATTTTGCAGAGGATCCCGCGATATATAATGGAAAATGATATATATTATGAATTCTCGATATTGGGTGTTTGTACAAAGGAAATATAAATAAAAAGAGTGAAACGCAATATTTTTCCAGTATTCTTCATTTCGCCTGATTTTTCATATATAATTTAAGAATTTTCGGTATTGGCCGTGTGTACAGGGGATATGTAAGTAAAGCCACAGAAACACCATATTTTTCCAACATTCTTCATTTCGCCTTATTTTGCAGAGGAAATCGAGAAAAATAATGGAAAATGATATACCTTATGTAGTCTCGATAAAGGGCGTTTATTCAAAGGAAATATAAGTAAAAAAGAGTAAAACGCAATATTTTTCCAGGATTCGTCATTTCGCCTGATTTTTCATATAATTTAAGAATTTTCGGTATTAGCCGTGTGTACAGGGGATATGTAAGTAAAGCCACAGGAACACCATATTTTTCCAACATTCTTCATTTCGCCTTATTTTGCAGAGGAAATCGAGATAAATAATGGAAAATGATATATATTATGAATTCTCGATATTGGGCGTTTATTCAAAGGAAATATAAGTAAAAAGAGTGGAACGCAATATTTTTCCAGGACTCTTCATTTCGCCTGATTTTTGATATATTTTAAGAATTTTCGGTATTGGCCTTGTGTACAGGGGAAATGTAAGTAAAGCCACAGGAACACCATATTTTTTCAATTTTCTTCATTTCGCTTTATTTTGCAGAGGATCCCGCGATATATAATGGAAAATGATATATATTATGAATTCTCGATATTGGGTGTTTGTACAAAGGAAATATAAGTAAAAAAGAGTAAAACGCAATATTTTTCCAGGATTCGTCATTTCGCCTGATTTTTCATAAATTTTAAGAATTTTCAGTATTGGCCGTTGTACAGGGGAAATGTAAGTAAAGCCACAGGAACACCATATTTTTCCAACATTCTTCATTTCGCCTTATTTTGCAGAGGAAATCGAGATAAATAATGGAAAATGATATATATTATGAATTCTCGATATTGGGCGTTTATTCAAAGGAAATATAAGTAAAAAGAGTGGAACGCAATATTTTTCCAGGACTCTTCATTTCGCCTGATTTTTGATATATTTTAAGAATTTTCGGTATTGGCCTTGTGTACAGGGGAAATGTAAGTAAAGCCACAGGAACACCATATTTTTTCAATTTTCTTCATTTCGCTTTATTTTGCAGAGGATCCCGCGATATATAATGGAAAATGATATATATTATGAATTCTCGATATTGGGTGTTTGTACAAAGGAAATATAAATAAAAAGAGTGAAACGCAATATTTTTCCAGTATTCTTCATTTCGCCTGATTTTTCATATATAATTTAAGAATTTTCGGTATTGGCCGTGTGTACAGGGGATATGTAAGTAAAGCCACAGAAACACCATATTTTTCCAACATTCTTCATTTCGCCTTATTTTGCAGAGGAAATCGAGAAAAATAATGGAAAATGATATACCTTATGTAGTCTCGATAAAGGGCGTTTATTCAAAGGAAATATAAGTAAAAAAGAGTAAAACGCAATATTTTTCCAGGATTCGTCATTTCGCCTGATTTTTCATATAATTTAAGAATTTTCGGTATTAGCCGTGTGTACAGGGGATATGTAAGTAAAGCCACAGGAACACCATATTTTTCCAACATTCTTCATTTCGCCTTATTTTGCAGAGGAAATCGAGATAAATAATGGAAAATGATATATATTATGAATTCTCGATATTGGGCGTTTATTCAAAGGAAATATAAGTAAAAAGAGTGGAACGCAATATTTTTCCAGGACTCTTCATTTCGCCTGATTTTTGATATATTTTAAGAATTTTCGGTATTGGCCTTGTGTACAGGGGAAATGTAAGTAAAGCCACAGGAACACCATATTTTTTCAATTTTCTTCATTTCGCTTTATTTTGCAGAGGATCCCGCGATATATAATGGAAAATGATATATATTATGAATTCTCGATATTGGGTGTTTGTACAAAGGAAATATAAGTAAAAAAGAGTAAAACGCAATATTTTTCCAGGATTCGTCATTTCGCCTGATTTTTCATAAATTTTAAGAATTTTCAGTATTGGCCGTTGTACAGGGGAAATGTAAGTAAAGCCACAGGAACACCATATTTTTCCAACATTCTTCATTTCGCCTTATTTTGCAGAGGAAATCGAGATAAATAATGGAAAATGATATATATTATGAATTCTCGATATTGGGCGTTTATTCAAAGGAAATATAAGTAAAAAAGAGTAAAACGCAATATTTTTCCAGGATTCGTCATTTCGCCTGATTTTTCATATAATTTAAGAATTTTCGGTATTGGCCGTGTGTACAGGGGATATGTAAGTAAAGCCACAGGAACACCATATTTTTCCAACATTCTTCATTTCGCCTTATTTCGCAGAGGAAATCGAGAAAAATAATTGAAAATGATATACTTTATGAATTCTTGATATTGGGTGTGTATTCAATGAAAATGTAAGCAAAAAGAGTGAAACGCAATATTTTTCCAGGATTCTTCATTTCGCCTGATTTTTGATATATTTTATGAATTTTCGGTATTGGCCGTGTGTACAGGGGAAATGTATGTAAAGCCACAGGAACACCATACTTTTCCAATTTTCTTCATTTCGCTTTATTTTGCAGAGGAAATCGAGATAAATAATGGAAAATGATATACTTTATGTAGTCTCGATAAAGGGCGTTTATTCAAAGGAAATATAAGTAAAAACAGTGGAACGTCATATTTATCCAGGAGTTCATTTCGCCTGATATTTGATAAATTTTAAGAATTTTCAGTATTGGCCGTTTGTACAGGGGAAATGTAAGTAAAGCCACAGGAACACCATATTTTTCCAACATTCTTCATTTCGCCTTATTTTGCAGAGGAAATCGAGATAAATAATGGAAAATGATATATATTATGAATTCTCGATATTGGGCGTTTATTCAAAGGAAATATAAGTAAAAAAGAGTAAAACGCAATATTTTTCCAGGATTCGTCATTTCGCCTGATTTTTCATATAATTTAAGAATTTTCGGTATTGGCCGTGTGTACAGGGGATATGTAAGTAAAGCCACAGGAACACCATATTTTTCCAACATTCTTCATTTCGCCTTATTTCGCAGAGGAAATCGAGAAAAATAATTGAAAATGATATACTTTATGAATTCTTGATATTGGGTGTGTATTCAATGAAAATGTAAGCAAAAAGAGTGAAACGCAATATTTTTCCAGGATTCTTCATTTCGCCTGATTTTTGATATATTTTATGAATTTTCGGTATTGGCCGTGTGTACAGGGGAAATGTATGTAAAGCCACAGGAACACCATACTTTTCCAATTTTCTTCATTTCGCTTTATTTTGCAGAGGAAATCGAGATAAATAATGGAAAATGATATACTTTATGTAGTCTCGATAAAGGGCGTTTATTCAAAGGAAATATAAGTAAAAACAGTGGAACGTCATATTTATCCAGGAGTTCATTTCGCCTGATATTTGATAAATTTTAAGAATTTTCGGTATTGGCCGTTTGTACAGGGGAAATGTAAGCAAAGCCACAGAAACACCATATTTTTCCAACATTCTTCATTTCGCTTTATTTTGCAGAGGAAATCGAGAAAAATAATTGAAAATGATATATTTTATGAATTGTCGATATTGGGTGTTTGTACAAAAGAAATATAAGTAAAAAAGAGTAAAACGCAATATTTTCCAGGATTCTTCATTTCGCCTGATCTTTCATATATAATTAAGAATTTTCGATATTGGCCGTGTGTACAGGAGAAATGTAAGTCAAGCCACAGGAACACCATATTTTTCCAACATTCTTCATTTCGCCTTATTTTGCAGAGGAAATCGAGAAAAATAATTGAAAATGATATATTTTATGAATTCTCGATATTGGGCGTTTATTCAAAGGAAATATAAGTAAAAACAGTGGAACGTCATATTTATCCAGGATTCTTCATTTCGCCTGATATTTGATATATTTTAAGAATTTTCGGTATTGGCCGTTTGTACAGGGGAAATGTAAGTAAAGCCACAGAAACACCATATTTTTCCAACATTCTTCATTTCGCTTTATTTTGCAGAGGAAATCGAGATAAATAATGGAAAATGATATACTTTATGTAGTCTCGATAAAGGGCGTTTATTCAAAGGAAATATAAGTAAAAAGATTGGGACGCAATATTTTTCCAGGATTCTTCATTTCGCCTGATTTTTGATATATTTTATGAATTTTCGGTATTGGCCGTTTGTACAGGGGAAATGTAAGTAAAGCCACAGAAACACCATATTTTTTCAACATTCTTCATTTCGCTTTATTTTGCAGAGGAAATCGAGATAAATAATGGAAAATGATATACTTTATGTAGTCTCGATATTGGGTGTTTATTCAAAGAAAATATAAGTAAAAAGAGTGAAACGCAATATTTTTCCAGGATTCTTCATTTCGCCTGATTTTTGATATATTTTATGAATTTTCGGTATTGGCCGTTTGCACAGGGGAAATGTAAGTAAAGCCACAGGAACACCATATTTTTCCAACATTCTTCATTTCGCCTTATTTTGCATAGGAAATCGAGAAAAATAATTAAAAATGATATACTTTATGAATTCTCGATATTGGGTGTTTGTATAAACGAAATATAAGTAAAAAGAGTGAAACGCAATATTTATCCAGGATTCTTCATTTCGCCTGATTTTTCATATACAATTTAAGAATTTTCGATATTGGCCGTGTGTGCAGGAGAAATGTAAGTAAAGCCACAGGAACACCATATTTTTTCAATTTTCTTCATTTCGCTTTATTTTGCAGAGGAACCCGCGATATATAATGGAAAATGATATATATTATGAATTCTCGATAACGGGCGTTTATTCAAAGGAAATATAAGTAAAAAGAGTGGCACGTCATATTTATCCAGGATTCTTCATTTCGCCTGATTTTTGATATATTTTAAGAATTTTCGGTATTGGCCGTTTGCACAGGGGATATGTAAGTAAAGCCACAGGAACACCATATTTTTCCAACAGTCTTCATTTCGCCTTATTTTGCAGTGGAAATCGAGATAAATAATGGAAAATGATATACCTTATGTAGTCTCGATAAAGGGCGTTTATTCAAAGGAAATATAAGTAAAAAAGAGTAAAACGCAATATTTTTCCAGGATTCGTCATTTCGCCTGATTTTTCATATAATTTAAGAATTTTCGGTATTGGCCGTGTGTACAGGGGATATGTAAGTAAAGCCACAGGAACACCATATTTTTCCAACATTCTTCATTTCGCCTTATTTCGCAGAGGAAATCGAGAAAAATAATTGAAAATGATATACTTTATGAATTCTGGATGTTGGGTGTTTATTCAAAGAAAATGTAAGCAAAAAGAGTGAAACGCAATATTTTTCCAGGATTCTTCATTTCGCCTGATTTTTGATATATTTTATGAATTTTCGGTATTGGCCGTGTGTACAGGGGAAATGTATGTAAAGCCACAGGAACATCATACTTTTCCAATTTTCTTCATTTCGCTTTATTTTGCAGAGGAAATCGAGATAAATAATGGAAAATGATATACTTTATGTAGTCTGGATAAAGGGCGTTTATTCAAAGGAAATATAAGTAAAAAAGAGTAAAACGGAACTTTCTTTTCCAGGATTCGTCATTTCGCCTGATTTTTCATATAGTTTAAGAATTTTCGGTATTGGCCGTGTGTACAGGGGAAATGTAAGTAAAGCCACAGAAACACCATATTTTTCCAACATGCTTCATTTCGCTTTATTTTGCAGAGGAAATCGAGATAAATAATGGAAAATGATATACTTTATGTAGTCTCGATAAAGGGCGTTTATTCAAAGGAAATATAAGTAAAAAAGAGTAAAACGCAATATTTTTCCAGGATTCGTCATTTCGCCTGATTTTTCATATAGTTTAAGAATTTTCGGTATTGGTCGTGTGTACAGGGGATATGTAAGTAAAGCCACAGGAACACCATATTTTCCCAACATTCTTCATTTCGTCTTATTGTGCAGAGGAAATCGAGGAAAATAATTGAAAATGATATACTTTATGAATTCTCGATATTGGGTGTTTATTCAAAGAAAATGTAAGTAAAAAGATTGGAACGCAATATTTTTCCAGGATTCTTCATTTCGCCTGATTTTTGATACATTTTATGAATTTTCGGTATTGGCCGTTTGTACAGGGGAAATGTAAGTAAAGCCACAGAAACACCATATTTTTTCAACATTCTTCATTTCGCCTTATTGTGCAGAGGAAATCGAGGAAAATAATGGAAAATGATATACTTTATGTAGTCTCGATAAAGGGCGTTTATTCAAAGGAAATATAAGTAAAAAGATTGGAACGCAATATTTTTCCAGGATTCTTCATTTCGCCTGATTTTTGATATATTTTATGAATTTTCGGTATTGACCGTTTGTACAGGGGAAATGTAAGTAAAGCCACAGAAACACCATATTTTTCCAACATTCTTCATTTCGCTTTATTTTGCAGAGGAAATCGAGATAAATAATGGAAAATGATATACTTTATGTAGTCTCGATAAAGGGCGTTTATTCAAAGGAAATATAAGTAAAAAAGAGTAAAACGCAATATTTTTCCAGGATTCGTCATTTCGCCTGATTTTTCATATAGTTTAAGAATTTTCGGTATTGGTCGTGTGTACAGGGGATATGTAAGTAAAGCCACAGGAACACCATATTTTCCCAACATTCTTCATTTCGCCTTATTGTGCAGAGGAAATCGAGGAAAATAATTGAAAATGATATACTTTATGAATTCTCGATATTGGGTGTTTATTCAAAGAAAATGTAAGTAAAAAGATTGGAACGCAATATTTTTCCAGGATTCTTCATTTCGCCTGATTTTTGATATATTTTATGAATTTTCGGTATTGGCCGTTTGTACAGGGGAAATGTAAGTAAAGCCACAGAAACACCATATTTTTTCAACATTCTTCATTTCGCCTTATTGTGCAGAGGAAATCGAGGAAAATAATGGAAAATGATATACTTTATGTAGTCTCGATAAAGGGCGTTTATTCAAAGGAAATATAAGTAAAAAGATTGGAACGCAATATTTTTCCAGGATTCGTCATTTCGCCTGATTTTTCATATAGTTTAAGAATTTTCGGTATTGGCCGTGTGTACAGGGGATATGTAAGTAAAGCCACAGTAACACCATATTTTTCCAACATTCTTCATTTCGCCTTATTGTGCAGAGGAAATCGAGGAAAATAATGGAAAATGATATACTTTATGTAGTCTCGATAAAGGGCGTTTATTCAAAGGAAATATAAGTAAAAACAGTGGAACGTCATATTTATCCAGGATTCTTCATTTCGCCTGATATTTGATATATTTTAAGAATTTTCGGTATTGGCCGTTTGTACAGGGGAAATGTAAGTAAAGCCACAGAAACACCATATTTTTTCAACATTCTTCATTTCGCCTTATTGTGCAGAGGAAATCGAGGAAAATAATGGAAAATGATATACTTTATGTAGTCTCGATAAAGGGCGTTTATTCAAAGGAAATATAAGTAAAAAGATTGGAACGCAATATTTTTCCAGGATTCTTCATTTCGCCTGATTTTTGATATATTTTATGAATTTTCGGTATTGACCGTTTGTACAGGGGAAATGTAAGTAAAGCCACAGAAACACCATATTTTTCCAACATTCTTCATTTCGCTTTATTTTGCAGAGGAAATCGAGGAAAATAATGGAAAATGATATACTTTATGTAGTCTCGATAAAGGGCGTTTATTCAAAGGAAATATAAGTAAAAAAGAGTAAAACGCAATATTTTTCCAGGATTCGTCATTTCGCCTGATTTTTCATATAGTTTAAGAATTTTCGGTATTGGCCGTGTGTACAGGGGATATGTAAGTAAAGCCACAGTAACACCATATTTTTCCAACATTCTTCATTTCGCCTTATTGTGCAGAGGAAATCGAGGAAAATAATGGAAAATGATATACTTTATGTAGTCTCGATAAAGGGCGTTTATTCAAAGGAAATATAAGTAAAAAGATTGGAACGCAATATTTTTCCAGGATTCGTCATTTCGCCTGATTTTTCATATAGTTTAAGAATTTTCGGTATTGGCCGTGTGTACAGGGGATATGTAAGTAAAGCCACAGTAACACCATATTTTTCCAACATTCTTCATTTCGCCTTATTGTGCAGAGGAAATCGAGGAAAATAATGGAAAATGATATACTTTATGTAGTCTCGATAAAGGGCGTTTATTCAAAGGAAATATAAGTAAAAACAGTGGAACGTCATATTTATCCAGGATTCTTCATTTCGCCTGATATTTGATATATTTTAAGAATTTTCGGTATTGGCCGTTTGTACAGGGGAAATGTAAGTAAAGCCACAGAAACACCATATTTTTTCAACATTCTTCATTTCGCCTTATTGTGCAGAGGAAATCGAGGAAAATAATGGAAAATGATATACTTTATGTAGTCTCGATAAAGGGCGTTTATTCAAAGGAAATATAAGTAAAAAGATTGGAACGCAATATTTTTCCAGGATTCTTCATTTCGCCTGATTTTTGATATATTTTATGAATTTTCGGTATTGACCGTTTGTACAGGGGAAATGTAAGTAAAGCCACAGAAACACCATATTTTTCCAACATTCTTCATTTCGCTTTATTTTGCAGAGGAAATCGAGATAAATAATGGAAAATGATATACTTTATGTAGTCTCGATAAAGGGCGTTTATTCAAAGGAAATATAAGTAAAAAAGAGTAAAACGCAATATTTTTCCAGGATTCGTCATTTCGCCTGATTTTTCATATAGTTTAAGAATTTTCGGTATTGGCCGTGTGTACAGGGGATATGTAAGTAAAGCCACAGTAACACCATATTTTTCCAACATTCTTCATTTCGCCTTATTGTGCAGAGGAAATCGAGGAAAATAATGGAAAATGATATACTTTATGTAGTCTCGATAAAGGGCGTTTATTCAAAGGAAATATAAGTAAAAACAGTGGAACGTCATATTTATCCAGGATTCTTCATTTCGCCTGATATTTGATATATTTTAAGAATTTTCGGTATTGGCCGTTTGTACAGGGGAAATTTAAGTAAAGCCACAGAAACACCATATTTTTCCAACATTCTTCATTTCGCTTTATTTTGCAGAGGAAATCGAGATAAATAATGGAAAATGATATACCTTATGTAGTCTCGATAAAGGGCGTTTATTCAAAGGAAATATAAGTAAAAAAGAGTAAAACGCAATATTTTTCCAGGATTCGTCATTTCGCCTGATTTTTCATATAATTTAAGAATTTTCGGTATTGGCCGTGTGTACAGGGGATATGTAAGTAAAGCCACAGGAACACCATATTTTTCCAGCATTCTTCATTTCGCCTTATTTCGCAGAGGAAATCGAGATAAATAATGGAAAATGATATACTTTATGTAGTCTGGATAAAGGGCGTTTATTCAAAGGAAATATAAGTAAAAACAGTGGAACGTCATATTTATCCAGGATTCTTCATTTCGCCTGATATTTGATATATTTTAAGAATTTTCGGTATTGGCCGTTTGTACAGGGGAAATTTAAGTAAAGCCACAGAAACACCATATTTTTCCAACATTCTTCATTTCGCTTTATTTTGCAGAGGAAATCGAGATAAATAATGGAAAATGATATACCTTATGTAGTCTCGATAAAGGGCGTTTATTCAAAGGAAATATAAGTAAAAAAGAGTAAAACGCAATATTTTTCCAGGATTCGTCATTTCGCCTGATTTTTCATATAGTTTAAGAATTTTCGGTATTGGCCGTGTGTACAGGGGATATGTAAGTAAAGCCACAGTAACACCATATTTTTCCAACATTCTTCATTTCGCCTTATTGTGCAGAGGAAATCGAGGAAAATAATGGAAAATGATATACTTTATGTAGTCTCGATAAAGGGCGTTTATTCAAAGGAAATATAAGTAAAAACAGTGGAACGTCATATTTATCCAGGATTCTTCATTTCGCCTGATATTTGATATATTTTAAGAATTTTCGGTATTGGCCGTTTGTACAGGGGAAATTTAAGTAAAGCCACAGAAACACCATATTTTTCCAACATTCTTCATTTCGCTTTATTTTGCAGAGGAAATCGAGATAAATAATGGAAAATGATATACCTTATGTAGTCTCGATAAAGGGCGTTTATTCAAAGAAAATGTAAGCAAAAAGAGTGAAACGCAATATTTTTCCAGGATTCTTCATTTCGCCTGATTTTTGATGTATTTTATGAATTTTCGGTATTGGCCGTGTGTACAGGGGAAATGTATGTAAAGCCACAGGAACATCATACTTTTCCAATTTTCTTCATTTCGCTTTATTTTGCAGAGGAAATCGAGATAAATAATGGAAAATGATATACTTTATGTAGTCTGGATAAAGGGCGTTTATTCAAAGGAAATATAAGTAAAAAAGAGTAAAACGGAACTTTTTTTTCCAGGATTCGTCATTTCGCCTGATTTTTCATATAGTTTAAGAATTTTCGGTATTGGTCGTGTGTACAGGGGATATGTAAGTAAAGCCACAGGAACACCATATTTTCCCAACATTCTTCATTTCGCCTTATTGTGCAGAGGAAATCGAGGAAAATAATGGAAAATGATATACTTTATGTAGTCTCGATATTGGGTGTTTATTCAAAGAAAATGTAAGTAAAAAGATTGGAACGCAATATTTTTCCAGGATTCTTCATTTCGCCTGATTTTTGATATATTTTATGAATTTTCGGTATTGGCCGTTTGTACAGGGGAAATGTAAGTAAAGCCACAGAAACACCATATTTTTTCAACATTCTTCATTTCGCTTTATTTTGCAGAGGAAATCGAGATAAATAATGGAAAATGATATACTTTATGTAGTCTCGATAAAGGGCGTTTATTCAAAGGAAATATAAGTAAAAAAGAGTAAAACGCAATATTTTTCCAGGATTCGTCATTTCGCCTGATTTTTGATATATTTTATGAATTTTCGGTATTGGCCGTTTGTACAGGGGAAATGTAAGTAAAGCCACAGAAACACCATATTTTTTCAACATTCTTCATTTCGCTTTATTTTGCAGAGGAAATCGAGATAAATAATGGAAAATGATATACTTTATGTAGTCTCGATAAAGGGCGTTTATTCAAAGGAAATATAAGTAAAAAAGAGTAAAACGCAATATTTTTCCAGGATTCGTCATTTCGCCTGATTTTTCATATAGTTTAAGAATTTTCGGTATTGGCCGTGTGTACAGGGGATATGTAAGTAAAGCCACAGTAACACCATATTTTTCCAACATTCTTCATTTCGCCTTATTGTGCAGAGGAAATCGAGGAAAATAATGGAAAATGATATACTTTATGTAGTCTCGATAAAGGGCGTTTATTCAAAGGAAATATAAGTAAAAACAGTGGAACGTCATATTTATCCAGGATTCTTCATTTCGCCTGATATTTGATATATTTTAAGAATTTTCGGTATTGGCCGTTTGTACAGGGGAAATTTAAGTAAAGCCACAGAAACACCATATTTTTCCAACATTCTTCATTTCGCTTTATTTTGCAGAGGAAATCGAGATAAATAATGGAAAATGATATACTTTATGTAGTCTCGATAAAGTGCGTTTATTCAAAGGAAATATAAGTAAAAAAGAGTAGAACGGAACTTTTTTTTCCAGGATTCGTCATTTCGCCTGATTTTTCATATAGTTTAAGAATTTTCGGTATTGGCCGTGTGTACAGGAGAAATGTAAGTCAAGCCACAGGAACACCATATTTTTCCAACATTCTTCATTTCGCCTTATTTTGCAGAGGAAATCTAGAAAAATAATTGAAAATGATATATTTTATGAATTCTCGATATTGGGCGTTTATTCAAAGGAAATATAAGTAAAAACAGTGGAACGTCATATTTATCCAGGATTCTTCATTTCGCCTGATATTTGATATATTTTAAGAATTTTCGGTATTGGCCGTTTGTACAGGGGAAATGTAAGTAAAGCCACAGAAACACCATATTTTTCCAACATTCTTCATTTCGCTTTATTTTGCAGAGGAAATCGAGTTAAATAATGGAAAATGATATACTTTATGTAGTCTCGATAAAGGGCGTTTATTCAAAGGAAATATAAGTAAAAAAGAGTAAAACGGAACTTTTTTTTCCAGGATTCGTCATTTCGCCTGATTTTTCATATAGTTTAAGAATTTTCGGTATTTGCCGTGTGTACAGGGGAAATGTAAGTAAAGCCACAGAAACACCATATTTTTCCAACATTCTTCATTTCGCTTTATTTTGCAGAGGAAATCGAGATAAATAATGGAAAATGATATACTTTATGTAGTCTCGATAAAGGGCGTTTATTCAAAGGAAATATAAGTAAAAAAGAGTAAAACGCAATATTTTTCCAGGATTCGTCATTTCGCCTGATTTTTCATATAGTTTAAGAATTTTCGGTATTGGCCGTGTGTACAGGGGATATGTAAGTAAAGCCACAGGAACACCATATTTTTCCAACATTCTTCATTTCGCCTTATTGTGCAGAGGAAATCGAGGAAAATAATTGAAAATGATATACTTTATGAATTCTCGATATTGGGTGTTTATTCAAAGAAAATATAAGTAAAAAGATTGGAACGCAATATTTTTCCAGGATTCTTCATTTCGCCTGATTTTTGATATATTTTATGAATTTTCGGTATTGGCCGTTTGTACAGGGGAAATGTAAGTAAAGCCACAGGAACACCATATTTTTCCAACATACTTCATTTCGCCTTATTGTGCAGAGGAAATCGAGTTAAATAATGGAAAATGATATACTTTATGTAGTCTCGATAAAGGGCGTTTATTCAAAGGAAATATAAGTAAAAAAGAGTAAAACGGAACTTTTTTTTCCAGGATTCGTCATTTCGCCTGATTTTTCATATAGTTTAAGAATTTTCGGTATTTGCCGTGTGTACAGGGGAAATGTAAGTAAAGCCACAGAAACACCATATTTTTCCAACATTCTTCATTTCGCTTTATTTTGCAGAGGAAATCGAGATAAATAATGGAAAATGATATACTTTATGTAGTCTCGATAAAGGGCGTTTATTCAAAGGAAATATAAGTAAAAAAGAGTAAAACGGAACTTTTTTTTCCAGGATTCGTCATTTCGCCTGATTTTTCATATAGTTTAAGAATTTTCGGTATTTGCCGTGTGTACAGGGGAAATGTAAGTAAAGCCACAGAAACACCATATTTTTCCAACATTCTTCATTTCGCTTTATTTTGCAGAGGAAATCGAGATAAATAATGGAAAATGATATACTTTATGTAGTCTCGATAAAGGGCGTTTATTCAAAGGAAATATAAGTAAAAAAGAGTAAAACGCAATATTTTCCCAGGATTCGTCATTTCGCCTGATTTTTCATATAGTTTAAGAATTTTCGGTATTGGCCGTGTGTACAGGGGATATGTAAGTAAAGCCACAGGAACACCATATTTTTCCAACATTCTTCATTTCGCGTTATTGTGCAGAGGAAATCGAGGAAAATAATTGAAAATGATATACTTTATGAATTCTCGATATTGGGTGTTTATTCAAAGAAAATATAAGTAAAAAGAGTGAAACGCAATATTTTTCCAGGATTCTTCATTTCGCCTGATTTTTGATATATTTTATGAATTTTCGGTATTGGCCGTTTGCACAGGGGAAATGTAAGTAAAGCCACAGGAACACCATATTTTTCCAACATTCTTCATTTCGCCTTATTTTGCAGAGGAAATCGAGAAAAATAATTGAAAATGATATACTTTATGAATTCTCGATATTGGGTGTTTGTATGAACGAAATATAAGTAAAAAGAGTGAAACGCAATATTTATCCAGGATTCTTCATTTCGCCTGATTTTTGATATATTTTAAGAATTTTCGGTATTGGCCGTGCGTACAGAGGAAATGTAAGCAAAGCCACAGGAACACCATATTTTTCCAACATTCTTCATTTCGCTTTATTTTGCAGAGGAAATCGAGAAAAATAATTGAAAATGATATATTTTATTAATTCTCGATATTGGGTGTTTGTACAAAGGAAATATAAGTAAAAAAGAGTAAAACGTAATATTTTCCAGGATTTTTCATTTCGCCTGATCTTTCATATATAATTAAGAATTTTCGATATTGGCCGTGTGTACAGGAGAAATGTAAGTCAAGCCACAGGAACACCATATTTTTCCAACATTCTTCATTTCGCCTTATTTTGCAGAGGAAATCGAGAAGAATAATTGAAAATGATATATTTTATGAATTCTCGATATTGGGCGTTTATTCAAAGGAAATATAAGTAAAAACAGTGGAACGTCATATTTATCCAGGATTCTTCATTTCGCCTGATATTTGATATATTTTAAGAATTTTCGGTATTGGCCGTTTGTACAGGGGAAATGTAAGTAAAGCCACAGAAACACCATATTTTTCCAACATTCTTCATTTCGCTTTATTTTGCAGAGGAAATCGAGGAAAATAATGGAAAATGATATACTTTATGTAGTCTCGATAAAGGGCGTTTATTCAAAGGAAATATAAGTAAAAAGATTGGAACGCAATATTTTTCCAGGATTCTTCATTTCGCCTGATTTTTGATATATTTTATGAATTTTCGGTATTGGCCGTTTGTACAGGGGAAATGTAAGTAAAGCCACAGGAACACCATATTTTTCCAACATACTTCATTTCGCCTTATTGTGCAGAGGAAATCGAGGAAAATAATTGAAAATGATATACTTTATGAATTCTCGATATTGGGTGTTTATTCAAAGAAAATATAAGTAAAAAGATTGGAACGCAATATTTTTCCAGGATTCTTCATTTCGCCTGATTTTTGATATATTTTATGAATTTTCGGTATTGGCCGTTTGTACAGGGGAAATGTAAGTAAAGCCACAGAAACACCATATTTTTTCAACATTCTTCATTTCGCCTTATTGTGCAGAGGAAATCGAGGAAAATAATGGAAAATGATATACTTTATGTAGTCTCGATAAAGGGCGTTTATTTAAAGGAAATATAAGTAAAAAAGAGTAAAACGCAATATTTTTCCAGGATTCGTCATTTCGCCTGATTTTTCATATAGTTTAAGAATTTTCGGTATTGGCCGTGTGTACAGGGGATATGTAAGTAAAGCCACAGGAACACCATATTTTTCCAACATTCTTCATTTCGCCTTATTGTGCAGAGGAAATCGAGGAAAATAATGGAAAATGATATACTTTATGTAGTCTCGATAAAGGGCGTTTATTCAAAGGAAATATAAGTAAAAAGATTGGAACGCAATATTTTTCCAGGATTCTTCATTTCGCCTGATTTTTGATATATTTTATGAATTTTCGGTATTGGCCGTTTGTACAGGGGAAATGTAAGAAAAGCCACAGAAACACCATATTTTTTCAACATTCTTCATTTCGCTTTATTTTGCAGAGGAAATCGAGATAAATAATGGAAAATGATATACTTTATGTAGTCTCGATAAAGGGCGTTTATTCAAAGGAAATATAAGTAAAAAAGAGTAAAACGCAATATTTTCCCAGGATTCGTCATTTCGCCTGATTTTTCATATAGTTTAAGAATTTTCGGTATTGGCCGTGTGTACAGGGGATATGTAAGTAAAGCCACAGGAACACCATATTTTTCCAACATTCTTCATTTCGCGTTATTGTGCAGAGGAAATCGAGGAAAATAATTGAAAATGATATACTTTATGAATTCTCGATATTGGGTGTTTATTCAAAGAAAATATAAGTAAAAAGAGTGAAACGCAATATTTTTCCAGGATTCTTCATTTCGCCTGATTTTTGATATATTTTATGAATTTTCGGTATTGGCCGTTTGCACAGGGGAAATGTAAGTAAAGCCACAGGAACACCATATTTTTCCAACATTCTTCATTTCGCCTTATTTTGCAGAGGAAATCGAGAAAAATAATTGAAAATGATATACTTTATGAATTCTCGATATTGGGTGTTTGTATGAACGAAATATAAGTAAAAAGAGTGAAACGCAATATTTATCCAGGATTCTTCATTTCGCCTGATTTTTGATATATTTTAAGAATTTTCGGTATTGGCCGTGCGTACAGAGGAAATGTAAGCAAAGCCACAGGAACACCATATTTTTCCAACATTCTTCATTTCGCTTTATTTTGCAGAGGAAATCGAGAAAAATAATTGAAAATGATATATTTTATTAATTCTCGATATTGGGTGTTTGTACAAAGGAAATATAAGTAAAAAAGAGTAAAACGTAATATTTTCCAGGATTTTTCATTTCGCCTGATCTTTCATATATAATTAAGAATTTTCGATATTGGCCGTGTGTACAGGAGAAATGTAAGTCAAGCCACAGGAACACCATATTTTTCCAACATTCTTCATTTCGCCTTATTTTGCAGAGGAAATCGAGAAGAATAATTGAAAATGATATATTTTATGAATTCTCGATATTGGGCGTTTATTCAAAGGAAATATAAGTAAAAACAGTGGAACGTCATATTTATCCAGGATTCTTCATTTCGCCTGATATTTGATATATTTTAAGAATTTTCGGTATTGGCCGTTTGTACAGGGGAAATGTAAGTAAAGCCACAGAAACACCATATTTTTCCAACATTCTTCATTTCGCTTTATTTTGCAGAGGAAATCGAGGAAAATAATGGAAAATGATATACTTTATGTAGTCTCGATAAAGGGCGTTTATTCAAAGGAAATATAAGTAAAAAGATTGGAACGCAATATTTTTCCAGGATTCTTCATTTCGCCTGATTTTTGATATATTTTATGAATTTTCGGTATTGGCCGTTTGTACAGGGGAAATGTAAGTAAAGCCACAGAAACACCATATTTTTTCAACATTCTTCATTTCGCTTTATTTTGCAGAGGAAATCGAGATAAATAATGGAAAATGATATACTTTATGTAGTCTCGATAAAGGGCGTTTATTCAAAGGAAATATAAGTAAAAAAGAGTAAAACGCAATATTTTTCCAGGATTCGTCATTTCGCCTGATTTTTCATATAGTTTAAGAATTTTCGGTATTGGCCGTGTGTACAGGGGATATGTAAGTAAAGCCACAGTAACACCATATTTTTCCAACATTCTTCATTTCGCCTTATTGTGCAGAGGAAATCGAGGAAAATAATGGAAAATGATATACTTTATGTAGTCTCGATAAAGGGCGTTTATTCAAAGGAAATATAAGTAAAAACAGTGGAACGTCATATTTATCCAGGATTCTTCATTTCGCCTGATATTTGATATATTTTAAGAATTTTTGGTATTGGCCGTTTGTACAGGGGAAATTTAAGTAAAGCCACAGAAACACCATATTTTTCCAACATTCTTCATTTCGCTTTATTTTGCAGAGGAAATCGAGATAAATAATGGAAAATGATATACTTTATGTAGTCTCGATAAAGGGCGTTTATTCAAAGGAAATATAAGTAAAAAAGAGTAGAACGGAACTTTTTTTTCCAGGATTCGTCATTTCGCCTGATTTTTCATATAGTTTAAGAATTTTCGGTATTGGCCGTGTGTACAGGAGAAATGTAAGTCAAGCCACAGGAACACCATATTTTTCCAACATTCTTCATTTCGCCTTATTTTGCAGAGGAAATCTAGAAAAATAATTGAAAATGATATATTTTATGAATTCTCGATATTGGGCGTTTAT
This sequence comes from Anthrax anthrax, assembly GCA_963971155.1. NCBI lineage: Eukaryota > Metazoa > Arthropoda > Insecta > Diptera > Bombyliidae > Anthrax > Anthrax anthrax. Next base: position 20,839,187 of record OZ020118.1, read on the forward strand.
TCAAAGGAAATATAAGTAAAAACAGTGGAACGTCATATTTATCCAGGATTCTTCATTTCGCCTGATATTTGATATATTTTAAGAATTTTTGGTATTGGCCGTTTGTACAGGGGAAATGTAAGTAAAGCCACAGAAACACCATATTTTTCCAACATTCTTCATTTCGCTTTATTTTGCAGAGGAAATCGAGTTAAATAATGGAAAATGATATACTTTATGTAGTCTCGATAAAGGGCGTTTATTCAAAGGAAATATAAGTAAAAAAGAGTAAAACGGAACTTTTTTTTCCAGGATTCGTCATTTCGCCTGATTTTTCATATAGTTTAAGAATTTTCGGTATTTGCCGTGTGTACAGGGGAAATGTAAGTAAAGCCACAGAAACACCATATTTTTCCAACATTCTTCATTTCGCTTTATTTTGCAGAGGAAATCGAGATAAATAATGGAAAATGATATACTTTATGTAGTCTCGATAAAGGGCGTTTATTCAAAGGAAATATAAGTAAAAAAGAGTAAAACGCAATATTTTTCCAGGATTCGTCATTTCGCCTGATTTTTCATATAGTTTAAGAATTTTCGGTATTGGCCGTGTGTACAGGGGATATGTAAGTAAAGCCACAGGAACACCATATTTTTCCAACATTCTTCATTTCGCCTTATTGTGCAGAGGAAATCGAGGAAAATAATTGAAAATGATATACTTTATGAATTCTCGATATTGGGTGTTTATTCAAAGAAAATATAAGTAAAAAGATTGGAACGCAATATTTTTCCAGGATTCTTCATTTCGCCTGATTTTTGATATATTTTATGAATTTTCGGTATTGGCCGTTTGTACAGGGGAAATGTAAGTAAAGCCACAGGAACACCATATTTTTCCAACATACTTCATTTCGCCTTATTGTGCAGAGGAAATCGAGGAAAATAATTGAAAATGATATACTTTATGAATTCTCGATATTGGGTGTTTATTCAAAGAAAATATAAGTAAAAAGATTGGAACGCAATATTTTTCCAGGATTCTTCATTTCGCCTGATTTTTGATATATTTTATGAATTTTCGGTATTGGCCGTTTGTACAGGGGAAATGTAAGTAAAGCCACAGAAACACCATATTTTTTCAACATTCTTCATTTCGCCTTATTGTGCAGAGGAAATCGAGGAAAATAATGGAAAATGATATACTTTATGTAGTCTCGATAAAGGGCGTTTATTCAAAGGAAATATAAGTAAAAAAGAGTAAAACGCAATATTTTTCCAGGATTCGTCATTTCGCCTGATTTTTCATATAGTTTAAGAATTTTCGGTATTGGCCATGTGTACAGGGGATATGTAAGTAAAGCCACAGGAACACCATATTTTTCCAACATTCTTCATTTCGCCTTATTGTGCAGAGGAAATCGAGGAAAATAATAGAAAATGATATACTTTATGTAGTCTCGATAAAGGGCGTTTATTCAAAGGAAATATAAGTAAAAAGATTGGAACGCAATATTTTTCCAGGATTCTTCATTTCGCCTGATTTTTGATATATTTTATGAATTTTCGGTATTGGCCGTTTGTACAGGGGAAATGTAAGTAAAGCCACAGAAACACCATATTTTTTCAACATTCTTCATTTCGCTTTATTTTGCAGAGGAAATCGAGATAAATAATGGAAAATGATATACTTTATGTAGTCTCGATAAAGGGCGTTTATTCAAAGGAAATATAAGTAAAAAAGAGTAAAACGCAATATTTTCCCAGGATTCGTCATTTCGCCTGATTTTTCATATAGTTTAAGAATTTTCGGTATTGGCCGTGTGTACAGGGGATATGTAAGTAAAGCCACAGGAACACCATATTTTTCCAACATTCTTCATTTCGCGTTATTGTGCAGAGGAAATCGAGGAAAATAATTGAAAATGATATACTTTATGAATTCTCGATATTGGGTGTTTATTCAAAGAAAATATAAGTAAAAAGAGTGAAACGCAATATTTTTCCAGGATTCTTCATTTCGCCTGATTTTTGATATATTTTATGAATTTTCGGTATTGGCCGTTTGCACAGGGGAAATGTAAGTAAAGCCACAGGAACACCATATTTTTCCAACATTCTTCATTTCGCCTTATTTTGCAGAGGAAATCGAGAAAAATAATTGAAAATGATATACTTTATGAATTCTCGATATTGGGTGTTTGTATAAACGAAATATAAGTAAAAAGAGTGAAACGCAATATTTATCCAGGATTCTTCATTTCGCCTGATTTTTGATATATTTTAAGAATTTTCGGTATTGGCCGTGCGTACAGAGGAAATGTAAGCAAAGCCACAGGAACACCATATTTTTCCAACATTCTTCATTTCGCTTTATTTTGCAGAGGAAATCGAGAAAAATAATTGAAAATGATATATTTTATTAATTCTCGATATTGGGTGTTTGTACAAAGGAAATATAAGTAAAAAAGAGTAAAACGTAATATTTTCCAGGATTTTTCATTTCGCCTGATCTTTCATATATAATTAAGAATTTTCGATATTGGCCGTGTGTACAGGAGAAATGTAAGTCAAGCCACAGGAACACCATATTTTTCCAACATTCTTCATTTCGCCTTATTTTGCAGAGGAAATCGAGAAGAATAATTGAAAATGATATATTTTATGAATTCTCGATATTGGGCGTTTATTCAAAGGAAATATAAGTAAAAACAGTGGAACGTCATATTTATCCAGGATTCTTCATTTCGCCTGATATTTGATATATTTTAAGAATTTTCGGTATTGGCCGTTTGTACAGGGGAAATGTAAGTAAAGCCACAGAAACACCATATTTTTCCAACATTCTTCATTTCGCTTTATTTTGCAGAGGAAATCGAGGAAAATAATGGAAAATGATATACTTTATGTAGTCTCGATAAAGGGCGTTTATTCAAAGGAAATATAAGTAAAAAGATTGGAACGCAATATTTTTCCAGGATTCTTCATTTCGCCTGATTTTTGATATATTTTATGAATTTTCGGTATTGGCCGTTTGTACAGGGGAAATGTAAGTAAAGCCACAGAAACACCATATTTTTTCAACATTCTTCATTTCGCTTTATTTTGCAGAGGAAATCGAGATAAATAATGGAAAATGATATACTTTATGTAGTCTCGATAAAGGGCGTTTATTCAAAGGAAATATAAGTAAAAAAGAGTAAAACGCAATATTTTTCCAGGATTCGTCATTTCGCCTGATTTTTCATATAGTTTAAGAATTTTCGGTATTGGCCGTGTGTACAGGGGATATGTAAGTAAAGCCACAGTAACACCATATTTTTCCAACATTCTTCATTTCGCCTTATTGTGCAGAGGAAATCGAGGAAAATAATGGAAAATGATATACTTTATGTAGTCTCGATAAAGGGCGTTTATTCAAAGGAAATATAAGTAAAAACAGTGGAACGTCATATTTATCCAGGATTCTTCATTTCGCCTGATATTTGATATATTTTAAGAATTTTCGGTATTGGCCGTTTGTACAGGGGAAATTTAAGTAAAGCCACAGAAACACCATATTTTTCCAACATTCTTCATTTCGCTTTATTTTGCAGAGGAAATCGAGATAAATAATGGAAAATGATATACTTTATGTAGTCTCGATAAAGGGCGTTTATTCAAAGGAAATATAAGTAAAAAAGAGTAAAACGCAATATTTTTCCAGGATTCGTCATTTCGCCTGATTTTTCATATAGTTTAAGAATTTTCGGTATTGGCCGTGTGTACAGGAGAAATGTAAGTCAAGCCACAGGAACACCATATTTTTCCAACATTCTTCATTTCGCCTTATTTTGCAGAGGAAATCTAGAAAAATAATTGAAAATGATATATTTTATGAATTCTCGATATTGGGCGTTTATTCAAAGGAAATATAAGTAAAAACAGTGGAACGTCATATTTATCCAGGATTCTTCATTTCGCCTGATATTTGATATATTTTAAGAATTTTTGGTATTGGCCGTTTGTACAGGGGAAATGTAAGTAAAGCCACAGAAACACCATATTTTTCCAACATTCTTCATTTCGCTTTATTTTGCAGAGGAAATCGAGTTAAATAATGGAAAATGATATACTTTATGTAGTCTCGATAAAGGGCGTTTATTCAAAGGAAATATAAGTAAAAAAGAGTAAAACGGAACTTTTTTTTCCAGGATTCGTCATTTCGCCTGATTTTTCATATAGTTTAAGAATTTTCGGTATTTGCCGTGTGTACAGGGGAAATGTAAGTAAAGCCACAGAAACACCATATTTTTCCAACATTCTTCATTTCGCTTTATTTTGCAGAGGAAATCGAGATAAATAATGGAAAATGATATACTTTATGTAGTCTCGATAAAGGGCGTTTATTCAAAGGAAATATAAGTAAAAAAGAGTAAAACGCAATATTTTTCCAGGATTCGTCATTTCGCCTGATTTTTCATATAGTTTAAGAATTTTCGGTATTGGCCGTGTGTACAGGGGATATGTAAGTAAAGCCACAGGAACACCATATTTTTCCAACATTCTTCATTTCGCCTTATTGTGCAGAGGAAATCGAGGAAAATAATTGAAAATGATATACTTTATGAATTCTCGATATTGGGTGTTTATTCAAAGAAAATATAAGTAAAAAGATTGGAACGCAATATTTTTCCAGGATTCTTCATTTCGCCTGATTTTTGATATATTTTATGAATTTTCGGTATTGGCCGTTTGTACAGGGGAAATGTAAGTAAAGCCACAGGAACACCATATTTTTCCAACATACTTCATTTCGCCTTATTGTGCAGAGGAAATCGAGGAAAATAATTGAAAATGATATACTTTATGAATTCTCGATATTGGGTGTTTATTCAAAGAAAATATAAGTAAAAAGATTGGAACGCAATATTTTTCCAGGATTCTTCATTTCGCCTGATTTTTGATATATTTTATGAATTTTCGGTATTGGCCGTTTGTACAGGGGAAATGTAAGTAAAGCCACAGAAACTCCATATTTTTTCAACATTCTTCATTTCGCCTTATTGTGCAGAGGAAATCGAGGAAAATAATGGAAAATGATATACTTTATGTAGTCTCGATAAAGGGCGTTTATTCAAAGGAAATATAAGTAAAAAAGAGTAAAACGCAATATTTTTCCAGGATTCGTCATTTCGCCTGATTTTTCATATAGTTTAAGAATTTTCGGTATTGGCCGTGTGTACAGGGGATATGTAAGTAAAGCCACAGGAACACCATATTTTTCCAACATTCTTCATTTCGCCTTATTGTGCAGAGGAAATCGAGGAAAATAATGGAAAATGATATACTTTATGTAGTCTCGATAAAGGGCGTTTATTCAAAGGAAATATAAGTAAAAAGATTGGAACGCAATATTTTTCCAGGATTCTTCATTTCGCCTGATTTTTGATATATTTTATGAATTTTCGGTATTGGCCGTTTGTACAGGGGAAATGTAAGTAAAGCCACAGAAACACCATATTTTTTCAACATTCTTCATTTCGCTTTATTTTGCAGAGGAAATCGAGATAAATAATGGAAAATGATATACTTTATGTAGTCTCGATAAAGGGCGTTTATTCAAAGGAAATATAAGTAAAAAAGAGTAAAACGCAATATTTTCCCAGGATTCGTCATTTCGCCTGATTTTTCATATAGTTTAAGAATTTTCGGTATTGGCCGTGTGTACAGGGGATATGTAAGTAAAGCCACAGGAACACCATATTTTTCCAACATTCTTCATTTCGCGTTATTGTGCAGAGGAAATCGAGGAAAATAATTGAAAATGATATACTTTATGAATTCTCGATATTGGGTGTTTATTCAAAGAAAATATAAGTAAAAAGAGTGAAACGCAATATTTTTCCAGGATTCTTCATTTCGCCTGATTTTTGATATATTTTATGAATTTTCGGTATTGGCCGTTTGCACAGGGGAAATGTAAGTAAAGCCACAGGAACACCATATTTTTCCAACATTCTTCATTTCGCCTTATTTTGCAGAGGAAATCGAGAAAAATAATTGAAAATGATATACTTTATGAATTCTCGATATTGGGTGTTTTTATAAACGAAATATAAGTAAAAAGAGTGAAACGCAATATTTATCCAGGATTCTTCATTTCGCCTGATTTTTGATATATTTTAAGAATTTTCGGTATTGGCCGTGCGTACAGAGGAAATGTAAGCGAAGCCACAGGAACACCATATTTTCCCAACATTCTTCATTTCGCCTTATTGTGCAGAGGAAATCGAGGAAAATAATTGAAAATGATATACTTTATGAATTCTCGATATTGGGTGTTTATTCAAAGAAAATGTAAGTAAAAAGATTGGAACGCAATATTTTTCCAGGAGTCTTAATTCGCCTGATTTTTGATATATTTTATGAATTTTCGGTATTGGCCGTTTGTACAGGGGAAATGTAAGTAAAGCCACAGAAACGCCATATTTTTTCAACATTCTTCATTTCGCCTTATTGTGCAGAGGAAATCGAGGAAAATAATGGAAAATGATATACTTTATGTAGTCTCGATAAAGGGCGTTTATTCAAAGGAAATATAAGTAAAAAGATTGGAACGCAATATTTTTCCAGGATTCTTCATTTCGCCTGATTTTTGATATATTTTATGAATTTTCGGTATTGGCCGTTTGTACAGGGGAAATGTAAGTAAAGCCACAGAAACACCATATTTTTTCAACATTCTTCATTTCGCTTTATTTTGCAGAGGAAATCGAGATAAATAATGGAAAATGATATACTTTATGTAGTCTCGATAAAGGGCGTTTATTCAAAGGAAATATAAGTAAAAAAGAGTAAAACGCAATATTTTCCCAGGATTCGTCATTTCGCCTGATTTTTCATATAGTTTAAGAATTTTCGGTATTGGCCGTGTGTACAGGGGATATGTAAGTAAAGCCACAGGAACACCATATTTTTCCAACATTCTTCATTTCGCCTTATTGTGCAGAGGAAATCGAGGAAAATAATTGAAAATGATATACTTTATGAATTCTCGATATTGGGTGTTTATTCAAAGAAAATATAAGTAAAAAGAGTGAAACGCAATATTTTTCCAGGATTCTTCATTTCGCCTGATTTTTGATATATTTTATGAATTTTCGGTATTGGCCGTGTGTACAGGGGAAATGTAAGTAAAGCCACAGAAACACCATATTTTTTCAACATTCTTCATTTCGCTTTATTTTGCAGAGGAAATCGAGATAAATAATGGAAAATGATATACTTTATGTAGTCTCGATAAAGGGCGTTTATTCAAAGGAAATATAAGTAAAAAGAGTGAAACGCAATATTTTTCCAGGATTCTTCATTTCGCCTGATTTTTAATATATTTTATGAATTTTCGGTATTGGCCGTTTGCACAGGGGAAATGTAAGTAAAGCCACAGGAACACCATATTTTTCCAACATTCTTCATTTCGCCTTATTTTGCAGAGGAAATCGAGAAAAATAATTGAAAATGATATATTTTATGAATTCTCGATATTGGGTGTTTGTACAAAGGAAATATAAGTAAAAAAGAGTAAAACGCAATATTTTCCAGGATTTTTCATTTCGCCTGATCTTTCATATATAATTAAGAATTTTCGATATTGGCCGTGTGTACAGGGGAAGTGTAAGTAAAGCCACAGGAACACCATATTTTTCCAACATTCTTCATTTCGCTTTATTTTGCAGAGGAAATCGAAAAAAATAATTGAAAATGATATATTTTATGAATTCTCGATATTGGGTGTTTGTACAAAGGAAATATAAGTAAAAAAGAGTTATACGCAATATTTTCCAGGATTCTTCATTTCGCCTGATTTTTCATATATAATTTAAGAATTTTCGGTATTGGCCGTTTGTACGGGGGAAGTGTAAGTAAAGCCGCAGGAACACCATATTTTTCCAAGATTCTTCATTTCGTCTTATTTTGCGATGGAAATCGAGAAAAATAATTGAAAATGATATATTTTATGAATTCTCGATATTGGGTGTTTGTACAAAGGAAATATAAGTAAAAAAGAGTAAAACGCAATATTTTTCCAGGATTCGTCATTTCGCCTGATTTTTCATATATTTTAAGAATTTTCAGTATTGGCCGTTTGTACAGGGGAAATGTAAGTAAAGCCACAGGAACACCATATTTTTCCAACATTCTTCATTTCGCCTTATTTTGCAGGGTAAATCGAGATAAATAATGGAAAATTATATATTTTATGTAGTCTCGATAACGGGCGTTTATTCAAAGGAAATATAAGTAAAAACAGTGGAACGTCATATTTTTCCAGGATTCTTCATTTCGCATGATTTTGCTTAAGAACTCGAGAAAAATAATGGAAAATGATATATTTTAGGAATTCTCGATATTGGCCGGTTGTACAGGGGAAATGTAAGTAAAGCCACAGGAACACCATATTTTTCCAACATTCTTCATTTCGCTTTATTTTGCAGAGGAAATCGAAAAAAATAATTGAAAATGATATATTTTATGAATTCTCGATATTGGGTGTTTGTACAAAGGAAATATAAGTAAAAAAGAGTTATACGCAATATTTTCCAGGATTCTTCATTTCGCCTGATTTTTCATATATAATTTAAGAATTTTCGATATTGGCCGTGTGTACAGGGGAAATGTAAGTAAAGCCACAGGAACACCATATTTTGCCAACATTCTTCATTTCGCTTTATTTTGCAGAGGAAATCGAGAAAAATAATTGAAAATGATATATTTTATGAATTCTCGATATTGGGTGTTTGTACAAAGGAAATATAAGTAAAAAAGAGTTATACGCAATATTTTCCAGGATTCTTCATTTCGCCTGATATTTCTTATAATAATTTAAGAATTTTCGATATTGGCCGTGTGTACAGGGGTATTGTAAGCAAAGCCGCAGGAACACCATATTTTTCCAAGATTCTTCATTTCGTCTTATTTTGCGATGGAAATCGAGAAAAATAATTGAAAATGATATATTTTATGAATTCTCGATATTAGGCGTTTATTCAAAGGAAATATAAGTAGAAAGAGTAGAACGCAATATTTTTCCAGGATTCTTCATTTCGCATGATTTTGCTTAAGAACTCGAGAAAAATAATGGAAAATGATATATTTTAGGAATTCTCGATATTGGCCGGTTGTACAGGGGAAGTGTAAGTAAAGCCACAGGAACACAATATTTTTCCAACATTCTTCATTTCGCTTTATTTTGCAGAGGAAATCGAAAAAAATAATTGAAAATGATATATTTTATGAATTCTCGATATTGGGTGTTTGTACAAAGGAAATATAAGTAAAAAAGAGTTATACGCAATATTTTCCAGGATTCTTCATTTCGCCTGATTTTTCATATATAATTTAAGAATTTTCGGTATTGGCCGTTTGTACAGGGGAAGTGTCAGTAAAGCCGCAGGAACACCATATTTTTTCAAGATTCTTCATTTCGTCTTATTTTGCGATGGAAATCGAGAAAAATAATTGAAAATGATATATTTTATGAATTCTCGATATTGGGCGTTTATTCAAAGGAAATATAAGTAGAAAGAGTAGAACGCAATATTTTTCCAGGATTCTTCATTTCGCATGATTTTGCTTAAGAACTCGAGAAAAATAATGGAAAATGATATATTTTAGGAATTCTCGATATTGGCCGGTTGTACAGGGGAAGTGTAAGTAAAGCCACAGGAACACCATATTTTTCCAACATTCTTCATTTCGCTTTATTTTGCAGAGGAAATCGAGAAAAATAATTGAAAATGATATATTTTATGAATTCTCGATATTGGGCGTTTATTCAAAGGAAATATAAGTAGAAAGAGTAGAACGCAATATTTTTCCAGGATTCTTCATTTCGCATGATTTTGCTTAAGAACTCGAGAAAAATAATGGAAAATGATATATATTAGGAATTCTCGATATTGGCCGGTTGTACAGGGGAAGTGTAAGTAAAGCCACAGGAACACAATATTTTTCCAACATTCTTCATTTCGCTTTATTTTGCAGAGGAAATCGAAAAAAATAATTGAAAATGATATATTTTATGAATTCTCGATATTGGGTGTTTGTACAAAAGAAATATAAGTAAAAAAGAGTTATACGCAATATTTTCCAGGATTCTTCATTTCGCCTGATTTTTCGTATATAATTTAAGAATTTTCGGTATTGGCCGTTTGTACGGGGGAAGTGTAAGTAAAGCCGCAGGAACACCATATTTTTCCAAGATTCTTCATTTCGTCTTATTTTGCGATGGAAATCGAGAAAAATAATTGAAAATGATATATTTTATGAATTCTCGATATTGGGTGTTTATTCAAAGAAAATATAAGTAAAAAGATTGGAACGCAATATTTTTCCAGGATTCTTCATTTCGCCTGATTTTTCATATAGTTTAAGAATTTTCGGTATTGGCCGTGTGTACAGGAGAAATGTAAGTAAAGCCACTGTAACACCATATTTTTCCAACATTCTTCATTTCGCCTTATTGTGCAGAGGAAATCGAGGAAAATAATGGAAAATGATATACTTTATGTAGTCTCGATAAAGGGCGTTTATTCAAAGGAAATATAAGTTAAAAAGAGTAAAACGCAATATTTTTCCAGGATTCGTCATTTCGCCTGATTTTTCATATAGTTTAAGAATTTTCGGTATTGGCCGTGTGTACAGGGGATATGTAAGTAAAGCCACAGGAACACCATATTTTTCCAACATTCTTCATTTCGCCTTATTGTGCAGAGGAAATCGAGGAAAATAATGGAAAATGATATACTTTATGTAGTCTCGATAAAGGGCGTTTATTCAAAGGAAATATAAGTAAAAAGATTGGAACGCAATATTTTTCCAGAATTCTTCATTTCGCCTGATTTTTGATATATTTTATGAATTTTCGGTATTGGCCGTTTGTACAGGGGAAATGTAAGTAAAGCCACAGAAACACCATATTTTTTCAACATTCTTCATTTCGCTTTATTTTGCAGAGGAAATCGAGATAAATAATGGAAAATGATATACTTTATGTAGTCTCGATAAAGGGCGTTTATTCAAAGGAAATATAAGTAAAAAAGAGTAAAACGCAATATTTTCCCAGGATTCGTCATTTCGCCTGATTTTTCATATAGTTTAAGAATTTTCGGTATTGGCCGTGTGTACAGGGGATATGTAAGTAAAGCCACAGGAACACCATATTTTTCCAACATTCTTCATTTCGCCTTATTGTGCAGAGGAAATCGAGGAAAATAATTGAAAATGATATACTTTATGAATTCTCGATATTGGGTGTTTATTCAAAGAAAATATAAGTAAAAAGAGTGAAACGCAATATTTTTCCAGGATTCTTCATTTCGCCTGATTTTTGATATATTTTATGAATTTTCGGTATTGGCCGTGTGTACAGGGGAAATGTAAGTAAAGCCACAGAAACACCATATTTTTCCAACATTCTTCATTTCGCTTTATTTTGCAGAGGAAATCGAGATAAATAATGGAAAATGATATACTTTATGTAGTCTCGATAAAGGGCGTTTATTCAAAGGAAATATAAGTAAAAAAGAGTAAAACGCAATATTTTCCCAGGATTCGTCATTTCGCCTGATTTTTCATATAGTTTAAGAATTTTCGGTATTGGTCGTGTGTACAGGGGATATGTAAGTAAAGCCACAGGAACACCATATTTTCCCAACATTCTTCATTTCGCCTTATTGTGCAGAGGAAATCGAGGAAAATAATTGAAAATGATATACTTTATGAATTCTCGATATTGGGTGTTTATTCAAAGAAAATGTAAGTAAAAAGATTGGAACGCAATATTTTTCCAGGAGTCTTAATTCGCCTGATTTTTGATATATTTTATGAATTTTCGGTATTGGCCGTTTGTACAGGGGAAATGTAAGTAAAGCCACAGAAACGCCATATTTTTTCAACATTCTTCATTTCGCCTTATTGTGCAGAGGAAATCGAGGAAAATAATGGAAAATGATATACTTTATGTAGTCTCGATAAAGGGCGTTTATTCAAAGGAAATATAAGTAAAAAGATTGGAACGCAATATTTTTCCAGGATTCTTCATTTCGCCTGATTTTTGATATATTTTATGAATTTTCGGTATTGGCCGTTTGTACAGGGGAAATGTAAGTAAAGCCACAGAAACACCATATTTTTTCAACATTCTTCATTTCGCTTTATTTTGCAGAGGAAATCGAGATAAATAATGGAAAATGATATACTTTATGTAGTCTCGATAAAGGGCGTTTATTCAAAGGAAATATAAGTAAAAAAGAGTAAAACGCAATATTTTCCCAGGATTCTTCATTTCGCCTTATTGTGCAGAGGAAATCGAGAAAAATAATTGAAAATGATATACTTTATGAATTCTCGATATTGGGTGTTTATTCAAAGAAAATAAAAGTAAAAAGAGTGAAACGCAATATTTTTCCAGGATTCTTCATTTCGCCTGATTTTTGATATATTTTATGAATTTTCGGTATTGGCCGTTTGCACAGGGGAAATGTAAGTAAAGCCACAGGAACACCATATTTTTCCAACATTCTTCATTTCGCCTTATTTTGCAGAGGAAATCGAGAAAAATAATTGAAAATGATATACTTTATGAATTCTCGATATTGGGTGTTTGTATAAACGAAATATAAGTAAAAAGAGTGAAACGAAATATTTATCCAGGATTCTTCATTTCGCCTGATTTTTGATATATTTTATGAATTTTCGGTATTGGCCGTTTGTACAGGGGAAATGTAAGTAAAGCCACAGAAACACCATATTTTTCCAACATTCTTCATTTCGCTTTATTTTGCAGAGGAAATCGAGATAAATAATGGAAAATGATATACTTTATGTAGTCTCGATAAAGGGCGTTTATTCAAAGGAAATATAAGTAAAAAAGAGTAAAACGCAATATTTTCCCAGGATTCGTCATTTCGCCTGATTTTTCATATAGTTTAAGAATTTTCGGTATTGGCCGTGTGTACAGGGGATATGTAAGTAAAGCCACAGGAACACCATATTTTTCCAACATTCTTCATTTCGCCTTATTGTGCAGAGGAAATCGAGGAAAATAATTGAAAATGATATACTTTATGAATTCTCGATATTCGGTGTTTATTCAAAGAAAATATAAGTAAAAAGAGTGAAACGCAATATTTTTCCAGGATTCTTCATTTCGCCTGATTTTTGATATATTTTATGAATTTTCGGTATTGGCCGTGTGTACAGGGGAAATGTAAGTAAAGCCACAGAAACACCATATTTTTCCAACATTCTTCATTTCGCTTTATTTTGCAGAGGAAATCGAGATAAATAATGGAAAATGATATACTTTATGTAGTCTCGATAAAGGGCGTTTATTCAAAGGAAATATAAGTAAAAAAGAGTAAAACGCAATATTTTCCCAGGATTCGTCATTTCGCCTGATTTTTCATATAGTTTAAGAATTTTCGGTATTGGTCGTGTGTACAGGGGATATGTAAGTAAAGGCACAGGAACACCATATTTTCCCAACATTCTTCATTTCGCCTTATTGTGCAGAGGAAATCGAGGAAAATAATTGAAAATGATATACTTTATGAATTCTCGATATTGGGTGTTTATTCAAAGAAAATGTAAGTAAAAAGATTGGAACGCAATATTTTTCCAGGAGTCTTAATTCGCCTGATTTTTGATATATTTTATGAATTTTCGGTATTGGCCGTGTGTACAGGGGAAATGTAAGTAAAGCCACAGAAACACCATATTTTTCCAACATTCTTCATTTCGCTTTATTTTGCAGAGGAAATCGAGATAAATAATGGAAAATGATATACTTTATGTAGTCTCGATAAAGGGCGTTTATTCAAAGGAAATATAAGTAAAAAAGAGTAAAACGCAATATTTTCCCAGGATTCGTCATTTCGCCTGATTTTTCATATAGTTTAAGAATTTTCGGTATTGGTCGTGTGTACAGGGGATATGTAAGTAAAGGCACAGGAACACCATATTTTCCCAACATTCTTCATTTCGCCTTATTGTGCAGAGGAAATCGAGGAAAATAATTGAAAATGATATACTTTATGAATTCTCGATATTGGGTGTTTATTCAAAGAAAATGTAAGTAAAAAGATTGGAACGCAATATTTTTCCAGGAGTCTTAATTCGCCTGATTTTTGATATATTTTATGAATTTTCGGTATTGGCCGTTTGTACAGGGGAAATGTAAGTAAAGCCACAGAAACACCATATTTTTCCAACATTCTTCATTTCGCCTTATTTTGCAGGGTAAATCGAGATAAATAATGGAAAATTATATATTTTATGTAGTCTCGATAACGGGCGTTTATTCAAAGGAAATATAAGTAAAAACAGTGGAACGTCATATTTTTCCAGGATTCTTCATTTCGCATGATTTTGCTTAAGAACTCGAGAAAAATAATGGAAAATGATATATTTTAGGAATTCTCGATATTGGCCGGTTGTACAGGGGAAATGTAAGTAAAGCCACAGGAACACCATATTTTTCCAACATTCTTCATTTCGCTTTATTTTGCAGAGGAAATCGAAAAAAATAATTGAAAATGATATATTTTATGAATTCTCGATATTGGGTGTTTGTACAAAGGAAATATAAGTAAAAAAGAGTTATACGCAATATTTTCCAGGATTCTTCATTTCGCCTGATTTTTCATATATAATTTAAGAATTTTCGATATTGGCCGTGTGTACAGGGGAAATGTAAGTAAAGCCACAGGAACACCATATTTTGCCAACATTCTTCATTTCGCTTTATTTTGCAGAGGAAATCGAGAAAAATAATTGAAAATGATATATTTTATGAATTCTCGATATTGGGTGTTTGTACAAAGGAAATATAAGTAAAAAAGAGTTATACGCAATATTTTCCAGGATTCTTCATTTCGCCTAATATTTCTTATAATAATTTAAGAATTTTCGATATTGGCCGTGTGTACAGGGGTATTGTAAGCAAAGCCGCAGGAACACCATATTTTTCCAAGATTCTTCATTTCGTCTTATTTTGCGATGGAAATCGAGAAAAATAATTGAAAATGATATATTTTATGAATTCTCGATATTAGGCGTTTATTCAAAGGAAATATAAGTAGAAAGAGTAGAACGCAATATTTTTCCAGGATTCTTCATTTCGCATGATTTTGCTTAAGAACTCGAGAAAAATAATGGAAAATGATATATTTTAGGAATTCTCGATATTGGCCGGTTGTACAGGGGAAGTGTAAGTAAAGCCACAGGAACACAATATTTTTCCAACATTCTTCATTTCGCTTTATTTTGCAGAGGAAATCGAAAAAAATAATTGAAAATGATATATTTTATGAATTCTCGATATTGGGTGTTTGTACAAAGGAAATATAAGTAAAAAAGAGTTATACGCAATATTTTCCAGGATTCTTCATTTCGCCTGATTTTTCATATATAATTTAAGAATTTTCGGTATTGGCCGTTTGTACAGGGGAAGTGTCAGTAAAGCCGCAGGAACACCATATTTTTTCAAGATTCTTCATTTCGTCTTATTTTGCGATGGAAATCGAGAAAAATAATTGAAAATGATATATTTTATGAATTCTCGATATTGGGCGTTTATTCAAAGGAAATATAAGTAGAAAGAGTAGAACGCAATATTTTTCCAGGATTCTTCATTTCGCATGATTTTGCTTAAGAACTCGAGAAAAATAATGGAAAATGATATATATTAGGAATTCTCGATATTGGCCGGTTGTACAGGGGAAGTGTAAGTAAAGCCACAGGAACACAATATTTTTCCAACATTCTTCATTTCGCTTTATTTTGCAGAGGAAATCGAAAAAAATAATTGAAAATGATATATTTTATGAATTCTCGATATTGGGTGTTTGTACAAAAGAAAATATAACTAAAAAGAGTGAAACGCAATATTTTTCCAGGATTCTTCATTTCGCCTGATTTTTGATATATTTTAAGAATTTTCGGTATTGGCCGTGTGTACAGGGGATATGTAAGTAAAGCCACAGGAACACCATATTTTCCAACATTCTTCATTTCGCCTTATTTCGCAGAGGAAATCGAGAAAAATAATTGAAAATGATATACTTTATGAATTCTTGATATTGGGTGTTTATTCAAAGAAAATATAACTAAAAAGAGTGAAACGCAATATTTTTCCAGGATTCTTCATTTCGCCTGATTTTTGATATATTTTAAGAATTTTCGGTATTGGCCGTTTGTACAGGGGAAATGTAAGTAAAGCCACAGGAACACCATAGTTTTTCAATTTTCTTCATTTCGCTTTATTGTGCAGAGGAAATCGAGAAAAATAATTGAAAATGATATACTTTATGAATTCTCGATATTGGGTGTTTATTCAAAGAAAATAAAAGTAAAAAGAGTGGAACGCAATATTTTTCCAGGACTCTTCATTTCGCCTGATTTTTGATATATTTTAAGAATTTTCGGTATTGGCCGTGCGTACAGGGGAAATGTAAGTAAAGCCACAGGAACACCATAGTTTTTCAATTTTCTTCATTTCGCTTTATTTTGCAGAGGAAATCGAGATATACTTATAATGGAAAATGATATACTTTATGAATTCTCGATATTGGGTGTTTGTACAAAGGAAATATAAGTAAAAAAGAGTAAAACGCAATATTTTTCCAGGATTCTTCATTTCGCCTGATTTTTCATATATTTTAAGAATTTTCAGTATTGGCCGTTTGTACAGGGGAAATGTAAGTAAAGCCACAGAAACACCATATTTTTCCAACATTCTTCATTTCGCTTTATTTTGCAGAGGAAATCGAGATTAAAAATGGAAAATGATATACCTTATGTAGTCTCGATAAAGGGCGTTTATTCAAAGGAAATATAAGTAAAAAAGAGTAAAACGCAATATTTTTCCAGGATTCGTCATTTCGCCTGATTTTTCATATAATTTAAGAATTTTCGGTATTGGCCGTGTGTACAGGGGATATGTAAGTAAAGCCACAGGAACACCATATTTTCCAACATTCTTCATTTCGCCTTATTTCGCAGAGGAAATCGAGAAAAATAATTGAAAATGATATACTTTATGAATTCTTGATATTGGGTGTTTATTCAAAGAAAATGTAAGCAAAAAGAGTGAAACGCAATATTTTTCCAGGATTCTTCATTTCGCCTGATTTTTGATATATTTTAAGAATTTTCGGTATTGGCCGTGCGTACAGGGTATTGTAAGCAAAGCCGCAGGAACACCATACTTTTCCAATTTTCTTCATTTCGCTTTATTTTGCAGAGGAAATCGAGATAAATAATGGAAAATGATATACTTTATGTAGTCTCGATAAAGGGCGTTTATTCAAAGGAAATATAAGTAAAAACAGTGGAACGTCATATTTATCCAGGAGTTCATTTCGCCTGATATTTGATAAATTTTAAGAATTTTCGGTATTACCCGTGTGTACAGGGGAAATGTAAGCAAAGCCACAGGAACACCATATTTTTCCAACATTCTTCATTTCGCTTTATTTTGCAGAGGAAATCGAGAAAAATAATTGAAAATGATATATTTTATGAATTCTCGATATTGGGTGTTTGTACAAAGGAAATATAAATAAAAAGAGTGAAACGCAATATTTTTCCAGTATTCTTCATTTCGCCTGATTTTTCATATATAATTTAAGAATTTTCGGTATTGGCCGTGTGTACAGGGGATATGTAAGTAAAGCCACAGGAACACCATATTTTTCCAACATTCTTCATTTCGCCTTATTTTGCAGAGGAAATCGAGAAAAATAATTGAAAATGACATACTTTATGAATTCTCGATATTGGGTGTTATTTCAAAGAAAATATAACTAAAAAGAGTGAAACGCAATATTTTTCCAGGATTCTTCATTTCGCCTGATTTTTGATATATTTTAAGAATTTTCGGTATTGGCCGTTTGTACAGGGGAAATGTAAGTAAAGCCACAGAAACACCATATTTTTCCAACATTCTTCATTTCGCTTTATTTTGCAGAGGAAATCGAGATTAAAAATGGAAAATGATATACCTTATGTAGTCTCGATAAAGGGCGTTTATTCAAAGGAAATATAAGTAAAAAAGAGTAAAACGCAATATTTTTCCAGGATTCGTCATTTCGCCTGATTTTTCATATAATTTAAGAATTTTCGGTATTGGCCGTGTGTACAGGTGATATGTAAGTAAAGCCACAGGAACACCATATTTTCCAACATTCTTCATTTCGCCTTATTTCGCAGAGGAAATCGAGAAAAATAATTGAAAATGATATACTTTATGAATTCTTGATATTGGGTGTTTATTCAAAGAAAATTTAAGCAAAAAGAGTGAAACGCAATATTTTTCCAGGATTCTTCATTTCGCCTGATTTTTGATATATTTTATGAATTTTCGGTATTGGCCGTGTGTACAGGGGAAATGTATGTAAAGCCACAGGAACACCATACTTTTCCAATTTTCTTCATTTCGCTTTATTTTGCAGAGGAAATCGAGATAAATAATGGAAAATGATATACTTTATGTAGTCTCGATAAAGGGCGTTTATTCAAAGGAAATATAAGTAAAAACAGTGGAACGTCATATTTATCCAGGAGTTCATTTCGCCTGATATTTGATAAATTTTAAGAATTTTCGGTATTACCCGTGTGTACAGCGGAAATGTAAGCAAAGCCACAGGAACACCATATTTTTCCAACATTCTTCATTTCGCTTTATTTTGCAGAGGAAATCGAGAAAAATAATTGAAAATGATATATTTTATGAATTCTCGATATTGGGTGTTTGTACAAAGGAAATATAAATAAAAAGAGTGAAACGCAATATTTTTCCAGTATTCTTCATTTCGCCTGATTTTTCATATATAATTTAAGAATTTTCGGTATTGGCCGTGTGTACAGGGGATATGTAAGTAAAGCCACAGGAACACCATATTTTTCCAACATTCTTCATTTCGCCTTATTTTGCAGAGGAAATCGAGAAAAATAATTGAAAATGATATACTTTATGAATTCTCGATATTGGGTGTTAATTCAAAGAAAATATAAGTAAAAAGAGTGAAACGCAATATTTTTCCAGGATTCTTCATTTCGCCTGATTTTTGATATATTTTATGAATTTTCGGTATTGGCCGTTTGTACAGGGGAAATGTAAGTAAAGCCACAGGAACACCATATTTTTCCAACATTCTTCATTTCGCCTTATTTTGCAGAGGAAATCGAGAAAAATAATTGAAAATGATATACTTTATGAATTCTCGATATTGGGTGTTAATTCAAAGGAAATATAACTAAAAAGAGTGGAACGCAATATTTTTCCAGTATTCTTCATTTCGCCTGATTTTTCATATATAATTTAAGAATTTTCGGTATTGGCCGTGTGTACAGGGGATATGTAAGTAAAGCCACAGGAACACCATATTTTTTCAATTTTCTTCATTTCGCTTTATTTTGCAGAGGAACCCGCGATATATAATGGAAAATGATATATATTATGAATTCTCGATAACGGTCGTTTATTCAAAGGAAATATAAGTAAAAAGAGTGGCACGTCATATTTATCCAGGATTCTTCATTTCGCCTGATTTTTGATATATTTTAAGAATTTTCGGTATTGGCCGTGCGTACAGGGTATTGTAAGCAAAGCCGCAGGAACACCATATTTTTCCAACATTCTTCATTTCGCTTTATTTTGCAGAGGAAATCGAGAAAAATAATTGAAAATGATATATTTTATGAATTCTCGATATTGGGTGTTTGTACAAAGGAAATATAAGTAAAAAAGAGTAAAACGCAATATTTTCCAGGATTCTTCATTTCGCCTGATATTTGATATATTTTAAGAATTTTGGATATTACCCGTGTGTACAGGGTATTGTAAGCAAAGCCGCAGGAACACCATATTTTTCCAACATTCTTCATTTCGCCTTATTGTGCAGAGGAAATCGAGAAAAATAATTGAAAATGATATACTTTATGAATTCTCGATATTGGGTGTTTATTCAAAGAAAATAAAAGTAAAAAGAGTGGAACGCAATATTTTTCCAGGACTCTTCATTTCGCCTGATTTTTGATATATTTTAAGAATTTTCGGTATTGGCCGTGCGTACAGGGGAAATGTAAGTAAAGCCACAGGAACACCATAGTTTTTCAATTTTCTTCATTTCGCTTTATTTTGCAGAGGAAATCGAGATATACTTATAATGGAAAATGATATACTTTATGAATTCTCGATATTGGGTGTTTGTACAAAGGAAATATAAGTAAAAAAGAGTAAAACGCAATATTTTTCCAGGATTCTTCATTTCGCCTGATTTTTCATATATTTTAAGAATTTTCAGTATTGGCCGTTTGTACAGGGGAAATGTAAGTAAAGCCACAGAAACACCATATTTTTCCAACATTCTTCATTTCGCTTTATTTTGCAGAGGAAATCGAGATTAAAAATGGAAAATGATATACCTTATGTAGTCTCGATAAAGGGCGTTTATTCAAAGGAAATATAAGTAAAAAAGAGTAAAACGCAATATTTTTCCAGGATTCGTCATTTTGCCTGATTTTTCATATAATTTAAGAATTTTCGGTATTGGCCGTGTGTACAGGGGATATGTAAGTAAAGCCACAGGAACACCATATTTTCCAACATTCTTCATTTCGCCTTATTTCGCAGAGGAAATCGAGAAAAATAATTGAAAATGATATACTTTATGAATTCTTGATATTGGGTGTTTATTCAAAGAAAATGTAAGCAAAAAGAGTGAAACGCAATATTTTTCCAGGATTCTTCATTTCGCCTGATTTTTGATATATTTTAAGAATTTTCGGTATTGGCCGTGCGTACAGGGTATTGTAAGCAAAGCCACAGGAACACCATATTTTTTCAATTTTCTTCATTTCGCTTTATTTTGCAGAGGAACCCGCGATATATAATGGAAAATGATATATATTATGAATTCTCGATAACGGTCGTTTATTCAAAGGAAATATAAGTAAAAAGAGTGGCACGTCATATTTATCCAGGAGTTCATTTCGCCTGATATTTGATAAATTTTAAGAATTTTCGGTATTACCCGTGTGTACAGGGGAAATGTAAGCAAAGCCACAGGAACACCATATTTTTCCAACATTCTTCATTTCGCTTTATTTTGCAGAGGAAATCGAGAAAAATAATTGAAAATGATATATTTAATGAATTCTCGATATTGGGTGTTTGTACAAAGGAAATATAAATAAAAAGAGTGAAACGCAATATTTTTCCAGTATTCTTCATTTCGCCTGATTTTTCATATATAATTTAAGAATTTTCGGTATTGGCCGTGTGTACAGGGGATATGTAAGTAAAGCCACAGGAACACCATATTTTTCCAACATTCTTCATTTCGCCTTATTTTGCAGAGGAAATCGAGAAAAATAATTGAAAATGACATACTTTATGAATTCTCGATATTGGGTGTTAATTCAAAGAAAATATAACTAAAAAGAGTGAAACGCAATATTTTTCCAGGATTCTTCATTTCGCCTGATTTTTGATATATTTTAAGAATTTTCGGTATTGGCCGTTTGTACAGGGGAAATGTAAGTAAAGCCACAGAAACACCATATTTTTCCAACATTCTTCATTTCGCTTTATTTTGCAGAGGAAATCGAGATTAAAAATGGAAAATGATATACCTTATGTAGTCTCGATAAAGGGCGTTTATTCAAAGGAAATATAAGTAAAAAAGAGTAAAACGCAATATTTTTCCAGGATTCGTCATTTCGCCTGATTTTTCATATAATTTAAGAATTTTCGGTATTGGCCGTGTGTACAGGTGATATGTAAGTAAAGCCACAGGAACACCATATTTTCCAACATTCTTCATTTCGCCTTATTTCGCAGAGGAAATCGAGAAAAATAATTGAAAATGATATACTTTATGAATTCTTGATATTGGGTGTTTATTCAAAGAAAATTTAAGCAAAAAGAGTGAAACGCAATATTTTTCCAGGATTCTTCATTTCGCCTGATTTTTGATATATTTTATGAATTTTCGGTATTGGCCGTGTGTACAGGGGAAATGTATGTAAAGCCACAGGAACACCATACTTTTCCAATTTTCTTCATTTCGCTTTATTTTGCAGAGGAAATCGAGAAAAATAATTGAAAATGATATACTTTATGAATTCTCGATATTGGGTGTTAATTCAAAGAAAATATAAGTAAAAAGAGTGAAACGCAATATTTTTCCAGGATTCTTCATTTCGCCTGATTTTTGATATATTTTAAGAATTTTCGGTATTGGCCGTGCGTACAGGGTATTGTAAGCAAAGCCGCAGGAACACCATACTTTTCCAATTTTCTTCATTTCGCTTTATTTTGCAGAGGAAATCGAGATAAATAATGGAAAATGATATACTTTATGTAGTCTCGATAAAGGGCGTTTATTCAAAGGAAATATAAGTAAAAACAGTGGAACGTCATATTTATCCAGGAGTTCATTTCGCCTGATATTTGATAAATTTTAAGAATTTTCGGTATTACCCGTGTGTACAGGGGAAATGTAAGCAAAGCCACAGGAACACCATATTTTTCCAACATTCTTCATTTCGCTTTATTTTGCAGAGGAAATCGAGAAAAATAATTGAAAATGATATATTTTATGAATTCTCGGTATTGGGTGTTTGTACAAAGGAAATATAAATAAAAAGAGTGAAACGCAATATTTTTCCAGTATTCTTCATTTCGCCTGATTTTTCATATATAATTTAAGAATTTTCGGTATTGGCCGTGTGTACAGGGGATATGTAAGTAAAGCCACAGGAACACCATATTTTTCCAACATTCTTCATTTCGCCTTATTTTGCAGAGGAAATCGAGAAAAATAATTGAAAATGACATACTTTATGAATTCTCGATATTGGGTGTTAATTCAAAGAAAATATAACTAAAAAGAGTGAAACGCAATATTTTTCCAGGATTCTTCATTTCGCCTGATTTTTGATATATTTTAAGAATTTTCGGTATTGGCCGTTTGTACAGGGGAAATGTAAGTAAAGCCACAGAAACACCATATTTTTCCAACATTCTTCATTTCGCTTTATTTTGCAGAGGAAATCGAGACTAAAAATGGAAAATGATATACCTTATGTAGTCTCGATAAAGGGCGTTTATTCAAAGGAAATATAAGTAAAAAAGAGTAAAACGCAATATTTTTCCAGGATTCGTCATTTCGCCTGATTTTTCATATAATTTAAGAATTTTCGGTATTGGCCGTGTGTACAGGTGATATGTAAGTAAAGCCACAGGAACACCATATTTTCCAACATTCTTCATTTCGCCTTATTTCGCAGAGGAAATCGAGAAAAATAATTGAAAATGATATATTTTATGAATTCTCGATATTGGGTGTTTGTACAAAGGAAATATAAATAAAAAGAGTGAAACGCAATATTTTTCCAGTATTCTTCATTTCGCCTGATTTTTCATATATAATTTAAGAATTTTCGGTATTGGCCGTGTGTACAGGGGATATGTAAGTAAAGCCACAGGAACACCATATTTTTCCAACATTCTTCATTTCGCCTTATTTTGCAGAGGAAATCGAGAAAAATAATTGAAAATGATATACTTTATGAATTCTCGATATTGGGTGTTAATTCAAAGAAAATATAAGTAAAAAGAGTGAAACGCAATATTTTTCCAGGATTCTTCATTTCGCCTGATTTTTGATATATTTTATGAATTTTCGGTATTGGCCGTTTGTACAGGGGAAATGTAAGTAAAGCCACAGGAACACCATATTTTTCCAACATTCTTCATTTCGCCTTATTTTGCAGAGGAAATCGAGAAAAATAATTGAAAATGATATACTTTATGAATTCTCGATATTGGGTGTTAATTCAAAGGAAATATAACTAAAAAGAGTGGAACGCAATATTTTTCCAGGACTCTTCATTTCGCCTGATTTTTGATATATTTTAAGAATGTTCGGTATTGGCCGTGTGTACAGGGGAAATGTAAGTAAAGCCACAGGAACACCATATTTTTTCAATTTTCTTCATTTCGCTTTATTTTGCAGAGGAATCCGCGATATATAATGGAAAATGATATATATTATGAATTATCGATAACGGGCGTTTATTCAAAGGAAATATAAGTAAAAAGAGTGGCACGTCATATTTATCCAGGATTCTTCATTTCGCCTGATTTTTGATATATTTTAAGAATTTTCGGTATTGGCCGTGCGTACAGGGGAAATGTAAGTAAAGCCACAGGAACACCATAGTTTTTCAATTTTCTTCATTTCGCTTTATTTTGCAGAGGAAATCGAGATATACTTATAATGGAAAATGATATATTTTATGAATTCTCGATATTGGGTGTTTGTACAAAGGAAATATAAGTAAAAAAGAGTAAAACGCAATATTTTTCCAGGATTCGTCATTTCGCCTGATGTTTCATATATTTTAAGAATTTTCAGTATTGGCCGTTTGTACAGGGGAAATGTAAGTAAAGCCACAGGAACACCATATTTTTCCAACATTATTCATTTCGCATGATTTTATTTAGGTAGTCGAGATAAATAATGGAAAATGATATACTTTATGTAGTCTCGATAAAGGGCGTTTATTCAAAGGAAATATAAGTAAAAAGAGTGGAACGCAATATTTTTCCAGGATTCTTCATTTCGCCTGATTTTTGATATAGTTTATGAATTTTCGGTATTGGCCGTTTGTACAGGGGAAATGTAAGTAAAGCCACAGAAACACCATACTTTTCCAATTTTCTTAATTTCGCTTTATTTTGCAGAGGAAATCGAGATAAATAATGGAAAATGATATACTTTATGTAGTCTCGATAAAGGGCGTTTATTCAAAGGAAATATAAGTAAAAACAGTGGAACGTCATATTTATCCAGGAGTTCATTTCGCCTGATATTTGATAAATTTTAAGAATTTTCGGTATTACCCGTGTGTACAGGGGAAATGTAAGCAAAGCCACAGGAACACCATATTTTTCCAACATTCTTCATTTCGCTTTATTTTGCAGAGGAAATCGAGAAAAATAATTGAAAATGATATATTTTATGAATTCTCGATATTGGGTGTTTGTACAAAGGAAATATAAATAAAAAGAGTAAAACGCAATATTTTTCCAGGATTCGTCATTTCGCCTGATTTTTCATATATTTTAAGAATTTTCAGTATTGGCCGTTTGTACAGGGGAAATGTAAGTAAAGCCACAGGAACACCATATTTTTCCAACATTATTCATTTCGCATGATTTTATTTAGGTAGTCGAGATAAATAATGGAAAATGATATACTTTATGTAGTCTCGATAAAGGGCGTTTATTCAAAGGAAATATAAGTAAAAAGAGTGGAACGCAATATTTTTCCAGGATTCTTCATTTCGCCTGATTTTTGATATAGTTTATGAATTTTCGGTATTGGCCGTTTGTACAGGGGAAATGTAAGTAAAGCCACAGAAACACCATACTTTTCCAATTTTCTTAATTTCGCTTTATTTTGCAGAGGAAATCGAGATAAATAATGGAAAATGATATACTTTATGTAGTCTCGATAAAGGGCGTTTATTCAAAGGAAATATAAGTAAAAACCGTGGAACGTCATATTTATCCAGGAGTTCATTTCGCCTGATATTTGATAAATTTTAAGAATTTTCGGTATTACCCGTGTGTACAGGGGAAATGTAAGCAAAGCCACAGGAACACCATATTTTTCCAACATTCTTCATTTCGCTTTATTTTGCAGAGGAAATCGAGAAAAATAATTGAAAATGATATATTTTATGAATTCTCGATATTGGGTGTTTGTACAAAGGAAATATAAATAAAAAGAGTGAAACGCAATATTTTTCCAGGATTCTTCATTTCGCCTGATTTTTGATATATTTTATGAATTTTCGGTATTGGCCGTTTGTACAGGGGAAATGTAAGTAAAGCCACAGGAACACCATATTTTTCCAACATTCTTCATTTCGCCTTATTTTGCAGAGGAAATCGAGATAAATAATGGAAAATGATATATATTATGAATTCTCGATATTGGGCGTTTATTCAAAGGAAATATAACTAAAAAGAGTGGAATGCAATATTTTTCCAGGACTCTTCATTTCGCCGGATTTTTGATATATTTTAAGAATTTTCGGTATTGGCCGTGTGTACAGGGGAAATGTAAGTAAAGCCACAGGAACACCATATTTTTTCAATTTTCTTCATTTCGCTTTATTTTGCAGAGGAACCCGCGATATATAATGGAAAATGATATATATCATGAATTCTCGATAACGGGCGTTTATTCAAAGGAAATATAAGTAAAAAGAGTGGCACGTCATATTTATCCAGGATTCTTCATTTCGCCTGATTTTTGATATATTTTAAGAATTTTCGGTATTGGCCGTTCGTACAGGGGAAATGTAAGTAAAGCCACAGGAACACCATAGTTTTTCAATTTTCTTCATTTCGCTTTATTTTGCAGAGGAAATCGAGATATACTTATAATGGAAAATGATATACTTTATGAATTCTCGATATTGGGTGTTTGTACAAAGGAAATATAAGTCAAAAAGAGTAAAACGCAATATTTTTCCAGGATTCGTCATTTCGCCTGATTTTTCATATATTTTAAGAATTTTCAGTATTGGCCGTTTGTACAGGGGAAATGTAAGTAAAGCCACAGGAACACCATATTTTTCCAACATTCTTCATTTCGCATGATTTTGTTTAGGTAGTCGAGATAAATAATGGAAAATGATATACTTTATGTAGTCTCGATAAAGTGCGTTTATTCAAAGGAAATATAAGTAAAAAGAGTGGAACGCAATATTTTTCCAGGACTCTTCATTTCGCCTGATTTTTGATATATTTTAAGAATTTTCGGTATTGGCCGTGTGTACAGGGGAAATGTAAGTAAAGCCACAGGAACACCATATTTTTTCAATTTTCTTCATTTCGCTTTATTTTGCAGAGGAACCCGCGATATATAATGGAAAATGATATATATTATGAATTCTCGATAACGGGCGTTTATTCAAAGGAAATATAAGTAAAAAGAGTGGCACGTCATATTTATCCAGGATTCTTCATTTCGCCTGATTTTTCATATATAATTTAAGAATTTTCGGTATTGGCCGTGTGTACAGGGGATATGTAAGTAAAGCCACAGGAACACCATATTTTTCCAACATTCTTCATTTCACCTTATTTTGCAGAGGAAATCGAGAAAAATAATTGAAAATGATATACTTTATGAATTCTGGATATTGGGTGTTAATTCAAAGAAAATGTAAGCAAAAAGAGTGAAACGCAATATTTTTCCAGGATTCTTCATTTCGCCTGATTTTTGATATATTTTATGAATTTTCGGTATTGGCCGTGTGTACAGGGGAAATGTATGTAAAGCCACAGGAACACCATACTTTTCCAATTTTCTTCATTTCGCTTTATTTGGCAGAGGAAATCGAGATAAATAATGGAAAATGATATACTTTATGAATTCTCGATATTGGGTGTTTGTACAAAGGAAATATAAGTCAAAAAGAGTAAAACGCAATATTTTTCCAGGATTCGTCATTTCGCCTGATTTTTCATATATTTTAAGAATTTTCAGTATTGGCCGTTTGTACAGGGGAAATGTAAGTAAAGCCACAGGAACACCATATTTTTCCAACATTCTTCATTTCGCATGATTTTGTTTAGGTAGTCGAGATAAATAATGGAAAATGATATACTTTATGTAGTCTCGATAAAGTGCGTTTATTCAAAGGAAATATAAGTAAAAAGAGTGGAACGCAATATTTTTCCAGGACTCTTCATTTCGCCTGATTTTTGATATATTTTAAGAATTTTCGGTATTGGCCGTGTGTACAGGGGAAATGTAAGTAAAGCCACAGGAACACCATATTTTTTCAATTTTCTTCATTTCGCTTTATTTTGCAGAGGAACCCGCGATATATAATGGAAAATGATATATATTATGAATTCTCGATAACGGGCGTTTATTCAAAGGAAATATAAGTAAAAAGAGTGGCACGTCATATTTATCCAGGATTCTTCATTTCGCCTGATTTTTGATATATTTTAAGAATTTTCGGTATTGGCCGTTCGTACAGGGGAAATGTAAGTAAAGCCACAGGAACACCATAGTTTTTCAATTTTCTTCATTTCGCTTTATTTTGCAGAGGAAATCGAGATATACTTATAATGGAAAATGATATACTTTATGAATTCTCGATATTGGGTGTTTGTACAAAGGAAATATAAGTCAAAAAGAGTAAAACGCAATATTTTTCCAGGATTCGTCATTTCGCCTGATTTTTCATATATTTTAAGAATTTTCAGTATTGGCCGTTTGTACAGGGGAAATGTAAGTAAAGCCACAGGAACACCATATTTTTCCAACATTCTTCATTTCGCATGATTTTGTTTAGGTAGTCGAGATAAATAATGGAAAATGATATACTTTATGTAGTCTCGATAAAGTGCGTTTATTCAAAGGAAATATAAGTAAAAAGAGTGGAACGCAATATTTTTCCAGGACTCTTCATTTCGCCTGATTTTTGATATATTTTAAGAATTTTCGGTATTGGCCGTGTGTACAGGGGAAATGTAAGTAAAGCCACAGGAACACCATATTTTTTCAATTTTCTTCATTTCGCTTTATTTTGCAGAGGAACCCGCGATATATAATGGAAAATGATATATATTATGAATTCTCGATAACGGGCGTTTATTCAAAGGAAATATAAGTAAAAAGAGTGGCACGTCATATTTATCCAGGATTCTTCATTTCGCCTGATTTTTCATATATAATTTAAGAATTTTCGGTATTGGCCGTGTGTACAGGGGATATGTAAGTAAAGCCACAGGAACACCATATTTTTCCAACATTCTTCATTTCACCTTATTTTGCAGAGGAAATCGAGAAAAATAATTGAAAATGATATACTTTATGAATTCTGGATATTGGGTGTTAATTCAAAGAAAATGTAAGCAAAAAGAGTGAAACGCAATATTTTTCCAGGATTCTTCATTTCGCCTGATTTTTGATATATTTTATGAATTTTCGGTATTGGCCGTGTGTACAGGGGAAATGTATGTAAAGCCACAGGAACACCATACTTTTCCAATTTTCTTCATTTCGCTTTATTTGGCAGAGGAAATCGAGATAAATAATGGAAAATGATATACTTTATGTAGTCTCGATAAAGGGCGTTTATTCAAAGGAAATATAAGTAAAAACAGTGGAACGTCATATTTATCCAGGAGTTCATTTCGCCTGATATTTGATAAATTTTAAGAATTTTCGGTATTACCCGTGTGTACAGGGGAAATGTAAGCAAAGCCACAGGAACACCATATTTTTCCAACATTCTTCATTTCGCTTTATTTTGCAGAGGAAATCGAGAAAAATAATTGAAAATGATATATTTTATGAATTCTCGATATTGGGTGTTTGTACAAAGGAAATATAAATAAAAAGAGTGAAACGCAATATTTTTCCAGTATTCTTCATTTCGCCTGATTTTTCATATATAATTTAAGAATTTTCGGTATTGGCCGTGTGTACAGGGGATATGTAAGTAAAGCCACAGAAACACCATATTTTTCCAACATTCTTCATTTCGCCTTATTTTGCAGAGGAAATCGAGAAAAATAATGGAAAATGATATACCTTATGTAGTCTCGATAAAGGGCGTTTATTCAAAGGAAATATAAGTAAAAAAGAGTAAAACGCAATATTTTTCCAGGATTCGTCATTTCGCCTGATTTTTCATATAATTTAAGAATTTTCGGTATTAGCCGTGTGTACAGGGGATATGTAAGTAAAGCCACAGGAACACCATATTTTTCCAACATTCTTCATTTCGCCTTATTTTGCAGAGGAAATCGAGATAAATAATGGAAAATGATATATATTATGAATTCTCGATATTGGGCGTTTATTCAAAGGAAATATAACTAAAAAGAGTGGAACGCAATATTTTTCCAGGACTCTTCATTTCGCCTGATTTTTGATATATTTTAAGAATTTTCGGTATTGGCCGTGTGTACAGGGGAAATGTAAGTAAAGCCACAGGAACACCATATTTTTTCAATTTTCTTCATTTCGCTTTATTTTGCAGAGGAACCCGCGATATATAATGGAAAATGATATATATTATGAATTCTCGATAACGGGCGTTTATTCAAAGGAAATATAAGTAAAAAGAGTGGCACGTCATATTTATCCAGGATTCTTCATTTCGCCTGATTTTTGATATATTTTAAGAATTTTCGGTATTGGCCGTGCGTACAGGGAAATGTAAGTAAAGCCACAGGAACACCATAGTTTTTCAATTTTCTTCATTTCGCTTTATTTTGCAGAGGAAATCGAGATATACTTATAATGGAAAATGAAATACTTTATGAATTCTCGATATTGGGTGTTTGTACAAAGGAAATATAAGTAAAAAAGAGTAAAACGCAATATTTTTCCAGGATTCGTCATTTCGCCTGATTTTTCATAAATTTTAAGAATTTTCAGTATTGGCCGTTTGTACAGGGGAAATGTAAGTAAAGCCACAGGAACACCATATTTTTCCAACATTCTTCATTTCGCCTTATTTTGCAGAGGAAATCGAGATAAATAATGGAAAATGATATATATTATGAATTCTCGATATTGGGCGTTTATTCAAAGGAAATATAAGTAAAAAAGAGTAAAACGCAATATTTTTCCAGGATTCGTCATTTCGCCTGATTTTTCATATAATTTAAGAATTTTCGGTATTGGCCGTGTGTACAGGGGATATGTAAGTAAAGCCACAGGAACACCATATTTTTCCAACATTCTTCATTTCGCCTTATTTCGCAGAGGAAATCGAGAAAAATAATTGAAAATGATATACTTTATGAATTCTTGATATTGGGTGTGTATTCAATGAAAATGTAAGCAAAAAGAGTGAAAAGCAATATTTTTCCAGGATTCTTCATTTCGCCTGATTTTTGATATATTTTATGAATTTTCGGTATTGGCCGTGTGTACAGGGGAAATGTATGTAAAGCCACAGGAACACCATACTTTTCCAATTTTCTTCATTTCGCTTTATTTTGCAGAGGAAATCGAGATAAATAATGGAAAATGATATACTTTATGTAGTCTCGATAAAGGGCGTTTATTCAAAGGAAATATAAGTAAAAACAGTGGAACGTCATATTTATCCAGGAGTTCATTTCGCCTGATATTTGATAAATTTTAAGAATTTTCGGTATTACCCGTGTGTACAGGGGAAATGTAAGCAAAGCCACAGAAACACCATATTTTTCCAACATTCTTCATTTCGCTTTATTTTGCAGAGGAAATCGAGAAAAATAATTGAAAATGATATATTTTATGAATTGTCGATTTGGGTGTTTGTACAAAAGAAATATAAGTAAAAAAGAGTAAAACGCAATATTTTCCAGGATTCTTCATTTCGCCTGATCTTTCATATATAATTAAGAATTTTCGATATTGGCCGTGTGTACAGGAGAAATGTAAGTCAAGCCACAGGAACACCATATTTTTCCAACATTCTTCATTTCGCCTTATTTTGCAGAGGAAATCGAGAAAAATAATTGAAAATGATATATTTTATGAATTCTCGATATTGGGCGTTTATTCAAAGGAAATATAAGTAAAAACAGTGGAACGTCATATTTATCCAGGATTCTTCATTTCGCATGATATTTGATATATTTTAAGAATTTTCGGTATTGGCCGTTTGTACAGGGGAAATGTAAGTAAAGCCACAGAAACACCATATTTTTCCAACATTCTTCATTTCGCTTTATTTTGCAGAGGAAATCGAGATAAATAATGGAAAATGATATACTTTATGTAGTCTCGATAAAGGGCGTTTATTCAAAGGAAATATAAGTAAAAAGATTGGAACGCACTATTTTTCCAGGATTCTTCATTTCGCCTGATTTTTGATATATTTTATGAATTTTCGGTATTGGCCGTTTGTACAGGGGAAATATAAGTAAAGCCACAGGAACACCATATTTTTCCAACATTCTTCATTTCGCCTTATTTTGCATAGGAAATCGAGAAAAATAATTAAAAATGATATACTTTATGAATTCTCGATATTGGGTGTTTATATAAACGAAATATAAGTAAAAAGAGTGAAACGCAATATTTATCCAGGATTCTTCATTTCGCCTGATTTTTCATATACAATTTAAGAATTTTCGATATTGGCCGTGTGTGCAGGAGAAATGTAAGTAAAGCCACAGGAACACCATATTTTTTCAATTTTCTTCATTTCGCTTTATTTTGCAGAGGAACCCGCGATATATAATGGAAAATGATATATATTATGAATTCTCGATAACGGGCGTTTATTCAAAGGAAATATAAGTAAAAAGAGTGGCACGTCATATTTATCCAGGATTCTTCATTTCGCCTGATTTTTGATATATTTTAAGAATTTTCGGTATTGGCCGTTTGCACAGGGGATATGTAAGTAAAGCCACAGGAACACCATAGTTTTTCAATTTTCTTCATTTCGCTTTATTTTGCAGAGGAAATCGAGATATACTTATAATGGAAAATGATATACTTTATGAATTCTCGATATTGGGTGTTTGTACAAAGGAAATATAAGTCAAAAAGAGTAAAACGCAATATTTTTCCAGGATTCGTCATTTCGCCTGATTTTTCATATATTTTAAGAATTTTCAGTATTGGCCGTTTGTACAGGGGAAATGTAAGTAAAGCCACAGGAACACCATATTTTTCCAACATTCTTCATTTCGCATGATTTTGTTTAGGTAGTCGAGATAAATAATGGAAAATGATATACTTTATGTAGTCTCGATAAAGGGCGTTTATTCAAAGGAAATATAAGTAAAAACAGTGGAACGTCATATTTATCCAGGAGTTCATTTCGCCTGATATTTGATAAATTTTAAGAATTTTCGGTATTACCCGTGTGTACAGGGGAAATGTAAGTAAAGCCACAGGAACACCATAGTTTTTCAATTTTCTTCATTTCGCTTTATTTTGCAGAGGAAATCGAGATATACTTATAATGGAAAATGATATACTTTATGAATTCTCGATATTGGGTGTTTGTACAAAGGAAATATAAGTCAAAAAGAGTAAAACGCAATATTTTTCCAGGATTCGTCATTTCGCCTGATTTTTCATATATTTTAAGAATTTTCAGTATTGGCCGTTTGTACAGGGGAAATGTAAGTAAAGCCACAGGAACACCATATTTTTCCAACATTCTTCATTTCGCATGATTTTGTTTAGGTAGTCGAGATAAATAATGGAAAATGATATACTTTATGTAGTCTCGATAAAGTGCGTTTATTCAAAGGAAATATAAGTAAAAAGAGTGGAACGCAATATTTTTCCAGGACTCTTCATTTCGCCTGATTTTTGATATATTTTAAGAATTTTCGGTATTGGCCGTGTGTACAGGGGAAATGTAAGTAAAGCCACAGGAACACCATATTTTTTCAATTTTCTTCATTTCGCTTTATTTTGCAGAGGAACCCGCGATATATAATGGAAAATGATATATATTATGAATTCTCGATAACGGGCGTTTATTCAAAGGAAATATAAGTAAAAAGAGTGGCACGTCATATTTATCCAGGATTCTTCATTTCGCCTGATTTTTCATATATAATTTAAGAATTTTCGGTATTGGCCGTGTGTACAGGGGATATGTAAGTAAAGCCACAGGAACACCATATTTTTCCAACATTCTTCATTTCACCTTATTTTGCAGAGGAAATCGAGAAAAATAATTGAAAATGATATACTTTATGAATTCTGGATATTGGGTGTTAATTCAAAGAAAATGTAAGCAAAAAGAGTGAAACGCAATATTTTTCCAGGATTCTTCATTTCGCCTGATTTTTGATATATTTTATGAATTTTCGGTATTGGCCGTGTGTACAGGGGAAATGTATGTAAAGCCACAGGAACACCATACTTTTCCAATTTTCTTCATTTCGCTTTATTTGGCAGAGGAAATCGAGATAAATAATGGAAAATGATATACTTTATGTAGTCTCGATAAAGGGCGTTTATTCAAAGGAAATATAAGTAAAAACAGTGGAACGTCATATTTATCCAGGAGTTCATTTCGCCTGATATTTGATAAATTTTAAGAATTTTCGGTATTACCCGTGTGTACAGGGGAAATGTAAGCAAAGCCACAGGAACACCATATTTTTCCAACATTCTTCATTTCGCTTTATTTTGCAGAGGAAATCGAGAAAAATAATTGAAAATGATATATTTTATGAATTCTCGATATTGGGTGTTTGTACAAAGGAAATATAAATAAAAAGAGTGAAACGCAATATTTTTCCAGTATTCTTCATTTCGCCTGATTTTTCATATATAATTTAAGAATTTTCGGTATTGGCCGTGTGTACAGGGGATATGTAAGTAAAGCCACAGAAACACCATATTTTTCCAACATTCTTCATTTCGCCTTATTTTGCAGAGGAAATCGAGAAAAATAATGGAAAATGATATACCTTATGTAGTCTCGATAAAGGGCGTTTATTCAAAGGAAATATAAGTAAAAAAGAGTAAAACGCAATATTTTTCCAGGATTCGTCATTTCGCCTGATTTTTCATATAATTTAAGAATTTTCGGTATTAGCCGTGTGTACAGGGGATATGTAAGTAAAGCCACAGGAACACCATATTTTTCCAACATTCTTCATTTCGCCTTATTTTGCAGAGGAAATCGAGATAAATAATGGAAAATGATATATATTATGAATTCTCGATATTGGGCGTTTATTCAAAGGAAATATAACTAAAAAGAGTGGAACGCAATATTTTTCCAGGACTCTTCATTTCGCCTGATTTTTGATATATTTTAAGAATTTTCGGTATTGGCCGTGTGTACAGGGGAAATGTAAGTAAAGCCACAGGAACACCATATTTTTTCAATTTTCTTCATTTCGCTTTATTTTGCAGAGGAACCCGCGATATATAATGGAAAATGATATATATTATGAATTCTCGATAACGGGCGTTTATTCAAAGGAAATATAAGTAAAAAGAGTGGCACGTCATATTTATCCAGGATTCTTCATTTCGCCTGATTTTTGATATATTTTAAGAATTTTCGGTATTGGCCGTGCGTACAGGGAAATGTAAGTAAAGCCACAGGAACACCATAGTTTTTCAATTTTCTTCATTTCGCTTTATTTTGCAGAGGAAATCGAGATATACTTATAATGGAAAATGAAATACTTTATGAATTCTCGATATTGGGTGTTTGTACAAAGGAAATATAAGTAAAAAAGAGTAAAACGCAATATTTTTCCAGGATTCGTCATTTCGCCTGATTTTTCATAAATTTTAAGAATTTTCAGTATTGGCCGTTTGTACAGGGGAAATGTAAGTAAAGCCACAGGAACACCATATTTTTCCAACATTCTTCATTTCGCCTTATTTTGCAGAGGAAATCGAGATAAATAATGGAAAATGATATATATTATGAATTCTCGATATTGGGCGTTTATTCAAAGGAAATATAAGTAAAAAAGAGTAAAACGCAATATTTTTCCAGGATTCGTCATTTCGCCTGATTTTTCATATAATTTAAGAATTTTCGGTATTGGCCGTGTGTACAGGGGATATGTAAGTAAAGCCACAGGAACACCATATTTTTCCAACATTCTTCATTTCGCCTTATTTCGCAGAGGAAATCGAGAAAAATAATTGAAAATGATATACTTTATGAATTCTTGATATTGGGTGTGTATTCAATGAAAATGTAAGCAAAAAGAGTGAAAAGCAATATTTTTCCAGGATTCTTCATTTCGCCTGATTTTTGATATATTTTATGAATTTTCGGTATTGGCCGTGTGTACAGGGGAAATGTATGTAAAGCCACAGGAACACCATACTTTTCCAATTTTCTTCATTTCGCTTTATTTTGCAGAGGAAATCGAGATAAATAATGGAAAATGATATACTTTATGTAGTCTCGATAAAGGGCGTTTATTCAAAGGAAATATAAGTAAAAACAGTGGAACGTCATATTTATCCAGGAGTTCATTTCGCCTGATATTTGATAAATTTTAAGAATTTTCGGTATTACCCGTGTGTACAGGGGAAATGTAAGCAAAGCCACAGAAACACCATATTTTTCCAACATTCTTCATTTCGCTTTATTTTGCAGAGGAAATCGAGAAAAATAATTGAAAATGATATATTTTATGAATTGTCGATTTGGGTGTTTGTACAAAAGAAATATAAGTAAAAAAGAGTAAAACGCAATATTTTCCAGGATTCTTCATTTCGCCTGATCTTTCATATATAATTAAGAATTTTCGATATTGGCCGTGTGTACAGGAGAAATGTAAGTCAAGCCACAGGAACACCATATTTTTCCAACATTCTTCATTTCGCCTTATTTTGCAGAGGAAATCGAGAAAAATAATTGAAAATGATATATTTTATGAATTCTCGATATTGGGCGTTTATTCAAAGGAAATATAAGTAAAAACAGTGGAACGTCATATTTATCCAGGATTCTTCATTTCGCATGATATTTGATATATTTTAAGAATTTTCGGTATTGGCCGTTTGTACAGGGGAAATGTAAGTAAAGCCACAGAAACACCATATTTTTCCAACATTCTTCATTTCGCTTTATTTTGCAGAGGAAATCGAGATAAATAATGGAAAATGATATACTTTATGTAGTCTCGATAAAGGGCGTTTATTCAAAGGAAATATAAGTAAAAAGATTGGAACGCACTATTTTTCCAGGATTCTTCATTTCGCCTGATTTTTGATATATTTTATGAATTTTCGGTATTGGCCGTTTGTACAGGGGAAATATAAGTAAAGCCACAGGAACACCATATTTTTCCAACATTCTTCATTTCGCCTTATTTTGCATAGGAAATCGAGAAAAATAATTAAAAATGATATACTTTATGAATTCTCGATATTGGGTGTTTATATAAACGAAATATAAGTAAAAAGAGTGAAACGCAATATTTATCCAGGATTCTTCATTTCGCCTGATTTTTCATATACAATTTAAGAATTTTCGATATTGGCCGTGTGTGCAGGAGAAATGTAAGTAAAGCCACAGGAACACCATATTTTTTCAATTTTCTTCATTTCGCTTTATTTTGCAGAGGAACCCGCGATATATAATGGAAAATGATATATATTATGAATTCTCGATAACGGGCGTTTATTCAAAGGAAATATAAGTAAAAAGAGTGGCACGTCATATTTATCCAGGATTCTTCATTTCGCCTGATTTTTGATATATTTTAAGAATTTTCGGTATTGGCCGTTTGCACAGGGGATATGTAAGTAAAGCCACAGGAACACCATATTTTTCCAACAGTCTTCATTTCGCCTTATTTTGCAGTGGAAATCGAGATAAATAATTGAAAATGATATACCTTATGTAGTCTCGATAAAGGGCGTTTATTCAAAGGAAATATAAGTAAAAAAGAGTAAAACGCAATATTTTTCCAGGATTCGTCATTTCGCCTGATTTTTCATATAATTTAAGAATTTTCGGTATTGGCCGTGTGTACAGGGGATATGTAAGTAAAGCCACAGGAACACCATATTTTTCCAACATTCTTCATTTCGTCTTATTTCGCAGAGGAAATCGAGAAAAATAATTGAAAATGATATACTTTATGAATTCTGGATATTGGGTGTTTATTCAAAGGAAATATAAGTAAAAAAGAGTAAAACGGAACTTTTTTTTCCAGGATTCGTCATTTCGCCTGATTTTTCATATAGTTTAAGAATTTTCGGTATTGGTCGTGTGTACAGGGGATATGTAAGTAAAGCCACAGGAACACCATATTTTCCCAACATTCTTCATTTCGCCTTATTGTGCAGAGGAAATCGAGGAAAATAATTGAAAATGATATACTTTATGAATTCTCGATATTGGGTGTTTATTCAAAGAAAATGTAAGTAAAAAGATTGGAACGCAATATTTTTCCAGGAGTCTTCATTTCGCCTGATTTTTGATATATTTTATGAATTTTCGGTATTGGCCGTTTGTACAGGGGAAATGTAAGTAAAGCCACAGAAACACCATATTTTTTCAACATTCTTCATTTCGCCTTATTGTGCAGAGGAAATCGAGGAAAATAATGGAAAATGATATACTTTATGTAG
Organism: Anthrax anthrax; assembly: GCA_963971155.1. Classification (NCBI taxonomy): domain Eukaryota; kingdom Metazoa; phylum Arthropoda; class Insecta; order Diptera; family Bombyliidae; genus Anthrax; species Anthrax anthrax. The sequence goes on from OZ020118.1 coordinate 20,877,355, forward strand.
TCTCGATAAAGGGCGTTTATTCAAAGGAAATGTAAGCAAAAAGAGTGAAACGCAATATTTTTCCAGGATTCTTCATTTCGCCTGATTTTTGATATATTTTATGAATTTTCGGTATTGGCCGTGTGTACAGGGGAAATGTATGTAAAGCCACAGGAACATCATACTTTTCCAATTTTCTTCATTTCGCTTTATTTTGCAGAGGAAATCGAGATAAATAATGGAAAATGATATACTTTATGTAGTCTCGATAAAGGGCGTTTATTCAAAGGAAATATAAGTAAAAAAGAGTAAAACGGAACTTTTTTTTCCAGGATTCGTCATTTCGCCTGATTTTTCATATAGTTTAAGAATTTTCGGTATTGGCCGTGTGTACAGGGGAAATGTAAGTAAAGCCACAGAAACACCATATTTTTCCAACATTCTTCATTTCGCTTTATTTTGCAGAGGAAATCGAGATAAATAATGGAAAATGATATACTTTATGTAGTCTCGATAAAGGGCGTTTATTCAAAGGAAATATAAGTAAAAAAGAGTAAAACGGAACTTTTTTTTCCAGGATTCGTCATTTCGCCTGATTTTTCATATAGTTTAAGAATTTTCGGTATTGGTCGTGTGTACAGGGGATATGTAAGTAAAGCCACAGGAACACCATATTTTCCCAACATTCTTCATTTCGCCTTATTGTGCAGAGGAAATCGAGGAAAATAATTGAAAATGATATACTTTATGAATTCTCGATATTGGGTGTTTATTCAAAGAAAATGTAAGTAAAAAGATTGGAACGCAATATTTTTCCAGGAGTCTTCATTTCGCCTGATTTTTGATATATTTTATGAATTTTCGGTATTGGCCGTTTGTACAGGGGAAATGTAAGTAAAGCCACAGAAACACCATATTTTTTCAACATTCTTCATTTCGCCTTATTGTGCAGAGGAAATCGAGGAAAATAATGGAAAATGATATACTTTATGTAGTCTCGATAAAGGGCGTTTATTCAAAGGAAATATAAGTAAAAAGATTGGAACGCAATATTTTTCCAGGATTCTTCATTTCGCCTGATTTTTGATATATTTTATGAATTTTCGGTATTGGCCGTTTGTACAGGGGAAATGTAAGTAAAGCCACAGAAACACCATATTTTTTCAACATTCTTCATTTCGCTTTATTTTGCAGAGGAAATCGAGATAAATAATGGAAAATGATATACTTTATGTAGTCTCGATAAAGGGCGTTTATTCAAAGGAAATATAAGTAAAAAAGAGTAAAACGCAATATTTTTCCAGGATTCGTCATTTCGCCTGATTTTTCATATAGTTTAAGAATTTTCGGTATTGGCCGTGTGTACAGGGGATATGTAAGTAAAGCCACAGTAACACCATATTTTTCCAACATTCTTCATTTCGCCTTATTGTGCAGAGGAAATCGAGGAAAATAATGGAAAATGATATACTTTATGTAGTCTCGATAAAGGGCGTTTATTCAAAGGAAATATAAGTAAAAACAGTGGAACGTCATATTTATCCAGGATTCTTCATTTCGCCTGATATTTGATATATTTTAAGAATTTTCGGTATTGGCCGTTTGTACAGGGGAAATTTAAGTAAAGCCACAGAAACACCATATTTTTCCAACATTCTTCATTTCGCCTTATTGTGCAGAGGAAATCGAGGAAAATAATGGAAAATGATATACTTTATGTAGTCTCGATAAAGGGCGTTTATTCAAAGGAAATATAAGTAAAAAAGAGTAAAACGGAACTTTTTTTTCCAGGATTCGTCATTTCGCCTGATTTTTCATATAGTTTAAGAATTTTCGGTATTGGCCGTGTGTACAGGAGAAATGTAAGTAAAGCCACAGTAACACCATATTTTTCCAACATTCTTCATTTCGCCTTGTTGTGCAGAGGAAATCGAGGAAAATAATGGAAAATGATATACTTTATGTAGTCTCGATAAAGGGCGTTTATTCAAAGGAAATATAAGTAAAAAAGAGTAAAACGGAACTTTTTTTTCCAGGATTCGTCATTTCGCCTGATTTTTCATATAGTTTAAGAATTTTCGGTATTGGCCGTGTGTACAGGAGAAATGTAAGTAAAGCCACAGTAACACCATATTTTTCCAACATTCTTCATTTCGCCTTATTGTGCAGAGGAAATCGAGGAAAATAATGGAAAATGATATACTTTATGTAGTCTCGATAAAGGGCGTTTATTCAAAGGAAATATAAGTAAAAACAGTGGAACGTCATATTTATCCAGGATTCTTCATTTCGCCTGATATTTGATATATTTTAAGAATTTTTGGTATTGGCCGTTTGTACAGGGGAAATTTAAGTAAAGCCACAGAAACACCATATTTTTCCAACATTCTTCATTTCGCTTTATTTTGCAGAGGAAATCGAGATAAATAATGGAAAATGATATACTTTATGTAGTCTCGATAAAGGGCGTTTATTCAAAGGAAATATAAGTAAAAAAGAGTAAAACGGAACTTTTTTTTCCAGGATTCGTCATTTCGCCTGATTTTTCATATAGTTTAAGAATTTTCGGTATTGGCCGTGTGTACAGGAGAAATGTAAGTAAAGCCACAGTAACACCATATTTTTCCAACATTCTTCATTTCGCCTTATTGTGCAGAGGAAATCGAGGAAAATAATGGAAAATGATATACTTTATGTAGTCTCGATAAAGGGCGTTTATTCAAAGGAAATATAAGTAAAAACAGTGGAACGTCATATTTATCCAGGATTCTTCATTTCGCCTGATATTTGATATATTTTAAGAATTTTCGGTATTGGCCGTTTGTACAGGGGAAATTTAAGTAAAGCCACAGAAACACCATATTTTTCCAACATTCTTCATTTCGCTTTATTTTGCAGAGGAAATCGAGGTAAATAATGGAAAATGATATACTTTATGTAGTCTCGATAAAGGGCGTTTATTCAAAGGAAATATAAGTAAAAAAGAGTAAAACGGAACTTTTTTTTCCAGGATTCGTCATTTCGCCTGATTTTTCATATAGTTTAAGAATTTTCGGTATTGGCCGTGTGTACAGGAGAAATGTAAGTCAAGCCACAGGAACACCATATTTTTCCAACATTCTTCATTTCGCCTTATTTTGCAGAGGAAATCTAGAAAAATAATTGAAAATGATATATTTTATGAATTCTCGATATTGGGCGTTTATTCAAAGGAAATATAAGTAAAAACAGTGGAACGTCATATTTATCCAGGATTCTTCATTTCGCCTGATATTTGATATATTTTAAGAATTTTCGGTATTGGCCGTTTGTACAGGGGAAATGTAAGTAAAGCCACAGAAACACCATATTTTTCCAACATTCTTCATTTCGCTTTATTTTGCAGAGGAAATCGAGATAAATAATGGAAAATGATATACTTTATGTAGTCTCGATAAAGGGCGTTTATTCAAAGGAAATATAAGTAAAAAAGAGTAAAACGGAACTTTTTTTTCCAGGATTCGTCATTTCGCCTGATTTTGCATATAGTTTAAGAATTTTCGGTATTTGCCGTGTGTACAGGGGAAATGTAAGTAAAGCCACAGAAACACCATATTTTTCCAACATTCTTCATTTCGCTTTATTTTGCAGGGGAAATCGAGATAAATAATGGAAAATGATATACTTTATGTAGTCTCGATAAAGGGCGTTTATTCAAAGGAAATATAAGTAAAAAAGAGTAAAACGCAATATTTTTCCAGGATTCGTCATTTCGCCTGATTTTTCATATAGTTTAAGAATTTTCGGTATTGGCCGTGTGTACAGGGGATATGTAAGTAAAGCCACAGGAACACCATATTTTTCCAACATTCTTCATTTCGCCTTATTGTGCAGAGGAAATCGAGGAAAATAATTGAAAATGATATACTTTATGAATTCTCGATATTGGGTGTTTATTCAAAGAAAATATAAGTAAAAAGATTGGAACGCAATATTTTTCCAGGATTCTTCATTTCGCCTGATTTTTCATATAGTTTAAGAATTTTCGGTATTGGCCGTGTGTACAGGAGAAATGTAAGTAAAGCCACAGTAACACCATATTTTTCCAACATTCTTCATTTCGCCATATTGTGCAGAGGAAATCGAGGAAAATAATGGAAAATGATATACTTTATGAATTCTCGATATTGGGTGTTTGTACAAAGGAAATATAAGTAAAAAAGAGTTATACGCAATATTTTCCAGGATTCTTCATTTCGCCTGATTTTTCATATATAATTTAAGAATTTTCGATATTGGCCGTGTGTACAGGGGAAATGTAAGTCAAGCCACAGGAACACCATATTTTTCCAACATTCTTCATTTCGCCTTATTTTGCAGAGGAAATCGAGAAAAATAATTGAAAATGATATATTTTATGAATTCTCGATAACGGGCGTTTATTCAAAGGAAATATAAGTAAAAACAGTGGCACGTCATATTTATCCAGGATTCTTCATTTCGCCTGATATTTGATATATTTTATGAATTTTCGGTATTGGCCGTTTGTACAGGGGAAATGTAAGTAAAGCCACAGGAACACCATATTTTTCCAACATTCTTCATTTCGCTTTATTTTGCAGAGAAAATCGAGAAAAATAATTGAAAATGATATATTTTATGAATTCTCGATATTGGGTGTTTGTACAAAGGAAATATAAGTAAAAAAGAGTTATACGCAATATTTTCCAGGATTCTTCATTTCGCCTGATATTTCTTATAATAATTTAAGAATTTTCGATATTGGCCGTGTGTACAGGGGTATTGTAAGCAAAGCCGCAGGAACACCATATTTTTCCAAGATTCTTCATTTCGTCTTATTTTGCGATGGAAATCGAGAAAAATAATTGAAAATGATATATTTTATGAATTCTCGATATTAGGCGTTTATTCAAAGGAAATATAAGTAGAAAGAGTAGAACGCAATATTTTTCCAGGATTCTTCATTTCGCATGATTTTGCTTAAGAACTCGAGAAAAATAATGGAAAATGCTATATTTTAGGAATTCTCGATATTGGCCGTTTGTACGGGGGAAGTGTAAGTAAAGCCGCAGGAACACCATATTTTTCCAAGATTCTTCATTTCGTCTTATTTTGCGATGGAAATCGAGAAAAATAATTGAAAATGATATATTTTATGAATTCTCGATATTGGGTGTTTATACAAAGGAAATATAAGTAAAAAAGAGTAAAACGCAATATTTTTCCAGGATTCGTCATTTCGCCTGATTTTTCATATATTTTAAGAATTTTCAGAATTGGCCGTTTGTACAGGGGAAATGTAAGTAAAGCCACAGGAACACCATATTTTTCCAACATTCTTCATTTCGCTTTATTTTGCAGAGGAAATCGAGAAAAATAATTGAAAATGATATATTTTATGAATTCTCGATATTGGGTGTTTGTACAAAGGAAATAAGTATAAGTAAAAAAGAGTTATACGCAATATTTTCCAGGATTCTTCATTTCGCCTGATATTTCTTATAATAATTTAAGAATTTTCGATATTGCCCGTGTGTACAGGGGTATTGTAAGCAAAGCCGCAGGAACACCATATTTTTCCAAGATTCTTCATTTCGTCTTATTTTGCGATGGAAATCGAGAAAAATAATTGAAAATGATATATAGTATTTTATGAATTCTCGATATTAGGCGTTTATTCAAAGGAAATATAAGTAGAAAGAGTAGAACGCAATATTTTTCCAGGATTCTTCATTTCGCATGATTTTGCTTAAGAACTCGAGAAAAATAATGGAAAATGATATATTTTAGGAATTCTCGATATTGGCCGGTTGTACAGGGGAAGTGTAAGTAAAGCCACAGGAACACCATATTTTTCCAACATTCTTCATTTCGCTTTATTTTGCAGAGGAAATCGAAAAAAATAATTGAAAATGATATATTTTATGAATTCTCGATATTGGGTGTTTGTACAAAGGAAATATAAGTAAAAAAGAGTTATACGCAATATTTTCCAGGATTCTTCATTTCGCCTGATTTTTCATATATAATTTAAGAATTTTCGGTATTGGCCGTTTGTACGGGGGAAGTGTAAGTAAAGCCGCAGGAACACCATATTTTTCCAAGATTCTTCATTTCGTCTTATTTTGCGATGGAAATCGAGAAAAATAATTGAAAATGATATATTTTATGAATTCTCGATATTGGGTGTTTGTACAAAGGAAATATAAGTAAAAAAGAGTAAAACGCAATATTTTTCCAGGATTCGTCATTTCGCCTGATTTTTCATATATTTTAAGAATTTTCAGTATTGGCCGTTTGTACAGGGGAAATGTAAGTAAAGCCACAGGAACACCATATTTTTCCAACATTCTTCATTTCGCCTTATTTTGCAGGGTAAATCGAGATAAATAATGGAAAATTATATATTTTATGTAGTCTCGATAACGGGCGTTTATTCAAAGGAAATATAAGTAAAAACAGTGGAACGTCATATTTTTCCAGGATTCTTCATTTCGCATGATTTTGCTTAAGAACTCGAGAAAAATAATGGAAAATGATGTATTTTAGGAATTCTCGATATTGGCCGGTTGTACAGGGGAAATGTAAGTAAAGCCACAGGAACACCATATTTTTCCAACATTCTTCATTTCGCTTTATTTTGCAGAGGAAATCGAAAAAAATAATTGAAAATGATATATTTTATGAATTCTCGATATTGGGTGTTTGTACAAAGGAAATATAAGTAAAAAAGAATTATACGCAATATTTTCCAGGATTCTTCATTTCGCCTGATTTTTCATATATAATTTAAGAATTTTCGATATTGGCCGTGTGTACAGGGGAAATGTAAGTAAAGCCACAGGAACACCATATTTTGCCAACATTCTTCATTTCGCTTTATTTTGCAGAGGAAATCGAGAAAAATAATTGAAAATGATATATTTTATGAATTCTCGATATTGGGTGTTTGTACAAAGGAAATATAAGTAAAAAAGAGTTGTACGCAATATTTTCCAGGATTCTTCATTTCGCCTGATATTTCTTATAATAATTTAAGAATTTTCGATATTGGCCGTGTGTACAGGGGTATTGTAAGCAAAGCCGCAGGAACACCATATTTTTCCAAGATTCTTCATTTCGTCTTATTTTGCGATGGAAATCGAGAAAAATAATTGAAAATGATATATTTTATGAATTCTCGATATTAGGCGTTTATTCAAAGGAAATATAAGTAGAAAGAGTAGAACGCAATATTTTTCCAGGATTCTTCATTTCGCATGATTTTGCTTAAGAACTCGAGAAAAATAATGGAAATGATATATTTTAGGAATTCTCGATATTGGCCGGTTGTACAGGGGAAGTGTAAGTAAAGCCACAGGAACACAATATTTTTCCAACATTCTTCATTTCGCTTTATTTTGCAGAGGAAATCGAAAAAAATAATTGAAAATGATATATTTTATGAATTCTCGATATTGGGTGTTTGTACAAAGGAAATATAAGTAAAAAAGAGTTATACGCAATATTTTCCAGGATTCTTCATTTCGCCTGATTTTTCATATATAATTTAAGAATTTTCGGTATTGGCCGTTTGTACGGGGGAAGTGTCAGTAAAGCCGCAGGAACACCATATTTTTTCAAGATTCTTCATTTCGTCTTATTTTGCGATGGAAATCGAGAAAAATAATTGAAAATGATATATTTTATGAATTCTCGATATTGGGCGTTTATTCAAAGGAAATATAAGTAGAAAGAGTAGAACGCAATATTTTTCCAGGATTCTTCATTTCGCATGATTTTGCTTAAGAACTCGAGAAAAATAATGGAAAATGATATATTTTAGGAATTCTCGATATTGGCCGGTTGTACAGGGGAAGTGTAAGTAAAGCCACAGGAACACCATATTTTTCCAACATTCTTCATTTCGCTTTATTTTGCAGAGGAAATCGAGAAAAATAATTGAAAATGATATATTTTATGAATTCTCGATATTGGGCGTTTATTCAAAGGAAATATAAGTAGAAAGAGTAGAACGCAATATTTTTCCAGGATTCTTCATTTCGCATGATTTTGCTTAAGAACTCGAGAAAAATAATGGAAAATGATATATTTTAGGAATTCTCGATATTGGCCGGTTGTACAGGGGAAGTGTAAGTAAAGCCACAGGAACACAATATTTTTCCAACATTCTTCATTTCGCTTTATTTTGCAGAGGAAATCGAAAAAAATAATTGAAAATGATATATTTTATGAATTCTCGATATTGGGTGTTTGTACAAAAGAAATATAAGTAAAAAAGAGTTATACGCAATATTTTCCAGGATTCTTCATTTCGCCTGATTTTTCGTATATAATTTAAGAATTTTCGGTATTGGCCGTTTGTACGGGGGAAGTGTAAGTAAAGCCGCAGGAACACCATATTTTTCCAAGATTCTTCATTTCGTCTTATTTTGCGATGGAAATCGAGAAAAATAATTGAAAATGATATATTTTATGAATTCTCGATATTGGGTGTTTATTCAAAGAAAATATAAGTAAAAAGATTGGAACGCAATATTTTTCCAGGATTCTTCATTTCGCCTGATTTTTGATATATTTTATGAATTTTCGGTATTGGCCGTTTGTACAGGGGAAATGTAAGTAAAGCCACAGGAACACCATATTTTTCCAACATACTTCATTTCGCCTTATTGTGCAGAGGAAATCGAGGAAAATAATTGAAAATGATATACTTTATGAATTCTCGATATTGGGTGTTTATTCAAAGAAAATATAAGTAAAAAGATTGGAACGCAATATTTTTCCAGGATTCTTCATTTCGCCTGATTTTTCATATAGTTTAAGAATTTTCGGTATTGGCCGTGTGTACAGGAGAAATGTAAGTAAAGCCACTGTAACACCATATTTTTCCAACATTCTTCATTTCGCCTTATTGTGCAGAGGAAATCGAGGAAAATAATGGAAAATGATATACTTTATGTAGTCTCGATAAAGGGCGTTTATTCAAAGGAAATATAAGTAAAAAAGAGTAAAACGCAATATTTTTCCAGGATTCGTCATTTCGCCTGATTTTTCATATAGTTTAAGAATTTTCGGTATTGGCCGTGTGTACAGGGGATATGTAAGTAAAGCCACAGGAACACCATATTTTTCCAACATTCTTCATTTCGCCTTATTGTGCAGAGGAAATCGAGGAAAATAATGGAAAATGATATACTTTATGTAGTCTCGATAAAGGGCGTTTATTCAAAGGAAATATAAGTAAAAAGATTGGAACGCAATATTTTTCCAGAATTCTTCATTTCGCCTGATTTTTGATATATTTTATGAATTTTCGGTATTGGCCGTTTGTACAGGGGAAATGTAAGTAAAGCCACAGAAACACCATATTTTTTCAACATTCTTCATTTCGCTTTATTTTGCAGAGGAAATCGAGATAAATAATGGAAAATGATATACTTTATGTAGTCTCGATAAAGGGCGTTTATTCAAAGGAAATATAAGTAAAAAAGAGTAAAACGCAATATTTTCCCAGGATTCGTCATTTCGCCTGATTTTTCATATAGTTTAAGAATTTTCGGTATTGGCCGTGTGTACAGGGGATATGTAAGTAAAGCCACAGGAACACCATATTTTTCCAACATTCTTCATTTCGCCTTATTGTGCAGAGGAAATCGAGGAAAATAATTTAAAATGATATACTTTATGAATTCTCGATATTGGGTGTTTATTCAAAGAAAATATAAGTAAAAAGAGTGAAACGCAATATTTTTCCAGGAGTCTTAATTCGCCTGATTTTTGATATATTTTATGAATTTTCGGTATTGGCCGTTTGTACAGGGGAAATGTAAGTAAAGCCACAGAAACACCATATTTTTCCAACATTCTTCATTTCGCTTTATTTTGCAGAGGAAATCGAGATAAATAATGGAAAATGATATACTTTATGTAGTCTCGATAAAGGGCGTTTATTCAAAGGAAATATAAGTAAAAAAGAGTAAAACGCAATATTTTCCCAGGATTCGTCATTTCGCCTGATTTTTCATATAGTTTAAGAATTTTCGGTATTGGTCGTGTGTACAGGGGATATGTAAGTAAAGCCACAGGAACACCATATTTTCCCAACATTCTTCATTTCGCCTTATTGTGCAGAGGAAATCGAGGAAAATAATTGAAAATGATATACTTTATGAATTCTCGATATTGGGTGTTTATTCAAAGAAAATGTAAGTAAAAAGATTGGAACGCAATATTTTTCCAGGAGTCTTAATTCGCCTGATTTTTGATATATTTTATGAATTTTCGGTATTGGCCGTTTGTACAGGGGAAATGTAAGTAAAGCCACAGAAACGCCATATTTTTTCAACATTCTTCATTTCGCCTTATTGTGCAGAGGAAATCGAGGAAAATAATGGAAAATGATATACTTTATGTAGTCTCGATAAAGGGCGTTTATTCAAAGGAAATATAAGTAAAAAGATTGGAACGCAATATTTTTCCAGGATTCTTCATTTCGCCTGATTTTTGATATATTTTATGAATTTTCGGTATTGGCCGTTTGTACAGGGGAAATGTAAGTAAAGCCACAGAAACACCATATTTTTTCAACATTCTTCATTTCGCTTTATTTTGCAGAGGAAATCGAGATAAATAATGGAAAATGATATACTTTATGTAGTCTCGATAAAGGGCGTTTATTCAAAGGAAATATAAGTAAAAAAGAGTAAAACGCAATATTTTCCCAGGATTCGTCATTTCGCCTGATTTTTCATATAGTTTAAGAATTTTCGGTATTGGCCGTGTGTACAGGGGATATGTAAGTAAAGCCACAGGAACACCATATTTTTCCAACATTCTTCATTTCGCCTTATTGTGCAGAGGAAATCGAGGAAAATAATTGAAAATGATATACTTTATGAATTCTCGATATTGGGTGTTTATTCAAAGAAAATATAAGTAAAAAGAGTGAAACGCAATATTTTTCCAGGATTCTTCATTTCGCCTGATTTTTGATATATTTTATGAATTTTCGGTATTGGCCGTGTGTACAGGGGAAATGTAAGTAAAGCCACAGAAACACCATATTTTTTCAACATTCTTCATTTCGCTTTATTTTGCAGAGGAAATCGAGATAAATAATGGAAAATGATATACTTTATGTAGTCTCGATAAAGGGCGTTTATTCAAAGGAAATATAAGTAAAAAGAGTGAAACGCAATATTTTTCCAGGATTCTTCATTTCGCCTGATTTTTAATATATTTTATGAATTTTCGGTATTGGCCGTTTGCACAGGGGAAATGTAAGTAAAGCCACAGGAACACCATATTTTTCCAACATTCTTCATTTCGCCTTATTTTGCAGAGGAAATCGAGAAAAATAATTGAAAATGATATATTTTATGAATTCTCGATATTGGGTGTTTGTACAAAGGAAATATAAGTAAAAAAGAGTAAAACGCAATATTTTCCAGGATTTTTCATTTCGCCTGATCTTTCATATATAATTAAGAATTTTCGATATTGGCCGTGTGTACAGGGGAAGTGTAAGTAAAGCCACAGGAACACCATATTTTTCCAACATTCTTCATTTCGCTTTATTTTGCAGAGGAAATCGAAAAAAATAATTGAAAATGATATATTTTATGAATTCTCGATATTGGGTGTTTGTACAAAGGAAATATAAGTAAAAAAGAGTTATACGCAATATTTTCCAGGATTCTTCATTTCGCCTGATTTTTCATATATAATTTAAGAATTTTCGGTATTGGCCGTTTGTACGGGGGAAGTGTAAGTAAAGCCGCAGGAACACCATATTTTTCCAAGATTCTTCATTTCGTCTTATTTTGCGATGGAAATCGAGAAAAATAATTGAAAATGATATATTTTATGAATTCTCGATATTGGGTGTTTGTACAAAGGAAATATAAGTAAAAAAGAGTAAAACGCAATATTTTTCCAGGATTCGTCATTTCGCCTGATTTTTCATATATTTTAAGAATTTTCAGTATTGGCCGTTTGTACAGGGGAAATGTAAGTAAAGCCACAGGAACACCATATTTTTCCAACATTCTTCATTTCGCCTTATTTTGCAGGGTAAATCGAGATAAATAATGGAAAATTATATATTTTATGTAGTCTCGATAACGGGCGTTTATTCAAAGGAAATATAAGTAAAAACAGTGGAACGTCATATTTTTCCAGGATTCTTCATTTCGCATGATTTTGCTTAAGAACTCGAGAAAAATAATGGAAAATGATATATTTTAGGAATTCTCGATATTGGCCGGTTGTACAGGGGAAATGTAAGTAAAGCCACAGGAACACCATATTTTTCCAACATTCTTCATTTCGCTTTATTTTGCAGAGGAAATCGAAAAAAATAATTGAAAATGATATATTTTATGAATTCTCGATATTGGGTGTTTGTACAAAGGAAATATAAGTAAAAAAGAGTTATACGCAATATTTTCCAGGATTCTTCATTTCGCCTGATTTTTCATATATAATTTAAGAATTTTCGATATTGGCCGTGTGTACAGGGGAAATGTAAGTAAAGCCACAGGAACACCATATTTTGCCAACATTCTTCATTTCGCTTTATTTTGCAGAGGAAATCGAGAAAAATAATTGAAAATGATATATTTTATGAATTCTCGATATTGGGTGTTTGTACAAAGGAAATATAAGTAAAAAAGAGTTATACGCAATATTTTCCAGGATTCTTCATTTCGCCTGATATTTCTTATAATAATTTAAGAATTTTCGATATTGGCCGTGTGTACAGGGGTATTGTAAGCAAAGCCGCAGGAACACCATATTTTTCCAAGATTCTTCATTTCGTCTTATTTTGCGATGGAAATCGAGAAAAATAATTGAAAATGATATATTTTATGAATTCTCGATATTAGGCGTTTATTCAAAGGAAATATAAGTAGAAAGAGTAGAACGCAATATTTTTCCAGGATTCTTCATTTCGCATGATTTTGCTTAAGAACTCGAGAAAAATAATGGAAAATGATATATTTTAGGAATTCTCGATATTGGCCGGTTGTACAGGGGAAGTGTAAGTAAAGCCACAGGAACACAATATTTTTCCAACATTCTTCATTTCGCTTTATTTTGCAGAGGAAATCGAAAAAAATAATTGAAAATGATATATTTTATGAATTCTCGATATTGGGTGTTTGTACAAAGGAAATATAAGTAAAAAAGAGTTATACGCAATATTTTCCAGGATTCTTCATTTCGCCTGATTTTTCATATATAATTTAAGAATTTTCGGTATTGGCCGTTTGTACAGGGGAAGTGTCAGTAAAGCCGCAGGAACACCATATTTTTTCAAGATTCTTCATTTCGTCTTATTTTGCGATGGAAATCGAGAAAAATAATTGAAAATGATATATTTTATGAATTCTCGATATTGGGCGTTTATTCAAAGGAAATATAAGTAGAAAGAGTAGAACGCAATATTTTTCCAGGATTCTTCATTTCGCATGATTTTGCTTAAGAACTCGAGAAAAATAATGGAAAATGATATATTTTAGGAATTCTCGATATTGGCCGGTTGTACAGGGGAAGTGTAAGTAAAGCCACAGGAACACCATATTTTTCCAACATTCTTCATTTCGCTTTATTTTGCAGAGGAAATCGAGAAAAATAATTGAAAATGATATATTTTATGAATTCTCGATATTGGGCGTTTATTCAAAGGAAATATAAGTAGAAAGAGTAGAACGCAATATTTTTCCAGGATTCTTCATTTCGCATGATTTTGCTTAAGAACTCGAGAAAAATAATGGAAAATGATATATTTTAGGAATTCTCGATATTGGCCGGTTGTACAGGGGAAGTGTAAGTAAAGCCACAGGAACACAATATTTTTCCAACATTCTTCATTTCGCTTTATTTTGCAGAGGAAATCGAAAAAAATAATTGAAAATGATATATTTTATGAATTCTCGATATTGGGTGTTTGTACAAAAGAAATATAAGTAAAAAAGAGTTATACGCAATATTTTCCAGGATTCTTCATTTCGCCTGATTTTTCGTATATAATTTAAGAATTTTCGGTATTGGCCGTTTGTACGGGGGAAGTGTAAGTAAAGCCGCAGGAACACCATATTTTTCCAAGATTCTTCATTTCGTCTTATTTTGCGATGGAAATCGAGAAAAATAATTGAAAATGATATATTTTATGAATTCTCGATATTGGGTGTTTATTCAAAGAAAATATAAGTAAAAAGATTGGAACGCAATATTTTTCCAGGATTCTTCATTTCGCCTGATTTTTCATATAGTTTAAGAATTTTCGGTATTGGCCGTGTGTACAGGAGAAATGTAAGTAAAGCCACTGTAACACCATATTTTTCCAACATTCTTCATTTCGCCTTATTGTGCAGAGGAAATCGAGGAAAATAATGGAAAATGATATACTTTATGTAGTCTCGATAAAGGGCGTTTATTCAAAGGAAATATAAGTTAAAAAGAGTAAAACGCAATATTTTTCCAGGATTCGTCATTTCGCCTGATTTTTCATATAGTTTAAGAATTTTCGGTATTGGCCGTGTGTACAGGGGATATGTAAGTAAAGCCACAGGAACACCATATTTTTCCAACATTCTTCATTTCGCCTTATTGTGCAGAGGAAATCGAGGAAAATAATGGAAAATGATATACTTTATGTAGTCTCGATAAAGGGCGTTTATTCAAAGGAAATATAAGTAAAAAGATTGGAACGCAATATTTTTCCAGAATTCTTCATTTCGCCTGATTTTTGATATATTTTATGAATTTTCGGTATTGGCCGTTTGTACAGGGGAAATGTAAGTAAAGCCACAGAAACACCATATTTTTTCAACATTCTTCATTTCGCTTTATTTTGCAGAGGAAATCGAGATAAATAATGGAAAATGATATACTTTATGTAGTCTCGATAAAGGGCGTTTATTCAAAGGAAATATAAGTAAAAAAGAGTAAAACGCAATATTTTCCCAGGATTCGTCATTTCGCCTGATTTTTCATATAGTTTAAGAATTTTCGGTATTGGCCGTGTGTACAGGGGATATGTAAGTAAAGCCACAGGAACACCATATTTTTCCAACATTCTTCATTTCGCCTTATTGTGCAGAGGAAATCGAGGAAAATAATTGAAAATGATATACTTTATGAATTCTCGATATTGGGTGTTTATTCAAAGAAAATATAAGTAAAAAGAGTGAAACGCAATATTTTTCCAGGATTCTTCATTTCGCCTGATTTTTGATATATTTTATGAATTTTCGGTATTGGCCGTGTGTACAGGGGAAATGTAAGTAAAGCCACAGAAACACCATATTTTTCCAACATTCTTCATTTCGCTTTATTTTGCAGAGGAAATCGAGATAAATAATGGAAAATGATATACTTTATGTAGTCTCGATAAAGGGCGTTTATTCAAAGGAAATATAAGTAAAAAAGAGTAAAACGCAATATTTTCCCAGGATTCGTCATTTCGCCTGATTTTTCATATAGTTTAAGAATTTTCGGTATTGGTCGTGTGTACAGGGGATATGTAAGTAAAGCCACAGGAACACCATATTTTCCCAACATTCTTCATTTCGCCTTATTGTGCAGAGGAAATCGAGGAAAATAATTGAAAATGATATACTTTATGAATTCTCGATATTGGGTGTTTATTCAAAGAAAATGTAAGTAAAAAGATTGGAACGCAATATTTTTCCAGGAGTCTTAATTCGCCTGATTTTTGATATATTTTATGAATTTTCGGTATTGGCCGTTTGTACAGGGGAAATGTAAGTAAAGCCACAGAAACGCCATATTTTTTCAACATTCTTCATTTCGCCTTATTGTGCAGAGGAAATCGAGGAAAATAATGGAAAATGATATACTTTATGTAGTCTCGATAAAGGGCGTTTATTCAAAGGAAATATAAGTAAAAAGATTGGAACGCAATATTTTTCCAGGATTCTTCATTTCGCCTGATTTTTGATATATTTTATGAATTTTCGGTATTGGCCGTTTGTACAGGGGAAATGTAAGTAAAGCCACAGAAACACCATATTTTTTCAACATTCTTCATTTCGCTTTATTTTGCAGAGGAAATCGAGATAAATAATGGAAAATGATATACTTTATGTAGTCTCGATAAAGGGCGTTTATTCAAAGGAAATATAAGTAAAAAAGAGTAAAACGCAATATTTTCCCAGGATTCTTCATTTCGCCTTATTGTGCAGAGGAAATCGAGAAAAATAATTGAAAATGATATACTTTATGAATTCTCGATATTGGGTGTTTATTCAAAGAAAATAAAAGTAAAAAGAGTGAAACGCAATATTTTTCCAGGATTCTTCATTTCGCCTGATTTTTGATATATTTTATGAATTTTCGGTATTGGCCGTTTGCACAGGGGAAATGTAAGTAAAGCCACAGGAACACCATATTTTTCCAACATTCTTCATTTCGCCTTATTTTGCAGAGGAAATCGAGAAAAATAATTGAAAATGATATACTTTATGAATTCTCGATATTGGGTGTTTGTATAAACGAAATATAAGTAAAAAGAGTGAAACGCAATATTTATCCAGGATTCTTCATTTCGCCTGATTTTTGATATATTTTATGAATTTTCGGTATTGGCCGTTTGTACAGGGGAAATGTAAGTAAAGCCACAGAAACACCATATTTTTCCAACATTCTTCATTTCGCTTTATTTTGCAGAGGAAATCGAGATAAATAATGGAAAATGATATACTTTATGTAGTCTCGATAAAGGGCGTTTATTCAAAGGAAATATAAGTAAAAAAGAGTAAAACGCAATATTTTCCCAGGATTCGTCATTTCGCCTGATTTTTCATATAGTTTAAGAATTTTCGGTATTGGCCGTGTGTACAGGGGATATGTAAGTAAAGCCACAGGAACACCATATTTTTCCAACATTCTTCATTTCGCCTTATTGTGCAGAGGAAATCGAGGAAAATAATTGAAAATGATATACTTTATGAATTCTCGATATTCGGTGTTTATTCAAAGAAAATATAAGTAAAAAGAGTGAAACGCAATATTTTTCCAGGATTCTTCATTTCGCCTGATTTTTGATATATTTTATGAATTTTCGGTATTGGCCGTGTGTACAGGGGAAATGTAAGTAAAGCCACAGAAACACCATATTTTTCCAACATTCTTCATTTCGCTTTATTTTGCAGAGGAAATCGAGATAAATAATGGAAAATGATATACTTTATGTAGTCTCGATAAAGGGCGTTTATTCAAAGGAAATATAAGTAAAAAAGAGTAAAACGCAATATTTTCCCAGGATTCGTCATTTCGCCTGATTTTTCATATAGTTTAAGAATTTTCGGTATTGGTCGTGTGTACAGGGGATATGTAAGTAAAGGCACAGGAACACCATATTTTCCCAACATTCTTCATTTCGCCTTATTGTGCAGACGAAATCGAGGAAAATAATTGAAAATGATATACTTTATGAATTCTCGATATTGGGTGTTTATTCAAAGAAAATGTAAGTAAAAAGATTGGAACGCAATATTTTTCCAGGAGTCTTAATTCGCCTGATTTTTGATATATTTTATGAATTTTCGGTATTGGCCGTGTGTACAGGGGAAATGTAAGTAAAGCCACAGAAACACCATATTTTTCCAACATTCTTCATTTCGCTTTATTTTGCAGAGGAAATCGAGATAAATAATGGAAAATGATATACTTTATGTAGTCTCGATAAAGGGCGTTTATTCAAAGGAAATATAAGTAAAAAAGAGTAAAACGCAATATTTTCCCAGGATTCGTCATTTCGCCTGATTTTTCATATAGTTTAAGAATTTTCGGTATTGGTCGTGTGTACAGGGGATATGTAAGTAAAGGCACAGGAACACCATATTTTCCCAACATTCTTCATTTCGCCTTATTGTGCAGAGGAAATCGAGGAAAATAATTGAAAATGATATACTTTATGAATTCTCGATATTGGGTGTTTATTCAAAGAAAATGTAAGTAAAAAGATTGGAACGCAATATTTTTCCAGGAGTCTTAATTCGCCTGATTTTTGATATATTTTATGAATTTTCGGTATTGGCCGTTTGTACAGGGGAAATGTAAGTAAAGCCACAGAAACACCATATTTTTCCAACATTCTTCATTTCGCCTTATTTTGCAGGGTAAATCGAGATAAATAATGGAAAATTATATATTTTATGTAGTCTCGATAACGGGCGTTTATTCAAAGGAAATATAAGTAAAAACAGTGGAACGTCATATTTTTCCAGGATTCTTCATTTCGCATGATTTTGCTTAAGAACTCGAGAAAAATAATGGAAAATGATATATTTTAGGAATTCTCGATATTGGCCGGTTGTACAGGGGAAATGTAAGTAAAGCCACAGGAACACCATATTTTTCCAACATTCTTCATTTCGCTTTATTTTGCAGAGGAAATCGAAAAAAATAATTGAAAATGATATATTTTATGAATTCTCGATATTGGGTGTTTGTACAAAGGAAATATAAGTAAAAAAGAGTTATACGCAATATTTTCCAGGATTCTTCATTTCGCCTGATTTTTCATATATAATTTAAGAATTTTCGATATTGGCCGTGTGTACAGGGGAAATGTAAGTAAAGCCACAGGAACACCATATTTTGCCAACATTCTTCATTTCGCTTTATTTTGCAGAGGAAATCGAGAAAAATAATTGAAAATGATATATTTTATGAATTCTCGATATTGGGTGTTTGTACAAAGGAAATATAAGTAAAAAAGAGTTATACGCAATATTTTCCAGGATTCTTCATTTCGCCTAATATTTCTTATAATAATTTAAGAATTTTCGATATTGGCCGTGTGTACAGGGGTATTGTAAGCAAAGCCGCAGGAACACCATATTTTTCCAAGATTCTTCATTTCGTCTTATTTTGCGATGGAAATCGAGAAAAATAATTGAAAATGATATATTTTATGAATTCTCGATATTAGGCGTTTATTCAAAGGAAATATAAGTAGAAAGAGTAGAACGCAATATTTTTCCAGGATTCTTCATTTCGCATGATTTTGCTTAAGAACTCGAGAAAAATAATGGAAAATGATATATTTTAGGAATTCTCGATATTGGCCGGTTGTACAGGGGAAGTGTAAGTAAAGCCACAGGAACACAATATTTTTCCAACATTCTTCATTTCGCTTTATTTTGCAGAGGAAATCGAAAAAAATAATTGAAAATGATATATTTTATGAATTCTCGATATTGGGTGTTTGTACAAAGGAAATATAAGTAAAAAAGAGTTATACGCAATATTTTCCAGGATTCTTCATTTCGCCTGATTTTTCATATATAATTTAAGAATTTTCGGTATTGGCCGTTTGTACAGGGGAAGTGTCAGTAAAGCCGCAGGAACACCATATTTTTTCAAGATTCTTCATTTCGTCTTATTTTGCGATGGAAATCGAGAAAAATAATTGAAAATGATATATTTTATGAATTCTCGATATTGGGCGTTTATTCAAAGGAAATATAAGTAGAAAGAGTAGAACGCAATATTTTTCCAGGATTCTTCATTTCGCATGATTTTGCTTAAGAACTCGAGAAAAATAATGGAAAATGATATATTTTAGGAATTCTCGATATTGGCCGGTTGTACAGGGGAAGTGTAAGTAAAGCCACAGGAACACCATATTTTTCCAACATTCTTCATTTCGCTTTATTTTGCAGAGGAAATCGAGAAAAATAATTGAAAATGATATATTTTATGAATTCTCGATATTGGGCGTTTATTCAAAGGAAATATAAGTAGAAAGAGTAGAACGCAATATTTTTCCAGGATTCTTCATTTCGCATGATTTTGCTTAAGAACTCGAGAAAAATAATGGAAAATGATATATTTTAGGAATTCTCGATATTGGCCGGTTGTACAGGGGAAGTGTAAGTAAAGCCACAGGAACACAATATTTTTCCAACATTCTTCATTTCGCTTTATTTTGCAGAGGAAATCGAAAAAAATAATTGAAAATGATATATTTTATGAATTCTCGATATTGGGTGTTTGTACAAAAGAAATATAAGTAAAAAAGAGTTATACGCAATATTTTCCAGGATTCTTCATTTCGCCTGATTTTTCGTATATAATTTAAGAATTTTCGGTATTGGCCGTTTGTACGGGGGAAGTGTAAGTAAAGCCGCAGGAACACCATATTTTTCCAAGATTCTTCATTTCGTCTTATTTTGCGATGGAAATCGAGAAAAATAATTGAAAATGATATATTTTATGAATTCTCGATATTGGGTGTTTATTCAAAGAAAATATAAGTAAAAAGATTGGAACGCAATATTTTTCCAGGATTCTTCATTTCGCCTGATTTTTCATATAGTTTAAGAATTTTCGGTATTGGCCGTGTGTACAGGAGAAATGTAAGTAAAGCCACTGTAACACCATATTTTTCCAACATTCTTCATTTCGCCTTATTGTGCAGAGGAAATCGAGGAAAATAATGGAAAATGATATACTTTATGTAGTCTCGATAAAGGGCGTTTATTCAAAGGAAATATAAGTTAAAAAGAGTAAAACGCAATATTTTTCCAGGATTCGTCATTTCGCCTGATTTTTCATATAGTTTAAGAATTTTCGGTATTGGCCGTGTGTACAGGGGATATGTAAGTAAAGCCACAGGAACACCATATTTTTCCAACATTCTTCATTTCGCCTTATTGTGCAGAGGAAATCGAGCAAAATAATGGAAAATGATATACTTTATGTAGTCTCGATAAAGGGCGTTTATTCAAAGGAAATATAAGTAAAAAGATTGGAACGCAATATTTTTCCAGAATTCTTCATTTCGCCTGATTTTTGATATATTTTATGAATTTTCGGTATTGGCCGTTTGTACAGGGGAAATGTAAGTAAAGCCACAGAAACACCATATTTTTTCAACATTCTTCATTTCGCTTTATTTTGCAGAGGAAATCGAGATAAATAATGGAAAATGATATACTTTATGTAGTCTCGATAAAGGGCGTTTATTCAAAGGAAATATAAGTAAAAAAGAGTAAAACGCAATATTTTCCCAGGATTCGTCATTTCGCCTGATTTTTCATATAGTTTAAGAATTTTCGGTATTGGCCGTGTGTACAGGGGATATGTAAGTAAAGCCACAGGAACACCATATTTTTCCAACATTCTTCATTTCGCCTTATTGTGCAGAGGAAATCGAGGAAAATAATTGAAAATGATATACTTTATGAATTCTCGATATTGGGTGTTTATTCAAAGAAAATATAAGTAAAAAGAGTGAAACGCAATATTTTTCCAGGATTCTTCATTTCGCCTGATTTTTGATATATTTTATGAATTTTCGGTATTGGCCGTGTGTACAGGGGAAATGTAAGTAAAGCCACAGAAACACCATATTTTTCCAACATTCTTCATTTCGCTTTATTTTGCAGAGGAAATCGAGATAAATAATGGAAAATGATATACTTTATGTAGTCTCGATAAAGGGCGTTTATTCAAAGGAAATATAAGTAAAAAAGAGTAAAACGCAATATTTTCCCAGGATTCGTCATTTCGCCTGATTTTTCATATAGTTTAAGAATTTTCGGTATTGGTCGTGTGTACAGGGGATATGTAAGTAAAGCCACAGGAACACCATATTTTCCCAACATTCTTCATTTCGCCTTATTGTGCAGAGGAAATCGAGGAAAATAATTGAAAATGATATACTTTATGAATTCTCGATATTGGGTGTTTATTCAAAGAAAATGTAAGTAAAAAGATTGGAACGCAATATTTTTCCAGGAGTCTTAATTCGCCTGATTTTTGATATATTTTATGAATTTTCGGTATTGGCCGTTTGTACAGGGGAAATGTAAGTAAAGCCACAGAAACGCCATATTTTTTCAACATTCTTCATTTCGCCTTATTGTGCAGAGGAAATCGAGGAAAATAATGGAAAATGATATACTTTATGTAGTCTCGATAAAGGGCGTTTATTCAAAGGAAATATAAGTAAAAAGATTGGAACGCAATATTTTTCCAGGATTCTTCATTTCGCCTGATTTTTGATATATTTTATGAATTTTCGGTATTGGCCGTTTGTACAGGGGAAATGTAAGTAAAGCCACAGAAACACCATATTTTTTCAACATTCTTCATTTCGCTTTATTTTGCAGAGGAAATCGAGATAAATAATGGAAAATGATATACTTTATGTAGTCTCGATAAAGGGCGTTTATTCAAAGGAAATATAAGTAAAAAAGAGTAAAACGCAATATTTTCCCAGGATTCTTCATTTCGCCTTATTGTGCAGAGGAAATCGAGAAAAATAATTGAAAATGATATACTTTATGAATTCTCGATATTGGGTGTTTATTCAAAGAAAATAAAAGTAAAAAGAGTGAAACGCAATATTTTTCCAGGATTCTTCATTTCGCCTGATTTTTGATATATTTTATGAATTTTCGGTATTGGCCGTTTGCACAGGGGAAATGTAAGTAAACCACAGGAACACCATATTTTTCCAACATTCTTCATTTCGCCTTATTTTGCAGAGGAAATCGAGAAAAATAATTGAAAATGATATACTTTATGAATTCTCGATATTGGGTGTTTGTATAAACGAAATATAAGTAAAAAGAGTGAAACGCAATATTTATCCAGGATTCTTCATTTCGCCTGATTTTTGATATATTTTATGAATTTTCGGTATTGGCCGTTTGTACAGGGGAAATGTAAGTAAAGCCACAGAAACACCATATTTTTCCAACATTCTTCATTTCGCTTTATTTTGCAGAGGAAATCGAGATAAATAATGGAAAATGATATACTTTATGTAGTCTCGATAAAGGGCGTTTATTCAAAGGAAATATAAGTAAAAAAGAGTAAAACGCAATATTTTCCCAGGATTCGTCATTTCGCCTGATTTTTCATATAGTTTAAGAATTTTCGGTATTGGCCGTGTGTACAGGGGATATGTAAGTAAAGCCACAGGAACACCATATTTTTCCAACATTCTTCATTTCGCCTTATTGTGCAGAGGAAATCGAGGAAAATAATTGAAAATGATATACTTTATGAATTCTCGATATTCGGTGTTTATTCAAAGAAAATATAAGTAAAAAGAGTGAAACGCAATATTTTTCCAGGATTCTTCATTTCGCCTGATTTTTGATATATTTTATGAATTTTCGGTATTGGCCGTGTGTACAGGGGAAATGTAAGTAAAGCCACAGAAACACCATATTTTTCCAACATTCTTCATTTCGCTTTATTTTGCAGAGGAAATCGAGATAAATAATGGAAAATGATATACTTTATGTAGTCTCGATAAAGGGCGTTTATTCAAAGGAAATATAAGTAAAAAAGAGTAAAACGCAATATTTTCCCAGGATTCGTCATTTCGCCTGATTTTTCATATAGTTTAAGAATTTTCGGTATTGGTCGTGTGTACAGGGGATATGTAAGTAAAGGCACAGGAACACCATATTTTCCCAACATTCTTCATTTCGCCTTATTGTGCAGAGGAAATCGAGGAAAATAATTGAAAATGATATACTTTATGAATTCTCGATATTGGGTGTTTATTCAAAGAAAATGTAAGTAAAAAGATTGGAACGCAATATTTTTCCAGGAGTCTTAATTCGCCTGATTTTTGATATATTTTATGAATTTTCGGTATTGGCCGTTTGTACAGGGGAAATGTAAGTAAAGCCACAGAAACACCATATTTTTTCAACATTCTTCATTTCGCTTTATTTTGCAGAGGAAATCGAGATAAATAATGGAAAATGATATACTTTATGTAGTCTCGATAAAGGGCGTTTATTCAAAGGAAATATAAGTAAAAAAGAGTAAAACGCAATATTTTCCCAGGATTCGTCATTTCGCCTGATTTTTCATATAGTTTAAGAATTTTCGGTATTGGCCGTGTGTACAGGGGATATGTAAGTAAAGCCACAGGAACACCATATTTTTCCAACATTCTTCATTTCGCCTTATTGTGCAGAGGAAATCGAGGAAAATAATTGAAAATGATATACTTTATGAATTCTCGATATTGGGTGTTTATTCAAAGAAAATATAAGTAAAAAGAGTGAAACGCAATATTTTTCCAGGATTCTTCATTTCGCCTGATTTTTGATATATTTTATGAATTTTCGGTATTGGCCGTGTGTACAGGGGAAATGTAAGTAAAGCCACAGAAACACCATATTTTTTCAACATTCTTCATTTCGCTTTATTTTGCAGAGGAAATCGAGATAAATAATGGAAAATGATATACTTTATGTAGTCTCGATAAAGGGCGTTTATTCAAAGGAAATATAAGTAAAAAGAGTGAAACGCAATATTTTTCCAGGATTCTTCATTTCGCCTGATTTTTGATATATTTTATGAATTTTCGGTATTGGCCGTTTGCACAGGGGAAATGTAAGTAAAGCCACAGGAACACCATATTTTTCCAACATTCTTCATTTCGCCTTATTTTGCAGAGGAAATCGAGAAAAATAATTGAAAATGATATATTTTATGAATTCTCGATATTGGGTGTTTGTACAAAGGAAATATAAGTAAAAAAGAGTAAATCGCAATATTTTCCAGGATTTTTCATTTCGCCTGATCTTTCATATATAATTAAGAATTTTCGATATTGGCCGTGTGTACAGGAGAAATGTAAGTCAAGCCACAGGAACACCATATTTTTCCAACATTCTTCATTTCGCCTTATTTTGCAGAGGAAATCGAGAAAAATAATTGAAAATGATATATTTTATGAATTCTCGATATTGGGCGTTTATTCAAAGGAAATATAAGTAAAAACAGTGGAACGTCATATTTATCCAGGATTCTTCATTTCGCCTGATATTTGATATATTTTAAGAATTTTCGGTATTGGCCGTTTGTACAGGGGAAATGTAAGTAAAGCCACAGAAACACCATATTTTTCCAACATTCTTCATTTCGCTTTATTTTGCAGAGGAAATCGAGATAAATAATGGAAAATGATATACTTTATGTAGTCTCGATAAAGGGCGTTTATTCAAAGGAAATATAAGTAAAAAGATTGGAACGCAATATTTTTCCAGGATTCTTCATTTCGCCTGATTTTTGATATATTTTATGAATTTTCGGTATTGGCCGTTTGTACAGGGGAAATGTAAGTAAAGCCACAGAAACAACATATTTTTTCAACATTCTTCATTTCGCTTTATTTTGCAGAGGAAATCGAGATAAATAATGGAAAATGATATACTGTATGTAGTCTTGATAAAGGGCGTTTATTCAAAGGAAATATAAGTAAAAAAGAGTAAAACGCAATATTTTCCCAGGATTCGACATTTCGCCTGATTTTTCATATAGTTTAAGAATTTTCGGTATTGGCCGTGTGTACAGGGGATATGTAAGTAAAGCCACAGGAACACCATATTTTTCCAACATTCTTCATTTCGCCTTATTGTGCAGAGGAAATCGAGGAAAATAATTGAAAATGATATACTTTATGAATTCTCGATATTGGGTGTTTATTCAAAGAAAATGTAAGTAAAAAGATTGGAACGCAATATTTTTCCAGGAGTCTTAATTCGCCTGATTTTTGATATATTTTATGAATTTTCGGTATTGGCCGTTTGTACAGGGGAAATGTAAGTAAAGCCACAGAAACACCATATTTTTCCAACATTCTTCATTTCGCTTTATTTTGCAGAGGAAATCGAGATAAATAATGGAAAATGATATACTTTATGTAGTCTCGATAAAGGGCGTTTATTCAAAGGAAATATAAGTAAAAAAGAGTAAAACGCAATATTTTCCCAGGATTCGTCATTTCGCCTGATTTTTCATATAGTTTAAGAATTTTCGGTATTGGCCGTGTGTACAGGGGATATGTAAGTAAAGCCACAGGAACACCATATTTTTCCAACATTCTTCATTTCGCCTTATTGTGCAGAGGAAATCGAGGAAAATAATTGAAAATGATATACTTTATGAATTCTCGATATTGGGTGTTTATTCAAAGAAAATATAAGCAAAAAGAGTGAAACGCAATATTTTTCCAGGATTCTTCATTTCGCCTGATTTTTGATATATTTTATGAATTTTCGGTATTGGCCGTGTGTACAGGGGAAATGTAAGTAAAGCCACAGAAACACCATATTTTTTCAACATTCTTCATTTCGCTTTATTTTGCAGAGGAAATCGAGATAAATAATGGAAAATGATATACTTTATGTAGTCTCGATAAAGGGCGTTTATTCAAAGGAAATATAAGTAAAAAGAGTGAAACGCAATATTTTTCCAGGATTCTTCATTTCGCCTGATTTTTGATATATTTTATGAATTTTCGGTATTGGCCGTTTGCACAGGGGAAATGTAAGTAAAGCCACAGGAACACCATATTTTTCCAACATTCTTCATTTCGCCTTATTTTGCAGAGGAAATCGAGAAAAATAATTGAAAATGATATATTTTATGAATTCTCGATATTGGGTGTTTGTACAAAGGAAATATAAGTAAAAAAGAGTAAATCGCAATATTTTCCAGGATTTTTCATTTCGCCTGATCTTTCATATATAATTAAGAATTTTCGATATTGGCCGTGTGTACAGGAGAAATGTAAGTCAAGCCACAGGAACACCATATTTTTCCAACATTCTTCATTTCGCCTTATTTTGCAGAGGAAATCGAGAAAAATAATTGAAAATGATATATTTTATGAATTCTCGATATTGGGCGTTTATTCAAAGGAAATATAAGTAAAAACAGTGGAACGTCATATTTATCCAGGATTCTTCATTTCGCCTGATATTTGATATATTTTAAGAATTTTCGGTATTGGCCGTTTGTACAGGGGAAATGTAAGTAAAGCCACAGAAACACCATATTTTTCCAACATTCTTCATTTCGCTTTATTTTGCAGAGGAAATCGAGATAAATAATGGAAAATGATATACTTTATGTAGTCTCGATAAAGGGCGTTTATTCAAAGGAAATATAAGTAAAAAGATTGGAACGCAATATTTTTCCAGGATTCTTCATTTCGCCTGATATTTGATATATTTTAAGAATTTTCGGTATTGGCCGTTTGTACAGGGGAAATGTAAGTAAAGCCACAGAAACACCATATTTTTCCAACATTCTTCATTTCGCCTTATTTTGCAGAGGAAATCGAGAAAAATAATTGAAAATGATATATTTTATGAATTCTCGATATTGGGCGTTTATTCAAAGGAAATATAAGTAAAAACAGTGGAACGTCATATTTATCCAGGATTCTTCATTTCGCCTGATTTTTGATATATTTTATGAATTTTCGGTATTGGCCGTTTGTACAGGGGAAATGTAAGTAAAGCCACAGAAACAACATATTTTTTCAACATTCTTCATTTCGCTTTATTTTGCAGAGGAAATCGAGATAAATAATGGAAAATGATATACTGTATGTAGTCTTGATAAAGGGCGTTTATTCAAAGGAAATATAAGTAAAAAAGAGTAAAACGCAATATTTTCCCAGGCTTCGACATTTCGCCTGATTTTTCATATAGTTTAAGAATTTTCGGTATTGGCCGTGTGTACAGGGGATATGTAAGTAAAGCCACAGGAACACCATATTTTTCCAACATTCTTCATTTCGCCTTATTGTGCAGAGGAAATCGAGGAAAATAATTGAAAATGATATACTTTATGAATTCTCGATATTGGGTGTTTATTCAAAGAAAATATAAGTAAAAAGAGTGAAACGCAATATTTTTCCAGGATTCTTCATTTCCCCTGATTTTTGATATATTTTATGAATTTTCGGTATTGGCCGTTTGTACAGGGGAAATGTAAGTAAAGCCACAGGAACACCATATTTTTCCAACATTCTTCATTTCGCCTTATTTTGCAGAGGAAATCGAGATAAATAATGGAAAATGATATACTTTATGTAGTCTCGATAAAGGGCGTTTATTCAAAGGAAATATAACTAAAAAGAGTGAAACGCAATATTTTTCCAGGATTCTTCATTTCGCCTGATTTTTGATATATTTTATGAATTTTCGGTATTGGCCGTGTGTACAGGGGAAATGTAAGTAAAGCCACAGAAACACCATATTTTTCCAACATTCTTCATTTCGCTTTATTTTGCAGAGGAAATCGAGATAAATAATGGAAAATGATATACTTTATGTAGTCTCGATAAAGGGCGTTTATTCAAAGGAAATATAAGTAAAAAAGAGTAAAACGCAATATTTTCCCAGGATTCGTCATTTCGCCTGATTTTTCATATAGTTTAAGAATTTTCGGTATTGGTCGTGTGTACAGGGGATATGTAAGTAAAGCCACAGGAACACCATATTTTCCCAACATTCTTCATTTCGCCTTATTGTGCAGAGGAAATCGAGGAAAATAATTGAAAATGATATACTTTATGAATTCTCGATATTGGGTGTTTATTCAAAGAAAATGTAAGTAAAAAGATTGGAACGCAATATTTTTCCAGGAGTCTTAATTCGCCTGATTTTTGATATATTTTATGAATTTTCGGTATTGGCCGTTTGTACAGGGGAAATGTAAGTAAAGCCACAGAAACGCCATATTTTTTCAACATTCTTCATTTCGCCTTATTGTGCAGAGGAAATCGAGGAAAATAATGGAAAATGATATACTTTATGTAGTCTCGATAAAGGGCGTTTATTCAAAGGAAATATAAGTAAAAAGATTGGAACGCAATATTTTTCCAGGATTCTTCATTTCGCCTGATTTTTGATATATTTTATGAATTTTCGGTATTGGCCGTTTGTACAGGGGAAATGTAAGTAAAGCCACAGAAACACCATATTTTTTCAACATTCTTCATTTCGCTTTATTTTGCAGAGGAAATCGAGATAAATAATGGAAAATGATATACTTTATGTAGTCTCGATAAAGGGCGTTTATTCAAAGGAAATATAAGTAAAAAGAGTGAAACGCAATATTTTTCCAGGATTCTTCATTTCGCCTGATTTTTGATATATTTTATGAATTTTCGGTATTGGCCGTTTGCACAGGGGAAATGTAAGTAAAGCCACAGGAACACCATATTTTTCCAACATTCTTCATTTCGCCTTATTTTGCAGAGGAAATCGAGAAAAATAATTGAAAATGATATATTTTATGAATTCTCGATATTGGGTGTTTGTACAAAGGAAATATAAGTAAAAAAGAGTAAATCGCAATATTTTCCAGGATTTTTCATTTCGCCTGATCTTT
The DNA here is from genome assembly GCA_963971155.1 of Anthrax anthrax. NCBI lineage: Eukaryota > Metazoa > Arthropoda > Insecta > Diptera > Bombyliidae > Anthrax > Anthrax anthrax. The sequence continues at coordinate 20,906,539 of OZ020118.1, forward strand.
CATATATAATTAAGAATTTTCGATATTGGCCGTGTGTACAGGAGAAATGTAAGTCAAGCCACAGGAACACCATATTTTTCCAACATTCTTCATTTCGCCTTATTTTGCAGAGGAAATCGAGAAAAATAATTGAAAATGATATATTTTATGAATTCTCGATATTGGGCGTTTATTCAAAGGAAATATAAGTAAAAACAGTGGAACGTCATATTTATCCAGGATTCTTCATTTCGCCTGATATTTGATATATTTTAAGAATTTTCGGTATTGGCCGTTTGTACAGGGGAAATGTAAGTAAAGCCACAGAAACACCATATTTTTCCAACATTCTTCATTTCGCCTTATTTTGCAGAGGAAATCGAGAAAAATAATTGAAAATGATATATTTTATGAATTCTCGATATTGGGCGTTTATTCAAAGGAAATATAAGTAAAAACAGTGGAACGTCATATTTATCCAGGATTCTTCATTTCGCCTGATTTTTGATATATTTTATGAATTTTCGGTATTGGCCGTTTGTACAGGGGAAATGTAAGTAAAGCCACAGAAACAACATATTTTTTCAACATTCTTCATTTCGCTTTATTTTGCAGAGGAAATCGAGATAAATAATGGAAAATGATATACTGTATGTAGTCTTGATAAAGGGCGTTTATTCAAAGGAAATATAAGTAAAAAAGAGTAAAACGCAATATTTTCCCAGGATTCGACATTTCGCCTGATTTTTCATATAGTTTAAGAATTTTCGGTATTGGCCGTGTGTACAGGGGATATGTAAGTAAAGCCACAGGAACACCATATTTTTCCAACATTCTTCATTTCGCCTTATTGTGCAGAGGAAATCGAGGAAAATAATTGAAAATGATATACTTTATGAATTCTCGATATTGGGTGTTTATTCAAAGAAAATATAAGTAAAAAGAGTGAAACGCAATATTTTTCCAGGATTCTTCATTTCCCCTGATTTTTGATATATTTTATGAATTTTCGGTATTGGCCGTTTGTACAGGGGAAATGTAAGTAAAGCCACAGGAACACCATATTTTTCCAACATTCTTCATTTCGCCTTATTTTGCAGAGGAAATCGAGATAAATAATGGAAAATGATATACTTTATGTAGTCTCGATAAAGGGCGTTTATTCAAAGGAAATATAACTAAAAAGAGTGAAACGCAATATTTTTCCAGGATTCTTCATTTCGCCTGATTTTTGATATATTTTATGAATTTTCGGTATTGGCCGTGTGTACAGGGGAAATGTAAGTAAAGCCACAGAAACACCATATTTTTCCAACATTCTTCATTTCGCTTTATTTTGCAGAGGAAATCGAGATAAATAATGGAAAATGATATACTTTATGTAGTCTCGATAAAGGGCGTTTATTCAAAGGAAATATAAGTAAAAAAGAGTAAAACGCAATATTTTCCCAGGATTCGTCATTTCGCCTGATTTTTCATATAGTTTAAGAATTTTCGGTATTGGTCGTGTGTACAGGGGATATGTAAGTAAAGCCACAGGAACACCATATTTTCCCAACATTCTTCATTTCGCCTTATTGTGCAGAGGAAATCGAGGAAAATAATTGAAAATGATATACTTTATGAATTCTCGATATTGGGTGTTTATTCAAAGAAAATGTAAGTAAAAAGATTGGAACGCAATATTTTTCCAGGAGTCTTAATTCGCCTGATTTTTGATATATTTTATGAATTTTCGGTATTGGCCGTTTGTACAGGGGAAATGTAAGTAAAGCCACAGAAACGCCATATTTTTTCAACATTCTTCATTTCGCCTTATTGTGCAGAGGAAATCGAGGAAAATAATGGAAAATGATATACTTTATGTAGTCTCGATAAAGGGCGTTTATTCAAAGGAAATATAAGTAAAAAGATTGGAACGCAATATTTTTCCAGGATTCTTCATTTCGCCTGATTTTTGATATATTTTATGAATTTTCGGTATTGGCCGTTTGTACAGGGGAAATGTAAGTAAAGCCACAGAAACACCATATTTTTTCAACATTCTTCATTTCGCTTTATTTTGCAGAGGAAATCGAGATAAATAATGGAAAATGATATACTTTATGTAGTCTCGATAAAGGGCGTTTATTCAAAGGAAATATAAGTAAAAAAGAGTAAAACGCAATATTTTCCCAGGATTCTTCATTTCGCCTTATTGTGCAGAGGAAATCGAGAAAAATAATTGAAAATGATATACTTTATGAATTCTCGATATTGGGTGTTTATTCAAAGAAAATAAAAGTAAAAAGAGTGAAACGCAATATTTTTCCAGGATTCTTCATTTCGCCTGATTTTTGATATATTTTATGAATTTTCGGTATTGGCCGTTTGCACAGGGGAAATGTAAGTAAAGCCACAGGAACACCATATTTTTCCAACATTCTTCATTTCGCCTTATTTTGCAGAGGAAATCGAGAAAAATAATTGAAAATGATATACTTTATGAATTCTCGATATTGGGTGTTTGTATAAACGAAATATAAGTAAAAAGAGTGAAACGCAATATTTATCCAGGATTCTTCATTTCGCCTGATTTTTGATATATTTTATGAATTTTCGGTATTGGCCGTTTGTACAGGGGAAATGTAAGTAAAGCCACAGAAACACCATATTTTTCCAACATTCTTCATTTTGTCTTATTTTGCAGAGGAAATCGAGATAAATAATGGAAAATGATATACTTTATGTAGTCTCGATAAAGGGCGTTTATTCAAAGGAAATATAAGTAAAAAAGAGTAAAACGCAATATTTTCCCAGGATTCGTCATTTCGCCTGATTTTTCATATAGTTTAAGAATTTTCGGTATTGGCCGTGTGTACAGGGGATATGTAAGTAAAGCCACAGGAACACCATATTTTTCCAACATTCTTCATTTCGCCTTATTGTGCAGAGGAAATCGAGGAAAATAATTGAAAATGATATACTTTATGAATTCTCGATATTCGGTGTTTATTCAAAGAAAATATAAGTAAAAAGAGTGAAACGCAATATTTTTCCAGGATTCTTCATTTCGCCTGATTTTTGATATATTTTATGAATTTTCGGTATTGGCCGTGTGTACAGGGGAAATGTAAGTAAAGCCACAGAAACACCATATTTTTCCAACATTCTTCATTTCGCTTTATTTTGCAGAGGAAATCGAGATAAATAATGGAAAATGATATACTTTATGTAGTCTCGATAAAGGGCGTTTATTCAAAGGAAATATAAGTAAAAAAGAGTAAAACGCAATATTTTCCCAGGATTCGTCATTTCGCCTGATTTTTCATATAGTTTAAGAATTTTCGGTATTGGTCGTGTGTACAGGGGATATGTAAGTAAAGGCACAGGAACACCATATTTTCCCAACATTCTTCATTTCGCCTTATTGTGCAGAGGAAATCGAGGAAAATAATTGAAAATGATATACTTTATGAATTCTCGATATTGGGTGTTTATTCAAAGAAAATGTAAGTAAAAAGATTGGAACGCAATATTTTTCCAGGAGTCTTAATTCGCCTGATTTTTGATATATTTTATGAATTTTCGGTATTGGCCGTTTGTACAGGGGAAATGTAAGTAAAGCCACAGAAACACCATATTTTTTCAACATTCTTCATTTCGCTTTATTTTGCAGAGGAAATCGAGATAAATAATGGAAAATGATATACTTTATGTAGTCTCGATAAAGGGCGTTTATTCAAAGGAAATATAAGTAAAAAAGAGTAAAACGCAATATTTTCCCAGGATTCGTCATTTCGCCTGATTTTTCATATAGTTTAAGAATTTTCGGTATTGGCCGTGTGTACAGGGGATATGTAAGTAAAGCCACAGGAACACCATATTTTTCCAACATTCTTCATTTCGCCTTATTGTGCAGAGGAAATCGAGGAAAATAATTGAAAATGATATACTTTATGAATTCTCGATATTGGGTGTTTATTCAAAGAAAATATAAGTAAAAAGAGTGAAACGCAATATTTTTCCAGGATTCTTCATTTCGCCTGATTTTTGATATATTTTATGAATTTTCGGTATTGGCCGTGTGTACAGGGGAAATGTAAGTAAAGCCACAGAAACACCATATTTTTTCAACATTCTTCATTTCGCTTTATTTTGCAGAGGAAATCGAGATAAATAATGGAAAATGATATACTTTATGTAGTCTCGATAAAGGGCGTTTATTCAAAGGAAATATAAGTAAAAAGAGTGAAACGCAATATTTTTCCAGGATTCTTCATTTCGCCTGATTTTTGATATATTTTATGAATTTTCGGTATTGGCCGTTTGCACAGGGGAAATGTAAGTAAAGCCACAGGAACACCATATTTTTCCAACATTCTTCATTTCGCCTTATTTTGCAGAGGAAATCGAGAAAAATAATTGAAAATGATATATTTTATGAATTCTCGATATTGGGTGTTTGTACAAAGGAAATATAAGTAAAAAAGAGTAAATCGCAATATTTTCCAGGATTTTTCATTTCGCCTGATCTTTCATATATAATTAAGAATTTTCGATATTGGCCGTGTGTACAGGAGAAATGTAAGTCAAGCCACAGGAACACCATATTTTTCCAACATTCTTCATTTCGCCTTATTTTGCAGAGGAAATCGAGAAAAATAATTGAAAATGATATATTTTATGAATTCTCGATATTGGGCGTTTATTCAAAGGAAATATAAGTAAAAACAGTGGAACGTCATATTTATCCAGGATTCTTCATTTCGCCTGATATTTGATATATTTTAAGAATTTTCGGTATTGGCCGTTTGTACAGGGGAAATGTAAGTAAAGCCACAGAAACACCATATTTTTCCAACATTCTTCATTTCGCTTTATTTTGCAGAGGAAATCGAGATAAATAATGGAAAATGATATACTTTATGTAGTCTCGATAAAGGGCGTTTATTCAAAGGAAATATAAGTAAAAAGATTGGAACGCAATATTTTTCCAGGATTCTTCATTTCGCCTGATTTTTGATATATTTTATGAATTTTCGGTATTGGCCGTTTGTACAGGGGAAATGTAAGTAAAGCCACAGAAACAACATATTTTTTCAACATTCTTCATTTCGCTTTATTTTGCAGAGGAAATCGAGGAAAATAACTGAAAATGATATACTTTATGAATTCTCGATATTGGGTGTTTATTCAAAGAAAATATAAGTAAAAAGAGTGAAACGCAATATTTTTCCAGGATTCTTCATTTCCCCTGATTTTTGATATATTTTATGAATTTTCGGTATTGGCCGTTTGTACAGGGGAAATGTAAGTAAAGCCACAGGAACACCATATTTTTCCAACATTCTTCATTTCGCCTTATTTTGCAGAGGAAATCGAGATAAATAATGGAAAATGATATACTTTATGTAGTCTCGATAAAGGGCGTTTATTCAAAGGAAATATAACTAAAAAGAGTGGAACGCAATATTTTTCCAGGACTCTTCATTTCGCCTGATTTTTGATATATTTTAAGAATTTTCGGTATTGGCCGTTTGTACAGGGGAAATGTAAGTAAAGCCACAGAAACACCATATTTTTCCAACATTCTTCATTTCGCTTTATTTTGCAGAGGAAATCGAGATAAATAATGGAAAATGATATACTGTATGTAGTCTTGATAAAGGGCGTTTATTCAAAGGAAATATAAGTAAAAAAGAGTAAAACGCAATATTTTCCCAGGATTCGACATTTCGCCTGATTTTTCATATAGTTTAAGAATTTTCGGTATTGGCCGTGTGTACAGGGGATATGTAAGTAAAGCCACAGGAACACCATATTTTTCCAACATTCTTCATTTCGCCTTATTGTGCAGAGGAAATCGAGGAAAATAACTGAAAATGATATACTTTATGAATTCTCGATATTGGGTGTTTATTCAAAGAAAATATAAGTAAAAAGAGTGAAACGCAATATTTTTCCAGGATTCTTCATTTCCCCTGATTTTTGATATATTTTATGAATTTTCGGTATTGGCCGTTTGTACAGGGGAAATGTAAGTAAAGCCACAGGAACACCATATTTTTCCAACATTCTTCATTTCGCCTTATTTTGCAGAGGAAATCGAGATAAATAATGGAAAATGATATACTTTATGTAGTCTCGATAAAGGGCGTTCATTCAAAGGAAATATAACTAAAAAGAGTGGAACGCAATATTTTTCCAGGACTCTTCATTTCGCCTGATTTTTGATATATTTTAAGAATTTTCGGTATTGGCCGTGTGTACAGGGGAAATGTAAGTGAAGCCACAGGAACACCATATTTTTTCAATTTTCTTCATTTCGCTTTATTTTGCAGAGGAACCCGCGATATATAATGGAAAATGATATATATTATGAATTCTCGATAACGGGCGTTTATTCAAAGGAAATATAAGTAAAAAGAGTGGCACGTCATATTTATCCAGGATTCTTCATTTCGCCTGATTTTTGATATATTTTAAGAATTTTCGGTATTGGCCGTTTGCACAGGGGAAATGTAAGTAAAGCCACAGGAACACCATATTTTTCCAACATTCTTCATTTCGCCTTATTTTGCAGAGGAAATCGAGAAAAATAATTGAAAATGATATACTTTATGAGTTCTCGATATTGGGTGTTTGTATAAACGAAATATAAGTAAAAAGAATGAAACGCAATATTTATCCAGGATTCTTCATTTCGCCTGATTTTTGATATATTTTATGAATTTTCGGTATTGGCCGTTTGTACAGGGGAAATGTAAGTAAAGCCACAGAAACACCATATTTTTCCAACATTCTTCATTTCGCTTTATTTTGCAGAGGAAATCGAGATAAATAATATAAAATGATATACTTTATGTAGTCTCGATAAAGGGCGTTTATTCAAAGGAAATATAAGTAAAAAAGAGTAAAACGGAACTTTTTTTTCCAGGATTCGTCATTTCGCCTGATTTTTCATATAGTTTAAGAATTTTCGGTATTGGTCGTGTGTACAGGGGATATGTAAGTAAAGCCACAGGAACACCATATTTTCCCAACATTCTTCATTTCGCCTTATTGTGCAGAGGAAATCGAGGAAAATAATTGAAAATGATATACTTTATGAATTCTCGATATTGGGTGTTTATTCAAAGAAAATGTAAGTAAAAAGATTGGAACGCAATATTTTTCCAGGAGTCTTAATTCGCCTGATTTTTGATATATTTTATGAATTTTCGGTATTGGCCGTTTGTACAGGGGAAATGTAAGTAAAGCCACAGAAACACCATATTTTTTCAACATTCTTCATTTCGCTTTATTTTGCAGAGGAAATCGAGATAAATAATGGAAAATGATATACTTTATGTAGTCTCGATAAAGGGCGTTTATTCAAAGGAAATATAAGTAAAAAAGAGTAAAACGCAATATTTTCCCAGGATTCGTCATTTCGCCTGATTTTTCATATAGTTTAAGAATTTTCGGTATTGGCCGTGTGTACAGGGGATATGTAAGTAAAGCCACAGGAACACCATATTTTTCCAACATTCTTCATTTCGCCTTATTGTGCAGAGGAAATCGAGGAAAATAATTGAAAATGATATACTTTATGAATTCTCGATATTGGGTGTTTATTCAAAGAAAATATAAGTAAAAAGAGTGAAACGCAATATTTTTCCAGGATTCTTCATTTCGCCTGATTTTTGATATATTTTATGAATTTTCGGTATTGGCCGTGTGTACAGGGGAAATGTAAGTAAAGCCACAGAAACACCATATTTTTTCAACATTCTTCATTTCGCTTTATTTTGCAGAGGAAATCGAGATAAATAATGGAAAATGATATACTTTATGTAGTCTCGATAAAGGGCGTTTATTCAAAGGAAATATAAGTAAAAAGAGTGAAACGCAATATTTTTCCAGGATTCTTCATTTCGCCTGATTTTTGATATATTTTATGAATTTTCGGTATTGGCCGTTTGCACAGGGGAAATGTAAGTAAAGCCACAGGAACACCATATTTTTCCAACATTCTTCATTTCGCCTTATTTTGCAGAGGAAATCGAGAAAAATAATTGAAAATGATATATTTTATGAATTCTCGATATTGGGTGTTTGTACAAAGGAAATATAAGTAAAAAAGAGTAAATCGCAATATTTTCCAGGATTTTTCATTTCGCCTGATCTTTCATATATAATTAAGAATTTTCGATATTGGCCGTGTGTACAGGAGAAATGTAAGTCAAGCCACAGGAACACCATATTTTTCCAACATTCTTCATTTCGCCTTATTTTGCAGAGGAAATCGAGAAAAATAATTGAAAATGATATATTTTATGAATTCTCGATATTGGGCGTTTATTCAAAGGAAATATAAGTAAAAACAGTGGAACGTCATATTTATCCAGGATTCTTCATTTCGCCTGATATTTGATATATTTTAAGAATTTTCGGTATTGGCCGTTTGTACAGGGGAAATGTAAGTAAAGCCACAGAAACACCATATTTTTCCAACATTCTTCATTTCGCTTTATTTTGCAGAGGAAATCGAGATAAATAATGGAAAATGATATACTTTATGTAGTCTCGATAAAGGGCGTTTATTCAAAGGAAATATAAGTAAAAAGATTGGAACGCAATATTTTTCCAGGATTCTTCATTTCGCCTGATTTTTGATATATTTTATGAATTTTCGGTATTGGCCGTTTGTACAGGGGAAATGTAAGTAAAGCCACAGAAACAACATATTTTTTCAACATTCTTCATTTCGCTTTATTTTGCAGAGGAAATCGAGATAAATAATGGAAAATGATATACTGTATGTAGTCTTGATAAAGGGCGTTTATTCAAAGGAAATATAAGTAAAAAAGAGTAAAACGCAATATTTTCCCAGGATTCGACATTTCGCCTGATTTTTCATATAGTTTAAGAATTTTCGGTATTGGCCGTGTGTACAGGGGATATGTAAGTAAAGCCACAGGAACACCATATTTTTCCAGCATTCTTCATTTCGCCTTATTGTGCAGAGGAAATCGAGGAAAATAATTGAAAATGATATACTTTATGAATTCTCGATATTGGGTGTTTATTCAAAGAAAATATAAGTAAAAAGAGTGAAACGCAATATTTTTCCAGGATTCTTCATTTCCCCTGATTTTTGATATATTTTATGAATTTTCGGTATTGGCCGTTTGTACAGGGGAAATGTAAGTAAAGCCACAGGAACACCATATTTTTCCAACATTCTTCATTTCGCCTTATTTTGCAGAGGAAATCGAGATAAATAATGGAAAATGATATACTTTATGTAGTCTCGATAAAGGGCGTTTATTCAAAGGAAATATAACTAAAAAGAGTGGAACGCAATATTTTTCCAGGACTCTTCATTTCGCCTGATCTTTCATATATAATTTAAGAATTTTCGGTATTGGCCGTGTGTACAGGGGAAATGTAAGTGAAGCCACAGGAACACCATATTTTTTCAATTTTCTTCATTTCGCTTTATTTTGCAGAGGAACCCGCGATATATAATGGAAAATGATATATATTATGAATTCTCGATAACGGGCGTTTATTCAAAGGAAATATAAGTAAAAAGAGTGGCACGTCATATTTATCCAGGATTCTTCATTTCGCCTGATTTTTGATATATTTTAAGAATTTTCGGTATTGGCCGTTTGCACAGGGGAAATGTAAGTAAAGCCACAGGAACACCATATTTTTCCAACATTCTTCATTTCGCCTTATTTTGCAGAGGAAATCGAGAAAAATAATTGAAAATGATATACTTTATGAGTTCTCGATATTGGGTGTTTGTATAAACGAAATATAAGTAAAAAGAATGAAACGCAATATTTATCCAGGATTCTTCATTTCGCCTGATTTTTGATATATTTTATGAATTTTCGGTATTGGCCGTTTGTACAGGGGAAATGTAAGTAAAGCCACAGAAACACCATATTTTTCCAACATTCTTCATTTCGCTTTATTTTGCAGAGGAAATCGAGATAAATAATATAAAATGATATACTTTATGTAGTCTCGATAAAGGGCGTTTATTCAAAGGAAATATAAGTAAAAAAGAGTAAAACGGAACTTTTTTTTTCCAGGATTCGTCATTTCGCCTGATTTTTCATATAGTTTAAGAATTTTCGGTATTGGCCGTGTGTACAGGGGAAATGTAAGTAAAGCCACAGAAACACCATATTTTTCCAACATTCTTCATTTCGCTTTATTTTGCAGAGGAAATCGAGATAAATAATGGAAAATGATATACTTTATGTAGTCTCGATAAAGGGCGTTTATTCAAAGGAAATATAAGTAAAAAAGAGTAAAACGCAATATTTTTCCAGGATTCGTCATTTCGCCTGATTTTTCATATAGTTTAAGAATTTTCGGTATTGGCCGTGTGTACAGGGGATATGTAAGTAAAGCCACAGGAACACCATATTTTTTTTTAACATTCTTCATTTCGCTTTATTTTGCAGAGGAAATCGAGATAAATAATGGAAAATGATATACTTTATGTAGTCTCGATAAAGGGCGTTTATTCAAAGGAAATATAAGTAAAAAGAGTGAAACGCAATATTTTTCCAGGATTCTTCATTTCGCCTGATTTTTGATATATTTTATGAATTTTCGGTATTGGCCGTTTGCACAGGGGAAATGTAAGTAAAGCCACAGGAACACCATATTTTTCCAACATTCTTCATTTCGCCTTATTTTGCAGAGGAAATCGAGAAAAATAATTGAAAATGATATATTTTATGAATTCTCGATATTGGGTGTTTGTACAAAGGAAATATAAGTAAAAAAGAGTAAATCGCAATATTTTCCAGGATTTTTCATTTCGCCTGATCTTTCATATATAATTAAGAATTTTCGATATTGGCCGTGTGTACAGGAGAAATGTAAGTCAAGCCACAGGAACACCATATTTTTCCAACATTCTTCATTTCGCCTTATTTTGCAGAGGAAATCGAGAAAAATAATTGAAAATGATATATTTTATGAATTCTCGATATTGGGCGTTTATTCAAAGGAAATATAAGTAAAAACAGTGGAACGTCATATTTATCCAGGATTCTTCATTTCGCCTGATATTTGATATATTTTAAGAATTTTCGGTATTGGCCGTTTGTACAGGGGAAATGTAAGTAAAGCCACAGAAACACCATATTTTTCCAACATTCTTCATTTCGCTTTATTTTGCAGAGGAAATCGAGATAAATAATGGAAAATGATATACTTTATGTAGTCTCGATAAAGGGCGTTTATTCAAAGGAAATATAAGTAAAAAGATTGGAACGCAATATTTTTCCAGGATTCTTCATTTCGCCTGATTTTTGATATATTTTATGAATTTTCGGTATTGGCCGTTTGTACAGGGGAAATGTAAGTAAAGCCACAGAAACAACATATTTTTTCAACATTCTTCATTTCGCTTTATTTTGCAGAGGAAATCGAGATAAATAATGGAAAATGATATACTGTATGTAGTCTTGATAAAGGGCGTTTATTCAAAGGAAATATAAGTAAAAAAGAGTAAAACGCAATATTTTCCCAGGATTCGACATTTCGCCTGATTTTTCATATAGTTTAAGAATTTTCGGTATTGGCCGTGTGTACAGGGGATATGTAAGTAAAGCCACAGGAACACCATATTTTTCCAGCATTCTTCATTTCGCCTTATTGTGCAGAGGAAATCGAGGAAAATAATTGAAAATGATATACTTTATGAATTCTCGATATTGGGTGTTTATTCAAAGAAAATATAAGTAAAAAGAGTGAAACGCAATATTTTTCCAGGATTCTTCATTTCCCCTGATTTTTGATATATTTTATGAATTTTCGGTATTGGCCGTTTGTACAGGGGAAATGTAAGTAAAGCCACAGGAACACCATATTTTTCCAACATTCTTCATTTCGCCTTATTTTGCAGAGGAAATCGAGATAAATAATGGAAAATGATATACTTTATGTAGTCTCGATAAAGGGCGTTTATTCAAAGGAAATATAACTAAAAAGAGTGGAACGCAATATTTTTCCAGGACTCTTCATTTCGCCTGATTTTTGATATATTTTAAGAATTTTCGGTATTGGCCGTGTGTACAGGGGAAATGTAAGTGAAGCCACAGGAACACCATATTTTTTCAATTTTCTTCATTTCGCTTTATTTTGCAGAGGAACCCGCGATATATAATGGAAAATGATATATATTATGAATTCTCGATAACGGGCGTTTATTCAAAGGAAATATAAGTAAAAAGAGTGGCACGTCATATTTATCCAGGATTCTTCATTTCGCCTGATTTTTGATATATTTTAAGAATTTTCGGTATTGGCCGTTTGCACAGGGGAAATGTAAGTAAAGCCACAGGAACACCATATTTTTCCAACATTCTTCATTTCGCCTTATTTTGCAGAGGAAATCGAGAAAAATAATTGAAAATGATATACTTTATGAGTTCTCGATATTGGGTGTTTGTATAAACGAAATATAAGTAAAAAGAATGAAACGCAATATTTATCCAGGATTCTTCATTTCGCCTGATTTTTGATATATTTTATGAATTTTCGGTATTGGCCGTTTGTACAGGGGAAATGTAAGTAAAGCCACAGAAACACCATATTTTTCCAACATTCTTCATTTCGCTTTATTTTGCAGAGGAAATCGAGATAAATAATATAAAATGATATACTTTATGTAGTCTCGATAAAGGGCGTTTATTCAAAGGAAATATAAGTAAAAAAGAGTAAAACGGAACTTTTTTTTTCCAGGATTCGTCATTTCGCCTGATTTTTCATATAGTTTAAGAATTTTCGGTATTGGCCGTGTGTACAGGGGAAATGTAAGTAAAGCCACAGGAACACCATATTTTTCCAACATTCTTCATTTCGCCTTATTGTGCAGAGGAAATCGAGAAAAATAATTGAAAATGATATACTTTATGAATTCTCGATATTGGGTGTTTATTCAAAGAAAATATAAGTAAAAAAGAGTAAAACGCAATATTTTTCCAGGATTCGTCATTTCGCCTGATTTTTCATATAGTTTAAGAATTTTCGGTATTGGCCGTGTGTACAGGGGATATGTAAGTAAAGCCACAGGAACACCATATTTTTCCAGCATTCTTCATTTCGCCTTATTGTGCAGAGGAAATCGAGGAAAATAATTGAAAATGATATACTTTATGAATTCTCGATATTGGGTGTTTATTCAAAGAAAATATAAGTAAAAAAGAGTAAAACGCAATATTTTCCCAGGATTCGACATTTCGCCTGATTTTTCATATAGTTTAAGAATTTTCGGTATTGGCCGTGTGTACAGGGGATATGTAAGTAAAGCCACAGGAACACCATATTTTTCCAGCATTCTTCATTTCGCCTTATTGTGCAGAGGAAATCGAGGAAAATAATTGAAAATGATATACTTTATGAATTCTCGATATTGGGTGTTTATTCAAAGAAAATATAAGTAAAAAAGAGTAAAACGCAATATTTTTCCAGGATTCGTCATTTCGCCTGATTTTTCATATAGTTTAAGAATTTTCGGTATTGGCCGTGTGTACAGGGGATATGTAAGTAAAGCCACAGGAACACCATATTTTTCCAACATTCTTCATTTCGCCTTATTGTGCAGAGGAAATCGAGAAAAATAATTGAAAATGATATACTTTATGAATTCTCGATATTGGGTGTTTATTCAAAGAAAATAAAAGTAAAAAGAGTGAAACGCAATATTTTTCCAGGATTCTTCATTTCGCCTGATTTTTGATATATTTTATGAATTTTCGGTATTGGCCGTTTGCACAGGGGAAATGTAAGTAAAGCCACAGGAACACCATATTTTTCCAACATTCTTCATTTCGCCTTATTTTGCAGAGGAAATCGAGAAAAATAATTGAAAATGATATACTTTATGAATTCTCGATATTGGGTGTTTGTATAAACGAAATATAAGTAAAAAGAGTGAAACGCAATATTTATCCAGGATTCTTCATTTCGCCTGATTTTTGATATATTTTATGAATTTTCGGTATTGGCCGTTTGTACAGGGGAAATGTAAGTAAAGCCACAGAAACACCATATTTTTCCAACATTCTTCATTTCGCTTTATTTTGCAGAGGAAATCGAGATAAATAATGGAAAATGATATACTTTATGTAGTCTCGATAAAGGGCGTTTATTCAAAGGAAATATAAGTAAAAAAGAGTAAAACGCAATATTTTCCCAGGATTCGTCATTTCGCCTGATTTTTCATATAGTTTAAGAATTTTCGGTATTGGCCGTGTGTACAGGGGATATGTAAGTAAAGCCACAGGAACACCATATTTTTCCAACATTCTTCATTTCGCCTTATTGTGCAGAGGAAATCGAGAAAAATAATTGAAAATGATATACTTTATGAATTCTCGATATTGGGTGTTTATTCAAAGAAAATATAAGTAAAAAGAGTGAAACGCAATATTTTTCCAGGATTCTTCATTTCGCCTGATTTTTGATATATTTTATGAATTTTCGGTATTGGCCGTTTGCACAGGGGAAATGTAAGTAAAGCCACAGGAACACCATATTTTTCCAACATTCTTCATTTCGCCTTATTGTGCAGAGGAAATCGAGAAAAATAATTGAAAATGATATACTTTATGAATTCTCGATATTGGGTGTTTATTCAGAGAAAATATAAGTAAAAAGAGTGAAACGCAATATTTTTCCAGGATTCTTCATTTCGCCTGATTTTTGATATATTTTATGAATTTTCGGTATTGGCCGTTTGCACAGGGGAAATGTAAGTAAAGCCACAGGAACACCATATTTTTCCAACATTCTTCATTTCGTCTTATTTTGCAGAGGAAATCGAGAAAAATAATTGAAAATGATATATTTTATGAATTCTCGATATTGGGTGTTTGTACAAAGGAAATATAAGTAAAAAAGAGTAAAACGCAATATTTTCCAGGATTCTTCATTTCGCCTGATTTTTCATATATAATTTAAGAATTTTCGATATTGGCCGTGTGTGCAGGAGAAATGTAAGTAAAGCCACAGAAACACCATATTTTTCCAACATTCTTCATTTCGCTTTATTTTGCAGAGGAAATCGAGATAAATAATTGAAAATGATATACTTTATGAATTCTCGATATTGGGTGTTTATTCAAAGAAAATATAAGTAAAAAGAGTGAAACGCAATATTTTTCCAGGATTCTTCATTTCGCCTGATTTTTACATATTTTATGAATTTTCGGTATTGGCCGTTTGCACAGGGGAAATGTAAGTAAAGCCACAGGAACACCATATTTTTCCAACATTCTTCATTTCGCCTTATTGTGCAGAGGAAATCGAGAAAAATAATTGAAAATGATATACTTTGAGAATTCTCGATATTGGGTGTTTATTCAGAGAAAATATAAGTAAAAAGAGTGAAACGCAATATTTTTCCAGGATTCTTCATTTCGCCTGATTTTTGATATATTTTATGAATTTTCGGTATTGGCCGTTTGTACAGGGGAAATGTAAGTAAAGCCACAGAAACACCATATTTTTCCAACATTCTTCATTTCGCCTTATTTTGCAGAGGAAATCGAGAAAAATAATTGAAAATGATATACTTTATGAATTCTCGATATTGGGTGTTTGTATAAACGAAATATAAGTAAAAAGAGTGAAACGCAATATTTATCCAGGATTCTTCATTTCGCCTGATTTTTCATATATAATTTAAGAATTTTCGATATTGGCCGTGTGTGCAGGAGAAATGTAAGTAAAGCCACAGGAACACCATATTTTTCCAACATTCTTCATTTCGCCTTATTTTGCAGAGGAAATCGAGAAAAATAATTGAAAATGATATATTTTATGAATTCTCGATATTCGGCGTTTATTCAAAGAAAATATAAGTAAAAACAGTGGAACGTCATATTTATCCAGGATTCTTCATTTCGCCTGATATTTGATATATTTTAAGAATTTTCGGTATTGGCCGTTTGTACAGGGGAAATGTAAGTAAAGCCACAGAAACACCATATTTTTCCAACATTCTTCATTTCGCTTTATTTTGCAGAGGAAATCGAGATAAATAATGGAAAATGATATACTTTATGTAGTCTCGATAAAGGGCGTTTATTCAAAGGAAATATAAGTAAAAAGATTGGAACGCAATATTTTTCCAGGATTCTTCATTTCGCCTGATTTTTACATATTTTATGAATTTTCGGTATTGGCCGTTTGTACAGGGGAAATGTAAGTAAAGCCACAGAAACACCATATTTTTCCAACATTCTTCATTTCGCTTTATTTTGCAGAGGAAATCGAGATAAATAATGGAAAATGATATACTTTATGTAGTCTCGATAAAGGGCGTTTATTCAAAGGAAATATAAGTAAAAAAGAGTAAAACGCAATATTTTTTCAGGATTCGTCATTTCGCCTGATTTTTCATATAGTTTAAGAATTTTCGGTATTGGCCGTGTGTACAGGGGATATGTAAGTAAAGCCACAGGAACACCATATTTTTCCAACATTCTTCATTTCGCCTTATTGTGCAGAGGAAATCGAGAAAAATAATGGAAAATGATTTACTTTATGTAGTCTCGATAAAGGGCGTTTATTCAAAGGAAATATAAGTAAAAACAGTGGAACGTCATATTTATCCAGGAGTTCATTTCGCCTGATATTTGATAAATTTTAATAATTTTCGGTATTACCCGTGTGTACAGGGGAAATGTAAGCAAAGCCACAGGAACACCATATTTTTCCAACATTCTTCATTTCGTCTTATTTTGCAGAGGAAATCGAGAAAAATAATTGAAAATGATATATTTTATGAATTCTCGATAAAGGGCGTTTATTCAAAGGAAATATAAGTAAAAAAGAGTAAAACGCAATATTTTCCATGATTCTTCATTTCGCCTGATTTTTCATATATAATTTAAGAATTTTCGATATTGGCCGTGTGTGCAGGAGAAATGTAAGTAAAGCCACAGGAACACCATATTTTTTCAATTTTCTTCATTTCGCCTTATTTTGCAGAGGAAATCGAGAAAAATAATTGAAAATGATATATTTTATGAATTCTCGATATTGGGCGTTTATTCAAAGAAAATATAAGTAAAAACAGTGGAACGTCATATTTATCCAGGATTCTTCATTTCGCCTGATATTTGATATATTTTAAGAATTTTCGGTATTGGCCGTTTGTACAGGGGAAATGTAAGTAAAGCCACAGAAACACCATATTTTTCCAACATTCTTCATTTCGCTTTATTTTGCAGAGGAAATCGAGAAAAATAATTGAAAATGATATATTTTATGAATTCTCGATATTGGGCGTTTATTCAAAGAAAATATAAGTAAAAACAGTGGAACGTCATATTTATCCAGGATTCTTCATTTCGCCTGATATTTGATATATTTTAAGAATTTTCGGTATTGGCCGTTTGTACAGGGGAAATGTAAGTAAAGCCACAGAAACACCATATTTTTCCAACATTCTTCATTTCGCTTTATTTTGCAGAGGAAATCGAGATAAATAATGGAAAATGATATACTTTATGTAGTCTCGATAAAGGGCGTTTATTCAAAGGAAATATAAGTAAAAAAGAGTAAAACGCAATATTTTCCATGATTCTTCATTTCGCCTGATTTTTCATATATAATTTAAGAATTTTCGATATTGGCCGTGTGTGCAGGAGAAATGTAAGTAAAGCCACAGGAACACCATATTTTTTCAATTTTCTTCATTTCGCTTTATTTTGCAGAGGAACCCGCGATATATAATGGAAAATGATATATATTATGAATTCTCGATAACGGGCGTTTATTCAAAGGAAATATAAGTAAAAAGAGTGGCACGTCATATTTATCCAGGATTCTTCATTTCGCCTGATTTTTGATATATTTTATTAATTTTCGGTATTGGCCGTTTGTACAGGGGAAATGTAAGTAAAGCCACAGGAACACCATATTTTTTCAATTTTCTTCATTTCGCTTTATTTTGCAGAGGAACCCGCGATATATTATGGAAAATGATATATATTATGAATTCTCGATAACGAGCGTTTATTCAAAGGAAATATAAGTAAAAAGAGTGGCACGTCATATTTATCCAGGATTCTTCATTTCGCCTGATTTTTGATATATTTTATTAATTTTCGGTATTGGCCGTTTGTACAGGGGAAATGTAAGTAAAGCCACAGGAACACCATATTTTTCCAACATTCTTCATTTCGCCTTATTTTGCAGAGGAAATCGAGAAAAATAATTGAAAATGATATATTTTATGAATTCTCGATATTGGGCGTTTATTCAAAGAAAATATAAGTAAAAACAGTGGAACGTCATATTTATCCAGGATTCTTCATTTCGCCTGATATTTGATATATTTTAAGAATTTTCGGTATTGGCCGTTTGTACAGGGGAAATGTAAGTAAAGCCACAGAAACACCATATTTTTCCAACATTCTTCATTTCGCTTTATTTTGCAGAGGAAATCGAGATAAATAATGGAAAATGATATACTTTATGTAGTCTCGATAAAGGGCGTTTATTCAAAGGAAATATAAGTAAAAAGTTTGGAACGCAATATTTTTCCAGGATTCTTCATTTCGCCTGATTTTTACATATTTTATGAATTTTCGGTATTGGCCGTTTGTACAGGGGAAATGTAAGTAAAGCCACAGAAACACCATATTTTTCCAACATTCTTCATTTCGCTTTGTTTTGCAGAGGAAATCGAGATAAATAATGGAAAATGATATACTTTATGTAGTCTCGATAAAGGGCGTTTATTCAAAGGAAATATAAGTAAAAAAGAGTAAAACGCAATATTTTCCATGATTCTTCATTTCGCCTGATTTTTCATATATAATTTAAGAATTTTCGATATTGGCCGTGTGTGCAGGAGAAATGTAAGTAAAGCCACAGGAACACCATATTTTTTCAATTTTCTTCATTTCGCTTTATTTTGCAGAGGAACCCGCGATATATAATGGAAAATGATATATATTATGAATTCTCGATAACGGGCGTTTATTCAAAGGAAATATAAGTAAAAAGAGTGGCACGTCATATTTATCCAGGATTCTTCATTTCGCCTGATTTTTGATATATTTTATGAATTTTCGGTATTGGCCGTTTGTACAGGGGAAATGTAAGTAAAGCCACAGGAACACCATATTTTTCCAACATTCTTCATTTCGCTTTATTTTGCAGAGGAAATCGAGATAAATAATGGAAAATGATATACTTTATGTAGTCTCGATAAAGGGCGTTTATTCAAAGGAAATATAAGTAAAAAGATTGCAACGCAATATTTTTCCAGAATTCTTCATTTCGCCTGATTCTTGATATATTTTATGAATTTTCGGTATTGGCCGTTTGTACAGGGGAAATGTAAGTAAAGCCACAGAAACACCATATTTTTCCAACATTCTTCATTTCGCTTTATTTTGCAGAGGAAATCTAAATAAATAATGGAAAATGATATACTTTATGTAGTCTCGATAAAGGGCGTTTATTCAAAGGAAATATAAGTAAAAAAGAGTAAAACGCAATATTTTTCCAGGATTCTTCATTTCGCCTGATTTTTGATATATTTTATGAATTTTCGGTATTGACCGTTTGTACAGGGGAAATGTAAGTAAAGCCACAGAAACACCATATTTTTCCAACATTCTTCATTTCGCTTTATTTTGCAGAGGAAATCGAGATAAATAATGGAAAATGATATACTTTATGTAGTCTCGATAAAGGGCGTTTATTCAAAGGAAATATAAGTAAAATAGAGTAAAACGCAATATTTTCCCAGGATTCGTCATTTCGCCTGATTTTTCATATAGTTCAAGAATTTTCGGTATTGGCCGTGTGTACAGGGGATATGTAAGTAAAGCCACAGGAACACCATATTTTTCCAACATTCTTCATTTCGCCTTATTGTGCAGAGGAAATCGAGAAAAATAATGGAAAATGATTTACTTTATATAGTCTCGATAAAGGGCGTTTATTCAAAGGAAATATAAGTAAAAACAGTGGAACGTCATATTTATCCAGGAGTTCATTTCGCCTGATATTTGATAAATTTTAAGAATTTTCGGTATTACCCGTGTGTACAGGGGAAATGTAAGCAAAGCCACAGGAACACCATATTTTTCCAACATTCTTCATTTTGTCTTATTTTTCAGAGGAAATCGAGAAAAATAATTGAAAATGATATATTTTATGAATTCTCGATATTGGGTGTTTGTACAAAGGAAATATAAGTAAAAAAGAGTAAAACGCAATATTTTCCATGATTCTTCATTTCGCCTGATTTTTCATATATAATTTAAGAATTTTCGATATTGGCCGTGTGTGCAGGAGAAATGTAAGTAAAGCCACAGGAACACCATATTTTTTCAATTTTCTTCATTTCGCTTTATTTTGCAGAGGAAATCGAGATAAATAATGGAAAATGATATACTTTATGTAGTCTCGATAAAGGGCGTTTATTCAAAGGAAATATAAGTAAAAAGAGTGGCACGTCATATTTATCCAGGATTCTTCATTTCGCCTGATTTTTGATATATTTTAAGAATTTTCGGTATTGGCCGTGCGTACAGGGGAAATGTAAGTAAAGCCACAGGAACACCTTAGTTTTTAAATTTTCTTCATTTCGTCTTATTTTGCGATGGAAATCAAGAAAAATAATTGAAAATGATATATTTTTAGAATTCTCGATATTGGGTGTTTGTACAAAGAAAATATAAGTAAAAAAAATGGAACGCAATATTTTTCCAGGACTCTTCATTTCGCCTGATTTTTGATATATTTTAAGAATTTTCGGTATTGGCCGTGTGTGCAGGGGAAATGTAAGTAAAGCCACAGGAACACCATATTTTTTCAATTTTTTTCATTTCGCTTTATTTTGCAGAGGAAATCGAGAAAAATAATTGAAAATGATATATTTTATGAATTCTCGATATTGGGCGTTTATTCAAAGGAAATATAAGTAAAAACAGTGGAACGTCATATTTATCCATGATTCTTCATTTCGCCTGATTTTTCATATATAATTTAAGAATTTTCGATATTGGCCGTGTGTGCAGGAGAAATGTAAGTAAAGCCACAGGAACACCATATTTTTTCAATTTTCTTCATTTGGATTTATTTTGCAGAGGAACCCGCGATATATAATGGAAAATGATATATATTATGAATTCTCGATAACGGGCGTTTATTCAAAGGAAATATAAGTAAAAAGAGTGGCACGTCATATTTATCCAGGATTCTTCATTTCGCCTGATTTTTGATATATTTTATGAATTTTCGGTATTGGCCGTTTGTACAGGGGAAATAGAAGTAAAGCCACAGGAACACCATATTTTTCCAACATTCTTCATTTCGCTTTATTTTGCAGAGGAAATCGAGATAAATAATGGAAAATGATATACTTTATGTAGTCTCGATAAAGGGCGTTTATTCAAAGGAAATATAAGTAAAAAAGAGTAAAACGCAATATTTTTCCAGGATTCGTCATTTCGCCTGATTTTTCATATAGTTTAAGAATTTTCGGTATTGGCCGTGTGTACAGGGGATATGTAAGTAAAGCCACAGGAACACCATATTTTACCAACATTCTTCATTTCGCCTTATTGTGCAGAGGAAATCGAGAAAAATAATGGAAAATGATTTACTTTATGTAGTCTCGATAAAGGGCGTTTATTCAAAGGAAATATAAGTAAAAACAGTGGAACGTCATATTTATCCAGGAGTTCATTTCGCCTGATATTTGATAAATTTTAAGAATTTTCGGTATTACCCGTGTGTACAGGGGAAATGTAAGCAAAGCCACAGGAACACCATATTTTTCCAACATTCTTCATTTTGTCTTATTTTGCAGAGGAAATCGAGAAAAATAATTGAAAATGATATATTTTATGAATTCTCGATATTGGGTGTTTGTACAAAGGAAATATAAGTAAAAAAGAGTAAAACGCAATATTTTCCATGATTCTTCATTTCGCCTGATTTTTCATATATAATTTAAGAATTTTCGATATTGGCCGTGTGTGCAGGAGAAATGTAAGTAAAGCCACAGGAACACCATATTTTTTCAATTTTCTTCATTTCGCTTTATTTTGCAGAGGAACCCGCGATATATAATGGAAAATGATATATATTATGAATTCTCGATAACGGGCGTTTATTCAAAGGAAATATAAGTAAAAAGAGTGGCACGTCATATTTATCCAGGATTCTTCATTTCGCCTGATTTTTGATATATTTTAAGAATTTTCGGTATTGGCCGTGCGTACAGGGGAAATGTAAGTAAAGCCACAGGAACACCATAGTTTTTCAATTTTCTTCATTTCGTCTTATTTTGCGATGGAAATCACGAAAAATAATTGAAAATGATATATTTTTAGAATTCTCGATATTGGGTGTTTGTACAAAGAAAATATAAGTAAAAAAAATGAAACGCAATATTTTTCCAGGACTCTTCGTTTCGCCTGATTTTTGATATATCTTAAGAATTTTCGGTATTGGCCGTGTGTGCAGGGGAAATGTAAGTAAAGCCACAGGAACACCATATTTTTTCAATTTTTTTCATTTCGCTTTATTTTGCAGAGGAAATCGAGAAAAATAATTGAAAATGATATATTTTATGAATTCTCGATATTGGGCGTTTATTCAAAGGAAATATAAGTAAAAACAGTGGAACGTCATATTTATCCATGATTCTTCATTTCGCCTGATTTTTCATATATAATTTAAGAATTTTCGATATTGGCCGTGTGTGCAGGAGAAAAGTAAGTAAAGCCACAGGAACACCATATTTTTTCAATTTTCTTCATTTCGCTTTATTTTGCAGAGGAACCCGCGATATATAATGGAAAATGATATATATTATGAATTCTCGATAACGGGCGTTTATTCAAAGGAAATATAAGTAAAAAGAGTGGCACGTCATATTTATCCAGGATTCTTCATTTCGCCTGATTTTTGATATATTTTATGAATTTTCGGTATTGGCCGTTTGTACAGGGGAAATAGAAGTAAAGCCACAGAAACACCATATTTTTCCAACATTCTTCATTTCGCTTTATTTTGCAGAGGAAATCGAGATAAATAATGGAAAATGATATACTTTATGTAGTCTCGATAAAGGGCGTTTATTCAAAGGAAATATAAGTAAAAAGATTGGAACGCAATATTTTTCCAGGATTCTTCATTTCGCCTGATTTTTACATATTTTATGAATTTTCGGTATTGGCCGTTTGTACAGGGGAAATGTAAGTAAAGCCACAGAAACACCATATTTTTCCAACATTCTTCATTTCGCTTTATTTTGCAGAGGAAATCGAGAAAAATAATTGAAAATGATATATTTTATGAATTCTCGATATTGGGCGTTTATTCAAAGAAAATATAAGTAAAAACAGTGGAACGTCATATTTATCCAGGATTCTTCATTTCGCCTGATATTTGATATATTTTAAGAATTTTCGGTATTGGCCGTTTGTACAGGGGAAATGTAAGTAAAGCCACAGAAACACCATATTTTTCCAACATTCTTCATTTCGCTTTATTTTGCAGAGGAAATCGAGATAAATAATGGAAAATGATATACTTTATGTAGTCTCGATAAAGGGCGTTTATTCAAAGGAAATATAAGTAAAAAGATTGGAACGCAATATTTTTCCAGGATTCTTCATTTCGCCTGATTTTTACATATTTTATGAATTTTCGGTATTGGCCGTTTGTACAGGGGAAATGTAAGTAAAGCCACAGAAACACCATATTTTTCCAACATTCTTCATTTCGCTTTATTTTGCAGAGGAAATCGAGATAAATAGTGGAAAATGATATACTTTATGTAGTCTCGATAAAGGGCGTTTATTCAAAGGAAATATAAGTAAAAAAGTGTAAAACGCAATATTTTTCCAGGATTCGTCATTTCGCCTGATTTTTCATATAGTTTAAGAATTTTCGGTATTGGCCGTGTGTACAGGGGATATGTAAGTAAAGCCACAGGAACACCATATTTTTCCAACATTCTTCATTTCGCCTTATTGTGCAGAGGAAATCGAGAAAAATAATGGAAAATGATTTACTTTATGTAGTCTCGATAAAGGGCGTTTATTCAAAGGAAATATAAGTAAAAAAAATGGAACGCAATATTTTTCCAGGACTCTTCATTTCGCCTGATTTTTGATATATTTTAAGAATTTTCGGTATTGGCCGTGTGTACAGGAGAAATGTAAGTCAAGCCACAGGAACACCATATTTTTCCAACATTCTTCATTTCGCCTTATTTTGCAGAGGAAATCGAGAAAAATAATTGAAAATGATATATTTTATGAATTCTCGATATTGGGCGTTTATTCAAAGAAAATATAAGTAAAAACAGTGGAACGTCATATTTATCCAGGATTCTTCATTTCGCCTGATATTTGATATATTTTAAGAATTTTCGGTATTGGCCGTTTGTACAGGGGAAATGTAAGTAAAGCCACAGAAACACCATATTTTTCCAACATTCTTCATTTCGCTTTATTTTGCAGAGGAAATCGAGATAAATAATGGAAAATGATATACTTTATGTAGTCTCGATAAAGGGCGTTTATTCAAAGGAAATATAAGTAAAAAGATTGGAACGCAATATTTTTCCAGGATTCTTCATTTCGCCTGATTTTTACATATTTTATGAATTTTCGGTATTGGCCGTTTGTACAGGGGAAATGTAAGTAAAGCCACAGAAACACCATATTTTTCCAACATTCTTCATTTCGCTTTATTTTGCAGAGGAAATCGAGATAAATAGTGGAAAATGATATACTTTATGTAGTCTCGATAAAGGGCGTTTATTCAAAGGAAATATAAGTAAAAAAGAGTAAAACGCAATATTTTTCCAGGATTCGTCATTTCGCCTGATTTTTCATATAGTTTAAGAATTTTCGGTATTGGCCGTGTGTACAGGGGATATGTAAGTAAAGCCACAGGAACACCATATTTTTCCAACATTCTTCATTTCGCCATATTGTGCAGAGGAAATCGAGAAAAATAATGGAAAATGATTTACTTTATGTAGTCTCGATAAAGGGCGTTTATTCAAAGGAAATATAAGTAAAAAGATTGGAACGCAATATTTTTCCAGGATTCTTCATTTCGCCTGATTTTTACATATTTTATGAATTTTCGGTATTGGCCGTTTGTACAGGGGAAATGTAAGTAAAGCCACAGAAACACCATATTTTTCCAACATTCTTCATTTCGCTTTATTTTGCAGAGGAAATCGAGATAAATAATGGAAAATGATATACTTTATGTAGTCTCGATAAGGGGCGTTTATTCAAAGGAAATATAAGTAAAAAAGAGTAAAACGCAATATTTTCCATGATTCTTCATTTCGCCTGATTTTTCATATATAATTTAAGAATTTTCGATATTGGCCGTGTGTGCAGGAGAAATGTAAGTAAAGCCACAGGAACACCATATTTTTTCAATTTTCTTCATTTCGCTTTATTTTGCAGAGGAACCCGCGATATATAATGGAAAATGATATATATTATGAATTCTCGATAACGGGCGTTTATTCAAAGGAAATATAAGTAAAAAGAGTGGCACGTCATATTTATCCAGGATTCTTCATTTCGCCTGATTTTTGATATATTTTATGAATTTTCGGTATTGGCCGTTTGTACAAGGGAAATGTAAGTAAAGCCACAGGAACACCATATTTTCCAACATTCTTCATTTCGCTTTATTTTGCAGAGGAAATCGAGATAAATAATGGAAAATGATATACTTTATGTAGTCTCGATAAAGGGCGTTTATTCAAAGGAAATATAAGTAAAAAGATTGCAACGCAATATTTTTCCAGGATTCTTCATTTCGCCTGATTTTTGATATATTTTATGAATTTTCGGTATTGGCCGTTTGTACAGGGGAAATGTAAGTAAAGCCACAGAAACACCATATTTTTCCAACATTCTTCATTTCGCTTTATTTTGCAGAGGAAATCTAAATAAATAATGGAAAATGATATACTTTATGTAGTCTCGATAAAGGGCGTTTATTCAAAGGAAATATAAGTAAAAAAGAGTAAAACGCAATATTTTTCCAGGATTCTTCATTTCGCCTGATTTTTGATATATTTTATGAATTTTCGGTATTGACCGTTTGTACAGGGGAAATGTAAGTAAAGCCACAGAAACACCATATTTTTCCAACATTCTTCATTTTGTCTTATTTTGCAGAGGAAATCGAGAAAAATAATTGAAAATGATATATTTTATGAATTCTCGATATTGGGTGTTTGTACAAAGGAAATATAAGTTAAAAAGAGTAAAACGCAATATTTTCCATGATTCTTCATTTCGCCTGATTTTTCATATATAATTTAAGAATTTTCGATATTGGCCGTGTGTGCAGGAGAAATGTAAGTAAAGCCACAGAAACACCATATTTTTCCAACATTCTTCATTTCGCTTTATTTTGCAGAGGAAATCGAGATAAATAATGGAAAATGATATACTTTATGTAGTCTCGATAAAGGGCGTTTATTCAAAGGAAATATAAGTAAAAAAGAGTAAAACGCAATATTTTTCCAGGATTCGTCATTTCGCCTGATTTTTCATATAGTTTAAGAATTTTCGGTATTGGCCGTGTGTACAGGGGATATGTAAGTAAAGCCACAGAAACACCATATTTTTCCAACATTCTTCATTTCGCCTTATTGTGCAGAGGAAATCGAGAAAAATAATGGAAAATGATTTACTTTATGTAGTCTCGATAAAGGGCGTTTATTCAAAGGAAATATAAGTAAAAACAGTGGAACGTCATATTTATCCAGGAGTTCATTTCGCCTGATATTTGATAAATTTTAAGAATTTTCGGTATTACCCGTTTGTACAGGGGAAATGTAAGCAAAGCCACAGGAACACCATATTTTTCCAACATTCTTCATTTTGTCTTATTTTGCAGAGGAAATCGAGAAAAATAATTGAAAATGATATATTTTATGAATTCTCGATATTGGGTGTTTGTACAAAGGAAATATAAGTAAAAAAGAGTAAAACGCAATATTTTCCATGATTCTTCATTTTGCCTGATTTTTCATATATAATTTAAGAATTTTCGATATTGGCCGTGTGTGCAGGAGAAATGTAAGTAAAGCCACAGAAACACCATATTTTTCCAACATTCTTCATTTCGCCTTATTGTGCAGAGGAAATCGAGAAAAATAATGGAAAATGATTTACTTTATGTAGTCTCGATAAAGGGCGTTTATTCAAAGGAAATATAAGTAAAAACAGTGGAACGTCATATTTATCCAGGAGTTCATTTCGCCTGATATTTGATAAATTTTAAGAATTTTCGGTATTACCCGTGTGTACAGGGGTATTGTAAGGAAAGCCGCAGGAACACCATATTTTTCCAACATTCTTCATTTCGTCTTATTTTGCGATGGAAATCAAGAAAAATAATTGAAAATGATATATTTTTAGAATTCTCGATATTGGGTGTTTGTACAAAGAAAATATAAGTAAAAAAAATGGAACGCAATATTTTTCCAGGACTCTTCATTTCGCCTGATTTTTGATATATTTTAAGAATTTTCGGTATTGGCCGTGTGTGCAGGGGAAATGTAAGTAAAGCCACAGGAACACCATATTTTTACAATTTTTTTCATTTCGCTTTATTTTGCAGAGGAAATCGAGAAAAATAATTGAAAATGATATATTTTATGAATTCTCGATATTGGGCGTTTATTCAAAGGAATTATAAGTAAAAACAGTGGAACGTCATATTTATCCAGGATTCTTCATTTCGCCTGATATTTGATATATTTTAAGAATTTTCGGTATTGGCCGTGTGTACAGGGGTATTGTAAGGAGAGCCGCAGGAACACCATATTTTTCCAACATTCTTCATTTCGTCTTATTTAGCGATGGAAATCAAGAAAAATAATTGAAAATGATATATTTTTAGAATTCTCGATATTGGGTGTTTGTACAAGGAAAATATAAGTAAAAAAAATGGAACGCAATATTTATCCAGGATTCTTCATTTCGCCTGATTTTTGATATATTTTAAGAATTTTCGGTATTGGCCGTGCGTACAGGGGAAATGTAAGTAAAGCCACAGGAACACCATATTTTTCCAACATTCTTCATTTCGCATGATTTTGTTTAGGTAGTCGAGATAAATAATGGAAAATGATATACTTTATGTAGTCTCGATAAAGGGCGTATATTCAAAGGAAATATAAGTAAAAAGAGTGGAACGCAATATTTTTCCAGGATTCTTCATTTCGCCTGATTTTTGATATATTCTATGAATTTTCGGTATTGGCCGTTTGTACAGGGGAAATGTAAGTAAAGCCACAGAAACACCATATTTTTCCAACATTCTTCATTTCGCATGATTTTGTTTAGGTAGTCGAGATAAATAATGGAAAATGATATACTTTATGTAGTCTCGATAAAGGGCGTTTATTCTTAGGAAATATAAGTAAAAAAGAGTAAAACGCAATATTTTTCCAGGATTCGTCATTTCGCCTGATTTTTCATATAATTTAAGAATTTTCGGTATTGGCCGTGTGTACAGGGGATATGTAAGTAAAGCCACAGGAACACCATATTTTTCCAACAGTCTTCATTTCGCCTTATTTTGCAGAGGAAATCGAGAAAAATAATTGAAAATGATATACTTTATGAATTCTTGATATTGGGTGTTTATTCAAAGAAAATATTAGTAAAAAGAGTGAAACGCAATATTTATCCAGGATTCTTCATTTCGCCTGATTTTTGATATATTTTATGAATTTTCGGTATTGGCCGTGCGTACAGGGGAAATGTAAGTAAAGCCACAGGAACACCATATTTTTCCAACATTCTTCATTTCGCATGATTTTGTTTAGGTAGTCGAGAAAAATAATTGAAAATGATATATTTTATGCATTCTCGATATTGGGTGTTTGTAAAAACGAAATATAAGTAAAAAGAGTGAAATGCAATATTTATCCAGGATTCGTCATTTCGCCTGATTTTTCATATATAATTTAAGAATTTTCGGTATTGGCCGTGTGTACAGGGGAAATGTATGTAAAGCCACAGGAACACCATACTTTTCCAATTTTCTTCATTTCGCTTTATCTTGCAGAGGAAATCGAGATAAATAATGGAAAATGATTTACTTTATGTAGTCTCGATAAAGGGCGTTTATTCAAAGGAAATATAAGTAAAAACAGTGGAACGTCATATTTATCCAGGAGTTCATTTCGCCTGATATTTGATAAATTTTAAGAATTTTCGGTATTACCCGTGTGTACAGGGGAAATGTAAGCAAAGCCACAGGAACACCATATTTTTCCAACATTCTTCATTTCGCTTTATTTTGCAGAGGAAATCGAGAAAAATAATTGAAAATGATATATTTTATGAATTCTTGATATTGGGTGTTTGTACAAAGGAAATATAAGTAAAAAAGAGTAAAACGCAATATTTTCCAGTATTCTTCATTTCGCCTCATCTTTCATATATAATTTAAGAATTTTCGATATTGGCCGTGTGTACAGGGGAAATGTAAGTCAAGCCACAGGAACACCATATTTTTCCAACATTCTTCATTTCGCCTTATTTTGCAGAGGAAATCGAGAAAAATAATTGAAAATGATATATTTTATGAATTCTCGATATTGGGCGTTTATTCAAAGGAAATATAAGTAAAAACAGTGGAACGTCATATTTATCCAGGATTCTTCATTTCGCCTGATATTTGATATATTTTAAGAATTTTCGGTTTTGGCCGTTTGTACAGGGGAAATGTAAGTAAAGCCACAGAAACACCATATTTTTCCAACATTCTTCATTTCGCTTTATTTTGCAGAGGAAATCGAGATAAATAATTGAAAATGATATATTTTATGAATTCTCGATATTGGGTGTTTGTACAAAGGAAATATAAGTAAAAAAGAGTAAAACGCAATATTTTCCAGGATTCTTCATTTCGCCTGATTTTTCATATATAATTTAAGAATTTTCGATATTGGCCGTGTGTGCAGGAGAAATGTAAGTAAAGCCACAGGAACACCATATTTTTCCAACATTCTTCATTTCGCCTTATTTTGCAGAGGAAATCGAGATAAATAATGGAAAATGATATACTTTATGTAGTCTCGATAAAGGGCGTTTATTCAAAGGAAATATAAGTAAAAACAGTGGAACGTCATATTTATCCAGGAGTTCATTTCGCCTGATATTTGATAAATTTTAAGAATTTTCGGTTTTGGCCGTTTGTACAGGGGAAATGTAAGTAAAGCCACAGAAACACCATATTTTTCCAACATTCTTCATTTCGCTTTATTTTGCAGAGGAAATCGAGATAAATAATTGAAAATGATATATTTTATGAATTCTCGATATTGGGTGTTTGTACAAAGGAAATATAAGTAAAAAAGAGTAAAACGCAATATTTTCCAGTATTCTTCATTTCGCCTGATCTTTCATATATAATTTAAGAATTTTCGATATTGGCCGTGTGTACAGGGGAAATGTAAGTCAAGCCACAGGAACACCATATTTTTCCAACATTCTTCATTTCGCCTTATTTTGCAGAGGAAATCGAGAAAAATAATTGAAAATGATATATTTTATGAATTCTCGATATTGGGCGTTTATTCAAAGGAAATATAAGTAAAAACAGTGGAACGTCATATTTATCCAGGATTCTTCATTTCGCCTGATATTTGATATATTATAAGAATTTTCGGTTTTGGCCGTTTGTACAGGGGAAATGTAAGTAAAGCCACAGAAACACCATATTTTTCCAACATTCTTCATTTCGCTTTATTTTGCAGAGGAAATCGAGATAAATAATTGAAAATGATATATTTTATGAATTCTCGATATTGGGTGTTTGTACAAAGGAAATATAAGTAAAAAAGAGTAAAACGCAATATTTTCCAGTATTCTTCATTTCGCCTGATCTTTCATATATAATTTAAGAATTTTCGATATTGGCCGTGTGTACAGGGGAAATGTAAGTCAAGCCACAGGAACACCATATTTTTCCAACATTCTTCATTTCGCCTTATTTTGCAGAGGAAATCGAGAAAAATAATTGAAAATGATATATTTTATGAATTCTCGATATTGGGCGTTTATTCAAAGGAAATATAAGTAAAAACAGTGGAACGTCATATTTATCCAGGATTCTTCATTTCGCCTGATATTTGATATATTTTAAGAATTGTCGGTATTGGCCGTGTGTACAGGGGTATTGTAAGGAGAGCCGCAGGAACACCATATTTTTCCAACATTCTTCATTTCGTCTTATTTAGCGATGGAAATCAAGAAAAATAATTGAAAATGATATATTTTTAGAATTCTCGATATTGGGTGTTTGTACAAAGAAAATATAAGTAAAAAAAATGGAACGCAATATTTATCCAGGATTCTTCATTTCGCCTGATTTTTGATATATTTTATGAATTTTCGGTATTGGCCGTTTGCACAGGGGAAATGTAAGTAAAGCCACAGGAACATCATATTTTTCCAACATTCTTCATTTCGCCTTATTTTGCAGAGGAAATCGAGAAAAATAATTGAAAATGATATACTTTATGCATTCTCGATATTGGGTGTTTGTAAAAACGAAATATAAGTAAAAAGAGTGAAATGCAATATTTATCCAGGATTCGTCATTTCGCCTGATTTTTCATATATAATTTAAGAATTTTCGGTATTGGCCGTGTGTACAGGGGAAATGTAAGCAAAGCCACAGGAACACCATATTTTTCCAACATTCTTCATTTCGCTTTATTTTGCAGAGGAAATCGAGAAAAATAATTGAAAATGATATATTTTATGAATTCTCGATATTGGGTGTTTGTACAAAGGAAATATAAGTAAAAAAGAGTAAAACGCAATATTTTCCAGTATTCTTCATTTCGCCTGATCTTTCATATATAATTTAAGAATTTTCGATATTGGCCGTGTGTACAGGGGAAATGTAAGTCAAGCCACAGGAACACCATATTTTTCCAACATTCTTCATTTCGCCTTATTTTGCAGAGGAAATCGAGAAAAATAATTGAAAATGATATATTTTATGAATTCTCGATATTGGGCGTTTATTCAAAGGAAATATAAGTAAAAACAGTGGAACGTCATATTTATCCAGGATTCTTCATTTCGCCTGATATTTGATATATTATAAGAATTTTCGGTTTTGGCCGTTTGTACAGGGGAAATGTAAGTAAAGCCACAGAAACACCATATTTTTCCAACATTCTTCATTTCGCTTTATTTTGCAGAGGAAATCGAGATAAATAATTGAAAATGATATATTTTATGAATTCTCGATATTGGGTGTTTGTACAAAGGAAATATAAGTAAAAAAGAGTAAAACGCAATATTTTCCAGTATTCTTCATTTCGCCTGATCTTTCATATATAATTTAAGAATTTTCGATATTGGCCGTGTGTACAGGGGAAATGTAAGTCAAGCCACAGGAACACCATATTTTTCCAACATTCTTCATTTCGCCTTATTTTGCAGAGGAAATCGAGAAAAATAATTGAAAA
The DNA here is from genome assembly GCA_963971155.1 of Anthrax anthrax. Taxonomy (NCBI): domain Eukaryota; kingdom Metazoa; phylum Arthropoda; class Insecta; order Diptera; family Bombyliidae; genus Anthrax; species Anthrax anthrax. Next base: position 20,939,054 of record OZ020118.1, read on the forward strand.
TGATATATTTTATGAATTCTCGATATTGGGCGTTTATTCAAAGGAAATATAAGTAAAAACAGTGGAACGTCATATTTATCCAGGATTCTTCATTTCGCCTGATATTTGATATATTTTAAGAATTTTCGGTTATGGCCGTTTGTACAGGGGAAATGTAAGTAAAGCCACAGAAACACCATATTTTTCCAACATTCTTCATTTCGCTTTATTTTGCAGAGGAAATCGAGATAAATAATTGAAAATGATATATTTTATGAATTCTCGATATTGGGTGTTTGTACAAAGGAAATATAAGTAAAAAAGAGTAAAACGCAATATTTTCCAGGATTCTTCATTTCGCCTGATTTTTCATATATAATTTAAGAATTTTCGATATTGGCCGTGTGTGCAGGAGAAATGTAAGTAAAGCCACAGGAACACCATATTTTTCCAACATTCTTCATTTAGCCTTATTTTGCAGAGGAAATCGAGATAAATAATGGAAAATGATATACTTTATGTAGTCTCGATAAAGGGCGTTTATTCAAAGGAAATATAAGTAAAAACAGTGGAACGTCATATTTATCCAGGAGTTCATTTCGCCTGATATTTGATAAATTTTAAGAATTTTCGGTATTACCCGTGTGTACAGGGGAAATGTAAGCAAAGCCACAGGAACACCATATTTTTCCAACATTCTTCATTTCGCTTTATTTTGCAGAGGAAATCGAGAAAAATAATTGAAAATGATATATTTTATGAATTCTCGATATTGGGTGTTTGTACAAAGGAAATATAAGTAAAAAAGAGTAAAACGCAATATTTTCCAGTATTCTTCATTTCGCCTGATCTTTCATATATAATTTAAGAATTTTCGATATTGGCCGTGTGTACAGGGGAAATGTAAGTCAAGCCACAGGAACACCATATTTTTCCAACATTCTTCATTTCGCCTTATTTTGCAGAGGAAATCGAGAAAAATAATTGAAAATGATATATTTTATGAATTCTCGATATTGGGCGTTTATTCAAAGGAAATATAAGTAAAAACAGTGGAACGTCATATTTATCCAGGATTCTTCATTTCGCCTGATATTTGATATATTTTAAGAATTTTCGGTTTTGGCCGTTTGTACAGGGGAAATGTAAGTAAAGCCACAGAAACACCATATTTTTCCAACATTCTTCATTTCGCTTTATTTTGCAGAGGAAATCGAGATAAATAATTGAAAATGATATATTTTATGAATTCTCGATATTGGGTGTTTGTACAAAGGAAATATAAGTAAAAAAGAGTAAAACGCAATATTTTCCAGGATTCTTCATTTCGCCTGATTTTTCATATATAATTTAAGAATTTTCGATATTGGCCGTGTGTGCAGGAGAAATGTAAGTAAAGCCACAGGAACACCATATTTTTCCAACATTCTTCATTTCGCCTTATTTTGCAGAGGAAATCGAGAAAAATAATTGAAAATGATATATTTTATGAATTCTCGATATTGGGCGTTTATTCAAAGGAAATATAAGTAAAAACAGTAGAACGTCATATTTATCCAGGATTCTTCATTTCGCCTGATATTTGATATATTTTAAGAATTTTCGGTATTGGCCGTTTGTACAGGGGAAATGTAAGTAAAGCCACAGAAACACCATATTTTTCCAACATTCTTCATTTCGCTTTATTTTGCAGAGGAAAACGAGAAAAATAATTGAAAATGATATATTTTGTGAATTCTCGATATTGGGTGTTTGTACAAAGGAAATATAAGTAAAAAAGAGTAAAACGCAATATTTTCCAGTATTCTTCATTTCGCCTGATCTTTCATATATAATTTAAGAATTTTCGATATTGGCCGTGTGTACAGGGGAAATGTAAGTCAAGCCACAGGAACACCATATTTTTCCAACATTCTTCATTTCGCCTTATTTTGCAGAGGAAATCGAGAAAAATAATTGAAAATGATATATTTTATGAATTCTCGATATTGGGCGTTTATTCAAAGGAAATACTATATAAGTAAAAACAGTGGAACGTCATATTTATCCAGGATTCTTCATTTCGCCTGATATTTGATATATTTTAAGAATTTTCGGTATTGGCCGTTTGTACAGGGGAAATGTAAGTAAAGCCACAGAAACACCATATTTTTCCAACATTCTTCATTTCGCTTTATTTTGCAGAGGAAATCGAGATAAATAATGGAAAATGATATACTTTATGTAATCTCGATAAAGGGCGTTTATTCTTAGGAAATATAAGTAAAAAAGAGTAAAACGCAATATTTTTCCAGGATTCGTCATTTCGCCTGATTTTTCATATAATTTAAGAATTTTCGGTATTGGCCGTTTGTACAGGGGAAATGTATGTAAAGCCACAGAAACACCATATTTTTCCAACATTCTTCATTTCGCTTTATTTTGTAGAGGAAATCGAGATAAATAATTGAAAATGATATATTTTATGAATTCTCGATATTGGGTGTTTGTACAAAGGAAATATAAGTAAAAAAGAGTAAAACGCAATATTTTCCAGGATTCTTCATTTCGCCTGATTTTTCATATATAATTTAAGAATTTTCGATATTGGCCGTGTGTGCAGGAGAAATGTAAGTAAAGCCACAGGAACACCATATTTTTCCAACATTCTTCATTTCGCCTTATTTTGCAGAGGAAATCGAGAAAAATAATTGAAAATGATATATTTTATGAATTCTCGATATTGGGCGTTTATTCAAAGGAAATATAAGTAAAAACAGTAGAACGTCATATTTATCCAGGATTCTTCATTTCGCCTGATATTTGATATATTTTAAGAATTTTCGGTATTGGCCGTTTGTACAGGGGAAATGTAAGTAAAGCCACAGAAACACCATATTTTTCCAACATTCTTCATTTCGCTTTATTTTGCAGAGGAAAACGAGAAAAATAATTGAAAATGATATATTTTATGAATTCTCGATATTGGGTGTTTGTACAAAGGAAATATAAGTAAAAAAGAGTAAAACGCAATATTTTCCAGTATTCTTCATTTCGCCTGATCTTTCATATATAATTTAAGAATTTTCGATATTGGCCGTGTGTACAGGGGAAATGTAAGTCAAGCCACAGGAACACCATATTTTTCCAACATTCTTCATTTCGCCTTATTTTGCAGAGGAAATCGAGATAAATAATTGAAAATGATATACTTTATGTAGTCTCGATAAAAGGCGTTTATTCAAAGGAAATATAAGTAAAAAGAGTGGAACGCAATATTTTTCCAGGATTCTTCATTTCGCCTGATTTTTGATATATTCTATGAATTTTCGGTATTGGCCGTTTGTACAGGGGAAATGTAAGTAAAGCCACAGAAACACCATATTTTTCCAACATTCTTCATTTCGCTTTATTTTGCAGAGGAAATCGAGATAAATAATGGAAAATGATATACTTTATGTAATCTCGATAAAGGGCGTTTATTCTTAGGAAATATAAGTAAAAAAGAGTAAAACGCAATATTTTTCCAGGATTCGTCATTTCGCCTGATTTTTCATATAATTTAAGAATTTTCGGTATTGGCCGTTTGTACAGGGGAAATGTATGTAAAGCCACAGAAACACCATATTTTTCCAACATTCTTCATTTCGCTTTATTTTGTAGAGGAAATCGAGATAAATAATTGAAAATGATATACTTTATGTAGTCTCGATAAAAGGCGTTTATTCAAAGGAAATATAAGTAAAAAGAGTGGAACGCAATATTTTTCCAGGATTCTTCATTTCGCCTGATTTTTGATATATTCTATGAATTTTCGGTATTGGCCGTTTGTACAGGGGAAATGTAAGTAAAGCCACAGAAACACCATATTTTTTCAACATTCTTCATTTCGCTTTATTTTGCAGAGGAAATCGAGATAAATAATGGAAAATGATATACTTTATGTAATCTCGATAAAGGGCGTTTATTCTTAGGAAATATAAGTAAAAAAGAGTAAAACGCAATATTTTTCCAGGATTCGTCATTTCGCCTGATTTTTCATATAATTTAAGATTTTTCGGTATTGGCCGTGTGTACAGAGGATATGTAAGTAAAGCCACAGGAACACCATATTTTTCCAACAGTCTTCATTTCGCCTTATTTTGCAGAGGAAAACGAGAAAAATAATTGAAAATGATAAACTTTATGAATTCTTGATATTGGGTGTTTATTCAAAGAAAATATTAGTAAAAAGAGTGAAACGCAATATTTTTCCAGGATTCTTCATTTCGCCTGATTTTTGATATATTTTATGAATTTTCGGTATTGGCCGTTTGCACAGGGGAAATGTAAGTAAAGCCACAGGAACATCATATTTTTCCAACATTCTTCATTTCGCCTTATTTTGCAGAGGAAATCGAGAAAAATAATTGAAAATGATATACTTTATGCATTCTCGATATTGGGTGTTTGTAAAAACGAAATATAAGTAAAAAGAGTGAAACGCAATATTTTTCCAGGATTCGTCATTTCGCCTGATTTTTCATATATAATTTAAGAATTTTCGGTATTGGCCGTGTGTACAGGGGAAATGTATGTAAAGCCACAGGAACACCATACTTTTCCAATTTTTTTCATTTCGCTTTATTTTGCAGAGGAAATCGAGATAAATAATGGAAAATGATATACTTTATGTAGTCTCGATAAAGGGCGTTTATTCAAAGGAAATATAAGTAAAAACAGTGGAACGTCATATTTATCCAGGAGTTCATTTCGCCTGATATTTGATAAATTTTAAGAATTTTCGGTATTACCCGTGTGTACAGGGGAAATGTAAGCAAAGCCACAGGAACACCATATTTTTCCAACATTCTTCATTTCGCTTTATTTTGCAGAGGAAATCGAGAAAAATAATGGAAAATGATATATTTTATGAATTCTCGATATTGGGTGTTTGTACAAAGGAAATATAAGTAAAAAAGAGTAAAACGCAATATTTTCCAGTATTCTTCATTTCGCCTGATCTTTCATATATAATTTAAGAATTTTCGATATTGGCCGTGTGTACAGGGGAAATGTAAGTCAAGCCACAGGAACACCATATTTTTCCAACATTCTTCATTTCGCCTTATTTTGCAGAGGAAATCGAGAAAAATAATTGAAAATGATATATTTTATGAATTCTCGATATTGGGCGTTTATTCAAAGGAAATATAAGTAAAAACATTGGAACGTCATATTTATCCAGGATTCTTCATTTCGCCTGATATTTGATATATTTTAAGAATTTTCGGTATTGGCCGTTTGTACAGGGGAAATGTAAGTAAAGCCACAGAAACACCATATTTTTCCAACATTCTTCATTTCGCTTTATTTTGCAGAGGAAATCGAGATAAATAATTGAAAATGATATATTTTATGAATTCTCGATATTGGGTGTTTGTACAAAGGAAATATAAGTAAAAAAGAGTAAAACGCAATATTTTCCAGGATTCTTCATTTCGCCTGATTTTTCATATATAATTTAAGAATTTTCGATATTGGCCGTGTGTGCAGGAGAAATGTAAGTAAATCCACAGGAACACCATATTTTTTCAATTTTCTTCATTTCGCTTTATTTTGCAGAGGAACCCGCGATATATAATGGAAAATGATATATATTATGAATTCTCGATAACGGGCGTTTATTCAAAGGAAATATAAGTAAAAAGAGTGGCACGTCATATTTATCCAGGATTCTTCATTTCGCCTGATATTTGATATATTTTAAGAATTTTCGGTATTGGCCGTTTGTACAGGGGAAATGTAAGTAAAGCCACAGAAACACCATATTTTTCCAACATTCTTCATTTCGCTTTATTTTGCAGAGGAAATCGAGATAAATAATTGAAAATGATATATTTTATGAATTCTCGATATTGGGTGTTTGTACAAAGGAAATATAAGTAAAAAAGAGTAAAACGCAATATTTTCCAGGATTCTTCATTTCGCCTGATTTTTCATATATAATTTAAGAATTTTCGATATTGACCGTGTGTGCAGGGGAAATGTAAGTAAAGCCACAGAAACACCATATTTTTCCAACATTCTTCATTTCGCTTTATTTTGCAGAGGAAATCGAGATAAATAATTGAAAATGATATATTTTATGAATTCTCGATATTAGGCGTTTATTCAAAGGAAATATAAGTAAAAAAGAGTAAAACGCAATATTTTCCAGTATTCTTCATTTCGCCTGATCTTTCATATATAATTTAAGAATTTTCGATATTGGCCGTGTGTACAGGGGAAATGTAAGTCAAGCCACAGGAACACCATATTTTTCCAACATTCTTCATTTCGCCTTATTTTGCAGAGGAAATCGAGAAAAATAATTGAAAATGATATATTTTATGAATTCTCGATATTGGGCGTTTATTCAAAGGAAATATAAGTAAAAACAGTGGAACGTCATATTTATCCAGGATTCTTCATTTCGCCTGATATTTGATATATTTTAAGAATTTTCGGTATTGGCCGTGTGTACAGGGGAAATGTAAGTCAAGCCACAGGAACACCATATTTTTCCAACATTCTTCATTTCGCTTTATTTTGCAGAGGAACCCGCGATATATAATGGAAAATGATATATAATATGAATTCTCGATAACGGGCGTTTATTCAAAGGAAATATAAGTAAAAAGAGTGAAACGCAATATTTTTCCAGAATTCTTCATATCGCCAGATTTTTCATATATATTAAGAATTTTCGGTATTGGCCGTTTGTACAGGGGAAATGTAAGTAAAGCCACAGAAACACCATATTTTTCCAACATTCTTCATTTCGCTTTATTTTGCAGAGGAAATCGAGATAAATAATTGAAAATGATATATTTTATGAATTCTCGATATTAGGCGTTTATTCAAAGGAAATATAAGTAAAAAAGAGTAAAACGCAATATTTTCCAGTATTCTTCATTTCGCCTGATCTTTCAAATATAATTTAAGAATTTTCGATATTGGCCGTGTGTACAGGGGAAAAGTAAGTCAAGCCACAGGAACACCATATTTTTCCAACATTCTTCATTTCGCCTTATTTTGCAGAGGAACCCGCGATATATAATGGAAAATGATATATAATATGAATTCTCGATAACGGGCGTTTATTCAAAGGAAATATAAGTAAAAAGAGTGAAACGCAATATTTTTCCAGAATTCTTCATATCGCCAGATTTTTCATATATATTAAGAATTTTCGGTATTGGCCGTGTGTACAGGGGAAATGTAAGTAAAGCCACAGAAACACCATATTTTTCCAACATTCTTCATTTCGCTTTATTTTGCAGAGGAAATCGAGATAAATAATTGAAAATGATATATTTTTAGAATTCTCGATATTGGGTGTTTGTACAAGGAAAATATAAGTAAAAAAAATGGAACGCAATATTTATCCAGGATTCTTCATTTCGCCTGATTTTTGATATATTTTAAGAATTTTCGGTATTGGCCGTGCGTACAGGGGAAATGTAAGTAAAGCCACAGGAACACCATATTTTTCCAACATTCTTCATTTCGCATGATTTTGTTTAGGTAGTCGAGAAAAATAATTGAAAATGATATATTTTATGAATTCTCGATATTGGGCGTTTATTCAAAGGAAATATAAGTAAAAACAGTGGAACGTCATATTTATCCAGGATTCTTCATTTCGCCTGATATTTGATATATTTTAAGAATTTTCGGTATTGGCCGTGTGTACAGGGGTATTGTAAGGAAAGTCGCAGGAACACCATATTTTTCCAACATTCTTCATTTCGTCTTATTTTGCGATGGAAATCAAGAAAAATAATTGAAAATGATATATTTTTAGAATTCTCTATATTGGGTGTTTGTACAAAGAAAATATAAGTAAAAAAAATGGAACGCAATATTTTTCCAGGACTCTTCATTTCGCCTGATTTTTGATATATTTTAAGAATTTTCGGTATTGGCCGTGTGTGCAGGGGAAATGTAAGTAAAGCCACAGGAACACCATATTTTTTCAATTTTCTTCATTTCGCTTTATTTTGCAGAGGAAATCGAGAAAAATAATTGAAAATGATATATTTTATGAATTCTCGATATTGGGCGTTTATTCAAAGGAAATATAAGTAAAAACAGTGGAACGTCATATTTATCCAGGATTCTTCATTTCGCCTGATTTTTGATATATTTTAAGAATTTTCGGTATTGGCCGTGCGTACAGGGGAAATGTAAGTAAAGCCACAGGAACACCATAGTTTTTCAATTTTCTTCATTTCGCTTTATTTTGCAGAGGAAATCGAGAAAAATAATTGAAAATGATATATTTTATGAATTCTCGATATTGGGCGTTTATTCAAAGGAAATATAAGTAAAAACAGTGGAACGTCATATTTATCCAGGATTCTTCATTTCGCCTGATATTTGATATATTTTAAGAATTTTCGGTATTGGCCGTGTGTACAGGGGTATTGTAAGGAAAGCCGCAGGAACACCATATTTTTCCAACATTCTTCATTTCGTCTTATTTTGCGATGGAAATCAAGAAAAATAATTGAAAATGATATATTTTTAGAATTCTCGATATTGGGTGTTTGTACAAAGAAAATATAAGTAAAAAAAATGGAACGCAATATTTTTCCAGGACTCTTCATTTCGCCTGATTTTTGATATATTTTAAGAATTTTCGGTATTGGCCGTGTGTGCAGGGGAAATGTAAGTAAAGCCACAGGAACACCATACTTTTCCAATTTTCTTCATTTCGCTTTATTTTGCAGAGGAAATCGAGATAAATAATGGAAAATGATATACTTTATGTAGTCTCGATAAAGGGCGTTTATTCAAAGGAAATATAAGTAAAAACAGTGGAACGTCATATTTATCCAGGAGTTCATTTCGCCTGATATTTGATAAATTTTAAGAATTTTCGGTATTACCCGTGTGTACAGGGGAAATGTAAGCAAAGCCACAGGAACACCATATTTTTCCAACATTCTTCATTTCGCTTTATTTTGCAGAGGAAATCGAGAAAAATAATTGAAAATGATATATTTTATGAATTCTCGATATTGGGTGTTTGTACAAAGGAAATATAAGTAAAAAAGAGTAAAACGCAATATTTTCCAGTATTCTTCATTTCGCCTGATCTTTCATATATAATTTAAGAATTTTCGATATTGGCCGTGTGTACAGGGGAAATGTAAGTCAAGCCACAGGAACACCATATTTTTCCAACATTCTTCATTTCGCCTTATTTTGCAGAGGAAATCGAGAAAAATAATTGAAAATGATATATTTTATGAATTCTCGATATTGGGCGTTTATTCAAAGGAAATATAAGTAAAAACATTGGAACGTCATATTTATCCAGGATTCTTCATTTCGCCTGATATTTGATATATTTTAAGAATTTTCGGTATTGGCCGTTTGTACAGGGGAAATGTAAGTAAAGCCACAGAAACACCATATTTTTCCAACATTCTTCATTTCGCTTTATTTTGCAGAGGAAATCGAGATAAATAATTGAAAATGATATATTTTATGAATTCTCGATATTGGGTGTTTGTACAAAGGAAATATAAGTAAAAAAGAGTAAAACGCAATATTTTCCAGGATTCTTCATTTCGCCTGATTTTTCATATATAATTTAAGAATTTTCGATATTGGCCGTGTGTGCAGGAGAAATGTAAGTAAATCCACAGGAACACCATATTTTTTCAATTTTCTTCATTTCGCTTTATTTTGCAGAGGAACCCGCGATATTTAATGGAAAATGATATATATTATGAATTCTCGATAACGGGCGTTTATTCAAAGGAAATATAAGTAAAAAGAGTGGCACGTCATATTTATCCAGGATTCTTCATTTCGCCTGATATTTGATATATTTTAAGAATTTTCGGTATTGGCCGTTTGTACAGGGGAAATGTAAGTAAAGCCACAGAAACACCATATTTTTCCAACATTCTTCATTTCGCTTTATTTTGCAGAGGAAATCGAGATAAATAATTGAAAATGATATATTTTATGAATTCTCGATATTGGGTGTTTGTACAAAGGAAATATAAGTAAAAAAGAGTAAAACGCAATATTTTCCAGGATTCTTCATTTCGCCTGATTTTTCATATATAATTTAAGAATTTTCGATATTGACCGTGTGTGCAGGGGAAATGTAAGTAAAGCCACAGAAACACCATATTTTTCCAACATTCTTCATTTCGCTTTATTTTGCAGAGGAAATCGAGATAAATAATTGAAAATGATATATTTTATGAATTCTCGATATTAGGCGTTTATTCAAAGGAAATATAAGTAAAAAAGAGTAAAACGCAATATTTTCCAGTATTCTTCATTTCGCCTGATCTTTCATATATAATTTAAGAATTTTCGATATTGGCCGTGTGTACAGGGGAAATGTAAGTCAAGCCACAGGAACACCATATTTTTCCAACATTCTTCATTTCGCCTTATTTTGCAGAGGAAATTGAGAAAAATAATTGAAAATGATATATTTTATGAATTCTCGATATTGGGCGTTTATTCAAAGGAAATATAAGTAAAAACAGTGGAACGTCATATTTATCCAGGATTCTTCATTTCGCCTGATATTTGATATATTTTAAGAATTTTCGGTATTGGCCGTGTGTACAGGGGAAATGTAAGTCAATCCACAGGAACACCATATTTTTCCAACATTCTTCATTTCGCTTTATTTTGCAGAGGAACCCGCGATATATAATGGAAAATGATATATAATATGAATTCTCGATAACGGGCGTTTATTCAAAGGAAATATAAGTAAAAAGAGTGAAACGCAATATTTTTCCAGAATTCTTCATATCGCCAGATTTTTCATATATATTAAGAATTTTCGGTATTGGCCGTTTGTACAGGGGAAATGTAAGTAAAGCCACAGAAACACCATATTTTTCCAACATTCTTCATTTCGCTTTATTTTGCAGAGGAAATCGAGATAAATAATTGAAAATGATATATTTTATGAATTCTCGATATTAGGCGTTTATTCAAAGGAAATATAAGTAAAAAAGAGTAAAACGCAATATTTTCCAGTATTCTTCATTTCGCCTGATCTTTCATATATAATTTAAGAATTTTCGATATTGGCCGTGTGTACAGGGGAAATGTAAGTCAAGCCACAGGAACACCATATTTTTCCAACATTCTTCATTTCGCCTTATTTTGCAGAGGAAATCGAGAAAAATAATTGAAAATGATATATTTTATGAATTCTCGATATTGGGCGTTTATTCAAAGGAAATATAAGTAAAAACAGTGGAACGTCATATTTATCCAGGATTCTTCATTTCGCCTGATATTTGATATATTTTAAGAATTTTCGGTATTGGCCGTGTGTACAGGGGAAATGTAAGTCAAGCCACAGGAACACCATATTTTTCCAACATTCTTCATTTCGCCTTATTTTGCAGAGGAAATCGAGAAAAATAATTGAAAATGATATATTTTATGAATTCTCGATATTGGGTGTTTGTACAAAGGAAATATAAGTAAAAAAGAGTAAAACGCAATATTTTCCAGGATTCTTCATTTCGCCTGATTTTTCATATATAATTTAAGAATTTTCGATATTGGCCGTGTGTGCAGGAGAAATGTAAGTAAAGCCACAGAAACACCATATTTTTTCAATTTTCTTCATTTCGCTTTATTTTGCAGAGGAACCCGCGATATATAATGGAAAATGATATATATTATGAATTCTCGATAACGGGCGTTTATTCAAAGGAAATATAAGTAAAAAGAGTGGCATGTCATATTTATCCAGGATTCTTCATTTCGCCTGATTTTTGATATATTTTATGAATTTTCGGTATTGGCCGTGCGTACAGGGGAAATGTAAGCAAAGCCACAGGAACACCATAGTTTTTCAATTTTCTTCATTTCGCTTTATTTTGCAGAGGAAATCGAGAAAAATAATTGAAAATGATATATTTTATGAATTCTCGATATTGGGCGTTTATTCAAAGGAAATATAAGTAAAAACAGTGGAACGTCATATTTATCCAGGATTCTTCATTTCGCCTGATATTTGATATATTTTAAGAATTTTCGGTATTGGCCGTGTGTACAGGGGTATTGTAAGGAAAGTCGCAGGAACACCATATTTTTCCAACATTCTTCATTTCGTCTTATTTTGCGATGGAAATCAAGAAAAATAATTGAAAATGATATATTTTTAGAATTCTCGATATTGGGTGTTTGTACAAAGAAAATATAAGTAAAAAAAATGGAACGCAATATTTTTCCAGGACTCTTCATTTCGCCTGATTTTTGATATATTTTAAGAATTTTCGGTATTGGCCGTGTGTGCAGGGGAAATGTAAGTAAAGCCACAGGAACACCATATTTTTTCAATTTTCTTCATTTCGCTTTATTTTGCAGAGGAAATCGAGAAAAATAATTGAAAATGATATATTTTATGAATTCTCGATATTGGGCGTTTATTCAAAGGAAATATAAGTAAAAACAGTGGAACGTCATATTTATCCAGGATTCTTCATTTCGCCTGATTTTTGATATATTTTAAGAATTTTCGGTATTGGCCGTGCGTACAGGGGAAATGTAAGTAAAGCCACAGGAACACCATAGTTTTTCAATTTTCTTCATTTCGCTTTATTTTGCAGAGGAAATCGAGAAAAATAATTGAAAATGATATATTTTATGAATTCTCGATATTGGGCGTTTATTCAAAGGAAATATAAGTAAAAACAGTGGAACGTCATATTTATCCAGGATTCTTCATTTCGCCTGATATTTGATATATTTTAAGAATTTTCGGTATTGGCCGTGTGTACAGGGGTATTGTAAGGAAAGCCGCAGGAACACCATATTTTTCCAACATTCTTCATTTCGTCTTATTTTGCGATGGAAATCAAGAAAAATAATTGAAAATGATATATTTTTAGAATTCTCGATATTGGGTGTTTGTACAAAGAAAATATAAGTAAAAAAAATGGAACGCAATATTTTTCCAGGACTCTTCATTTCGCCTGATTTTTGATATATTTTAAGAATTTTCGGTATTGGCCGTGTGTGCAGGGGAAATGTAAGTAAAGCCACAGGAACACCATATTTTTTCAAGTTTCTTCATTTCGCTTTATTTTGCAGAGGAAATCGAGAAAAATAATTGAAAATGATATATTTTATGAATTCTCGATATTGGGCGTTTATTCAAAGGAAATATAAGTAAAAACAGTGGAACGTCATATTTATCCAGGATTCTTCATTTCGCCTGATATTTGATATATTTTAAGAATTTTCGGTATTGGCCGTGTGTACAGGGGTATTGTAAGGAAAGCCGCAGGAACACCATATTTTTCCAATATTCTTCATTTCGTCTTATTTTGCGATGGAAATCAAGAAAAATAATTGAAAATGATATATTTTTAGAATTCTCGATATTGGGTGTTTGTACAAAGAAAATATAAGTAAAAAAAATGGAACGCCATATTTATCCAGGATTCTTCATTTCGCCTGATTTTTGATATATTTTAAGAATTTTCGGTATTGGCCGTGCGTACAGGGGAAATGTAAGTAAAGCCACAGAAACACCATATTTTTCCAACATTCTTCATTTCGCATGATTTTGTTTAGGTAGTCGAGATAAATAATGGAAAATGATATACTTTATGTAGTCTCGATAAAGGGCGTTCATTCAAAGGAAATATAAGTAAAAAGAGTGGAACGCAATATTTTTCCAGGATTCTTCATTTCGCCTGATTTTTGATATATTCTATGAATTTTCGGTATTGGCCGTTTGTACAGGGGAAATGTAAGTAAAGCCACAGAAACACCATATTTTTCCAACATTCTTCATTTCGCTTTATTTTGCAGAGGAAATCGAGATAAATAATGGAAAATGATATACTTTATGTAGTCTCGATAAAGGGTGTTTATTCAAAGGAAATATAAGTAAAAAAGAGTAAAACGCAATATTTTTCCAGGATTCGTCATTTCGCCTGATTTTTCATATAATTTAAGAATTTTCGGTATTGGCCGTGTGTACAGGGGATATGTAAGTAAAGCCACAGGAACACCATATTTTTCCAACAGTCTTCATTTCGCCTTATTTTGCAGAGGAAATCGAGAAAAATAATTGAAAATGATATACTTTATGAATTCTTGATATTGGGTGTTTATTCAAAGAAAATATAAGTAAAAAGAGTGAAACGCAATATTTTTCCAGGATTCTTCATTTCGCCTGATTTTTGATATATTTTATGAATTTTCGGTATTGGCCGTTTGCACAGGGGAATTGTAAGTAAAGCCACAGGAACATCATATTTTTCCAACATTCTTCATTTCGCCTTATTTTGCAGAGGAAATCGAGAAAAATAATTGAAAATGATATACTTTATGCATTCTCGATATTGGGTGTTTGTAAAAACGAAATATAAGTAAAAAGAGTGAAACGCAATATTTATCCAGGATTCGTCATTTCGCCTGATTTTTCATATATAATTTAAGAATTTTCGGTATTGGCCGTGTGTACAGGGGATATGTAAGTAAAGCCACAGGAACACCATATTTTTTCAATTTTCTTCATTTCGCTTTATTTTGCAGAGGAACCCGCGATATATAATGGAAAATGATATATATTATGAATTCTCGATAACGGGCGTTTATTCAAAGGAAATATAAGTAAAAAGAGTGGCACGTCATATTTATCCAGGATTCTTCATTTCGCCTGATTTTTGATATATTTTATGAATTTTCGGTATTGGCCGTGCGTACAGGGGAAATGTAAGCAAAGCCACAGGAACACCATAGTTTTTCAATTTTCTTCATTTCGCTTTATTTTGCAGAGGAAATCGAGAAAAATAATTGAAAATGATATATTTTATGAATTCTCGATATTGGGCGTTTATTCAAAGGAAAAAAAGAAAAAACAGTGGAACGTCATATTTATCCAGGATTCTTCATTTCGCCTGATATTTGATATATTTTAAGAATTTTCGGTATTGGCCGTGTGTACAGGGGTATTGTAAGGAAAGTCGCAGGAACACCATATTTTTCCAACATTCTTCATTTCGTCTTATTTTGCGATGGAAATCAAGAAAAATAATTGAAAATGATATATTTTTAGAATTCTCGATATTGGGTGTTTGTACAAAGAAAATATAAGTAAAAAAAATGGAACGCAATATTTTTCCAGGACTCTTCATTTCGCCTGATTTTTGATATATTTTAAGAATTTTCGGTATTGGCCGTGTGTGCAGGGGAAATGTAAGTAAAGCCACAGGAACACCATATTTTTTCAATTTTCTTCATTTCGCTTTATTTTGCAGAGGAAATCGAGAAAAATAATTGAAAATGATATATTTTATGAATTCTCGATATTGGGCGTTTATTCAAAGGAAATATAAGTAAAAACAGTGGAACGTCATATTTATCCAGGATTCTTCATTTCGCCTGATTTTTGATATATTTTAAGAATTTTCGGTATTGGCCGTGCGTACAGGGGAAATGTAAGTAAAGCCACAGGAACACCATAGTTTTTCAATTTTCTTCATTTCGCTTTATTTTGCAGAGGAAATCGAGAAAAATAATTGAAAATGATATATTTTATGAATTCTCGATATTGGGCGTTTACTCAAAGGAAATATAAGTAAAAACAGTGGAACGTCATATTTATCCAGGATTCTTCATTTCGCCTGATATTTGATATATTTTAAGAATTTTCGGTATTGGCCGTGTGTACAGGGGTATTGTAAGGAAAGCCGCAGGAACACCATATTTTTCCAACATTCTTCATTTCGTCTTATTTTGCGATGGAAATCAAGAAAAATAATTGAAAATGATATATTTTTAGAATTCTCGATATTGGGTGTTTGTACAAAGAAAATATAAGTAAAAAAAATGGAACGCAATATTTTTCCAGGACTCTTCATTTCGCCTGATTTTTGATATATTTTAAGAATTTTCGGTATTGGCCGTGTGTGCAGGGGAAATGTAAGTAAAGCCACAGGAACACCATATTTTTTCAAGTTTCTTCATTTCGCTTTATTTTGCAGAGGAAATCGAGAAAAATAATTGAAAATGATATATTTTATGAATTCTCGATATTGGGCGTTTATTCAAAGGAAATATAAGTAAAAACAGTGGAACGTCATATTTATCCAGGATTCTTCATTTCGCCTGATATTTGATATATTTTAAGAATTTTCGGTATTGGCCGTGTGTACAGGGGTATTGTAAGGAAAGCCGCAGGAACACCATATTTTTCCAATATTCTTCATTTCGTCTTATTTTGCGATGGAAATCAAGAAAAATAATTGAAAATGATATATTTTTAGAATTCTCGATATTGGGTGTTTGTACAAAGAAAATATAAGTAAAAAAAATGGAACGCCATATTTATCCAGGATTCTTCATTTCGCCTGATTTTTGATATATTTTAAGAATTTTCGGTATTGGCCGTGCGTACAGGGGAAATGTAAGTAAAGCCACAGAAACACCATATTTTTCCAACATTCTTCATTTCGCATGATTTTGTTTAGGTAGTCGAGATAAATAATGGAAAATGATATACTTTATGTAGTCTCGATAAAGGGCGTTCATTCAAAGGAAATATAAGTAAAAAGAGTGGAACGCAATATTTTTCCAGGATTCTTCATTTCGCCTGATTTTTGATATATTCTATGAATTTTCGGTATTGGCCGTTTGTACAGGGGAAATGTAAGTAAAGCCACAGAAACACCATATTTTTCCAACATTCTTCATTTCGCTTTATTTTGCAGAGGAAATCGAGATAAATAATGGAAAATGATATACTTTATGTAGTCTCGATAAAGGGTGTTTATTCAAAGGAAATATAAGTAAAAAAGAGTAAAACGCAATATTTTTCCAGGATTCGTCATTTCGCCTGATTTTTCATATAATTTAAGAATTTTCGGTATTGGCCGTGTGTACAGGGGATATGTAAGTAAAGCCACAGGAACACCATATTTTTCCAACAGTCTTCATTTCGCCTTATTTTGCAGAGGAAATCGAGAAAAATAATTGAAAATGATATACTTTATGAATTCTTGATATTGGGTGTTTATTCAAAGAAAATATAAGTAAAAAGAGTGAAACGCAATATTTTTCCAGGATTCTTCATTTCGCCTGATTTTTGATATATTTTATGAATTTTCGGTATTGGCCGTTTGCACAGGGGAATTGTAAGTAAAGCCACAGGAACATCATATTTTTCCAACATTCTTCATTTCGCCTTATTTTGCAGAGGAAATCGAGAAAAATAATTTAAAATGATATACTTTATGCATTCTCGATATTGGGTGTTTGTAAAAACGAAATATAAGTAAAAAGAGTGAAACGCAATATTTATCCAGGATTCGTCATTTCGCCTGATTTTTCATATATAATTTAAGAATTTTCGGTATTGGCCGTGTGTACAGGGGATATGTAAGTAAAGCCACAGGAACACCATACTTTTCTTATTTTCTTCATTTCGCTTTATTTTGCAGAGGAAATCGAGATAAATAATGGAAAATGATATACTTTATGTAGTCTCGATAAAGGGCGTTTATTCAAAGGAAATATAAGTAAAAACAGTGGAACGTCATATTTATCCAGGAGTTCATTTCGCCTGATATTTGATAAATTTTAAGAATTTTCGGTATTACCCGTGTGTACAGGGGAAATGTAAGCAAAGCCACAGGAACACCATATTTTTCCAACATTCTTCATTTCGCTTTATTTTGCAGAGGAAATCGAGAAAAATAATTGAAAATGATATATTTTATGAATTCTCGATATTGGGTGTTTGCACAAAGGAAATATAAGTAAAAAAGAGTAAAACGCAATATTTTCCAGTATTCTTCATTTCGCCTGATCTTTCATATATAATTTAAGAATTTTCGATATTGGCCGTGTGTACAGGGGAAATGTAAGTCAAGCCACAGGAACACCATATTTTTCCAACATTCTTCATTTCGCCTTATTTTGCAGAGAAAATCGAGATAAATAATTGAAAATGATATATTTTATGAATTCTCGATATTGGGCGTTTATTCAAAGGAAATATAAGTAAAAACAGTGGAACGTCATATTTATCCAGGATTCTTCATTTCGCCTGATATTTGATATATTTTAAGAATTTTCGGTATTGGCCGTTTGTACAGGGGAAATGTAAGTAAAGCCACAGAAACACCATATTTTTCCAACATTCTTCATTTCGCTTTATTTTGCAGAGGAAATCGAGATAAATAATGGAAAATGATATACTTTATGTAGTCTCGATAAAGGGCGTTTATTCAAAGGAAATATAAGTAAAAAGAGTGGAACGCAATATTTTTCCAGGATTCTTCATTTCGCCTGATTTTTGATATATTTCATGAATTTTCGGTATTGGCCGTTTGTACAGGGGAAATGTAAGTAAAGCCACAGAAACATCATATTTTTCCAACATTCTTCATTTCGCTTTATTTTGCAGAGGAAATCGAGATAAATAATGGAAAATGATATACTTTATGTAGTCTCGATAAAGGGCGTTTATTCAAAGGAAATATAAGTAAAAAAGAGTAAAACGCAATATTTTTCCAGGATTCGTCATTTCGCCTGATTTTTCATATAGTTTAAGAATTTTCGGTATTGGCCGTGTGTACAGGGGTATTGTAAGGAAAGCCGCAGGAACACCATATTTTTCCAATATTCTTCATTTCGTCTTATTTTGCGATGGAAATCAAGAAAAATAATTGAAAATGATATATTTTTAGAATTCTCGATATTGGGTGTTTGTACAAAGAAAATATAAGTAAAAAAAATGGAACGCCATATTTATCCAGGATTCTTCATTTCGCCTGATTTTTGATATATTTTAAGAATTTTCGGTATTGGCCGTGCGTACAGGGGAAATGTAAGTAAAGCCACAGAAACACCATATTTTTCCAACATTCTTCATTTCGCATGATTTTGTTTAGGTAGTCGAGATAAATAATGGAAAATGATATACTTTATGTAGTCTCGATAAAGGGCGTTCATTCAAAGGAAATATAAGTAAAAAGAGTGGAACGCAATATTTTTCCAGGATTCTTCATTTCGCCTGATTTTTGATATATTCTATGAATTTTCGGTATTGGCCGGTTGTACAGGGGAAATGTAAGTAAAGCCACAGAAACACCATATTTTTCCAACATTCTTCATTTCGCTTTATTTTGCAGAGGAAATCGAGATAAATAATGGAAAATGATATACTTTATGTAGTCTCGATAAAGGGTGTTTATTCAAAGGAAATATAAGTAAAAAAGAGTAAAACGCAATATTTTTCCAGGATTCGTCATTTCGCCTGATTTTTCATATAATTTAAGAATTTTCGGTATTGGCCGTGTGTACAGGGGATATGTAAGTAAAGCCACAGGAACACCATATTTTTCCAACAGTCTTCATTTCGCCTTATTTTGCAGAGGAAATCGAGAAAAATAATTGAAAATGATATACTTTATGAATTCTTGATATTGGGTGTTTATTCAAAGAAAATATAAGTAAAAAGAGTGAAACGCAATATTTTTCCAGGATTCTTCATTTCGCCTGATTTTTGATATATTTTATGAATTTTCGGTATTGGCCGTTTGCACAGGGGAATTGTAAGTAAAGCCACAGGAACATCATATTTTTCCAACATTCTTCATTTCGCCTTATTTTGCAGAGGAAATCGAGAAAAATAATTGAAAATGATATACTTTATGCATTCTCGATATTGGGTGTTTGTAAAAACGAAATATAAGTAAAAAGAGTGAAACGCAATATTTATCCAGGATTCGTCATTTCGCCTGATTTTTCATATATAATTTAAGAATTTTCGGTATTGGCCGTGTGTACAGGGGATATGTAAGTAAAGCCACAGGAACACCATACTTTTCTTATTTTCTTCATTTCGCTTTATTTTGCAGAGGAAATCGAGATAAATAATGGAAAATGATATACTTTATGTAGTCTCGATAAAGGGCGTTTATTCAAAGGAAATATAAGTAAAAACAGTGGAACGTCATATTTATCCAGGAGTTCATTTCGCCTGATATTTGATAAATTTTAAGAATTTTCGGTATTACCCGTGTGTACAGGGGAAATGTAAGCAAAGCCACAGGAACACCATATTTTTCCAACATTCTTCATTTCGCTTTATTATGCAGAGGAAATCGAGAAAAATAATTGAAAATGATATATTTTATGAATTCTCGATATTGGGTGTTTGCACAAAGGAAATATAAGTAAAAAAGAGTAAAACGCAATATTTTCCAGTATTCTTCATTTCGCCTGATCTTTCATATATAATTTAAGAATTTTCGATATTGGCCGTGTGTACAGGGGAAATGTAAGTAAAGCCACAGGAACACCATATTTTTCCAACATTCTTCATTTCGCCTTATTTTGCAGAGAAAATCGAGATAAATAATTGAAAATGATATATTTTATGAATTCTCGATATTGGGCGTTTGTACAAAGGAATTATAAGTAAAAACAGTGGAACGCAATATTATTCCAGGATTCGTCATTTCGCCTGATATTTGATATATTTTAAGAATTTTCGGTATTACCCGTGTGTAGAGGGGATATGTAAGTTAAGCCACAGGAACACCATATTTTTCCAACATTCTTCATTTCGCTTTATTTTGCAGAGGAAATCGAGAAAAATAATTGAAAATGATATATATTATGAATTCTCGATAACGGGCGTTTATTCAAAGGAAATATAAGTAAAAAGAGTGAAACGCAATATTTTTCCAGTACTTTTCATTTCGCCTGATCTTTCATATATAATTTAAGAATTTTCGATATTGGCCGTGTGTACAGGGGAAATGTAAGTAAAGCCACAGGAACACCATATTTTTCCAACATTCTTCATTTCGCCTGATTTTTGATATATTTCATGAATTTTCGGTATTGGCCGTTTGTACAGGGGAAATGTAAGTAAAGCCACAGAAACATCATATTTTTCCAACATTCTTCATTTCGCTTTATTTTGCAGAGGAAATCGAGATAAATAATGGAAAATGATATACTTTATGTAGTCTCGATAAAGGGCGTTTATTCAAAGGAAATATAAGTAAAAAAGAGTAAAACGCAATATTTTTCCAGGATTCGTCATTTCGCCTGATTTTTCATATAGTTTAAGAATTTTCGGTATTGGCCGTGTGTACAGGGGATATGTAAGTAAAGCCACAGGAACACCATATTTTTCCAACATTCTTCATTTCGCCTTATTTTGCAGAGGAAATCGAGAAAAATAATTGAAAATGATATACTTTATGAATTCTCGATATTGGGTGTTTGTACAAAGGAATTATAAGTAAAAACAGTGGAACGCAATATTTTTCCAGGATTCGTCATTTCGCCTGATATTTGATATATTTTAAGAATTTTCGGTATTACCCGTGTGTAGAGGGGATATGTAAGTTAAGCCACAGGAACACCATATTTTTCCAACATTCTTCATTTTGCCTTATTTTGCAGAGGAAAACGAGAAAAATAATTGAAAATGATATATTTTATGAATTCTCGATATTGGGTGTTTGTACAAAGGAAATATAAGTAAAAAAGAGTAAAACGCAATATTTTCCAGGATTCTTCATTTCGCCTGATTTTTCATATACAATTTAAGAATTTTCGATATTGGCCGTGTGTACAGGGGAAATGTAAGCAAAGCCACAGGAACACCATATTTTTCCAACATTCTTCATTTCGCTTTATTTTGCAGAGGAAATCGAGAAAAATAATTGAAAATGATATATATTATGAATTCTCGATAACGGGCGTTTATTCAAAGGAAATATAAGTAAAAAGAGTGAAACGCAATATTTTTCCAGTACTTTTCATTTCGCCTGATTTTTGATATATTTTAAGAATTTTCGGTATTGGCCGTGTGTACAGGGGAAATGTAAGTAAAGCCACAGGAACACCATATTTTTCCAACATTCTTCATTTCGCCTTATTTTGCAGAGGAAATCGAGAAAAATAATGGAAAATGATATACTTTATGAATTCTTGATATTGGATGTTTATTCAAAGAAAATATAAGTAAAAAGAGTGAAACGCAATATTTTTCCAGGATTCTTCATTTCGCCTGATTTTTGATATATTGTATGAATTTTCGGTATTGGCCGTGTGTACAGGGGAAATGTAAGTCAAGCCACAGGAACACCATATTTTTCCAACATTCTTCATTTCGCCTTATTTTGCAGAGAAAATCGAGATAAATAATTGAAAATGATATATTTTATGAATTCTCGATATTAGGCGTTTATTCAAAGGAAATATAAGTAAAAACAGTGGAACGTCATATTTATCCAGGATTCTTCAATTCGCCTGATATTTGATATATTTTAAGAATTTTCGGTATTGGCCGTTTGTACAGGGGAAGTGTAAGTAAAGCCACAGAAACACCATATTTTTCCAACATTCTTCATTTAGCTTTATTTTGCAGAGGAAATCGAGAAAAATAATTGAAAATGATATACTTTATGAATTCTCGATATTGGGTGTTTATTCAAAGAAAATATAAGTAAAAAGAGTGAAACGCAATATTTTTCCAGGATTCTTCATTTCGCCTGATTTTTGATATATTTTATGCATTTTCGGTATTGGCCGTGTGTACAGGGGATATGTAAGTAAAGCCACAGGAACACCATATTTTACCAACATTCTTCATTTCGCCTTATTGTGCAGAGGAAATCGAGAAAAATAATGGAAAATGATTTACTTTATGTAGTCTCGATAAAAGGCGTTTATTCAAAGGAAATATAAGTAAAAACAGTGGAACGTCATATTTATCCAGGAGTTCATTTCGCCTGATATTTGATAAATTTTAAGAATTTTCGGTATTACCCGTGTGTACAGGGGAAATGTAAGCAAAGCCACAGGAACACCATATTTTTCCAACATTCTTCATTTCGTCTTATTTTGCAGAGGAAATCGAGAAAAATAATTGAAAATGATATATTTTATGAATTCTCGATATTGGGTGTTTGTACAAAGGAAATATAAGTAAAAAAGAGTTAAACGCAATATTTTCCAGGATTCTTCATTTCGCCTGATTTTTCATGTATAATTTAAGAATTTTCGATATTGGCCGTGTGTGCAGGAGAAATGTAAGTAAAGCCACAGGAACACCATATTTTTTCAATTTTCTTCATTTCGCTTTATTTCGCAGAGGAACCCGCGATATATAATGGAAAATGATATATATTATGAATTCTCGATAACGGGCGTTTATTCAAAGGAAATATAAGTAAAAAGAGTGGCACGTCATATTTATCCAGGATTCTTCATTTCGCCTGATTTTTGATATATTTTAAGAATTTTCGGTATTGGCCGTTTGTACGGGGGAAGTGTAAGTAAAGCCACAGAAACACCATATTTTACCAACATCCCACATTTCATATAAGTAAAAACCGTGGAACGCCATCTTTTTCCAAGATTCTTCATATCGTCTTATTTTGCGATGGAAATCGAGAAAACTAATTGAAAATGATATATTTTATGAATTCTCGATATTGGCCGGTTGTACAGGGGAAATGTAAGTAAAGCCACAGGAACACCATATTTTTCCAACATTCTTCATTTCGCCTTATCTTGCAGGGTAAATCGAGATAAATAATGGAAAATTATATATTTTATGTAGTCTGGATAACGGGCGTTTATTCAAAGGAAATATAAGTAAAAACAGTGGAACGTCATATTTTTCCAGGATTCTTCATTTCGCATGATTTTGCTTAAGAACTCGAGAAAAATAATGGAAAATGATATATTTTAGGAATTCTCGATATTGGCCGGTTGTACAGGGGAAATGTAAGTAAAGCCACAGGAACACCATATTTTTCCAACATTCTTCATTTCGCCTTATTTTGCAGAGAAAATCGAGATAAATAATTGAAAATGAAATGATATATATTGTGAATTCTCGATAACGGGCGTTCATTCAAAGGTAATATAAGTAAAAAGAGTGAAACGCAATATTTTTCCAGGATTCTTCATTTCGCCTGATTTTTCATATATAATTTAAGAATTTTCGGTATTGGCCGTTTGTACAAGGGAAATGTAAGTAAAGCCACAGGAACACCATATTTTTCCAACATCCTTCATTTCATATAAGTAAAATCAGTGGAACGCCATATTTTTCCAAGATTCTACATTTCGTCTTATTTTGCGATGGAAATCGAGAAGAATAATTGAAAATGATATATTTTATGAATTCTCGATATTGGGCGTTTATTCAAAGAAAATATAAGTAGAAAGAGTGGAACGCAATATTTTTCCAGGACTCTTCATTTCGCCTGATTTTTGATATATCTAAAGAATTTTCAGTATTGGCCGTTTGTACAGGAGAAATGTAAGTACAGCCACAGGAACACCATATTTTTCCAACATTCTTCATTTCGCCTTAGTTTGCAGAGGATATCGAGAAAAAGAATGGAAAATGATATATGTTATGAATTCTCTATATTGTGCGTTTATTCAAAGAAAATATAAGTAGAAAGAGTGGAACGCAATATTTTTCCAGGACTCTTCATTTCGCCTGATTTTTGATATATCTAAAGAATTTTCAGTATTGGCCGTTTGTACAGGAGAAATGTAAGTAAAGCCACAGGAACACCATATTTTTCCAACATTCTTCATTTCGCCTTAGTTTGCAGAGGATATCGAGAAAAAGAATGGAAAATGCTATATATTATGAATTCTCTATATTGGGTGTTTGTACAAAAAGAAATATAAGTAAAAAGAGTGAACCGCAATATTTTTCCTGGATTCTTCATTTCGCCTGATTTTTGATATATAATTTAAGAATTTTCGGTATTGGCCGTTTGTACAGGGGAAGTGTAAGTAAAGCCACAGGAACACCATATTTTTCCAACATTCTTCATTTCATATAAGTAAAAACATTGGAACGCCATATTTTTCCAAGATTCTTCATTTCGTCTTATTTTGCGATGGAAATCGAGAAAAATAATTGAAAATGATATATTTTATGAATTCTCGATATTGGGCGTTTATTCAAAGGAAATATAAGTAGAAAGAGTAGAACGCAATATTTTTCCAGGATTCTTCATTTCGCATAATTTTGCTTAAGAACTCGAGAATAATAATGGAACATGATATATTTTAGGAATTCTCGATATTGGCCGGTTGTACAGGGGAAGTGTAAGTAAAGCCACAGGAACACTATATTTTTCCAACATCCTTCATTTCATATAAGTAAAAATACTGGAACGCCATATTTTTCCAAGATTCTTCATTTCGTCTTATTTTGCGATGGAAATCGAGAAAAATAATTGAAAATGATATATTTTATGAATTCTCGATATTGGGCGTTTATTCAAAGGAAATATAAGTAGAAAGAGTAGAACGCAATATTTGTCCAGGATTCTTCATTTCGCATGATTTTGCTTAAGAACTCGAGAGAAATAATGGAAAATGATATATTTTAGGAATTCTCGATATTGGCCGTTTGTACAGGGGAAATGTAAGTAAACCCACAGGAACACCATATTTTTCCAACATCCTACATTTCATATAAGTAAAAACAGTGGAACGCCATATTTTTCCAAGATTCTTCATATCGTCTTATTTTGCGATGGAAATCGAGAAAACTAATTGAAAATGGTATATTTTATGAATTCTCGATATTGGCCGGTTGTACAGGGGAAATGTAAGTAAAGCCACAGGAACACCATATTTTTCCAACATTCTTCATTTCGCCTTATCTTGCAGGGTAAATCGAGAAAAATAATTGAAAATGATATATTTTATGAATTCTCGATAACGGGCGTTCATTCAAAGGTAATATAAGTAAAAAGAGTGAAACGCAATATTTTTCCAGGATTCTTCATTTCGCATAATTTTGCTTAAGAACTCGAGAATAATAATGGAACATGATATATTTTAGGAATTCTCGATATTGGCCGGTTGTACAGGGGAAGTGTAAGTAAAGCCACAGGAACACTATATTTTTCCAACATCCTTCATTTCATATAAGTAAAAATAGTGGAACGCCATATTTTTCCAAGATTCTTCATTTCGTCTTATTTTGCGATGGAAATCGAGAAAAATAATTGAAAATGATATATTTTATGAATTCTCGATATTGGGCGTTTATTCAAAGGAAATATAAGTAGAAAGAGTAGAACGCAATATTTGTCCAGGATTCTTCATTTCGCATGATTTTGCTTAAGAACTCGAGAGAAATAATGGAAAATGATATATTTTAGGAATTCTCGATATTGGCCGTTTGTACAGGGGAAATGTAAGTAAACCCACAGGAACACCATATTTTTCCAACATCCTACATTTCATATAAGTAAAAACAGTGGAACGCCATATTTTTCCAAGATTCTTCATATCGTCTTATTTTGCGATGGAAATCGAGAAAACTAATTGAAAATGGTATATTTTATGAATTCTCGATATTGGCCGGTTGTACAGGGGAAATGTAAGTAAAGCCACAGGAACACCATATTTTTCCAACATTCTTCATTTCGCCTTATCTTGCAGGGTAAATCGAGAAAAATAATTGAAAATGATATATTTTATGAATTCTCGATATTGGGCGTTTATTCAAAGGAAATATAAGTAGAAAGAGTAGAACGCAATATTTGTCCAGGATTCTTCATTTCGCATGATTTTGCTTAAGAACTCGAGAGAAATAATGGAAAATGATATATTTTAGGAATTCTCGATATTGGCCGTTTGTACAGGGGAAATGTAAGTAAACCCACAGGAACACCATATTTTTCCAACATCCATCATTTCATATAAGTAAAAACAGTGGAACGCCATATTTTTCCAAGATTCTTCATATCGTCTTATTTTGCGATGAAAATCGAGAAAACTAATTGAAAATGATATATTTTATGAATTCTCGATATTGGCCGGTTGTACAGGGGAAATGTAAGTAAAGCCACAGGAACACCATATTTTTCCAACATTCTTCATTTCGCCTTATCTTGCAGGGTAAATCGAGAAAAATAATTGAAAATGATATATTTTATGAATTCTCGATATTGGGCGTTTATTCAAAGGAAATATAAGTAGAAAGAGTAGAACGCAATATTTTTCCAGGATTCTTCATTTCGCATAATTTTGCTTAAGAACTCGAGAATAATAATGGAACATGATATATTTTAGGAATTCTCGATATTGGCCGGTTGTACAGGGGAAGTGTAAGTAAAGCCACAGGAACACTATATTTTTCCAACATCCTTCATTTCATATAAGTAAAAATAGTGGAACGCCATATTTTTCCAAGATTCTTCATTTCGTCTTATTTTGCGATGGAAATCGAGAAAAATAATTGAAAATGATATATTTTAGGAATTCTCGATATTGGGCGTTTATTCAAAGGAAATATAAGTAGAAAGAGTAGAACGCAATATTTTTCCAAGATTCTTCATTTCGCATGATTTTGCTTAAGAACTCGAGAAAAATAATGGAAAATGATATATTTTAGGAATTCTCGATACTGGCCGGTTGTACAGGGGAAATGTAAGTAAAGCCACAGGAACACCATATTTTTCCAACATTCTTCATTTCATATAAGTAAAAACATTGGAACGCCATATTTTTCCAAGATTCTTCATTTCGTCTTATTTTGCGATGGAAATCGAGAAAAATAATTGAAAATGATATATATTATGAATTCTCGATAACGGGCGTTTATTCAAAGGAAATATAAGTAAAAAGAGTGAAACGCAATATTTTTCCAGTACTTTTCATTTCGCCTGATTTTTGATATATTTTAAGAATTTTCGGTATTGGCCGTGTGTACAGGGGAAATGTAAGTAAAGCCACAGGAACACCATATTTTTCCAACATTCTTCATTTCGCCTTATTTTGCAGAGGAAATCGAGAAAAATAATGAAAAATGATATACTTTATGAATTCTTGATATTGGATGTTTATTCAAAGAAAATATAAGTAAAAAGAGTGAAACGCAATATTTTTCCAGGATTCTTCATTTCGCCTGATTTTTGATATATTTTAAGAATTTTCGGTATTGGCCGTGTGTACAGGGGAAATGTAAGTAAAGCCACAGGAACACCATATTTTTCCAACATTCTTCATTTCGCCTTATTTTGCAGAGGAAATCGAGAAAAATAATGAAAAATGATATACTTTATGAATTCTTGATATTGGATGTTTATTCAAAAAGAAATATAAGTAAAAAGAGTGAACCGCAATATTTTTCCAGGATTCTTCATTTCGCCTGATTTTTGATATATAATTTAAGAATTTTCGGTATTGGCCGTTTGTACAGGGGAAGTGTAAGTAAAGCCACAGGAACACCATATTTTTCCAACATTCTTCATTTCGCCTTATTTTGCAGAGAAAATCGAGATAAATAATTGAAAATGAAATGATATATATTGTGAATTCTCGATAACGGGCGTTCATTCAAAGGTAATATAAGTAAAAAGAGTGAAACGCAATATTTTTCCAGGATTCTTCATTTCGCCTGATTTTTCATATATAATTTAAGAATTTTCGGTATTGGCCGTTTGTACAGGGGAAATGTAAGTAAAGCCACAGGAACACCATATTTTTCCAACATCCTTCATTTCATATAAGTAAAATCAGTGGAACGCCATATTTTTCCAAGATTCTACATTTCGTCTTATTTTGCGATGGAAATCGAGAAGAATAATTGAAAATGATATATTTTATGAATTCTCGATATTGGGCGTTTATTCAAAGAAAATATAAGTAGAAAGAGTGGAACGCAATATTTTTCCAGGACTCTTCATTTCGCCTGATTTTTGATATATCTAAAGAATTTTCAGTATTGGCCGTTTGTACAGGAGAAATGTAAGTACAGCCACAGGAACACCATATTTTTCCAACATTCTTCATTTCGCCTTAGTTTGCAGAGGATATCGAGAAAAAGAATGGAAAATGATATATGTTATGAATTCTCTATATTGTGCGTTTATTCAAAGAAAATATAAGTAGAAAGAGTGGAACGCAATATTTTTCCAGGACTCTTCATTTCGCCTGATTTTTGATATATCTAAAGAATTTTCAGTATTGGCCGTTTGTACAGGAGAAATGTAAGTAAAGCCACAGGAACACCATATTTTTCCAACATTCTTCATTTCGCCTTAGTTTGCAGAGGATATCGAGAAAAAGAATGGAAAATGCTATATATTATGAATTCTCTATATTGGGTGTTTGTACAAAAAGAAATATAAGTAAAAAGAGTGAACCGCAATATTTTTCCAGGATTCTTCATTTCGCCTGATTTTTGATATATAATTTAAGAATTTTCGGTATTGGCCGTTTGTACAGGGGAAGTGTAAGTAAAGCCACAGGAACACCATATTTTTCCAACATTCTTCATTTCATATAAGTAAAAACATTGGAACGCCATATTTTTCCAAGATTCTTCATTTCGTCTTATTTTGCGATGGAAATCGAGAAAAATAATTGAAAATGATATATTTTATGAATTCTCGATATTGGGCGTTTATTCAAAGGAAATATAAGTAGAAAGAGTAGAACGCAATATTTTTCCAGGATTCTTCATTTCGCATAATTTTGCTTAAGAACTCGAGAATAATAATGGAACATGATATATTTTAGGAATTCTCGATATTGGCCGGTTGTACAGGGGAAGTGTAAGTAAAGCCACAGGAACACTATATTTTTCCAACATCCTTCATTTCATATAAGTAAAAATACTGGAACGCCATATTTTTCCAAGATTCTTCATTTCGTCTTATTTTGCGATGGAAATCGAGAAAAATAATTGAAAATGATATATTTTATGAATTCTCGATATTGGGCGTTTATTCAAAGGAAATATAAGTAGAAAGAGTAGAACGCAATATTTGTCCAGGATTCTTCATTTCGCATGATTTTGCTTAAGAACTCGAGAGAAATAATGGAAAATGATATATTTTAGGAATTCTCGATATTGGCCGTTTGTACAGGGGAAATGTAAGTAAACCCACAGGAACACCATATTTTTCCAACATCCTACATTTCATATAAGTAAAAACAGTGGAACGCCATATTTTTCCAAGATTCTTCATATCGTCTTATTTTGCGATGGAAATCGAGAAAACTAATTGAAAATGGTATATTTTATGAATTCTCGATATTGGCCGGTTGTACAGGGGAAATGTAAGTAAAGCCACAGGAACACCATATTTTTCCAACATTCTTCATTTCGCCTTATCTTGCAGGGTAAATCGAGAAAAATAATTGAAAATGATATATTTTATGAATTCTCGATAACGGGCGTTCATTCAAAGGTAATATAAGTAAAAAGAGTGAAACGCAATATTTTTCCAGGATTCTTCATTTCGCATAATTTTGCTTAAGAACTCGAGAATAATAATGGAACATGATATATTTTAGGAATTCTCGATATTGGCCGGTTGTACAGGGGAAGTGTAAGTAAAGCCACAGGAACACTATATTTTTCCAACATCCTTCATTTCATATAAGTAAAAATAGTGGAACGCCATATTTTTCCAAGATTCTTCATTTCGTCTTATTTTGCGATGGAAATCGAGAAAAATAATTGAAAATGATATATTTTATGAATTCTCGATATTGGGCGTTTATTCAAAGGAAATATAAGTAGAAAGAGTAGAACGCAATATTTGTCCAGGATTCTTCATTTCGCATGATTTTGCTTAAGAACTCGAGAGAAATAATGGAAAATGATATATTTTAGGAATTCTCGATATTGGCCGTTTGTACAGGGGAAATGTAAGTAAACCCACAGGAACACCATATTTTTCCAACATCCTACATTTCATATAAGTAAAAACAGTGGAACGCCATATTTTTCCAAGATTCTTCATATCGTCTTATTTTGCGATGGAAATCGAGAAAACTAATTGAAAATGGTATATTTTATGAATTCTCGATATTGGCCGGTTGTACAGGGGAAATGTAAGTAAAGCCACAGGAACACCATATTTTTCCAACATTCTTCATTTCGCCTTATCTTGCAGGGTAAATCGAGAAAAATAATTGAAAATGATATATTTTATGAATTCTCGATATTGGGCGTTTATTCAAAGGAAATATAAGTAGAAAGAGTAGAACGCAATATTTTTCCAGGATTCTTCATTTCGCATAATTTTGCTTAAGAACTCGAGAATAATAATGGAACATGATATATTTTAGGAATTCTCGATATTGGCCGGTTGTACAGGGGAAGTGTAAGTAAAGCCACAGGAACACTATATTTTTCCAACATCCTTCATTTCATATAAGTAAAAATAGTGGAACGCCATATTTTTCCAAGATTCTTCATTTCGTCTTATTTTGCGATGGAAATCGAGAAAAATAATTGAAAATGATATATTTTAGGAATTCTCGATATTGGGCGTTTATTCAAAGGAAATATAAGTAGAAAGAGTAGAACGCAATATTTTTCCAAGATTCTTCATTTCGCATGATTTTGCTTAAGAACTCGAGAAAAATAATGGAAAATGATATATTTTAGGAATTCTCGATACTGGCCGGTTGTACAGGGGAAATGTAAGTAAAGCCACAGGAACACCATATTTTTCCAACATTCTTCATTTCATATAAGTAAAAACAT
Organism: Anthrax anthrax; assembly: GCA_963971155.1. Classification (NCBI taxonomy): domain Eukaryota; kingdom Metazoa; phylum Arthropoda; class Insecta; order Diptera; family Bombyliidae; genus Anthrax; species Anthrax anthrax. Next base: position 20,970,579 of record OZ020118.1, read on the forward strand.
TGGAACGCCATATTTTTCCAAGATTCTTCATTTCGTCTTATTTTGCGATGGAAATCGAGAAAAATAATTGAAAATGATATATATTATGAATTCTCGATAACGGGCGTTTATTCAAAGGAAATATAAGTAAAAAGAGTGAAACGCAATATTTTTCCAGTACTTTTCATTTCGCCTGATTTTTGATATATTTTAAGAATTTTCGGTATTGGCCGTGTGTACAGGGGAAATGTAAGTAAAGCCACAGGAACACCATATTTTTCCAACATTCTTCATTTCGCCTTATTTTGCAGAGGAAATCGAGAAAAATAATGAAAAATGATATACTTTATGAATTCTTGATATTGGATGTTTATTCAAAGAAAATATAAGTAAAAAGAGTGAAACGCAATATTTTTCCAGGATTCTTCATTTCGCCTGATTTTTGATATATTTTATGAATTTTCGGTATTGGCCGTTTGTACAGGGGAAATGTAAGTAAAGCCACGGGAACACCATATTTTTCCAACATTCTTCATTTCGCCTTATTTTGCAGAGGAAATCGAGAAAAATAATTGAAAATGATATACTTTTTGAATTCTCGATATTGGGTGTTAATTCAAAGAAAATATAAGTAAAAAGAGTGAAACGCAATATTTTTCCAACATTCTTCATTTCGCTTTATTTTGCAGAGGAAATCGAGAAAAATAATTGAAAATGATATATTTTATGAATTCTCGATATTGGGTGTTTGCACAAAGGAAATATAAGTAAAAAAGAGTAAAACGCAATATTTTCCAGCATTCTTCATTTCGCCTGATCTTTCATATATAATTTAAGAATTTTCGATATTGGCCGTGTGTACAGGGGAAATGTAAGTCAAGCCACAGGAACACCATATTTTTCCAACATTCTTCATTTCGCCTTATTTTGCAGAGAAAATCGAGATAAATAATTGAAAATGATATATTTTATGAATTCTCGATATTGGGCGTTTATTCAAAGGAAATATAAGTAAAAACAGTGGAACGTCATATTTATCCAGGATTCTTCATTTCGCCTGATATTTGATATATTTTAAGAATTTTCGGTATTGGCCGTTTTTACAGGGGAAATGTAAGTAAAGCCACAGAAACACCATATTTTTCCAACATTCTTCATTTCGCTTTATTTTGCAGAGGAAATCGAGATAAATAATGGAAAATGATATACTTTATGTAGTCTCGATAAAGGGCGTTTATTCAAAGGAAATATAAGTAAAAAGAGTGGAACGCAATATTTTTCCAGGATTCTTCATTTCGCCTGATTTTTGATATATTTTATGAATTTTCGGTATTGGCCGTTTGTACAGGGGAAATGTAAGTAAAGCCACAGAAACACCATATTTTTCCAACATTCTTCATTTCGCTTTATTTTGCAGAGGAAATCGAGATAAATAATGGAAAATGATATACTTTATGTAGTCTCGATAAAGGGCGTTTATTCAAAGGAAATATAAGTAAAAAAGAGTAAAACGCAATATTTTTCCAGGATTCGTCATTTCGCCTGATTTTTCATATAGTTTAAGAATTTTCGGTATTGGCCGTGTGTACAGGGGATATGTAAGTAAAGCCACAGAAACACCATATTTTTCCAACATTCTTCATTTCGCCTTATTTTGCAGAGGAAATCGAGAAAAATAATTGAAAATGATATACTTTATGAATTCTCGATATTGGGTGTTTGTACAAAGGAATTATAAGTAAAAACAGTGGAACGCAATATTTTTCCAGGATTCGTCATTTCGCCTGATATTTGATATATTTTAAGAATTTTCGGTATTACCCGTGTGTACAGGGGATATGTAAGTTAAGCCACAGGAACACCATATTTTTCCAACATTCTTCATTTCGCCTTATTTTGCAGAGGAAAACGAGAAAAATAATTGAAAATGATATATTTTATGAATTCTCGATATTGGGTGTTTGTACAAAGGAAATATAAGTAAAAAAGAGTAAAACGCAATATTTTCCAGGATTCTTCATTTCGCCTGATTTTTCATATACAATTTAAGAATTTTCGATATTGGCCGTGTGTACAGGGGAAATGTAAGCAAAGCCACAGGAACACCATATTTTTCCAACATTCTTCATTTCGCTTTATTTTGCAGAGGAAATCGAGAAAAATAATTGAAAATGATATATATTATGAATTCTCGATAACGGGCGTTTATTCAAAGGAAATATAAGTAAAAAGAGTGCAATGCAATATTTTTCCAGTACTTTTCATTTCGCCTGATTTTTGATATATTTTAAGAATTTTCGGTATTGGCCGTGTGTACAGGGGATATTTAAGTAAAGCCATAGGAACACCATATTTTTCCAACATTCTTCATTTCGCCTTATTGTGCAGAGGAAATCGAGAAAAATAATAGAAAATGATATACTTTATGAATTCTTGATATTGGATGTTTATTCAAAGAAAATATAAGTAAAAAGAGTGAAACGCAATATTTTTCCAGGATTCTTCATTTCGCCTGATTTTTCATATACAATTTAAGAATTTTCGATATTGGCCGTGTGTACAGGGGAAATGTAAGCAAAGCCACAGGAACACCATATTTTTCCAACATTCTTCATTTCGCTTTATTTTGCAGATGAAATCGAGAAAAATAATTGAAAATGATATATATTATGAATTCTCGATAACGGGCGTTTATTCAAAGGAAATATAAGTAAAAAGAGTGAACCGCAATATTTTTCCAGGATTCTTCATTTCGCCTGATTTTTGATATATAATTTAAGAATTTTCGGTATTGGCCGTTTGTACAGGGGAAGTGTAAGTAAAGCCACAGGAACACCATATTTTTCCAACATTCTTCATTTCATATAAGTAAAAACATTGGAACGCCATATTTTTCCAAGATTCTTCATTTCGTCTTATTTTGCGATGGAAATCGAGAAAAATAATTGAAAATGATATATATTATGAATTCTCGATAACGGGCGTTTATTCAAAGGAAATATAAGTAAAAAGAGTGAAACGCAATATTTTTCCAGTACTTTTCATTTCGCCTGATTTTTGATATATTTTAAGAATTTTCGGTATTGGCCGTGTGTACAGGGGAAATGTAAGTAAAGCCACAGGAACACCATATTTTTCCAACATTCTTCATTTCGCCTTATTTTGCAGAGGAAATCGAGAAAAATAATAGAAAATGATATACTTTATGAATTCTTGATATTGGATGTTTATTCAAAGAAAATATAAGTAAAAAGAGTGAAACGCAATATTTTTCCAGGATTCTTCATTTCGCCTGATTTTTCATATACAATTTAAGAATTTTCGATATTGGCCGTTTGTACAGGGGAAATGTAAGTAAAGCCACAGAAACACCATATTTTTCCAACATTCTTCATTTCGCTTTATTTTGCAGAGGAAATCGAGATAAATAATGGAAAATGATATACTTTATGTAGTCTCGATAAAGGGCGTTTATTCAAAGGAAATATAAGTAAAAAAGAGTAAAACGCAATATTTTTCCAGGATTCGTCATTTCGCCTGATTTTTCATATAGTTTAAGAATTTTCGGTATTGGCCGTGTGTACAGGGGATATGTAAGTAAAGCCACAGAAACACCATATTTTTCCAACATTCTTCATTTCGCCTTATTTTGCAGAGGAAATCGAGAAAAATAATTGAAAATGATATACTTTATGAATTCTCGATATTGGGTGTTTGTACAAAGGAATTATAAGTAAAAACAGTGGAACGCAATATTTTTCCAGGATTCGTCATTTCGCCTGATATTTGATATATTTTAAGAATTTTCGGTATTACCCGTGTGTACAGGGGATATGTAAGTTAAGCCACAGGAACACCATATTTTTCCAACATTCTTCATTTCGCCTTATTTTGCAGAGGAAAACGAGAAAAATAATTGAAAATGATATATTTTATGAATTCTCGATATTGGGTGTTTGTACAAAGGAAATATAAGTAAAAAAGAGTAAAACGCAATATTTTCCAGGATTCTTCATTTCGCCTGATTTTTCATATACAATTTAAGAATTTTCGATATTGGCCGTGTGTACAGGGGAAATGTAAGCAAAGCCACAGGAACACCATATTTTTCCAACATTCTTCATTTCGCTTTATTTTGCAGAGGAAATCGAGAAAAATAATTGAAAATGATATATATTATGAATTCTCGATAACGGGCGTTTATTCAAAGGAAATATAAGTAAAAAGAGTGCAATGCAATATTTTTCCAGTACTTTTCATTTCGCCTGATTTTTGATATATTTTAAGAATTTTCGGTATTGGCCGTGTGTACAGGGGAAATGTAAGTAAAGCCACAGGAACATCATATTTTTCCAACATTCTTCATTTCGCCTTATTTTGCAGAGGAAATCGAGAAAAATAATAGAAAATGATATACTTTATGAATTCTTGATATTGGATGTTTATTCAAAGAAAATATAAGTAAAAAGAGTGAAACGCAATATTTTTCCAGGATTCTTCATTTCGCCTGATTTTTCATATACAATTTAAGAATTTTCGATATTGGCCGTGTGTACAGGGGAAATGTAAGCAAAGCCACAGGAACACCATATTTTTCCAACATTCTTCATTTCGCTTTATTTTGCAGATGAAATCGAGAAAAATAATTGAAAATGATATATATTATGAATTCTCGATAACGGGCGTTTATTCAAAGGAAATATAAGTAAAAAGAGTGAACCGCAATATTTTTCCAGGATTCTTCATTTCGCCTGATTTTTGATATATAATTTAAGAATTTTCGGTATTGGCCGTGTGTACAGGGGAAATGTAAGTAAAGCCACAGGAACACCATATTTTTTCAACATTCTTCATTTCGCCTTATTTTGCAGAGGAAATCGAGAAAAATAATGGAAAATGATATACTTTATGAATTCTTGATATTGGATGTTTATTCAAAGAAAATATAAGTAAAAAGAGTGAAACGCAATATTTTTCCAGGATTCTTCATTTCGCCTGATTTTTGATATATTTTATGAATTTTCGGTATTGGCCGTGTGTACAGGGGATATTTAAGTAAAGCCACAGGAACACCATATTTTTCCAACATTCTTCATTTCGCCTTATTTTGCAGAGGAAATCGAGAAAAATAATTGAAAATGATATATTTTATGAATTCTCGATATTGGGCGTTTATTCAAAGGAAATATAAGTAGAAAGAGTAGAACGCAATATTTTTCCAGGATTCTTCATTTCGCATAATTTTGCTTAAGAACTCGAGAATAATAATGGAACATGATATATTTTAGGAATTCTCGATATTGGCCGGTTGTACAGGGGAAGTGTAAGTAAAGCCACAGGAACACTATATTTTTCCAACATCCTTCATTTCATATAAGTAAAAATAGTGGAACGCCATATTTTTCCAAGATTCTTCATTTCGTCTTATTTTGCGATGGAAATCGAGAAAAATAATTGAATATGATATATTTTATGAATTCTCGATATTGGGCGTTTATTCAAAGGAAATATAAGTAGAAAGAGTAGAACGCAATATTTGTCCAGGATTCTTCATTTCGCATGATTTTGCTTAAGAACTCGAGAGAAATAATGGAAAATGATATATTTTAGGAATTCTCGATATTGGCCGTTTGTACAGGGGAAATGTAAGTAAACCCACAGGAACACCATATTTTTCCAACATCCTACATTTCATATAAGTAAAAACAGTGGAACGCCATATTTTTCCAAGATTCTTCATATCGTCTTATTTTGCGATGGAAATCGAGAAAACTAATTGAAAATGGTATATTTTATGAATTCTCGATATTGGCCGGTTGTACAGGGGAAATGTAAGTAAAGCCACAGGAACACCATATTTTTCCAACATTCTTCATTTCGCCTTATCTTGCAGGGTAAATCGAGAAAAATAATTGAAAATGATATATTTTATGAATTCTCGATAACGGGCGTTCATTCAAAGGTAATATAAGTAAAAAGAGTGAAACGCAATATTTTTCCAGGATTCTTCATTTCGCATAATTTTGCTTAAGAACTCGAGAATAATAATGGAACATGATATATTTTAGGAATTCTCGATATTGGCCGGTTGTACAGGGGAAGTGTAAGTAAAGCCACAGGAACACTATATTTTTCCAACATCCTTCATTTCATATAAGTAAAAATAGTGGAACGCCATATTTTTCCAAGATTCTTCATTTCGTCTTATTTTGCGATGGAAATCGAGAAAAATAATTGAAAATGATATATTTTATGAATTCTCGATATTGGGCGTTTATTCAAAGGAAATATAAGTAGAAAGAGTAGAACGCAATATTTGTCCAGGATTCTTCATTTCGCATGATTTTGCTTAAGAACTCGAGAGAAATAATGGAAAATGATATATTTTAGGAATTCTCGATATTGGCCGTTTGTACAGGGGAAATGTAAGTAAACCCACAGGAACACCATATTTTTCCAACATCCTACATTTCATATAAGTAAAAACAGTGGAACGCCATATTTTTCCAAGATTCTTCATATCGTCTTATTTTGCGATGGAAATCGAGAAAACTAATTGAAAATGGTATATTTTATGAATTCTCGATATTGGCCGGTTGTACAGGGGAAATGTAAGTAAAGCCACAGGAACACCATATTTTTCCAACATTCTTCATTTCGCCTTATCTTGCAGGGTAAATCGAGAAAAATAATTGAAAATGATATATTTTATGAATTCTCGATATTGGGCGTTTATTCAAAGGAAATATAAGTAGAAAGAGTAGAACGCAATATTTGTCCAGGATTCTTCATTTCGCATGATTTTGCTTAAGAACTCGAGAGAAATAATGGAAAATGATATATTTTAGGAATTCTCGATATTGGCCGTTTGTACAGGGGAAATGTAAGTAAACCCACAGGAACACCATATTTTTCCAACATCCTACATTTCATATAAGTAAAAACAGTGGAACGCCATATTTTTCCAAGATTCTTCATATCGTCTTATTTTGCGATGGAAATCGAGAAAACTAATTGAAAATGGTATATTTTATGAATTCTCGATATTGGCCGGTTGTACAGGGGAAATGTAAGTAAAGCCACAGGAACACCATATTTTTCCAACATTCTTCATTTCGCCTTATCTTGCAGGGTAAATCGAGAAAAATAATTGAAAATGATATATTTTATGAATTCTCGATATTGGGCGTTTATTCAAAGGAAATATAAGTAGAAAGAGTAGAACGCAATATTTTTCCAGGATTCTTCATTTCGCATAATTTTGCTTAAGAACTCGAGAATAATAATGGAACATGATATATTTTAGGAATTCTCGATATTGGCCGGTTGTACAGGGGAAGTGTAAGTAAAGCCACAGGAACACTATATTTTTCCAACATCCTTCATTTCATATAAGTAAAAATAGTGGAACGCCATATTTTTCCAAGATTCTTCATTTCGTCTTATTTTGCGATGGAAATCGAGAAAAATAATTGAAAATGATATATTTTAGGAATTCTCGATATTGGGCGTTTATTCAAAGGAAATATAAGTAGAAAGAGTAGAACGCAATATTTTTCCAAGATTCTTCATTTCGCATGATTTTGCTTAAGAACTCGAGAAAAATAATGGAAAATGATATATTTTAGGAATTCTCGATACTGGCCGGTTGTACAGGGGAAATGTAAGTAAAGCCACAGGAACACCATATTTTTCCAACATTCTTCATTTCATATAAGTAAAAACATTGGAACGCCATATTTTTCCAAGATTCTTCATTTCGTCTTATTTTGCGATGGAAATCGAGAAAAATAATTGAAAATGATATATATTATGAATTCTCGATAACGGGCGTTTATTCAAAGGAAATATAAGTAAAAAGAGTGAAACGCAATATTTTTCCAGTACTTTTCATTTCGCCTGATTTTTGATATATTTTAAGAATTTTCGGTATTGGCCGTGTGTACAGGGGAAATGTAAGTAAAGCCACAGGAACACCATATTTTTCCAACATTCTTCATTTCGCCTTATTTTGCAGAGGAAATCGAGAAAAATAATGAAAAATGATATACTTTATGAATTCTTGATATTGGATGTTTATTCAAAGAAAATATAAGTAAAAAGAGTGAAACGCAATATTTTTCCAGGATTCTTCATTTCGCCTGATTTTTGATATATTTTATGAATTTTCGGTATTGGCCGTTTGTACAGGGGAAATGTAAGTAAAGCCACGGGAACACCATATTTTTCCAACATTCTTCATTTCGCCTTATTTTGCAGAGGAAATCGAGAAAAATAATTGAAAATGATATACTTTTTGAATTCTCGATATTGGGTGTTAATTCAAAGAAAATATAAGTAAAAAGAGTGAAACGCAATATTTTTCCAACATTCTTCATTTCGCTTTATTTTGCAGAGGAAATCGAGAAAAATAATTGAAAATGATATATTTTATGAATTCTCGATATTGGGTGTTTGCACAAAGGAAATATAAGTAAAAAAGAGTAAAACGCAATATTATCCAGCATTCTTCATTTCGCCTGATCTTTCATATATAATTTAAGAATTTTCGATATTGGCCGTGTGTACAGGGGAAATGTAAGTCAAGCCACAGGAACACCATATTTTTCCAACATTCTTCATTTCGCCTTATTTTGCAGAGAAAATCGAGATAAATAATTGAAAATGATATATTTTATGAATTCTCGATATTGGGCGTTTATTCAAAGGAAATATAAGTAAAAACAGTGGAACGTCATATTTATCCAGGATTCTTCATTTCGCCTGATATTTGATATATTTTAAGAATTTTCGGTATTGGCCGTTTTTACAGGGGAAATGTAAGTAAAGCCACAGAAACACCATATTTTTCCAACATTCTTCATTTCGCTTTATTTTGCAGAGGAAATCGAGATAAATAATGGAAAATGATATACTTTATGTAGTCTCGATAAAGGGCGTTTATTCAAAGGAAATATAAGTAAAAAGAGTGGAACGCAATATTTTTCCAGGATTCTTCATTTCGCCTGATTTTTGATATATTTTATGAATTTTCGGTATTGGCCGTTTGTACAGGGGAAATGTAAGTAAAGCCACAGAAACACCATATTTTTCCAACATTCTTCATTTCGCTTTATTTTGCAGAGGAAATCGAGATAAATAATGGAAAATGATATACTTTATGTAGTCTCGATAAAGGGCGTTTATTCAAAGGAAATATAAGTAAAAAAGAGTAAAACGCAATATTTTTCCAGGATTCGTCATTTCGCCTGATTTTTCATATAGTTTAAGAATTTTCGGTATTGGCCGTGTGTACAGGGGATATGTAAGTAAAGCCACAGAAACACCATATTTTTCCAACATTCTTCATTTCGCCTTATTTTGCAGAGGAAATCGAGAAAAATAATTGAAAATGATATACTTTATGAATTCTCGATATTGGGTGTTTGTACAAAGGAATTATAAGTAAAAACAGTGGAACGCAATATTTTTCCAGGATTCGTCATTTCGCCTGATATTTGATATATTTTAAGAATTTTCGGTATTACCCGTGTGTACAGGGGATATGTAAGTTAAGCCACAGGAACACCATATTTTTCCAACATTCTTCATTTCGCCTTATTTTGCAGAGGAAAACGAGAAAAATAATTGAAAATGATATATTTTATGAATTCTCGATATTGGGTGTTTGTACAAAGGAAATATAAGTAAAAAAGAGTAAAACGCAATATTTTCCAGGATTCTTCATTTCGCCTGATTTTTGATATATTTTAAGAATTTTCGGTATTGGCCGTGTGTACAGGGGATATTTAAGTAAAGCCACAGGAACACCATATTTTTCCAACATTCTTCATTTCGCCTTATTGTGCAGAGGAAATCGAGAAAAATAATAGAAAATGATATACTTTATGAATTCTTGATATTGGATGTTTATTCAAAGAAAATATAAGTAAAAAGAGTGAAACGCAATATTTTTCCAGGATTCTTCATTTCGCCTGATTTTTCATATACAATTTAAGAATTTTCGATATTGGCCGTGTGTACAGGGGAAATGTAAGCAAAGCCACAGGAACACCATATTTTTCCAACATTCTTCATTTCGCTTTATTTTGCAGATGAAATCGAGAAAAATAATTGAAAATGATATATATTATGAATTCTCGATAACGGGCGTTTATTCAAAGGAAATATAAGTAAAAAGAGTGAACCGCAATATTTTTCCAGGATTCTTCATTTCGCCTGATTTTTGATATATAATTTAAGAATTTTCGGTATTGGCCGTTTGTACAGGGGAAGTGTAAGTAAAGCCACAGGAACACCATATTTTTCCAACATTCTTCATTTCATATAAGTAAAAACATTGGAACGCCATATTTTTCCAAGATTCTTCATTTCGTCTTATTTTGCGATGGAAATCGAGAAAAATAATTGAAAATGATATATATTATGAATTCTCGATAACGGGCGTTTATTCAAAGGAAATATAAGTAAAAAGAGTGAAACGCAATATTTTTCCAGTACTTTTCATTTCGCCTGATTTTTGATATATTTTAAGAATTTTCGGTATTGGCCGTGTGTACAGGGGAAATGTAAGTAAAGCCACAGGAACACCATATTTTTCCAACATTCTTCATTTCGCCTTATTTTGCAGAGGAAATCGAGAAAAATAATAGAAAATGATATACTTTATGAATTCTTGATATTGGATGTTTATTCAAAGAAAATATAAGTAAAAAGAGTGAAACGCAATATTTTTCCAGGATTCTTCATTTCGCCTGATTTTTCATATACAATTTAAGAATTTTCGATATTGGCCGTTTGTACGGGGGAAATGTAAGTAAAGCCACAGAAACACCATATTTTTCCAACATTCTTCATTTCGCTTTATTTTGCAGAGGAAATCGAGATAAATAATGGAAAATGATATACTTTATGTAGTCTCGATAAAGGGCGTTTATTCAAAGGAAATATAAGTAAAAAAGAGTAAAACGCAATATTTTTCCAGGATTCGTCATTTCGCCTGATTTTTCATATAGTTTAAGAATTTTCGGTATTGGCCGTGTGTACAGGGGATATGTAAGTAAAGCCACAGAAACACCATATTTTTCCAACATTCTTCATTTCGCCTTATTTTGCAGAGGAAATCGAGAAAAATAATTGAAAATGATATACTTTATGAATTCTCGATATTGGGTGTTTGTACAAAGGAATTATAAGTAAAAACAGTGGAACGCAATATTTTTCCAGGATTCGTCATTTCGCCTGATATTTGATATATTTTAAGAATTTTCGGTATTACCCGTGTGTACAGGGGATATGTAAGTTAAGCCACAGGAACACCATATTTTTCCAACATTCTTCATTTCGCCTTATTTTGCAGAGGAAAACGAGAAAAATAATTGAAAATGATATATTTTATGAATTCTCGATATTGGGTGTTTGTACAAAGGAAATATAAGTAAAAAAGAGTAAAACGCAATATTTTCCAGGATTCTTCATTTCGCCTGATTTTTCATATACAATTTAAGAATTTTCGATATTGGCCGTGTGTACAGGGGAAATGTAAGCAAAGCCACAGGAACACCATATTTTTCCAACATTCTTCATTTCGCTTTATTTTGCAGAGGAAATCGAGAAAAATAATTGAAAATGATATATATTATGAATTCTCGATAACGGGCGTTTATTCAAAGGAAATATAAGTAAAAAGAGTGCAATGCAATATTTTTCCAGTACTTTTCATTTCGCCTGATTTTTGATATATTTTAAGAATTTTCGGTATTGGCCGTGTGTACAGGGGAAATGTAAGTAAAGCCACAGGAACACCATATTTTTCCAACATTCTTCATTTCGCTTTATTTTGCAGATGAAATCGAGAAAAATAATTGAAAATGATATATATTATGAATTCTCGATAACGGGCGTTTATTCAAAGGAAATATAAGTAAAAAGAGTGAACCGCAATATTTTTCCAGGATTCTTCATTTCGCCTGATTTTTGATATATAATTTAAGAATTTTCGGTATTGGCCGTGTGTACAGGGGAAATGTAAGCAAAGCCACAGGAACACCATATTTTTCCAACATTCTTCATTTCGCTTTATTTTGCAGAGGAAATCGAGAAAAATAATTGAAAATGATATATATTATGAATTCTCGATAACGGGCGTTTATTCAAAGGAAATATAAGTAAAAAGAGTGCAATGCAATATTTTTCCAGTACTTTTCATTTCGCCTGATTTTTGATATATTTTAAGAATTTTCGGTATTGGCCGTGTGTACAGGGGAAATGTAAGTAAAGCCACAGGAACACCATATTTTTCCAACATTCTTCATTTCGCTTTATTTTGCAGATGAAATCGAGAAAAATAATTGAAAATGATATATATTATGAATTCTCGATAACGGGCGTTTATTCAAAGGAAATATAAGTAAAAAGAGTGAACCGCAATATTTTTCCAGGATTCTTCATTTCGCCTGATTTTTGATATATAATTTAAGAATTTTCGGTATTGGCCGTGTGTACAGGGGAAATGTAAGTAAAGCCACAGGAACACCATATTTTTTCAACATTCTTCATTTCGCCTTATTTTGCAGAGGAAATCGAGAAAAATAATGGAAAATGATATACTTTATGAATTCTTGATATTGGATGTTTATTCAAAGAAAATATAAGTAAAAAGAGTGAAACGCAATATTTTTCCAGGATTCTTCATTTCGCCTGATTTTTGATATATTTTATGAATTTTCGGTATTGGCCGTGTGTACAGGGGAAATGTAAGCAAAGCCACAGGAACACCATATTTTTCCAACATTCTTCATTTCGTCTTATTTTGCAGAGGAAATCGAGAAAAATAATTGAAAATGATATATTTTATGAATTCTCGATATTGGGTGTTTGTACAAAGGAAATATAAGTAAAAAAGAGTAAAACGCAATATTTTCCAGGATTCTTCATTTCGCCTGATTTTTCATGTATAATTTAAGAATTTTCGATATTGGCCGTGTGTGCAGGAGAAATGTAAGTAAAGCCACAGGAACACCATATTTTTTCAATTTTCTTCATTTCGCTTTATTTCGCAGAGGAACCCGCGATATATAATGGAAAATGATATATATTATGAATTCTCGATAACGGGCGTTTATTCAAAGGAAATATAAGTAAAAAGAGTGGCACGTCATATTTATCCAGGATTCTTCATTTCGCCTGATTTTTGATATATTTTAAGAATTTTCGGTATTGGCCGTTTGTACGGGGGAAGTGTATGTAAAGCCACAGAAACACCATATTTTACCAACATCCCACATTTCATATAAGTAAAAACAGTGGAACGCCATATTTTTCCAAGATTCTTCATATCGTCTTATTTTGCGATGGAAATCGAGAAAACTAATTGAAAATGATGTATTTTATGAATTCTCGATATTGGCCGGTTGTACAGGGGAAATGTAAGTAAAGCCACAGGAACACCATATTTTTCCAACATTCTTCATTTCGCCTTATTTTGCAGGGTAAATCGAGATAAATAATGGAAAATTATATATATTATGTAGTCTGGGTAACGGGCGTTTATTCAAAGGAAATATAAGTAAAAACAGTGGAACGTCATATTTTTCCAGGATTCTTCATTTCGCATGATTTTGCTTAAGAACTCGAGAGAAATAATGGAAAATGATATATTTTAGGAATTCTCGATATTGGCCGTTTGTACAGGGGAAATGTAAGTAAACCCACAGGAACACCATATTTTTCCAACATCCTACATTTCATATAAGTAAAAACAGTGGAACGCCATATTTTTCCAAGATTCTTCATATCGTCTTATTTTGCGATGGAAATCGAGAAAACTAATTGAAAATGGTATATTTTATGAATTCTCGATATTGGCCGGTTGTACAGGGGAAATGTAAGTAAAGCCACAGGAACACCATATTTTTCCAACATTCTTCATTTCGCCTTAGTTTGCAGAGGAAATCGAGATAAATAATGGAAAATGATATATTTTGTGTAGTCTCGATAACGGGCGTTTATTCAATGGAAATATAAATAAAAACAGTGGAACGTCATATTTTTCCAGGATTCTTCATATCGTCTTATTTTGCGATGGAAATCGAGAAAAATAATTGAAAATGATATATTTTAGGAATTCTCGATATTGGGCGTTTATTCAAAGGAAATATAAGTAGAAAGAGTAGAACGCAATATTTTTCCAAGATTCTTCATTTCGCATGATTTTGCTTAAGAACTCGAGAAAAATAATGGAAAATGATATATTTTAGGAATTCTCGATACTGGCCGGTTGTACAGGGGAAATGTAAGTAAAGCCACAGGAACACCATATTTTTCCAACATCCTTCATTTCATATAAGTAAAAATAGTGGAACGCCACATTTTTCCAAGATTCTTCATTTCGTCTTATTTTGCGATGGAAATCGAGAAAAATAATTGAAAATGATATATTTTATGAATTCTCGATATTGGGCGTTTATTCAAAGGAAATATAAGTAGAAAGAGTAGACCGCAATATTTTTCCAGGATTCTTCATTTCGCATGATTTTGCTTAAGAACTCGAGAAAAATAATGGAAAATGATATATTTTAGGAATTCTCGATATTGGCCGGTTGTACAGGGGAAATGTAAGTAAAGCCACAGGAACACCATATTTTTCCAACATTCTTCATTTCGCCTTATGTTGCAGAGAAAATCGAGATAAATAATGGAAAATGAAATGATATATATTATGAATTCTCGATAACGGGCGTTTATTCAAAGGAAATATAAGTAAAAAGAGTGAAACGCAATATTTTTCCAGGACTCTTCATTTCGCCTGATTTTAGATATATTTTAAGAATTTTCGGTATTGGCCGTTTGTACAGGGGAAGTGTAAGTTAAGCCACAGGAACACCATATTTTTCCAACATCCATCATTTCATATAAGTAAAAACAGTGGAACGCCATATTTTTCCAAGATTCTTCATTTCGTCTCATTTTGCGATGGAAATCGAGAAAAATAATTGAAAATGATATATTTTATGAATTCTCGATATTGGACGTTTATTCAAAGGAAATATAAGTAGAAAGAGTAGAACGCAATATTTTTCCAGGATTCTTCATTTCGCATGATTTTGCATAAGAACTCGAGAAAAATAATGGAAAATGATATATTTTAGGAATTCTCGATACTGGCCGGTTGTACAGGGGAAATGTAAGTAAAGCCACAGGAACACCATATTTTTCCAACATCCTTCATTTCATATAAGTAAAAATAGTGGAACGCCACATTTTTCCAAGATTCTTCATTTCGTCTTATTTTGCGATGGAAATCGAGAAAAATAATTGAAAATGATATATTTTATGAATTCTCGATATTGGGCGTTTATTCAAAGGAAATATAAGTAGAAAGAGTAGACCGCAATATTTTTCCAGGATTCTTCATTTCGCATGATTTTGCTTAAGAACTCGAGAAAAATAATGGAAAATGATATATTTTAGGAATTCTCGATATTGGCCGGTTGTACAGGGGAAATGTAAGTAAAGCCACAGGAACACCATATTTTTCCAACATTCTTCATTTCGCCTTATTTTGCAGGGTAAATCGAGAAAAATAATTGAAAATGATATATTTTATGAATTCTCGATAACGGGCGTTCATTCAAAGGTAATATAAGTAAAAAGAGTGAAACGCAATATTTTTCCAGGACTCTTCATTTCGGCCGATTTTAGATATATTTTAAGAATTTTCGGTATTGGCCGTTTGTACAGGGGAAATGTAAGTAAAGCCAAGGGAACACCATATTTTTCCAACATTCTTCATTTCGCCTTAGTTTGCAGAGGAAATCGAGATAAATAATGGAAAATGATATATTTTGTGTAGTCTCGATAACGGGCGTTTATTCAATGGAAATATAAATAAAAACAGTGGAACGTCATATTTTTCCAGGATTCTTCATATCGTCTTATTTTGCGATGGAAATCGAGAAAAATAATTGAAAATGATATATTTTAGGAATTCTCGATATTGGGCGTTTATTCAAAGGAAATATAAGTAGAAAGAGTAGAACGCAATATTTTTCCAAGATTCTTCATTTCGCATGATTTTGCTTAAGAACTCGAGAAAAATAATGGAAAATGATATATTTTAGGAATTCTCGATACTGGCCGGTTGTACAGGGGAAATGTAAGTAAAGCCACAGGAACACCATATTTTTCCAACATCCTTCATTTCATATAAGTAAAAATAGTGGAACGCCACATTTTTCCAAGATTCTTCATTTCGTCTTATTTTGCGATGGAAATCGAGAAAAATAATTGAAAATGATATATTTTATGAATTCTCGATATTGGGCGTTTATTCAAAGGAAATATAAGTAGAAAGAGTAGACCGCAATATTTTTCCAGGATTCTTCATTTCGCATGATTTTGCTTAAGAACTCGAGAAAAATAATGGAAAATGATATATTTTAGGAATTCTCGATATTGGCCGGTTGTACAGGGGAAATGTAAGTAAAGCCACAGGAACACCATATTTTTCCAACATTCTTCATTTCGCCTTATGTTGCAGAGAAAATCGAGATAAATAATGGAAAATGAAATGATATATATTATGAATTCTCGATAACGGGCGTTTATTCAAAGGAAATATAAGTAAAAAGAGTGAAACGCAATATTTTTCCAGGACTCTTCATTTCGCCTGATTTTAGATATATTTTAAGAATTTTCGGTATTGGCCGTTTGTACAGGGGAAGTGTAAGTTAAGCCACAGGAACACCATATTTTTCCAACATCCATCATTTCATATAAGTAAAAACAGTGGAACGCCATATTTTTCCAAGATTCTTCATTTCGTCTCATTTTGCGATGGAAATCGAGAAAAATAATTGAAAATGATATATTTTATGAATTCTCGATATTGGACGTTTATTCAAAGGAAATATAAGTAGAAAGAGTAGAACGCAATATTTTTCCAGGATTCTTCATTTCGCATGATTTTGCATAAGAACTCGAGAAAAATAATGGAAAATGATATATTTTAGGAATTCTCGATATTGGCCGGTTGTACAGGGGAAATGTAAGTAAAGCCACAGGAACACCATATTTTTCCAACATTCTTCATTTCGCCTTATTTTGCAGAGAAAATCGAGATAAATAATGGAAAATGAAATGATATATATAATAAATTCTGGATAACGGGCGTTTATTCAAAGGAAATATAAGTAAAAAGAGTGAACCGCAATATTTTTCCAGGATTCTTCATTTAGCCTGATGTTTCATATATAATTTAAGAATTTTCGGTATTGGCCGTTTGTACAGGGGAAGTGTAAGTAAAGCCACAGGAACACCATATTTTTCCAACATCCTTCATTTCATATAAGTAAAAACACTGGAACGCTATATTTTTCCAAGATTCTTCATTTCGTCTCATTTTGCGATGGAAATCGAGAAAAATAATTGAAAATGATATATTTTTTGAATTCTCGATATTGGGCGTTTAATCAAAGGAAATATAAGTAGAAAGAGTAGAACGCAATATTTTTCCAGGATTCTTCATTTCGCATGATTTTGCTTTAGAACTCGAGAAAAATAATGGAAAATGATATATTTTAGGAATTCTCGATATTGGCCGGTTGTACAGGGGAAATGTAAGTAAAGCCACAGGAACACCATATTTTTCCAACATTCTTCATTTCGCCTTATGTTGCAGAGAAAATCGAGATAAATAATGGAAAATGAAATGACATATATTATGAATTCTCGATAACGGGCGTTTATTCAAAGGAAATAAGTAAAAAGAGTGAAACGCAATATTTTTCCAGGACTCTTCATTTCGCCTGATTTTAGATATATTTTAAGAATTTTCGGTATTGGCCGTTTGTACAGGGTAAATGTAAGTAAAGCCACAGGAACACCATATTTTTCCAACATTCTTCATTTCGCCTTATTTTGCAGAGAAAATCGAGATAAATAATGGAAAATGAAATGATATATATTATAAATTCTGGATAACGGGCGTTTATTCAAAAGAAATATAAGTAAAAAGAGTGAACCGCAATATTTTTCCAGGATTCTTCATTTCGCCTGATTTTTCATATATAATTTAAGAATTTTCGGTATTGGCCGTTTGTACTGGGGAAGTGTAAGTAAAGCCACAGGAACACCATATTTTTCCAACATCCTTCATTTCATATCAGTAAACACATTGGAACGCCATATTTTTCCAAGATTCTTCATTTCGTCTTATTTTGCGATGGAAATCGAGAAAAATAATTGAAAATGATATATTTTTTGAATTCTCGATATTGGGCGTTTATTCAAAGGAAATATAAGTAAAAAGAGTGAAACGCAATATTTTTCCAGGATTCTTCATTTCGCATGATTCTGCTTTAGAACTCGAGAAAAATAATGGAAAATGATATATTTTAGGAATTCTCGATATTGGCCGGTTGTACAGAGGAAATGTAAGTAAAGCCACAGGAACACCATATTTTTCCAACATTCTTCATTTCGCCTTATGTTGCAGAGAAAATCGAGATAAATAATGGAAAATGAAATGATATATATTATGAATTCTCGATAACGGGCGTTTATTCAAAGGAAATATAAGTAAAAAGAGTGAAACGCAATATTTTTCCAGGACTCTTCATTTCGCCTGATTTTAGATATATTTTAAGAATTTTCGGTATTGGCCGTTTGTACAGGGGAAGTGTAAGTTAAGCCACAGGAACACCATATTTTTCCAACATCCATCATTTCATATAAGTAAAAACAGTGGAACGCCATATTTTTCCAAGATTCTTCATTTCGTCTCATTTTGCGATGGAAATCGAGAAAAATAATTGAAAATGATATATTTTATGAATTCTCGATATTGGACGTTTATTCAAAGGAAATATAAGTAGAAAGAGTAGAACGCAATATTTTTCCAGGATTCTTCATTTCGCATGATTTTGCATAAGAACTCGAGAAAAATAATGGAAAATGATATATTTTAGGAATTCTCGATATTGGCCGGTTGTACAGGGGAAATGTAAGTAAAGCCACAGGAACACCATATTTTTCCAACATTCTTCATTTCATATAAGTAAAAATAGTGGAACGCCACATTTTTCCAAGATTCTTCATTTCGTCTTATTTTGCGATGGAAATCGAGAAAAATAATTGAAAATGATATATTTTATGAATTCTCGATATTGGCCGGTTGTACAGGGGAAATGTAAGTAAAGCCACAGGAACACCATATTTTTCCAACATTCTTCATTTCGCCTTATGTTGCAGAGAAAATCGAGATAAATAATGGAAAATGAAATGATATATATTATGAATTCTCGATAACGGGCGTTTATTCAAAGGAAATATAAGTAAAAAGAGTGAAACGCAATATTTTTCCAGGACTCTTCATTTCGCCTGATTTTAGATATATTTTAAGAATTTTCGGTATTGGCCGTTTATACAGGGGAAGTGTAAGTTAAGCCACAGGAACACCATATTTTTCCAACATCCATCATTTCATATAAGTAAAAACAGTGGAACGCCATATTTTTCCAAGATTCTTCATTTCGTCTCATTTTGCGATGGAAATCGAGAAAAATAATTGAAAATGATATATTTTATGAATTCTCGATATTGGGCGTTTATTCAAAGGAAATATAAGTAGAAAGAGTAGACCGCAATATTTTTCCAGGATTCTTCATTTCGCATGATTTTGCTTAAGAACTCGAGAAAAATAATGGAAAATGATATATTTTAGGAATTCTCGATATTGGCCGGTTGTACAGGGGAAATGTAAGTAAAGCCACAGGAACACCATATTTTTCCAACATTCTTCATTTCGCCTTATTTTGCAGGGTAAATCGAGAAAAATAATTGAAAATGATATATTTTATGAATTCTCGATAACGGGCGTTCATTCAAAGGTAATATAAGTAAAAAGAGTGAAACGCAATATTTTTCCAGGACTCTTCATTTCGGCCGATTTTAGATATATTTTAAGAATTTTCGGTATTGGCCGTTTGTACAGGGGAAATGTAAGTAAAGCCAAGGGAACACCATATTTTTCCAACATTCTTCATTTCGCCTTAGTTTGCAGAGGAAATCGAGATAAATAATGGAAAATGATATATTTTAGGAATTCTCGATATTGGCCGGTTGTACAGGGGAAATGTAAGTAAAGCCACAGGAACACCATATTTTTCCAACATTCTTCATTTCGCCTTATGTTGCAGAGAAAATCGAGATAAATAATGGAAAATGAAATGATATATATTATGAATTCTCGATAACGGGCGTTTATTCAAAGGAAATATAAGTAAAAAGAGTGAAACGCAATATTTTTCCAGGACTCTTCATTTCGCCTGATTTTAGATATATTTTAAGAATTTTCGGTATTGGCCGTTTGTACAGGGGAAGTGTAAGTTAAGCCACAGGAACACCATATTTTTCCAACATCCATCATTTCATATAAGTAAAAACAGTGGAACGCCATATTTTTCCAAGATTCTTCATTTCGTCTCATTTTGCGATGGAAATCGAGAAAAATAATTGAAAATGATATATTTTATGAATTCTCGATATTGGACGTTTATTCAAAGGAAATATAAGTAGAAAGAGTAGAACGCAATATTTTTCCAGGATTCTTCATTTCGCATGATTTTGCATAAGAACTCGAGAAAAATAATGGAAAATGATATATTTTAGGAATTCTCGATACTGGCCGGTTGTACAGGGGAAATGTAAGTAAAGCCACAGGAACACCATATTTTTCCAACATCCTTCATTTCATATAAGTAAAAATAGTGGAACGCCACATTTTTCCAAGATTCTTCATTTCGTCTTATTTTGCGATGGAAATCGAGAAAAATAATTGAAAATGATATATTTTATGAATTCTCGATATTGGGCGTTTATTCAAAGGAAATATAAGTAGAAAGAGTAGACCGCAATATTTTTCCAGGATTCTTCATTTCGCATGATTTTGCTTAAGAACTCGAGAAAAATAATGGAAAATGATATATTTTAGGAATTCTCGATATTGGCCGGTTGTACAGGGGAAATGTAAGTAAAGCCACAGGAACACCATATTTTTCCAACATTCTTCATTTCGCCTTATTTTGCAGGGTAAATCGAGAAAAATAATTGAAAATGAGATATTTTATGAATTCTCGATAACGGGCGTTCATTCAAAGGTAATATAAGTAAAAAGAGTGAAACGCAATATTTTTCCAGGACTCTTCATTTCGGCCGATTTTAGATATATTTTAAGAATTTTCGGTATTGGCCGTTTGTACAGGGGAAATGTAAGTAAAGCCAAGGGAACACCATATTTTTCCAACATTCTTCATTTCGCCTTAGTTTGCAGAGGAAATCGAGATAAATAATGGAAAATGATATATTTTGTGTAGTCTCGATAACGGGCGTTTATTCAATGGAAATATAAATAAAAACAGTGGAACGTCATATTTTTCCAGGATTCTTCATATCGTCTTATTTTGCGATGGAAATCGAGAAAAATAATTGAAAATGATATATTTTAGGAATTCTCGATATTGGGCGTTTATTCAAAGGAAATATAAGTAGAAAGAGTAGAACGCAATATTTTTCCAAGATTCTTCATTTCGCATGATTTTGCTTAAGAACTCGAGAAAAATAATGGAAAATGATATATTTTAGGAATTCTCGATACTGGCCGGTTGTACAGGGGAAATGTAAGTAAAGCCACAGGAACACCATATTTTTCCAACATCCTTCATTTCATATAAGTAAAAATAGTGGAACGCCACATTTTTCCAAGATTCTTCATTTCGTCTTATTTTGCGATGGAAATCGAGAAAAATAATTGAAAATGATATATTTTTTGAATTCTCGATATTGGGCGTTTAATCAAAGGAAATATAAGTAGAAAGAGTAGAACGCAATATTTTTCCAGGATTCTTCATTTCGCATGATTTTGCTTTAGAACTCGAGAAAAATAATGGAAAATGATATATTTTAGGAATTCTCGATATTGGCCGGTTGTACAGGGGAAATGTAAGTAAAGCCACAGGAACACCATATTTTTCCAACATTCTTCATTTCGCCTTATGTTGCAGAGAAAATCGAGATAAATAATGGAAAATGAAATGATATATATTATGAATTCTCGATAACGGGCGTTTATTCAAAGGAAATATAAGTAAAAAGAGTGAAACGCAATATTTTTCCAGGACTCTTCATTTCGCCTGATTTTAGATATATTTTAAGAATTTTCGGTATTGGCCGTTTGTACAGGGGAAGTGTAAGTTAAGCCACAGGAACACCATATTTTTCCAACATCCATCATTTCATATAAGTAAAAACAGTGGAACGCCATATTTTTCCAAGATTCTTCATTTCGTCTCATTTTGCGATGGAAATCGAGAAAAATAATTGAAAATGATATATTTTATGAATTCTCGATATTGGACGTTTATTCAAAGGAAATATAAGTAGAAAGAGTAGAACGCAATATTTTTCCAGGATTCTTCATTTCGCATGATTTTGCATAAGAACTCGAGAAAAATAATGGAAAATGATATATTTTAGGAATTCTCGATACTGGCCGGTTGTACAGGGGAAATGTAAGTAAAGCCACAGGAACACCATATTTTTCCAACATCCTTCATTTCATATAAGTAAAAATAGTGGAACGCCACATTTTTCCAAGATTCTTCATTTCGTCTTATTTTGCGATGGAAATCGAGAAAAATAATTGAAAATGATATATTTTATGAATTCTCGATATTGGGCGTTTATTCAAAGGAAATATAAGTAGAAAGAGTAGACCGCAATATTTTTCCAGGATTCTTCATTTCGCATGATTTTGCTTAAGAACTCGAGAAAAATAATGGAAAATGATATATTTTAGGAATTCTCGATATTGGCCGGTTGTACAGGGGAAATGTAAGTAAAGCCACAGGAACACCATATTTTTCCAACATTCTTCATTTCGCCTTATTTTGCAGGGTAAATCGAGAAAAATAATTGAAAATGAGATATTTTATGAATTCTCGATAACGGGCGTTCATTCAAAGGTAATATAAGTAAAAAGAGTGAAACGCAATATTTTTCCAGGACTCTTCATTTCGGCCGATTTTAGATATATTTTAAGAATTTTCGGTATTGGCCGTTTGTACAGGGGAAATGTAAGTAAAGCCAAGGGAACACCATATTTTTCCAACATTCTTCATTTCGCCTTAGTTTGCAGAGGAAATCGAGATAAATAATGGAAAATGATATATTTTGTGTAGTCTCGATAACGGGCGTTTATTCAATGGAAATATAAATAAAAACAGTGGAACGTCATATTTTTCCAGGATTCTTCATATCGTCTTATTTTGCGATGGAAATCGAGAAAAATAATTGAAAATGATATATTTTAGGAATTCTCGATATTGGGCGTTTATTCAAAGGAAATATAAGTAGAAAGAGTAGAACGCAATATTTTTCCAAGATTCTTCATTTCGCATGATTTTGCTTAAGAACTCGAGAAAAATAATGGAAAATGATATATTTTAGGAATTCTCGATACTGGCCGGTTGTACAGGGGAAATGTAAGTAAAGCCACAGGAACACCATATTTTTCCAACATCCTTCATTTCATATAAGTAAAAATAGTGGAACGCCACATTTTTCCAAGATTCTTCATTTCGTCTTATTTTGCGATGGAAATCGAGAAAAATAATTGAAAATGATATATTTTTTGAATTCTCGATATTGGGCGTTTAATCAAAGGAAATATAAGTAGAAAGAGTAGAACGCAATATTTTTCCAGGATTCTTCATTTCGCATGATTTTGCTTTAGAACTCGAGAAAAATAATGGAAAATGATATATTTTAGGAATTCTCGATATTGGCCGGTTGTACAGGGGAAATGTAAGTAAAGCCACAGGAACACCATATTTTTCCAACATTCTTCATTTCGCCTTATGTTGCAGAGAAAATCGAGATAAATAATGGAAAATGAAATGATATATATTATGAATTCTCGATAACGGGCGTTTATTCAAAGGAAATATAAGTAAAAAGAGTGAAACGCAATATTTTTCCAGGACTCTTCATTTCGCCTGATTTTAGATATATTTTAAGAATTTTCGGTATTGGCCGTTTGTACAGGGGAAGTGTAAGTAAAGCCACAGGAACACCATATTTTTCCAACATCCTTCATTTCATATAAGTAAAAACACTGGAACGCTATATTTTTCCAAGATTCTTCATTTCGTCTCATTTTGCGATGGAAATCGAGAAAAATAATTGAAAATGATATATTTTTTGAATTCTCGATATTGGGCGTTTAATCAAAGGAAATATAAGTAGAAAGAGTAGAACGCAATATTTTTCCAGGATTCTTCATTTCGCATGATTTTGCTTTAGAACTCGAGAAAAATAATGGAAAATGATATATTTTAGGAATTCTCGATATTGGCCGGTTGTACAGGGGAAATGTAAGTAAAGCCACAGGAACACCATATTTTTCCAACATTCTTCATTTCGCCTTATGTTGCAGAGAAAATCGAGATAAATAATGGAAAATGAAATGACATATATTATGAATTCTCGATAACGGGCGTTTATTCAAAGGAAATAAGTAAAAAGAGTGAAACGCAATATTTTTCCAGGACTCTTCATTTCGCCTGATTTTAGATATATTTTAAGAATTTTCGGTATTGGCCGTTTGTACAGGGTAAATGTAAGTAAAGCCACAGGAACACCATATTTTTCCAACATTCTTCATTTCGCCTTATTTTGCAGAGAAAATCGAGATAAATAATGGAAAATGAAATGATATATATTATAAATTCTGGATAACGGGCGTTTATTCAAAAGAAATATAAGTAAAAAGAGTGAACCGCAATATTTTTCCAGGATTCTTCATTTCGCCTGATTTTTCATATATAATTTAAGAATTTTCGGTATTGGCCGTTTGTACTGGGGAAGTGTAAGTAAAGCCACAGGAACACCATATTTTTCCAACATCCTTCATTTCATATCAGTAAACACATTGGAACGCCATATTTTTCCAAGATTCTTCATTTCGTCTTATTTTGCGATGGAAATCGAGAAAAATAATTGAAAATGATATATTTTTTGAATTCTCGATATTGGGCGTTTATTCAAAGGAAATATAAGTAAAAAGAGTGAAACGCAATATTTTTCCAGGATTCTTCATTTCGCATGATTCTGCTTTAGAACTCGAAAAAAATAATGGAAAATGATATATTTTAGGAATTCTCGATATTGGCCGGTTGTACAGGGGAAATGTAAGTAAAGCCACAGGAACACCATATTTTTCCAACATTCTTCATTTCGCCTTATGTTGCAGAGAAAATCGAGATAAATAATGGAAAATGAAATGATATATATTATGAATTCTCGATAACGGGCGTTTATTCAAAGGAAATATAAGTAAAAAGAGTGAAACGCAATATTTTTCCAGGACTCTTCATTTCGCCTGATTTTAGATATATTTTAAGAATTTTCGGTATTGGCCGTTTGTACAGGGGAAGTGTAAGTTAAGCCACAGGAACACCATATTTTTCCAACATCCATCATTTCATATAAGTAAAAACAGTGGAACGCCATATTTTTCGAAGATTCTTCATTTCGTCTCATTTTGCGATGGAAATCGAGAAAAATAATTGAAAATGATATATATTATGAATTCTCGATATTGGACGTTTATTCAAAGGAAATATAAGTAGAAAGAGTAGAACGCAATATTTTTCCAGGATTCTTCATTTCGCATGATTTTGCATAAGAACTCGAGAAAAATAATGGAAAATGATATATTTTAGGAATTCTCGATATTGGCCGGTTGTACAGGGGAAATGTAAGTAAAGCCACAGGAACACCATATTTTTCCAACATTCTTCATTTCATATAAGTAAAAATAGTGGAACGCCACATTTTTCCAAGATTCTTCATTTCGTCTTATTTTGCGATGGAAATCGAGAAAAATAATTGAAAATGATATATTTTATGAATTCTCGATATTGGGCGTTTATTCAAAGGAAATATAAGTAGAAAGAGTAGACCGCAATATTTTTCCAGGATTCTTCATTTCGCATGATTTTGCTTAAGAACTCGAGAAAAATAATGGAAAATGATATATTTTAGGAATTCTCGATATTGGCCGGTTGTACAGGGGAAATGTAAGTAAAGCCACAGGAACACCATATTTTTCCAACATTCTTCATTTCGCCTTATTTTGCAGGGTAAATCGAGAAAAATAATTGAAAATGATATATTTTATGAATTCTCGATAACGGGCGTTCATTCAAAGGTAATATAAGTAAAAAGAGTGAAACGCAATATTTTTCCAGGACTCTTCATTTCGGCCGATTTTAGATATATTTTAAGAATTTTCGGTATTGGCCGTTTGTACAGGGGAAATGTAAGTAAAGCCAAGGGAACACCATATTTTTCCAACATTCTTCATTTCGCCTTAGTTTGCAGAGGAAATCGAGATAAATAATGGAAAATGATATATTTTGTGTAGTCTCGATAACGGGCGTTTATTCAATGGAAATATAAATAAAAACAGTGGAACGTCATATTTTTCCAGGATTCTTCATATCGTCTTATTTTGCGATGGAAATCGAGAAAAATAATTGAAAATGATATATTTTAGGAATTCTCGATATTGGGCGTTTATTCAAAGGAAATATAAGTAGAAAGAGTAGAACGCAATATTTTTCCAAGATTCTTCATTTCGCATGATTTTGCTTAAGAACTCGAGAAAAATAATGGAAAATGATATATTTTAGGAATTCTCGATACTGGCCGGTTGTACAGGGGAAATGTAAGTAAAGCCACAGGAACACCATATTTTTCCAACATCCTTCATTTCATATAAGTAAAAATAGTGGAACGCCACATTTTTCCAAGATTCTTCATTTCGTCTTATTTTGCGATGGAAATCGAGAAAAATAATTGAAAATGATATATTTTATGAATTCTCGATATTGGGCGTTTATTCAAAGGAAATATAAGTAGAAAGAGTAGACCGCAATATTTTTCCAGGATTCTTCATTTCGCATGATTTTGCTTAAGAACTCGAGAAAAATAATGGAAAATGATATATTTTAGGAATTCTCGATATTGGCCGGTTGTACAGGGGAAGTGTAAGTTAAGCCACAGGAACACCATATTTTTCCAACATCCATCATTTCATATAAGTAAAAACAGTGGAACGCCATATTTTTCCAAGATTCTTCATTTCGTCTCATTTTGCGATGGAAATCGAGAAAAATAATTGAAAATGATATATTTTATGAATTCTCGATATTGGACGTTTATTCAAAGGAAATATAAGTAGAAAGAGTAGAACGCAATATTTTTCCAGGATTCTTCATTTCGCATGATTTTGCATAAGAACTCGAGAAAAATAATGGAAAATGATATATTTTAGGAATTCTCGATATTGGCCGGTTGTACAGGGGAAATGTAAGTAAAGCCACAGGAACACCATATTTTTCCAACATTCTTCATTTCGTCTTATGTTGCAGAGAAAATCGAGATAAATAATGGAAAATGAAATGATATATATTATGAATTCTCGATAACGGGCGTTTATTCAAAGGAAATATAAGTAAAAAGAGTGAAACGCAATATTTTTCCAGGACTCTTCATTTCGCCTGATTTTAGATATATTTTAAGAATTTTCGGTATTGGCCGTTTGTACAGGGGAAGTGTAAGTTAAGCCACAGGAACACCATATTTTTCCAACATCCATCATTTCATATAAGTAAAAACAGTGGAACGCCATATTTTTCCAAGATTCTTCATTTCGTCTCATTTTGCGATGGAAATCGAGAAAAATAATTGAAAATGATATATTTTATGAATTCTCGATATTGGACGTTTATTCAAAGGAAATATAAGTAGAAAGAGTAGAACGCAATATTTTTCCAGGATTCTTCATTTCGCATGATTTTGCATAAGAACTCGAGAAAAATAATGGAAAATGATATATTTTAGGAATTCTCGATATTGGCCGGTTGTACAGGGGAAATGTAAGTAAAGCCACAGGAACACCATATTTTTCCAACATTCTTCATTTCGCCTTATTTTGCAGAGAAAATCGAGATAAATAATGGAAAATGAAATGATATATATAATAAATTCTGGATAACGGGCGTTTATTCAAAGGAAATATAAGTAAAAAGAGTGAACCGCAATATTTTTCCAGGATTCTTCATTTAGCCTGATTTTTCATATATAATTTAAGAATTTTCGGTATTGGCCGTTTGTACAGGGGAAGTGTAAGTAAAGCCACAGGAACACCATATTTTTCCAACATCCTTCATTTCATATAAGTAAAAACACTGGAACGCTATATTTTTCCAAGATTCTTCATTTCGTCTCATTTTGCGATGGAAATCGAGAAAAATAATTGAAAATGATATATTTTTTGAATTCTCGATATTGGGCGTTTAATCAAAGGAAATATAAGTAGAAAGAGTAGAACGCAATATTTTTCCAGGATTCTTCATTTCGCATGATTTTGCTTTAGAACTCGAGAAAAATAATGGAAAATGATATATTTTAGGAATTCTCGATATTGGCCGGTTGTACAGGGGAAATGTAAGTAAAGCCACAGGAACACCATATTTTTCCAACATTCTTCATTTCGCCTTATGTTGCAGAGAAAATCGAGATAAATAATGGAAAATGAAATGACATATATTATGAATTCTCGATAACGGGCGTTTATTCAAAGGAAATAAGTAAAAAGAGTGAAACGCAATATTTTTCCAGGACTCTTCATTTCGCCTGATTTTAGATATATTTTAAGAATTTTCGGTATTGGCCGTTTGTACAGGGTAAATGTAAGTAAAGCCACAGGAACACCATATTTTTCCAACATTCTTCATTTCGCCTTATTTTGCAGAGAAAATCGAGATAAATAATGGAAAATGAAATGATATATATTATAAATTCTGGATAACGGGCGTTTATTCAAAAGAAATATAAGTAAAAAGAGTGAACCGCAATATTTTTCCAGGATTCTTCATTTCGCCTGATTTTTCATATATAATTTAAGAATTTTCGGTATTGGCCGTTTGTACTGGGGAAGTTTAAGTAAAGCCACAGGAACACCATATTTTTCCAACATCCTTCATTTCATATCAGTAAACACATTGGAACGCCATATTTTTCCAAGATTCTTCATTTCGTCTTATTTTGCGATGGAAATCGAGAAAAATAATTGAAAATGATATATTTTTTGAATTCTCGATATTGGGTGTTTATTCAAAGGAAATATAAGTAAAAAGAGTGAAACGCAATATTTTTCCAGGATTCTTCATTTCGCATGATTCTGCTTTAGAACTCGAGAAAAATAATGGAAAATGATATATTTTAGGAATTCTCGATATTGGCCGGTTGTACAGGGGAAATGTAAGTAAAGCCACAGGAACACCATATTTTTCCAACATTCTTCATTTCGCCTTATGTTGCAGAGAAAATCGAGATAAATAATGGAAAATGAAATGATATATATTATGAATTCTCGATAACGGGCGTTTATTCAAAGGAAATATAAGTAAAAAGAGTGAAACGCAATATTTTTCCAGGACTCTTCATTTCGCCTGATTTTAGATATATTTTAAGAATTTTCGGTATTGGCCGTTTGTACAGGGGAAGTGTAAGTTAAGCCACAGGAACACCATATTTTTCCAACATCCATCATTTCATATAAGTAAAAACAGTGGAACGCCATATTTTTCCAAGATTCTTCATTTCGTCTCATTTTGCGATGGAAATCGAGAAAAATAATTGAAAATGATATATTTTATAAATTCTCGATATTGGACGTTTATTCAAAGGAAATATAAGTAGAAAGAGTAGAACGCAATATTTTTCCAGGATTCTTCATTTCGCATGATTTTGCATAAGAACTCGAGAAAAATAATGGAAAATGATATATTTTAGGAATTCTCGATATTGGCCGGTTGTACAGGGGAAATGTAAGTAAAGCCACAGGAACACCATATTTTTCCAACATTCTTCATTTCGCCTTATTTTGCAGAGAAAATCGAGATAAATAATGGAAAATGAAATGATATATATAATAAATTCAGGATAACGGGCGTTTATTCAAAGGAAATATAAGTAAAAAGAGTGAACCGCAATATTTTTCCAGGATTCTTCATTTCGCCTGATTTTTCATATATAATTTAAGAATTTTCGGTATTGGCCGTTTGTACAGGGGAAGTGTAAGTAAAGCCACAGGAACACCATATTTTTCCAACATCCTTCATTTCATATAAGTAAAAACAGTGGAACGCCATATTTTTCCAAGATTCTTCATTTCGTCTCATATTGCGATGGAAATCGAGAAAAATATTTGAACAAGATATATATAATGAATTCTCGATATTGGGCGTTTATTCAAAGGAAATATAAGTAGAAAGAGTAGAACGCAATATTTTTCCAGGATTCTTCATTTCGCATGATTTTGCTTAAGAACTCGAGAAAAATAATGGAAAATGATATATTTTAGGAATTCTCGATATTGGCCGGTTGTACAGGGGAAATGTAAGTAAAGCCACAGGAACACCATATTTTTCCAACATTCTTCATTTCGCCTTATGTTGCAGAGAAAATCGAGATAAATAATGGAAAATGAAATGATATATATTATGAATTCTCGATAACGGGCGGTAATTCAAAGGAAATATAAGTAAAAAGAGTGAAACGCAATATTTTTCCAGGACTATTCATTTCGCCTGATTTTAGATATATTTTAAGAATTTTCGGTATTGGCCGTTTGTACAGGGGAAGTGTAAGTTAAGCCACAGGAACACCATATTTTTCCAACATCCATCATTTCATATAAGTAAAAACAGTGGAACGCCATATTTTTCCAAGATTCTTCATTTCGTCTCATTTTGCGATGGAAATCGAGAAAAATAATTGAAAATGATATATTTTATGAATTCTCGATATTGGACGTTTATTCAAAGGAAATATAAGTAGAAAGAGTAGAACGCAATATTTTTCCAAGATTCTTCATTTCGCATGATTTTGCATAAGAACTCGAGAAAAATAATGGAAAATGATATATTTTAGGAATTCTCGATATTGGCCGGTTGTACAGGGGAAATGTAAGTAAAGCCACAGGAACACCATATTTTTCCAACATTCTTCATTTCGCCTTATTTTGCAGAGAAAATCGAGATAAATAATGGAAAATGAAATGATATATATAATAAATTCTGGATAACGGGCGTTTATTCAAAGGAAATATAAGTAAAAAGAGTGAACCGCAATATTTTTCCAGGATTCTTCATTTCGCATGATTTTTCATATATAATTTAAGAATTTTCGGTATTGGCCGTTTGTACAGGGGAAGTGTAAGTACAGCCACAGGAACACCATATTTTTCCAACATCCTTCATTTCATATAAGTAAAACAGTGGAACGCCATATTTTTCCAAGATTCTTCATTTCGTCTCATTTTGCGATGGAAATCGAGAAAAATAATTGAAAATGATATATTTTTTGAATTCTCGATATTGGGCGTTTATTCAAAGGAAATATAAGTAGAAAGAGTAGAACGCAATATTTTTCCAGGATTCTTCATTTCGCATGATTTTGCTTTAGAACTCGAGAAAAATAATGGAAAATGATATATTTTAGGAATTCTCGATATTGGCCGGTTGTACAGGGGAAATGTAAGTAAAGCCACAGGAACACCATATTTTTCCAACATTCTTCATTTCGCCTTATTTTGCAGAGAAAATCGAGATAAATAATGGAAAATGAAATGATATATATTATAAATTCTGGATAACGGGCGTTTATTCAAAAGAAATATAAGTAAAATGAGTGAACCGCAATATTTTTCCAGGATTCTTCATTTCGCCTGATTTTTCATATATAATTTAAGAATTTTCGGTATTGGCCGTTTGTACTGGGGAAGTGTAAGTAAAGCCACAGGAACACCATATTTTTCCAACATCCTTCATTTCATATCAGTAAACACATTGGAACGCCATATTTTTCCAAGATTCTTCATTTCGTCTTATTTTGCGATGGAAATCGAGAAAAATAATTGAAAATGATATATTTTTTGAATTCTCGATATTGGGCGTTTATTCAAAGGAAATATAAGTAAAAAGAGTGAAACGCAATATTTTTCCAGGATTCTTCATTTCGCATGATTCTGCTTTAGAACTCGAGAAAAATAATGGAAAATGATATATTTTAGGAATTCTCGATATTGGCCGGTTGTACAGGGGAAATGTAAGTAAAGCCACAGGAACACCATTATTTTCCATCATTCTTCATTTCGCCTTAGTTTGCAGAGGATATCGAGAAAAAGAATGGAAAATGATATATATTATGAATTCTCTACATTGGATGTTTGTACAAAAAGAAATATAAGTAAAAAGAGTAAACCGCAATATTTTTCCAGTATTCTTCATTTCGCCTGATTTTTCATATATAATTTAAGAATTTTCGGTATTGGCCGTTTGTACAGGGGAAGTGTAAGTAAAGCCACAGGAACACCATATTTTTCCAACATCCTTCATTTCATATCAGTAAACACATTGGAACGCCATATTTTTCCAAGATTCTTCATTTCGTCTTATTTTGCGATGGAAATCGAGAAAAATAATTGAAAATGATATATATTTTGAATTCTCGATATTGGGCGTTTATTCAAAGGAAATATAAGTAAAAAGAGTGAAACGCAATATTTTTCCAGGATTCTTCATTTCGCATGATTCTGCTTTAGAACTCGAGAAAAAGAATGGAAAATGATATATATTATGAATTCTCTACATTGGGTGTTTGTACAAAAAGAAATATAAGTAAAAAGAGTAAACCGCAATATTTTTCCAGGATTCTTCATTTCGCCTGATTTTTCATATATAATTTAAGAATTTTCGGTATTGGCCGTTTGTACTGGGGAAGTGTAAGTAAAGCCACAGGAACACCATATTTTTCCAACATTCTTCATTTCGCCTTATTTTGCAGAGAAAATCGAGATAAATAATGGAAAATGAAATGATATATATTAAAAATTCTGGATAACGGGCGTTTATTCAAAAGAAATATAAGTAAAAAGAGTGAACCGCAATATTTTTCCAGGATTCTTCATTTCGCCTGATTTTTCATATATAATTTAAGAATTTTCGGTATTGGCCGTTTGTACAGGGTTTAGTGTAAGTAAAGCCACAGGAACACCATATTTTTCCAACATCCTTCATTTCATATAAGTAAAAACAGTGGAACGCCATATTTTTCCAAGATTCTTCATTTCGTCTTATTTTGCATTGAAAATCGAGAAAAATAATTGAAAATGATATATTTTTGGAATTCTCGATATTGGCCGGTTGTACAGGGGAAATGTAAGTAAAGCCACAGGAACACCATATTTTTCCAACATTCCTCATTTCGTCTTAGTTTGCAGAGGATATCGAGAAAAAGAATGGAAAATGATATATATTATGAATTCTCTATATTGGGTGTTTGTACAAAAAGAAATATAAGTAAAAAGAGTAAACCGCAATATTTTTCCAGGATTCTTCATTTCGCCTGATTTTTCATATATAATTTAAGAATTATCGGTATTGGCCGTTTGTACAGGGGAAGTGTAAGTAAAGCCACAGGAACACCATATTTTTCCAACATCCTTCATTTCATATAAGTAAAAACATTGGAACGCCATATTTTTCCAAGATTCTTCATTTCGTCTTATTTTGCATTGGAAATCGAGAAAAATAATGGAAAATGATATTTTTTAGGAATTCTCGATATTGGCCGGTTGTACAGGGGAAATGTAAGTAAAGCCACAGGAACGCCATTATTTTCCAACATTCCTCATTTCGTCTTAGTTTGCAGAGGATATCGAGAAAAAGAATGGAAAATGATATATATTATGAATTCTCTATATTGGGTGTTTGTACAAAAAGAAATATAAGTAAAAAGAGTAAACCGCAATATTTTTCCAGGATTCTTCATTTCGCCTGATTTTTCATATATAATTTAAGAATTTTCGGTATTGGCCGTTTGTACAGGGGAAGTGTAAGTAAAGCCACAGGAACACCATATTTTTCCAACATCCTTCATTTCATATAAGTAAAAACAGTGGAACGCCATATTTTTCCAAGATTCTTCATTTCGTCTTATTTTGCATTGGAAATCGAGAAAAATAATTGAAAATGATATATTTTTGGAATTCTCGATATTGGCCGGTTGTACAAGGGAAATGTAAGTAAAGCCACAGGAACACCATATTTTTCCAACATTCTTCATTTCGCCTTATTTTGCAGAGAAAATCGAGATAAATAATGGAAAATGAAATGATATATATTATGAATTCTCGATAACGGGCGTTTATTCAAAGGAAATATAAGTAAAAAGAGTGAACCGCAATTTTTTTTCCAGGATTCTTCATTTCGCCTGATTTTTCATATATAATTTAAGAATTTTCGATATTGGCCGTGTGTACAGGGGAAGTGTAAGTAAAGCCACAGGGAAACCATATTTTTCCAACATCCTTCATTTCATATAAGTAAAAATAGTGGAACGCCACATTTTTCCAAGATTCTTCATTTCGTCTTATTTTGCGATGGAAATCGAAAAAAATAATTGAAAATGATATATTTTATGAATTCTCGATATTGGGCTTTTATTCAAAGGAAATATAAGCAGAAAGAGTAGAACGCAATATTTTTCCAAGATTCTTCATTTCGCATGATTTTGCTTAAGAACTCGAGAAAAATAGTGGAAAATGATATATTTTAGGAATTCTCGATATTGGCCGGTTGTACAGGGGAAATGTAAGTAAAGCCACAGGAACACCATATTTTTCCAACATTCTTCATTTCGCCTTATTTTGCAGAGAAAATCGAGATAAATAATGGAAAATGAAATGATATATATTATGAATTCTCGATATTGGGCGTTTATTCAAAGGAAATATAAGTAAAAAGAGTAAACCGCAATATTTTTCCAGGATTCTTCATTTCGCCTGATTTTTCATATATAATTTAAGAATTTTCGGTATTGGCCGTTTGTACAGGGGAAGTGTAAGTAAAGCCACAGGAACACCATATTTTTCCAACATCCTTCATTTCATATAAGTAAAAACATTGGAACGCCATATTTTTCCAAGATTCTTCATTTCGTCTTATTTTGCGATGGAAATCGAGAAAAATAATTGAAAATGATATATTTTATGAATTCTCGATATTGGGCTTTTATTCAAAGGAAATATAAGTAGAAAGAGTAGAACGCAATATTTTTCCAAGATTCTTCATTTCGCATGATTTTGCTTAAGAACTCGAGAAAAATAATGGAAAATGATATATTTTAGGAATTCTCGATATTGGCCGGTTGTACAGGGGAAATGTAAGAAAAGCCACAGGAACACCATATTTTTCCAACATTCTTCATTTCGCCTTATGTTGCAGAGAAAATCGAGATAAATAATGGAAAATGAAATGAAATATATTATGAATTCTCGATAACGGGCGTTTATTCAAAGGAAATATAAGTAAAAAGAGTGAAACGCAATATTTTTCCAGGACTCTTTATTTCGCCTGATTTTAGATATATTTTAAGAATTT
Source organism: Anthrax anthrax (assembly GCA_963971155.1). Taxonomy (NCBI): domain Eukaryota; kingdom Metazoa; phylum Arthropoda; class Insecta; order Diptera; family Bombyliidae; genus Anthrax; species Anthrax anthrax. Next base: position 21,006,131 of record OZ020118.1, read on the forward strand.
TCGGTATTGGCCGTTTGTACAGGGGAAATGTAAGTAAAGCCACAGGAACACCATATTTTTCCAACATCCTTCATTTCATATAAGTAAAAACAGTGGAACGCCATATTTTTCCAAAATTCTTCATTTCGTCTTATTTTGCGATGGAAATCGAAAAAAATAATTGAAAATGATATATTTTATGAATTCTCGATATTGGGCGTTTATTCAAAGGAAATATAAGTAGAAAGAGTAGAACGCAATATTTTTCCAAGATTCTTCATTTCGCATGATTTTGCTTAAGAACTCGAGAAAAATAGTGGAAAATGATATATTTTAGGAATTCTCGATATTGGACGGTTGTACAGGGGAAATGTAAGTAAAGCCACAGGAACACCATATTTTTCCAGGATTCTTCATTTTGCCTGATTTTTCATATATAATTTAAGAATTTTCGGTATTGGCCGTTTGTACAGGGGAAGTGTAAGTAAAGCCACAGGAACACCATATTTTTCCAACATCCTTCATTTCATATAAGTAAAAACATTGGAACGCCATATTTTTCCAAGATTCTTCATTTCGTCTTATTTTGCGATGGAAATCGAGAAAAATAATTGAAAATGATATATTTTATGAATTCTCGATATTGGGCTTTTATTCAAAGGAATTATAAGTAGAAAGAGTAGAACGCAATATTTTTCCAAGATTCTTCATTTCGCATGATTTTGCTTAAGAACTCGAGAAAAATAATGGAAAATGATATATTTTAGGAATTCTCGATATTGGCCGGTTGTAAAGGAGAAATGTAAGTAAAGCCACAGGAACACCATATTTTTCCAACATTCTTCATTTCGCCTTATGTTGCAGAGAAAATCGAGATAAATAATGGAAAATGAAATGAAATATAATATGAATTCTCGATAAGGGGCGTTTATTCAAAGGAAATATAAGTAAAAAGAGTGAAACGCAATATTTTTCCAGGACTCTTTATTTCGCCTGATTTTAGATATATTTTAAGAATTTTCGGTATTGGCCGTTTGTACAGGGGAAATGTAAGTAAAGCCACAGGAACACCATATTTTTCCAACATCCTTCATATCATATAAGTAAAAACAGTGGAACGCCATATTTTTCCAAAATTCTTCATTTCGTCTTATTTTGCGATGGAAATCGAAAAAAATAATTGAAAATGATATATTTTATGAATTCTCGATATTGGGCGTTTATTCAAAGGAAATATAAGTAGAAAGAGTAGAACGCAATATTTTTCCAAGATTCTTCATTTCGCATGATTTTGCTTAAGAACTCGAGAAAAATAGTGGAAAATGATATATTTTAGGAATTCTCGATATTGGCCGGTTGTACAGGGGAAATGTAAGTAAAGCCACAGGAACACCATATTTTTCCAGGATTCTTCATTTCGCCTGATTTTTCATATATAATTTAAGAATTTTCGGTATTGGCCGTTTGTACAGGGGAAGTGTAAGTAAAGCCACAGGAACACCATATTTTTCCAACATTCTTCATTTCGCTTTATGTTGCAGAGAAAATCGAGATAAATAATGGAAAATGAAATGATATATATTATGAATTCTCGATAACGGGCGTTTATTCAAAGGAAATATAAGTAAAAAGAGTGAAACGCAATATTTTTCCAGGACTCTTTATTTCGCCTGATTTTAGATATATTTTAAGAATTTTCGGTATTGGCCGTTTGTACAGAGGAAATGTAAGTAAAGCCACAGGAACACCATATTTTTCCAACATCCTTCATTTCATATAAGTAAAAACAGTGGAACGCCATATTTTTCCAAAATTCTTCATTTCGTCTTATTTTGCGATGGAAATCGAAAAAAATAATTGAAAATGATATATTTTATGAATTCTCGATATTGGGCGTTTATTCAAAGGAAATATAAGTAGAAAGAGTAGAACGCAATATTTTTCCAAAATTCTTCATTTCGCATGATTTTGCTTAAGAACTCGAGAAAAATAGTGGAAAATGATATATTTTAGGAATTCTCGATATTGGCCGGTTGTACAGGGGAAATGTAAGTAAAGCCACAGGAACACCATATTTTTCCAGGATTCTTCATTTCGCCTGATTTTTCATATATAATTTAAGAATTTTCGGTATTGGCCGTTTGTACAGGGGAAGTGTAAGTAAAGCCACAGGAACACCATATTTTTCCAACATTCTTCATTTCGCCTTATGTTGCAGAGAAAATCGAGATAAATAATGGAAAATGAAATGATATATATTATGAATTCTCGATAACGGGCGTTTATCCAAAGGAAATATAAGTAAAAAGAGTGAAACGCAATATTTTTCCAGGACTCTTCATTTCGCCTGATTTTAGATATATTTTAAGAATTTTCGGTATTGGCCGTTTGTACAGGGGAAATGTAAGTAAAGCCACAGGAACACCATATTTTTCCAACATCCTTCATTTCATATAAGTAAAAACAGTGGAACGCCATATTTTTCCAAAATTCTTCATTTCGTCTTATTTTGCGATGGAACTCGAGAAAAATAATTGAAAATGATATATTTTATGAATTCTCGATATTGGGCGTTTATTCAAAGGAAATATAAGTAGAAAGAGTAGAACGCAATATTTTTCCAAAATTCTTCATTTCGCATAATTTTGCTTAAGAACTCGAGAAAAATAGTGGAAAATGATATATTTTAGGAATTCTCGATATTGGCCGGTTGTACAGGGGAAATGTAAGTAAAGCCACAGGAACACCATATTTTTCCAACATTCTTCATTTCGCCTTATTTTGCAGAGAAAATCGAGATAAATAATGGAAAATGAAATGATATATATTATGAATTCTCGATATTGGGCGTTTATTCAAAGGAAATATAAGTAAAAAGAGTGAACCGCAATATTTTTCCAGGATTCTTCATTTCGCCTGATTTTTCATATATAATATAAGAATTTTCGGTATTGGCCGTTTGTACAGGGGAAGTGTAAGTAAAGCCACAGGAACACCATATTTTTCCAACATCCTTCATTTCATATAAGTAAAAACATTGGAACGCCATATTTTTCCAAGATTCTTCATTTCGTCTTATTTTGCGATGGAAATCGAGAAAAATAATTGAAAATGATATATTTTATGAATTCTCGATATTGGGCTTTTATTCAAAGGAAATATAGGTAGAAAGAGTAGAACGCAATATTTTTCCAAGATTCTTCATTTCGCATGATTTTGCTTAAGAACTCGAGAAAAATAATGGAAAATGATATATTTTAGGAATTCTCGATATTGGCCGGTTGTACAGGGGAAATGTAAGTAAAGCCACAGGAACACCATATTTTTCCAACATTCTTCATTTCGCCTTATGTTGCAGAGAAAATCGAGATAAATAATGGAAAATGAAATGATATATATTATGAATTCTCGATAACGGGCGTTTATTCAAAGGAAATATAAGTAAAAAGAGTGAAACGCAATATTTTTCCAGGACTCTTCATTTCGCCTGATTTTAGATATATTTTAAGAATTTTCGGTATTGGCCGTTTGTACAGGGGAAATGTAAGTAAAGCCACAGGAGCACCATATTTTTCCAACATCCTTCATTTCATATAAGTAAAAACAGTGGAAAGCCATATTTTTCCAAAATTCTTCATTTCGTCTTATTTTGCGATGGAAATCGAAAAAAATAATTGAAAATGATATATTTTATGAATTCTCGATATTGGGCGTTTATTCAAAGGAAATATAAGTAGAAAGAGTAGAACGCAATATTTTTCCAAAATTCTTCATTTCGCATGATTTTGCTTAAGAACTCGAGAAAAATAATGGAAAATGATATATTTTAGGAATTCTCGATATTGGCCGGTTGTACAGGGGAAATGTAAGTAAAGCCACAGGAACACCATATTTTTCCAACATTCTTCACTTCGCCTTATGTTGCAGAGAAAATCGAGATAAATAATGGAAAATGAAATGATATATATTATGAATTCTCGATAACGGGCGTTTATTCAAAGGAAATATAAGTAGAAAGAGTAGAACGCAATATTTTTCCAAGATTCTTCATTTCGCATGATTTTGCTTAAGAACTCGAGAAAAATAATGGAAAATGATATATTTTAGGAATTCTCGATATTGGCCGGTTGTACAGGGGAAATGTAAGTAAAGCCACTGGAACACCATATTTTTCCAACATTCTTCATTTCGCCTTATGTTGCAGAGAAAATCGAGATAAATAATGGAAAATGAAATGATATATATTATGAATTCTCGATAACGGGCGTTTATTCAAAGGAAATATAAGTAAAAAGAGTGAAACGCAATATTTTTCCAGGACTCTTCATTTCGCCTGATTTTAGATATATTTTAAGAATTTTCGGTATTGGCCGTTTGTACAGGGGAAATGTAAGTAAAGCCACAGGAACACCATATTTTTCCAACATCCTTCATTTCATATAAATAAAAACAGTGGAACGCCATATTTTTCCAAGATTCTTCATTTCGTCTTATTTTGCGATGGAACTCGAGAAAAATAATTGAAAATGATATATTTTATGAATTCTCGATATTGGGCGTTTATTCAAAGGAAATATAAGTAGAAAGAGTAGAACGCAATATTTTTCCAAGATTCTTCATTTCGCATGATTTTGCTTAAGAACTCGAGAAAAATAATTGAAAATGATATATTTTAGGAATTCTCGATATTGGCCGGTTGTACAGGGGAAATGTAAGTAAAGCCACAGGAACACCATATTTTTCCAACATTCTTCACTTCGCCTTATGTTGCAGAGAAAATCGAGATAAATAATGGAAAATGAAATGATATATATTATGAATTCTCGATAACGGGCGTTTATTCAAAGGAAATATAAGTAAAAAGAGTGAAACGCAATATTTTTCCAGGACTCTTCATTTCGCCTTATTTTAGATATATTTTAAGAATTTTCGGTATTGGCGTTTGTACAGGGGAAATGTAAGTAAAGCCACAGGAACACCATATTTTTCCAACATCCTTCATTTCGCCTTATATTGCAGAGAAAATCTAGATAAATAATGGAAAATGAAATGATATATATTATGAATTCTCGATAACGGGCGTTTATTCAAAGGAAATATAAGTAAAAAGAGTGAAACGCAATATTTTTCCAGGACTCTTCATTTCGCCTGATTTTATATATATTTTAGGAATTCTCGATATTGGCCGGTTGTTTAGGGGAAATGTAAGTAAAGCCACAGGAACACCATATTTTTCCAACATTCTTCATTTCGCCTTATGTTGCAGAGAAAATCGAGATAAATAATGGAAAATGAAATGATATATATTATGAATTCTCGATATTGGGCGTTTATTCAAAGGAAATATAAGTAGAAAGAGTGGAACGCAATATTTTTCCAGGACTCTTCATTTCGCCTGATTTTTGATATATCTAAAGAATTTTCAGTATTGGCCGTTTGTACAGGAGAAATGTAAGTAAAGCCACAGGAACACCATATTTTTCCAACATTCTTCATTTCGCCTTAGTTTGCAGAGGATATCGAGAAAAAGAATGGAAAATGATATATATTATGAATTCTCTATATTGGGTGTTTGTACAAAAAGAAATATAAGTAAAAAGAGTGAACCGCAATATTTTTCCAGGATTCTTTATTTCGCCTGATTTTTCATATATAATTTGAGAATTTTCGGTATTGGCCGTTTGTACAGGGGAAGTGTAAGTAAAGCCACAGGAACACCATATTTTTCCAACATACTTCATTTCATATAAGTTAAAATAGTGGAACGCCATATTTTTCCAAGATTCTTCATTTCGTCTTATTTTGCGATGGAAATCGAGAAAAATAATTGAAAATGATATATTTTATGAATTCTCGATATTGGGCGATTATTCAAAGGAAATATAAGTAGAAAGAGTGGAACGCAATATTTCTCCAGGACTCTTCATTTCGCCTGATTTTTGATATATCTAAAGAATTTTCAGTATTCGCCGTTTGTACAGGAGAAATGTAAGTAAAGCCACAGGAACACCATATTTTTCCAACATTCTTCATTTCGCCTTAGTTTGGAGAGGATATCGAGAAAAAGAATGGAAAATGATATATTTTATGTAGTCTCGATAACGGGCGTTTATTCAAAGGAAATATAAGTAAAAACAGTGGAACGTCATATTTTTCCAGGATTCTTCATTTCGCATGATTTTGCTTAAGAACTCGAGAAAAATAATGGAAAATGATATATTTTAGGAATTCTCGATATTGGCCGGTTGTACAGGGGAAATGTAAGTAAAACCACAGGAACACCATATTTTTCCAACATTCTTCATTTCGCCTTATGTTGCAGAGAAAATCGAGATAAATAATGGAAAATGAAATGATATATATTATGAATTCTCGATAACGGGCGTTTATTCAAAGGAAATATAAGTAAAAAGAGTGAAACGCAATATTTTTCCAGGACTCTTCATTTCGCCTGATTTTAGATATATTTTAAGAATTTTCAGTATTGGCCGTTTGTACAGGGGAAATGTAAGTAAAGCCACAGGAACACCATATTTTTCCAACATCCTTCATTTCATATAAATAAAAACAGTGGAACGCCATATTTTTCCAAGATTCTTCATTTCGTCTTATTTTGCGATGGAACTCGAGAAAAATAATTGAAAATGATATATTTTATGAATTCTCGATATTGGGCGTTTATTCAAAGGAAATATAAGTAGAAAGAGTAGAACGCAATATTTTTCCAAGATTCTTCATTTCGCATGATTTTGCTTAAGAACTCGAGAAAAATAGTGGAAAATGATATATTTTAGGAATTCTCGATATTGGCCGGTTGTACAGGGGAAATGTAAGTAAAGCCACAGGAACACCATATTTTTCCAACATTCTTCATTTCGCCTTATGTTGCAGAGAAAATCGAGATAAATAATGGAAAATGAAATGATATATATTATGAATTCTCGATAACGGGCGTTTATTCAAAGGAAATATAAGTAAAAAGAGTGAAACGCAATATTTTTCCAGGACTCTTCATTTCGCCTGATTTTAGATATATTTTAAGAATTTTCGGTATTGGCCGTTTGTACAGGGGAAATGTAAGTAAAGCCACAGGAACACCATATTTTTCCAACATCCTTCATTTCATATAAATAAAAACAGTGGAACGCCATATTTTTCCAAGATTCTTCATTTCGTCTTATTTTGCGATGGAACTCGAGAAAAATAATTGAAAATGATATATTTTATGAATTCTCGATATTGGGCGTTTATTCAAAGGAAATATAAGTAGAAAGAGTAGAACGCAATATTTTTCCAAGATTCTTCATTTCGCATGATTTTGCTTAAGAACTCGAGAAAAATAATGGAAAATGATATATTTTAGGAATTCTCGATATTGGCCGGTTGTACAGGGGAAATGTAAGTAAAGCCACAGGAACACCATATTTTTCCAACATTCTTCACTTCGCCTTATGTTGCAGAGAAAATCGAGATAAATAATGGAAAATGAAATGATATATATTATGAATTCTCGATAACGGGCGTTTATTCAAAGGAAATATAAGTAAAAAGAGTGAAACGCAATATTTTTCCAGGACTCTTCATTTCGCCTGATTTTAGATATATTTTAAGAATTTTCGGTATTTGCCGTTTGTACAGGGGAAATGTAAGTAAAGCCACAGGAACACCATATTTTTCCAACATTCTTCATTTCATATAAGTAAAAACATTGGAACGCCGTATTTTCCAAGATTCTTCATTTCGTCTTATTTTGCGATGGAACTCGAGAAAAATAATTGAAAATGATATATTTTATGAATTCTCGATATTGGGCGTTTATTCAAAGGAAATATAAGTAGAAAGAGTAGAACGCAATATTTTTCCAAGATTCTTCATTTCGCATGATTTTGCTTAAGAACTCGAGAAAAATAATGGAAAATGATATATTTTAGGAATTCTCGATATTGGCCGGTTGTACAGGGGAAATGTAAGTAAAACCACAGGAACACCATATTTTTCCAACATTCTTCATTTCGCCTTATGTTGCAGAGAAAATCGAGATAAATAATGGAAAATGAAATGATATATATTATGAATTCTCGATAACGGGCGTTTATTCAAAGGAAATATAAGTAAAAAGAGTGAAACGCAATATTTTTCCAGGACTCTTCATTTCGCCTGATTTTAGATATATTTTAAGAATTTTCGGTATTGGCCGTTTGTACAGGGGAAATGTAAGTAAAGCCACAGGAACATCATATTTTTCCAACATCCTTCATTTCATATAAGTAAAAACAGTGGAACGCCATATTTTTCCAAAATTCTTCATTTCGTCTTATTTTGCGATGGAAATCGAAAAAAATAATTGAAAATGATATATTTTATGAATTCTCGATATTGGCCGGTTGTACAGGGGAAATGTAAGTAAAACCACAGGAACACCATATTTTTCCAACATTCTTCATTTCGCCTTATGTTGCAGAGAAAATCGAGATAAATAATGGAAAATGAAATGATATATATTATGAATTCTCGATAACGGGCGTTTATTCAAAGGAAATATAAGTAAAAAGAGTGAAACGCAATATTTTTCCAGGACTCTTCATTTCGCCTGATTTTAGATATATTTTAAGAATTTTCGGTATTGGCCGTTTGTACAGGGGAAATGTAAGTAAAGCCACAGGAACACCATATTTTTCCAACGTCCTTCATTTCATATAAATAAAAACAGTGGAACGCCATATTTTTCCAAGATTCTTCATTTTGTCTTATTTTGCGATGGAACTCGAGAAAAATAATTGAAAATGATATATTTTATGAATTCTCGATATTGGGCGTTTATTCAAAGGAAATATAAGTAGAAAGAGTAGAACGCAATATTTTTCCAAGATTCTTCATTTCGCATGATTTTGCTTAAGAACTCGAGAAAAATAATGGAAAATGATATATTTTAGGAATTCTCGATATTGGCCGGTTGTACAGGGGAAATGTGAGTAAAGCCACAGGAACACCATATTTTTCCAACATACTTCATTTCGCCTTATTTTGCAGAGAAAATCGAGATAAATAATGGAAAATGAAATGATATATATTATGAATTCTCGATAACGGGCGTTTATTCAAAGGAAATATAAGTAAAAAGAGTGAAACGCAATATTTTTCCAGGACTCTTCATTTCGCCTGATTTTAGATATATTTTAAGAATTTTCAGTATTGGCCGTTTGTACAGGGGAAATGTAAGTAAAGCCACAGGAACACCATATTTTTCCAACATCCTTCATTTCATATAAATAAAAACAGTGGAACGCCATATTTTTCCAAGATTCTTCATTTCGTCTTATTTTGCGATGGAACTCGAGAAAAATAATTGAAAATGATATATTTTATGAATTCTCGATATTGGGCGTTTATTCAAAGGAAATATAAGTAGAAAGAGTAGAACGCAATATTTTTCCAAGATTCTTCATTTCGCATGATTTTGCTTAAGAACTCGAGAAAAATAATGGAAAATGATATATTTTAGGAATTCTCGATATTGGCCGGTTGTACAGGGGAAATGTGAGTAATGCCACAGGAACACCATATTTTTCCAACATACTTCATTTCGCCTTATTTTGCAGAGAAAATCGAGATAAATAATGGAAAATGAAATGATATATATTATGAATTCTCGATAACGGGCGTTTATTCAAAGGAAATATAAGTAAAAAGAGTGAAACGCAATATTTTTCCAGGACTCTTCATTTCGCCTGATTTTAGATATATTTTAAGAATTTTCGGTATTGGCCGTTTGTACAGGGGAAATGTAAGTAAAGCCACAGGAACACCATATTTTTCCAACATCCTTCATTTCATATAAGTAAAAACATTGGAACGCCATATTTTTCCAAGATTCTTCATTTCGTCTTATTTTGCGATGGAAATCGAGAAAAATAATTGAAAATGAAATGATATATATTATGAATTCTCGATAACGGGCGTTTATTCAAAGGAAATATAAGTAGAAAGAGTAGAACGCAATATTTTTCCAAGATTCTTCATTTCGCATGATTTTGCTTAAGAACTCGAGAAAAATAATGGAAAATGATATACTATATTTTAGGAATTCTCGATATTGGCCGGTTGTACAGGGGAAATGTAAGTAAAGCCACAGGAACACCATATTTTTCCAACATTCTTCATTTCGCCTTATGTTGCAGAGAAAATCGAGATAAATAATGGAAAATGAAATGATATATATTATGAATTCTCGATAACGGGCGTTTATTCAAAGGAAATATAAGTAGAAAGAGTAGAACGCAATATTTTTCCAAGATTCTTCATTTCGCATGATTTTGCTTAAGAACTCGAGAAAAATAATGGAAAATGATATACTATATTTTAGGAATTCTCGATATTTGCCGTTTGTACAGGGGAAATGTAAGTAAAGCCACAGGAACACCATATTTTTCCAACATCCTTCATTTCATATAAGTAAAAACAGTGGAACGCCATATTTTTCCAAAATTCTTCATTTCGTCTTATTTTGCGATGGAAATCGAAAAAAATAATTGAAAATGATATATTTTATGAATTCTCGATATTGGGCGTTTATTCAAAGGAAATATAAGTAGAAAGAGTAGAACGCAATATTTTTCCAAGATTCTTCATTTCGCATGATTTTGCTTAAGAACTCGAGAAAAATAGTGGAAAATGATATATTTTAGGAATTCTCGATATTGGCCGGTTGTACAGGGCAAATGTAAGTAAAGCCACAGGAACACCATATTTTTCCAACATACTTCATTTCGCCTTATTTTGCAGAGAAAATCGAGATAAATAATGGAAAATGAAATGATATATATTATGAATTCTCGATAACGGGCGTTTATTCAAAGGAAATATAAGTAAAAAGAGTGAAACGCAATATTTTTCCAGGACTCTTCATTTCGCCTGATTTTAGATATATTTTAAGAATTTTCAGTATTGGCCGTTTGTACAGGGGAAATGTAAGTAAAGCCACAGGAACACCATATTTTTCCAACATCCTTCATTTCATATAAATAAAAACAGTGGAACGCCATATTTTTCCAAGATTCTTCATTTCGTCTTATTTTGCGATGGAACTCGAGAAAAATAATTGAAAATGATATATTTTATGAATTCTCGATATTGGGCGTTTATTCAAAGGAAATATAAGTAGAAAGAGTAGAACGCAATATTTTTCCAAGATTCTTCATTTCGCATGATTTTGCTTAAGAACTCGAGAAAAATAATGGAAAATGATATATTTTAGGAATTCTCGATATTGGCCGGTTGTACAGGGGAAATGTGAGTAAAGCCACAGGAACACCATATTTTTCCAACATACTTCATTTCGCCTTATTTTGCAGAGAAAATCGAGATAAATAATGGAAAATGAAATGATATATATTATGAATTCTCGATAACGGGCGTTTATTCAAAGGAAATATAAGTAAAAAGAGTGAAACGCAATATTTTTCCAGGACTCTTCATTTCGCCTGATTTTAGATATATTTTAAGAATTTTCGGTATTGGCCGTTTGTACAGGGGAAATGTAAGTAAAGCCCCAGGAACACCATATTTTTCCAACATCCTTCATTTCATATAAGTAAAAACATTGGAACGCCATATTTTTCCAAGATTCTTCATTTCGTCTTATTTTGCGATGGAAATCGAGAAAAATAATTGAAAATGAAATGATATATATTATGAATTCTCGATAACGGGCGTTTATTCAAAGGAAATATAAGTAGAAAGAGTAGAACGCAATATTTTTCCAAGATTCTTCATTTCGCATGATTTTGCTTAAGAACTCGAGAAAAATAATGGAAAATGATATACTATATTTTAGGAATTCTCGATATTGGCCGGTTGTACAGGGGAAATGTAAGTAAAGCCACAGGAACACCATATTTTTCCAACATTCTTCATTTCGCCTTATGTTGCAGAGAAAATCGAGATAAATAATGGAAAATGAAATGATATATATTATGAATTCTCGATAACGGGCGTTTATTCAAAGGAAATATAAGTAAAAAGAGTGAAACGCAATATTTTTCCAGGACTCTTCATTTCGCCTGATTTTAGATATATTTTAAGAATTTTCGGTATTGGCCGTTTGTACAGGGGAAATGTAAGTAAAGCCACAGGAACACCATATTTTTCCAACATCCTTCATTTCATATAAGTAAAAACAGTGGAACGCCATATTTTTCCAAAATTCTTCATTTCGTCTTATTTTGCGATGGAAATCGAAAAAAATAATTGAAAATGATATATTTTATGAATTCTCGATATTGGGCGTTTATTCAAAGGAAATATAAGTAGAAAGAGTAGAACGCAATATTTTTCCAAGATTCTTCATTTCGCATGATGTTGCTTAAGAACTCGAGAAAAATAGTGGAAAATGATATATTTTAGGAATTCTCGATATTGGCCGGTTGTACAGGGCAAATGTAAGTAAAGCCACAGGAACACCATATTTTACCAGGATTCTTCATTTCGCCTGATTTTTCATATATAATTTAAGAATTTTCGGTATTGGCCGTTTGTACAGGGGAAGTGTAAGTAAAGCCACAGGAACACCATATTTTTCCAACATCCTTCATTTCATATAAGTAAAAACATTGGAACGCCATATTTTTCCAAGATTCTTCATTTCGTCTTATTTTGCGATGGAAATCGAAAAAAATAATTGAAAATGATATATTTTATGAATTCTCGATATTGGGCTTTTATTCAAAGGAAATATAAGTAGAAAGAGTAGAACGCAATATTTTTCCAAGATTCTTCATTTCGCATGATTTTGCTTAAGAACTCGAGAAAAATAATGGAAAATGATATATTTTAGGAATTCTCGATATTGGCCGGTTGTACAGGGGAAATGTAAGTAAAGCCACAGGAACACCATATTTTTCCAACATTCTTCATTTCGCCTTATGTTGCAGAGAAAATCGAGATAAATAATGGAAAATGAAATGATATATATTATGAATTCTCGATAACGGGCGTTTATTCAAAGGAAATATAAGTAAAAAGAGTGAAACGCAATATTTTTCCAGGACTCTTCATTTCGCCTGATTTTAGATATATTTTAAGAATTTTCGGTATTGGCCGTTTGTACAGGGGAAATGTAAGTAAAGCCACAGGAACACCATATTTTTCCAACATCCTTCATTTCATATAAGTAAAAACAGTGGAACGCCATATTTTTTCAAAATTCTTCATTTCGTCTTATTTTGCGATGGAAATCGAAAAAAATAATTGAAAATGATATATTTTATGAATTCTCGATATTGGGCTTTTATTCAAAGGAAATATAAGTAGAAAGAGTAGAACGCAATATTTTTCCAAGATTCTTCATTTCGCATGATTTTGCTTAAGAACTCGAGAAAAATAGTGGAAAATGATATATTTTAGGAATTCTCGATATTGGCCGGTTGTACAGGGGAAATGTAAGTAAAGCCACAGGAACACCATATTTTTCCAACATTCTTCATTTCGCCTTAGTTTGCAGAGGATATCGAGAAAAAGAATGGAAAATGATATATATTATGAATTCTCTATATTGGGTGTTTGTACAAAAAGAAATATAAGTAAAAAGAGTGAACCGCAATATTTTTCCAGGATTCTTTATTTCGCCTGATTTTTCATATATAATTTGAGAATTTTCGGTATTGGCCGTTTGTACAGGGGAGGTGTAAGTAAAGCCACAGGAACACCATATTTTTCCAACATCCTTCATTTCATATAAGTAAAAACAGTGGAACGCCATATTTTTCCAAGATTCTTCATTTCGTCTTATTTTGCATTGGAAATCGAGAAAAATAATTGAAAATGATATATTTTAGGAATTCTCGATATTGGCCGGTTGTACAGGGGAAATGTAAGTAAAGCCACAGGAACACCATATTTTTCCAACATTCTTCATTTCGCCTTATTTTGCAGAGGATATCGAGAAAAAGAATGGAAAATGATATATATTTTGAATTCTCTATATTGGGTGTTTGTACAAAAAGAAATATAAGTAAAAAGAGTGAACCGCAATATTTTTCCAGGATTCTTTATTTCGCCTGATTTTTCATATATAATTTGAGAATTTTCGGTATTGGCCGTTTGTACAGGGGAAATGTAAGTAAAGCCACAGGAACACCATATTTTTCCAACGTCCTTCATTTCATATAAATAAAAACAGTGGAACGCCATATTTTTCCAAGATTCTTCATTTTGTCTTATTTTGCGATGGAACTCGAGAAAAATAATTGAAAATGATATATTTTATGAATTCTCGATATTGGGCGTTTATTCAAAGGAAATATAAGTAGAAAGAGTAGAACGCAATATTTTTCCAAGATTCTTCATTTCGCATGATTTTGCTTAAGAACTCGAGAAAAATAGTGGAAAATGATATATTTTAGGAATTCTCGATATTGGCCGGTTGTACAGGGCAAATGTAAGTAAAGCCACAGGAACACCATATTTTTCCAACATACTTCATTTCGCCTTATTTTGCAGAGAAAATCGAGATAAATAATGGAAAATGAAATGATATATATTATGAATTCTCGATAACGGGCGTTTATTCAAAGGAAATATAAGTAAAAAGAGTGAAACGCAATATTTTTCCAGGACTCTTCATTTCGCCTGATTTTAGATATATTTTAAGAATTTTCGGTATTGGCCGTTTGTACAGGGGAAATGTAAGTAAAGCCACAGGAACACCATATTTTTCCAACATACTTCATTTCATATAAGTTAAAATAGTGGAACGCCATATTTTTCCAAGATTCTTCATTTCGTCTTATTTTGCGATGGAAATCGAGAAAAATAATTGAAAATGATATATTTTATGAATTCTCGATATTGGGCGATTATTCAAAGGAAATATAAGTAGAAAGAGTGGAACGCAATATTTCTCCAGGACTCTTCATTTCGCCTGATTTTTGATATATCTAAAGAATTTTCAGTATTCGCCGTTTGTACAGGAGAAATGTAAGTAAAGCCACAGGAACACCATATTTTTCCAACATTCTTCATTTCGCCTTAGTTTGGAGAGGATATCGAGAAAAAGAATGGAAAATGATATATATTATGAATTCTCTATATTGGGTGTTTGTACAAAAAGAAATATAAGTAAAAAGAGTGAACCGCAATATTTTTCCAGGATTCTTCATTTCGCCTGATTTTTCATATATAATTTAAGAATTTTCGGTATTGGCCGTTTGTACAGGGGAGGTGTAAGTAAAGCCACAGGAACACCATATTTTTCCAACATCCTTCATTTCATATAAGTAAAAACAGTGGAACGCCATATTTTTCCAAGATTCTTCATTTCGTCTTATTTTGCATTGGAAATCGAGAAAAATAATTGAAAATGATATATTTTAGGAATTCTCGATATTGGCCGGTTGTACAGGGGAAATGTAAGTAAAGCCACAGGAACACCATATTTTTCCAACATTCTTCATTTCGCCTTATTTTGCAGAGAAAATCGAGATAAATAATGGAAAATGATATATTTTATGTAGTCTCGATAACGGGCGTTTATTCAAAGGAAATATAAGTAAAAACAGTGGAACGTCATATTTTTCCAGGATTCTTCATTTCGCATGATTTTGCTTAAGAACTCGAGAAAAATAATGGAAAATGATATATTTTAGGAATTCTCGATATTGGCCGGTTGTACAGGGGAAATGTAAGTAAAACCACAGGAACACCATATTTTTCCAACATTCTTCATTTCGCCTTATGTTGCAGAGAAAATCGAGATAAATAATGGAAAATGAAATGATATATATTATGAATTCTCGATAACGGGCGTTTATTCAAAGGAAATATAAGTAAAAAGAGTGAAACGCAATATTTTTCCAGGACTCTTCATTTCGCCTGATTTTAGATATATTTTAAGAATTTTCAGTATTGGCCGTTTGTACAGGGGAAATGTAAGTAAAGCCACAGGAACACCATATTTTTCCAACATCCTTCATTTCATATAAATAAAAACAGTGGAACGCCATATTTTTCCAAGATTCTTCATTTCGTCTTATTTTGCGATGGAACTCGAGAAAAATAATTGAAAATGATATATTTTATGAATTCTCGATATTGGGCGTTTATTCAAAGGAAATATAAGTAGAAAGAGTAGAACGCAATATTTTTCCAAGATTCTTCATTTCGCATGATTTTGCTTAAGAACTCGAGCAAAATAGTGGAAAATGATATATTTTAGGAATTCTCGATATTGGCCGGTTGTACAGGGGAAATGTAAGTAAAGCCACTGGAACACCATATTTTTCCAGGATTCTTCATTTCGCCTGATTTTTCATATATAATTTAAGAATTTTCGGTATTGGCCGTTTGTACAGGGGAAGTGTAAGTAAAGCCACAGGAACACCATATTTTTCCAACATCCTTCATTTCATATAAGTAAAAACATTGGAACGCCATATTTTTCCAAGATTCTTCATTTCGTCTTATTTTGCGATGGAAATCGAAAAAAATAATTGAAAATGATATATTTTATGAATTCTCGATATTGGGCTTTTATTCAAAGGAAATATAAGTAGAAAGAGTAGAACGCAATATTTTTCCAAGATTCTTCATTTCGCATGATTTTGCTTAAGAACTCGAGAAAAATAATGGAAAATGATATATTTTAGGAATTCTCGATATTGGCCGGTTGTACAGGGGAAATGTAAGTAAAGCCACAGGAACACCATATTTTTCCAACATTCTTCACTTCGCCTTATGTTGCAGAGAAAATCGAGATAAATAATGGAAAATGAAATGATATATATTATGAATTCTCGATAACGGGCGTTTATTCAAAGGAAATATAAGTAAAAAGAGTGAAACGCAATATTTTTCCAGGACTCTTCATTTCGCCTGATTTTAGATATATTTTAAGAATTTTCGGTATTGGCCGTTTGTACAGGGGAAATGTAAGTAAAGCCGCAGGAACACCATATTTTTCCAACATTCTTCATTTCATATAAGTAAAAACATTGGAACGCCGTATTTTCCAAGATTCTTCATTTCGTCTTATTTTGCGATGGAAATCGAGAAAAATAATTGAAAATGATATATTTTATGAATTCTCGATATTGGGCTTTTATTCAAAGGAAATATAAGTAGAAAGAGTAGAACGCAATATTTTTCCAAGATTCTTCATTTCGCATGATTTTGCTTAAGAACTCGAGAAAAATAATGGAAAATGATATATTTTAGGAATTCTCGATATTGGCCGGTTGTACAGGGGAAATGTAAGTAAAGCCACAGGAACACCATATTTTTCCAACATTCTTCATTTCGCCTTATGTTGCAGAGAAAATCGAGATAAATAATGGAAAATGAAATGATATATATTATGAATTCTCGATAACGGGCGTTTATTCAAAGGAAATATAAGTAAAAAGAGTGAAACGCAATATTTTTCCAGGACTCTTCATTTCGCCTGATTTTAGATATATTTTAAGAATTTTCGGTATTGGCCGTTTGTACAGGGGAAATGTAAGTAAAGCCACAGGAACACCATATTTTTCCAACATCCTTCATTTCATATAAGTAAAAACAGTGGAACGCCATATTTTTCCAAAATTCTTCATTTCGTCTTATTTTGCGATGGAAATCGAAAAAAATAATTGAAAATGATATATTTTATGAATTCTCGATATTGGGCGTTTATTCAAAGGAATAATAAGTAAAAACAGTGGAACGTCATATTTTTCCAGGATTCTTCATTTCGCATGATTTTGCTTAAGAACTCGAGAAAAATAATGGAAAATGATATATTTTAGGAATTCTCGATATTGGCCGGTTGTACAGGGGAAATGTAAGTAAAACCACAGGAACACCTTATTTTTCCAACATTCTTCATTTCGCCATATGTTGCAGAGAAAATCGAGATAAATAATGGAAAATGAAATGATATATATTATGAATTCTCGATAACGGGCGTTTATTCAAAGGAAATATAAGTAAAAAGAGTGAAACGCAATATTTTTCCAGGACTCTTCATTTCGCCTGATTTTAGATATATTTTAAGAATTTTCGGTATTGGCCGTTTGTACAGGGGAAATGTAAGTAAAGCCACAGGAACACCATATTTTTCCAACGTCCTTCATTTCATATAAATAAAAACAGTGGAACGCCATATTTTTCCAAGATTCTTCATTTTGTCTTATTTTGCGATGGAACTCGAGAAAAATAATTGAAAATGATATATTTTATGAATTCTCGATATTGGGCGTTTATTCAAAGGAAATATAAGTAGAAAGAGTAGAACGCAATATTTTTCCAAGATTCTTCATTTCGCATGATTTTGCTTAAGAACTCGAGAAAAATAATGGAAAATGATATATTTTAGGAATTCTCGATATTGGCCGGTTGTACAGGGGAAATGTGAGTAAAGCCACAGGAACACCATATTTTTCCAACATTCTTCATTTCGCCTTATTTTGCAGAGAAAATCGAGATAAATAATGGAAAATGAAATGATATATATTATGAATTCTCGATAACGGGCGTTTATTCAAAGGAAATATAAGTAAAAAGAGTGAAACGCAATATTTTTCCAGGACTCTTCATTTCGCCTGATTTTAGATATATTTTAAGAATTTTCAGTATTGGCCGTTTGTACAGGGGAAATGTAAGTAAAGCCACAGGAACACCATATTTTTCCAACATCCTTCATTTCATATAAATAAAAACAGTGGAACGCCATATTTTTCCAAGATTCTTCATTTCGTCTTATTTTGCGATGGAACTCGAGAAAAATAATTGAAAATGATATATTTTATGAATTCTCGATATTGGACGTTTATTCAAAGGAAATATAAGTAGAAAGAGTAGAACGCAATATTTTTCCAAGATTCTTCATTTCGCATGATTTTGCTTAAGAACTCGAGAAAAATAATGGAAAATGATATATTTTAGGAATTCTCGATATTGGCCGGTTGTACAGGGGAAATGTGAGAAAAGCCACAGGAACACCATATTTTTCCAACATACTTCATTTCGCCTTATTTTGCAGAGAAAATCGAGATAAATAATGGAAAATGAAATGATATATATTATGAATTCTCGATAACGGGCGTTTATTCAAAGGAAATATAAGTAAAAAGAGTGAAACGCAATATTTTTCCAGGACTCTTCATTTCGCCTGATTTTAGATATATTTTAAGAATTTTCGGTATTGGCCGTTTGTACAGGGGAAATGTAAGTAAAGCCACAGGAACACCATATTTTTCCAACATCCTTCATTTCATATAAGTAAAAACATTGGAACGCCATATTTTTCCAAGATTCTTCATTTCGTCTTATTTTGCGATGGAAATCGAGAAAAATAATTGAAAATGAAATGATATATATTATGAATTCTCGATAACGGGCGTTTATTCAAAGGAAATATAAGTAGAAAGAGTAGAACGCAATATTTTTCCAAGATTCTTCACTTCGCATGATTTTGCTTAAGAACTCGAGAAAAATAATGGAAAATGATATACTATATTTTAGGAATTCTCGATATTGGCCGGTTGTACAGGGGAAATGTAAGTAAAGCCACAGGAACACCATATTTTTCCAACATTCTTCATTTCGCCTTATGTTGCAGAGAAAATCGAGATAAATAATGGAAAATGAAATGATATATATTATGAATTCTCGATAACGGGCGTTTATTCAAAGGAAATATAAGTAAAAAGAGTGAAACGCAATATTTTTCCAGGACTCTTCATTTCGCCTGATTTTAGATATATTTTAAGAATTTTCGGTATTGGCCGTTTGTACAGGGGAAATGTAAGTAAAGCCACAGGAACACCATATTTTTCCAACATCCTTCATTTCATATAAGTAAAAACAGTGGAACGCCATATTTTTCCAAAATTCTTCATTTCGTCTTATTTTGCGATGGAAATCGAAAAAAATAATTGAAAATGATATATTTTATGAATTCTCGATATTGGGCGTTTATTCAAAGGAAATATAAGTAGAAAGAGTAGAACGCAATATTTTTCCAAGATTCTTCATTTCGCATGATTTTGCTTAAGAACTCGAGAAAAATAGTGGAAAATGATATATTTTAGGAATTCTCGATATTGGCCGGTTGTACAGGGCAAATGTAAGTAAAGCCACAGGAACACCATATTTTACCAGGATTCTTCATTTCGCCTGATTTTTCATATATAATTTAAGAATTTTCGGTATTGGCCGTTTGTACAGGGGAAGTGTAAGTAAAGCCACAGGAACACCATATTTTTCCAACATCCTTCATTTCATATAAGTAAAAACATTGGAACGCCATATTTTTCCAAGATTCTTCATTTCGTCTTATTTTGCGATGGAAATCGAAAAAAATAATTGAAAATGATATATTTTATGAATTCTCGATATTGGGCTTTTATTCAAAGGAAATATAAGTAGAAAGAGTAGAACGCAATATTTTTCCAAGATTCTTCATTTCGCATGATTTTGCTTAAGAACTCGAGAAAAATAATTGAAAATGATATATTTTAGGAATTCTCGATATTGGCCGGTTGTACAGGGGAAATGTAAGTAAAGCCACAGGAATACCATATTTTTCCAACATTCTTCATTTCGCCTTATGTTGCAGAGAAAATCGAGATAAATAATGGAAAATGAAATGATATATATTATGAATTCTCGATAACGGGCGTTTATTCAAAGGAAATATAAGTAAAAAGAGTGAAACGCAATATTTTTCCAGGACTCTTCATTTCGCCTGATTTTAGATATATTTTAAGAATTTTCGGTATTGGCCGTTTGTACAGGGGAAATGTAAGTAAAGCCACAGGAACACCATATTTTTCCAACATCCTTCATTTCATATAAGTAAAAACAGTGGAACGCCATATTTTTCCAAAATTCTTCATTTCGTCTTATTTTGCGATGGAAATCGAAAAAAATAATTGAAAATGATATATTTTATGAATTCTCGATATTGGGCTTTTATTCAAAGGAAATATAAGTAGAAAGAGTAGAACGCAATATTTTTCCAAGATTCTTCATTTCGCATGATTTTGCTTAAGAACTCGAGAAAAATAGTGGAAAATGATATATTTTAGGAATTCTCGATATTGGCCGGTTGTACAGGGGAAATGTAAGTAAAGCCACAGGAACACCATATTTTTCCAACA
Organism: Anthrax anthrax; assembly: GCA_963971155.1. Lineage (NCBI taxonomy): Eukaryota > Metazoa > Arthropoda > Insecta > Diptera > Bombyliidae > Anthrax > Anthrax anthrax. The sequence goes on from OZ020118.1 coordinate 21,027,244, forward strand.
TTCTTCATTTCGCCTTATTTTGCAGAAAAAATCGAGATAAATAATGGAAAATGAAATGATATATATTATGAATTCTCGATATTGGGCGTTTATTCAAAGGAAATATAAGTAAAAAGAGTAAACCGCAATATTTTTCCAGGATTCTTCATTTCGCCTGATTTTTCATATATAATTTAAGAATTTTCGGTATTGGCCGTTTGTACAGGGGAAGTGTAAGTAAAGCCACAGGAACACCATATTTTTCCAACATCCTTCATTTCATATAAGTAAAAACATTGGAACGCCGTATTTTCCAAGATTCTTCATTTCGTCTTATTTTGCGATGGAAATCGAGAAAAATAATTGAAAATGATATATTTTATGAATTCTCGATATTGGGCTTTTATTCAAAGGAAATATAAGTAGAAAGAGTAGAACGCAATATTTTTCCAAGATTCTTCATTTCGCATGATTTTGCTTAAGAACTCGAGAAAAATAATGGAAAATGATATATTTTAGGAATTCTCGATATTGGCCGGTTGTACAGGGGAAATGTAAGTAAAGCCACAGGAACACCATATTTTTCCAACATTCTTCATTTCGCCTTATGTTGCAGAGAAAATCGAGATAAATAATGGAAAATGAAATGATATATATTATGAATTCTCGATAACGGGCGTTTATTCAAAGGAAATATAAGTAAAAAGAGTGAAACGCAATATTTTTCCAGGAATCTTCATTTCGCCTGATTTTGCGATGGAACTCGAGAAAAATAATTGAAAATGATATATTTTATGAATTCTCGATATTGGGCGTTTATTCAAAGGAAATATAAGTAGAAAGAATAGAACGCAATATTTTTCCAAGATTCTTCATTTCGCATGATTTTGCTTAAGAACTCGAGAAAAATAATGGAAAATGATATATTTTAGGAATTCTCGATATTGGCCGGTTGTACAGGGGAAATGTGAGTAAAGCCACAGGAACACCATATTTTTCCAACATACTTCATTTCGCCCTATTTTGCAGAGAAAATCGAGATAAATAATGGAAAATGAAATGATATATATTATGAATTCTCGATAACGGGCGTTTATTCAAAGGAAATATAAGTAAAAAGAGTGAAACGCAATATTTTTCCAGGACTCTTCATTTCGCCTGATTTTAGATATATTTTAAGAATTTTCGGTATTGGCCGTTTGTACAGGGGAAATGTAAGTAAAGCCACAGGAACACCATATTTTTCCAACATCCTTCATTTCATATAAGTAAAAACATTGGAACGCCATATTTTTCCAAGATTCTTCATTTCGTCTTATTTTGCGATGGAAATCGAGAAAAATAATTGAAAATGAAATGATATATATTATGAATTCTCGATAACGGGCGTTTATTCAAAGGAAATATAAGTAGAAAGAGTAGAACGCAATATTTTTCCAAGATTCTTCATTTCGCATGATTTTGCTTAAGAACTCGAGAAAAATAATGGAAAATGATATACTATATTTTAGGAATTCTCGATATTGGCCGGTTGTACAGGGGAAATGTAAGTAAAGCCACAGGAACACCATATTTTTCCAACATTCTTCATTTCGCCTTATGTTGCAGAGAAAATCGAGATAAATAATGGAAAATGAAATGATATATATTATGAATTCTCGATAACGGGCGTTTATTCAAAGGAAATATAAGTAAAAAGAGTGAAACGCAATATTTTTCCAGGACTCTTCATTTCGCCTGATTTTAGATATATTTTAAGAATTTTCGGTATTGGCCGTTTGTACAGGGGAAATGTAAGTAAAGCCACAGGAACACCATATTTTTCCAACATCCTTCATTTCATATAAGTAAAAACAGTGGAACGCCATATTTTTCCAAAATTCTTCATTTCGTCTTATTTTGCGATGGAAATCGAAAAAAATAATTGAAAATGATATATTTTATGAATTCTCGATATTGGGCGTTTATTCAAAGGAAATATAAGTAGAAAGAGTAGAACGCAATATTTTTCCAAGATTCTTCATTTCGCATGATTTTGCTTAAGAACTCGAGAAAAATAGTGGAAAATGATATATTTTAGGAATTCTCGATATTGGCCGGTTGTACAGAGCAAATGTAAGTAAAGCCACAGGAACACCATATTTTACCAGGATTCTTCATTTCGCCTGATTTTTCATATATAATTTAAGAATTTTCGGTATTGGCCGTTTGTACAGGGGAAGTGTAAGTAAAGCCACAGGAACACCATATTTTTCCAACATCCTTCATTTCATATAAGTAAAAACATTGGAACGCCATATTTTTCCAAGATTCTTCATTTCGTCTTATTTTGCGATGGAAATCGAAAAAAATAATTGAAAATGATATATTTTATGAATTCTCGATATTGGGCTTTTATTCAAAGGAAATATAAGTAGAAAGAGTAGAACGCAATATTTTTCCAAGATTCTTCATTTCGCATGATTTTGCTTAAGAACTCGAGAAAAATAGTGGAAAATGATATATTTTAGGAATTCTCGATATTGGCCGGTTGTACAGGGCAAATGTAAGTAAAGCCACAGGAACACCATATTTTACCAGGATTCTTCATTTCGCCTGATTTTTCATATATAATTTAAGAATTTTCGGTATTGGCCGTTTGTACAGGGGAAGTGTAAGTAAAGCCACAGGAACACCATATTTTTCCAACATCCTTCATTTCATATAAGTAAAAACATTGGAACGCCATATTTTTCCAAGATTCTTCATTTCGTCTTATTTTGCGATGGAAATCGAAAAAAATAATTGAAAATGATATATTTTATGAATTCTCGATATTGGGCTTTTATTCAAAGGAAATATAAGTAGAAAGAGTAGAACGCAATATTTTTCCAAGATTCTTCATTTCGCATGATTTTGCTTAAGAACTCGAGAAAAATAATGGAAAATGATATATTTTAGGAATTCTCGATATTGGCCGGTTGTACAGGGGAAATGTAAGTAAAGCCACAGGAACACCATATTTTTCCAACATTCTTCATTTCGCCTTATGTTGCAGAGAAAATCGAGATAAATAATGGAAAATGAAATGATGTATATTATGAATTCTCGATAACGGGCGTTTATTCAAAGGAAATATAAGTAAAAAGAGTGAAACGCAATATTTTTCCAGGACTCTTCATTTCGCCTGATTTTAGATATATTTTAAGAATTTTCGGTATTGGCCGTTTGTACAGGGGAAATGTAAGTAAAGCCACAGGAACACCATATTTTTCCAACATCCTTCATTTCATATAAGTAAAAACAGTGGAACGCCATATTTTTCCAAAATTCTTCATTTCGTCTTATTTTGCGATGGAAATCGAAAAAAATAATTGAAAATGATATATTTTATGAATTCTCGATATTGGGCTTTTATTCAAAGGAAATATAAGTAGAAAGAGTAGAACGCAATATTTTTCCAAGATTCTTCATTTCGCATGATTTTGCTTAAGAACTCGAGAAAAATAGTGGAAAATGATATATTTTAGGAATTCTCGATATTGGCCGGTTGTACAGGGGAAATGTAAGTAAAGCCACAGGAGCACAATATTTTTCCAACATTCTTCATTTCGCCTTATTTTGCAGAAAAAATCGAGATAAATAATGGAAAATGAAATGATATATATTATGAATTCTCGATATTGGACGTTTATTCAAAGGAAATATAAGTAAAAAGAGTAAACCGCAATATTTTTCCAGGATTCTTCATTTCGCCTGATTTTTCATATATAATTTAAGAATTTTCGGTATTGGCCGTTTGTACAGGGGAAGTGTAAGTAAAGCCACAGGAACACCATATTTTTCCAACATCCTTCATTTCATATAAGTAAAAACATTGGAACGCCGTATTTTCCAAGATTCTTCATTTCGTCTTATTTTGCGATGGAAATCGAGAAAAATAATTGAAAATGATATATTTTATGAATTCTCGATATTGGGCTTTTATTCAAAGGAAATATAAGTAGAAAGAGTAGAACGCAATATTTTTCCAAGATTCTTCATTTCGCATGATTTTGCTTAAGAACTCGAGAAAAATAATGGAAAATGATATATTTTAGGAATTCTCGATATTGGCCGATTGTACAGGGGAAATGTGAGTAAAGCCACAGGAACACCATATTTTTCCAACATACTTCATTTCGCCTTATTTTGCAGAGAAAAGCGAGATAAATAATGGAAAATGAAATGATATATATTATGAATTCTCGATAACGGGCGTTTATTCAAAGGAAATATAAGTAAAAAGAGTGAAACGCAATATTTTTCCAGGACTCTTCATTTCGCCTGATTTTAGATATATTTTAAGAATTTTCGGTATTGGCCGTTTGTACAGGGGAAATGTAAGTAAAGCCACAGGAACACCATATTTTTTCAACATCCTTCATTTCATATAAGTAAAAACATTGGAACGCCATATTTTTCCAAGATTCTTAATTTCGTCTTATTTTGCGATGGAAATCGAGAAAAATAATTGAAAATGAAATGATATATATTATGAATTCTCGATAACGGGCGTTTATTCAAAGGAAATATAAGTAGAAAGAGTAGAACGCAATATTTTTCCAAGATTCTTCATTTCGCATGATTTTGCTTAAGAACTCGAGAAAAATAATGGAAAATGATATACTATATTTTAGGAATTCTCGATATTGGCCGGTTGTACAGGGGAAATGTAAGTAAAGCCACAGGAACACCATATTTTTCCAACATTCTTCATTTCGCCTTATGTTGCAGAGAAAATCGAGATAAATAATGGAAAATGAAATGATATATATTATGAATTCTCGATAACGGGCGTTTATTCAAAGGAAATATAAGTAAAAAGAGTGAAACGCAATATTTTTCCAGGACTCTTCATTTCGCCTGATTTTAGATATATTTTAAGAATTTTCGGTATTGGCCGTTTGTACAGGGGAAATGTAAGTAAAGCCACAGGAACACCATATTTTTCCAACATCCTTCATTTCATATAAGTAAAAACAGTGGAACGCCATATTTTTCCAAAATTCTTCATTTCGTCTTATTTTGCGATGGAAATCGAAAAAAATAATTGAAAATGATATATTTTATGAATTCTCGATATTGGGCGTTTATTCAAAGGAAATATAAGTAGAAAGAGTAGAACGCAATATTTTTCCAAGATTCTTCATTTCGCATGATTTTGCTTAAGAACTCGAGAAAAATAGTGGAAAATGATATATTTTAGGAATTCTCGATATTGGCCGGTTGTACAGAGCAAATGTAAGTAAAGCCACAGGAACACCATATTTTACCAGGATTCTTCATTTCGCCTGATTTTTCATATATAATTTAAGAATTTTCGGTATTGGCCGTTTGTACAGGGGAAGTGTAAGTAAAGCCACAGGAACACCATATTTTTCCAACATCCTTCATTTCATATAAGTAAAAACATTGGAACGCCATATTTTTCCAAGATTCTTCATTTCGTCTTATTTTGCGATGGAAATCGAAAAAAATAATTGAAAATGATATAAGTATTTTATGAATTCTCGATATTGGGCTTTTATTCAAAGGAAATATAAGTAGAAAGAGTAGAACGCAATATTTTTCCAAGATTCTTCATTTCGCATGATTTTGCTTAAGAACTCGAGAAAAATAATGGAAAATGATATATTTTAGGAATTCTCGATATTGGCCGGTTGTACAGGGGAAATGTAAGTAAAGCCACAGGAACACCATATTTTTCCAACATTCTTCATTTCGCCTTATGTTGCAGAGAAAATCGAGATAAATAATGGAAAATGAAATGATATATATTATGAATTCTCGATAACGGGCGTTTATTCAAAGGAAATATAAGTAAAAAGAGTGAAACGCAATATTTTTCGAGGACTCTTCATTTCGCCTGATTTTAGATATATTTTAAGAATTTTCGGTATTGGCCGTTTGTACAGGGGAAATGTAAGTAAAGCCACAGGAACACTATATTTTTCCAACATCCTTCATTTCATATAAGTAAAAACAGTGGAACGCCATATTTTTCCAAAATTCTTCATTTCGTCTTATTTTGCGATGGAAATCGAGAAAAATAATTGAAAATGAAATGATATATATTATGAATTCTCGATAACGGGCGTTTATTCAAAGGAAATATAAGTAGAAAGAGTAGAACGCAATATTTTTCCAAGATTCTTCATTTCGCATGATTTTGCTTAAGAACTCGAGAAAAATAATGGAAAATGATATACTATATTTTAGGAATTCTCGATATTGGCCGGTTGTACAGGGGAAATGTAAGTAAAGCCACAGGAACACCATATTTTTCCAACATTCTTCATTTCGCCTTATGTTGCAGAGAAAATCGAGATAAATAATGGAAAATGAAATGATATATATTATGAATTCTCGATAACGGGCGTTTATTCAAAGGAAATATAAGTAAAAAGAGTGAAACGCAATATTTTTCCAGGACTCTTCATTTCGCCTGATTTTAGATATATTTTAAGAATTTTCGGTATTGGCCGTTTGTATAGGGGAAATGTAAGTAAAGCCACAGGAACACCATATTTTTCCAACATCCTTCATTTCATATAAGTAAAAACAGTGGAACGCCATATTTTTCCAAAATTCTTCATTTCGTCTTATTTTGCGATGGAAATCGAAAAAAATAATTGAAAATGATATATTTTATGAATTCTCGATATTGGGCGTTTATTCAAAGGAAATATAAGTAGAAAGAGTAGAACGCAATATTTTTCCAAGATTCTTCATTTCGCATGATTTTGCTTAAGAACTTGAGAAAAATAGTGGAAAATGATATATTTTAGGAATTCTCGATATTGGCCGGTTGTACAGGGCAAATGTAAGTAAAGCCACAGGAACACCATATTTTACCAGGATTCTTCATTTCGCCTGATTTTTCATATATAATTTAAGAATTGTCGGTATTGGCCGTTTGTACAGGGGAAGTGTAAGTAAAGCCACAGGAACACCATATTTTTCCAACATCCTTCATTTCATATAAGTAAAAACATTGGAACGCCATATTTTTCCAAGATTCTTCATTTCGTCTTATTTTGCGATGGAAATCGAAAAAAATAATTGAAAATGATATATTTTATGAATTCTCGATATTGGGCTTTTATTCAAAGGAAATATAAGTAGAAAGAGTAGAACGCAATATTTTTCCAAGATTCTTCATTTCGCATGATTTTGCTTAAGAACTCGAGAAAAATAATGGCAAATGATATACTATATTTTAGGAATTCTCGATATTGGCCGGTTGTACAGGGGAAATGTAAGTAAAGCCACAGGAACACCATATTTTTCCAACATTCTTTATTTCGCCTTATGTTGCAGAGAAAATCGAGATAAATAATGGAAAATGAAATGATATATATTATGAATTCTCGATAACGGGCGTTTATTCAAAGGAAATATAAGTAAAAAGAGTGAAACGCAATATTTTTCCAGGACTCTTCATTTCGCCTGATTTTAGATATATTTTAAGAATTTTCGGTATTGGCCGTTTGTACAGGGGAAATGTAAGTAAAGCCACAGGAACACCATATTTTTCCAACATCCTTCATTTCATATAAGTAAAAACAGTGGAACGCCATATTTTTCCAAAATTCTTCATTTCGTCTTATTTTGCGATGGAAATCGAAAAAAATAATTGAAAATGATATATTTTATGAATTCTCGATATTGGCCGGTTGTACAGGGGAAATGTAAGTAAAGCCGCAGGAACACCATATTTTACCAGGATTCTTCATTTCGCCTGATTTTTCATATATAATTTAAGAATTTTCGGTATTGGCCGTTTGTACAGGGGAAGTGTAAGTAAAGCCACAGGAACACCATATTTTTCCAACATCCTTCATTTCATATAAGTAAAAACATTGGAACGCCATATTTTTCCAAGATTCTTCATTTCGTCTTATTTTGCTATGGAAATCGAAAAAAATAATTGAAAATGATATATTTTATGAATTCTCGATATTGGGCTTTTATTCAAAGGAAATATAAGTAGAAAGAGTAGAACGCAATATTTTTCCAAGATTCTTCATTTCGCATGATTTTGCTTAAGAACTCGAGAAAAATAATGGAAAATGATATATTTTAGGAATTCTCGATATTGGCCGGTTGTACAGGGGAAATGTAAGTAAAGCCACAGGAACACCATATTTTTCCAACATTCTTCATTTCGCCTTATGTTGCAGAGAAAATCGAGATAAATAATGGAAAATGAAATGATATATATTATGAATTCTCGATAACGGGCGTTTATTCAAAGGAAATATAAGTAAAAAGAGTGAAACGCAATATTTTTCGAGGACTCTTCATTTCGCCTGATTTTAGATATATTTTAAGAATTTTCGGTATTGGCCGTTTGTACAGGGGAAATGTAAGTAAAGCCACAGGAACACCATATTTTTCCAACATCCTTCATTTCATATAAGTAAAAACAGTGGAACGCCATATTTTTCCAAAATTCTTCATTTCGTCTTATTTTGCGATGGAAATCGAGAAAAATAATTGAAAATGAAATGATATATATTATGAATTCTCGATAACGGGCGTTTATTCAAAGGAAATATAAGTAGAAAGAGTAGAACGCAATATTTTTCCAAGATTCTTCATTTCGCATGATTTTGCTTAAGAACTCGAGAAAAATAATGAAAAATGATATACTATATTTTAGGAATTCTCGATATTGGCCGGTTGTACAGGGGAAATGTAAGTAAAGCCACAGGAACACCATATTTTTCCAACATTCTTCATTTCGCCTTATGTTGCAGAGAAAATCGAGATAAATAATGGAAAATGAAATGATATATATTATGAATTCTCGATAACGGGCGTTTATTCAAAGGAAATATAAGTAAAAAGAGTGAAACGCAATATTTTTCGAGGACTCTTCATTTCGCCTGATTTTAGATATATTTTAAGAATTTTCGGTATTGGCCGTTTGTACAGGGGAAATGTAAGTAAAGCCACAGGAACACCATATTTTTCCAACATCCTTCATTTCATATAAGTAAAAACAGTGGAACGCCATATTTTTCCAAAATTCTTCATTTCGTCTTATTTTGCGATGGAAATCGAAAAAAATAATTGAAAATGATATATTTTATGAATTCTCGATATTGGGCGTTTATTCAAAGGAAATATAAGTAGAAAGAGTAGAACGCAATATTTTTCCAAGATTCTTCATTTCGCATGATTTTGCTTAAGAACTCGAGAAAAATAGTGGAAAATGATATATTTTAGGAATTCTCGATATTGGCCGGTTGTACAGGGCAAATGTAAGTAAAGCCACAGGAACACCATATTTTACCAGGATTCTTCATTTCGCCTGATTTTTCATATATAATTTAAGAATTTTCGGTATTGGCCGTTTGTACAGGGGAAGTGTAAGTAAAGCCACAGGAACACCATATTTTTCCAACATCCTTCATTTCATATAAGTAAAAACATTGGAACGCCATATTTTTCCAAGATTCTTCATTTCGTCTTATTTTGCGATGGAAATCGAAAAAAATAATTGAAAATGATATATTTTATGAATTCTCGATATTGGGCTTTTATTCAAAGGAAATATAAGTAGAAAGAGTAGAACGCAATATTTTTCCAAGATTCTTCATTTCGCATGATTTTGCTTAAGAACTCGAGAAAAATAATGGAAAATGATATACTATATTTTAGGAATTCTCGATATTGGCCGGTTGTACAGGGGAAATGTAAGTAAAGCCACAGGAACACCATATTTTTCCAACATTCTTTATTTCGCCTTATGTTGCAGAGAAAATCGAGATAAGTAATGGAAAATGAAATGATATATATTATGAATTCTCGATAACGGGCGTTTATTCAAAGGAAATATAAGTAAAAAGAGTGAAACGCAATATTTTTCCAGGACTCTTCATTTCGCCTGATTTTAGATATATTTTAAGAATTTTCGGTATTGGCCGTTTGTACAGGGGAAATGTAAGTAAAGCCACAGGAACACCATATTTTTCCAACATCCTTCATTTCATATAAGTAAAAACAGTGGAACGCCATATTTTTCCAAAATTCTTCATTTCGTCTTATTTTGCGATGGAAATCGAAAAAAATAATTGAAAATGATATATTTTATGAATTCTCGATATTGGCCGGTTGTACAGGGGAAATGTAAGTAAAGCCACAGGAACACCATATTTTACCAGGATTCTTCATTTCGCCTGATTTTTCATATATAATTTAAGAATTTTCGGTATTGGCCGTTTGTACAGGGGAAGTGTAAGTAAAGCCACAGGAACACCATATTTTTCCAACATCCTTCATTTCATATAAGTAAAAACATTGGAACGCCATATTTTTCCAAGATTCTTCATTTCGTCTTATTTTGCGATGGAAATCGAAAAAAATAATTGAAAATGATATATTTTATGAATTCTCGATATTGGGCTTTTATTCAAAGGAAATATAAGTAGAAAGAGTGGAACGCAATATTTTTCCAAGATTCTTCATTTCGCATGATTTTGCTTAAGAACTCGAGAAAAATAGTGGAAAATGATATATTTTAGGAATTCTCGATATTGGCCGGTTGTACAGGGCAAATGTAAGTAAAGCCACAGGAACACCATATTTTACCAGGATTCTTCATTTCGCCTGATTTTTCATATATAATTTAAGAATTTTCGGTATTGGCCGTTTGTACAGGGGAAGTGTAAGTAAAGCCACAGGAACACCATATTTTTCCAACATCCTTCATTTCATATAAGTAAAAACATTGGAACGCCATATTTTTCCAAGATTCTTCATTTCGTCTTATTTTGCGATGGAAATCGAAAAAAATAATTGAAAATGATATATTTTATGAATTCTCGATATTGGGCTTTTATTCAAAGGAAATATAAGTAGAAAGAGTAGAACGCAATATTTTTCCAAGATTCTTCATTTCGCATGATTTTGCTTAAGAACTCGAGAAAAATAATGGAAAATGATATACTATATTTTAGGAATTCTCGATATTGGCCGGTTGTACAGGGGAAATGTAAGTAAAGCCACAGGAACACCATATTTTTCCAACATTCTTCATTTCGCCTTATGTTGCAGAGAAAATCGAGATAAATAATGGAAAATGAAATGATATATATTGTGAATTCTCGATAACGGGCGTTTATTCAAAGGAAATATAAGTAAAAAGAGTGAAACGCAATATTTTTCGAGGACTCTTCATTTCGCCTGATTTTAGATATATTTTAAGAATTTTCGGTATTGGCCGTTTGTACAGGGGAAATGTAAGTAAAGCCACAGGAACACCATATTTTTCCAACATCCTTCATTTCATATAAGTAAAAACAGTGGAACGCCATATTTTTCCAAAATTCTTCATTTCGTCTTATTTTGCGATGGAAATCGAAAAAAATAATTGAAAATGATATATTTTATGAATTCTCGATATTGGGCTTTTATTCAAAGGAAATATAAGTAGAAAGAGTAGAACGCAATATTTTTCCAAGATTCTTCATTTCGCATGATTTTGCTTAAGAACTCGAGAAAAATAATGGAAAATGATATATTTTAGGAATTTTCGATATTGGCCGGTTGTACAGGGGAAATGTAAGTAAAGCCACAGGAACACCATATTTTTCCAACATTCTTCATTTCGCCTTATGTTGCAGAGAAAATCGAGATAAATAATGGAAAATGAAATGATATATATTATGAATTCTCGATAACGGGCGTTTATTCAAAGGAAATATAAGTAAAAAGAGTGAAACGCAATATTTTTCCAGGACTCTTCATTTCGCCTGATTTTAGATATATTTTAAGAATTTTCGGTATTGGCCGTTTGTACAGGGGAAATGTAAGTAAAGCCACAGGAACACCATATTTTTCCAACATCCTTCATTTCATATAAGTAAAAACAGTGGAACGCCATATTTTTCCAAAATTCTTCATTTCGTCTTATTTTGCGATGGAAATCGAAAAAAATAATTGAAAATGATATATTTTATGAATTCTCGATATTGGGCGTTTATTCAAAGGAAATATAAGTAGCAAGAGTAGAACGCAATATTTTTCCAAGATTCTTCATTTCGCATGATTTTGCTTAAGAACTCGAGAAAAATAGTGGAAAATGATATATTTTAGGAATTCTCGATATTGGCCGGTTGTACAGGGGAAATGTAAGTAAAGCCACAGGAACACCATATTTTTCCAACATTCTTCATTTCGCCTTATTTTGCAGAAAAAATCGAGATAAATAATGGAAAATGAAATGATATATATTATGAATTCTCGATATTGGGCGTTTATTCAAAGGAAATATAAGTAAAAAGAGTAAACCGCAATATTTTTCCAGGATTCTTCATTTCGCCTGATTTTTCATATATAATTTAAGAATTTTCGGTATTGGCCGTTTGTACAGGGGAAGTGTAAGTAAAGCCACAGGAACACCATATTTTTCCAACATCCTTCATTTCATATAAGTAAAAACATTGGAACGCCGTATTTTCCAAGATTCTTCATTTCGTCTTATTTTGCGATGGAAATCGAGAAAAATAATTGAAAATGATATATTTTATGAATTCTCGATATTGGGCTTTTATTCAAAGGAAATATAAGTAGAAAGAGTAGAACGCAATATTTTTCCAAAATTCTTCATTTCGCATGATTTTGCTTAAGAACTCGAGAAAAATAGTGGAAAATGATATATTTTAGGAATTCTCGATATTGGCCGGTTGTACAGGGGAAATGTAAGTAAAGCCACAGGAACACCATATTTTTCCAACATTCTTCATTTCGCCTTATTTTGCAGAGAAAATCGAGATAAATAATGGAAAATGAAATGATATATATTATGAATTCTCGATATTGGGCGTTTATTCAAAGGAAATATAAGTAAAAAGAGTGAACCGCAATATTTTTCCAGGATTCTTCATTTCGCCTGATTTTTCATATATAATTTAAGAATTTTCGGTATTGGCCGTTTGTACAGGGGAAGTGTAAGTAAAGCCAAAGGAACACCATATTTTTCCAACATCCTTCATTTCATATAAGTAAAAACATTGGAACGCCATATTTTTCCAAGATTCTTCATTTCGTCTTATTTTGCGATGGAAATCGAGAAAAATAATTGAAAATGATATATTTTATGAATTCTCGATATTGGGCTTTTATTGAAAGGAAATATAAGTAGAAAGAGTAGAACGCAATATTTTTCCAAGATTCTTCATTTCGCATGATTTTGCTTAAGAACTCGAGAAAAATAATGGAAAATGATATATTTTAGGAATTCTCGATATTGGCCGGTTGTACAGGGGAAATGTAAGTAAAGCCACAGGAACACCATATTTTTCCAACATTCTTCATTTCGCCTTATTTTGCAGAGAAAATCGAGATAAATAATGGAAAATGAAATGATATATATTATGAATTCTCGATATTGGGCGTTTATTCAAAGGAAATATAAGTAAAAAGAGTGAACCGCAATATTTTTCCAGGATTCTTCATTTCGCCTGATTTTTCATATATATTTTAAGAATTTTCGGTATTGGCCGTTTGTACAGGGGAAATGTAAGTAAAGCCACAGGAACACCATATTTTTCCAACATCCTTCATTTCATATAAGTAAAAACAGTGGAACGCCATATTTTTCCAAAATTCTTCATTTCGTCTTATTTTGCGATGGAAATCGAAAAAAATAATTGAAAATGATATATTTTATGAATTCTCGATAGTGGGCGTTTATTCAAAGGAAATATAAGTAGAAAGAGTAGAACGCAATATTTTTCCAAGATTCTTCATTTCGCATGATTTTGCTTAAGAACTCGAGAAAAATAATGGAAAATGATATATTTTAGGAATTCTCGATATTGGCCGGTTGTACAGGGGAAATGTAAGTAAAGCCACAGGAACACCATATTTTTCCAACATTCTTCACTTCGCCTTATGTTGCAGAGAAAATCGAGATAAATAATGGAAAATGAAATGATATATATTATGAATTCTCGATAACGGGCGTTTATTCAAAGGAAATATAAGTAGAAAGAGTAGAATGCAATATTTTTCCAAGATTCTTCATTTCGCATGATTTTGCTTAAGAACTCGAGAAAAATAGTGGAAAATGATATATTTTAGGAATTCTCGATATTGGCCGGTTGTACAGGGGAAATGTAAGTAAAGCCACAGGAACACCATATTTTTCCAACATCCTTCATTTCGCCTTATGTTGCAGAGAAAATCGAGATAAATAATGGAAAATGAAATGATATATATTATGAATTCTCGATAACGGGCGTTTATTCAAAGGAAATATAAGTAAAAAGAGTGAAACGCAATATTTTTCCAGGACTTTACATTTCGCCTGATTTTAGATATATTTTAAGAATTTTCGGTATTGGCCGTTTGTACAGGGGAAATGTAAGTAAAGCCACAGGAACACCATATTTTTCCAACATCCTTCATTTCATATAAATAAAAACAGTGGAACGCCATATTTTTCCAAGATTCTTCATTTCGTCTTATTTTGCGATGGAACTCGAGAAAAATAATTGAAAATGATATATTTTATGAATTCTCGATATTGGGCGTTTATTCAAAGGAAATATAAGTAGAAAGAGTAGAACGCAATATTTTTCCAAAATTCTTCATTTCGCATGATTTTGCTTAAGAACTCGAGAAAAATAGTGGAAAATGATATATTTTAGGAATTCTCGATATTGGCCGGTTGTACAGGGGAAATGTAAGTAAAGCCACAGGAACACCATATTTTTCCAACATCCTTCATTTCATATAAGTAAAAACATTGGAACGCCGTATTTTCCAAGATTCTTCATTTCGTCTTATTTTGCGATGGAAATCGAGAAAAATAATTGAAAATGATATATTTTATGAATTCTCGATATTGGGCTTTTATTCAAAGGAAATATAAGTAGAAAGAGTAGAACGCAATATTTTTCCAAGATTCTTCATTTCGCATGATTTTGCTTAAGAACTCGAGAAAAATAATGGAAAATGATATACTATATTTTAGGAATTCTCGATATTGGCCGGTTGTACAGGGGAAATGTAAGTAAAGCCACAGGAACACCATATTTTTCCAACATTCTTCATTTCGCCTTATGTTGCAGAGAAAATCGAGATAAATAATGGAAAATGAAATGATATATATTGTGAATTCTCGATAACGGGCATTTATTCGAAGGAAATATAAGTAAAAAGAGTGAAACGCAATATTTTTCGAGGACTCTTCATTTCGCCTGATTTTAGATATATTTTAAGAATTTTCGGTATTGGCCGTTTGTACAGGGGAAATGTAAGTAAAGCCACAGGAACACCATATTTTTCCAACATCCTTCATTTCATATACGTAAAAACAGTGGAACGCCATATTTTTCCAAAATTCTTCATTTCGTCTTATTTTGCGATGGAAATCGAAAAAAATAATTGAAAATGATATATTTTATGAATTCTCGATATTGGGCTTTTATTCAAAGGAAATATAAGTAGAAAGAGTAGAACGCAATATTTTTCCAAGATTCTTCATTTCGCATGATTTTGCTTAAGAACTCGAGAAAAATAATGGAAAATGATATATTTTAGGAATTTTCGATATTGGCCGGTTGTACAGGGGAAATGTAAGTAAAGCCACAGGAACACCATATTTTTCCAACATTCTTCATTTCGCCTTATGTTGCAGAGAAAATCGAGATAAATAATGGAAAATGAAATGATATATATTATGAATTCTCGATAACGGGCGTTTATTCAAAGGAAATATAAGTAAAAAGAGTGAAACGCAATATTTTTCCAGGACTCTTCATTTCGCCTGATTTTAGATATATTTTAAGAATTTTCGGTATTGGCCGTTTGTACAGGGGAAATGTAAGTAAAGCCACAGGAACACCATATTTTTCCAACATCCTTCATTTCATATAAGTAAAAACAGTGGAACGCCATATTTTTCCAAAATTCTTCATTTCGTCTTATTTTGCGATGGAAATCGAAAAAAATAATTGAAAATGATATATTTTATGAATTCTCGATATTGGGCTTTTATTCAAAGGAAATATAAGTAGAAAGAGTAGAACGCAATATTTTTCCAAGATTCTTCATTTCGCATGATTTTGCTTAAGAACTCGAGAAAAATAATTGAAAATGATATATTTTATGAATTCTCGATATTGGCCGGTTGTACAGGGGAAATGTAAGTAAAGCCACAGGAACACCATATTTTACCAGGATTCTTCATTTCGCCTGATTTTTCATATATAATTTAAGAATTTTCGGTATTGGCCGTTTGTACAGGGGAAGTGTAAGTAAAGCCACAGGAACACCATATTTTTCCAACATCCTTCATTTCATATAAGTAAAAACATTGGAACGCCATATTTTTCCAAGATTCTTCATTTCGTCTTATTTTGCGATGGAAATCGAAAAAAATAATTGAAAATGATATATTTTATGAATTCTCGATATTGGGCTTTTATTCAAAGGAAATATAAGTAGAAAGAGTGGAACGCAATATTTTTCCAAGATTCTTCATTTCGCATGATTTTGCTTAAGAACTCGAGAAAAATAGTGGAAAATGATATATTTTAGGAATTCTCGATATTGGCCGGTTGTACAGGGCAAATGTAAGTAAAGCCACAGGAACACCATATTTTACCAGGATTCTTCATTTCGCCTGATTTTTCATATATAATTTAAGAATTTTCGGTATTGGCCGTTTGTACAGGGGAAGTGTAAGTAAAGCCACAGGAACACCATATTTTTCCAACATCCTTCATTTCATATAAGTAAAAACATTGGAACGCCATATTTTTCCAAGATTCTTCATTTCGTCTTATTTTGCGATGGAAATCGAAAAAAATAATTGAAAATGATATATTTTATGAATTCTCGATATTGGGCTTTTATTCAAAGGAAATATAAGTAGAAAGAGTAGAACGCAATATTTTTCCAAGATTCTTCATTTCGCATGATTTTGCTTAAGAACTCGAGAAAAATAATGGAAAATGATATACTATATTTTAGGAATTCTCGATATTGGCCGGTTGTACAGGGGAAATGTAAGTAAAGCCACAGGAACACCATATTTTTCCAACATTCTTCATTTCGCCTTATGTTGCAGAGAAAATCGAGATAAATAATGGAAAATGAAATGATATATATTGTGAATTCTCGATAACGGGCGTTTATTCAAAGGAAATATAAGTAAAAAGAGTGAAACGCAATATTTTTCCAGGACTCTTCATTTCGCCTGATTTTAGATATATTTTAAGAATTTTCGGTATTGGCCGTTTGTACAGGGGAAATGTAAGTAAAGCCACAGGAACACCATATTTTTCCAACATCCTTCATTTCATATAAGTAAAAACAGTGGAACGCCATATTTTTCCAAAATTCTTCATTTCGTCTTATTTTGCGATGGAAATCGAAAAAAATAATTGAAAATGATATATTTTATGAATTCTCGATATTGGGCGTTTATTCAAAGGAAATATAAGTAGCAAGAGTAGAACGCAATATTTTTCCAAGATTCTTCATTTCGCATGATTTTGCTTAAGAACTCGAGAAAAATAGTGGAAAATGATATATTTTAGGAATTCTCGATATTGGCCGGTTGTACAGGGGAAATGTAAGTAAAGCCACAGGAACACCATATTTTTCCAACATTCTTCATTTCGCCTTATTTTGCAGAAAAAATCGAGATAAATAATGGAAAATGAAATGATATATATTATGAATTCTCGATATTGGGCGTTTATTCAAAGGAAATATAAGTAAAAAGAGTAAACCGCAATATTTTTCCAGGATTCTTCATTTCGCCTGATTTTTCATATATAATTTAAGAATTTTCGGTATTGGCCGTTTGTACAGGGGAAGTGTAAGTAAAGCCACAGGAACACCATATTTTTCCAACATCCTTCATTTCATATAAGTAAAAACATTGGAACGCCGTATTTTCCAAGATTCTTCATTTCGTCTTATTTTGCGATGGAAATCGAGAAAAATAATTGAAAATGATATATTTTATGAATTCTCGATATTGGGCTTTTATTCAAAGGAAATATAAGTAGAAAGAGTAGAACGCAATATTTTTCCAAAATTCTTCATTTCGCATGATTTTGCTTAAGAACTCGAGAAAAATAGTGGAAAATGATATATTTTAGGAATTCTCGATATTGGCCGGTTGTACAGGGGAAATGTAAGTAAAGCCACAGGAACACCATATTTTTCCAACATTCTTCATTTCGCCTTATTTTGCAGAGAAAATCGAGATAAATAATGGAAAATGAAATGATATATATTATGAATTCTCGATATTGGGCGTTTATTCAAAGGAAATATAAGTAAAAAGAGTGAACCGCAATATTTTTCCAGGATTCTTCATTTCGCCTGATTTTTCATATATAATTTAAGAATTTTCGGTATTGGCCGTTTGTACAGGGGAAGTGTAAGTAAAGCCACAGGAACACCATATTTTTCCAACATCCTTCATTTCATATAAGTAAAAACATTGGAACGCCATATTTTTCCAAGATTCTTCATTTCGTCTTATTTTGCGATGGAAATCGAGAAAAATAATTGAAAATGATATATTTTATGAATTCTCGATATTGGGCTTTTATTGAAAGGAAATATAAGTAGAAAGAGTAGAACGCAATATTTTTCCAAGATTCTTCATTTCGCATGATTTTGCTTAAGAACTCGAGAAAAATAATGGAAAATGATATATTTTAGGAATTCTCGATATTGGCCGGTTGTACAGGGGAAATGTAAGTAAAGCCACAGGAACACCATATTTTTCCAACATTCTTCATTTCGCCTTATGTTGCAGAGAAAATCGAGATAAATAATGGAAAATGAAATGATATATATTATGAATTCTCGATAACGGGCGTTTATTCAAAGGAAATATAAGTAAAAAGAGTGAAACGCAATATTTTTCCAGGACTCTTCATTTCGCCTGATTTTAGATATATTTTAAGAATTTTCGGTATTGGCCGTTTGTACAGGGGAAATGTAAGTAAAGCCACAGGAACACCATATTTTTCCAACATCCTTCATTTCATATAAGTAAAAACAGTGGAACGCCATATTTTTCCAAAATTCTTCATTTCGTCTTATTTTGCGATGGAAATCGAAAAAAATAATTGAAAATGATATATTTTATGAATTCTCGATAGTGGGCGTTTATTCAAAGGAAATATAAGTAGAAAGAGTAGAACGCAATATTTTTCCAAGATTCTTCATTTCGCATGATTTTGCTTAAGAACTCGAGAAAAATAATGGAAAATGATATATTTTAGGAATTCTCGATATTGGCCGGTTGTACAGGGGAAATGTAAGTAAAGCCACAGGAACACCATATTTTTCCAACATTCTTCACTTCGCCTTATGTTGCAGAGAAAATCGAGATAAATAATGGAAAATGAAATGATATATATTATGAATTCTCGATAACGGGCGTTTATTCAAAGGAAATATAAGTAGAAAGAGTAGAATGCAATATTTTTCCAAGATTCTTCATTTCGCATGATTTTGCTTAAGAACTCGAGAAAAATAATGGAAAATGATATATTTTAGGAATTCTCGATATTGGCCGGTTGTACAGGGGAAATGTAAGTAAAGCCACAGGAACACCATATTTTTCCAACATTCTTCATTTCGCCTTATGTTGCAGAGAAAATCGAGATAAATAATGGAAAATGAAATGATATATATTATGAATTCTCGATAACGGGCGTTTATTCAAAGGAAATATAAGTAAAAAGAGTGAAACGCAATATTTTTCCAGGACTTTACATTTCGCCTGATTTTAGATATATTTTAAGAATTTTCGGTATTGGCCGTTTGTACAGGGGAAATGTAAGTAAAGCCACAGGAACACCATATTTTTCCAACATCCTTCATTTCATATAAATAAAAACAGTGGAACGCCATATTTTTCCAAGATTCTTCATTTCGTCTTATTTTGCGATGGAACTCGAGAAAAATAATTGAAAATGATATATATTATGAATTCTCGATATTGGGCGTTTATTCAAAGGAAATATAAGTAGAAAGAGTAGAACGCAATATTTTTCCAAAATTCTTCATTTCGCATGATTTTGCTTAAGAACTCGAGAAAAATAGTGGAAAATGATATATTTTAGGAATTCTCGATATTGGCCGGTTGTACAGGGGAAATGTAAGTAAAGCCACAGGAACACCATATTTTTCCAACATCCTTCATTTCATATAAGTAAAAACATTGGAACGCCATATTTTTCCAAGATTCTTCATTTCGTCTTATTTTGCGATGGAACTCGAGAAAAATAATTGAAAATGATATATTTTATGAATTCTCGATATTGGGCGTTTATTCAAAGGAAATATAAGTAGAAAGAGTAGAACGCAATATTTTTCCAAAATTCTTCATTTCGCATGATTTTGCTTAAGAACTCGAGAAAAATAATGGAAAATGATATACTATATTTTAGGAATTCTCGATATTGGCCGGTTGTACAGGGGAAATGTAAGTAAAGCCACAGGAACACCATATTTTTCCAACATTCTTCATTTCGCCTTATGTTGCAGAGAAAATCGAGATAAATAATGGAAAATGAAATGATATATATTGTGAATTCTCGATAACGGGCGTTTATTCAAAGGAAATATAAGTAAAAAGAGTGAAACGCAATATTTTTCGAGGACTCTTCATTTCGCCTGATTTTAGATATATTTTAAGAATTTTCGGTATTGGCCGTTTGTACAGGGGAAATGTAAGTAAAGCCACAGGAACACCATATTTTTCCAACATCCTTCATTTCATATAAGTAAAAACAGTGGAACGCCATATTTTTCCAAAATTCTTCATTTCGTCTTATTTTGCGATGGAAATCGAAAAAAATAATTGAAAATGATATATTTTATGAATTCTCGATATTGGGCTTTTATTCAAAGGAAATATAAGTAGAAAGAGTAGAACGCAATATTTTTCCAAGATTCTTCATTTCGCATGATTTTGCTTAAGAACTCGAGAAAAATAATGGAAAATGATATATTTTAGGAATTTTCGATATTGGCCGGTTGTACAGGGGAAATGTAAGTAAAGCCACAGGAACACCATATTTTTCCAACATTCTTCATTTCGCCTTATGTTGCAGAGAAAATCGAGATAAATAATGGAAAATGAAATGATATATATTATGAATTCTCGATAACGGGCGTTTATTCAAAGGAAATATAAGTAAAAAGAGTGAAACGCAATATTTTTCCAGGACTCTTCATTTCGCCTGATTTTAGATATATTTTAAGAATTTTCGGTATTGGCCGTTTGTACAGGGGAAATGTAAGTAAAGCCACAGGAACACCATATTTTTCCAACATCCTTCATTTCATATAAGTAAAAACAGTGGAACGCCATATTTTTCCAAAATTCTTCATTTCGTCTTATTTTGCGATGGAAATCGAAAAAAATAATTGAAAATGATATATTTTATGAATTCTCGATATTGGGCTTTTATTCAAAGGAAATATAAGTAGAAAGAGTAGAACGCAATATTTTTCCAAGATTCTTCATTTCGCATGATTTTGCTTAAGAACTCGAGAAAAATAATTGAAAATGATATATTTTATGAATTCTCGATATTGGCCGGTTGTACAGGGGAAATGTAAGTAAAGCCACAGGAACACCATATTTTACCAGGATTCTTCATTTCGCCTGATTTTTCATATATAATTTAAGAATTTTCGGTATTGGCCGTTTGTACAGGGGAAGTGTAAGTAAAGCCACAGGAACACCATATTTTTCCAACATCCTTCATTTCATATAAGTAAAAACATTGGAACGCCATATTTTTCCAAGATTCTTCATTTCGTCTTATTTTGCGATGGAAATCGAGAAAAATAGTGGAAAATGATATATTTTAGGAATTCTCGATATTGGCCGGTTGTACAGGGCAAATGTAAGTAAAGCCACAGGAACACCATATTTTACCAGGATTCTTCATTTCGCCTGATTTTTCATATATAATTTAAGAATTTTCGGTATTGGCCGTTTGTACAGGGGAAGTGTAAGTAAAGCCACAGGAACACCATATTTTTCCAACATCCTTCATTTCATATAAGTAAAAACATTGGAACGCCATATTTTTCCAAGATTCTTCATTTCGTCTTATTTTGCGATGGAAATCGAAAAAAATAATTGAAAATGATATATTTTATGAATTCTCGATATTGGGCTTTTATTCAAAGGAAATATAAGTAGAAAGAGTAGAACGCAATATTTTTCCAAGATTCTTCATTTCGCATGATTTTGCTTAAGAACTCGAGAAAAATAATGGAAAATGATATACTATATTTTAGGAATTCTCGATATTGGCCGGTTGTACAGGGGAAATGTAAGTAAAGCCACAGGAACACCATATTTTTCCAACATTCTTCATTTGGCCTTATGTTGCAGAGAAAATCGAGATAAATAATGGAAAATGAAATGATATATATTGTGAATTCTCGATAACGGGCGTTTATTCAAAGGAAATATAAGTAAAAAGAGTGAAACGCAATATTTTTCGAGGACTCTTCATTTCGCCTGATTTTAGATATATTTTAAGAATTTTCGGTATTGGCCGTTTGTACAGGGGAAATGTTAGTAAAGCCACAGGAACACCATATTTTTCCAACATCCTTCATTTCATATAAGTAAAAACAGTGGAACGCCATATTTTTCCAAAATTCTTCATTTCGTCTTATTTTGCGATGGAAATCGAAAAAAATAATTGAAAATGATATATTTTATGAATTCTCGATATTGGGCTTTTATTCAAAGGAAATATAAGTAGAAAGAGTAGAACGCAATATTTTTCCAAGATTCTTCATTTCGCATGATTTTGCTTAAGAACTCGAGAAAAATAATGGAAAATGATATATTTTAGGAATTTTCGATATTGGCCGGTTGTACAGGGGAAATGTAAGTAAAGCCACAGGAACACCATATTTTTCCAACATTCTTCATTTCGCCTTATGTTGCAGAGAAAATCGAGATAAATAATGGAAAATGAAATGATATATATTATGAATTCTCGATAACGGGCGTTTATTCAAAGGAAATATAAGTAAAAAGAGTGAAACGCAATATTTTTCCAGGACTCTTCATTTCGCCTGATTTTAGATATATTTTAAGAATTTTCGGTATTGGCCGTTTGTACAGGGGAAATGTAAGTAAAGCCACAGGAACACCATATTTTTCCAACATCCTTCATTTCATATAAGTAAAAACAGTGGAACGCCATATTTTTCCAAAATTCTTCATTTCGTCTTATTTTGCGATGGAAATCGAAAAAAATAATTGAAAATGATATATTTTATGAATTCTCGATATTGGGCTTTTATTCAAAGGAAATATAAGTAGAAAGAGTAGAACGCAATATTTTTCCAAAATTCTTCATTTCGCATGATTTTGCTTAAGAACTCGAGAAAAATAGTGGAAAATGATATATTTTAGGAATTCTCGATATTGGCCGGTTGTACAGGGGAAATGTAAGTAAAGCCACAGGAACACCATATTTTTCCAACATCCTTCATTTCATATAAGTAAAAACATTGGAACGCCGTATTTTCCAAGATTCTTCATTTCGTCTTATTTTGCGATGGAACTCGAGAAAAATAATTGAAAATGATATATATTATGAATTCTCGATATTGGGCGTTTATTCAAAGGAAATATAAGTAAAAAGAGTAAACCGCAATATTTTTCCAGGATTCTTCATTTCGCCTGATTTTTCATATATAATTTAAGAATTTTCGGTATTGGCCGTTTGTACAGGGGAAGTGTAAGTAAAGCCACAGGAACACCATATTTTTCCAACATCCTTCATTTCATATAAGTAAAAACATTGGAACGCCGTATTTTCCAAGATTCTTCATTTCGTCTTATTTTGCGATGGAAATCGAGAAAAATAATTGAAAATGATATATTTTATGAATTCTCGATATTGGGCTTTTATTCAAAGGAAATATAAGTAGAAAGAGTAGAACGCAATATTTTTCCAAAATTCTTCATTTCGCATGATTTTGCTTAAGAACTCGAGAAAAATAGTGGAAAATGATATATTTTAGGAATTCTCGATATTGGCCGGTTGTACAGGGGAAATGTAAGTAAAGCCACAGGAACACCATATTTTTCCAACATTCTTCATTTCGCCTTATTTTGCAGAGAAAATCGAGATAAATAATGGAAAATGAAATGATATATATTATGAATTCTCGATATTGGGCGTTTATTCAAAGGAAATATAAGTAAAAAGAGTGAACCGCAATATTTTTCCAGGATTCTTCATTTCGCCTGATTTTTCATATATAATTTAAGAATTTTCGGTATTGGCCGTTTGTACAGGGGAAGTGTAAGTAAAGCCACAGGAACACCATATTTTTCCAACATCCTTCATTTCATATAAGTAAAAACATTGGAACGCCATATTTTTCCAAGATTCTTCATTTCGTCTTATTTTGCGATGGAAATCGAGAAAAATAATTGAAAATGATATATTTTATGAATTCTCGATATTGGGCTTTTATTGAAAGGAAATATAAGTAGAAAGAGTAGAACGCAATATTTTTCCAAGATTCTTCATTTCGCATGATTTTGCTTAAGAACTCGAGAAAAATAATGGAAAATGATATATTTTAGGAATTCTCGATATTGGCCGGTTGTACAGGGGAAATGTAAGTAAAGCCACAGGAACACCATATTTTTCCAACATTCTTCATTTCGCCTTATGTTGCAGAGAAAATCGAGATAAATAATGGAAAATGAAATGATATATATTATGAATTCTCGATAACGGGCGTTTATTCAAAGGAAATATAAGTAAAAAGAGTGAAACGCAATATTTTTCCAGGACTCTTCATTTCGCCTGATTTTAGATATATTTTAAGAATTTTCGGTATTGGGCGTTTGTACAGGGGAAATGTAAGTAAAGCCACAGGAACACCATATTTTTCCAACATCCTTCATTTCATATAAGTAAAAACAGTGGAACGCCATATTTTTCCAAAATTCTTCATTTCGTCTTATTTTGCGATGGAAATCGAAAAAAATAATTGAAAATGATATATTTTATGAATTCTCGATAGTGGGCGTTTATTCAAAGGAAATATAAGTAGAAAGAGTAGAACGCAATATTTTTCCAAGATTCTTCATTTCGCATGATTTTGCTTAAGAACTCGAGAAAAATAATGGAAAATGATATATTTTAGGAATTCTCGATATTGGCCGGTTGTACAGGGGAAATGTAAGTAAAGCCACAGGAACACCATATTTTTCCAACATTCTTCACTTCGCCTTATGTTGCAGAGAAAATCGAGATAAATAATGGAAAATGAAATGATATATATTATGAATTCTCGATAACGGGCGTTTATTCAAAGGAAATATAAGTAGAAAGAGTAGAATGCAATATTTTTCCAAGATTCTTCATTTCGCATGATTTTGCTTAAGAACTCGAGAAAAATAATGGAAAATGATATATTTTAGGAATTCTCGATATTGGCCGGTTGTACAGGGGAAATGTAAGTAAAGCCACAGGAACACCATATTTTTCCAACATTCTTCATTTCGCCTTATGTTGCAGAGAAAATCGAGATAAATAATGGAAAATGAAATGATATATATTATGAATTCTCGATAACGGGCGTTTATTCAAAGGAAATATAAGTAAAAAGAGTGAAACGCAATATTTTTCCAGGACTTTACATTTCGCCTGATTTTAGATATATTTTAAGAATTTTCGGTATTGGCCGTTTGTACAGGGGAAATGTAAGTAAAGCCACAGGAACACCATATTTTTCCAACATCCTTCATTTCATATAAATAAAAACAGTGGAACGCCATATTTTTCCAAGATTCTTCATTTCGTCTTATTTTGCGATGGAACTCGAGAAAAATAATTGAAAATGATATATTTTATGAATTCTCGATATTGGGCGTTTATTCAAAGGAAATATAAGTAGAAAGAGTAGAACGCAATATTTTTCCAAGATTCTTCATTTCGCATGATTTTGCTTAAGAACTCGAGAAAAATAGTGGAAAATGATATATTTTAGGAATTCTCGATATTGGCCGGTTGTACAGGGGAAATGTAAGTAAAGCCACAGGAACACCATATTTTTCCAACATACTTCACTTCGCCTTATGTTGCAGAGAAAATCGAGATAAATAATGGAAAATGAAATGATATATATTATGAATTCTCGATATTGGGCGTTTATTCAAAGAAAATATAAGTAAAAAGAGTAAACCGCAATATTTTTCCAGGATTCTTCATTTCGCCTGATTTTTCATATATAATTTAAGAATTTTCGGTATTGGCCGTTTGTACAGGGGAAGTGTAAGTAAAGCCACAGGAACACCATATTTTTCCAACATCCTTCATTTCATATAAGTAAAAACATTGGAACGCCGTATTTTCCAAGATTCTTCATTTCGTCTTATTTTGCGATGGAAATCGAGAAAAATAATTAAAAATGATATATTTTATGAATTCTCGATATTGGGCTTTTATTCAAAGGAAATATAAGTAGAAAGAGTAGAACGCAATATTTTTCCAAGATTCTTCATTTCGCATGATTTTGCTTAAGAACTCGAGAAAAATAATGGAAAATGATATATTTTAGGAATTCTCGTTATTGGCCGGTTGTACAGGGGAAATGTAAGTAAAGCCACAGGAACACCATATTTTTCCAACATTCTTCATTTCGCCTTATGTTGCAGAGAAAATCGAGATAAATAATGGAAAATGAAATGATATATATTATGAATTCTCGATAACGGGCGTTTATTCAAAGGAAATATAAGTAAAAAGAGTGAAACGCAATATTTTTCCAGGACTCTTCATTTCGCCTGATTTTAGATATATTTTAAGAATTTTCGGTATTGGCCGTTTGTACAGGGGAAATGTAAGTAAAGCCACAGGAACACCATATTTTTCCAACATCCTTCATTTCATATAAGTTAAAACAGTGGAACGCCATATTTTTCCAAAATTCGTCATTTCGTCTTATTTTGCGATGGAAATCGAAAAAAATAATTGAAAATGATATATTTTATGAATTCTCGATATTGGGCGTTTATTCAAAGGAAATATAAGTAGAAAGAGTAGAACGCAATATTTCTCCAGGACTCTTCATTTCGCCTGATTTTTGATATATCTAAAGAATTTTCAGTATTCGCCGTTTGTACAGGAGAAATGTAAGTAAAGCCACAGGAACACCATATTTTTCCAACATCCTTCATTTCATATAAGTAAAAACAGTGGAACGCCATATTTTTCCAAAATTCTTCATTTCGTCTTATTTTGCGATGGAAATCGAAAAAAATAATTGAAAATGATATATTTTATGAATTCTCGATATTGGGCGTTTATTCAAAGGAAATATAAGTAGAAAGAGTGGAACGCAATATTTCTCCAGGACTCTTCATTTCGCCTGATTTTTGATATATGTAAAGAATTTTCAGTATTCGCCGTTTGTACAGGAGAAATGTAAGTAAAGCCACAGGAACACCATATTTTTCCAACATTCTTCATTTCGCCTTAGTTTGGAGAGGATATCGAGAAAAAGAATGGAAAATGATATATACTATGAATTCTCTATATTGGGTGTTTGTACAAAAAGAAATATAAGTAAAAAGAGTGAACCGCAATATTTTTCCAGGATTCTTCATTTCGCCTGATTTTTCATATATAATTTAAGAATTTTCGGTATTGGCCGTTTGTACAGGGGAAGTGTAAGTAAAGCCACAGAAACACCATATTTTTCCAACATCCTTCATTTCATATAAGTAAAAACAGAGGAACGCCATATTTTTCCAAGATTCTTCATTTCGTCTTATTTTGCATTGGAAATCGAGAAAAATAATTGAAAATGATATATTTTAGGAATTCTCGATATTGGCCGGTTGTACAGGGGAAATGTAAGTAAAGCCACAGGAACACCATATTTTTCCAACATTCTTCATTTCGCCTTATTTTGCAGAGAAAATCGAGATAAATAATGGAAAATGATATATTTTATGTAGTCTCGATAACGGGCGTTTATTCAAAGGAAATATAAGTAAAAACAGTGGAACGTCATATTTTTCCAGGATTCTTCATTTCGCATGATTTTGCTTAAGAACTCGAGAAAAATAATGGAAAATGATATATTTTAGGAATTCTCGATATTGGCCGGTTGTACAGGGGAAATGTAAGTAATACCACAGGAACACCATATTTTTCCAACATTCTTCATTTCGCCTTATGTTGCAGAGAAAATCGAGATAAATAATGGAAAATGAAATGATATATATTATGAATTCTCGATAACGGGCGTTTATTCAAAGGAAATATAAGTAAAAAGAGTGAAACGCAATATTTTTCCAGGACTCTTCATTTCGCCTGATTTTAGATATATTTTAAGAATTTTCGGTATTGGCCGTTTGTACAGGGGAAATGTAAGTAAAGCCACAGGAACACCATATTTTTCCAACATCCTTCATTTCATATAAATAAAAACAGTGGAACGCCATATTTTTCCAAGATTCTTCATTTTGTCTTATTTTGCGATGGAACTCGAGAAAAATAATTGAAAATGATATATTTTATGAATTCTCGATATTGGGCGTTTATTCAAAGGAAATATAAGTAGAAAGAGTAGAACGCAATATTTTTCCAAGATTCTTCATTTCGCATGATTTTGCTTAAGAACTCGAGAAAAATAATGAAAAATGATATATTTTAGGAATTCTCGATATTGGCCGGTTGTACAGGGGAAATGTGAGTAAAGCCACAGGAACACCATATTTTTCCAACATACTTCATTTCGCCTTATTTTGCAGAGAAAATCGAGATAAATAATGGAAAATGAAATGATATATATTATGAATTCTCGATAACGGGCGTTTATTCAAAGGAAATATAAGTAAAAAGAGTGAAACGCAATATTTTTCCAAGATTCTTCATTTCGTCTTATTTTGCGATGGAACTCGAGAAAAATAATTGAAAATGATATATTTTATGAATTCTCGATATTGGGCGTTTATTCAAAGGAAATATAAGTAGAAAGAGTAGAACGCAATATTTTTCCATGATTCTTCATTTCGCATGATTTTGCTTAAGAACTCGAGAAAAATAATGGAAAATGATATATTTTAGGAATTCTCGATATTGGCCGGTTGTACAGGGGAAATGTTAGTAAAGCCACAGGAACACCATATTTTTCCAACATCCTTCATTTCATATAAGTAAAAACATTGGAACGCCATATTTTTCCAAGATTCTTCATTTCGTCTTATTTTGCGATGGAAATCGAAAAAAATAATTGAAAATGATATATTTTATGAATTCTCGATATTGGGCGTTTATTCAAAGGAAATATAAGTAGAAAGAGTAGAACGCAATATTTTTCCAAGATTCTTCATTTCGCATGATTTTGCTTAAGAACTCGAGAAAAATAATGGAAAATGATATATTTTAGGAATTCTCGATATTGGCCGGTTGTACAGGGGAAATGTGAGTAAAGCCACAGGAACACCATATTTTTCCAACATACTTCATTTCGCCTTATTTTGCAGAGAAAATCGAGATAAATAATGGAAAATGAAATGATATATATTATGAATTCTCGATAACGGGCGTTTATTCAAAGGAAATATAAGTAAAAAGAGTGAAACGCAATATTTTTCCAGGACTCTTCATTTCGCCTGATTTTAGATATATTTTAAGAATTTTCAGTATTGGCCGTTTGTACAGGGGAAATGTAAGTAAAGCCACAGGAACACCATATTTTTCCAACATAGTTCATTTCGCCTTATTTTGCAGAGAAAATCGAGGTAAATAATGGAAAATGAAATGATATATATTATGAATTCTCGATAACGGGCGTTTATTCAAAGGAAATATAAGTAAAAAGAGTGAAACGCAATATTTTTCCAGGACTCTTCATTTCGCCTGATTTTAGATATATTTTAAGAATTTTCAGTATTGGCCGTTTGTACAGGGGAAATGTAAGTAAAGCCACAGGAACACCATATTTTTCCAACATCCTTCATTTCATATAAGTAAAAACATTGGAACGCCATATTTTTCCAAGATTCTTCATTTCGTCTTATTTTGCGATGGAAATCGAGAAAAATAATTGAAAATGAAATGATATATATTATGAATTCTCGATAACGGGCGTTTATTCAAAGGAAATATAAGTAGAAAGAGTAGAACGCAATATTTTTCCAAGATTCTTCATTTCGCATGATTTTGCTTAAGAACTCGAGAAAAATAATGGAAAATGATATACTATATTTTAGGAATTCTCGATATTGGCCGGTTGTACAGGGGAAATGTAAGTAAAGCCACAGGAACACCATATTTTTCCAACATTCTTCATTTCGCCTTATGTTGCAGAGAAAATCGAGATAAATAATGGAAAATGAAATGATATATATTATGAATTCTCGATATTGGGCGTTTATTCAAAGGAAATATAAGTAAAAAGAGTGAAACGCAATATTTTTCCAGGACTCTTCATTTCGCCTGATTTTAGATATATTTTAAGAATTTTCGGTATTGGCCGTTTGTACAGGGGAAATGTAAGTAAAGCCACAGGAACACCATATTTTTCCAACATCCTTCATTTCATATAAGTAAAAACAGTGGAACGCCATATTTTTCCAAAATTCTTCATTTCGTCTTATTTGGCGATGGAAATCGAAAAAACTAATTGAAAATGATATGTTTTATGAATTCTCGCTATTGGGCGTTTATTCAAAGGAAATATAAGTAGAAAGAGTAGAACGCAATATTTTTCCAAGATTCTTCATTTCGCATGATTTTGCTTAAGAACTCGAGAAAAATAGTGGAAAATGATATATTTTAGGAATTCTCGATATTGGCCGGTTGTACAGGGCAAATGTAAGTAAAGCCACAGGAACACCATATTTTACCAGGATTCTTCATTTCGCCTGATTTTTCATATATAATTTAAGAATTTTCGGTATTGGCCGTTTGTACAGGGGAAGTGTAAGTAAAGCCACAGGAACACCATATTTTTCCAACATCCTTCATTTCATATAAGTAAAAACATTGGAACGCCATATTTTTCCAAGATTCTTCATTTCGTCTTATTTTGCGATGGAAATCGAAAAAAATAATTGAAAATGATATATTTTATGAATTCTCGATATTGGGCTTTTATTCAAAGGAAATATAAGTAGAAAGAGTAGAACGCAATATTTTTCCAAGATTCTTCATTTCGCATGATTTTGCTTAAGAACTCGAGAAAAATAATGGAAAATGATATACTATATTTTAGGAATTCTCGATATTGGCCGGTTGTACAGGGGAAATGTAAGTAAAGCCACAGGAACACCATATTTTTCCAACATTCTTCATTTCGCCTTATGTTGCAGAGAAAATCGAGATAAATAATGGAAAATGAAATGATATATATTATGAATTCTCGATAACGGGCGTTTATTCAAAGGAAATATAAGTAAAAAGAGTGAAACGCAATATTTTTCCAGGACTCTTCATTTCGCCTGATTTTAGATATATTTTAAGAATTTTCGGTATTGGCCGTTTGTACAGGGGAAATGTAAGTAAAGCCACAGGAACACCATATTTTTCCAACATCCTTCATTTCATATAAGTAAAAACATTGGAACGCCATATTTTTCCAAGATTCTTCATTTCGTCTTATTTTGCGATGGAAATCGAGAAAAATAATTGAAAATGAAATGATATATATTATGAATTCTCGATAACGGGCGTTTATTCAAAGGAAATATAAGTAGAAAGAGTAGAACGCAATATTTTTCCAAGATTCTTCATTTCGCATGATTTTGCTTAAGAACTCGAGAAAAATAATGGAAAATGATATACTATATTTTAGGAATTCTCGATATTGGCCGGTTGTACAGGGGAAATGTAAGTAAAGCCACAGGAACACCATATTTTTCCAACATTCTTCATTTCGCCTTATGTTGCAGAGAAAATCGAGATAAATAATGGAAAATGAAATGATATATATTATGAATTCTCGATAACGGGCGTTTATTCAAAGGAAATATAAGTAAAAAGAGTGAAACGCAATATTTTTCCAGGACTCTTCATTTCGCCTGATTTTAGATATATTTTAAGAATTTTCGGTATTGGCCGTTTGTACAGGGGAAATGTAAGTAAAGCCACAGGAACACCATATTTTTCCAACATCCTTCATTTCATATAAGTAAAAACAGTGGAACGCCATATTTTTCCAAAATTCTTCATTTCGTCTTATTTTGCGATGGAAATCGAAAAAACTAATTGAAAATGATATGTTTTATGAATTCTCGCTATTGGGCGTTTATTCAAAGGAAATATAAGTAGAAAGAGTAGAACGCAATATTTTTCCAAGATTCTTCATTTCGCATGATTTTGCTTAAGAACTCGAGAAAAATAGTGGAAAATGATATATTTTAGGAATTCTCGATATTGGCCGGTTGTACAGGGCAAATGTAAGTAAAGCCACAGGAACAACATATTTTACCAGGATTCTTCATTTCGCCTGATTTTTCATATATAATTTAAGAATTTTCGGTATTGGCCGTTTGTACAGGGGAAGTGTAAGTAAAGCCACAGGAACACCATATTTTTCCAACATCCTTCATTTCATATAAGTAAAAACATTGGAACGCCATATTTTTCCAAGATTCTTCATTTCGTCTTATTTTGCGATGGAAATCGAAAAAAATAATTGAAAATGATATATTTTATGAATTCTCGATATTGGGCTTTTATTCAAAGGAAATATAAGTAGAAAGAGTAGAACGCAATATTTTTCCAAGATTCTTCATTTCGCATGATTTTGCTTAAGAACTCGAGAAAAATAATGGAAAATGATATACTATATTTTAGGAATTCTCGATATTGGCCGGTTGTACAGGGGAAATGTAAGTAAAGCCACAGGAACACCATATTTTTCCAACATTCTTCATTTCGCCTTATGTTGCAGAGAAAATCGAGATAAATAATGGAAAATGAAATGATATATATTATGAATTCTCGATAACGGGCGTTTATTCAAAGGAAATATAAGTAAAAAGAGTGAAACGCAATATTTTTCCAGGACTCTTCATTTCGCCTGATTTTAGATATATTTTAAGAATTTTCGGTATTGGCCGTTTGTACAGGGGAAATGTAAGTAAAGCCACAGGAACACCATATTTTTCCAACATCCTTCATTTCATATAAGTAAAAACAGTGGAACGCCATATTTTTCCAAAATTCTTCATTTCGTCTTATTTTGCGATGGAAATCGAAAAAACTAATTGAAAATGATATGTTTTATGAATTCTCGCTATTGGGCGTTTATTCAAAGGAAATATAAGTAGAAAGAGTAGAACGCAATATTTTTCCAAGATTCTTCATTTCGCATGATTTTGCTTAAGAACTCGAGAAAAATAGTGGAAAATGATATATTTTAGGAATTCTCGATATTGGCCGGTTGTACAGGGCAAATGTAAGTAAAGCCACAGGAACACCATATTTTACCAGGATTCTTCATTTCGCCTGATTTTTCATATATAATTTAAGAATTTTCGGTATTGGCCGTTTGTACAGGGGAAGTGTAAGTAAAGCCACAGGAACACCATATTTTTCCAACATCCTTCATTTCATATAAGTAAAAACATTGGAACGCCATATTTTTCCAAGATTCTTCATTTCGTCTTATTTTGCGATGGAAATCGAAAAAAATAATTGAAAATGATATATTTTATGAATTCTCGATATTGGGCTTTTATTCAAAGGAAATATAAGTAGAAAGAGTAGAACGCAATATTTTTCCAAGATTCTTCATTTCGCATGATTTTGCTTAAGAACTCGAGAAAAATAATGGAAAATGATATATTTTAGGAATTCTCGATATTGGCCGGTTGTACAGGGGAAATGTAAGTAAAGCCACAGGAACACCATATTTTTCCAACATTCTTCATTTCGCCTTATGTTGCAGAGAAAATCGAGATAAATAATGGAAAATGAAATGATATATATTATGAATTCTCGATAACGGGCGTTTATTCAAAGGAAATATAAGTAAAAAGAGTGAAACGCAATATTTTTCCAGGACTCTTCATTTCGCCTGATTTTAGATATATTTTAAGAATTTTCGGTATTGGCCGTTTGTACAGGGGAAATGTAAGTAAAGCCACAGGAACACCATATTTTTCCAACATGCTTCATTTCATATAAGTAAAAACAGTGGAACGCCATATTTTTCCAAAATTCTTCATTTCGTCTTATTTTGCGATGGAAATCGAAAAAAATAATTGAAAATGATATATTTTATGAATTCTCGATATTGGGCGTTTATTCAAAGGAAATATAAGTAGCAAGAGTAGAACGCAATATTTTTCCAAGATTCTTCATTTCGCATGATTTTGCTTAAGAACTCGAGAAAAATAGTGGAAAATGATATATTTTAGGAATTCTCGATATTGGCCGGTTGTACAGGGGAAATGTAAGTAAAGCCACAGGAACACCATATTTTTCCAACATTCTTCATTTCGCCTTATTTTGCAGAAAAAATCGAGATAAATAATGGAAAATGAAATGATATATATTATGAATTCTCGATATTGGGCGTTTATTCAAAGGAAATATAAGTAAAAAGAGTAAACCGCAATATTTTTCCAGGATTCTTCATTTCGCCTGATTTTTCATATATAATTTAAGAATTTTCGGTATTGGCCGTTTGTACAGGGGAAGTGTAAGTAAAGCCACAGGAACACCATATTTTTCCAACATCCTTCATTTCATATAAGTAAAAACATTGGAACGCCGTATTTTCCAAGATTCTTCATTTCGTCTTATTTTGCGATGGAAATCGAGAAAAATAATTGAAAATGATATATTTTATGAATTCTCGATATTGGGCTTTTATTCAAAGGAAATATAAGTAGAAAGAGTAGAACGCAATATTTTTCCAAGATTCTTCATTTCGCATGATTTTGCTTAAGAACTCGAGAAAAATATTGGAAAATGATATATTTTAGGAATTCTCGATATTGGCCGGTTGTACAGGGGAAATGTAAGTAAAGCCACAGGAACACCATATTTTTCCAACATTCTTCATTTCGCCTTATGTTGCAGAGAAAATCGAGATAAATAATGGAAAATGAAATGATATATATTATGAATTCTCGATAACGGGCGTTTATTCAAAGGAAATATAAGTAAAAAGAGTGAAACGCAATATTTTTCCAGGACTCTTCATTTCGCCTGATTTTAGATATATTTTAAGAATTTTCGGTATTGGCCGTTTGTACAGGGGAAATGTAAGTAAAGCCACAGGAACACCATATTTTTCCAACATCCTTCATTTCATATAAGTAAAAACAGTGGAACGCCATATTTTTCCAAAATTCTTCATTTCGTCTTATTTTGCGATGGAAATCGAAAAAAATAATTGAAAATGATATATTTTATGAATTCTCGATATTGGGCGTTTATTCAAAGGAAATATAAGTAGAAAGAGTAGAACGCAATATTTTTCCAAAATTCTTCATTTCGCATGATTTTGCTTAAGAACTCGAGAAAAATAGTGGAAAATGATATATTTTAGGAATTCTCGATATTGGCCGGTTGTACAGGGGAAATGTAAGTAAAGCCACAGGAACACCATATTTTTCCAACATTCTTCATTTCGCCTTATTTTGCAGAGAAAATCGAGATAAATAATGGAAAATGAAATGATATATATTATGAATTCTCGATATTGGGCGTTTATTCAAAGGAAATATAAGTAAAAAGAGTGAACCGCAATATTTTTCCAGGATTCTTCATTTCGCCTGATTTTTCATATATAATTTAAGAATTTTCGGTATTGGCCGTTTGTACAGGGGAAATGTAAGTAAAGCCACAGGAACACCATATTTTTCCAACATCCTTCATTTCATATAAGTAAAAACATTGGAACGCCATATTTTTCCAAGATTCTTCATTTCGTCTTATTTTGCGATGGAAATCGAGAAAAATAATTGAAAATGATATATTTTATGAATTCTCGATATTGGGCTTTTATTCAAAGGAAATATAAGTAGAAAGAGTAGAACGCAATATTTTTCCAAGATTCTTCATTTCGCATGATTTTGCTTAAGAACTCGAGAAAAATAATGGAAAATGATATATTTTAGGAATTCTCGATATTGGCCGGTTGTACAGGGGAAATGTAAGTAAAGCCACAGGAACACCATATTTTTCCAACATTCTTCATTTCGCCTTATGTTGCAGAGAAAATCGAGATAAATAATGGAAAATGAAATGATATATATTATGAATTCTCGATAACGGGCGTTTATTCAAAGGAAATATAAGTAAAAAGAGTGAAACGCAATATTTTTCCAGGACTCTTCATTTCGCCTGATTTTAGATATATTTTAAGAATTTTCGGTATTGGCCGTTTGTACAGGGGAAATGTAAGTAAAGCCACAGGAACACCATATTTTTCCAACATCCTTCATTTCATATAAGTAAAAACAGTGGAACGCCATATTTTTCCAAAATTCTTCATTTCGTCTTATTTTGCGATGGAAATCGAAAAAAATAATTGAAAATGATATATTTTATGAATTCTCGATATTGGGCGTTTATTCAAAGGAAATATAAGTAGAAAGAGTAGAACGCAATATTTTTCCAAGATTCTTCATTTCGCATGATTTTGCTTAAGAACTCGAGAAAAATAATGGAAAATGATATATTTTAGGAATTCTCGATATTGGCCGGTTGTACAGGGGAAATGTAAGTAAAGCCACAGGAACACCATATTTTTCCAACATACTTCACTTCGCCTTATGTTGCAGAGAAAATCGAGATAAATAATGGAAAATGAAATGATATATATTATGAATTCTCGATAACGGGCGTTTATTCAAAGGAAATATAAGTAGAAAGAGTAGAACGCAATATTTTTCCAAGATTCTTCATTTCGCATGATTTTGCTTAAGAACTCGAGAAAAATAATGGAAAATGATATATTTTAGGAATTCTCGATATTGGCCGGTTGTACAGGGGAAATGTAAGTAAAGCCACAGGAACACCATATTTTTCCAACATTCTTCATTTCGCCTTATGTTGCAGAGAAAATCGAGATAAATAATGGAAAATGAAATGATATATATTATGAATTCTCGATAACGGGCGTTTATTCAAAGGAAATATAAGTAAAAAGAGTGAAACGCAATATTTTTCCAGGACTCTTTATTTCGCCTGATTTTAGATATATTTTAAGAATTTTCGGTATTGGCCGTTTGTACAGGGGAAATGTAAGTAAAGCCACAGGAACACCATATTTTTCCAACATCCTTCATTTCATATAAATAAAAACAGTGGAACGCCATATTTTTCCAAGATTCTTCATTTCGTCTTATTTTGCGATGGAACTCAAAAAAATAATTGAAAATGATATATTTTATGAATTCTCGATATTGGGCGTTTATTCAAAGGAAATATAAGTAGAAAGAGTAGAACGCAATATTTTTCCAAGATTCTTCATTTCGCATGATTTTGCTTAAGAACTCGAGAAAAATAATGGAAAATGATATATTTTAGGAATTCTCGATATTGGCCGGTTGTACAGGGGAAATGTAAGTAAAGCCACAGGAACACCATATTTTTCCAACATACTTCACTTCGCCTTATGTTGCAGAGAAAATCGAGATAAATAATGGAAAATGAAATGATATATATTATGAATTCTCGATAACGGGCGTTTATTCAAAGGAAATATAAGTAAAAAGAGTGAAACGCAATATTTTTCCAGGACTCTTCATTTCGCCTGATTTTAGATATATTTTAAGAATTTTCGGTATTGGCCGTTTGTACAGGGGAAATGTAGGTAAAGCCACAGGAACACCATATTTTTCCAACATCCTTCATTTCATATAAGTAAAAACAGTGGAACGCCATATTTTTCCAAAATTCTTCATTTCGTCTTATTTTGCGATGGAAATCGAAAAAAATAATTGAAAATGATATATTTTATGAATTCTCGATATTGGGCGTTTATTCAAAGGAAATATAAGTAGAAAGAGTAGAACGCAATATTTTTCCAAAATTCTTCATTTCGCATGATTTTGCTTAAGAACTCGAGAAAAATAGTGGAAAATGATATATTTTAGGAATTCTCGATATTGGCCGGTTGTACAGGGGAAATGTAAGTAAAGCCACAGGAACACCATATTTTTCCAACATTCTTCATTTCGCCTTATTTTGCAGAGAAAATCGAGATAAATAATGGAAAATGAAATGATATATATTATGAATTCTCGATAACGGGCGTTTATTCAAAGGAAATATAAGTAAAAAGAGTGAAACGCAATATTTTTCCAAGATTCTTCATTTCGTCTTATTTTGCGATGGAACTCGAGAAAAATAATTGAAAATGATATATTTTATGAATTCTCGATATTGGGCGTTTATTCAAAGGAAATATAAGTAGAAAGAGTAGAACGCAATATTTTTCCAAGATTCTTCATTTCGCATGATTTTGCTTAAGAACTCGAGAAAAATAATGGAAAATGATATATTTTAGGAATTCTCGATATTGGCCGGTTGTACAGGGGAAATGTTAGTAAAGCCACAGGAACACCATATTTTTCCAACATCCTTCATTTCATATAAGTAAAAACATTGGAACGCCATATTTTTCCAAGATTCTTCATTTCGTCTTATTTTGCGATGGAAATCGAAAAAAATAATTGAAAATGATATATTTTATGAATTCTCGATATTGGGCGTTTATTCAAAGGAAATATAAGTAGAAAGAGTAGAACGCAATATTTTTCCAAGATTCTTCATTTCGCATGATTTTGCTTAAGAACTCGAGAAAAATAATGGAAAATGATATATTTTAGGAATTCTCGATATTGGCCGGTTGTACAGGGGAAATGTGAGTAAAGCCACAGGAACACCATATTTTTCCAACATACTTCATTTCGCCTTATTTTGCAGAGAAAATCGAGATAAATAATGGAAAATGAAATGATATATATTATGAATTCTCGATAACGGGCGTTTATTCAAAGGAAATATAAGTAAAAAGAGTGAAACGCAATATTTTTCCAGGACTCTTCATTTCGCCTGATTTTAGATATATTTTAAGAATTTTCAGTATTGGCCGTTTGTACAGGGGAAATGTAAGTAAAGCCACAGGAACACCATATTTTTCCAACATACTTCATTTCGCCTTATTTTGCAGAGAAAATCGAGATAAATAATGGAAAATGAAATGATATATATTATGAATTCTCGATAACGGGCGGTTATTCAAAGGAAATATAAGTAAAAAGAGTGAAACGCAATATTTTTCCAGGACTCTTCATTTCGCCTGATTTTAGATATATTTTAAGAATTTTCAGTATTGGCCGTTTGTACAGGGGAAATGTAAGTAAAGCCACAGGAACACCATATTTTTCCAACATCCTTCATTTCATATAAGTAAAAACATTGGAACGCCATATTTTTCCAAGATTCTTCATTTCGTCTTATTTTGCGATGGAAATCGAGAAAAATAATTGAAAATGAAATGATATATATTATGAATTCTCGATAACGGGCGTTTATTCAAAGGAAATATAAGTAGAAAGAGTAGAACGCAATATTTTTCCAAGATTCTTCATTTCGCATGATTTTGCTTAAGAACTCGAGAAAAATAATGGAAAATGATATACTATATTTTAGGAATTCTCGATATTGGCCGGTTGTACAGGGGAAATGTAAGTAAAGCCACAGGAACACCATATTTTTCCAACATTCTTCATTTCGCCTTATGTTGCAGAGAAAATCGAGATAAATAATGGAAAATGAAATGATATATATTATGAATTCTCGATAACGGGCGTTTATTCAAAGGAAATATAAGTAAAAAGAGTGAAACGCAATATTTTTCCAGGACTCTTCATTTCGCCTGATTTTAGATATATTTTAAGAATTTTCGGTATTGGCCGTTTGTACAGGGGAAATGTAAGTAAAGCCACAGGAACACCATATTTTTCCAACATCCTTCATTTCATATAAGTAAAAACAGTGGAACGCCATATTTTTCCAAAATTCTTCATTTCGTCTTATTTTGCGATGGAAATCGAAAAAACTAATTGAAAATGATATGTTTTATGAATTCTCGCTATTGGGCGTTTATTCAAAGGAAATATAAGTAGAAAGAGTAGAACGCAATATTTTTCCAAGATTCTTCATTTCGCATGATTTTGCTTAAGAACTCGAGAAAAATAGTGGAAAATGATATATTTTAGGAATTCTCGATATTGGCCGGTTGTACAGGGCAAATGTAAGTAAAGCCACAGGAACACCATATTTTACCAGGATTCTTCATTTCGCCTGATTTTTCATATATAATTTAAGAATTTTCGGTATTGGCCGTTTGTACAGGGGAAGTGTAAGTAAAGCCACAGGAACACCATATTTTTCCAACATCCTTCATTTCATATAAGTAAAAACATTGGAACGCCATATTTTTCCAAGATTCTTCATTTCGTCTTATTTTGCGATGGAAATCGAAAAAAATAATTGAAAATGATATATTTTATGAATTCTCGATATTGGGCTTTTATTCAAAGGAAATATAAGTAGAAAGAGTAGAACGCAATATTTTTCCAAGATTCTTCATTTCGCATGATTTTGCTTAAGAACTCGAGAAAAATAATGGAAAATTATATACTATATTTTAGGAATTCTCGATATTGGCCGGTTGTACAGGGGAAATGTAAGTAAAGCCACAGGAACACCATATTTTTCCAACATTCTTCATTTCGCCTTATGTTGCAGAGAAAATCGAGATAAATAATGGAAAATGAAATGATATATATTATGAATTCTCGATAACGGGCGTTTATTCAAAGGAAATATAAGTAAAAAGAGTGAAACGCAATATTTTTCCAGGACTCTTCATTTCGCCTGATTTTAGATATATTTTAAGAATTTTCGGTATTGGCCGTTTGTACAGGGGAAATGTAAGTAAAGCCACAGGAACACCATATTTTTCCAACATCCTTCATTTCATATAAGTAAAAACAGTGGAACGCCATATTTTTCCAAAATTCTTCATTTCGTCTTATTTTGCGATGGAAATCGAAAAAACTAATTGAAAATGATATGTTTTATGAATTCTCGCTATTGGGCGTTTATTCAAAGGAAATATAAGTAGAAAGAGTAGAACGCAATATTTTTCCAAGATTCTTCATTTCGCATGATTTTGCTTAAGAACTCGAGAAAAATAGTGGAAAATGATATATTTTAGGAATTCTCGATATTGGCCGGTTGTACAGGGCAAATGTAAGTAAAGCCACAGGAACACCATATTTTACCAGGATTCTTCATTTCGCCTGATTTTTCATATATAATTTAAGAATTTTCGGTATTGGCCGTTTGTACAGGGGAAGTGTAAGTAAAGCCACAGGAACACCATATTTTTCCAACATCCTTCATTTCATATAAGTAAAAACATTGGAACGCCATATTTTTCCAAGATTCTTCATTTCGTCTTATTTTGCGATGGAAATCGAAAAAAATAATTGAAAATGATATATTTTATGAATTCTCGATATTGGGCTTTTATTCAAAGGAAATATAAGTAGAAAGAGTAGAACGCAATATTTTTCCAAGATTCTTCATTTCGCATGATTTTGCTTAAGAACTCGAGAAAAATAATGGAAAATGATATATTTTAGGAATTCTCGATATTGGCCGGTTGTACAGGGGAAATGTAAGTAAAGCCACAGGAACACCATATTTTTCCAACATTCTTCATTTCGCCTTATGTTGCAGAGAAAATCGAGATAAATAATGGAAAATGAAATGATATATATTATGAATTCTCGATAACGGGCGTTTATTCAAAGGAAATATAAGTAAAAAGAGTGAAACGCAATATTTTTCCAGGACTCTTCATTTCGCCTGATTTTAGATATATTTTAAGAATTTTCGGTATTGGCCGTTTGTACAGGGGAAATGTAAGTAAAGCCACAGGAACACCATATTTTTCCAACATGCTTCATTTCATATAAGTAAAAACAGTGGAACGCCATATTTTTCCAAAATTCTTCATTTCGTCTTATTTTGCGATGGAAATCGAAAAAAATAATTGAAAATGATATATTTTATGAATTCTCGATATTGGGCGTTTATTCAAAGGAAATATAAGTAGCAAGAGTAGAACGCAATATTTTTCCAAGATTCTTCATTTCGCATGATTTTGCTTAAGAACTCGAGAAAAATAGTGGAAAATGATATATTTTAGGAATTCTCGATATTGGCCGGTTGTACAGGGGAAATGTAAGTAAAGCCACAGGAACACCATATTTTTCCAACATTCTTCATTTCGCCTTATGTTGCAGAGAAAATCGAGATAAATAATGGAAAATGAAATGATATATATTATGAATTCTCGATAACGGGCGTTTATTCAAAGGAAATATAAGTAAAAAGAGTGAAACGCAATATTTTTCCAGGACTCTTCATTTCGCCTGATTTTAGATATATTTTAAGAATTTTCGGTATTGGCCGTTTGTACAGGGGAAATGTAAGTAAAGCCACAGGAACACCATATTTTTCCAACATCCTTCATTTCATATAAGTAAAAACAGTGGAACGCCATATTTTTCCAAAATTCTTCATTTCGTCTTATTTTGCGATGGAAATCGAAAAAAATAATTGAAAATGATATATTTTATGAATTCTCGATATTGGGCGTTTATTCAAAGGAAATATGAGTAGAAAGAGTAGAACGCAATATTTTTCCAAGATTCTTCATTTCGCATGATTTTGCTTAAGAACTCGAGAAAAATAATGGAAAATGATATATTTTAGGAATTCTCGATATTGGCCGGTTGTACAGGGGAAATGTAAGTAAAGCCACAGGAACACCATATTTTTCCAACATTCTTCATTTCGCCTTATGTTGCAGAGAAAATCGAGATAAATAATGGAAAATGAAATGATATATATTATGAATTCTCGATAACGGGCGTTTATTCAAAGGAAATATAAGTAAAAAGAGTGAAACGCAATATTTTTCCAGGACTCTTCATTTCGCCTGATTTTAGATATATTTTAAGAATTTTCGGTATTGGCCGTTTGTACAGGGGAAATGTAAGTAAAGCCAC
The DNA here is from genome assembly GCA_963971155.1 of Anthrax anthrax. Lineage (NCBI taxonomy): Eukaryota > Metazoa > Arthropoda > Insecta > Diptera > Bombyliidae > Anthrax > Anthrax anthrax. The sequence continues at coordinate 21,070,373 of OZ020118.1, forward strand.
AGGAACACCATATTTTTCCAACATCCTTCATTTCATATAAGTAAAAACAGTGGAACGCCATATTTTTCCAAAATTCTTCATTTCGTCTTATTTTGCGATGGAAATCGAAAAAAATAATTGAAAATGATATATTTTATGAATTCTCGATATTGGGCGTTTATTCAAAGGAAATATGAGTAGAAAGAGTAGAACGCAATATTTTTCCAAGATTCTTCATTTCGCATGATTTTGCTTAAGAACTCGAGAAAAATAATGGAAAATGATATATTTTAGGAATTCTCGATATTGGCCGGTTGTACAGGGGAAATGTAAGTAAAGCCACAGGAACACCATATTTTTCCAACATACTTCACTTCGCCTTATGTTGCAGAGAAAATCGAGATAAATAATGGAAAATGAAATGATATATATTATGAATTCTCGATAACGGGCGTTTATTCAAAGGAAATATAAGTAGAAAGAGTAGAACGCAATATTTTTCCAAGATTCTTCATTTCGCATGATTTTGCTTAAGAACTCGAGAAAAATAATGGAAAATGATATATTTTAGGAATTCTCGATATTGGCCGGTTGTACAGGGGAAATGTAAGTAAAGCCACAGGAACACCATATTTTTCCAACATTCTTCATTTCGCCTTATGTTGCAGAGAAAATCGAGATAAATAATGGAAAATGAAATGATATATATTATGAATTCTCGATAACGGGCGTTTATTCAAAGGAAATATAAGTAAAAAGAGTGAAACGCAATATTTTTCCAGGACTCTTCATTTCGCCTGATTTTAGATATATTTTAAGAATTTTCGGTATTGGCCGTTTGTACAGGGGAAATGTAAGTAAAGCCACAGGAACACCATATTTTTCCAACATCCTTCATTTCATATAAATAAAAACAGTGGAACGCCATATTTTTCCAAGATTCTTCATTTCGTCTTATTTTGCGATGGAACTCGAGAAAAATAATTGAAAATGATATATTTTATGAATTCTCGATATTGGGCGTTTATTCAAAGGAAATATAAGTAGAAAGAGTAGAACGCAATATTTTTCCAAGATTCTTCATTTCGCATGATTTTGCTTAAGAACTCGAGAAAAATAATGGAAAATGATATATTTTAGGAATTCTCGATATTGGCCGGTTGTACAGGGGAAATGTAAGTAAAGCCACAGGAACACCATATTTTTCCAACATACTTCACTTCGCCTTATGTTGCAGAGAAAATCGAGATAAATAATGGAAAATGAAATGATATATATTATGAATTCTCGATAACGGGCGTTTATTCAAAGGAAATATAAGTAAAAAGAGTGAAACGCAATATTTTTCCAGGACTCTTCATTTCGCCTGATTTTAGATATATTTTAAGAATTTTCGGTATTGGCCGTTTGTACAGGGGAAATGTAGGTAAAGCCACAGGAACAACATATTTTTCCAACATCCTTCATTTCATATAAGTAAAAACAGTGGAACGCCATATTTTTCCAAAATTCTTCATTTCGTCTTATTTTGCGATGGAAATCGAAAAAAATAATTGAAAATGATATATTTTATGAATTCTCGATATTGGGCGTTTATTCAAAGGAAATATAAGTAGAAAGAGTAGAACGCAATATTTTTCCAAAATTCTTCATTTCGCATGATTTTGCTTAAGAACTCGAGAAAAATAGTGGAAAATGATATATTTTAGGAATTCTCGATATTGGCCGGTTGTACAGGGGAAATGTAAGTAAAGCCACAGGAACACCATATTTTTCCAACATTCTTCATTTCGCCTTATTTTGCAGAGAAAATCGAGATAAATAATGGAAAATGAAATGATATATATTATGAATTCTCGATATTGGGCGTTTATTCAAAGGAAATATAAGTAAAAAGAGTGAACCGCAATATTTTTCCAGGATTCTTCATTTCGCCTGATTTTTCATATATAATTTAAGAATTTTCGGTATTGGCCGTTTGTACAGGGGAAGTGTAAGTAAAGCCACAGGAACACCATATTTTTCCAACATCCTTCATTTCATATAAGTAAAAACATTGGAACGCCATATTTTTCCAAGATTCTTCATTTCGTCTTATTTTGCGATGGAAATCGAGAAAAATAATTGAAAATGATATATTTTATGAATTCTCGATATTGGGCTTTTATTCAAAGGAAATATAAGTAGAAAGAGTAGAACGCAATATTTTTCCAAGATTCTTCATTTCGCATGATTTTGCTTAAGAACTCGAGAAAAATAATGGAAAATGATATATTTTAGGAATTCTCGATATTGGCCGGTTGTACAGGGGAAATGTAAGTAAAGCCACAGGAACACCATATTTTTCCAACATTCTTCATTTCGCCTTATGTTGCAGAGAAAATCGAGATAAATAATGGAAAATGAAATGATATATATTATGAATTCTCGATAACGGGCGTTTATTCAAAGGAAATATAAGTAAAAAGAGTGAAACGCAATATTTTTCCAGGACTCTTCATTTCGCCTGATTTTAGATATATTTTAAGAATTTTCGGTATTGGCCGTTTGTACAGGGGAAATGTAAGTAAAGCCACAGGAACACCATATTTTTCCAACATCCTTCATTTCATATAAGTAAAAACAGTGGAACGCCATATTTTTCCAAAATTCTTCATTTCGTCTTATTTTGCGATGGAAATCGAAAAAAATAATTGAAAATGATATATTTTATGAATTCTCGATATTGGGCGTTTATTCAAAGGAAATATAAGTAGAAAGAGTAGAACGCAATATTTTTCCAAGATTCTTCATTTCGCATGATTTTGCTTAAGAACTCGAGAAAAATAATGGAAAATGATATATTTTAGGAATTCTCGATATTGGCCGGTTGTACAGGGGAAATGTAAGTAAAGCCACAGGAACACCATATTTTTCCAACATACTTCACTTCGCCTTATGTTGCAGAGAAAATCGAGATAAATAATGGAAAATGAAATGATATATATTATGAATTCTCGATAACGGGCGTTTATTCAAAGGAAATATAAGTAGAAAGAGTAGAACGCAATATTTTTCCAAGATTCTTCATTTCGCATGATTTTGCTTAAGAACTCGAGAAAAATAATGGAAAATGATATATTTTAGGAATTCTCGATATTGGCCGGTTGTACAGGGGAAATGTAAGTAAAGCCACAGGAACACCATATTTTTCCAACATTCTTCATTTCGCCTTATGTTGCAGAGAAAATCGAGATAAATAATGGAAAATGAAATGATATATATTATGAATTCTCGATAACGGGCGTTTATTCAAAGGAAATATAAGTAAAAAGAGTGAAACGCAATATTTTTCCAGGACTCTTCATTTCGCCTGATTTTAGATATATTTTAAGAATTTTCGGTATTGGCCGTTTGTACAGGGGAAATGTAAGTAAAGCCACAGGAACACCATATTTTTCCAACATCCTTCATTTCATATAAATAAAAACAGTGGAACGCCATATTTTTCCAAGATTCTTCATTTCGTCTTATTTTGCGATGGAACTCGAGAAAAATAATTGAAAATGATATATTTTATGAATTCTCGATATTGGGCGTTTATTCAAAGGAAATATAAGTAGAAAGAGTAGAACGCAATATTTTTCCAAGATTCTTCATTTCGTATGATTTTGCTTAAGAACTCGAGAAAAATAATGGAAAATGATATATTTTAGGAATTCTCGATATTGGCCGGTTGTACAGGGGAAATGTAAGTAAAGCCACAGGAACACCATATTTTTCCAACATACTTCACTTCGCCTTATGTTGCAGAGAAAATCGAGATAAATAATGGAAAATGAAATGATATATATTATGAATTCTCGATAACGGGCGTTTATTCAAAGGAAATATAAGTAAAAAGAGTGAAACGCAATATTTTTCCAGGACTCTTCATTTCGCCTGATTTTAGATATATTTTAAGAATTTTCGGTATTGGCCGTTTGTACAGGGGAAATGTAAGTAAAGCCACAGGAACACCATATTTTTCCAACATTCTTCATTTCGCCTTATATTGCAGAGAAAATCGAGATAAATAATGGAAAATGAAATGATATATATTATGAATTCTCGATAACGGGCGTTTATTCAAAGGAAATATAAGTAAAAAGAGTGAAACGCAATATTTTTCCAGGACTCTTCATTTCGCCTGATTTTATATATATTTTAGGAATTCTCGATATTGGCCGGTTGTACAGGGGAAATGTAAGTAAAGCCACAGGAACACCATATTTTTCCAACTTTCTTCATTTCGCCTTATGTTGCAGAGAAAATCGAGATAAATAATGGAAAATGAAATGATATATATTATGAATTCTCTATATTGGGTGTTTGTACAAAAAGAAATATAAGTAAAAAGAGTGAACCGCAATATTTTTCCAGGATTCTTTATTTCGCCTGATTTTTCATATATAATTTGAGAATTTTCGGTATTGGCCGTTTGTACAGGGGAAGTGTAAGTAAAGCCACAGGAACACCATATTTTTCCAACATCCTTCATTTCATATAAGTTAAAATAGTGGAACGCCATATTTTTCCAAGATTCTTCATTTCGTCTTATTTTGCGATGGAAATCGAGAAAAATAATTGAAAATGATATATTTTATGAATTCTCGATATTGGGCGTTTATTCAAAGGAAATATAAGTAGAAAGAGTGGAACGCAATATTTTTCCAGGACTCTTCATTTCGCCTGATTTTTGATATATCTAAAGAATTTTCAGTATTGGCCGTTTGTACAGGAGAAATGTAAGTAAAGCCACAGGAACACCATATTTTTCCAACATTCTTCATTTCGACTTAGTTTGCAGAGGATATCGAGAAAAAGAATGGAAAATGATATATATTATGAATTCTCTATATTGGGTGTTTGTACAAAAAGAAATATAGGTAAAAAGAGTGAACCGCAATATTTTTCCAGGATTCTTTATTTCGCCTGATTTTTCATATATAATTTGAGAATTTTCGGTATTGGCCGTTTGTACAGGGGAAGTGTAAGTAAAGCCACAGGAACACCATATTTTTCCAACATCCTTCATTTCATATAAGCTAAAATAGTGGAACGCCATATTTTTCCAAGATTCTTCATTTCGTCTTATTTTGCGATGGAAATCGAGAAAAATAATTGAAAATGATATATTTTATGAATTCTCGATATTGGGCGTTTATTCAAAGGAAATATAAGTAGAAAGAGTGGAACGCAATATTTCTCCAGGACTCTTCATTTCGCCTGATTTTTGATATATCTAAAGAATTTTCAGTATTCGCCGTTTGTACAGGAGAAATGTAAGTAAAGCCACAGGAACACCATATTTTTCCAACATTCTTCATTTCGCCTTAGTTTGGAGAGGATATCGAGAAAAAGAATGGAAAATGATATATATTATGAATTCTCTATATTGGGTGTTTGTACAAAAAGAAATATAAGTAAAAAGAGTGAACCGCAATATTTTTCCAGGATTCTTCATTTCGCCTGATTTTTCATATATAATTTAAGAATTTTCGGTATTGGCCGTTTGTACAGGGGAAGTGTAAGTAAAGCCACAGGAACACCATATTTTTCCAACATCCTTCATTTCATATAAGTAAAAACAGTGGAACGCCATATTTTTCCAAGATTCATCATTTCGTCTTATTTTGCATTGGAAATCGAGAAAAATAATTGAAAATGATATATTTTAGGAATTCTCGATATTGGCCGGTTGTACAGGGGAAATGTAAGTAAAGCCACAGGAACACCATATTTTTCCAACATTCTTCATTTCGCCTTATTTTGCAGAGAAAATCGAGATAAATAATGGAAAATGATATATTTTATGTAGTCTCGATAACGGGCGTTTATTCAAAGGAAATATAAGTAAAAACAGTGGAACGTCATATTTTTCCAGGATTCTTCATTTCTCATGATTTTGCTTAAGAACTCGAGAAAAATAATGGAAAATGATATATTTTAGGAATTCTCGATATTGGCCGGTTGTACAGGGGAAATGTAAGTAAAGCCACAGGAACACCATATTTTTCCAACATTCTTCATTTCGCCTTATGTTGCAGAGAAAATCGAGATAAATAATGGAAAATGAAATGATATATATTATGAATTCTCGATAACGGGCGTTTATTCAAAGGAAATATAAGTAAAAAGAGTGAAACGCAATATTTTTCCAGGACTCTTCATTTCGCCTGATTTTAGATATATTTTAAGAATTTTCGGTATTGGCCGTTTGTACAGGGGAAATGTAAGTAAAGCCACAGGAACACCATATTTTTCCAACATCCTTCATTTCATATAAATAAAAACAGTGGAACGCCATATTTTTCCAAGATTCTTCATTTTGTCTTATTTTGCGATGGAACTCGAGAAAAATAATTGAAAATGATATATTTTATGAATTCTCGATATTGGGCGTTTATTCAAAGGAAATATAAGTAGAAAGAGTAGAACGCAATATTTTTCCAGGATTCTTCATTTCGCATGATTTTGCTTAAGAACTCGAGAAAAATAATGGAAAATGATATATTTTAGGAATTCTCGATATTGGCCGGTTGTACAGGGGAAATGTGAGTAAAGCCACAGGAACACCATATTTTTCCAACATACTTCATTTCGCCTTATTTTGCAGAGAAATCGAGATAAATAATGGAAAATGAAATGATATATATTATGAATTCTCGATAACGGGCGTTTATTCAAAGGAAATATAAGTAAAAAGAGTGAAACGCAATATTTTTCCAGGACTCTTCATTTCGCCTGATTTTAGATATATTTTAAGAATTTTCGGTATTGGCCGTTTGTACAGGGGAAATGTAAGTAAAGCCACAGGAACACCATATTTTTCCAACATCCTTCATTTCATATAAATAAAAACAGTGGAACGCCATATTTTTCCAAAATTCTTCATTTCGTCTTATTTTGCGATGGAACTCGAGAAAAATAATTGAAAATGATATATTTTATGAATTCTCGATATTGGGCGTTTATTCAAAGGAAATATAAGTAGAAAGAGTAGAACGCAATATTTTTCCAAGATTCTTCATTTCGCATGATTTTGCTTAAGAACTCGAGAAAAATAATGGAAAATGATATATTTTAGGAATTCTCGATATTGGCCGATTGTACAGGGGAAATGTGAGTAAAGCCACAGGAACACCATATTTTTCCAACATACTTCATTTCGCCTTATTTTGCAGAGAAAATCGAGATAAATAATGGAAAATGAAATGATATATATTATGAATTCTCGATAACGGGCGTTTATTCAAAGGAAATATAAGTAAAAAGAGTGAAACGCAATATTTTTCCAGGACTCTTCATTTCGCCTGATTTTAGATATATTTTAAGAATTTTCGGTATTGGCCGTTTGTACAGGGGAAATGTAAGTAAAGCCACAGGAACACCATATTTTTCCAACATCCTTCATTTCATATAAGTAAAAACAGTGGAACGCCATATTTTTCCAAAATTCTTCATTTCGTCTTATTTTGCGATGGAAATCGAAAAAAATAATTGAAAATGATATATTTTATGAATTCTCGATATTGGGCGTTTATTCAAAGGAAATATAAGTAGAAAGAGTAGAACGCAATATTTTTCCAAGATTCTTCATTTCGCATGATTTTGCTTAAGAACTCGAGAAAAATAGTGGAAAATGATATATTTTAGGAATTCTCGATATTGGCCGGTTGTACAGGGCAAATGTAAGTAAAGCCACAGGAACACCATATTTTACCAGGATTCTTCATTTCGCCTGATTTTTCATATATAATTTAAGAATTTTCGGTATTGGCCGTTTGTACAGGGGAAGTGTAAGTAAAGCCACAGGAACACCATATTTTTCCAACATCCTTCATTTCATATAAGTAAAAACATTGGAACGCCATATTTTTCCAAGATTCTTCATTTCGTCTTATTTTGCGATGGAAATCGAGAAAAATAATTGAAAATGATATATTTTATGAATTCTCGATATTGGGCTTTTATTCAAAGGAAATATAAGTAGAAAGAGTAGAACGCAATATTTTTCCAAGATTCTTCATTTCGCATGATTTTGCTTAAGAACTCGAGAAAAATAATGGAAAATGATATATTTTAGGAATTCTCGATATTGGCCGGTTGTACAGGGGAAATGTAAGTAAAGCCACAGGAACACCATATTTTTCCAACATTCTTCATTTCGCCTTATGTTGCAGAGAAAATCGAGATAAATAATGGAAAATGAAATGATATATATTATGAATTCTCGATAACGGGCGTTTATTCAAAGGAAATATAAGTAAAAAGAGTGAAACGCAATATTTTTCCAGGACTCTTCATTTCGCCTGATTTTAGATATATTTTAAGAATTTTCGGTATTGGCCGTTTGTACAGGGGAAATGTAAGTAAAGCCACAGGAACACCATATTTTTCCAACATCCTTCATTTCATATAAGTAAAAACATTGGAACGCCATATTTTTCCAAGATTCTTCATTTCGTCTTATTTTGCGATGGAAATCGAGAAAAATAATTGAAAATGAAATGATATATATTATGAATTCTCGATAACGGGCGTTTATTCAAAGGAAATATAAGTAGAAAGAGTAGAACGCAATATTTTTCCAAGATTCTTCATTTCGCATGATTTTGCTTAAGAACTCGAGAAAAATAATGGAAAATGATATACTATATTTTAGGAATTCTCGATATTGGCCGGTTGTACAGGGGAAATGTAAGTAAAGCCACAGGAACACCATATTTTTCCAACATTCTTCATTTCGCCTTATGTTGCAGAGAAAATCGAGATAAATAATGGAAAATGAAATGATATATATTATGAATTCTCGATAACGGGCGTTTATTCAAAGGAAATATAAGTAAAAAGAGTGAAACGCAATATTTTTCCAGGACTCTTCATTTCGCCTGATTTTAGATATATTTTAAGAATTTTCGGTATTGGCCGTTTGTACAGGGGAAATGTAAGTAAAGCCACAGGAACACCATATTTTTCCAACATCCTTCATTTCATATAAGTAAAAACAGTGGAACGCCATATTTTTCCAAAATTCTTCATTTCGTCTTATTTTGCGATGGAAATCGAAAAAAATAATTGAAAATGATATATTTTATGAATTCTCGATATTGGGCGTTTATTCAAAGGAAATATAAGTAGAAAGAGTAGAACGCAATATTTTTCCAAGATTCTTCATTTCGCATGATTTTGCTTAAGAACTCGAGAAAAATAGTGGAAAATGATATATTTTAGGAATTCTCGATATTGGCCGGTTGTACAGGGCAAATGTAAGTAAAGCCACAGGAACACCATATTTTACCAGGATTCTTCATTTCGCCTGATTTTCGATATATTTTAAGAATTTTCGGTATTGGCCGTTTGTACAGGGGAAGTGTAAGTAAAGCCACAGGAACACCATATTTTTCCAACATCCTTCATTTCATATAAGTAAAAACATTGGAACGCCATATTTTTCCAAGATTCTTCATTTCGTCTTATTTTGCGATGGAAATCGAGAAAAATAATTGAAAATGATATATTTTATGAATTCTCGATATTGGGCTTTTATTCAAAGGAAATATAAGTAGAAAGAGTAGAACGCAATATTTTTCCAAGATTCTTCATTTCGCATGATTTTGCTTGAGAACTCGAGAAAAATAATGGAAAATGATATATTTTAGGAATTCTCGATATTGGCCGGTTGTACAGGGGAAATGTAAGTAAAGCCACAGGAACACCATATTTTTCCAACATTCTTCATTTCGCCTTATGTTGCAGAGAAAATCGAGATAAATAATGGAAAATGAAATGATATATATTATGAATTCTCGATAACGGGCGTTTATTCAAAGGAAATATAAGTAAAAAGAGTGAAACGCAATATTTTTCCAGGACTCTTCATTTCGCCTGATTTTAGATATATTTTAAGAATTTTCGGAATTGGCCGTTTGTACAGGGGAAATGTAAGTAAAGCCACAGGAACACCATATTTTTCCAACATCCTTCATTTCATATAATTAAAAACAGTGGAACGCCATATTTTTCCAAAATTCTTCATTTCGTCTTATTTTGCGATGGAAATCGAAAAAAATAATTGAAAATGATATATTTTATGAATTCTCGATATTGGGCGTTTATTCAAAGGAAATATAAGTAGAAAGAGTAGAACGCAATATTTTTCCAAGATTCTTCATTTCGCATGATTTTGCTTAAGAACTCGAGAAAAATAGTGGAAAATGATATATTTTAGGAATTCTCGATATTGGCCGGTTGTACAGGGGAAATGTAAGTAAAGCCACAGGAACACCATATTTTTCCAACATTCTTCATTTCGCCTTATTTTGCAGAGAAAATCGAGATAAATAATGGAAAATGAAATGATATATATTATGAATTCTCGATATTGGGCGTTTATTCAAAGGAAATATAAGTAAAAAGAGTAAACCGCAATATTTTTCCAGGATTCTTCATTTCGCCTGATTTTTCATATATAATTTAAGAATTTTCGGTATTGGCCGTTTGTACAGGGGAAGTGTAAGTAAAGCCACAGGAACACCATATTTTTCCAACATCCTTCATTTCATATAAGTAAAAACATTGGAACGCCGTATTTTCCAAGATTCTTCATTTCGTCTTATTTTGCGATGGAAATCGAGAAAAATAATTGAAAATGATATATTTTATGAATTCTCGATATTGGGCTTTTATTCAAAGGAAATATAAGTAGAAAGAGTAGAACGCAATATTTTTCCAAGATTCTTCATTTCGCATGATTTTGCTTAAGAACTCGAGAAAAATAATGGAAAATGATATATTTTAGGAATTCTCGATATTGGCCGGTTGTACAGGGGAAATGTAAGTAAAGCCACAGGAACACCATATTTTTCCAACATTCTTCATTTCGCCTTATGTTGCAGAGAAAATCGAGATAAATAATGGAAAATGAAATGATATATATTATGAATTCTCGATAACGGGCGTTTATTCAAAGGAAATATAAGTAAAAAGAGTGAAACGCAATATTTTTCCAGGACTCTTCATTTCGCCTGATTTTAGATATATTTTAAGAATTTTCGGTATTGGCCGTTTGTACAGGGGAAATGTAAGTAAAGCCACAGGAACACCATATTTTTCCAACATCCTTCATTTCATATAAGTAAAAACAGTGGAACGCCATATTTTTCCAAAATTCTTCATTTCGTCTTATTTTGCGATGGAAATCGAAAAAAATAATTGAAAATGATATATTTTATGAATTCTCGATATTGGGCGTTTATTCAAAGGAAATATAAGTAGAAAGAGTAGAACGCAATATTTTTCCAAGATTCTTCATTTCGCATGATTTTGCTTAAGAACTCGAGAAAAATAATGGAAAATGATATATTTTAGGAATTCTCGATATTGGCCGGTTGTACAGGGGAAATGTAAGTAAAGCCACAGGAACACCATATTTTTCCAACATTCTTCATTTCGCCTTATGTTGCAGAGAAAATCGAGATAAATAATGGAAAATGAAATGATATATATTATGAATTCTCGATAACGGGCGTTTATTCAAAGGAAATATAAGTAGAAAGAGTAGAACGCAATATTTTTCCAAGATTCTTCATTTCGCATGATTTTGCTTGAGAACTCGAGAAAAATAATGGAAAATGATATATTTTAGGAATTCTCGATATTGGCCGGTTGTACAGGGGAAATGTAAGTAAAGCCACAGGAACACCATATTTTTCCAACATTCTTCATTTCGCCTTATGTTGCAGAGAAAATCGAGATAAATAATGGAAAATGAAATGATATATATTATGAATTCTCGATAACGGGCGTTTATTCAAAGGAAATATAAGTAAAAAGAGTGAAACGCAATATTTTTCCAGGACTCTTCATTTCGCCTGATTTTAGATATATTTTAAGAATTTTCGGTATTGGCCGTTTGTACAGGGGAAATGTAAGTAAAGCCACAGGAACACCATATTTTTCCAACATCCTTCATTTCATATAATTAAAAACAGTGGAACGCCATATTTTTCCAAAATTCTTCATTTCGTCTTATTTTGCGATGGAAATCAAAAAAATAATTGAAAATGATATATTTTATGAATTCTCGATATTGGGCGTTTATTCAAAGGAAATATAAGTAGAAAGAGTAGAACGCAATATTTTTCCAAGATTCTTCATTTCGCATGATTTTGCTTAAGAACTCGAGAAAAATAGTGGAAAATGATATATTTTAGGAATTCTCGATATTGGCCGGTTGTACAGGGGAAATGTAAGTAAAGCCACAGGAACACCATATTTTTCCAACATTCTTCATTTCGCCTTATTTTGCAGAGAAAATCGAGATAAATAATGGAAAATGAAATGATATATATTATGAATTCTCGATATTGGGCGTTTATTCAAAGGAAATATAAGTAAAAAGAGTAAACCGCAATATTTTTCCAGGATTCTTCATTTCGCCTGATTTTTCATATATAATTTAAGAATTTTCGGTATTGGCCGTTTGTACAGGGGAAGTGTAAGTAAAGCCACAGGAACACCATATTTTTCCAACATCCTTCATTTCATATAAGTAAAAACATTGGAACGCCGTATTTTCCAAGATTCTTCATTTCGTCTTATTTTGCGATGGAAATCGAGAAAAATAATTGAAAATGATATATTTTATGAATTCTCGATATTGGGCTTTTATTCAAAGGAAATATAAGTAGAAAGAGTAGAACGCAATATTTTTCCAAGATTCTTCATTTCGCATGATTTTGCTTAAGAACTCGAGAAAAATAATGGAAAATGATATATTTTAGGAATTCTCGATATTGGCCGGTTGTACAGGGGAAATGTAAGTAAAGCCACAGGAACACCATATTTTTCCAACATTCTTCATTTCGCCTTATGTTGCAGAGAAAATCGAGATAAATAATGGAAAATGAAATGATATATATTATGAATTCTCGATAACGGGCGTTTATTCAAAGGAAATATAAGTAAAAAGAGTGAAACGCAATATTTTTCCAGGACTCTTCATTTCGCCTGATTTTAGATATATTTTAAGAATTTTCGGTATTGGCCGTTTGTACAGGGGAAATGTAAGTAAAGCCACAGGAACACCATATTTTTCCAACATCCTTCATTTCATATAAGTAAAAACAGTGGAACGCCATATTTTTCCAAAATTCTTCATTTCGTCTTATTTTGCGATGGAAATCGAAAAAAATAATTGAAAATGATATATTTTATGAATTCTCGATATTGGGCGTTTATTCAAAGGAAATATAAGTAGAAAGAGTAGAACGCAATATTTTTCCAAGATTCTTCATTTCGCATGATTTTGCTTAAGAACTCGAGAAAAATAATGGAAAATGATATATTTTAGGAATTCTCGATATTGGCCGGTTGTACAGGGGAAATGTAAGTAAAGCCACAGGAACACCATATTTTTCCAACATTCTTCATTTCGCCTTATGTTGCAGAGAAAATCGAGATAAATAATGGAAAATGAAATGATATATATTATGAATTCTCGATAACGGGCGTTTATTCAAAGGAAATATAAGTAGAAAGAGTAGAACGCAATATTTTTCCAAGATTCTTCATTTCGCATGATTTTGCTTAAGATTTCGAGAAAAATTATGGAAAATGATATATTTTAGGAATTCTCGATATTGGCCGGTTGTACAGGGGAAATGTAAGTAAAGCCACTGGAACACCATATTTTTCCAACATTCTTCATTTCGCCTTATGTTACAGAGAAAATCGAGATAAATAATGGAAAATGAAATGATATATATTATGAATTCTCGATAACGGGCGTTTATTCAAAGGAAATATAAGTAAAAAGAGTGAAACGCAATATTTTTCCAGGACTCTTCATTTCGCCTGATTTTAGATATATTTTAAGAATTTTCGGTATTGGCCGTTTGTACAGGGGAAATGTAAGTAAAGCCACAGGAACACCATATTTTTCCAACATCCTTCATTTCATATAAATAAAAACAGTGGAACGCCATATTTTTCCAAGATTCTTCATTTCGTCTTATTTTGCGATGGAACTCGAGAAAAATAATTGAAAATGATATATTTTATGAATTCTCGATATTGGGCGTTTATTCAAAGGAAATATAAGTAGAAAGAGTAGAACGCAATATTTTTCCAAGATTCTTCATTTCGCATGATTTTGCTTAAGAACTCGAGAAAAATAATGGAAAATGATATATTTTAGGAATTCTCGATATTGGCCGGTTGTACAGGGGAAATGTAAGTAAAGCCACAGGAACACCATATTTTTCCAACATTCTTCACTTCGCCTTATGTTGCAGAGAAAATCGAGATAAATAATGGAAAATGAAATGATATATATTATGAATTCTCGATAACGGGCGTTTATTCAAAGGAAATATAAGTAAAAAGAGTGAAACGCAATATTTTTCCAGGACTCTTCATTTCGCCTGATTTTAGATATATTTTAAGAATTTTCGGTATTGGCCGTTTGTACAGGGGAAATGTAAGTAAAGCCACAGGAACACCATATTTTTCCAACATTCTTCATTTCGCCTTATATTGCAGAGAAAATCGAGATAAATAATGGAAAATGAAATGATATATATTATGAATTCTCGATAACGGGCGTTTATTCAAAGGAAATATAAGTAAAAAGAGTGAAACGCAATATTTTTCCAGGACTCTTCATTTCGCCTGATTTTATATATATTTTAGGAATTCTCGATATTGGCCGGTTGTACAGGGGAAATGTAAGTAAAGCCACAGGAACACCATATTTTTCCAACATCCTTCATTTCATATAAGTAAAAACAGTGGAACGCCATATTTTTCCAAAATTCTTCATTTCGTCTTATTTTGCGATGGAAATCGAGAAAAATAATTGAAAATGATATATTTTATGAATTCTCGATATTGGGCGTTTATTCAAAGGAAATATAAGTAAAAAGAGTGAAACGCAATATTTTTCCAGGACTCTTCATTTCGCCTGATTTTAGATATATTTTAAGAATTTTCGGTATTGGCCGTTTGTACAGGGGAAATGTAAGTAAAGCCACAGGAACACCATATTTTTCCAACATCCTTCATTTCATATAAATAAAAACAGTGGAACGCCATATTTTTCCAAGATTCTTCATTTCGTCTTATTTTGCGATGGAACTCGAGAAAAATAATTGAAAATGATATATTTTATGAATTCTCGATATTGGGCGTTTATTCAAAGGAAATATAAGTAGAAAGAGTAGAACGCAATATTTTTCCAAGATTCTTCATTTCGCATGATTTTGCTTAAGAACTCGAGAAAAATAATGGAAAATGATATATTTTAGGAATTCTCGATATTGGCCGGTTGTACAGGGGAAATGTGAGTAAAGCCACAGGAACACCATATTTTTCCAACATACTTCATTTCGCCTTATTTTGCAGAGAAAATCGAGATAAATAATGGAAAATGAAATGATATATATTATGAATTCTCGATAACGGGCGTTTATTCAAAGGAAATATAAGTAAAAAGAGTGAAACGCAATATTTTTCCAGGACTCTTCATTTCGCCTGATTATAGATATATTTTAGGAATTTTCGGTATTGGCCGTTTGTACAGGGGAAATGTAAGTAAAGCCACAGGAACACCATATTTTTCCAACATCCTTCATTTCATATAAATAAAAACAGTGGAACGCCATATTTTTCCAAGATTCTTCATTTCGTCTTATTTTGCGATGGAACTCGAGAAAAATAATTGAAAATGATATATTTTATGAATTTTCGATATTGGGCGTTTATTCAAAGGAAATATAAGTAGAAAGAGTAGAACGCAATATGTTTCCAAGATTCTTCATTTCGCATGATTTTGCTTAAGAACTCGAGAAAAATAATGGAAAATGATATATTTTAGGAATTCTCGATATTGGCCGGTTGTACAGGGGAAATGTGAGTAAAGCCACAGGAACACCATATTTTTCCAACATACTTCATTTCGCCTTATTTTGCAGAGAAAATCGAGATAAATAATGGAAAATGAAATGATATATATTATGAATTCTCGATAACGGGCGTTTATTCAAAGGAAATATAAGTAAAAAGAGTGAAACGCAATATTTTTCCAGGACTCTTCATTTCGCCTGATTTTCGATATATTTTAAGAATTTTCGGTATTGGCCGTTTGTACAGGGGAAATGTAAGTAAAGCCACAGGAACACCATATTTTTCCAACATTCTTCATTTCGCCTTATGTTGCAGAGAAAATCGAGATAAATAATGGAAAATGAAATGATAAATATTATGAATTCTCGATAACGGGCGTTTATTCAAAGGAAATATAAGTAAAAAGAGTGAAACGCAATATTTTTCCAGGACTCTTTATTTCGCCTGATTTTAGATATATTTTAAGAATTTTCGGTATTGGCCGTTTGTACAGGGGAAATGTAAGTAAAGCCACAGGAACACCATATTTTTCCAACATCCTTCATTTCATATAAGTAAAAAC
Organism: Anthrax anthrax; assembly: GCA_963971155.1. Taxonomy (NCBI): domain Eukaryota; kingdom Metazoa; phylum Arthropoda; class Insecta; order Diptera; family Bombyliidae; genus Anthrax; species Anthrax anthrax. The sequence goes on from OZ020118.1 coordinate 21,086,841, forward strand.
AGTGGAACGCCATATTTTTCCAAAATTCTTCATTTCGTCTTATTTTGCGATGGAAATCGAAAAAAATAATTGAAAATGATATATTTTATGAATTCTCGATATTGGGCGTTTATTCAAAGGAAATATAAGTAGAAAGAGTAGAACGCAATATTTTTCCAAGATTCTTCATTTCGCATGATTTTGCTTAAGAACTCGAGAAAAATAATGGAAAATGATATATTTTAGGAATTCTCGATATTGGCCGGTTGTACAGGGGAAATGTAAGTAAAGCCACAGGAACACCATATTTTTCCAGGATTCTTCATTTCGCCTGATTTTTCATATATAATTTAAGAATTTTCGGTATTGGCCGTTTGTACAGGGGAAGTGTAAGTAAAGCCACAGGAACACCATATTTTTCCAACATCCTTCATTTCATATAAGTAAAAACATTGGAACGCCATATTTTTCCAAGATTCTTCATTTCGTCTTATTTTGCGATGGAAATCGAGAAAAATAATTGAAAATGATATATTTTATGAATTCTCGATATTGGGCTTTTATTCAAAGGAAATATAAGTAGAAAGAGTAGAACGCAATATTTTTCCAAGATTCTTCATTTCGCATGATTTTGCTTAAGAACTCGAGAAAAATAATGGAAAATGATATATTTTAGGAATTCTCGATATTGGCCGGTTGTACAGGGGAAATGTAAGTAAAGCCACAGGAACACCATATTTTTCCAACATTCTTCATTTCGCCTTATGTTGCAGAGAAAATCGAGATAAATAATGGAAAATGAAATGATATATATTATGAATTCTCGATAACGGGCGTTTATTCAAAGGAAATATAAGTAAAAAGAGTGAAACGCAATATTTTTCCAGGACTCTTCATTTCGCCTGATTTTAGATATATTTTAAGAATTTTCGGTATTGGCCGTTTGTACAGGGGAAATGTAAGTAAAGCCACAGGAACACCATATTTTTCCAACATTCTTCATTTCGCCTTATATTGCAGAGAAAATCGAGATAAATAATGGAAAATGAAATGATATATATTATGAATTCTCGATAACGGGCGTTTATTCAAAGGAAATATAAGTAAAAAGAGTGAAACGCAATATTTTTCCAGGACTCTTCATTTCGCCTGATTTTATATATATTTTAGGAATTCTCGATATTGGCCGGTTGTACAGGGGAAATGTAAGTAAAGCCACAGGAACACCATATTTTTCCAACATCCTTCATTTCATATAAGTAAAAACAGTGGAACGCCATATTTTTCCAAAATTCTTCATTTCGTCTTATTTTGCGATGGAAATCGAGAAAAATAATTGAAAATGATATATTTTATGAATTCTCGATATTGGGCGTTTATTCAAAGGAAATATAAGTAGAAAGAGTAGAACGCAATATTTTTCCAAGATTCTTCATTTCGCATGATTTTGCTTAAGAACTCGAGAAAAATAATGGAAAATGATATATTTTAGGAATTCTCGATATTGGCCGGTTGTACAGGGGAAATGTGAGTAAAGCCACAGGAACACCATATTTTTCCAACATACTTCATTTCGCCTTATTTTGCAGAGAAAATCGAGATAAATAATGGAAAATGAAATGATATATATTATGAATTCTCGATAACGGGCGTTTATTCAAAGGAAATATAAGTAAAAAGAGTGAAACGCAATATTTTTCCAGGACTCTTCATTTCGCCTGATTATAGATATATTTTAGGAATTTTCGTTATTGGCCGTTTGTACAGGGGAAATGTAAGTAAAGCCACAGGAACACCATATTTTTCCAACATCCTTCATTTCATATAAATAAAAACAGTGGAACGCCATATTTTTCCAAGATTCTTCATTTCGTCTTATTTTGCGATGGAACTCGAGAAAAATAATTGAAAATGATATATTTTATGAATTTTCGATATTGGGCGTTTATTCAAAGGAAATATAAGTAGAAAGAGTAGAACGCAATATGTTTCCAAGATTCTTCATTTCGCATGATTTTGCTTAAGAACTCGAGAAAAATAATGGAAAATGATATATTTTAGGAATTCTCGATATTGGCCGGTTGTACAGGGGAAATGTGAGTAAAGCCACAGGAACACCATATTTTTCCAACATACTTCATTTCGCCTTATTTTGCAGAGAAAATCGAGATAAATAATGGAAAATGAAATGATATATATTATGAATTCTCGATAACGGGCGTTTATTCAAAGGAAATATAAGTAAAAAGAGTGAAACGCAATATTTTTCCAGGACTCTTCATTTCGCCTGATTTTCGATATATTTTAAGAATTTTCGGTATTGGCCGTTTGTACAGGGGAAATGTAAGTAAAGCCACAGGAACACCATATTTTTCCAACATTCTTCATTTCGCCTTATGTTGCAGAGAAAATCGAGATAAATAATGGAAAATGAAATGATATATATTATGCATTCTCGATAACGGGCGTTTATTCAAAGGAAATATAAGTAAAAAGAGTGAAACGCAATATTTTTCCAGGACTCTTTATTTCGCCTGATTTTAGATATATTTTAAGAATTTTCGGTATTGGCCGTTTGTACAGGGGAAATGTAAGTAAAGCCACAGGAACACCATATTTTTCCAACATCCTTCATTTCATATAAGTAAAAACAGTGGAACGCCATATTTTTCCAAAATTCTTCATTTCGTCTTATTTTGCGATGGAAATCGAAAAAAATAATTGAAAATGATATATTTTATGAATTCTCGATATTGGGCGTTTATTCAAAGGAAATATAAGTAGAAAGAGTAGAACGCAATATTTTTCCAAGATTCTTCATTTCGCATGATTTTGCTTAAGAACTCGAGAAAAATAATGGAAAATGATATATTTTAGAAATTCTCGATATTGGCCGGTTGTACAGGGGAAATGTAAGTAAAGCCACAGGAACACCATATTTTTCCAGGATTCTTCATTTCGCCTGATTTTTCATATATAATTTAAGAATTTTCGGTATTGGCCGTTTGTACAGGGGAAGTGTAAGTAAAGCCACAGGAACACCATATTTTTCCAACATCCTTCATTTCATATAAGTAAAAACATTGGAACGCCATATTTTTCCAAGATTCTTCATTTCGTCTTATTTTGCGATGGAAATCGAGAAAAATAATTGAAAATGATATATTTTATGAATTCTCGATATTGGGCTTTTATTCAAAGGAAATATAAGTAGAAAGAGTAGAACGCAATATTTTTCCAAGATTCTTCATTTCGCATGATTTTGCTTAAGAACTCGAGAAAAATAATGGAAAATGATATATTTTAGGAATTCTCGATATTGGCCGGTTGTACAGGGGAAATGTAAGTAAAGCCACAGGAACACCATATTTTTCCAACATTCTTCATTTCGCCTTATGTTGCAGAGAAAATCGAGATAAATAATGGAAAATGAAATGATATATATTATGAATTCTCGATAACGGGCGTTTATTCAAAGGAAATATAAGTAAAAAGAGTGAAACGCAATATTTTTCCAGGACTCTTCATTTCGCCTGATTTTAGATATATTTTAAGAATTTTCGGTATTGGCCGTTTGTACAGGGGAAATGTAAGTAAAGCCACAGGAACACCATATTTTTCCAACATCCTTCATTTCATATAAGTAAAAACATTGGAACGCCATATTTTTCCAAGATTCTTCATTTCGTCTTATTTTGCGATGGAAATCGAGAAAAATAATTGAAAATGAAATGATATATATTATGAATTCTCGATAACGGGCGTTTATTCAAAGGAAATATAAGTAGAAAGAGTAGAACGCAATATTTTTCCAAGATTCTTCATTTCGCATGATTTTGCTTAAGAACTCGAGAAAAATAATGGAAAATGATATACTATATTTTAGGAATTCTCGATATTGGCCGGTTGTACAGGGGAAATGTAAGTAAAGCCACAGGAACTCCATATTTTTCCAACATTCTTCATTTCGCCTTATGTTGCAGAGAAAATCGAGATAAATAATGGAAAATGAAATGATATATATTATGAATTCTCGATAACGGGCGTTTATTCAAAGGAAATATAAGTAAAAAGAGTGAAACGCAATATTTTTCCAGGACTCTTCATTTCGCCTGATTTTAGATATATTTTAAGAATTTTCGGTATTGGCCGTTTGTACAGGGGAAATGTAAGTAAAGCCACAGGAACACCATATTTTTCCAACATCCTTCATTTCATATAAGTAAAAACAGTGGAACGCCATATTTTTCCAAAATTCTTCATTTCGTCTTATTTTGCGATGGAAATCGAAAAAAATAATTGAAAATGATATATTTTATGAATTCTCGATATTGGGCGTTTATTCAAAGGAAATATAAGTAGAAAGAGTAGAACGCAATATTTTTCCAAGATTCTTCATTTCGCATGATTTTGCTTAAGAACTCGAGAAAAATAGTGGAAAATGATATATTTTAGGAATTCTCGATATTGGCCGGTTGTACAGGGCAAATGTAAGTAAAGCCACAGGAACACCATATTTTACCAGGATTCTTCATTTCGCCTGATTTTTCATATATACTTTAAGAATTTTCGGTATTGGCCGTTTGTACAGGGGAAGTGTAAGTAAAGCCACAGGAACACCATATTTTTCCAACATCCTTCATTTCATATAAGTAAAAACATTGGAACGCCATATTTTTCCAAGATTCTTCATTTCGTCTTATTTTGCGATGGAAATCGAGAAAAATAATTGAAAATGATATATTTTATGAATTCTCGATATTGGGCTTTTATTCAAAGGAAATATAAGTAGAAAGAGTAGAACGCAATATTTTTCCAAGATTCTTCATTTCGCATGATTTTGCTTGAGAACTCGAGAAAAATAATGGAAAATGATATATTTTAGGAATTCTCGATATTGGCCGGTTGTACAGGGGAAATGTAAGTAAAGCCACAGGAACACCATATTTTTCCAACATTCTTCATTTCGCCTTATGTTGCAGAGAAAATCGAGATAAATAATGGAAAATGAAATGATATATATTATGAATTCTCGATAACGGGCGTTTATTCAAAGGAAATATAAGTAAAAAGAGTGAAACGCAATATTTTTCCAGGACTCTTCATTTCGCCTGATTTTAGATATATTTTAAGAATTTTCGGTATTGGCCGTTTGTACAGGGGAAATGTAAGTAAAGCCACAGGAACACCATATTTTTCCAACATCCTTCATTTCATATAATTAAAAACAGTGGAACGCCATATTTTTCCAAAATTCTTCATTTCGTCTTATTTTGCGATGGAAATCGAAAAAAATAATTGAAAATGATATATTTTATGAATTCTCGATATTGGGCGTTTATTCAAAGGAAATATAAGTAGAAAGAGTAGAACGCAATATTTTTCCAAGATTCTTCATTTCGCATGATTTTGCTTAAGAACTCGAGAAAAATAGTGGAAAATGATATATTTTAGGAATTCTCGATATTGGCCGGTTGTACAGGGGAAATGTAAGTAAAGCCACAGGAACACCATATTTTTCCAACATTCTTCATTTCGCCTTATTTTGCAGAGAAAATCGAGATAAATAATGGAAAATGAAATGATATATATTATGAATTCTCGATATTGGGCGTTTATTCAAAGGAAATATAAGTAAAAAGAGTAAACCGCAATATTTTTCCAGGATTCTTCATTTCGCCTGATTTTTCATATATAATTTAAGAATTTTCGGTATTGGCCGTTTGTACAGGGGAAGTGTAAGTAAAGCCACAGGAACACCATATTTTTCCAACATCCTTCATTTCATATAAGTAAAAACATTGGAACGCCGTATTTTCCAAGATTCTTCATTTCGTCTTATTTTGCGATGGAAATCGAGAAAAATAATTGAAAATGATATATTTTATGAATTCTCGATATTGGGCTTTTATTCAAAGGAAATATAAGTAGAAAGAGTAGAACGCAATATTTTTCCAAGATTCTTCATTTCGCATGATTTTGCTTAAGAACTCGAGAAAAATAATGGAAAATGATATATTTTAGGAATTCTCGATATTGGCCGGTTGTACAGGGGAAATGTAAGTAAAGCCACAGGAACACCATATTTTTCCAACATTCTTCATTTCGCCTTATGTTGCAGAGAAAATCGAGATAAATAATGGAAAATGAAATGATATATATTATGAATTCTCGATAACGGGCGTTTATTCAAAGGAAATATAAGTAAAAAGAGTGAAACGCAATATTTTTCCAGGACTCTTCATTTCGCCTGATTTTAGATATATTTTAAGAATTTTCGGTATTGGCCGTTTGTACAGGGGAAATGTAAGTAAAGCCACAGGAACACCATATTTTTCCAACATCCTTCATTTCATATAAGTAAAAACAGTGGAACGCCATATTTTTCCAAAATTCTTCATTTCGTCTTATTTTGCGATGGAAATCGAAAAAAATAATTGAAAATGATATATTTTATGAATTCTCGATATTGGGCGTTTATTCAAAGGAAATATAAGTAGAAAGAGTAGAACGCAATATTTTTCCAAGATTCTTCATTTCGCATGATTTTGCTTAAGAACTCGAGAAAAATAATGGAAAATGATATATTTTAGGAATTCTCGATATTGGCCGGTTGTACAGGGGAAATGTAAGTAAAGCCACAGGAACACCATATTTTTCCAACATTCTTCATTTCGCCTTATGTTGCAGAGAAAATCGAGATAAATAATGGAAAATGAAATGATATATATTATGAATTCTCGATAACGGGCGTTTATTCAAAGGAAATATAAGTAGAAAGAGTAGAACGCAATATTTTTCCAAGATTCTTCATTTCGCATGATTTTGCTTGAGAACTCGAGAAAAATAATGGAAAATGATATATTTTAGGAATTCTCGATATTGGCCGGTTGTACAGGGGAAATGTAAGTAAAGCCACAGGAACACCATATTTTTCCAACATCCTTCATTTCATATAAGTAAAAACAGTGGAACGCCATATTTTTCCAAAATTCTTCATTTCGTCTTATTTTGCGATGGAAATCGAAAAAAATAATTGAAAATGATATATTTTATGAATTCTCGATATTGGGCGTTTATTCAAAGGAAATATAAGTAGAAAGAGTAGAACGCAATATTTTTCCAAGATTCTTCATTTCGCATGATTTTGCTTAAGAACTCGAGAAAAATAATGGAAAATGATATATTTTAGGAATTCTCGATATTGGCCGGTTGTACAGGGGAAATGTAAGTAAAGCCACAGGAACACCATATTTTTCCAACATTCTTCATTTCGCCTTATGTTGCAGAGAAAATCGAGATAAATAATGGAAAATGAAATGATATATATTATGAATTCTCGATAACGGGCGTTTATTCAAAGGAAATATAAGTAGAAAGAGTAGAACGCAATATTTTTCCAAGATTCTTCATTTCGCATGATTTTGCTTAAGATTTCGAGAAAAATTATGGAAAATGATATATTTTAGGAATTCTCGATATTGGCCGGTTGTACAGGGGAAATGTAAGTAAAGCCACTGGAACACCATATTTTTCCAACATTCTTCATTTCGCCTTATGTTGCAGAGAAAATCGAGATAAATAATGGAAAATGAAATGATATATATTATGAATTCTCGATAACGGGCGTTTATTCAAAGGAAATATAAGTAAAAAGAGTGAAACGCAATATTTTTCCAGGACTCTTCATTTCGCCTGATTTTAGATATATTTTAAGAATTTTCGGTATTGGCCGTTTGTACAGGGGAAATGTAAGTAAAGCCACAGGAACACCATATTTTTCCAACATCCTTCATTTCATATAAATAAAAACAGTGGAACGCCATATTTTTCCAAGATTCTTCATTTCGTCTTATTTTGCGATGGAACTCGAGAAAAATAATTGAAAATGATATATTTTATGAATTCTCGATATTGGGCGTTTATTCAAAGGAAATATAAGTAGAAAGAGTAGAACGCAATATTTTTCCAAGATTCTTCATTTCGCATGATTTTGCTTAAGAACTCGAGAAAAATAATGGAAAATGATATATTTTAGGAATTCTCGATATTGGCCGGTTGTACAGGGGAAATGTAAGTAAAGCCACAGGAACACCATATTTTTCCAACATTCTTCACTTCGCCTTATGTTGCAGAGAAAATCGAGATAAATAATGGAAAATGAAATGATATATATTATGAATTCTCGATAACGGGCGTTTATTCAAAGGAAATATAAGTAAAAAGAGTGAAACGCAATATTTTTCCAGGACTCTTCATTTCGCCTGATTTTAGATATATTTTAAGAATTTTCGGTATTGGCCGTTTGTACAGGGGAAATGTAAGTAAAGCCACAGGAACACCATATTTTTCCAACATTCTTCATTTCGCCTTATATTGCAGAGAAAATCGAGATAAATAATGGAAAATGAAATGATATATATTATGAATTCTCGATAACGGGCGTTTATTCAAAGGAAATATAAGTAAAAAGAGTGAAACGCAATATTTTTCCAGGACTCTTCATTTCGCCTGATTTTATATATATTTTAGGAATTCTCGATATTGGCCGGTTGTACAGGGGAAATGTAAGTAAAGCCACAGGAACACCATATTTTTCCAACATCCTTCATTTCATATAAGTAAAAACATTGGAACGCCATATTTTTCCAAGATTCTTCATTTCGTCTTATTTTGCGATGGAAATCGAGAAAAATAATTGAAAATGATATATTTTATGAATTCTCGATATTGGGCGTTTATTCAAAGGAAATATAAGTAGAAAGAGTAGAACGCAATATTTTTCCAAGATTCTTCATTTCGCATGATTTTGCTTAAGAACTCGAGAAAAATAATGGAAAATGATATATTTTAGGAATTCTCGATATTGGCCGGTTGTACAGGGGAAATGTGAGTAAAGCCACAGGAACACCATATTTTTCCAACATACTTCATTTCGCCTTATTTCGCAGAGAAAATCGAGATAAATAATGGAAAATGAAATGATATATATTATGAATTCTCGATAACGGGCGTTTATTCAAAGGAAATATAAGTAAAAAGAGTGAAACGCAATATTTTTCCAGGACTCTTCATTTCGCCTGATTATAGATATATTTTAGGAATTTTCGGTATTGGCCGTTTGTACAGGGGAAATGTAAGTAAAGCCACAGGAACACCATATTTTTCCAACATCCTTCATTTCATATAAATAAAAACAGTGGAACGCCATATTTTTCCAAGATTCTTCATTTCGTCTTATTTTGCGATGGAACTCGAGAAAAATAATTGAAAATGATATATTTTATGAATTTTCGATATTGGGCGTTTATTCAAAGGAAATATAAGTAGAAAGAGTAGAACGCAATATGTTTCCAAGATTCTTCATTTCGCATGATTTTGCTTAAGAACTCGAGAAAAATAATGGAAAATGATATATTTTAGGAATTCTCGATATTGGCCGGTTGTACAGGGGAAATGTGAGTAAAGCCACAGGAACACCATATTTTTCCAACATACTTCATTTCGCCTTATTTTGCAGAGAAAATCGAGATAAATAATGGAAAATGAAATGATATATATTATGAATTCTCGATAACGGGCGTTTATTCAAAGGAAATATAAGTAAAAAGAGTGAAACGCAATATTTTTCCAGGACTCTTCATTTCGCCTGATTTTCGATATATTTTAAGAATTTTCGGTATTGGCCGTTTGTACAGGGGAAATGTAAGTAAAGCCACAGGAACACCATATTTTTCCAACATTCTTCATTTCGCCTTATGTTGCAGAGAAAATCGAGATAAATAATGGAAAATGAAATGATATATATTATAAATTCTCGATAACGGGCGTTTATTCAAAGGAAATATAAGTAAAAAGAGTGAAACGCAATATTTTTCCAGGACTCTTTATTTCGCCTGATTTTAGATATATTTTAAGAATTTTCGGTATTGGCCGTTTGTACAGGGGAAATGTAAGTAAAGCCACAGGAACACCATATTTTTCCAACATCCTTCATTTCATATAAGTAAAAACAGTGGAACGCCATATTTTTCCAAAATTCTTCATTTCGTCTTATTTTGCGATGGAAATCGAAAAAAATAATTGAAAATGATATATTTTATGAATTCTCGATATTGGGCGTTTATTCAAAGGAAATATAAGTAGAAAGAGTAGAACGCAATATTTTTCCAAGATTCTTCATTTCGCATGATTTTGCTTAAGAACTCGAGAAAAATAATGGAAAATGATATATTTTAGGAATTCTCGATATTGGCCGGTTGTACAGGGGAAATGTAAGTAAAGCCACAGGAACACCATATTTTTCCAGGATTCTTCATTTCGCCTGATTTTTCATATATAATTTAAGAATTTTCGGTATTGGCCGTTTGTACAGGGGAAGTGTAAGTAAAGCCACAGGAACACCATATTTTTCCAACATCCTTCATTTCATATAAGTAAAAACATTGGAACGCCATATTTTTCCAAGATTCTTCATTTCGTCTTATTTTGCGATGGAAATCGAGAAAAATAATTGAAAATGATATATTTTATGAATTCTCGATATTGGGCTTTTATTCAAAGGAAATATAAGTAGAAAGAGTAGAACGCAATATTTTTCCAAGATTCTTCATTTCGCATGATTTTGCTTAAGAACTCGAGAAAAATAATGGAAAATGATATATTTTAGGAATTCTCGATATTGGCCGGTTGTACAGGGGAAATGTAAGTAAAGCCACAGGAACACCATATTTTTCCAACATTCTTCATTTCGCCTTATTTTGCAGAGAAAATCGAGATAAATAATGGAAAATGAAATGATATATATTATGAATTCTCGATAACGGGCGTTTATTCAAAGGAAATATAAGTAAAAAGAGTGAAACGCAATATTTTTCCAGGACTCTTTATTTCGCCTGATTTTAGATATATTTTAAGAATTTTCGGTATTGGCCGTTTGTACAGGGGAAATGTAAGTAAAGCCACAGGAACACCATATTTTTCCAACATCCTTCATTTCATATAAATAAAAACAGTGGAACGCCATATTTTTCCAAGATTCTTCATTTCGTCTTATTTTGCGATGGAACTCGAGAAAAATAATTGAAAATGATATATTTTATGAATTCTCGATATTGGGCGTTTATTCAAAGGAAATATAAGTAGAAAGAGTAGAACGCAATATTTTTCCAAGATTCTTCATTTCGCATGATTTTGCTTAAGAACTCGAGAAAAATAATGGAAAATGATATATTTTAGGAATTCTCGATATTGGCCGGTTGTACAGGGGAAATGTAAGTAAAGCCACAGGAACACCATATTTTTCCAACATACTTCACTTCGCCTTATGTTGCAGAGAAAATCGAGATAAATAATGGAAAATGAAATGATATATATTATGAATTCTCGATAACGGGCGTTTATTCAAAGGAAATATAAGTAAAAAGAGTGAAACGCAATATTTTTCCAGGACTCTTCATTTCGCCTGATTTTAGATATATTTTAAGAATTTTCGGTATTGGCCGTTTGTACAGGGGAAATGTAAGTAAAGCCACAGGAACACCATATTTTTCCAACATTCTTCATTTCGCCTTATATTGCAGAGAAAATCGAGATAAATAATGGAAAATGAAATGATATATATTATGAATTCTCGATAACGGGCGTTTATTCAAAGGAAATATAAGTAAAAAGAGTGAAACGCAATATTTTTCCAGGACTCTTCATTTCGCCTGATTTTATATATATTTTAGGAATTCTCGATATTGGCCGGTTGTACAGGGGAAATGTAAGTAAAGCCACAGGAACACCATATTTTTCCAACATTCTTCATTTCGCCTTATGTTGCAGAGAAAATCGAGATAAATAATGGAAAATGAAATGATATATATTATGAATTCTCGATATTGGGCGTTTATTCAAAGGAAATATAAGTAGAAAGAGTGGAACGCAATATTTTTCCAGGACTCTTCATTTCGCCTGATTTTTGATATATCTAAAGAATTTTCAGTATTGGCCGTTTGTACAGGAGAAATGTAAGTAAAGCCACAGGAACACCATATTTTTCCAACATTCTTCATTTCGACTTAGTTTGCAGAGGATATCGAGAAAAAGAATGGAAAATGATATATATTATGAATTCTCTATATTGGGTGTTTGTACAAAAAGAAATATAAGTAAAAAGAGTGAACCGCAATATTTTTCCAGGATTCTTTATTTCGCCTGATTTTTCATATATAATTTGAGAATTTTCGGTATTGGCCGTTTGTACAGGGGAAGTGTAAGTAAAGCCACAGGAACACCATATTTTTCCAACATCCTTCATTTCATATAAGTTAAAATAGTGGAACGCCATATTTTTCCAAGATTCTTCATTTCGTCTTATTTTGCGATGGAAATCGAGAAAAATAATTGAAAATGATATATATTATGAATTCTCGATATTGGGCGTTTATTCAAAGGAAATATAAGTAGAAAGAGTGGAACGCAATATTTTTCCAGGACTCTTCATTTCGCCTGATTTTTGATATATCTAAAGAATTTTCAGTATTGGCCGTTTGTACAGGAGAAATGTAAGTAAAGCCACAGGAACACCATATTTTTCCAACATTCTTCATTTCGCCTTAGTTTGGAGAGGATATCGAGAAAAAGAATGGAAAATGATATATATTATGAATTCTCTATATTGGGTGTTTGTACAAAAAGAAATATAAGTAAAAAGAGTGAACCGCAATATTTTTCCAGGATTCTTCATTTCGCCTGATTTTTCATATATAATTTAAGAATTTTCGGTATTGGCCGTTTGTACAGGGGAAGTGTAAGTAAAGCCACAGGAACACCATATTTTTCCAACATCCTTCATTTCATATAAGTAAAAACAGTGGAACGCCATATTTTTCCAAGATTCTTCATTTCGTCTTATTTTGCATTGGAAATCGAGAAAAATAATTGAAAATGATATATTTTAGGAATTCTCGATATTGGCCGGTTGTACAGGGGAAATGTAAGTAAAGCCACAGGAACACCATATTTTTCCAACATTCTTCATTTCGCCTTATTTTGCAGAGAAAATCGAGATAAATAATGGAAAATGATATATTTTATGTAGTCTCGATAACGGGCGTTTATTCAAAGGAAATATAAGTAAAAACAGTGGAACGTCATATTTTTCCAGGATTCTTCATTTCTCATGATTTTGCTTAAGAACTCGAGAAAAATAATGGAAAATGATATATTTTAGGAATTCTCGATATTGGCCGGTTGTACAGGGGAAATGTAAGTAAAGCCACAGGAACACCATATTTTTCCAACATTCTTCATTTCGCCTTATGTTGCAGAGAAAATCGAGATAAATAATGGAAAATGAAATGATATATATTATGAATTCTCGATAACGGGCGTTTATTCAAAGGAAATATAAGTAAAAAGAGTGAAACGCAATATTTTTCCAGGACTCTTCATTTCGCCTGATTTTAGATATATTTTAAGAATTTTCGGTATTGGCCGTTTGTACAGGGGAAATGTAAGTAAAGCCACAGGAACACCATATTTTTCCAACATCCTTCATTTCATATAAATAAAAACAGTGGAACGCCATATTTTTCCAAGATTCTTCATTTTGTCTTATTTTGCGATGGAACTCGAGAAAAATAATTGAAAATGATATATTTTATGAATTCTCGATATTGGGCGTTTATTCAAAGGAAATATAAGTAGAAAGAGTAGAACGCAATATTTTTCCAAGATTCTTCATTTCGCATGATTTTGCTTAAGAACTCGAGAAAAATAATGGAAAATGATATATTTTAGGAATTCTCGATATTGGCCGGTTGTACAGGGGAAATGTGAGTAAAGCCACAGGAACACCATATTTTTCCAACATACTTCATTTCGCCTTATTTTGCAGAGAAAATCGAGATAAATAATGGAAAATGAAATGATATATATTATGAATTCTCGATAACGGGCGTTTATTCAAAGGAAATATAAGTAAAAAGAGTGAAACGCAATATTTTTCCAGGACTCTTCATTTCGCCTGATTTTAGATATATTTTAAGAATTTTCGGTATTGGCCGTTTGTACAGGGGAAATGTAAGTAAAGCCACAGGAACACCATATTTTTCCAACATCCTTCATTTCATATAAATAAAAACAGTGGAACGCCATATTTTTCCAAGATTCTTCATTTCGTCTTATTTTGCGATGGAACTCGAGAAAAATAATTGAAAATGATATATTTTATGAATTCTCGATATTGGGCGTTTATTCAAAGGAAATATAAGTAGAAAGAGTAGAACGCAATATTTTTCCAAGATTCTTCATTTCGCATGATTTTGCTTAAGAACTCGAGAAAAATAATGGAAAATGATATATTTTAGGAATTCTCGATATTGGCCGATTGTACAGGGGAAATGTGAGTAAAGCCACAGGAACACCATATTTTTCCAACATACTTCATTTCGCCTTATTTTGCAGAGAAAATCGAGATAAATAATGGAAAATGAAATGATATATATTATGAATTCTCGATAACGGGCGTTTATTCAAAGGAAATATAAGTAAAAAGAGTGAAACGCAATATTTTTCCAGGACTCTTCATTTCGCCTGATTTTAGATATATTTTAAGAATTTTCGGTATTGGCCGTTTGCACAGGGGAAATGTAAGTAAAGCCACAGGAACACCATATTTTTCCAACATCCTTCATTTCATATAAGTAAAAACAGTGGAACGCCATATTTTTCCAAAATTCTTCATTTCGTCTTATTTTGCGATGGAAATCGAAAAAAATAATTGAAAATGATATATTTTATGAATTCTCGATATTGGGCGTTTATTCAAAGGAAATATAAGTAGAAAGAGTAGAACGCAATATTTTTCCAAGATTCTTCATTTCGCATGATTTTGCTTAAGAACTCGAGAAAAATAGTGGAAAATGATATATTTTAGGAATTCTCGATATTGGCCGGTTGTACAGGGCAAATGTAAGTAAAGCCACAGGAACACCATATTTTACCAGGATTCTTCATTTCGCCTGATTTTTCATATATAATTTAAGAATTTTCGGTATTGGCCGTTTGTACAGGGGAAGTGTAAGTAAAGCCACAGGAACACCATATTTTTCCAACATCCTTCATTTCATATAAGTAAAAACATTGGAACGCCATATTTTTCCAAGATTCTTCATTTCGTCTTATTTTGCGATGGAAATCGAGAAAAATAATTGAAAATGATATATTTTATGAATTCTCGATATTGGGCTTTTATTCAAAGGAAATATAAGTAGAAAGAGTAGAACGCAATATTTTTCCAAGATTCTTCATTTCGCATGATTTTGCTTAAGAACTCGAGAAAAATAATGGAAAATGATATATTTTAGGAATTCTCGATATTGGCCGGTTGTACAGGGGAAATGTAAGTAAAGCCACAGGAACACCATATTTTTCCAACATTCTTCATTTCGCCTTATGTTGCAGAGAAAATCGAGATAAATAATGGAAAATGAAATGATATATATTATGAATTCTCGATAACGGGCGTTTATTCAAAGGAAATATAAGTAAAAAGAGTGAAACGCAATATTTTTCCAGGACTCTTCATTTCGCCTGATTTTAGATATATTTTAAGAATTTTCGGTATTGGCCGTTTGTACAGGGGAAATGTAAGTAAAGCCACAGGAACACCATATTTTTCCAACATCCTTCATTTCATATAAGTAAAAACATTGGAACGCCATATTTTTCCAAGATTCTTCATTTCGTCTTATTTTGCGATGGAAATCGAGAAAAATAATTGAAAATGAAATGATATATATTATGAATTCTCGATAACGGGCGTTTATTCAAAGGAAATATAAGTAGAAAGAGTAGAACGCAATATTTTTCCAAGATTCTTCATTTCGCATGATTTTGCTTAAGAACTCGAGAAAAATAATGGAAAATGATATATTTTAGGAATTCTCGATATTGGCCGGTTGTACAGGGGAAATGTAAGTAAAGCCACAGGAACACCATATTTTTCCAACATTCTTCATTTCGCCTTATGTTGCAGAGAAAATCGAGATAAATAATGGAAAATGAAATGATATATATTATGAATTCTCGATAACGGGCGTTTATTCAAAGGAAATATAAGTAAAAAGAGTGAAACGCAATATTTTTCCAGGACTCTTCATTTCGCCTGATTTTAGATATATTTTAAGAATTTTCGGTATTGGCCGTTTGTACAGGGGAAATGTAAGTAAAGCCACAGGAACACCATATTTTTCCAACATCCTTCATTTCATATAAGTAAAAACATTGGAACGCCATATTTTTCCAAGATTCTTCATTTCGTCTTATTTTGCGATGGAAATCGAGAAAAATAATGGAAAATGATATACTATATTTTAGGAATTCTCGATATTGGCCGGTTGTACAGGGGAAATGTAAGTAAAGCCACAGGAACACCATATTTTTCCAACATTCTTCATTTCGCCTTATGTTGCAGAGAAAATCGAGATAAATAATGGAAAATGAAATGATATATATTATGAATTCTCGATAACGGGCGTTTATTCAAAGGAAATATAAGTAAAAAGAGTGAAACGCAATATTTTTCCAGGACTCTTCATTTCGCCTGATTTTAGATATATTTTAAGAATTTTCGGTATTGGCCGTTTGTACAGGGGAAATGTAAGTAAAGCCACAGGAACACCATATTTTTCCAACATCCTTCATTTCATATAAGTAAAAACAGTGGAACGCCATATTTTTCCAAAATTCTTCATTTCGTCTTATTTTGCGATGGAAATCGAAAAAAATAATTGAAAATGATATATTTTATGAATTCTCGATATTGGGCGTTTATTCAAAGGAAATATAAGTAGAAAGAGTAGAACGCAATATTTTTCCAAGATTCTTCATTTCGCATGATTTTGCTTAAGAACTCGAGAAAAATAGTGGAAAATGATATATTTTAGGAATTCTCGATATTGGCCGGTTGTACAGGGCAAATGTAAGTAAAGCCACAGGAACACCATATTTTACCAGGATTCTTCATTTCGCCTGATTTTTCATATATAATTTAAGAATTTTCGGTATTGGCCGTTTGTACAGGGGAAGTGTAAGTAAAGCCACAGGAACACCATATTTTTCCAACATCCTTCATTTCATATAAGTAAAAACATTGGAACGCCATATTTTTCCAAGATTCTTCATTTCGTCTTATTTTGCGATGGAAATCGAGAAAAATAATTGAAAATGATATATTTTATGAATTCTCGATATTGGGCTTTTATTCAAAGGAAATATAAGTAGAAAGAGTAGAACGCAATATTTTTCCAAGATTCTTCATTTCGCATGATTTTGCTTAAGAACTCGAGAAAAATAATGGAAAATGATATATTTTAGGAATTCTCGATATTGGCCGGTTGTACAGGGGAAATGTAAGTAAAGCCACAGGAACACCATATTTTTCCAACATTCTTCATTTCGCCTTATGTTGCAGAGAAAATCGAGATAAATAATGGAAAATGAAATGATATATATTATGAATTCTCGATAACGGGCGTTTATTCAAAGGAAATATAAGTAAAAAGAGTGAAACGCAATATTTTTCCAGGACTCTTCATTTCGCCTGATTTTAGATATATTTTAAGAATTTTCGGTATTGGCCGTTTGTACAGGGGAAATGTAAGTAAAGCCACAGGAACACCATATTTTTCCAACATCCTTCATTTCATATAAGTAAAAACATTGGAACGCCATATTTTTCCAAGATTCTTCATTTCGTCTTATTTTGCGATGGAAATCGAGAAAAATAACTGAAAATGAAATGATATATATTATGAATTCTCGATAACGGGCGTTTATTCAAAGGAAATATAAGTAGAAAGAGTAGAACGCAATATTTTTCCAAGATTCTTCATTTCGCATGATTTTGCTTAAGAACTCGAGAAAAATAATGGAAAATGATATATTTTAGGAATTCTCGATATTGGCCGGTTGTACAGGGGAAATGTAAGTAAAGCCACAGGAACACCATATTTTTCCAACATTCTTCATTTCGCCTTATGTTGCAGAGAAAATCGAGATAAATAATGGAAAATGAAATGATATATATTATGAATTCTCGATAACGGGCGTTTATTCAAAGGAAATATAAGTAAAAAGAGTGAAACGCAATATTTTTCCAGGACTCTTCATTTCGCCTGATTTTAGATATATTTTAAGAATTTTCGGTATTGGCCGTTTGTACAGGGGAAATGTAAGTAAAGCCACAGGAACACCATATTTTTCCAACATCCTTCATTTCATATAAGTAAAAACATTGGAACGCCATATTTTTCCAAGATTCTTCATTTCGTCTTATTTTGCGATGGAAATCGAGAAAAATAATGGAAAATGATATACTATATTTTAGGAATTCTCGATATTGGCCGGTTGTACAGGGGAAATGTAAGTAAAGCCACAGGAACACCATATTTTTCCAACATTCTTCATTTCGCCTTATGTTGCAGAGAAAATCGAGATAAATAATGGAAAATGAAATGATATATATTATGAATTCTCGATAACGGGCGTTTATTCAAAGGAAATATAAGTAAAAAGAGTGAAACGCAATATTTTTCCAGGACTCTTCATTTCGCCTGATTTTAGATATATTTTAAGAATTTTCGGTATTGGCCGTTTGTACAGGGGAAATGTAAGTAAAGCCACAGGAACACCATATTTTTCCAACATCCTTCATTTCATATAAGTAAAAACAGTGGAACGCCATATTTTTCCAAAATTCTTCATTTCGTCTTATTTTGCGATGGAAATCGAAAAAAATAATTGAAAATGATATATTTTATGAATTCTCGATATTGGGCGTTTATTCAAAGGAAATATAAGTAGAAAGAGTAGAACGCAATATTTTTCCAAGATTCTTCATTTCGCATGATTTTGCTTAAGAACTCGAGAAAAATAGTGGAAAATGATATATTTTAGGAATTCTCGATATTGGCCGGTTGTACAGGGCAAATGTAAGTAAAGCCACAGGAACACCATATTTTACCAGGATTCTTCATTTCGCCTGATTTTTCATATATACTTTAAGAATTTTCGGTATTGGCCGTTTGTACAGGGGAAGTGTAAGTAAAGCCACAGGAACACCATATTTTTCCAACATCCTTCATTTCATATAAGTAAAAACATTGGAACGCCATATTTTTCCAAGATTCTTCATTTCGTCTTATTTTGCGATGGAAATCGAGAAAAATAATTGAAAATGATATATTTTATGAATTCTCGATATTGGGCTTTTATTCAAAGGAAATATAAGTAGAAAGAGTAGAACGCAATATTTTTCCAAGATTCTTCATTTCGCATGATTTTGCTTAAGAACTCGAGGAAAATAATGGAATATGATATATTTTAGGAATTCTCGATATTGGCCGGTTGTACAGGGGAAATGTAAGTAAAGCCACAGGAACACCATATTTTTCCAACATTCTTCATTTCGCCTTATGTTGCAGAGAAAATCGAGATAAATAATGGAAAATGAAATGATATATATTATGAATTCTCGATAACGGGCGTTTATTCAAAGGAAATATAAGTAAAAAGAGTGAAACGCAATATTTTTCCAGGACTCTTCATTTCGCCTGATTTTAGATATATTTTAAGAATTTTCGGTATTGGCCGTTTGTACAGGGGAAATGTAAGTAAAGCCACAGGAACACCATATTTTTCCAACATCCTTCATTTCATATAATTAAAAACAGTGGAACGCCATATTTTTCCAAAATTCTTCATTTCGTCTTATTTTGCGATGGAAATCGAAAAAAATAATTGAAAATGATATATTTTATGAATTCTCGATATTGGGCGTTTATTCAAAGGAAATATAAGTAGAAAGAGTAGAACGCAATATTTTTCCAAGATTCTTCATTTCGCATGATTTTGCTTAAGAACTCGAGAAAAATAGTGGAAAATGATATATTTTAGGAATTCTCGATATTGGCCGGTTGTACAGGGGAAATGTAAGTAAAGCCACAGGAACACCTTATTTTTCCAACATTCTTCATTTCGCCTTATTTTGCAGAGAAAATCGAGATAAATAATGGAAAATGAAATGATATATATTATGAATTCTCGATATTGGGCGTTTATTCAAAGGAAATATAAGTAAAAAGAGTAAACCGCAATATTTTTCCAGGATTCTTCATTTCGCCTGATTTTTCATATATAATTTAAGAATTTTCGGTATTGGCCGTTTGTACAGGGGAAGTGTAAGTAAAGCCACAGGAACACCATATTTTTCCAACATCCTTCATTTCATATAAGTAAAAACATTGGAACGCCGTATTTTCCAAGATTCTTCATTTCGTCTTATTTTGCGATGGAAATAGAGAAAAATAATTGAAAATGATATATTTTATGAATCCTCGATATTGGGCTTTTATTCAAAGGAAATATAAGTAGAAAGAGTAGAACGCAATATTTTTCCAAGATTCTTCATTTCGCATGATTTTGCTTAAGATTTCGAGAAAAATTATGGAAAATGATATATTTTAGGAATTCTCGATATTGGCCGGTTGTACAGGGGAAATGTAAGTAAAGCCACTGGAACACCATATTTTTCCAACATTCTTCATTTCGCCTTATGTTGCAGAGAAAATCGAGATAAATAATGGAAAATGAAATGATATATATTATGAATTCTCGATAACGGGCGTTTATTCAAAGGAAATATAAGTAAAAAGAGTGAAACGCAATATTTTTCCAGGACTCTTCATTTCGCCTGATTTTAGATATATTTTAAGAATTTTCGGTATTGGCCGTTTGTACAGGGGAAATGTAAGTAAAGCCACAGGAACACCATATTTTTCCAACATCCTTCATTTCATATAAATAAAAACAGTGGAACGCCATATTTTTCCAAAATTCTTCATTTCGTCTTATTTTGCGATGGAAATCGAAAAAAATAATTGAAAATGATATATTTTATGAATTCTCGATATTGGGCGTTTATTCAAAGGAAATATAAGTAGAAAGAGTAGAACGCAATATTTTTCCAAGATTCTTCATTTCGCATGATTTTGCTTAAGAACTCGAGAAAAATAATGGAAAATGATATATTTTAGGAATTCTCGATATTGGCCGGTTGTACAGGGGAAATGTAAGTAAAGCCACAGGAACACCATATTTTTCCAACATTCTTCATTTCATATAAGTAAAAACATTGGAACGCCGTATTTTCCAAGATTCTTCATTTCGTCTTATTTTGCGATGGAAATCGAGAAAAATAATTGAAAATGATATATTTTATGAATTCTCGATATTGGGCTTTTATTCAAAGGAAATATAAGTAGAAAGAGTAGAACGCAATATTTTTCCAAGATTCTTCATTTCGCATGATTTTGCTTAAGATTTCGAGAAAAATTATGGAAAATGATATATTTTAGGAATTCTCGATATTGGCCGGTTGTACAGGGGAAATGTAAGTAAAGCCACTGGAACACCATATTTTTCCAACATTCTTCATTTCGCCTTATGTTGCAGAGAAAATCGAGATAAATAATGGAAAATGAAATGATATATATTATGAATTCTCGATAACGGGCGTTTATTCAAAGGAAATATAAGTAAAAAGAGTGAAACGCAATATTTTTCCAGGACTCTTCATTTCGCCTGATTTTAGATATATTTTAAGAATTTTCGGTATTGGCCGTTTGTACAGGGGAAATGTAAGTAAAGCCACAGGAACACCATATTTTTCCAACATTCTTCATTTCATATAAGTAAAAACATTGGAACGCCGTATTTTCCAAGATTCTTCATTTCGTCTTATTTTGCGATGGAAATCGAGAAAAATAATTGAAAATGATATATTTTATGAATTCTCGATATTGGGCTTTTATTCAAAGGAAATATAAGTAGAAAGAGTAGAACGCAATATTTTTCCAAGATTCTTCATTTCGCATGATTTTGCTTAAGATTTCGAGAAAAATAATGGAAAATGATATATTTTAGGAATTCTCGATATTGGCCGGTTGTACAGGGGAAATGTAAGTAAAGCCACAGGAACACCATATTTTTCCAACATTCTTCATTTCGCCTTATGTTGCAGAGAAAATCGAGATAAATAATGGAAAATGAAATGATATATATTATGAATTCTCGATAACGGGCGTTTATTCAAAGGAAATATAAGTAGAAAGAGTAGAACGCAATATTTTTCCAAGATTCTTCATTTCGCATGATTTTGCTTAAGATTTCGAGAAAAATTATGGAAAATGATATATTTTAGGAATTCTCGATATTGGCCGGTTGTACAGGGGAAATGTAAGTAAAGCCACTGGAACACCATATTTTTCCAACATTCTTCATTTCGCCTTATGTTGCAGAGAAAATCGAGATAAATAATGGAAAATGAAATGATATATATTATGAATTCTCGATAACGGGCGTTTATTCAAAGGAAATATAAGTAAAAAGAGTGAAACGCAATATTTTTCCAGGACTCTTCATTTCGCCTGATTTTAGATATATTTTAAGAATTTTCGGTATTGGCCGTTTGTACAGGGGAAATGTAAGTAAAGCCACAGGAACACCATATTTTTCCAACATCCTTCATTTCATATAAATAAAAACAGTGGAACGCCATATTTTTCCAAGATTCTTCATTTCGTCTTATTTTGCGATGGAACTCGAGAAAAATAATTGAAAATGATATATTTTATGAATTCTCGATATTGGGCGTTTATTCAAAGGAAATATAAGTAGAAAGAGTAGAACGCAATATTTTTCCAAGATTCTTCATTTCGCATGATTTTGCTTAAGAACTCGAGAAAAATAATGGGAAATGATATATTTTAGGAATTCTCGATATTGGCCGGTTGTACAGGGGAAATGTAAGTAAAGCCACAGGAACACCATATTTTTCCAACATTCTTCACTTCGCCTTATGTTGCAGAGAAAATCGAGATAAATAATGGAAAATGAAATGATATATATTATGAATTCTCGATAACGGGCGTTTATTCAAAGGAAATATAAGTAAAAAGAGTGAAACGCAATATTTTTCCAGGACTCTTCATTTCGCCTGATTTTAGATATATTTTAAGAATTTTCGGTATTGGCCGTTTGTACAGGGGAAATGTAAGTAAAGCCACAGGAACACCATATTTTTCCAACATTCTTCATTTCGCCTTATATTGCAGAGAAAATCGAGATAAATAATGGAAAATGAAATGATATATATTATGAATTCTCGATAACGGGCGTTTATTCAAAGGAAATATAAGTAAAAAGAGTGAAACGCAATATTTTTCCAGGACTCTTCATTTCGCCTGATTTTATATATATTTTAGGAATTCTCGATATTGGCCGGTTGTACAGGGGAAATGTAAGTAAAGCCACAGGAACACCATATTTTTCCAACATCCTTCATTTCATATAAGTAGAAATAGTGGAACGCCACATTTTTCCAAGATTCTTCATTTCGTCTTATTTTGCGATGGAAATCGAGAAAAATAATTGAAAATGATATATTTTATGAATTCTCGATATTGGGCGTTTATTCAAAGGAAATATAAGTAGAAAGAGTAGAACACAATATTTTTCCAAGATTCTTCATTTCGCATGATTTTGCTTAAGAACTCGAGAAAAATAATGGAAAATGATATATTTTAGGAATTCTCGATATTGGCCGGTTGTACAGGGGAAATGTGAGTAAAGCCACAGGAACACCATATTTTTCCAACATACTTCATTTCGCCTTATTTTGCAGAGAAAATCGAGATAAATAATGGAAAATGAAATGATATATATTATGAATTCTCGATAACGGGCGTTTATTCAAAGGAAATATAAGTAAAAAGAGTGAAACGCAATATTTTTCCAGGACTCTTCATTTCGCCTGATTATAGATATATTTTAGGAATTTTCGGTATTGGCCGTTTGTACAGGGGAAATGTAAGTAAAGCCACAGGAACACCATATTTTTCCAACTACCTTCATTTCATATAAATAAAAACAGTGGAACGCCATATTTTTCCAAGATTCTTCATTTCGTCTTATTTTGCGATGGAACTCGAGAAAAATAATTGAAAATGATATATTTTATGAATTTTCGATATTGGGCGTTTATTCAAAGGAAATATAAGTAGAAAGAGTAGAACGCAATATGTTTCCAAGATTCTTCATTTCGCATGATTTTGCTTAAGAACTCGAGAAAAATAATGGAAAATGATATATTTTAGGAATTCTCGATATTGGCCGGTTGTACAGGGGAAATGTGAGTAAAGCCACAGGAACACCATATTTTTCCAACATACTTCATTTCGCCTTATTTTGCAGAGAAAATCGAGATAAATAATGGAAAATGAAATGATATATATTATGAATTCTCGATAACGGGCGTTTATTCAAAGGAAATATAAGTAAAAAGAGTGAAACGCAATATTTTTCCAGGACTCTTCATTTCGCCTGATTTTCGATATATTTTAAGAATTTTCGGTATTGGCCGTTTGTACAGGGGAAATGTAAGTAAAGCCACAGGAACACCATATTTTTCCAACATTCTTCATTTCGCCTTATGTTGCAGAGAAAATCGAGATAAATAATGGAAAATGAAATGATATATATTATGAATTCTCGATAACGGGCGTTTATTCAAAGGAAATATAAGTAAAAAGAGTGAAACGCAATATTTTTCCAGGACTCTTCATTTCGCCTGATTTTCGATATATTTTAAGAATTTTCGGTATTGGCCGTTTGTACAGGGGAAATGTAAGTAAAGCCACAGGAACACCATATTTTTCCAACATCCTTCATTTCATATAAGTAAAAACAGTGGAACGCCATATTTTTCCAAAATTCTTCATTTCGTCTTATTTTGCGATGGAAATCGAAAAAAATAATTGAAAATGATATATTTTATGAATTCTCGATATTGGGCGTTTATTCAAAGGAAATATAAGTAGAAAGAGTAGAACGCAATATTTTTCCAAGATTCTTCATTTCGCATGATTTTGCTTAAGAACTCGAGAAAAATAATGGAAAATGATATATTTTAGGAATTCTCGATATTGGCCGGTTGTACAGGGGAAATGTAAGTAAAGCCACAGGAACACCATATTTTTCCAGGATTCTTCATTTCGCCTGATTTTTCATATATAATTTAAGAATTTTCGGTATTGGCCGTTTGTACAGGGGAAGTGTAAGTAAAGCCACAGGAACACCATATTTTTCCAACATCCTTCATTTCATATAAGTAAAAACATTGGAACGCCATATTTTTCCAAGATTCTTCATTTCGTCTTATTTTGCGATGGAAATCGAGAAAAATAATTGAAAATGATATATTTTATGAATTCTCGATATTGGGCTTTTATTCAAAGGAAATATAAGTAGAAAGAGTAGAACGCAATATTTTTCCAAGATTCTTCATTTCGCATGATTTTGCTTAAGAACTCGAGAAAAATAATGGAAAATGATATATTTTAGGAATTCTCGATATTGGCCGGTTGTACAGGGGAAATGTAAGTAAAGCCACAGGAACACCATATTTTTCCAACATTCTTCATTTCGCCTTATGTTGCAGAGAAAATCGAGATAAATAATGGAAAATGAAATGATATATATTATGAATTCTCGATAACGGGCGTTTATTCAAAGGAAATATAAGTAAAAAGAGTGAAACGCAATATTTTTCCAGGACTCTTTATTTCGCCTGATTTTAGATATATTTTAAGAATTTTCGGTATTGGCCGTTTGTACAGGGGAAATGTAAGTAAAGCCACAGGAACACCATATTTTTTCAACATCCTTCATTTCATATAAGTAAAAACAGTGGAACGCCATATTTTTCCAAAATTCTTCATTTCGTCTTATTTTGCGATGGAAATCGAAAAAAATAATTGAAAATGATATATTTTATGAATTCTCGATATTGGGCGTTTATTCAAAGGAAATATAAGTAGAAAGAGTAGAACGCAATATTTTTCCAAGATTCTTCATTTCGCATGATTTTGCTTAAGAACTCGAGAAAAATAGTGGAAAATGATATATTTTAGGAATTCTCGATATTAGCCGGTTGTACAGGGGAAATGTAAGTAAAGCCACAGGAACACCATATTTTTCCAGGATTCTTCATTTCGCCTGATTTTTCATATATAATTTAAGAATTTTCGGTATTGGCCGTTTGTACAGGGGAAGTGTAAGTAAAGCCACAGGAACAACTTATTTTTCCAACATTCTTCATTTCGCCTTATGTTGCAGAGAAAATCGAGATAAATAATGGAAAATGAAATGATATATATTATGAATTCTCGATAACGGGCGTTTATTCAAAGGAAATATACATAAGTAAAAAGAGTGAAACGCAATATTTTTCCAGGACTCTTCATTTCGCCTGATTTTAGATATATTTTAAGAATTTTCGGTATTGGCCGTTTGTACAGGGGAAATGTAAGTAAAGCCACAGGAACACCATATTTTTCCAACATCCTTCATTTCATATAAGTAAAAACAGTGGAACGCCATATTTTTCCAAAATTCTTCATTTCATCTTATTTTGCGATGGAAATCGAAAAAAATAATTGAAAATGATATATTTTATGAATTCTCGATATTGGGCTTTTATTCAAAGGAAATATAAGTAGAAAGAGTAGAACGCAATATTTTTCCAAAATTCTTCATTTCGCATGATTTTGCTTAAGAACTCGAGAAAAATAGTGGAAAATGATATATTTTAGGAATTCTCGATATTGGCCGGTTGTACAGGGGAAATGTAAGTAAAGCCACAGGAACACCATATTTTTCCAACATTCTTCATTTCGCCTTATTTTGCAGAGAAAATCGAGATAAATAATGGAAAATGAAATGATATATATTATGAATTCTCGATATTGGGCGTTTATTCAAAGGAAATATAAGTAAAAAGAGTGAACCGCAATATTTTTCCAGGATTCTTCATTTCGCCTGATTTTTCATATATAATTTAAGAATTTTCGGTATTGGCCGTTTGTACAGGGGAAGTGTAAGTAAAGCCACAGGAACACCATATTTTTCCAACATCCTTCATTTCATATAAGTAAAAACATTGGAACGCCATATTTTTCCAAGATTCTTCATTTCGTCTTATTTTGCGATGGAAATCGAGAAAAATAATTGAAAATGATATATTTTATGAATTCTCGATATTGGGCTTTTATTCAAAGGAAATATAAGTAGAAAGAGTAGAACGCAATATTTTTCCAAGATTCTTCATTTCGCATGATTTTGCTTAAGAACTCGAGAAAAATAATGGAAAATGATATATTTTAGGAATTCTCGATATTGGCCGGTTGTACAGGGGAAATGTAAGTAAAGCCACAGGAACACCATATTTTTCCAACATTCTTCATTTCGCCTTATGTTGCAGAGAAAATCGAGATAAATAATGGAAAATGAAATGATATATATTATGAATTCTCGATAACGGGCGTTTATTCAAAGGAAATATAAGTAAAAAGAGTGAAACGCAATATTTTTCCAGGACTCTTCATTTCGCCTGATTTTCGATATATTTTAAGAATTTTCGGTATTGGCCGTTTGTACAGGGGAAATGTAAGTAAAGCCACAGGAACACCATATTTTTCCAACATCCTTCATTTCATATAAGTAAAAACAGTGGAACGCCATATTTTTCCAAAATTCTTCATTTCGTCTTATTTTGCGATGGAAATCGAAAAAAATAATTGAGAATGATATATTTTATGAATTCTCGATATTGGGCGTTTATTCAAAGGAAATATAAGTAGAAAGAGTAGAACGCAATATTTTTCCAAGATTCTTCATTTCGCATGATTTTGCTTAAGAACTCGAGAAAAATAATGGAAAATGATATATTTTAGGAATTCTCGATATTGGCCGGTTGTACAGGGGAAATGTAAGTAAAGCCACAGGAACAGCATATTTTTCCAACATTCTTCACTTCGCCTTATGTTGCAGAGAAAATCGAGATAAATAATGGAAAATGAAATGATATATATTATGAATTCTCGATAACGGGCGTTTATTCAAAGGAAATATAAGTAGAAAGAGTAGAACGCAATATTTTTCCAAGATTCTTCATTTCGCATGATTTTGCTTAAGAACTCGAGAAAAATAATGGAAAATGATATATTTTAGGAATTCTCGATATTGGCCGGTTGTACAGGGGAAATGTAAGTAAAGCCACTGGAACACCATATTTTTCCAACATTCTTCATTTCGCCTTATGTTGCAGAGAAAATCGAGATAAATAATGGAAAATGAAATGATATATATTATGAATTCTCGATAACGGGCGTTTATTCAAAGGAAATATAAGTAAAAAGAGTGAAACGCAATATTTTTCCAGGACTCTTCATTTCGCCTGATTTTAGATATATTTTAAGAATTTTCGGTATTGGCCGTTTGTACAGGGGAAATGTAAGTAAAGCCACAGGAACACCATATTTTTCCAACATCCTTCATTTCATATAAATAAAAACAGTGGAACGCCATATTTTTCCAAGATTCTTCATTTCGTCTTATTTTGCGATGGAACTCGAGAAAAATAATTGAAAATGATATATTTTATGAATTCTCGATATTGGGCGTTTATTCAAAGGAAATATAAGTAGAAAGAGTAGAACGCAATATTTTTCCAAGATTCTTCATTTCGCATGATTTTGCTTAAGAACTCGAGAAAAATAATGGAAAATGATATATTTTAGGAATTCTCGATATTGGCCGGTTGTACAGGGGAAATGTAAGTAAAGCCACAGGAACACCATATTTTTCCAACATTCTTGACTTCGCCTTATGTTGCAGAGAAAATCGAGATAAATAATGGAAAATGAAATGATATATATTATGAATTCTCGATAACGGGCGTTTATTCAAAGGAAATATAAGTAAAAAGAGTGAAACGCAATATTTTTCCAGGACTCTTCATTTCGCCTGATTTTAGATATATTTTAAGAATTTTCGGTATTGGCCGTTTGTACAGGGGAAATGTAAGTAAAGCCACAGGAACACCATATTTTTCCAACATTCTTCATTTCGCCTTATTTTGCAGAGAAAATCGAGATAAATAATGGAAAATGAAATGATATATATTATGAATTCTCGATAACGGGCGTTTATTCAAAGGAAATATAAGTAAAAAGAGTGAAACGCAATATTTTTCCAGTACTCTTCATTACGCCTGATTTTAGATATATTTTAAGAATTTTCGGTATTGGCCGTTTGTACAGGGGAAATGTAAGTAAAGCCACAGGAACACCATATTTTTCCAACATCCTTCATTTCATATAAGTAAAAATAGTGGAACGCCACATTTTTCCAAGATTCTTCATTTCGTCTTATTTTGCGATGGAAATCGAGAAAAATAATTGAAAATGATATATTTTATGAATTCTCGATATTGGGCGTTTATTCAAAGGAAATATAAGTAGAAAGAGTAGAACGCAATATTTTTCCAAGATTCTTCATTTCGCATGATTTTGCTTAAGAACTCGAGAAAAATAATGGAAAATGATATATTTTAGGAATTCTCGATATTGGCCGGTTGTACAGGGGAAATGTAAGTAAAGCCACAGGAACACCATATTTTTCCAACATTCTTGACTTCGCCTTATGTTGCAGAGAAAATCGAGATAAATAATGGAAAATGAAATGATATATATTATGAATTCTCGATAACGGGCGTTTATTCAAAGGAAATATAAGTAAAAAGAGTGAAACGCAATATTTTTCCAGGACTCTTCATTTC
The DNA here is from genome assembly GCA_963971155.1 of Anthrax anthrax. Taxonomy (NCBI): domain Eukaryota; kingdom Metazoa; phylum Arthropoda; class Insecta; order Diptera; family Bombyliidae; genus Anthrax; species Anthrax anthrax. The sequence goes on from OZ020118.1 coordinate 21,116,548, forward strand.
GCCTGATTTTAGATATATTTTAAGAATTTTCGGTATTGGCCGTTTGTACAGGGGAAATGTAAGTAAAGCCACAGGAACACCATATTTTTCCAACATTCTTCATTTCGCCTTATATTGCAGAGAAAATCGAGATAAATAATGGAAAATGAAATGAAATATATTATGAATTCTCGATAACGGGCGTTTATTCAAAGGAAATATAAGTAAAAAGAGTGAAACGCAATATTTTTCCAGGACTCTTCATTTCGCCTGATTTTATATATATATTAGGAATTCTCGATATTGGCCGGTTGTACAGGGGAAATGTAAGTAAAGCCACAGGAACACCATATTTTTCCAACATTCTTCATTTCGCCTTATGTTGCAGAGAAAATCGAGATAAATAATGGAAAATGAAATGATATATATTATGAATTCTCGATATTGGGCGTTTATTCAAAGGAAATATAAGTAGAAAGAGTGGAACGCAATATTTTTCCAGGACTCTTCATTTCGCCTGATTTTTGATATATCTAAAGAATTTTCAGTATTGGCCGTTTGTACAGGAGAAATGTAAGTAAAGCCACAGGAACACCATATTTTTCCAAGATTCTTCATTTCGTCTTATTTTGCGATGGAACTCGAGAAAAATAATTGAAAATGATATATTTTATGAATTCTCGATATTGGGCTTTTATTCAAATGAAATATAAGTAGAAAGAGTAGAACGCAATATTTTTCCAAGATTCTTCATTTCGCATGATTTTGCTTAAGAACTCGAGAAAAATAATTGAAAATGATATATTTTAGGAATTCTCGATATTGGCCGGTTGTACAGGGGAAATGTAAGTAAAGCCACAGGAACACCATATTTTTTCAACATTCTTCACTTCGCCTTATGTTGCAGAGAAAATCGAGATAAATAATGGAAAATGAAATGATATATATTATGAATTCTCGATAACGGGCGTTTATTCAAAGGAAATATAAGTAAAAAGAGTGAAACGCAATATTTTTCCAGGACTCTTCATTTCGCCTGATTTTAGATATATTTTAAGAATTTTCGGTATTGGCCGTTTGTACAGGGGAAATGTAAGTAAAGCCACAGGAACACCATATTTTTCCAACATTCTTCATTTCGCCTTATATTGCAGAGAAAATCGAGATAAATAATGGAAAATGAAATGAAATATATTATGAATTCTCGATAACGGGCGTTTATTCAAAGGAAATATAAGTAAAAAGAGTGAAACGCAATATTTTTCCAGGACTCTTCATTTCGCCTGATTTTATATATATTTTAGGAATTCTCGATATTGGCCGGTTGTACAGGGGAAATGTAAGTAAAGCCACAGGAACACCATATTTTTCCAACATCCTTCATTTCATATAAGTAAAAACAGTGGAACACCATATTTTTCCAAGATTCTTCATTTCGTCTTATTTTGCATTGGAAATCGAGAAAAATAATTGAAAATGATATATTTTAGGAATTCTCGATATTGGCCGGTTGTACAGGAGAAATGTAAGTAAAGCCACAGGAACACCATATTTTTCCAACATTCTTCATTTCGCCTTAGTTTGCAGAGAATATCGAGAAAAAGAATGGAAAATGATATATATTATGAATTCTCTACATTGGGTGTTTGTACAAAAAGAAATATAAGTAAAAAGAGTGAACCGCAATATTTTTCCAGGATTCTTTATTTCGCCTGATTTTTCATATATAATTTGAGAATTTTCGGTACTGGCCGTTTGTACAGGGGAAGTGTAAGTAAAGCCACAGGAACACCATATTTTTCCAACATCCTTCATTTCATATAAGTTAAAATAGTGGAACGCCATATTTTTCCAAGATTCTTCATTTCGTCTTATTTTGCGATGGAAATCGAGAAAAATAATTGAAAATTATATATTTTATGAATTCTCGATATTGGGCGTTTATTCAAAGGAAATATAAGTAGAAAGAGTGGAACGCAATATTTCTCCAGGACACTTCATTTCGCCTGATTTTTGATATATCTAAAGAATTTTCAGTATTCGCCGTTTGTACAGGAGAAATGTAAGTAAAGCCACAGGAACACCATATTTTTCCAACATTCTTCATTTCGCCTTAGTTTGGAGAGGATATCGAGAAAAAGAATGGAAAATGATATATATTATGAATTCTCTACATTGGGTGTTTGTACAAAAAGAAATATAAGTAGAAAGAGTGAACCGCAATATTTTTCCAGGATTCTTCATTTCGCCTGATTTTTCATATATAATTTAAGAATTTTCGGTATTGGCCGTTTGTACAGGGGAAGTGTAAGTAAAGCCACAGGAACACCATATTTTTCCAACATCCTTCATTTCATATAAGTAAAAACAGTGGAACGCCATATTTTTCCAAGATTCTTCATTTCGTCTTATTTTGCATTGGAAATCGAGAAAAATAATTGAAAATGATATATTTTAGGAATTCTCGATATTGGCCGGTTGTACAGGGGAAATGTAAGTAAAGCCACAGGAACACCATATTTTTCCAACATTCTTCATTTCGCCTTATTTTGCAGAGAAAATCGAGATAAATAATGGAAAATGATATATTTTATGTAGTCTCGATAACGGGCGTTTATTCAAAGGAAATATAAGTAAAAACAGTGGAACGTCATATTTTTCCAGGATTCTTCATTTCGCATGATTTTGCTTAAGAACTCGAGAAAAATAATGGAAAATGATATATTTTAGGAATTCTCGATATTGGCCGGTTGTACAGGGGAAATGTAAGTAAAGCCACAGGAACACCATATTTTTCCAACATTCTTCATTTCGCCTTATGTTGCAGAGAAAATCGAGATAAATAATGGAAAATGAAATGATATATATTATGAATTCTCGATAACGGGCGTTTATTCAAAGGAAATATAAGTAAAAAGAGTGATCGCAATATTTTTCCAGGACTCTTCATTTCGCCTGATTTTAGATATATTTTAAGAATTTTCGGTATTGGCCGTTTGTACAGGGGAAATGTAAGTAAAGCCACAGGAACACCATATTTTTCCAACATCCTTCATTTCATATAAATAAAAACAGTGGAACGCCATATTTTTCCAAGATTCTTCATTTTGTCTTATTTTGCGATGGAACTCGAGAAAAATAATTGAAAATGATATATTTTATGAATTCTCGATATTGGGCGTTTATTCAAAGGAAATATAAGTAGAAAGAGTAGAACGCAATATTTTTCCAAGATTCTTCATTTCGCATGATTTTGCTTAAGAACTCGAGAAAAATAATGGAAAATGATATATTTTAGGAATTCTCGATATTGGCCGGTTGTACAGGGGAAATGTGAGTAAAGCCACAGGAACACCATATTTTTCCAACATACTTCATTTCGCCTTATTTTGCAGAGAAAATCGAGATAAATAATGGAAAATGAAATGATATATATTATGAATTCTCGATAACGGGCGTTTATTCAAAGGAAATATAAGTAAAAAGAGTGAAACGCAATATTTTTCCAGGACTCTTCATTTCGCCTGATTTTAGATATATTTTAAGAATTTTCGGTATTGGCCGTTTGTACAGGGGAAATATAAGTAAAGCCACAGGAACACCATATTTTTCCAACATCCTTCATTTCATATAAGTAAAAACATTGGAACGCCATATTTTTCCAAGATTCTTCATTTCGTCTTATTTTGCGATGGAAATCGAGAAAAATAATTGAAAATGAAATGATATATATTATGAATTCTCGATATTGGGCGTTTATTCAAAGGAAATATAAGTAGAAAGAGTAGAACGCAATATTTTTCCAAAATTCTTCATTTCGCATGATTTTGCTTAAGAACTCGAGAAAAATAATGGAAAATGATATACTATATTTTAGGAATTCTCGATTTTGGCCGGTTGTACAGGGGAAATGTAAGTAAAGCCACAGGAACACCATATTTTTCCAACATTCTTCATTTCGCCTTATGTTGCAGAGAAAATCGAGATAAATAATGGAAAATGAAATGATATATATTATGAATTCTCGATAACGGGCGTTTATTCAAAGGAAATATAAGTAAAAAGAGTGAAACGCAATATTTTTCCAGGACTCTTCATTTCGCCTGATTTTAGCTTTATTTTAAGAATTTTCGGTATTGGCCGTTTGTACAGGGGAAATGTAAGTAAAGCCACAGGAACACCATATTTTTCCAACATCCTTCATTTCATATAAGTAAAAACAGTGGAACGCCATATTTTTCCAAAATTCTTCATTTCGTCTTATTTTGCGATGGAAATCGAAAAAAATAATTGAAAATGATATATTTTATGAATTCTCGATATTGGGCGTTTATTCAAAGGAAATATAAGTAGAAAGAGTAGAACGCAATATTTTTCCAAGATTCTCCATTTCGCATGATTTTGCTTAAGAACTCGAGAAAAATAGTGGAAAATGATATATTTTAGGAATTCTCGATATTGGCCGGTTGTACAGGGCAAATGTAAGTAAAGCCACAGGAACACCATATTTTACCAGGATTCTTCATTTCGCCTGATTTTTCATATATAATTTAAGAATTTTCGGTATTGGCCGTTTGTACAGGGGAAGTGTAAGTAAAGCCACAGGAACACCATATTTTTCCAACATCCTTCATTTCATATAAGTAAAAACATTGGAACGCCATATTTTTCCAAGATTCTTCATTTCGTCTTATTTTGCGATGGAAATCGAGAAAAATAATTGAAAATGATATATTTTATGAATTCTCGATATTGGCCGGTTGTACAGGGGAAATGTAAGTAAAGCCACAGGAACACCATATTTTTCCAACATTCTTCATTTCGCCTTATGTTGCAGAGAAAATCGAGATAAATAATGGAAAATGAAATGATATATATTATGAATTCTCGATAACGGGCGTTTATTCAAAGGAAATATAAGTAAAAAGAGTGAAACGCAATATTTTTCCAGGACTCTTCATTTCGCCTGATTTTAAATATATTTTAAGAATTTTCGGTATTGGCCGTTTGTACAGGGGAAATGTAAGTAAAGCCACAGGAACACCATATTTTTCCAACATCCTTCATTTCATATAAGTAAAAACAGTGGAACGCCATATTTTTCCAAAATTCTTCATTTCGTCTTATTTTAAGATGGAAATCGAAAAAAATAATTGAAAATGATATATTTTATGAATTCTCGATATTGGGCGTTTATTCAAAGGAAATATAAGTAGAAAGAGTAGAACGCAATATTTTTCCAAGATTCTTCATTTCGCATGATTTTGCTTAAGAACTCGAGAAAAATAGTGGAAAATGATATATTTTAGGAATTCTCGATATTGGCCGGTTGTACAGGGGAAATGTAAGTAAAGCCACAGGAACACCATATTTTTCCAACATTCTTCATTTCGCCTTATTTTGCAGAGAAAATCGAGATAAATAATGGAAAATGAAATGATATATATTATGAATTCTCGATAACGGCCGTTTATTCAAAGGAAATATAAGTAAAAAGAGTGAAACGCAATATTTTTCCAGTACTCTTCATTACGCCTGATTTTAGATATATTTTAAGAATTTTCGGTATTGGCCGTTTGTACAGGGGAAATGTAAGTAAAGCCACAGGAACACCATATTTTTCCAACATCCTTCATTTCATATAAGTAAAAATAGTGGAACGCCACATTTTTCCAAGATTCTTCATTTCGTCTTATTTTGCGATGGAAATCGAGAAAAATAATTGAAAATGATATATTTTATGAATTCTCGATATTGGGCGTTTCTTCAAAGGAAATATAAGTAGAAAGAGTAGAACGCAATATTTTTCCAAGATTCTTCATTTCGCATGATTTTGCTTAAGAACTCGAGAAAAATAATGGAAAATGATATATTTTAGGAATTCTCGATATTGGCCGGTTGTACAGGGGAAATGTGAGTAAAGCCACAGGAACACCATATTTTTCCAACATACTTCATTTCGCCTTATTTTGCAGAGAAAATCGAGATAAATAATGGAAAATGAAATGATATATATTATGAATTCTCGATAACGGGCGTTTATTCAAAGGAAATATAAGTAAAAAGAGTGAAACGCAATATTTTTCCAGGACTCTTCATTTCGCCTGATTTTAGATATATTTTAAGAATTTTCGGTATTGGCCGTTTGTACAGGGGAAATGTAAGTAAAGCCACAGGAACACCATATTTTTCCAACATCCTTCATTTCATATAAATAAAAACAGTGGAACGCCATATTTTTCCAAGATTCTTCATTTCGTCTTATTTTGCGATGGAACTCGAGAAAAATAATTGAAAATGATATATTTTATGAATTCTCGATATTGGGCGTTTATTCAAAGGAAATATAAGTAGAAAGAGTAGAACGCAATATGTTTCCAAGATTCTTCATTTCGCATGATTTTGCTTAAGAACTCGAGAAAAATAATGGAAAATGATATATTTTAGGAATTCTCGATATTGGCCGGTTGTACAGGGGAAATGTAAGTAAAGCCACAGGAACACCATATTTTTCCAAGATTCTTCATTTCGCCTTATTTTGCAGAGAAAATCGAGATAAATAATGGAAAATGAAATGATATATATTATGAATTCTCGATAACGGGCGTATATTCAAAGGAAATATAAGTAAAAAGAGTGAAACGCAATATTTTTCCAGGACTCTTCATTTCGCCTGATTTTAGATATATTTTAAGAATTTTCGGTATTGGCCGTTTGTACAGGGGAAATGTAAGTAAAGCCACAGGAACACCATATTTTTCCAACATCCTTCATTTCATATAAGTAAAAACAGTGGAACGCCACATTTTTCCAAGATTCTTCATTTCGTCTTATTTTGCGATGGAAATCGAGAAAAATAATTGAAAATGATATATTTTATGAATTCTCGATATTGGGCGTTTCTTCAAAGGAAATATAAGTAGAAAGAGTAGAACGCAATATTTTTCCAAGATTCTTCATTTCGCATGATTTTGCTTAAGAACTCGAGAAAAATAATGGAAAATGATATATTTTAGGAATTCTCGATATTGGCCGGTTGTACAGGGGAAATGTGAGTAAAGCCACAGGAACACCATATTTTTCCAACATACTTCATTTCGCCTTATTTTGCAGAGAAAATCGAGATAAATAATGGAAAATGAAATGATATATATTATGAATTCTCGATAACGGGCGTTTATTCAAAGGAAATATAAGTAAAAAGAGTGAAACGCAATATTTTTCCAGGACTCTTCATTTCGCCTGATTTTAGATATTTTTTAAGAATTTTCGGTATTGGCCGTTTGTACAGGGGAAATGTAAGTAAAGCCACAGGAACACCATATTTTTCCAACATTCTTCATTTCGCCTTATATTGCAGAGAAAATCGAGATAAATAATGGAAAATGAAATGATATATATTATGAATTCTCGATAACGGGCGTTTATTCGAAGGAAATATAAGTAAAAAGAGTGAAACGCAATATTTTTCCAGTACTCTTCATTACGCCTGATTTTAGATATATTTTAAGAATTTTCGGTATTGGCCGTTTGTACAGGGGAAATGTAAGTAAAGCCACAGGAACACCATATTTTTCCAACATCCTTCATTTCATATAAGTAAAAATAGTGGAACGCCACATTTTTCCAAGATTCTTCATTTCGTCTTATTTTGCGATGGAAATCGAGAAAAATAATTGAAAATGATATATTTTATGAATTCTCGATATTGGGCGTTTCTTCAAAGGAAATATAAGTAGAAAGAGTAGAACGCAATATTTTTCCAAGATTCTTCATTTCGCATGATTTTGCTTAAGAACTCGAGAAAAATAATGGAAAATGATATATTTTAGGAATTCTCGATATTGGCCGGTTGTACAGGGGAAATGTAAGTAAAGCCACAGGAACACCATATTTTTCCAAGATTCTTCATTTCGCCTTATGTTGCAGAGAAAATCGAGATAAATAATGGAAAATGAAATGATATATATTATGAATTCTCGATAACGGGCGTTTATTCAAAGGAAATATAAGTAAAAAGAGTGAAACGCAATATTTTTCCAGGACTCTTCATTTCGCCTGATTTTAGATATATTTTAAGAATTTTCGGTATTGGCCGTTTGTACAGGGGAAATGTAAGTAAAGCCACAGGAACACCATATTTTTCCAACATTCTTCATTTCGCCTTATATTGCAGAGAAAATCGAGATAAACAATGGAAAATGAAATGATATATATTATGAATTCTCGATAACGGGCGTTTATTCGAAGGAAATATAAGTAAAAAGAGTGAAACGCAATATTTTTCCAGTACTCTTCATTACGCCTGATTTTAGATATATTTTAAGAATTTTCGGTATTGGCCGTTTGTACAGGGGAAATGTAAGTAAAGCCACAGGAACACCATATTTTTCCAACATCCTTCATTTCATATAAGTAAAAATAGTGGAACGCCACATTTTTCCAAGATTCTTCATTTCGTCTTATTTTGCGATGGAAATCGAGAAAAATAATTGAAAATGATATATTTTATGAATTCTCGATATTGGGCGTTTCTTCAAAGGAGATATAAGTAGAAAGAGTAGAACGCAATATTTTTCCAAGATTCTTCATTTCGCATGATTTTGCTTAAGAACTCGAGAAAAATAATGGAAAATGATATATTTTAGGAATTCTCGATATTGGCCGGTTGTACAGGGGAAATGTGAGTAAAGCCACAGGAACACCATATTTTTCCAACATACTTCATTTCGCCTTATTTTGCAGAGAAAATCGAGATAAATAATGGAAAATGAAATGATATATATTATGAATTCTCGATAACGGGCGTTTATTCAAAGGAAATATAAGTAAAAAGAGTGAAACGCAATATTTTTCCAGGACTCTTCATTTCGCCTGATTTTAGATATATTTTAAGAATTTTCGGTATTGGCCGTTTGTACAGGGGAAATGTAAGTAAAGCCACAGGAACACCATATTTTTCCAACATCCTTCATTTCATATAAATAAAAACAGTGGAACGCCATATTTTTCCAAGATTCTTCATTTCGTCTTATTTTGCGATGGAACTCGAGAAAAATAATTGAAAATGATATATTTTATGAATTCTCGATATTGGGCGTTTATTCAAAGGAAATATAAGTAGAAAGAGTAGAACGCAATATGTTTCCAAGATTCTTCATTTCGCATGATTTTGCTTAAGAACTCGAGAAAAATAATGGAAAATGATATATTTTAGGAATTCTCGATATTGGCCGGTTGTACAGGGGAAATGTAAGTAAAGCCACAGGAACACCATATTTTTCCAAGATTCTTCATTTCGCCTTATTTTGCAGAGAAAATCGAGATAAATAATGGAAAATGAAATGATATATATTATGAATTCTCGATAACGGGCGTATATTCAAAGGAAATATAAGTAAAAAGAGTGAAACGCAATATTTTTCCAGGACTCTTCATTTCGCCTGATTTTAGATATATTTTAAGAATTTTCGGTATTGGCCGTTTGTACAGGGGAAATGTAAGTAAAGCCACAGGAACACCATATTTTTCCAACATCCTTCATTTCATATAAGTAAAAACAGTGGAACGCCACATTTTTCCAAGATTCTTCATTTCGTCTTATTTTGCGATGGAAATCGAGAAAAATAATTGAAAATGATATATTTTATGAATTCTCGATATTGGGCGTTTCTTCAAAGGAAATATAAGTAGAAAGAGTAGAACGCAATATTTTTCCAAGATTCTTCATTTCGCATGATTTTGCTTAAGAACTCGAGAAAAATAATGGAAAATGATATATTTTAGGAATTCTCGATATTGGCCGGTTGTACAGGGGAAATGTGAGTAAAGCCACAGGAACACCATATTTTTCCAACATACTTCATTTCGCCTTATTTTGCAGAGAAAATCGAGATAAATAATGGAAAATGAAATGATATATATTATGAATTCTCGATAACGGGCGTTTATTCAAAGGAAATATAAGTAAAAAGAGTGAAACGCAATATTTTTCCAGGACTCTTCATTTCGCCTGATTTTAGATATTTTTTAAGAATTTTCGGTATTGGCCGTTTGTACAGGGGAAATGTAAGTAAAGCCACAGGAACACCATATTTTTCCAACATTCTTCATTTCGCCTTATATTGCAGAGAAAATCGAGATAAATAATGGAAAATGAAATGATATATATTATGAATTCTCGATAACGGGCGTTTATTCGAAGGAAATATAAGTAAAAAGAGTGAAACGCAATATTTTTCCAGTACTCTTCATTACGCCTGATTTTAGATATATTTTAAGAATTTTCGGTATTGGCCGTTTGTACAGGGGAAATGTAAGTAAAGCCACAGGAACACCATATTTTTCCAACATCCTTCATTTCATATAAGTAAAAATAGTGGAACGCCACATTTTTCCAAGATTCTTCATTTCGTCTTATTTTGCGATGGAAATCGAGAAAAATAATTGAAAATGATATATTTTATGAATTCTCGATATTGGGCGTTTCTTCAAAGGAAATATAAGTAGAAAGAGTAGAACGCAATATTTTTCCAAGATTCTTCATTTCGCATGATTTTGCTTAAGAACTCGAGAAAAATAATGGAAAATGATATATTTTAGGAATTCTCGATATTGGCCGGTTGTACAGGGGAAATGTAAGTAAAGCCACAGGAACACCATATTTTTCCAAGATTCTTCATTTCGCCTTATGTTGCAGAGAAAATCGAGATAAATAATGGAAAATGAAATGATATATATTATGAATTCTCGATAACGGGCGTTTATTCAAAGGAAATATAAGTAAAAAGAGTGAAACGCAATATTTTTCCAGGACTCTTCATTTCGCCTGATTTTAGATATATTTTAAGAATTTTCGGTATTGGCCGTTTGTACAGGGGAAATGTAAGTAAAGCCACAGGAACACCATATTTTTCCAACATTCTTCATTTCGCCTTATATTGCAGAGAAAATCGAGATAAACAATGGAAAATGAAATGATATATATTATGAATTCTCGATAACGGGCGTTTATTCGAAGGAAATATAAGTAAAAAGAGTGAAACGCAATATTTTTCCAGTACTCTTCATTACGCCTGATTTTAGATATATTTTAAGAATTTTCGGTATTGGCCGTTTGTACAGGGGAAATGTAAGTAAAGCCACAGGAACACCATATTTTTCCAACATCCTTCATTTCATATAAGTAAAAATAGTGGAACGCCACATTTTTCCAAGATTCTTCATTTCGTCTTATTTTGCGATGGAAATCGAGAAAAATAATTGAAAATGATATATTTTATGAATTCTCGATATTGGGCGTTTCTTCAAAGGAAATATAAGTAGAAAGAGTAGAACGCAATATTTTTCCAAGATTCTTCATTTCGCATGATTTTGCTTAAGAACTCGAGAAAAATAATGGAAAATGATATATTTTAGGAATTCTCGATATTGGCCGGTTGTACAGGGGAAATGTGAGTAAAGCCACAGGAACACCATATTTTTCCAACATACTTCATTTCGCCTTATTTTGCAGAGAAAATCGAGATAAATAATGGAAAATGAAATGATATATATTATGAATTCTCGATAACGGGCGTTTATTCAAAGGAAATATAAGTAAAAAGAGTGAAACGCAATATTTTTCCAGGACTCTTCATTTCGCCTGATTTTAGATATATTTTAAGAATTTTCGGTATTGGCCGTTTGTACAGGGGAAATGTAAGTAAAGCCACAGGAACACCATATTTTTCCAACATCCTTCATTTCATATAAATAAAAACAGTGGAACGCCATATTTTTCCAAGATTCTTCATTTCGTCTTATTTTGCGATGGAACTCGAGAAAAATAATTGAAAATGATATATTTTATGAATTCTCGATATTGGGCGTTTATTCAAAGGAAATATAAGTAGAAAGAGTAGAACGCAATATGTTTCCAAGATTCTTCATTTCGCATGATTTTGCTTAAGAACTCGAGAAAAATAATGGAAAATGATATATTTTAGGAATTCTCGATATTGGCCGGTTGTACAGGGGAAATGTAAGTAAAGCCACAGGAACACCATATTTTTCCAAGATTCTTCATTTCGCCTTATTTTGCAGAGAAAATCGAGATAAATAATGGAAAATGAAATGATATATATTATGAATTCTCGATAACGGGCGTATATTCAAAGGAAATATAAGTAAAAAGAGTGAAACGCAATATTTTTCCAGGACTCTTCATTTCGCCTGATTTTAGATATATTTTAAGAATTTTCGGTATTGGCCGTTTGTACAGGGGAAATGTAAGTAAAGCCACAGGAACACCATATTTTTCCAACATCCTTCATTTCATATAAGTAAAAATAGTGGAACGCCACATTTTTCCAAGATTCTTCATTTCGTCTTATTTTGCGATGGAAATCGAGAAAAATAATTGAAAATGATATATTTTATGAATTCTCGATATTGGGCGTTTATTCAAAGGAAATATAAGTAGAAAGAGTAGAACGTAATATTTTTCAAAGATTCTTCATTTCGCATGATTTTGCTTAAGAACTCGAGAAAAATAATGGAAAATGATATATTTTAGGAATTCTCGATATTGGCCGGTTGTACAGGGGAAATGTGAGTAAAGCCACAGGAACACCATATTTTTCCAACATACTTCATTTCGCCTTATTTTGCAGAGAAAATCGAGATAAATAATGGAAAATGAAATGATATATATTATGAATTCTCGATAACGGGCGTTTATTCAAAGGAAATATAAGTAAAAAGAGTGAAACGCAATATTTTTCCAGGACTCTTCATTTCGCCTGATTTTAGATATATTTTAAGAATTTTCGGTATTGGCCGTTTGTACAGGGGAAATGTAAGTAAAGCCACAGGAACACCATATTTTTCCAACATCCTTCATTTCATATAAGTAAAAATAGTGGAACGCCACATTTTTCCAAGATTCTTCATTTCGTCTTATTTTGCGATGGAAATCGAGAAAAATAATTGAAAATGATATATTTTATGAATTCTCGATATTGGGCTTTTATTCAAAGGAAATATAAGTAGAAAGAGTAGAACGCAATATTTTTCCAAGATTCTTCATTTCGCATGATTTTGCTTAAGAACTCGAGAAAAATAATGGAAAATGATATATTTTAGGAATTCTCGATATTGGCCGGTTGTACAGGGGAAATGTAAGTAAAGCCACAGGAACACCATATTTTTCCAACATTCTTCATTTCGCCTTATTTTGCAGAGAAAATCGAGATAAATAATGGAAAATGAAATGATATATATTATGAATTCTAGATAACGGGCGTTTATTCAAAGGAAATATAAGTAAAAAGAGTGAAACGCAATATTTTTCCAGGACTCTTCATTTCGCCTGATTTTAGATATATTTTAAGAATTTTCGGTATTGGCCGTTTGTACAGGGGAAATGTAAGTAAAGCCACAGGAACACCATATTTTTCCAACATCCTTCATTTCATATAAGTTAAAATAGAGGAACGCCATATTTTTCCAAGATTCTTCATTTCGTCTTATTTTGCGATGGAAATCGAGAAAAATAATTGAAAATGATATATTTTAGGAATTCTCGATATTGGCCGGTTGTACAGGGGAAATGTGAGTAAAGCCACAGGAACACCATATTTTCCAACATACTTCATTTCGCCTTATTTTGCAGAGAAAATCGAGATAAATAATGGAAAATGAAATGATATATATTATGAATTCTCGATAACGGGCGTTTATTCAAAGGAAATATATGTAAAAAGAGTGAAACGCAATATTTTTCCAGGACTCTTCATTTCGCCTGATTTTAGATATATTTTAAGAATTTTCGGTATTGGCCGTTTGTACAGGGGAAATGTAAGTAAAGCCACAGGAACACCATATTTTTCCAACATCCTTCATTTCATATAAATAAAAACAGTGGAACGCCATATTTTTCCAAGATTCTTCATTTCGTCTTATTTTGCGATGGAACTCGAGAAAAATAATTGAAAATAATATATTTTATGAATTCTCGATATTGGGCGTTTATTCAAAGGAAATATAAGTAGAAAGAGTAGAACGCAATATTTTTCCAAGATTCTTCATTTCGCATGATTTTGCTTAAGAACTCGAGAAAAATAATGGAAAATGATATATTTTAGGAATTCTCGATATTGGCCGGTTGTACAGGGGAAATGTAAGTAAAGCCACAGGAACACCATATTTTTCCAACATTCTTCATTTCGCCTTATGTTGCAGAGAAAATCGAGATAAATAATGGAAAATGAAATGACATATATTATGAATTCTCGATAACGGGCGTTTATTCAAAGGAAATATAAGTAAAAAGAGTGAAACGCAATATTTTTCCAGGACTCTTCATTTCGCCTGATTTTAGATATATTTTAAGAATTTTCGGTATTGGCCGTTTGTACAGGGGAAATGTAAGTAAAGCCACAGGAACACCATATTTTTCCAACATCCTTAATTTCGCCTTAGTTTGGAGAGGATATCGAGAAAAAGAATTGAAAATGATATATATTATGAATTCTCTATATTGGGTGTTTGTACAAAAAGAAATATAAGTAAAAATGGTGAACCGCAATATTTTTCCAGGATTCTTCATTTCGCCTGATTTTTCATATATAATTTAAGAATTTTCGGTATTGGCCGTTTGTACAGGGGAAGTGTAAGTAAAGCCACAGGAACACCATATTTTTCCAACATCCTTCATTTCATATAAGTAAAAACAGTGGAACGCCATATTTTTCCAAGATTCTTCATTTCGCCTTATTTTGCATTGGAAATCGAGAAAAATAATTGCAAATGATATATTTTAGGAATTCTCGATATTGGCCGGTTGTACAGGGGAAATGTAAGTAAAGCCACAGGAACACCATATTTTTCCAACATTCTTCATTTTGCCTTATTTTGCAGAGAAAATCGAGATAAATAATGGAAAATGATATATTTTATGTATATAGTAAGTCTCGATAACGGGCGTTTATTCAAAGGAAATATAAGTAAAAACAGTGGAACGTCATATTTTTCCAGGATTCTTCATTTCGTCTTATTTTGCGATGGAACTCGAGAAAAATAATTGAAAATGATATATTTTATGAATTCTCGATATTGGGCGTTTATTCAAAGGAAATATAAGTAGAAAGAGTAGAACGCAATATTTTTCCAAGATTCTTCATTTCGCATGATTTTGCTTAAGAACTCGAGAAAAATAATGGAAAATGATATATTTTAGGAATTCTCGATATTGGCCGGTTGTACAGGGGAAATGTGAGTAAAGCCACAGGAACACCATATTTTTCCAACATCCTTCATTTCATATAAGTAAAAATAGTGGAACGCCATATTTTTCAAAGATTCTTCATTTCGCCTTATTTTGCGATGGAAATCGAGAAAAATAATTGAAAATGATATATTTTATGAATTCTCGATATTGGCCGGTTGTACAGGGGAAATGTGAGTAAAGCCACAGGAACACCATATTTTCCAACATACTTCATTTCGCCTTATGTTGCAGAGAAAATCGAGATAAATAATGGAAAATGAAATGACATATATTATGAATTCTCGATAACGGGCGTTTATTCAAAGGAAATATAAGTAAAAAGAGTGAAACGCAATATTTTTCCAGGACTCTTCATTTCGCCTGATTTTAGATATATTTTAAGAATTTTCGGTATTGGCCGTTTGTACAGGGGAAATGTAAGTAAAGCCACAGGAACACCATATTTTTCCAACATCCTTAATTTCGCCTTAGTTTGGAGAGGATATCGAGAAAAAGAATTGAAAATGATATATATTATGAATTCTCTATATTGGGTGTTTGTACAAAAAGAAATATAAGTAAAAATGGTGAACCGCAATATTTTTCCAGGATTCTTCATTTCGCCTGATTTTTCATATATAATTTAAGAATTTTCGGTATTGGCCGTTTGTACAGGGGAAGTGTAAGTAAAGCCACAGGAACACCATATTTTTCCAACATCCTTCATTTCATATAAGTAAAAACAGTGGAACGCCATATTTTTCCAAGATTCTTCATTTCGCCTTATTTTGCATTGGAAATCGAGAAAAATAATTGCAAATGATATATTTTAGGAATTCTCGATATTGGCCGGTTGTACAGGGGAAATGTAAGTAAAGCCACAGGAACACCATATTTTTCCAACATTCTTCATTTTGCCTTATTTTGCAGAGAAAATCGAGATAAATAATGGAAAATGATATATTTTATGTATATAGTAAGTCTCGATAACGGGCGTTTATTCAAAGGAAATATAAGTAAAAACAGTGGAACGTCATATTTTTCCAGGATTCTTCATTTCGTCTTATTTTGCGATGGAACTCGAGAAAAATAATTGAAAATGATATATTTTATGAATTCTCGATATTGGGCGTTTATTCAAAGGAAATATAAGTAGAAAGAGTAGAACGCAATATTTTTCCAAGATTCTTCATTTCGCATGATTTTGCTTAAGAACTCGAGAAAAATAATGGAAAATGATATATTTTAGGAATTCTCGATATTGGCCGGTTGTACAGGGGAAATGTGAGTAAAGCCACAGGAACACCATATTTTTCCAACATCCTTCATTTCATATAAGTAAAAATAGTGGAACGCCATATTTTTCAAAGATTCTTCATTTCGCCTTATTTTGCGATGGAAATCGAGAAAAATAATTGAAAATGATATATTTTATGAATTCTCGATATTGGCCGGTTGTACAGGGGAAATGTGAGTAAAGCCACAGGAACACCATATTTTCCAACATACTTCATTTCGCCTTATGTTGCAGAGAAAATCGAGATAAATAATGGAAAATGAAATGACATATATTATGAATTCTCGATAACGGGCGTTTATTCAAAGGAAATATAAGTAAAAAGAGTGAAACGCAATATTTTTCCAGGACTCTTCATTTCGCCTGATTTTAGATATATTTTAAGAATTTTCGGTATTGGCCGTTTGTACAGGGGAAATGTAAGTAAAGCCACAGGAACACCATATTTTTCCAACATCCTTAATTTCGCCTTAGTTTGGAGAGGATATCGAGAAAAAGAATTGAAAATGATATATATTATGAATTCTCTATATTGGGTGTTTGTACAAAAAGAAATATAAGTAAAAATGGTGAACCGCAATATTTTTCCAGGATTCTTCATTTCGCCTGATTTTTCATATATAATTTAAGAATTTTCGGTATTGGCCGTTTGTACAGGGGAAGTGTAAGTAAAGCCACAGGAACACCATATTTTTCCAACATCCTTCATTTCATATAAGTAAAAACAGTGGAACGCCATATTTTTCCAAGATTCTTCATTTCGCCTTATTTTGCATTGGAAATCGAGAAAAATAATTGCAAATGATATATTTTAGGAATTCTCGATATTGGCCGGTTGTACAGGGGAAATGTAAGTAAAGCCACAGGAACACCATATTTTTCCAACATTCTTCATTTTGCCTTATTTTGCAGAGAAAATCGAGATAAATAATGGAAAATGATATATTTTATGTATATAGTAAGTCTCCATAACGGGCGTTTATTCAAAGGAAATATAAGTAAAAACAGTGGAACGTCATATTTTTCCAGGATTCTTCATTTCGTCTTATTTTGCGATGGAACTCGAGAAAAATAATTGAAAATGATATATTTTATGAATTCTCGATATTGGGCGTTTATTCAAAGGAAATATAAGTAGAAAGAGTAGAACGCAATATTTTTCCAAGATTCTTCATTTCGCATGATTTTGCTTAAGAACTCGAGAAAAATAATGGAAAATGATATATTTTAGGAATTCTCGATATTGGCCGGTTGTACAGGGGAAATGTGAGTAAAGCCACAGGAACACCATATTTTTCCAACATACTTCATTTCGCCTTATTTTGCAGAGAAAATCGAGATAAATAATGGAAAATGAAATGATATATATTATGAATTCTCGATAACGGGCGTTTATTCAAAGGAAATATAAGTAAAAAGAGTGAAACGCAATATTTTTCCAGGACTCTTCATTTCGCCTGATTTTAGATATATTTTAAGAATTTTCGGTATTGGCCGTTTGTACAGGGGAAATGTAAGTAAAGCCACAGGAACACCATATTTTTCCAACATCCTTCATTTCATATAAGTTAAAATAGAGGAACGCCATATTTTTCCAAGATTCTTCATTTCGTCTTATTTTGCGATGGAAATCGAGAAAAATAATTGAAAATGATATATTTTATGAATTCTCGATATTGGCCGGTTGTACAGGGGAAATGTGAGTAAAGCCACAGGAACACCATATTTTCCAACATACTTCATTTCGCCTTATTTTGCAGAGAAAATCGAGATAAATAATGGAAAATGAAATGATATATATTATGAATTCTCGATAACGGGCGTTTATTCAAAGGAAATATAAGTAAAAAGAGTGAAACGCAATATTTTTCCAGGACTCTTCATTTCGCCTGATTTTAGATATATTTTAAGAATTTTCGGTATTGGCCGTTTGTACAGGGGAAATGTAAGTAAAGCCACAGGAACACCATATTTTTCCAACATCCTTCATTTCATATAAATAAAAACAGTGGAACGCCATATTTTTCCAAGATTCTTCATTTCGTCTTATTTTGCGATGGAACTCGAGAAAAATAATTGAAAATAATATATTTTATGAATTCTCGATATTGGGCGTTTATTCAAAGGAAATATAAGTAGAAAGAGTAGAACGCAATATTTTTCCAAGATTCTTCATTTCGCATGATTTTGCTTAAGAACTCGAGAAAAATAATGGAAAATGATATATTTTAGGAATTCTCGATATTGGCCGGTTGTACAGGGGAAATGTAAGTAAAGCCACAGGAACACCATATTTTTCCAACATTCTTCATTTCGCCTTATGTTGCAGAGAAAATCGAGATAAATAATGGAAAATGAAATGACATATATTATGAATTCTCGATAACGGGCGTTTATTCAAAGGAAATATAAGTAAAAAGAGTGAAACGCAATATTTTTCCAGGACTCTTCATTTCGCCTGATTTTAGATATATTTTAAGAATTTTCGGTATTGGCCGTTTGTACAGGGGAAATGTAAGTAAAGCCACAGGAACACCATATTTTTCCAACATCCTTAATTTCGCCTTAGTTTGGAGAGGATATCGAGAAAAAGAATTGAAAATGATATATATTATGAATTCTCTATATTGGGTGTTTGTACAAAAAGAAATATAAGTAAAAATGGTGAACCGCAATATTTTTCCAGGATTCTTCATTTCGCCTGATTTTTCATATATAATTTAAGAATTTTCGGTATTGGCCGTTTGTACAGGGGAAGTGTAAGTAAAGCCACAGGAACACCATATTTTTCCAACATCCTTCATTTCATATAAGTAAAAATAGTGGAACGCCATATTTTTCAAAGATTCTTCATTTCGCCTTATTTTGCATTGGAAATCGAGAAAAATAATTGAAAATGATATATATTAGGAATTCTCGATATTGGCCGGTTGTACAGGGGAAATGTAAGTAAAGCCACAGGAACACCATATTTTTCCAACATTCTTCATTTTGCCTTATTTTGCAGAGAAAATCGAGATAAATAATGGAAAATGATATATTTTATGTATATAGTAAGTCTCGATAACGGGCGTTTATTCAAAGGAAATATAAGTAAAAACAGTGGAACGTCATATTTTTCCAGGATTCTTCATTTCGCATGATTTTGCTTAAGAACTCGAGAAAAATAATGGAAAATGATATATTTTAGGAATTCTCGATATTGGACGGTTGTACAGGGGAAATGTAAGTAAAGCCACAGGAACACCATATTTTTCCAACATTCTTCATTTCGCCTTAGTTTGCTGAGGATATCGAGAAAAAGAATGGAAAATGATATATGTTATGAATTCTCTATATTGGGTGTTTGTACAAAAAGAAATATAAGTAAAAAGAGTGAACCGCAATATTTTTCCAGGATTCTTCATTTCGCCTGATTTTTCATATATAATTTAAGAATTTTCGGTATTGGCCGTTTGTACAGGGGAAGTGTAAGTAAAGCCACAGGAACACCATATTTTTCCAACATCCTTCATTTCATATAAGTAAAAATAGTGGAACGCCACATTTTTCCAAGATTCTTCATTTCGTCTTATTTTGCGATGGAAATCGAGAAAAATAATTGAAAATGATATATTTTATGTAGTATCGATAACGGGCGTTTATTCAAAGGAAATATAAGTAAAAACAGTGGAACGTCATATTTTTCCAGGATTCTTCATTTCGCATGATTTTGCTTAAGAACTCGAGAAAAATAATGGAAAATGATATATTTTAGGAATTCTCGATATTGGCCGGTTGTACAGGGGAAATGTAAGTAAAGCCACAGGAACACCATATTTTTCCAACATTCTTCATTTCGCTAATGTTGCAGAGAAAATCGAGATAAATAATGGGAAATGAAATGATATATAGTATATTATGAATTCTCGATAACGGGCGTTTATTCAAAGGAAATATAAGTAAAAAGAGTGAAACGCAATATTTTTCCAGGACTCTTCATTTCGCCTGATTTTAGATATATTTTAAGAATTTTCGGTATTGGCCGTTTGTACAGGGGAAATGTAAGTAAAGCCACAGGAACACCATATTTTTCCAACATCCTTCATTTCATATAAATAAAAACAGTGGAACGCCATATTTTTCCAAGATTCTTCATTTCGTCTTATTTTGCGATGGAACTCGAGAAAAATAATTGAAAATGATATATTTTATGAATTCTCGATATTGGGCGTTTATTCAAAGGAAATATAAGTAGAAAGAGTAGAACGCATTATTTTTCCAAGATTCTTCATTTTGCATGATTTTGCTTAAGAACTCGAGAAAAATAATGGAAAATGATATATTTTAGGAATTCTCGATATTGGCCGGTTGTACAGGGGAAATGTAAGTAAAGCCACAGGAACACCATATTTTTCCAACATTCTTCATTTCGCCTTATGTTGCAGAGAAAATCGAGATAAATAATGGAAAATGATATATTTTATGTATATAGTAAGTCTCGATAACGGGCGTTTGTTCAAAGGAAATATAAGTAAAAACAGTGGAACGTCATATTTTTCCAGGATTCTTCATTTCGCATGATTTTGCTTAAGAACTCGAGAAAAATAATGGAAAATGATATATTTTAGGAATTCTCGATATTGGCCGGTTGTACAGGGGAAATGTAAGTAAAGCCACAGGAACACCATATTTTTCCAACATTCTTCATTTCGCCTTAGTTTGCTGAGGATATCGAGAAAAAGAATGGAAAATGATATATGTTATGAATTCTCTATATTGGGTGTTTGTACAAAAAGAAATATAAGTAAAAAGAGTGAACTGCAATATTTTTCCAGGATTCTTCATTTCGCCTGATTTTTCATATATAATTTAAGAATTTTCGGTATTGGCCGTTTGTACAGGGGAAGTGTAAGTAAAGCCACAGGAACACCATATTTTTCCAACATCCTTCATTTCATATAAGTAAAAATAGTGAAACGCCACATTTTTCCAAGATTCTTCATTTCGTCTTATTTTGCGATGGAAATCGAGAAAAATAATTGAAAATGATATATTTTATGTAGTCTCGATAACGGGCGTTTATTCAAAGGAAATATAAGTAAAAACAGTGGAACGTCATATTTTTCCAGGATTCTTCATTTCGCATGATTTTGCTTAAGAACTCGAGAAAAATAATGGAAAATGATATATTTTAGGAATTCTCGATATTGGCCGGTTGTACAGGGGAAATGTAAGTAAAGCCACAGGAACACCATATTTTTCCAACATTCTTCATTTCGCCTTATGTTGCAGAGAAAATCGAGATAAATAATGGGAAATGAAATGATATATAGTATATTATGAATTCTCGATAACGGGCGTTTATTCAAAGGAAATATAAGTAAAAAGAGTGAAACGCAATATTTTTCCAGGACTCTTCATTTCGCCTGATTTTAGATATATATTAGGAATTCTCGATATTGGCCGGTTGTACAGGGGAAATGTAAGTAAAGCCACAGGAACACCATATTTTTCCAACATTCTTCATTTCGCCTTATGTTGCAGAGAAAATCGAGATAAATAATGGAAAATGAAATGATATATATTATGAATTCTCGATAACGGGCGTTTATTCAAAGGAAATATAAGTAAAAAGAGTGAAACGCAATATTTTTCCAGGACTCTTCATTTCGCCTGATTTTAGATATATTTTAAGAATTTTCGGTATTGGCCGTTTGTACAGGGGAAATGTAAGTAAAGCCACAGGAACACCATATTTTTCCAACATCCTTCATTTCATATAAATAAAAACAGTGGAACGCCATATTTTTCCAAGATTCTTCATTTCGTCTTATTTTGCGATGGAACTCGAGAAAAATAATTGAAAATGATATATTTTATGAATTCTCGATATTGGGCGTTTATTCAAAGGAAATATAAGTAGAAAGAGTAGAACGCATTATTTTTCCAAGATTCTTCATTTTGCATGATTTTGCTTAAGAACTCGAGAAAAATAATGGAAAATGATATATTTTAGGAATTCTTGATATTGGCCGGTTGTACAGGGGAAATGTAAGTAAAGCCACAGGAACACCATATTTTTCCAACATTCTTCATTTCGCCTTATATTGCAGAGAAAATCGAGATAAATAATGGAAAATGAAATGATATTTATTATGAATTCTCGATAACGGGCGTTTATTCAAAGGAAATATAAGTAAAAAGAGTGAAACGCAATATTTTTCCAGGACTCTTCATTTCGCCTGATTTTAGATATATATTAGGAATTCTCGATATTGGCCGGTTGTACAGGGGAAATGTAAGTAAAGCCACAGGAACACCATATTTTTCCAACATTCTTCATTTCGCCTTATGTTGCAGAGAAAATCGAGATAAATAATGGAAAATGAAATGATATATATTATGAATTCTCGATAACGGGCGTTTATTCAAAGGAAATATAAGTAAAAAGAGTGAAACGCAATATTTTTCCAGGACTCTTCATTTCGCCTGATTTTAGATATATTTTAAGAATTTTCGGTATTGGCCGTTTGTACAGGGGAAATGTAAGTAAAGCCACAGGAACACCATATTTTTCCAACATTCTTCATTTCGCCTTATATTGCAGAGAAAATCGAGATAAATAATGGAAAATGAAATGATATTTATTATGAATTCTCGATAACGGGCGTTTATTCAAAGGAAATATAAGTAAAAAGAGTGAAACGCAATATTTTTCCAGGACTCTTCATTTCGCCTGATTTTAGATATATATTAGGAATTCTCGATATTGGCCGGTTGTACAGGGGAAATGTAAGTAAAGCCACAGGAACACCATATTTTTCCAACATTCTTCATTTCGCCTTATGTTGCAGAGAAAATCGAGATAAATAATGGAAAATGAAATGATATATATTATGAATTCTCGATATTGGGCGTTTATTCAAAGGAAATATAAGTAGAAAGAGTAGAACGCAATATTTTTCCAGGACTCTTCATTTCGCCTGATTTTTGATATATCTAAAGAATTTTCAGTATTGGCCGTTTGTACAGGAGAAATGTAAGTAAAGCCACAGGAACACCATATTTTTCCAACATTCTTCATTTCGCCTTAGTTTGCAGAGGATATCGAGAAAAAGAATGGAAAATGATATATATTATGAATTCTCTATATTGGGTGTTTTTACAAAAAGAAATATAAGTAAAAAGAGTGAACCGCAATATTTTTTCAGGATTCTTTATTTCGCCTGATTTTTCATATATAATTTAAGAATTTTCGGTATTGGCCGTTTGTACAGGGGAAGTGTAAGTAAAGCCACAGGAACACCATATTTTTCCAACATCCTTCATTTCATAAAAGTTAAAAAAGTGGAACGCCATATTTTTCCAAGATTCTTCATTTCGTCTTATTTTGCGATGGAAATCGAGAAAAATAATTGAAAATGATATATTTTATGAATTCTCGATATTGGGCGTTTATTCAAAGGAAATATAAGTAGAAAGAGTGGAACGCAATATTTCTCCAGGACTCTTCATTTCGCCTGATTTTTGATATATCTAAAGAATTTTCAGTATTGGCCGTTTGTACAGGAGAAATGTAAGTAAAGCCACAGGTACACCATATTTTTCCAACATTCTTCATTTCGCCTTAGTTTGGAGAGGATATCGAGAAAAAGAATGGAAAATGATATATATTATGAATTCTCTATATTTGGTGTTTGTACAAAAAGAAATATAAGTAAAAAGAGTGAACCGCAATATTTTTCCAGGATTCTTCATTTCGCCTGATTTTTGATATATCTAAAGAATTTTCAGTATTGGCCGTTTGTACAGGAGAAATGTAAGTAAAGCCACAGGAACACCATATTTTTCCAACATTCTTCATTTCGCCTTAGTTTGCAGAGGATATCGAGAAAAAGAATGGAAAATGATATATATTATGAATTCTCTATATTGGGTGTTTTTACAAAAAGAAATATAAGTAAAAAGAGTGAACCGCAATATTTTTTCAGGATTCTTTATTTCGCCTGATTTTTCATATATAGTATAATTTAAGAATTTTCGGTATTGGCCGTTTGTACAGGGGAAGTGTAAGTAAAGCCACAGGAACACCATATTTTTCCAACATCCTTCATTTCATATAAGTTAAAACAGTGGAACGCCATATTTTTCCAAGATTCTTCATTTCGTCTTATTTTGCGATGGAAATCGAGAAAAATAATTGAAAATGATATATTTTATGAATTCTCGATATTGGGCGTTTATTCAAAGGAAATATAAGTAGAAAGAGTGGAACGCAATATTTCTCCAGGACTCTTCATTTCGCCTGATTTTTGATATATCTAAAGAATTTTCAGTATTGGCCGTTTGTACAGGAGAAATGTAAGTAAAGCCACAGGAACACCATATTTTTCCAACATTCTTCATTTCGCCTTAGTTTGGAGAGGATATCGAGAAAAAGAATGGAAAATGATATATATTATGAATTCTCTATATTGGGTGTTTGTACAAAAAGAAATATAAGTAAAAAGAGTGAACCGCAATATTTTTCCAGGATTCTTCATTTCGCCTGATTTTTCATATATAATTTAAGAATTTTCGGTATTGGCCGTTTGTACAGGGGAAGTGTAAGTAAAGCCACAGGAACACCATATTTTTCCAACATCCTTCATTTCATATAAGTAAAAACAGTGGAACGCCATATTTTTCCAAGATTCTTCATTTCGTCTTATTTTGCATTGGAAATCGAGAAAAATAATTGAAAATGATATATTTTAGGAATTCTCGATATTGGCCGGTTGTACAGGGGAAATGTAAGTAAAGCCACAGGAGCACCATATTTTTCCAACATTCTTTATTTCGCATTATTTTGCAGAGAAAATCGAGATAAATAATGGAAAATGATATATTTTATGTAGTCTCGATAACGGGCGTTTATTCAAAGGAAATATAAGTAAAAACAGTGGAACGTCATATTTTTCCAGGATTCTTCATTTCGCATGATTTTGCTTAAGAACTCGAGAAAAATAATGGAAAATGATATATTTTAGGAATTCTCGATATTGGCCGGTTGTACGGGGGAAATGTAAGTAAAGCCACAGGAACACCATATTTTTCCAACATTCTTCATTTCGCCTTAGTTTGCTGAGGATATCGAGAAAAAGAATGGAAAATGACATATGTTATGAATTCTCTATATTGGGTGTTTGTACAAAAAGAAATATAAGTAAAAAGAGTGAACCGCAATATTTTTCCAGGATTCTTCATTTCGCCTGATTTTTCATATATAATTTAAGAATTTTCGGTATTGGCCGTTTGTACAGGGGAAGTGTAAGTAAAGCCACAGGAACACCATATTTTTCCAACATCCTTCATTTCATATAAGTAAAAATAGTGGAACGCCACATTTTTCCAAGATTCTTCATTTCGTCTTATTTTGCGATGGAAATCGAGAAAAATAATTGAAAATGATATATTTTATGAATTCTCGATATTGGGCGTTTATTCAAAGGAAATATAAGTAGAAAGAGTAGAACGCAATATTTTTCCAAGATTCTTCATTTCGCATGATTTTGCTTAAGAACTCGAGAAAAATAATGGAAAATGATATATTTTAGGAATTCTCGATATTGGCCGGTTGTACAGGGGAAATGTGAGTAAAGCCACAGGAACACCATATTTTATAAACATACTTCATTTCGCCTTATTTTGCAGAGAAAATCGAGATAAATAATGGAAAATGGAATGATATTCTATATATTATGAATTCTCGATATTGGGCGTTTATTCAAAGGAAATATAAGTAAAAAGAGTGAACCGCAATATTTTTCCAGGATTCTTCATTTCGCCTGATTTTTCATATACAATTAAAGAATTTTCGGTATTGGCCGTTTGTACAGGGGAAGTGTAAGTAAAGCCACAGGAACACCATAGTTTTCCAACATCCTTCATTTCATATAAGTAAAAATAGTGGAACGCCACATTTTTCCAAGATTCTTCATTTCGTCTTATTTTGCGATGGAAATCGAGAAAAATAATTGAAAATGATATATTTTATGAATTCTCGATATTGGGCGTTTATTCAAAGGAAATATAAAAAGAAAGAGTAGAACGCAATATTTTTCCAGGATTCTTCATTTCGCATGATTTTGCTTAAGAACTCGAGAAAAATAGTGGAAAATGATATATTTTAGGAATTCTCGATATTGGCCGGTTGTACAGGGGAAATGTGAGTAAAGCCACAGGAACACCATATTTTTCCAACATTCTTCATTTCGCCTTAGTTTGCAGAGGATTTCGAGAAAAAGAATGGAAAATGATATATGTTATGAATTCTCTATATTGGGTGTTTGTACAAAAAGAAATATAAGTAAAAAGAGTGAACCGCAATATTTTTCCAGGATTCTTCATTTCGCCTGATTTTTCATATATAATTTAAGAATTTTCGGTATTGGCCGTTTGTACAGGGGAAGTGTAAGTAAAGCCACAGGAACACCATATTTTTCCAACATCCTTCATTTCATATAAGTAAAAACAGTGGAACGCCATATTTTTCCAAGATTCTTCATTTCGTCTTATTTTGCATTGGAAATCGAGAAAATAATTGAAAATGATATATTTTAGGAATTCTCGATATTGGCCGGTTGTACAGGGGAAATGTAAGTAAAGCCACAGGAACACCATATTTTTCCAACATTCTTCATTTCGCCTTATTTTGCAGGGTAAATCGAGATAAATAATGGAAAATTATATATTTTATGTAGTCTCGATAACGGGCGTTTATTAAAAGGAAATATAAGTAAAAACAGTGGAACGTCATATTTTTCCAGGATTCTTCATTTCGCATGATTTTGCTTAAGAACTCGAGAAAAATAATGGAAAATGATATATTTTAGGAATTCTCGATATTGGCCGGTTGTACAGGGGAAATGTAAGTAAAGCCACAGGAACACCATATTTTTCCAACATTCTTCATTTCGCCTTAGTTTGCTGAGGATATCGAGAAAAAGAATGAAAATGATATATGTTATGAATTCTCTATATTGGGTGTTTGTACAAAAAGAAATATAAGTAAAAAGAGTGAACCGCAATATTTTTCCAGGATTCTTCATTTCGCCTGATTTTTCATATATAATTTAAAAATTTTCGGTATTGGCCGTTTGTACAGGGGAAGTGTAAGTAAAGCCACAGGAACACCATATTTTTCCAACATCCTTCATTTCATATAAGTAAAAATAGTGGAACGCCACATTTTTCCAAGATTCTTCATTTCGTCTTATTTTGCGATGGAAATCGAAAAAAATAATTGAAAATGATATATTTTATGAATTCTCGATATTGGGCGTTTATTCAAAGGAAATATAAAAAGAAAGAGTAGAACGCAATATTTTTCCAGGATTCTTCATTTCGCATGATTTTGCTTAAGAACTCGAGAAAAATAGTGGAAAATGATATATTTTAGGAATTCTCGATATTGGCCGGTTGTACAGGGGAAATGTGAGTAAAGCCACAGGAACACCATATTTTTCCAACATTCTTCATTTCGCCTTAGTTTGCAGAGGATTTCGAGAAAAAGAATGGAAAATGATATATGTTATGAATTCTCTATATTGGGTGTTTGTACAAAAAGAAATATAAGTAAAAAGAGTGAACCGCAATATTTTTCCAGGATTCTTCATTTCGCCTGATTTTTCATATATAATTTAAGAATTTTCGGTATTGGCCGTTTGTACAGGGGAAGTGTAAGTAAAGCCAGAGGAACACCATATTTTTCCAACATCCTTCATTTCATATAAGTAAAAATAGTGGAACGCCACATTTTTCCAAGATTCTTCATTTTGTCTTATTTTGCGATGGAAATCGAGAAAAATAATTGAAAATGATATATTTTATGAATTCTCGATATTGGGCGTTTATTCAAAGGAAATATAAGTAGAAAGAGTAGAACGCAATATTTTTCCAAGATTCTTCATTTCGCATGATTTTGCTTAAGAACTCGAGAAAAATAGTGGAAAATGATATATTTTAGGAATTCTCGATATTGGCCGGTTGTACAGGGCAAATGTAAGTAAAGCCACAGGAACACCATATTTTACCAGGATTCTTCATTTCGCCTGATTTTTCATATATAATTTAAGAATTTTCGGTATTGGCCGTTTGTACAGGGGAAGTGTAAGTAAAGCCACAGGAACACCATATTTTTCCAACATCCTTCATTTCATATAAGTAAAAACATTGGAACGCCACATTTTTCCAAGATTCTTCATTTTGTCTTATTTTGCGATGGAAATCGAGAAAAATAATTGAAAATGATATATTTTATGAATTCTCGATATTGGGCGTTTATTCAAAGGAAATATAAGTAGAAAGAGTAGAACGCAATATTTTTCCAAGATTCTTCATTTCGCATTATTTTGCTTAAGAACTCGAGAAAAATAGTGGAAAATGATATATTTTAGGAATTCTCGATATTGGCCGGTTGTACAGGGGAAATGTGAGTAAAGCCACAGGAACACCATATTTTTCCAACATTCTTCATTTCGCCTTAGTTTGCAGAGGATTTCGAGAAAAAGAATGGAAAATGATATATGTTATGATTTCTCTATATTGGGTGTTTGTACAAAAAGAAATATAAGTAAAAAGAGTGAACCGCAATATTTTTCCAGGATTCTTCATTTCGCCTGATTTTTCATATATAATTTAAGAATTTTCGGTATTGGCCGTTTGTACAGGGGAAGTGTAAGTAAAGCCAGAGGAACACCATATTTTTCCAACATTCTTCATTTCATATAAGTAAAAACAGTGGAACGCCATATTTTTCCAAGATTCTTCATTTCGTCTTATTTTGCGATGGAAATCGAGAAAAATAATTGAAAATGATATATTTTATGAATTCTCGATATTGGGCGTTTATTCAAAGGAAATATAAGTAAAAAGAGTGAACCGCAATATTTTTCCAGGATTCTTCATTTCGCCTGATTTTTCATATATAATTTAAGAATTTTCGGTATTGGCCGTTTGTACAGGGGAAGTGTAAGTAAAGCCAGAGGAACACCATATTTTTCCAACATCCTTCATTTCATATAAGTAAAAACATTGGAACGCCATATTTTTCCAAGATTCTTCATTTCGTCTTATTTTGCGATGGAAATCGAGAAAAATAATTGAAAATGATATATTTTATGAATTCTCGATATTGGGCGTTTATTCAAAGGAAATATAAGTAGAAAGAGTAGAACGCAATATTTTTCCAAGATTCTTCATTTCGCATGATTTTGCTTAAGAACTCGAGAAAAATAATGGAAAATGATATATTTTAGGAATTCTCGATATTGGCCGGTTGTACAGGGGAAATGTAAGTAAAGCCACAGGAACACCATATTTTTCCAACATTCTTCATTTCGCCTTATTTTGCAGAGAAAATCGAGATAAATAATGGAAAATGAAATGATATATATTATGAATTCTCGATAACGGCCGTTTATTCAAAGGAAATATAAGTAAAAAGAGTAAACCGCAACATTTTTCCAGGACTCTTCATTTCGCCTGATTTTTCATATATAATTTAAGAATTTTCGGTTTTGGCCGTTTGTACAGGGGAAGTGTAAGTAAAGCCACAGGAACACCATATTTTTCCAACATCCTTCATTTCATATAAGTAAAAATAGTGGAACGCCACATTTTTCCAAGATTCTTCATTTCGTCTTATTTTGCGATGGAAATCGAGAAAAATAATTGAAAATGATATATTTTATGAATTCTCGATATTGGGCGTTTATTCAAAGGAAATATAAGTAGAAAGAGTAGAACGCAATATTTTTCCAAGATTCTTCATTTCGCATTATTTTGCTTAAGAACTCGAGAAAAATAGTGGAAAATGATATATTTTAGGAATTCTCGATATTGGCCGGTTGTACAGGGGAAATGTGAGTAAAGCCACAGGAACACCATATTTTTCCAACATTCTTCATTTCGCCTTAGTTTGCAGAGGATTTCGAGAAAAAGAATGGAAAATGATATATGTTATGATTTCTCTATATTGGGTGTTTGTACAAAAAGAAATATAAGTAAAAAGAGTGAACCGCAATATTTTTCCAGGATTCTTCATTTCGCCTGATTTTTCATATATAATTTAAGAATTTTCGGTATTGGCCGTTTGTACAGGGGAAGTGTAAGTAAAGCCAGAGGAACACCATATTTTTCCAACATTCTTCATTTCATATAAGTAAAAACAGTGGAACGCCATATTTTTCCAAGATTCTTCATTTCGTCTTATTTTGCGATGGAAATCGAGAAAAATAATTGAAAATGATATATTTTATGAATTCTCGATATTGGGCGTTTATTCAAAGGAAATATAAGTAAAAAGAGTGAACCGCAATATTTTTCCAGGATTCTTCATTTCGCCTGATTTTTCATATATAATTTAAGAATTTTCGGTATTGGCCGTTTGTACAGGGGAAGTGTAAGTAAAGCCAGAGGAACACCATATTTTTCCAACATCCTTCATTTCATATAAGTAAAAACATTGGAACGCCATATTTTTCCAAGATTCTTCATTTCGTCTTATTTTGCGATGGAAATCGAGAAAAATAATTGAAAATGATATATTTTATGAATTCTCGACATTGGGCGTTTATTCAAAGGAAATATAAGTAGAAAGAGTAGAACGCAATATTTTTCCAAGATTCTTCATTTCGCATGATTTTGCTTAAGAACTCGAGAAAAATAATGGAAAATGATATATTTTAGGAATTCTCGATATTGGCCGGTTGTACAGGGGAAATGTAAGTAAAGCCACAGGAACACCATATTTTTCCAACATTCTTCATTTCGAGTTATTTTGCAGAGAAAATCGAGATAAATAATGGAAAATGAAATGATATATATTATGAATTCTCGATAACGGCCGTTTATTCAAAGGAAATATAAGTAAAAAGAGTAAACCGCAACATTTTTCCAGGACTCTTCATTTCGCCTGATTTTTCATATATAATTTAAGAATTTTCGGTTTTGGCCGTTTGTACAGGGGAAGTGTAAGTAAAGCCACAGGAACACCATATTTTTCCAACATCCTTCATTTCATATAAGTAAAAAAACGCCACATTTTTCCAAGATTCTTCATTTCGTCTTATTTTGCGATGGAAATCGAGAAAAATAATTGAAAATGATATATTTTATGAATTCTCGATATTGGGCGTTTATTCAAAGGAAATATAAGTAGAAAGAGTAGAACGCAATATTTTTCCAAGATTCTTCATTTCGCATGATTTTGCTTAAGAACTCGAGAAAAATAATGGAAAATGATATATTTTAGGAATTCTCGATATTGGCCGGTTGTACAGGGGAAATGTAAGTAAAGCCACAGGAACACCATATTTTTCCAACATTCTTCATTTCGCCTTAGTTTGCAGAGGATATCGAGAAAAAGAATGCAAAATGATATATGTTATGAATTCTCTATATTGGGTGTTTGTACAAAAAGAAATATAAGTAAAAAGAGTGAACCGCAATATTTTTCCAGGATTCTTCATTTCGCCTGATTTTTCATATATAATTTAAGAATTTTCGGTATTGGCCGTTTGTACAGGGGAAGTGTAAGTAAAGCCACAGGAACACCATATTTTTCCAACATTCTTCATTTCATATAAGTAAAAAT
The DNA here is from genome assembly GCA_963971155.1 of Anthrax anthrax. NCBI lineage: Eukaryota > Metazoa > Arthropoda > Insecta > Diptera > Bombyliidae > Anthrax > Anthrax anthrax. Next base: position 21,148,693 of record OZ020118.1, read on the forward strand.
AGTGGAACGCCACATTTTTCCAAGATTCTTCATTTCGTCTTATTTTGCGATGGAAATCGAGAAAAATAATTGAAAATGATATATTTTATGAATTCTCGATATTGGGCGTTTATTCAAAGGAAATATAAGTAGAAAGAGTAGAACGCAATATTTTTCCAAGATTCTTCATTTCGCATGATTTTGCTTAAGAACTCGAGAAAAATACTGGAAAATGATATATTTTAGGAATTCTCGATATTGGCCGGTTGTACAGGGGAAATGTAAGTAAAGCCACAGGAACACCATATTTTTCCAACATTCTTCATTTCGCCTTATTTTGCAGAGAAAATCGAGATAAATAATGGAAAATGAAATGATATATATTATGAATTCTCGATAACGGGCGTTTATTCAAAGGAAATATAAGTAAAAAGAGTAAACCGCAATATTTTTCCAGGATTCTTCATTTCGCCTGATTTTTCATATATAATTTAAGAATTTTCGGTATTGGCCGTTTGTACAGGGGAAGTGTAAGTAAAGCCACAGGAACACCATATTTTTCCAACATCCTTCATTTCATATAAGTAAAAACAGTGGAACGCCATATTTTTCCAAGATTCTTCATTTCGTCTTATTTTGCGATGGAAATCGAGAAAAATAATTGAAAATGATATATTTTATGAATTCTCGATATTGGGCGTTTATTCAAAGGAAATATAAGTAGAAAGAGTAGAACGCAATATTTTTCCAAGAGTCTTCATTTCGCATGATTTTGCTTAAGAACTCGAGAAAAATAATGGAAAATGATATATTTTAGGAATTCTCGATATTGGCCGGTTGTACAGGGGAAATGTAAGTAAAGCCACAGGAACACCATATTTTTCCAAGATTCTTCATTTCGCCTTATTTTGCAGAGAAAATCGAGATAAATAATGGAAAATGAAATGATATATATTATGAATTCTCGATAACGGCCGTTTATTCAAAGGAAATATAAGTAAAAAGAGTAAACCGCAATATTTTTCCAGGATTCTTCATTTCGCCTGATTTTTCATATATAATTTAAGAATTTTCGGTATTGGCCGTTTGTACAGGGGAAGTGTAAGTAAAGCCACAGGAACACCATATTTTTCCAACATCCTTCATTTCATATAAGTAAAAACAGTGGAACGCCATATTTTTCCAACATTCTTCATTTCGCCTTAGTTTGCAGAGGATATCGAGAAAAATAATTGAAAATGATATATTTTATGAATTCTCGATATTGGGCGTTTATTCAAAGGAAATATAAGTAGAAAGAGTAGAACGCAATATTTTTCCAAGAGTCTTCATTTCGCATGATTTTGCTTAAGAACTCGAGAAAAATAATGGAAAATGATATATTTTAGGAATTCTCGATATTGGCCGGTTGTACAGGGGAAATGTAAGTAAAGCCACAGGAACACCATATTTTTCCAAGATTCTTCATTTCGCCTTATTTTGCAGAGAAAATCGAGATAAATAATGGAAAATGAAATGATATATATTATGAATTCTCGATAACGGCCGTTTATTCAAAGGAAATATAAGTAAAAAGAGTAAACCGCAATATTTTTCCAGGATTCTTCATTTCGCCTGATTTTTCATATATAATTTAAGAATTATCGGTCTTGGCCGTTTGTACAGGGGAAGTGTAAGTAAAGCCACAGGAACACCATATTTTTCCAACATCCTTCATTTCATATAAGTAAAAATAGTGGAACGCCACATTTTTCCAAGATTCTTCATTTCGTCTTATTTTGCGATGGAAATCGAGAAAAATAATTGAAAATGATATATTTTATGAATTCTCGATATTGGGCGTTTATTCAAAGGAAATATAAGTAGAAAGAGTAGAACGCAATATTTTTCCAAGACTCTTCATTTCGCATGATTTTGCTTAAGAACTCGAGAAAAATAATGGAAAATGATATATTTTAGGAATTCTCGATATTGGCCGGTTGTACAGGGGAAATGTAAGTAAATGCCACAGGAACACCATATTTTTCCAACATTCTTCATTTCGCCTTATATTGCAGAGAAAATCGAGATAAAGAATGGAAAATGAAATGATATATTTTATGAATTCTCGATATTGGGCGTTTATTCAAAGGAAATATAAGTAAAAACAGTGGAACGTCATATTTATCCAGGATTCTTCATTTCGCATGATTTTGCAGAGGATATCGAGATAAATAATGGAAAATGATATATTTTATGTAGTCTCGATAACGGGCGTTTATTCAAAGGAAATATGAGTAAAAACAGTAGAACGTCATATTTTTCCAGGATTCTTCATTTCGCATGATTTTGCTTAAGAACTCGAGAAAAATAATGGAAAATGATATATTTTAGGAATTCTCGATATAGGCCGGTTGTACAGGGGAAATGTTAGTAAAGCCACAGGAACACCATATTTTTCCAACATTCTTCATTTCATATAAGTAAAAACAGTGGAACGCCATATTTTTCCAAGATTCTTCATTTCGTCTTATTTTGCGATGGAAATCGAGAAAAATAATTGAAAATGATATATTTTATGAATTCTCGATATTGGGCGTTTATTCAAAGGAAATATAAGTAAAAAGAGTGAAACGCTATATTTTTCCAGGATTCTTCATTTCGCATGATTTTGCTTAAGAACTCGAGAAAAATAATGGAAAATGATATATTTTAGGAATTCTCGATATTGGCCGGTTGTACAGGGGAAATGTAAGTAAAGCCACAGGAACACCATATTTTTCCAAGATTCTTCATTTCGCCTTATATTGCAGAGAAAATCGAGATAAATAATGGAAAATGAAATGATATATATTATGAATTCTCGATAACGGGCGTTTATTCAAAGGAAATATAAGTAAAAAGAGTGAAACGCAATATTTTTCCAGGACTCTTAATTTCGTCTTATTTTGCGATGGAAATCGAGAAAAATAATTGAAAATGATATATTTTATGAATTCTCGATATTGGGCGTTTATTCAAAGGAAATATAAGTAAAAAGAGTGAAACGCAATATTTTTCCAGGATTCTTCATTTCGCATGATTTTGCTTAAGAACTCGAGAAAAATAATGGAAAATGATATATTTTAGGAATTCTCGATATTGGCCGGTTGTACAAAGGAAATATAAGTAAAAACAGTGGAACGTCATATTTATCCAGGATTCTTCATTTCGCATGATTTTGCAGAGGATATCGAGATAAATAATGGAAAATGATATATTTTATGTAGTCTCGATAACGGGCGTTTATTCAAAGGAAATATGAGTAAAAACAGTAGAACGTCATATTTTTCCAGGATTCTTCATTTCGCATGATTTTGCTTAAGAACTCGAGAAAAATAATGGAAAATGATATATTTTAGGAATTCTCGATATAGGCCGGTTGTACAGGGGAAATGTTAGTAAAGCCACAGGAACACCATATTTTTCCAACATTCTTCATTTCATATAAGTAAAAACAGTGGAACGCCATATTTTTCCAAGATCCTTCATTTCGTCTTATTTTGCGATGGAAATCGAGAAAAATAATTGAAAATGATATATTTTATGAATTCTCGATATTGGGCGTTTATTCAAAGGAAATATAAGTAAAAAGAGTGAAACGCAATATTTTTCCAGGATTCTTCATTTCGCATGATTTTGCTTAAGAACTCGAGAAAAATAATGGAAAATGATATATTTTAGGAATTCTCGATATAGGCCGGTTGTACAGGGGAAATGTAAGTAAAGCCACAGGAACACCATATTTTTCAACATTCTTCATTTCGCCTTATGTTGCAGAGAAAATCGAGAAAAAGAATGGAAAATGATATATGTTATGAATTCTCTATATTGGGTGTTTGTACAAAAAGAAATATAAGTAAAAAGAGTGAACCGCAATATTTTTCCAGGATTCTTCATTTCGCCTGATTTTTCATATATAATTTAAGAATTTTCGGTATTGGCCGTTTGTACAGGGGAAGTGTAAGTAAAGCCACAGGAACACCATATTTTTCCAACATCCTTCATTTCATATAAGTAAAAACAGTGGAACGCCATATTTTTCCAAGATTCTTCATTTCGTCTTATTTTGCGATGGAAATCGAGAAAAATAATTGAAAATGATATATTTTAGGAATTCTCGATATTGGCCGGTTGTACAGGGGAAATGTAACTAAAGCCTCAGGAACACCATATTTTTCCAACATTCTTCATTTCGCCTTATTTTGCAGAGAAAATCGAGATAAATAATGGAAAATGATATATTTTATGTAGTCTCGATTACGGGCGTTTATTCAAAGGAAATATACGTAAAAACAGTGGAACGTCATATTTTTCCAGGATTCTTCATTTCGCATGATTTTGTTCAAGAACTCGAGAAAAATAATGGAAAATGATATATTTTAGGAATTCTCGATATTGGCCGGTTGTACAGGGGAAATGTAAGTAAAGCCACAGGAACACCATATTTTTCCAACATTCTTCATTTCGCCTTATTTTGCAGAGAAAATCGAGATATGTAAGTAATGGAAAATGAAATGATATATATTATGAATTCTCGATAACGGGCGCTTATTCAAAGGAAATATAAGTAAAAAGAGTGAACCGCAATATTTCTCCAGGACTCTTCATTTCGCCTAATTTTTCATATATAATTTAAGAATTTTCGGTATTGGCCGTTTGTACAGGGGAAGTGTAAGTAAAGCCACAGGAACACCATATTTTTCCAACATCCTTCATTTCATATAAGTAAAAACATTGGAACGCCATATTTTTCCAAGATTCTTCATTTCGTCTTATTTTGCGATGGAAATCGAGAAAAATAATTGAAAATGATATATTTTATGAATTCTCGATATTGGGCGTTTATTCAAAGGAAATATAAGTAGAAAGAGTATAACGCAATATTTTTCCAGGATTCTTCATTTCGCATGATTTTGCAGAGGATATCGAGATAAATAATGGAAAATGATATATTTTATGTAGTCTCGATAACGGGCGTTTATTTAAAGGAAATATGAGTAAAAACAGTAGAACGTCATATTTTTCCAGGATTCTTCATTTCGCATGATTTTGCTTAAGAACTCGAGAAAAATAATGGAAAATGATATATTTTAGGAATTCTCGATATTGGCCGGTTGTACAGGGGAAATGTAAGTAAAGCGACAGGAACACCATATTTTTCCAACATTCTTCATTTCGCCTTAGTTTGCAGAGGATATCGAGAAAAAGAATGGAAAATGATATATAGTATGTTATGAATTCTCTATATTGGGTGTTTGTACAAAAAGAAATATAAGTAAAAAGAGTGAACCGCAATATTTTTCCAAGATTCTTCATTTCGTCTTATTTTGCGATGGAAATCGAGAAAAATAATTGAAAATGATATATTTTAGGAATTCTCGATATTGGCCGGTTGTACAGGGGAAATGTAAGTAAAGCCACAGGAACACCATATTTTTCCAACATTCTTCATTTCGCCTTATTTTGCAGAGAAAATCGAGATAAATAATGGAAAATGATATATTTTATGTAGTCTCGATAACGGGCGTTTATTTAAAGGAAATATAAGTAAAAACAGTGGAACGTCATATTTTTCCAGGATTCTTCATTTCGCATGATTTTACTTAAGAACTCGAGAAAAATAATGGAAAATGATATATTTTAGGAATTCTCGATATTGGCCGGTTGTACAGGGGAAATGTAAATAAAGCAACAGGAACACCATATTTTTCCAACATTCTTCATTTCGCCTTATTTTGCAGAGAAAATCGAGATAAATAATGGAAAATGAAATGATATATTTTATGAATTCTCGATAACGGGCGTTTATTCAAAGGAAATATAAGTAAAAAGAGTGAACCGCAATATTTTTCCAGGACTCTTCATTTCGCCTAATTTTTCATATATAATTTAAGAATTTTCGGTATTGGCCGTTTGTACAGGGGAAGTGTAAGTAAAGCCACAGGAACACCATATTTTTCCAACATCCTTCATTTCATATAAGTAAAAATAGTGGAACGCCACATTTTTCCAAGATTCTTCATTTCGTCTTATTTTGCGATGGAAATCGAGAAAAATAATTGAAAATGATATATTTTATGAATTCTCGATATTGGGCGTTTATTCAAAGGAAATATAAGTAAAAAGAGTGAAACGCAATATTTTTCCACGATTCTTCATTTCGCATGATTTTGCTTAAGAACTCGAGAAAAATAATGGAAAATGATATATTTTAGGAATTCTCGATATAGGCCGGTTGTACAGGGGAAATGTAAGTAAAGCCACAGGAACACCATATTTTTCAACATTCTTCATTTCGCCTTATGTTGCAGAGAAAATCGAGAAAAAGAATGGAAAATGATATATGTTATGAATTCTCTATATTGGGTGTTTGTACAAAAAGAAATATAAGTAAAAAGAGTGAACCGCAATATTTTTCCAGGATTCTTCATTTCGCCTGATTTTTCATATATAATTTAAGAATTTTCGGTATTGGCCGTTTGTACAGGGGAAGTGTAAGTAAAGCCACAGGAACACCATATTTTTCCAACATCCTTCATTTCATATAAGTAAAAACAGTGGAACGCCATATTTTTCCAAGATTCTTCATTTCGTCTTATTTTGCGATGGAAATCGAGAAAAATAATTGAAAATGATATATTTTAGGAATTCTCGATTACGGGCGTTTATTCAAAGGAAATATACGTAAAAACAGTGGAACGTCATATTTTTCCAGGATTCTTCATTTCGCATGATTTTGTTCAAGAACTCGAGAAAAATAATGGAAAATGATATATTTTAGGAATTCTCGATATTGGCCGGTTGTACAGGGGAAATGTAAGTAAAGCCACAGGAACACCATATTTTTCCAACATTCTTCATTTCGCCTTATTTTGCAGAGAAAATCGAGATATGTAAATAATGGAAAATGAAATGATATATATTATGAATTCTCGATAACGGGCGTTTATTCAAAGGAAATATAAGTAAAAAGAGTGAACCGCAATATTTCTCCAGGACTCTTCATTTCGCCTAATTTTTCATATATAATTTAAGAATTTTCGGTATTGGCCGTTTGTACAGGGGAAGTGTAAGTAAAGCCACAGGAACACCATATTTTTCCAACATCCTTCATTTCATATAAGTAAAAACATTGGAACGCCATATTTTTCCAAGATTCTTCATTTCGTCTTATTTTGCGATGGAAATCGAGAAAAATAATTGAAAATGATATATTTTATGAATTCTCGATATTGGGCGTTTATTCAAAGGATAAGTAGAAAGAGTAGAACGCAATATTTTTCCAAGATTCTTCATTTCGCATGATTTTGCTTAAGAACTCGAGAAAAATAATGGAAAATGATATATTTTAGGAATTCTCGATATTGGCCGGTTGTACAGGGGAAGTGTAAGTAAAGCCACAAGAACACCATATTTTTCCAACATCCTTCATTTCATATAAGTAAAAACATTGGAACGCCATATTTTTCCAAGATTCTTCATTTCGTCTTATTTTGCGATGGAAATCGAGAAAAATAATTGAAAATGATATATTTTATGAATTCTCGATAACGGGCGTTTATTCAAAGGAAATATAAGTAGAAAGAGTAGAACGCAATATTTTTCCAGGACTCTTCATTTCGCCTGATTTTTCATATATAATTTAAGAATTTTCGGTATTGGCCGTTTGTACAGGGGAAGTGTAAGTAAAGCCACAGGAACACCATAGTTTTCCAACATCCTTCATTTCATATAAGTAAAAATAGTGGAACGCCACATTTTTCCAAGATTCTTCATTTCGTCTTATTTTGCGATGGAAATCGAGAAAAATAATTGAAAATGATATATTTTATGAATTCTCGATATTGGGCGTTTATTCAAAGGAAATATAAGTAGAAAGAGTAGAACGCAATATTTTTCCAGGATTCTTCATTTCGCACGATTTTGCTTAAGAACTCGAGAAAAATAATGGAAAATGATATATTTTAGGAATTCTCGATATTGGCCGGTTGTACAGGGGAAGTGTAAGTAAAGCCACAGGAACACCATATTTTTCCAACATCCTTCATTTCATATAAGTAAAAACATTGGAACGCCATATTTTTCCAAGATTCTTCATTTCGTCTTATTTTGCGATGGAAATCGAGAAAAATAATTGAAAATGATATATTTTATGAATTCTCGATATTGGGCGTTTATTCAAAGGAAATATAAGTAGAAAGAGTAGAACGCAATATTTTTCCAGGACTCTTCATTTCGCCTGATTTTTCATATATAATTTAAGAATTTTCGGTATTGGCCGTTTGTACAGGGGAAGTGTAAGTAAAGCCACAGGAACACCATAGTTTTCCAACATCCTTCATTTCATATAAGTAAAAATAGTGGAACGCCATATTTTTCCAAGATTCTTCATTTCGTCTTATTTTGCGATGGAAATCGAGAAAAATAATGGAAAATGATATATTTTAGGAATTCTCGATATTGGCCGGTTGTACAAAGGAAATATAAGTAAAAACAGTGGAACGTCATATTTATCCAGGATTCTTCATTTCGCATGATTTTGCAGAGGATATCGAGATAAATAATGGAAAATGATATATTTTATGTAGTCTCGATAACGGGCGTTTATTTAAAGGAAATATGAGTAAAAACAGTAGAACGTCATATTTTTCCAGGATTCTTCATTTCGCATGATTTTGCTTAAGAACTCGAGAAAAATAATGGAAAATGATATATTTTAGGAATTCTCGATATTGGCCGGTTGTACAGGGGAAATGTAAGTAAAGCGACAGGAACACCATATTTTTCCAACATTCTTCATTTCGCCTTAGTTTGCAGAGGATATCGAGAAAAAGAATGGAAAATGATATATAGTATGTTATGAATTCTCTATATTGGGTGTTTGTACAAAAAGAAATATAAGTAAAAAGAGTGAACCGCAATATTTTTCCAAGATTCTTCATTTCGTCTTATTTTGCGATGGAAATCGAGAAAAATAATTGAAAATGATATATTTTAGGAATTCTCGATATTGGCCGGTTGTACAGGGGAAATGTAAGTAAAGCCACAGGAACACCATATTTTTCCAACATTCTTCATTTTTCCTTATTTTGCAGAGAAAATCGAGATAAATAATGGAAAATGATATATTTTATGTAGTCTCGATAACGGGCGTTTATTCAAAGGAAATATAAGTAAAAACAGTGGAACGTCATATTTTTCCAGGATTCTTCATTTCGCATGATTTTGCTTAAAAACTCGAGAAAAATAATGGAAAATAATATATTTTAGGAATTCTCGATATTGGCCGGTTGTACAGGGGAAATGTAAATAAAGCAACAGGAACACCATATTTTTCCAACATTCTTCATTTCGCCTTATTTTGCAGAGAAAATCGAGATAAATAATGGAAAATGAAATGATATATTTTATGAATTCTCGATAACGGGCGTTTATTCAAAGGAAATATAAGTAAAAAGAGTGAACCGCAATATTTTTCCAGGATTCTTCATTTCGCCTGATTTTTCATATATAATTTAAGAATTTTCGGTATTGGCCGTTTGTACAGGGGAAGTGTAAGTAAAGCCACAGGAACACCATATTTTTCCAACATCCTTCATTTCATATAAGTAAAAACAGTGGAACGCCATATTTTTCCAAGATTCTTCATTTCGTCTTATTTTGCGATGGAAATCGAGAAAAATAATTGAAAATGATATATTTTAGGAATTCTCGATATTGGCCGGTTGTACAGGGGAAATGTAAGTAAAGCCACAGGAACACCATATTTTTCCAACATTCTTCATTTCGCCTTATTTTGCAGAGAAAATCGAGATAAATAATGGAAAATGATATATTTTATGTAGTCTCGATTACGGGCGTTTATTCAAAGGAAATATACGTAAAAACAGTGGAACGTCATATTTTTCCAGGATTCTTCATTTCGCATGATTTTGTTCAAGAACTCGAGAAAAATAATGGAAAATGATATATTTTAGGAATCCTCGATATTGGCCGGTTGTACAGGGGAAATGTAAGTAAAGCCACAGGAACACCATATTTTTCCAACATTCTTCATTTCGCCTTATTTTGCAGAGAAAATCGAGATATGTAAATAATGGAAAATGAAATGATATATATTATGAATTCTCGATAACGGGCGTTTATTCAAAGGAAATATAAGTAAAAAGAGTGAACCGCAATATTTCTCCAGGACTCTTCATTTCGCCTAATTTTTCATATATAATTTAAGAATTTTCGGTATTGGCCGTTTGTACAGGGGAAGTGTAAGTAAAGCCACAGGAACACCATATTTTTTCAACATCCTTCATTTCATATAAGTAAAAACATTGGAACGCCATATTTTTCCAAGATTCTTCATTTCGTCTTATTTTGCGATGGAAATCGAGAAAAATAATTGAAAATGATATACATATGTTATGAATTCTCTATATTGGGTGTTTGTACAAAAAGAAATATAAGTAAAAAGAGTGAACCGCAATATTTTTCCAGGATTCTTCATTTCGCCTGATTTTTCATATATAATTTAAGAATTTTCGGTATTGGCCGTTTGTACAGGGGAAGTGTAAGTAAAGCCACAGGAACACCATATTTTTCCAACATCCTTCATTTCATATAAGTAAAAATAGTGGAACGCCACATTTTTCCAAGATTCTTCATTTCGTCTTATTTTGCGATGGAAATCGAGAAAAATTATTGAAAATGATATATTTTATGAATTCTCGATATTGGGCGTTTATTCAAAGGAAATATAAGTAGAAAGAGTAAACCGCAATATTTTTCCAGGATTCTTCATTTCGCCTGATTTTTCATATATAATTTAAGAATTTTCGGTATTGGCCGTTTGTACAGGGGAAGTGTAAGTAAAGCCACAGGAACACCATATTTTTCCAACATCCTTCATTTCATATAAGTAAAAACAGTGGAACGCCATATTTTTCCAAGATTCTTCATTTCGTCTTATTTTGCGATGGAAATCGAGAAAAATAATTGAAAATGATATATTTTATGAATTCTCGATATTGGGCGTTTATTCAAAGGAAATATAAGTAGAAAGAGTAGAACGCAATATTTTTCCAAGAGTCTTCATTTCGCATGATTTTGCTTAAGAACTCGAGAAAAATAATGGAAAATGATATATTTTAGGAATTCTCGATATTGGCCGGTTGTACAGGGGAAATGTAAGTAAAGCCACAGGAACACCATATTTTTCCAAGATTCTTCATTTCGCCTTATTTTGCAGAGAAAATCGAGATAAATAATGGAAAATGAAATGATATATATTATGAATTCTCGATAACGGCCGTTTATTCAAAGGAAATATAAGTAAAAAGAGTAAACCGCAGTATTTTTCCAGGATTCTTCATTTCGCCTGATTTTTCATATATAATTTAAGAATTTTCGGTATTGGCCGTTTGTACAGGGGAAGTGTAAGTAAAGCCACAGGAACACCATATTTTTCCAACATCCTTCATTTCATATAAGTAAAAACAGTGGAACGCCATATTTTTCCAAGATTCTTCATTTCGTCTTATTTTGCGATGGAAATCGAGAAAAATAATTGAAAATGATATATTTTATGAATTCTCGATATTGGGCGTTTATTCAAAGGAAATATAAGTAGAAAGAGTAGAACGCAATATTTTTCCAAGAGTCTTCATTTCGCATGATTTTGCTTAAGAACTCGAGAAAAATAATGGAAAATGATATATTTTAGGAATTCTCGATATTGGCCGGTTGTACAGGGGAAATGTAAGTAAAGCCACAGGAACACCATATTTTTCCAAGATTCTTCATTTCGCCTTATTTTGCAGAGAAAATCGAGATAAATAATGGAAAATGAAATGATATATATTATGAATTCTCGATAACGGCCGTTTATTCAAAGGAAATATAAGTAAAAAGAGTAAACCGCAGTATTTTTCCAGGATTCTTCATTTCGCCTGATTTTTCATATATAATTTAAGAATTTTCGGTCTTGGACGTTTGTACAGGGGAAGTGTAAGTAAAGCCACAGGAACACCATATTTTTCCAACATCCTTCATTTCATATAAGTAAAAATAGTCGAACGCCACATTTTTCCAAGATTCTTCATTTCGTCTTATTTTGCGATGGAAATCGAGAAAAATAATTGAAAATGATATATTTTATGAATTCTCGATATTGGGCGTTTATTCAAAGGAAATATAAGTAGAAAGAGTAGAACGCAATATTTTTCCAGGACTCTTCATTTCGCATGATTTTGCTTAAGAACTCGAGAAAAATAATGCAAAATGATATATTTTAGGAATTCTCGATATAGGCCGGTTGTACAGGGGAAATGTAAGTAAAGCCACAGGAACACCATATTTTTCCAACATTCTTCATTTCGCCTTATATTGCAGAGAAAATCGAGATAAATAATGGAAAATGAAATGATATATATTATGAATTCTCGATATTGGGCGTTTATTCAAAGGAAATATAAGTAGAAAGAGTAGAACGCAATATTTTTCCAGGATTCTTCATTTCGCATGATTTTGCTTAAGAACTCGAGAAAAATAATGGAAAATGATATATTTTAGGAATTCTCGATATAGGCCGGTTGTACAGGGGAAATGTTAGTAAAGCCACAGGAACACCATATTTTTCCAACATCCTTCATTTCATATAAGTAAAAACAGTGGAACGCCATATTTTTCCAAGATTCTTCATTTCGTCTTATTTTGCGATGGAAATCGAGAAAAATAATTGAAAATGATATATTTTATGAATTCTCGATATTGGGCGTTTATTCAAAGGAAATATAAGTAGAAAGAGTAGAACGCAATATTTTTCCAAGAGTCTTCATTTCGCATGATTTTGCTTAAGAACTCGAGAAAAATAATGGAAAATGATATATTTTAGGAATTCTCGATATTGGCCGGTTGTACAGGGGAAATGTAAGTAAAGCCACAGGAACACCATATTTTTCCAAGATTCTTCATTTCGCCTTATTTTGCAGAGAAAATCGAGATAAATAATGGAAAATGAAATGATATATATTATGAATTCTCGATAACGGCCGTTTATTCAAAGGAAATATAAGTAAAAAGAGTAAACCGCAGTATTTTTCCAGGATTCTTCATTTCGCCTGATTTTTCATATATAATTTAAGAATTTTCGGTCTTGGACGTTTGTACAGGGGAAGTGTAAGTAAAGCCACAGGAACACCATATTTTTCCAACATCCTTCATTTCATATAAGTAAAAATAGTCGAACGCCACATTTTTCCAAGATTCTTCATTTCGTCTTATTTTGCGATGGAAATCGAGAAAAATAATTGAAAATGATATATTTTATGAATTCTCGATATTGGGCGTTTATTCAAAGGAAATATAAGTAGAAAGAGTAGAACGCAATATTTTTCCAGGACTCTTCATTTCGCATGATTTTGCTTAAGAACTCGAGAAAAATAATGCAAAATGATATATTTTAGGAATTCTCGATATAGGCCGGTTGTACAGGAGAAATGTAAGTAAAGCCACAGGAACACCATATTTTTCCAACATTCTTCATTTCGCCTTATATTGCAGAGAAAATCGAGATAAATAATGGAAAATGAAATGATATATATTATGAATTCTCGATATTGGGCGTTTATTCAAAGGAAATATAAGTAGAAAGAGTAGAACGCAATATTTTTCCAGGATTCTTCATTTCGCATGATTTTGCTTAAGAACTCGAGAAAAATAATGGAAAATGATATATTTTAGGAATCCTCGATATTGGCCGGTTGTACAGGGGAAATGTAAGTAAAGCCACAGGAACACCATATTTTTCCAACATTCTTCATTTCGCCTTATTTTGCAGAGAAAATCGAGATATGTAAATAATGGAAAATGAAATGATATATATTATGAATTCTCGATAACGGGCGTTTATTCAAAGGAAATATAAGTAAAAAGAGTGAACCGCAATATTTCTCCAGGACTCTTCATTTCGCATGATTTTGCTTAAGAACTCGAGAAAAATAATGGAAAATGATATATTTTAGGAATCCTCGATATTGGCCGGTTGTACAGGGGAAATGTAAGTAAAGCCACAGGAACACCATATTTTTCCAACATTCTTCATTTCGCCTTATTTTGCAGAGAAAATCGAGATAAATAATGGAAAATGATATATTTTATGTAGTCTCGATTACGGGCGTTTATTCAAAGGAAATATACGTAAAAACAGTGGAACGTCATATTTTTCCAGGATTCTTCATTTCGCATGATTTTGTTCAAGAACTCGAGAAAAATAATGGAAAATGATATATTTTAGGAATCCTCGATATTGGCCGGTTGTACAGGGGAAATGTAAGTAAAGCCACAGGAACACCATATTTTTCCAACATTCTTCATTTCGCCTTATTTTGCAGAGAAAATCGAGATATGTAAATAATGGAAAATGAAATGATATATATTATGAATTCTCGATAACGGGCGTTTATTCAAAGGAAATATAAGTAAAAAGAGTGAACCGCAATATTTCTCCAGGACTCTTCATTTCGCCTAATTTTTCATATATAATTTAAGAATTTTCGGTATTGGCCGTTTGTACAGGGGAAGTGTAAGTAAAGCCACAGGAACACCATATTTTTTCAACATCCTTCATTTCATATAAGTAAAAACATTGGAACGCCATATTTTTCCAAGATTCTTCATTTCGTCTTATTTTGCGATGGAAATCGAGAAAAATAATTGAAAATGATATACATATGTTATGAATTCTCTATATTGGGTGTTTGTACAAAAAGAAATATAAGTAAAAAGAGTGAACCGCAATATTTTTCCAGGATTCTTCATTTCGCCTGATTTTTCATATATAATTTAAGAATTTTCGGTATTGGCCGTTTGTACAGGGGAAGTGTAAGTAAAGCCACAGGAACACCATATTTTTCCAACATCCTTCATTTCATATAAGTAAAAATAGTGGAACGCCACATTTTTCCAAGATTCTTCATTTCGTCTTATTTTGCGATGGAAATCGAGAAAAATTATTGAAAATGATATATTTTATGAATTCTCGATATTGGGCGTTTATTCAAAGGAAATATAAGTAGAAAGAGTAAACCGCAATATTTTTCCAGGATTCTTCATTTCGCCTGATTTTTCATATATAATTTAAGAATTTTCGGTATTGGCCGTTTGTACAGGGGAAGTGTAAGTAAAGCCACAGGAACACCATATTTTTCCAACATCCTTCATTTCATATAAGTAAAAATAGTCGAACGCCACATTTTTCCAAGATTCTTCATTTCGTCTTATTTTGCGATGGAAATCGAGAAAAATAATTGAAAATGATATATTTTATGAATTCTCGATATTGGGCGTTTATTCAAAGGAAATATAAGTAGAAAGAGTAGAACGCAATATTTTTCCAGGACTCTTCATTTCGCATGATTTTGCTTAAGAACTCGAGAAAAATAATGCAAAATGATATATTTTAGGAATTCTCGATATAGGCCGGTTGTACAGGAGAAATGTAAGTAAAGCCACAGGAACACCATATTTTTCCAACATTCTTCATTTCGCCTTATATTGCAGAGAAAATCGAGATAAATAATGGAAAATGAAATGATATATATTATGAATTCTCGATATTGGGCGTTTATTCAAAGGAAATATAAGTAGAAAGAGTAGAACGCAATATTTTTCCAGGATTCTTCATTTCGCATGATTTTGCTTAAGAACTCGAGAAAAATAATGGAAAATGATATATTTTAGGAATTCTCGATATAGGCCGGTTGTACAGGGGAAATGTTAGTAAAGCCACAGGAACACCATATTTTTCCAACATTCTTCATTTCATATAAGTAAAAACAGTGGAACGCCACATTTTTCCAAGATTCTTCATTTCGTCTTATTTTGCGATGGAAATCGAGAAAAATAATTGAAAATGATATACATATGTTATGAATTCTCTATATTGGGTGTTTGTACAAAAAGAAATATAAGTAAAAAGAGTGAACCGCAATATTTTTCCAGGATTCTTCATTTCGCCTGATTTTTCATATATAATTTAAGAATTTTCGGTATTGGCCGTTTGTACAGGGGAAGTGTAAGTAAAGCCACAGGAACACCATATTTTTCCAACATCCTTCATTTCATATAAGTAAAAATAGTGGAACGCCACATTTTTCCAAGATTCTTCATTTCGTCTTATTTTGCGATGGAAATCGAGAAAAATAATTGAAAATGATATACATATGTTATGAATTCTCTATATTGGGTGTTTGTACAAAAAGAAATATAAGTAAAAAGAGTGAACCGCAATATTTTTCCAGGATTCTTCATTTCGCCTGATTTTTCATATATAATTTAAGAATTTTCGGTATTGGCCGTTTGTACAGGGGAAGTGTAAGTAAAGCCACAGGAACACCATATTTTTCCAACATCCTTCATTTCATATAAGTAAAAATAGTCGAACGCCACATTTTTCCAAGATTCTTCATTTCGTCTTATTTTGCGATGGAAATCGAGAAAAATAATTGAAAATGATATATTTTATGAATTCTCGATATTGGGCGTTTATTCAAAGGAAATATAAGTAGAAAGAGTAGAACGCAATATTTTTCCAGGACTCTTCATTTCGCATGATTTTGCTTAAGAACTCGAGAAAAATAATGCAAAATGATATATTTTAGGAATTCTCGATATAGGCCGGTTGTACAGGAGAAATGTAAGTAAAGCCACAGGAACACCATATTTTTCCAACATTCTTCATTTCGCCTTATATTGCAGAGAAAATCGAGATAAATAATGGAAAATGAAATGATATATATTATGAATTCTCGATATTGGGCGTTTATTCAAAGGAAATATAAGTAGAAAGAGTAGAACGCAATATTTTTCCAGGATTCTTCATTTCGCATGATTTTGCTTAAGAACTCGAGAAAAATAATGGAAAATGATATATTTTAGGAATTCTCGATATAGGCCGGTTGTACAGGGGAAATGTTAGTAAAGCCACAGGAACACCATATTTTTCCAACATTCTTCATTTCATATAAGTAAAAACAGTGGAACGCCATATTTTTCCAAGATTCTTCATTTCGTCTTATTTTGCGATGGAAATCGAGAAAAATAATTGAAAATGATATATTTTATGTAGTCTCGATTACGGGCGTTTATTCAAAGGAAATATACGTAAAAACAGTGGAACGTCATATTTTTCCAGGATTCTTCATTTCGCATGATTTTGTTCAAGAACTCGAGAAAAATAATGGAAAATGATATATTTTAGGAATCCTCGATATTGGCCGGTTGTACAGGGGAAATGTAAGTAAAGCCACAGGAACACCATATTTTTCCAACATTCTTCATTTCGCCTTATTTTGCAGAGAAAATCGAGATATGTAAATAATGGAAAATGAAATGATATATATTATGAATTCTCGATAACGGGCGTTTATTCAAAGGAAATATAAGTAAAAAGAGTGAACCGCAATATTTCTCCAGGACTCTTCATTTCGCCTAATTTTTCATATATAATTTAAGAATTTTCGGTATTGGCCGTTTGTACAGGGGAAGTGTAAGTAAAGCCACAGGAACACCATATTTTTTCAACATCCTTCATTTCATATAAGTAAAAACATTGGAACGCCATATTTTTCCAAGATTCTTCATTTCGTCTTATTTTGCGATGGAAATCGAGAAAAATAATTGAAAATGATATACATATGTTATGAATTCTCTATATTGGGTGTTTGTACAAAAAGAAATATAAGTAAAAAGAGTGAACCGCAATATTTTTCCAGGATTCTTCATTTCGCCTAATTTTTCATATATAATTTAAGAATTTTCGGTATTGGCCGTTTGTACAGGGGAAGTGTAAGTAAAGCCACAGGAACACCATATTTTTTCAACATCCTTCATTTCATATAAGTAAAAACATTGGAACACCATATTTTTCCAACATTCTTCATTTCGCCTTATTTTGCAGAGAAAATCGAGATATGTAAATAATGGAAAATGAAATGATATATATTATGAATTCTCGATAACGGGCGTTTATTCAAAGGAAATATAAGTAAAAAGAGTGAACCGCAATATTTCTCCAGGACTCTTCATTTCGCCTAATTTTTCATATATAATTTAAGAATTTTCGGTATTGGCCGTTTGTACAGGGGAAGTGTAAGTAAAGCCACAGGAACACCATATTTTTTCAACATCCTTCATTTCATATAAGTAAAAACATTGGAACACCATATTTTTCCAACATTCTTCATTTCGCCTTATTTTGCAGAGAAAATCGAGATATGTAAATAATGGAAAATGAAATGATATATATTATGAATTCTCGATAACGGGCGTTTATTCAAAGGAAATATAAGTAAAAAGAGTGAACCGCAATATTTCTCCAGGACTCTTCATTTCGCCTAATTTTTCATATATAATTTAAGAATTTTCGGTATTGGCCGTTTGTACAGGGGAAGTGTAAGTAAAGCCACAGGAACACCATATTTTTCCAACATCCTTCATTTCATATAAGTAAAAATAGTGGAACGCCACATTTTTCCAAGATTCTTCATTTCGTCTTATTTTGCGATGGAAATCGAGAAAAATAATTGAAAATGATATATTTTATGAATTCTCGATATTGGGCGTTTATTCAAAGGAAATATAAGTAGAAAGAGTAAACCGCAATATTTTTCCAGGATTCTTCATTTCGCCTGATTTTTCATATATAATTTAAGAATTTTCGGTATTGGCCGTTTGTACAGGGGAAGTGTAAGTAAAGCCACAGGAACACCATATTTTCCAACATCCTTCATTTCATATAAGTAAAAACAGTGGAACGCCATATTTTTCCAAGATTCTTCATTTCGTCTTATTTTGCGATGGAAATCGAGAAAAATAATTGAAAATGATATATTTTATGAATTCTCGATATTGGGCGTTTATTCAAAGGAAATATAAGTAGAAAGAGTAGAACGCAATATTTTTCCAAGATTCTGCATTTCGCATGATTTTGTTCAAGAACTCGAGAAAAATAATGGAAAATGATATATTTTAGGAATTCTCGATATTGGCCGGTTGTACAGGGGAAATGTAAGTAAAGCCACAGGAACACCATATTTTTCCAACATTCTTCATTTCGCCTTATTTTGCAGAGAAAATCGAGATAAATAATGGAAAATGAAATGATATATATTATGAATTCTCGATAACGGCCGTTTATTCAAAGGAAATATAAGTAAAAAGAGTAAACCGCAATATTTTTCCAGGATTCTTCATTTCGCCTGATTTTTCATATATAATTTAAGAATTTTCGGTATTGGCCGTTTGTACAGGGGAAGTGTAAGTAAAGCCACAGGAACACCATATTTTTCCAACATCCTTCATTTCATATAAGTAAAAACAGTGGAACGCCATATTTTTCCAAGATTCTTCATTTCGTCTTATTTTGCGATGGAAATCGAGAAAAATAATTGAAAATGATATATTTTATGAATTCTCGATATTGGGCGTTTATTCAAAGGAAATATAAGTAGAAAGAGTAGAACGCAATATTTTTCCAAGAGTCTTCATTTCGCATGATTTTGCTTAAGAACTCGAGAAAAATAATGGAAAATGATATATTTTAGGAATTCTCGATATTGGCCGGTTGTACAGGGGAAATGTAAGTAAAGCCACAGGAACACCATATTTTTCCAAGATTCTTCATTTCGCCTTATTTTGCAGAGAAAATCGAGATAAATAATGGAAAATGAAATGATATATATTATGAATTCTCGATAACGGCCGTTTATTCAAAGGAAATATAAGTAAAAAGAGTAAACCGCAGTATTTTTCCAGGATTCTTCATTTCGCCTGATTTTTCATATATAATTTAAGAATTTTCGGTCTTGGACGTTTGTACAGGGGAAGTGTAAGTAAAGCCACAGGAACACCATATTTTTCCAACATCCTTCATTTCATATAAGTAAAAATAGTCGAACGCCACATTTTTCCAAGATTCTTCATTTCGTCTTATTTTGCGATGGAAATCGAGAAAAATAATTGAAAATGATATATTTTATGAATTCTCGATATTGGGCGTTTATTCAAAGGAAATATAAGTAGAAAGAGTAGAACGCAATATTTTTCCAGGACTCTTCATTTCGCATGATTTTGCTTAAGAACTCGAGAAAAATAATGCAAAATGATATATTTTAGGAATTCTCGATATAGGCCGGTTGTACAGGGGAAATGTAAGTAAAGCCACAGGAACACCATATTTTTCCAACATTCTTCATTTCGCCTTATATTGCAGAGAAAATCGAGATAAATAATGGAAAATGAAATGATATATATTATGAATTCTCGATATTGGGCGTTTATTCAAAGGAAATATAAGTAGAAAGAGTAGAACGCAATATTTTTCCAGGATTCTTCATTTCGCATGATTTTGCTTAAGAACTCGAGAAAAATAATGGAAAATGATATATTTTAGGAATTCTCGATATAGGCCGGTTGTACAGGGGAAATGTTAGTAAAGCCACAGGAACACCATATTTTTCCAACATTCTTCATTTCATATAAGTAAAAACAGTGGAACGCCATATTTTTCCAAGATTCTTCATTTCGTCTTATTTTGCGATGGAAATCGAGAAAAATAATTGAAAATGATATATTTTATGAATTCTCGATATTGGGCGTTTATTCAAAGGAAATATGAGTAAAAACATTAGAACGTCATATTTTTCCAGGATTCTTCATTTCGCATGATTTTGCTTAAGAACTCGAGAAAAATAATGGAAAATGATATATTTTAGGAATTCTCGATATTGGCCGGTTGTACAGGGAAAATGTAAATAAAGCAACAGGAACACCATATTTTTCCAACATTCTTCATTTCGCCTTATTTTGCAGAGAAAATCGAGATAAATAATGGAAAATGATATATTTTATGTAGTCTCGATAACGGGCGTTTATTCAAAGGAAATATAAGTAAAAACAGTGGAACGTCATATTTTTCCAGGATTCTTCATTTCGCATGATTTTGCTTAAGAACTCGAGAAAAATAATGGAAAATGATATATTTTAGGAATTCTCGATATTGGCCGGTTGTACAGGGAAAATGTAAATAAAGCAACAGGAACACCATATTTTTCCAACATTCTTCATTTCGCCTTATTTTGCAGAGAAAATCGAGATAAATAATGGAAAATGAAATGATATATTTTATGAATTCTCGATAACGGGCGTTTATTCAAAGGAAATATAAGTAAAAAGAGTGAACCGCAATATTTTTCCAGGACTCTTCATTTCGCCTAATTTTTCATATATAATTTAAGAATTTTCGGTATTGGCCGTTTGTACAGGGGAAGTGTAAGTAAAGCCACAGGAACACCATATTTTTCCAACATCCTTCATTTCATATAAGTAAAAATAGTGGAACGCCACATTTTTCCAAGATTCTTCATTTCGTCTTATTTTGCGATGGAAATCGAGAAAAATAATTGAAAATGATATATTTTATGAATTCTCGATATTGGGCGTTTATTCAAAGGAAATATAAGTAAAAAGAGTGAAACGCAATATTTTTCCACCATTCTTCATTTCGCATAATTTTGCTTAAGAACTCGAGAAAAATAATGGAAAATGATATATTTTATGAATTCTCGATATTGGCCGGTTGTACAGGGGAAATGTAAGTAAAGCCACAGGAACACCATATTTTTCAACATTCTTCATTTCGCCTTATGTTGCAGAGAAAATCGAAAAAAAGAATGGAAAATGATATATGTTATGAATTCTCTATATTGGGTGTTTGTACAAAAAGAAATATAAGTAAAAAGATTGAACCGCAATATTTTTCCAGGATTCTTCATTTCGCCTGATTTTTCATATATAATTTAAGAATTTTCGGTATTGGCCGTTTGTACAGGGGAAGTGTAAGTAAAGCCACAGGAACACCATATTTTTCCAACATCCTTCATTTCATATAAGTAAAAATAGTGGAACGCCACATTTTTCCAAGATTCTTCATTTCGTCTTATTTTGCGATGGAAATCGAGAAAAATAATTGAAAATGATATATTTTATGAATTCTCGATATTGGGCGATTATTCAAAAGAAATATAAGTAAAAAGAGTGAAACGCAATATTTTTCCACGATTCTTCATTTCGCATGATTTTGCTTAAGAACTCGAGAAAAATAATTGAAAATGATATATTTTAGGAATTCTCGATATAGGCCGGTTGTACAGGGGAAATGTAAGTAAAGCCACAGGAACACCATATTTTTCCAACATTCTTCATTTCGCCTTATATTGCAGAGAAAATCGAGATAAATAATGGAAAATGAAATGATATATATTATGAATTCTCGATATTGGGCGTTTATTCAAAGGAAATATAAGTAGAAAGAGTAGAACGCAATATTTTTCCAGGATTCTTCATTTCGCATGATTTTGCTTAAGAACTCGAGAAAAATAATTGAAAATGATATATTTTATGAATTCTCGATATTGGGCGTTTATTCAAAGGAAATATAAGTAGAAAGAGTAGAACGCAATATTTTTCCAGGACTCTTCATTTCGCATGATTTTGCTTAAGAACTCGAGAAAAATAATGCAAAATGATATATTTTAGGAATTCTCGATATAGGCCGGTTGTACAGGGGAAATGTAAGTAAAGCCACAGGAACACCATATTTTTCCAACATTCTTCATTTCGCCTTATATTGCAGAGAAAATCGAGATAAATAATGGAAAATGAAATGATATATATTATGAATTCTCGATATTGGGCGTTTATTCAAAGGAAATATAAGTAGAAAGAGTAGAACGCAATATTTTTCCAGGATTCTTCATTTCGCATGATTTTGCTTAAGAACTCGAGAAAAATAATGGAAAATGATATATTTTAGGAATTCTCGATATAGGCCGGTTGTACAGGGGAAATGTTAGTAAAGCCACAGGAACACCATATTTTTCCAACATTCTTCATTTCATATAAGTAAAAACAGTGGAACGCCATATTTTTCCAAGATTCTTCATTTCGTCTTATTTTGCGATGGAAATCGAGAAAAATAATTGAAAATGATATATTTTATGAATTCTCGATATTGGGCGTTTATTCAAAGGAAATATGAGTAAAAACATTAGAACGTCATATTTTTCCAGGATTCTTCATTTCGCATAATTTTGCTTAAGAACTCGAGAAAAATAATGGAAAATGATATATTTTAGGAATTCTCGATATTGGCCGGTTGTACAGGGAAAATGTAAATAAAGCAACAGGAACACCATATTTTTCCAACATTCTTCATTTCGCCTTATTTTGCAGAGAAAATCGAGATAAATAATGGAAAATGATATATTTTATGTAGTCTCGATAACGGGCGTTTATTCAAAGGAAATATAAGTAAAAACAGTGGAACGTCATATTTTTCCAGGATTCTTCATTTCGCATGATTTTGCTTAAGAACTCGAGAAAAATAATGGAAAATGATATATTTTAGGAATTCTCGATATTGGCCGGTTGTACAGGGAAAATGTAAATAAAGCAACAGGAACACCATATTTTTCCAACATTCTTCATTTCGCCTTATTTTGCAGAGAAAATCGAGATAAATAATGGAAAATGAAATGATATATTTTATGAATTCTCGATAACGGGCGTTTATTCAAAGGAAATATAAGTAAAAAGAGTGAACCGCAATATTTTTCCAGGACTCTTCATTTCGCCTAATTTTTCATATATAATTTAAGAATTTTCGGTATTGGCCGTTTGTACAGGGGAAGTGTAAGTAAAGCCACAGGAACACCATATTTTTCCAACATCCTTCATTTCATATAAGTAAAAATAGTGGAACGCCACATTTTTCCAAGATTCTTCATTTCGTCTTATTTTGCGATGGAAATCGAGAAAAATAATTGAAAATGATATATAGTATGTTATGAATTCTTTATATTGGGTGTTTGTACAAAAAGAAATATAAGTAAAAAGAGTGAACCGCAATATTTTTCCAAGATTCTTCATTTCGTCTTATTTTGCGATGGAAATCGAGAAAAATAATTGAAAATGATATATTTTAGGAATTCTCGATATTGGCCGATTGTACAGGGGAAATGTAAGTAAAGCCACAGGAACACCATATTTTTCCAACATTCTTCATTTCGCCTTATTTTGCAGAGAAAATCGAGATAAATAATGGAAAATGATATATTTTATGTAGTCTCGATAACGGGCGTTTATTCAAAGGAAATATAAGTAAAAACAGTGGAACGTCATATTTTTCCAGGATTCTTCATTTCGCATGATTTTGCTTAAGAACTCGAGAAAAATAATGGAAAATGATATATTTTAGGAATTCTCGATATTGGCCGGTTGTACAGGGAAAATGTAAATAAAGCAACAGGAACACCATATTTTTCCAACATTCTTCATTTCGCCTTATTTTGCAGAGAAAATCGAGATAAATAATGGAAAATGAAATGATATATTTTATGAATTCTCGATAACGGGCGTTTATTCAAAGGAAATATAAGTAAAAAGAGTGAACCGCAATATTTTTCCAGGACTCTTCATTTCGCCTAATTTTTCATATATAATTTAAGAATTTTCGGTATTGGCCGTTTGTACAGGGGAAGTGTAAGTAAAGCCACAGGAACACCATATTTTTCCAACATCCTTCATTTCATATAAGTAAAAATAGTGGAACGCCACATTTTTCCAAGATTCTTCATTTCGTCTTATTTTGCGATGGAAATCGAGAAAAATAATTGAAAATGATATATTTTATGAATTCTCGATATTGGGCGTTTATTCAAAGGAAATATAAGTAAAAAGAGTGAAACGCAATATTTTTCCACCATTCTTCATTTCGCATAATTTTGCTTAAGAACTCGAGAAAAATAATGGAAAATGATATATTTTATGAATTCTCGATATTGGCCGGTTGTACAGGGGAAATGTAAGTAAAGCCACAGGAACACCATATTTTTCAACATTCTTCATTTCGCCTTATGTTGCAGAGAAAATCGAAAAAAAGAATGGAAAATGATATATGTTATGAATTCTCTATATTGGGTGTTTGTACAAAAAGAAATATAAGTAAAAAGATTGAACCGCAATATTTTTCCAGGATTCTTCATTTCGCCTGATTTTTCATATATAATTTAAGAATTTTCGGTATTGGCCGTTTGTACAGGGGAAGTGTAAGTAAAGCCACAGGAACACCATATTTTTCCAACATCCTTCATTTCATATAAGTAAAAATAGTGGAACGCCACATTTTTCCAAGATTCTTCATTTCGTCTTATTTTGCGATGGAAATCGAGAAAAATAATTGAAAATGATATATTTTATGAATTCTCGATATTGGGCGATTATTCAAAAGAAATATAAGTAAAAAGAGTGAAACGCAATATTTTTCCACGATTCTTCATTTCGCATGATTTTGCTTAAGAACTCGAGAAAAATAATTGAAAATGATATATTTTAGGAATTCTCGATATTGGCCGGTTGTACAGGGGAAATGTAAGTAAAGCCACAGGAACACCATATTTTTCCAACATTCTTCATTTCGCCTTATTTTGCAGAGAAAATCGAGATAAATAATGGAAAATGATATATTTTATGTAGTCTCGATTACGGGCGTTTATTCAAAGGAAATATACGTAAAAACAGTGGAACGTCATATTTTTCCAGGATTCTTCATTTCGCATGATTTTGTTCAAGAACTCGAGAAAAATAATGGAAAATGATATATTTTAGGAATTCTCGATATTGGCCGGTTGTACAGGAATAATGTAAGTAAAGCCACAGGAACACCATATTTTTCCAACATTCTTCATTTCGCCTTATTTTGCAGAGAAAATCGAGATATGTAAATAATGGAAATTAAATGATATATATTATGAATTCTCGATAACGGGCGTTTATTCAAAGGAAATATAAGTAAAAAGAGTGAACCGCAATATTTCTCCAGGACTCTTCATTTCGCCTAATTTTTCATATATAATTTAAGAATTTTCGGTATTGGCCGTTTGTACAGGGGAAGTGTAAGTAAAGCCACAGGAACACCATATTTTTCCAACATCCTTCATTTCATATAAGTAAAAATAGTGGAACGCCACATTTTTCCAAGATTCTTCATTTCGTCTTATTTTGCGATGGAAATCGAGAAAAATAATTGAAAATGATATATTTTAGGAATTCTCGATATTGGGCGTTTATTCAAAGGAAATATAAGTAAAAAGAGTGAAACGCAATATTTTTCCACCATTCTTCATTTCGCATAATTTTGCTTAAGAACTCGAGAAAAATAATGGAAAATGATATATTTTATGAATTCTCGATATTGGCCGGTTGTACAGGGGAAATGTAAGTAAAGCCACAGGAACACCATATTTTTCAACATTCTTCATTTCGCCTTATGTTGCAGAGAAAATCGAAAAAAAGAATGGAAAATGATATATGTTATGAATTCTCTATATTGGGTGTTTGTACAAAAAGAAATATAAGTAAAAAGATTGAACCGCAATATTTTTCCAGGATTCTTCATTTCGCCTGATTTTTCATATATAATTTAAGAATTTTCGGTATTGGCCGTTTGTACAGGGGAAGTGTAAGTAAAGCCACAGGAACACCATATTTTTCCAACATCCTTCATTTCATATAAGTAAAAATAGTGGAACGCCACATTTTTCCAAGATTCTTCATTTCGTCTTATTTTGCGATGAAAATCGAGAAAAATAATTGAAAATGATATATTTTATGAATTCTCGATATTGGGCGATTATTCAAAAGAAATATAAGTAAAAAGAGTGAAACGCAATATTTTTCCACGATTCTTCATTTCGCATGATTTTGCTTAAGAACTCGAGAAAAATAATTGAAAATGATATATTTTAGGAATTCTCGATATTGGCCGGTTGTACAGGGGAAATGTAAGTAAAGCCACAGGAACACCATATTTTTCCAACATTCTTCATTTCGCCTTATTTTGCAGAGAAAATCGAGATAAATAATGGAAAATGATATATTTTATGTAGTCTCGATTACGGGCGTTTATTCAAAGGAAATATACGTAAAAACAGTGGAACGTCATATTTTTCCAGGATTCTTCATTTCGCATGATTTTGTTCAAGAACTCGAGAAAAATAATGGAAAATGATATATTTTAGGAATTCTCGATATTGGCCGGTTGTACAGGAATAATGTAAGTAAAGCCACAGGAACACCATATTTTTCCAACATTCTTCATTTCGCCTTATTTTGCAGAGAAAATCGAGATATGTAAATAATGGAAATTAAATGATATATATTATGAATTCTCGATAACGGGCGTTTATTCAAAGGAAATATAAGTAAAAAGAGTGAACCGCAATATTTCTCCAGGACTCTTCATTTCGCCTAATTTTTCATATATAATTTAAGAATTTTCGGTATTGGCCGTTTGTACAGGGGAAGTGTAAGTAAAGCCACAGGAACACCATATTTTTCCAACATCCTTCATTTCATATAAGTAAAAATAGTGGAACGCCACATTTTTCCAAGATTCTTCATTTCGTCTTATTTTGCGATGGAAATCGAGAAAAATAATTGAAAATGATATATTTTAGGAATTCTCGATATTGGGCGTTTATTCAAAGGAAATATAAGTAAAAAGAGTGAAACGCAATATTTTTCCACCATTCTTCATTTCGCATAATTTTGCTTAAGATCTCGAGAAAAATAATGGAAAATGATATATTTTATGAATTCTCGATATTGGCCGGTTGTACAGGGGAAGTGTAAGTAAAACCACAGGAACACCATATTTTTCCAACATCCTTCATTTCATATAAGTAAAAACATTGGAACGCCATATTTTTCCAAGATTCTTCATTTCGTCTTATTTTGCGATGGAAATCGAGAAAAATAATTGAAAATGATATATTTTATGAATTCTCGATAACGGGCGTTTATTCAAAGGAAATATAAGTAAAATGAGTGAAACGCAATATTTTTCCAGGACTCTTCATTTCGCCTGATTTTTCATATATAATTTAAGAATTTTCGGTATTGGCCGTTTGTACAGGGGAAGTGTAAGTAAAGCCACTGGAACACCATAGTTTTCCAACATCCTTCATTTCATATAAGTAAAAATAGTCGAACGCCACATTTTTCCAAGATTCTTCATTTCGTCTTATTTTGCGATGGAAATCGAGAAAAATAATTGAAAATGATATATTTTATGAATTCTCGATATTGGGCGTTTATTCAAAGGAAATATAAGTAGAAAGAGTAGAACGCAATATTTTTCCAGGATTCTTCATTTCGCCTTATCTTGCAGAAAAAATCGAGATAAATAATGGAAAATGAAATGATATATACTATGAATTCTCGATATTGGGCGTTTATTCAAAGGAAATATAAGTAAAAAGAGTGAAACGCAATATTTCTCCAGGATTCTTCATTTCGCCTGATTTGTCATATATAATTTAAGAATTTTCGGTATTGGCCGTTTGTACAGGGGAAGTGTAAGTAAAGCCACTGGAACACCATAGTTTTCCAACATCCTTCATTTCATATAAGTAAAAATAGTCGAACGCCACATTTTTCCAAGATTCTTCATTTCGTCTTATTTTGCGATGGAAATCGAGAAAAATAATTGAAAATGATATATTTTATGAATTCTCGATATTGGGCGTTTATTCAAAGGAAATATAAGTAGAAAGAGTAGAACGCAATATTTTTCCAGGATTCTCCATTTCGCACGATTTTGCTTAAGAACTCGAGAAAAATAATGGAAAATGATATATTTTAGGAATTCTCGATATTGGCCGGTTGTACAGGGGAAGTGTAAGTAAAGCCACAGGAACACCATATTTTTCCAACATCCTTCATTTCATATAAGTAAAAACATTGGAACGCCATATTTTTCCAAGATTCTTCATTTCGTCTTATTTTGCGATGGAAATCGAGAAAAATAATTGAAAATGATATATTTTATGAATTCTCGATAACGGACGTTTATTCAAAGGAAATATAAGTAAAATGAGTGAAACCAAAAAATTTGAAAATCCAAGAATTATTATGGGGCTTCAAAAATTTTTTTAGCCGATAGAGCGGTTCGGGCGATGAAAGAGGGGACGGCATGAATGATTGAATGATTTAGTACATTTGTTGGTAGAAAAAGGGATGTCGTTTTTTCGTATAAGAATATTCAAAATAAACTCGAGAAATTTTAAGCCATGTACTTATTATATATACATATGCATGTATGCATATGTAATAATATATTACATACGAGTGTTTGTAAATATTTTCATACAAATTTGGTATCTTAACTATAAATACCGTCATCCTAAACAAACATAATTTTCTTTCATAAGAACATTAGAACACAATTTTGTAATGGTTCGATCATATATATGAACTTGAATTAAAGATCAGAGACTAGGATAGTAATAAAAAATGTGTAATTTCAGATTAACATACATACATACATATATCGTACAATATTTCATATACATACATTACTTTTTTTTTCACGTCGATTTTTGTTCATATTTCACACTTTTCTTTTACTTTTTATATCAGATAAAAAAATATATACAAGTACGATCTATAAACACATAAATTTGTATACGGTCGAAAGATGTGTACAGAATATTGCACGTATGTATGTATATATTGTATTTATAATTAACAAAATCAAGTCATTATTTTATGGTACAATATTTTTACAGGGACATATATGACTCCACGTGGAGTGTATACTTAAATTACATACTTACGTATACGATATATAATGCATTCATACGATCATATTTTTATTTATCATTACCTAAAAAGTATGAATTTTGAATACCCAAAAATTCAAAATTTAACATTAAACCGATCGTATTCAAAATATATTGTATTTCCCATACAATACATTACAATTTGAATTTACATTTTGTATTTCTATCCTCGTTTCTGATGTAATGAAATTTATGACCCATATGATCGTACAATTATGAAAAAATTATATTTGTTTAGGACGATAATTTGTTTGTTTAGGACAGAAGTTTTACACACGCATATATACGATAAATACGTACATTACAAAATATTCTTATAAATATTGCGCATAATATGTACACTTAAATTACATACGCACGTATGTGATAAATATGCATACATATTCACATTCTATGCTGATACATGGGTATTTTAGTGGGTACTGAATGATTTCTTCTGAAATAATATGTACACTTGAATTACATACGCACGTATGTGATAAATATGCATACATATTCACATTCTATGCTGATACATGGGTATTTTAGTGGGTACTGAATGATTTCTTCTGAAATAATATGTACACTTGAATTACATACGCACGTATGTGATAAATATGCATACATATTCACATTCTATGCTGATTCATGGGTATTTTAGTTTTTTTACATGGGTATTTTATTCTGAAAATTGCTTGCTTTTTTTATATATTTCAATACATTTTCTTATTTTACACCTTATTTTTTGAATAAAACGGTAGCACTGGGTACTGATGTCAGTACCCATGAAGAAAAATTTTTGAACGTCGAATTTGCACTGCTTGCAGTATCTCCTAGTTTTGGATTTCTGGTGAAACGCAATATTTTTCCAGGACTCTTCATTTCGCTGATTTTTCATATATAATTTAAGAATTTTCGGTATTGGCCGTTTGTACAGGGGAAGTGTAAGTAAAGCCACAGGAACACCATAGTTTTCCAACATCCTTCATTTCATATAAGTAAAAATAGTGGAACGCCACATTTTTCCAAGATTCTTCATTTCGTCTTATTTTGCGATGGAAATCGAGAAAAATAATTGAAAATGATATATTTTATGAATTCTCGATATTGGGCGTTTATTCAAAGGAAATATAAGTAGAAAGAGTAGAACGCAATATTTTTCCAGGATTCTTCATTTCGCACGATTTTGCTTAAGAACTCGAGAAAAATAATGGAAAATGATATATTTTAGGAATTC
This sequence comes from Anthrax anthrax, assembly GCA_963971155.1. Lineage (NCBI taxonomy): Eukaryota > Metazoa > Arthropoda > Insecta > Diptera > Bombyliidae > Anthrax > Anthrax anthrax. The sequence goes on from OZ020118.1 coordinate 21,179,641, forward strand.
TCGATATTGGCCGGTTGTACAGGGGAAGTGTAAGTAAAGCCACAGGAACACCATATTTTTCCAACATCCTTCATTTCATATAAGTAAAAACATTGGAACGCCATATTTTTCCAAGATTCTTCATTTCGTCTTATTTTGCGATGGAAATCGAGAAAAATAATTGAAAATGATATATTTTATGAATTCTCGATAACGGACGTTTATTCAAAGGAAATATAAGTAAATTGAGTGAAACGCAATATTTTTCCAGGACTCTTCATTTCGCCTGATTTTTCATATATAATTTAAGAATTTTCGGTATTGGCCGTTTGTACAGGGGAAGTGTAAGTAAAGCCACAGGAACACCATAGTATTCCAACATCCTTCATTTCATATAAGTAAAAATAGTGGAACGCCACATTTTTCCAAGATTCTTCATTTCGTCTTATTTTGCGATGGAAATCGAGAAAAATAATTGAAAATGATATATTTTATGAATTCTCGATATTGGGCGTTTATTCAAAGGAAATATAAGTAGAAAGAGTAGAACGCAATATTTTTCCAGGATTCTTCATTTCGCACGATTTTGCTTAAGAACTCGAGAAAAATAATGGAAAATGATATATTTTAGGAATTCTCGATATTGGCCGGTTGTACAGGGGAAGTGTAAGTAAAGCCACAGGAACACCATATTTTTCCAACATCCTTCATTTCATATAAGTAAAAACATTGGAACGCCATATTTTTCCAAGATTCTTCATTTCGTCTTATTTTGCGATGGAAATCGAGAAAAATAATTGAAAATGATATATTTTATGAATTCTCGATAACGGGCGTTTATTCAAAGGAAATATAAGTAAAATGAGTGAAACGCAATATTTTTCCAGGACTCTTCATTTCGCCTGATTTTTCATATATAATTTAAGAATTTTCGGTATTGGCCGTTTGTACAGGGGAAGTGTAAGTAAAGCCACAGGAACACCATAGTTTTCCAACATCCTTCATTTCATATAAGTAAAAATAGTGGAACGCCACATTTTTCCAAGATTCTTCATTTCGTCTTATTTTGCGATGGAAATCGAGAAAAATAATTGAAAATGATATATTTTATGAATTCTCGATATTGGGCGTTTATTCAAAGGAAATATAAGTAGAAAGAGTAGAACGCAATATTTTTCCAGGATTCTTCATTTCGCCTTATCTTGCAGAAAAAATCGAGATAAATAATGGAAAATGAAATGATATATACTATGAATTCTCGATATTGGGCGTTTATTCAAAGGAAATATAAGTAAAAAGAGTGAAACGCAATATTTCTCCAGGATTCTTCATTTCGCCTGATTTGTCATATATAATTTAAGAATTTTCGGTATTGGCCGTTTGTACAGGGGAAGTGTAAGTAAAGCCACAGGAACACCATAGTTTTCCAACATCCTTCATTTCATATAAGTAAAAATAGTGGAACGCCACATTTTTCCAAGATTCTTCATTTCGTCTTATTTTGCGATGGAAATCGAGAAAAATAATTGAAAATGATATATTGTATGAATTCTCGATATTGGGCGTTTATTCAAAGGAAATATAAGTAGAAAGAGTAGAACGCAATATTTTTCCAGGATTCTTCATTTCGCACGATTTTGCTTAAGAACTCGAGAAAAATAATGGAAAATGATATATTTTAGGAATTCTCGATATTGGCCGGTTGTACAGGGGAAGTGTAAGTAAAGCCACAGGAACACCATATTTTTCCAACATCCTTCATTTCATATAAGTAAAAACATTGGAACGCCATATTTTTCCAAGATTCTTCATTTCGTCTTATTTTGCGATGGAAATCGAGAAAAATAATTGAAAATGATATATTTTATGAATTCTCGATAACGGACGTTTATTCAAAGGAAATATAAGTAAAATGAGTGAAACGCAATATTTTTCCAGGACTCTTCATTTCGCTGATTTTTCATATATAATTTAAGAATTTTCGGTATTGGCCGTTTGTACAGGGGAAGTGTAAGTAAAGCCACAGGAACACCATAGTTTTCCAACATTCTTCATTTCATATAAGTAAAAATAGTGGAACGCCACATTTTTCCAAGATTCTTCATTTCGTCTTATTTTGCGATGGAAATCGAGAAAAATAATTGAAAATGATATATTTTATGAATTCTCGATATTGGGCGTTTATTCATAGGAAATATAAGTAGAAAGAGTAGAACGCAATATTTTTCCAGGATTCTTCATTTCGCACGATTTTGCTTAAGAACTCGAGAAAATTAATGGAAAATGATATATTTTAGGAATTCTCGATATTGGCCGGTTGTACAGGGGAAGTGTAAGTAAAGCCACAGGAACACCATATTTTTCCAACATCCTTCATTTCATATAAGTAAAAACATTGGAACGCCATATTTTTCCAAGATTCTTCATTTCGTCTTATTTTGCGATGGAAATCGAGAAAAATAATTGAAAATGATATATTTTATGAATTCTCGATAACGGACGTTTATTCAAAGGAAATATAAGTAAAATGAGTGAAACGCAATATTTTTCCAGGACTCTTCATTTCGCCTGATTTTTCATATATAATTTAGGAATTTTCGGTATTGGCCGTTTGTACAGGGGAAGTGTAAGTAAAGCCACAGGAACACCATAGTTTTCCAACATCCTTCATTTCATATAAGTAAAAATAGTGGAACGCCACATTTTTCCAAGATTCTTCATTTCGTCTTATTTTGCGATGGAAATCGAGAAAAATAATTGAAAATGATATATTTTATGAATTCTCGATATTGGGCGTTTATTCAAAGGAAATATAAGTAGAAAGAGTAGAACGCAATATTTTTCCAGGATTCTTCATTTCGCACGATTTTGCTTAAGAACTCGAGAAAATTAATGGAAAATGATATATTTTAGGAATTCTCGATATTGGCCGGTTGTACAGGGGAAGTGTAAGTAAAGCCACAGGAACACCATATTTTTCCAACATCCTTCATTTCATATAAGTATAAACATTGGAACGCCATATTTTTCCAAGATTCTTAATTTCGTCTTAGTTTGCGATGGAAATCGAGGAAAATAGTTGAAAATGATATATTTTATGAATTCTCGATAACGGGCGTTTATTCAAAGGAAATATAAGTAAAATGAGTGAAACGCAATATTTTTCCAGGACTCTTCATTTCGCCTGATTTTTCATATATAATTTAAGAATTTTCGGTATTGGCCGTTTGTACAGGGGAAGTGTAAGTAAAGCCACAGGAACACCATAGTTTTCCAACATCCTTCATTTCATATAAGTAAAAATAGTGGAACGCCACATTTTTCCAAGATTCTTCATTTCGTCTTAGTTTGCGATGGAAATCGAGGAAAATAGTTGAAAATGATATATTTTATGAATTCTCGATAACGGGCGTTTATTCAAAGGAAATATAAGTAAAATGAGTGAAACGCAATATTTTTCCAGGACTCTTCATTTCGCCTGATTTTTCATATATAATTTAAGAATTTTCGGTATTGGCCGTTTGTACAGGGGAAGTGTAAGTAAAGCCACAGGAACACCATAGTTTTCCAACATCCTTCATTTCATATAAGTAAAAATAGTGGAACGCCACATTTTTCCAAGATTCTTCATTTCGTCTTATTTTGCGATGGAAATCGAGAAAAATAATTGAAAATGATATATTTTATGAATTCTCGATAACGGGCGTTTATTCAAAGGAAATATAAGTAAAATGAGTGAAACGCAATATTTTTCCAGGACTCTTCATTTCGCCTGATTTTTCATATATAATTTAAGAATTTTCGGTATTGGCCGTTTGTACAGGGGAAGTGTAAGTAAAGCCACAGGAACACCATAGTTTTCCAACATCCTTCATTTCATATAAGTAAAAATAGTGGAACGCCACATTTTTCCAAGATTCTTCATTTCGTCTTATTTTGCGATGGAAATCGAGAAAAATAATTGAAAACGATATATTTTATGAATTCTCGATATTGGGCGTTTATTCAAAGGAAATATAAGTAGAAAGAGTAGAACGCAATATTTTTCCAAGATTCTTCATTTCGCATGATTTTGCTTAAGAACTCGAGAAAAATAATGGAAAATGATATATTTTAGGAATTCTCGATATTGGCCGGTTGTACAGGGGAAGTGTAAGTAAAGCCACAGGAACACCATATTTTTCCAACATCCTTCATTTCATATAAGTAAAAACATTGGAACGCCATATTTTTCCAAGATTCTTCATTTCGTCTTATTTTGCGATGGAAATCGAGAAAAATAATTGAAAATGATATATTTTATGAATTCTCGATAACGGACGTTTATTCAAAGGAAATATAAGTAAAATGAGTGAAACGCAATATTTTTCCAGGACTCTTCATTTCGCTGATTTTTCATATATAATTTAAGAATTTTCGGTATTGGCCGTTTGTACAGGGGAAGTGTAAGTAAAGCCACAGGAACACCATAGTTTTCCAACATCCTTCATTTCATATAAGTAAAAATAGTGGAACGCCACATTTTTCCAAGATTCTTCATTTCGTCTTATTTTGCGATGGAAATCGAGAAAAATAATTGAAAATGATATATTTTATGAATTCTCGATATTAGGCGTTTATTCAAAGGAAATATAAGTAGAAAGAGTAGAACGCAATATTTTTCCAGGATTCTTCATTTCGCACGATTTTGCTTAAGAACTCGAGAAAAATAATGGAAAATGATATATTTTAGGAATTCTCGATATTGGCCGGTTGTACAGGGGAAGTGTAAGTAAAGCCACAGGAACACCATATTTTTCCAACATCCTTCATTTCATATAAGTAAAAACATTGGAACGCCATATTTTTCCAAGATTCTTCATTTCGTCTTATTTTGCGATGGAAATCGAGAAAAATAATTGAAAATGATATATTTTATGAATTCTCGATAACGGGCGTTTATTCAAAGGAAATATAAGTAAAATGAGTGAAACGCAATATTTTTCCAGGACTCTTCATTTCGCCTGATTTTTCATATATAATTTAAGAATTTTCGGTATTGGCCGTTTGTACAGGGGAAGTGTAAGTAAAGCCACAGGAACACCATAGTTTTCCAACATCCTGTATTTCATATAAGTAAAAATAGTGGAACGCCACATTTTTCCAAGATTCTTCATTTCGTCTTATTTTGCGATGGAAATCGAGAAAAATAATTGAAAACGATATATTTTATGAATTCCCGATATTGGGCGTTTATTCAAAGGAAATATAAATAGAAAGAGTAGAACGCAATATTTTTCCAAGATTCTTCATTTCGCATGATTTTGCTTAAGAACTCGAGAAAAATAATGGAAAATGATATATTTTAGGAATTCTCGATAACGGGCGTTTATTCAAAGGAAATATAAGTAAAATGAGTGAAACGCAATATTTTTCCAGGACTCTTCATTTCGCCTGATTTTTCATATATAATTTAAGAATTTTCGGTATTGGCCGTTTGTACAGGGGAAGTGTAAGTAAAGCCACAGGAACACCATAGTTTTCCAACATCCTTCATTTCATATAAGTAAAAATAGTGGAACGCCACATTTTTCCAAGATTCTTCATTTCGTCTTATTTTGCGATGGAAATCGAGAAAAATAATTGAAAATGATATATTTTATGAATTCTCGATATTGGGCGTTTATTCAAAGGAAATATAAGTAGAAAGAGTAGAACGCAATATTTTTCCAAGATTCTTCATTTCGCATGATTTTGCTTAAGAACTCGAGAAAAATAATGGAAAATGATATATTTTAGGAATTCTCGATATAGGCCGGTTGTACAGGGGAAATGTTAGTAAAGCCACAGGAACACCATATTTTTCCAACATTCTTCATTTCATATAAGTAAAAACAGTGGAACGCCATATTTTTCCAAGATTCTTCATTTCGTCTTATTTTGCGATGGAAATCGAGAAAAATAATTGAAAATGATATATTTTATGAATTCTCGATATTGGGCGTTTATTCAAAGGAAATATAAGTAAAAAGAGTGAAACGCAATATTTTTCCAGGATTCTTCATTTCGCATGATTTTGCTTAAGAACTCGAGAAAAATAATGGAAAATGATATATTTTAGGAATTCTCGATATTGGCCGGTTGTACAGGGGAAATGTAAGTAAAGCCACAGGAACACCATATTTTTCCAACATTCTTCATTTCGCCTTATATTGCAGAGAAAATCGAGATAAATAATGGAAAATGAAATGATATATATTATGAATTCTCGATAACGGGCGTTTATTCAAAGGAAATATAAGTAAAAAGAGTGAAACGCAATATTTTTCCAGGACTCTTCATTTCGTCTTATTTTGCGATGGAAATCGAGAAAAATATTTGAAAATGATATATTTTATGAATTCTCGATATTGGCCGTTTATTCAAAGGAAATATAAGTAAAAAGAGTGAAACGCAATATTTTTCCAGGATTCTTCATTTCGCATGATTTTGCTTAAGAACTCGAGAAAAATAATGGAAAATGATATATTTTAGGAATTCTCGATATTGGCCGGTTGTACAAAGGAAATATAAGTAAAAACAGTGGAACGTCATATTTATCCAGGATTCTTCATTTCGCATGATTTTGCAGAGGATATCGAGATAAATAATGGAAAATGATATATTTTATGTAGTCTCGATAACGGGCGTTTATTCAAAGGAAATATGAGTAAAAACAGTAGAACGTCATATTTTTCCAGGATTCTTCATTTCGCATGATTTTGCTTAAGAACTCGAGAAAAATAATGGAAAATGATATATTCTAGGAATTCTCGATATAGGCCGGTTGTACAGGGGAAATGTTAGTAAAGCCACAGGAACACCATATTTTTCCAACATTCTTCATTTCATATAAGTAAAAACAGTGGAACGCCATATTTTTCCAAGATTCTTCATTTCGTCTTATTTTGCGATGGAAATCGAGAAAAATAATTGAAAATGATATATTTTATGAATTCTCGATATTGGGCGTTTATTCAAAGGAAATATAAGTAAAAAGAGTGAAACGCAATATTTTTCCAGGATTCTTCATTTCGCCTGATTTTTCATATATAATTTAAGAATTTTCGGTATTGGCCGTTTGTACAGGGGAAGTGTAAGTAAAGCCACAGGAACACCATATTTTTCCAACATCCTTCATTTCATATAAGTATAAACATTGGAACGCCATATTTTTCCAAGATTCTTCATTTCGTCTTAGTTTGCGATGGAAATCGAGGAAAATAGTTGAAAATGATATATTTTATGAATTCTCGATAACGGGCGTTTATTCAAAGGAAATATAAGTAAAATGAGTGAAACGCAATATTTTTCCAGGACTCTTCATTTCGCCTGATTTTTCATATATAATTTAAGAATTTTCGGTATTGGCCGTTTGTACAGGGGAAGTGTAAGTAAAGCCACAGGAACACCATAGTTTTCCAACATCCTTCATTTCATATAAGTAAAAATAGTGGAACGCCACATTTTTCCAAGATTCTTCATTTCGTCTTATTTTGCGATGGAAATCGAGAAAAATAATTGAAAATGATATATTTTATGAATTCTCGATATTGGGCGTTTATTCAAAGGAAATATAAGTAGAAAGAGTAGAACGCAATATTTTTCCAGGATTCTTCATTTCGCACGATTTTGCTTAAGAACTCGAGAAAAATAATGGAAAATGATATATTTTAGAAATTCTCGATATTGGCCGGTTGTACAGGGGAAGTGTAAGTAAAGCCACAGGAACACCATATTTTTCCAACATCCTTCATTTCATATAAGTAAAAACATTGGAACGCCATATTTTTCCAAGATTCTTCATTTCGTCTTAGTTTGCGATGGAAATCGAGGAAAATAGTTGAAAATGATATATTTTATGAATTCTCGATAACGGGCGTTTATTCAAAGGAAATATAAGTAAAAAGAGTGAAACGCAATATTTTTCCAGGACTCTTCATTTCGCCTGATTTTTCATATATAATTTAAGAATTTTCGGTATTGGCCGTTTGTGCAGGGGAAGTGTAAGTAAAGCCACAGGAACACCATAGTTTTCCAACATCCTTCATTTCATATAAGTAAAAATAGTGGAACGCCACATTTTTCCAAGATTCTTCATTTCGTCTTATTTTGCGATGGAAATCGAGAAAAATAATTGAAAATGATATATTTTATGAATTCTCGATATTGGGCGTTTATTCAAAGGAAATATAAGTAGAAAGAGTAGAACGCAATATTTTTCCAAGATTCTTCATTTCGCATGATTTTGCTTAAGAACTCGAGAAAAATAATGGAAAATGATATATTTTAGGAATTCTCGATATTGGCCGGTTGTACAGGGGAAGTGTAAGTAAAGCCACAGGAACACCATATTTTTCCAACATCCTTCATTTCATATAAGTAAAAACATTGGAACGCCATATTTTTCCAAGATTCTTCATTTCGTCTTATTTTGCGATGGAAATCGAGAAAAATAATTGAAAATGATATATTTTATGAATTCTCGATATTGGGCGTTTATTCAAAGGAAATATAAGTAGAAAGAGTAGAACGCAATATTTTTCCAGGATTCTTCATTTCGCCTTATCTTGCAGAGAAAATCGAGATAAATAATGGAAAATGAAATGATATATACTATGAATTCTCGATATTGGGCGTTTATTCAAAGGAAATATAAGTAAAAAGAGTGAAACGCAATATTTCTCCAGGATTCTTCATTTCGCCTGATTTGTCATATATAATTTAAGAATTTTCGGTATTGGCCGTTTGTACAGGGGAAGTGTAAGTAAAGCCACAGGAACACCATATTTTTCCAACATCCTTCATTTCATATAAGTATAAACATTGGAACGCCATATTTTTCCAAGATTCTTCATTTCGTCTTAGTTTGCGATGGAAATCGAGGAAAATAGTTGAAAATGATATATTTTATGAATTCTCGATAACGGGCGTTTATTCAAAGGAAATATAAGTAAAATGAGTGAAACGCAATATTTTTCCAGGACTCTTCATTTCGCCTGATTTTTCATATATAATTTAAGAATTTTCGGTATTGGCCGTTTGTACAGGGGAAGTGTAAGTAAAGCCACAGGAACACCATAGTTTTCCAACATCCTTCATTTCATATAAGTAAAAATAGTGGAACGCCACATTTTTCCAAGATTCTTCATTTCGTCTTATTTTGCGATGGAAATCGAGAAAAATAATTGAAAATGATATATTTTATGAATTCTCGATATTGGGCGTTTATTCAAAGGAAATATAAGTAGAAAGAGTAGAACGCAATATTTTTCCAGGATTCTTCATTTCGCACGATTTTGCTTAAGAACTCGAGAAAAATAATGGAAAATGATATATTTTAGGAATTCTCGATATTGGCCGGATGTACAGGGGAAATGTAAGTAAAGCCACAGGAACACCATATTTTTCCAACATTCTTCATTTCGCCTTATGTTGCAGAGAAAATCGAGATAAATAATGGAAAATGAAATGATATATGTATATTATGAATTCTCGATAACGGGCGTTTATTCAAAGGAAATATAAGTAAAAAGAGTGAAACGCAATATTTTTCCAGGACTCTTCATTTCGCCTGATTTTAGATATATTTTAAGAATTTTCGGTATTTTCCGTGTACAGAGGAAATGTAAGTAAAGCCAAAGAAACACGTTCACTTCATGTATTATATTACAACGCGGCGGTAAACTTATTACTGTATTTGAAAAAATTTCATTTTTATTTTGTATATTTGTCTGTTCGTCCTTTATACGTTTGTTTCGTGTTAAAGGGTTTTGTTGTATTTTCTTATTCTATTGAGTGCAGTTAGGGCCTTACTTCTCTTTAAAATTTAAAAATTTTACAAAAATGTTCACTGGATTGGTATCACTTATTGGAAAATGTAATATTCATCTGTACAACGGATAAAAAATCTCTTCCTAATAACCCATCAAAAGGAACGGATTCAGAATTTTCTACTATGTGAAATAAACAATCTATCCCATTTCCGATTAATAATTTAACCGAACAAGAACCTAATGTTAATGCACTGCCTCCGTATAATCCATTAATTTGAATTCTATTTGAAGTGTTAATTTGAACATCTTCACGGAGTGCATTTTTCTTAATAACACTAACTTCTGCACCTGTATCTACCAATAGTTTCGCAAAACCATTATGTGCGCAGTAAAATGGCAAATGAACCACTGCTTCACAATTTGCGGTAGTTGTAGGAAAACATAAACTAATTTGTCTTAAGGTAATAACATTTTCATTCTTACGAGGTTCATTTTCTAAAATTTTCAATTTTGTTCCACTGTCATTTATTTTAATTGCATTTTTGCTAGACATTAAGTCGCCTTTATTTTTATTTATTTGACCAATATTACTATTTGCAATGCATTCTTTTTTATTTATTTCATTTTCGTTTTGTTTTTGTTTTTCAATGTCATTTTCATTATAACATTGTGCTACATAATAATTTTGTTTTGAAGAAATTTGAGACGTCAATGTCTTATTTTGTTTTGTTTTGACATTGGATTTATTATGTAGTGTCGTTATAATCTTTTTATTATTAATATTTAATTTGTGGCACTCATTATTACCGGGTTGAATACACGAGTGCAATGATTCAGCCCGATTTAGTTTTCCAACACTCAATTTTTTTCTTTCATAATTTTGTTTGGCCCTACACTCCTGTGTAGAATGTGTATTACGTTCACACCATTCACATTTAAAATTATTACGATAATTGAAATTACCTGAATTACGTTGTGCAATATTTTGTTTATTTTGGTTCCTATTTTGAGTACACGCTTGTCTCAAATGACCATAAGACCTACATGATGTACAGAACGGTGTATTCTTTCTTGTTCTGCAATTTTCGAAATCATGTCCATTTCTATTACAAAACGTACATTTGATATTATTATTCCCATAATTATTATTATATCTGCCATACGTTTTGTTATTTAAAGTGCTAGTCTGTGCATAATTCATTAAATTGGGTTGATTTGTATGTGGAGTTGAATGTGTATTTGATATGTGAGTCGGTCTTGTAATTTGTACATTATTATGTTGTATATTACTTGGTGAAATAATTTGTTCATTCATAAAAGTATTTTGATTGTAATCTGATACCATATTGTTTATACCAGATGTGTCGTTAAGTAAAAAATAATTGCATTTGGAATTAAGATTTTATTTTTTTAATTGTCTATCTTTAGTTTTTTCTATTTGTTTAGCCATTTCAATTAATTCAGATAAAGATTTATCAATCTGTCTTAGAAGTATTTGCCGTATGAGGGGACTACGTACACCTGATTTAAAAGTGTAGCATGCCTCTTCTTCTAATTCTTTACTTAAGGCCTCGTTATTTTGTGGATATTTATTTATAATTGCTTTTTTGCATTCTACTACAAGCTTATGCAATTTAGTGCCATATGTGTTAACGCTCTCATTCGGTGATTGCATACAATATCGTATTTCATTTAATACATCGTTAATTGTTTTTGAAGAACTAATGCCCGATTTCACAGTGAAGGCTTAAGCCAAGGATTAGTTAAGCCTTTGTGTACAGCTTAAGCCTTAGCTTAAGTCTGTTGGATTTCACAGTCGTTTTTTTCCTGCGGCTTTAATAAACTGAGTTTACAGAAATAAAATCAATTTTATAGCACACTGTACTTTACGAAGTAATTTCAATTTCAACTAATTTTACGAAGTAATTTCAAAAGCGTTGTGAAAGTGATTGTATCATAATAATTGTGGAAGTTAGTGAAATATTTGTAGAATTTTGAAAATAGTGTAAAAATAATGTCTAGTATAATAATAATGTCTAGTGAGAACAAAAAAAGGAGTCCAAATTTTTCCAACTCGGAAATAAAAATATTAATGCACCTTGTTTTAAAATATAAGAACATTATTGAATGTAAGAAAACGAGTAAAGTGAGTGCTGAAGCAAAATTAAAAAACTGGAAACAAATTGAAATAGAATTTAATTCAAAATCTGGAGCAATATATAGAAGTTGTAATATTTAAAAAAAAAAATATGAAAATTTAAAAAAATGTACCAAAAAAACCCTCTCAGAAGAAAAAAAGTACACTTATGGTACTGGTGAAGGACCATCTAAAGAAAATCTTAAACTTAACGAAATCGATGCAATGGTTTTAGAAGTTATAGGGGATCAAGTAGATGGATTACCATCAATATATGAATCAGACAGGAATTATGGTAATATTATCGAAAAAATTTTTGTTCTTATTTATATATAATTTGCATACCCATTCATTTCTGTGATTTACTTCTCATTTTTACTGACTCAACTTTTTATTTTCAGATAATGATCCAAACATAATAGAAGAAATAGAAGTGTGAGAAGAAGAAGTGGCAGAAGAAGTAGCAGAAGAAGAAGAAGAAAGGCTTGAAATTAATAAAAATGTAAACACAACTGGACTAAAAACAAACGAGGCTGATATAATTAATGTGATGCCAGAATAAAATATAAATAATTCAAATTTTCAGGAATATAAAAAAGGTAAATTGGTAAAAAATAAAATATAAAGAAAAGATATAACCCTTATTTTTGTACTGTACATTACAGATAAATTTATATTCAGTTACAAAAAAAACAAAAAACTTCACATACCAAAAAAATCATTGGCCAATCAAAAATGGGAATTATTAGCAGAAAAGAAAATTCAATTAGTAGAGGAACAGAGAGAGAAAGTTCGTGTAGAAATTCAATATATGCAAGAAAAACATGAATTAGAAATAAAATGTTTATTAGAAGAACATGATTTAAAATGTAAAATCTTAAAAAAACAATTAGAAAGTAATAATAATTAATGTAATAATATTTACAATTGTTTTTTATTTTCTTCTTAAAAGGAATTTCTTTTTGTGATTTAATCAGTACTATTTTCATGTGCAAGATTCATGAAATAATCGTTAATTAAACTATCCCTTGTTGAAGTGTTGACCACATCTACATTTAGAGATGGTAAAGAATCTGAGTTGTTGACAAGATTTATTTGTGATATTATAGAATTATCAAGAACAGGTGGTTCACTTTCATTATTCATGCAACAGATATTGTGTAAAACAGCTGTAGCAACAATCACGCTTTGAATTGTTTGTAGCTTTAATCGTAGCCCTGTTGCTAAAACTGGAAAACGTCTCTTCCACAATCCATACGATCTCTCAACACAATTTCTCGTGCGAATTTGAGACTCATTATAAAGCATCTCAGCCTGATTATTACATTGTCTCAAAGGAGTTAATACGTAATTTCTGCACTGGTATCCACCATCTGCCACAATTGTGTACCTTCCAAACTCTCCATTCTCAAAGCGAGACCGAATACGCGAATTATTGAAAATAGTAGAATCATGGCAGGAACCAGGCCATCTCGCAACAATGTCCATAATTTTTAAAGAAGAATCGCATATTGTTTGTACATTTATAGAAAAATATGCCTTTCTGTTTCTAAACAATTCTCCGTTTGCTACTCCTACAAAAAGAAATACATTTTATGTATTATAAAATCATTATTTTAAAATAACTCTCACAAACCTGGAGATTGTATTCGCACATGGCTGCAGTCCATAGCAGCAATTACTCGAGGAAATTTCGCAATGTTGTAAAAATCCTGAACAACTTTTGACTTTTCAGCTTCTGTTTCAGGAAATTTAATATAATCCCTCGCTAAAAGTGCAATCTGGTGTGAAACCTTTTTTACAACTCTACATGCCGTTGCTTTTGAAACACCAGTGAGATCTCCTGCCGTTAATAAAAATCCTCCACTGGCGTAAAACCGCAAAGTCAGAAGACACATACATTCTGCCGACAGCGCTTTATTCCTAAAAACATAAAAATTTTATACATTTACAACAACAATTAGAAATTCAGTTTACCAAGTTGTCTTGTTTTCAATATGTGGCCATATTTGTTCCAAAATAGAAGCAGCTGAATGTTTCGACATCCTAAATCTTGTAAAAAATTCTTCATCGTTCTAATAATCAAAACATTTTCTAGTACGAAATCTTTTAATTTTTTGCACTCTTACAATCGCGACATAATATTCCTCGTCACTTTCACCAATTATATCGTCAATATTTAAATCCATTTTAAAAAAGCAAATGATTGAAATTAATTAAAACAATTTAAAAATTTAGAATGACTTTAAAAAAAAAAAACAATTTGACTGAACTAATTAAATTATTTTTGATGGGAATATAAAGTGCAAATCAGTAATCCTACCACACGGTGACGAGGAAATGGATTAAATTTCAATTTTGCGTATAAATATGTATGTTTGTAGCATTTTCAATTTTAGTCTTAATTAGGTAATAGATTTTATTTTATATTTGTAAGAAAGTTATTTAGAACAAAAGGATACAGATAAAAACAACAAGATAAAAAGCATATGAACAATCAGCTAGTTTGATATAATTACCTATAAATACATATATCAAATATGATGACAAATGAATATCCTTATCATCACATGATGTATTTTAATACGTACATATTTTTTTAGGCCAATAATTTGAAGTCATTGACATTTTGTATTGTATTTGGCTAATATACATACATACATACATACATATGTATGTGCATATCTAATATATATTATACATATTAATCAACGTGATAAAATTTAATATATTTATGTGTGTGTATCTGTATATATTGCAAAATTTAAACATTGCAACTTGTTAGCGCATGATAAACCTGATTGTGTACAAATACTACGTGAACATGCTTATGATTATTTCATATAGCAGAAAAATGAATGGAAAAAAATTTTAGTTGTATGATTTTTACTATGCCATACGAAAATGAAATTATACAGAAGGATAGTAGCAAAACAGGATTTTAAACAACGTGAAATACCCGATATCCTATACAGAGAATAATGCATGTAAATACTGTAAAATAATTATATCGTATATTCGGACTTGTATATTATAATACACATACATATGTACATATACTAATATTAGTAGCTGTGCTGTATGTTATATTAACATCTTTACTTTACAAATTCATATATTTTATTTTTCTCACTTTTATACTCTTTTTTTCTCTTCTTTTATATACAAAGTAATTCGATTCACGAATCACGATTGTTTAATTTACTATATACTACATTTCTGTCCCCGCCACATTTGTAAGTAGTACAAATTTTTCGAAGACATTTTTCCCCTGTGTATATATGTGCATTTATGCGTTCTGGATTTTGACAGTTTTATTACTTGGAAAATCTATTTGTAGTATATATGATCTTTGTTTAAACTTAACTTAAGCTATGAAATTTGACAGCTTAAGTTAAACTCATATTTAAGCGGAGTTTAGGATTAAACCATCACCAAAAGAATAGAGATTAAAACAAGAATGGGCACAGTATGGGAGTGAGTGCAGCCAAAATTCAAAACTAACACATATAAGCAACATAAAATTGCACCAATACTAATGCAATGTTGGTGCCGGTCAGTTCATTTTGAAAGAAGTAGACCGCGTATAGAAAAAGAGGTATATGAAAAAGGATAGTCGCGAAGTACAGAATAGACCGCATGTACTACATCGTTTCATTCTCGAATCTAGCTAGCGAGTCTCGAGAATTATTTTGTTTACAAAAATACAATTTCTCGGTGAGTTCTGAGAATTCTTAAGTGTTGTTGGGTTAATGTGTTATAAACAAACTTTATAATTTGTCTAATTAAATAATTTATTCTATTTTATAAATAATGTCATGCAATTATTTTAATATCTGTTTAAAGTGAAAATGTTTAGATATACTGTAATATATTTTTTTTTGACGAATCAAAAAGTTTTAATTAAAATATTATTGAATAAAATTTTGAATTGTATGGAGGTTTTTGTGTTTACAATTTTTGAAGAAAAATATATTTTTATCGTGTGTGATATGAATTTTAATCAATAATTATGAATATTTAGATATTGTGTTATAGTTTGCATCTAATGTCATGTGAAAATAATTAAAAAAAAGTTATAGTAATATTCATTTAAAAATCATGTACAAAAATCAAATTTTCACGTGTATGAAAACTTCGGTGAGTTCCAGGAACTTGAATTTTTGTATACGGATAGGTAAATTTTATATGATTTTAAAACTCCAGTGAGTTCCAGGAAAACGTGGTTAATACAAATACAACAAACATGTGGTTATACATTTTCGAGTGATTGTTTTTCTCTCTGTTTTTTAAATGGGATATATAGAACTATTACATTTTGGCATTCATACTGCATTTTTTTTTGTTTTTTAATGCTTTTATGTATTGTTTTTTTCTTAGAAAATATCAGCATCTCTTTTGGTTTTTTTAGTCTAATTTATCTTTCTCTTCTTGTACGTTAGTATCTATATTCTTTTGCCATCACTGTGAAACCAAAAATTTTCTTAAGAGTGGCTAGCAACAGCTGATTGAAATCGAAATCAGCTCAGTCAAAAACGTAAAAATTAAAAATCCGTTGAATCCGTTAATAATTAAAAAAACAATAAATAAATATGTACATATGTCACGTACGAATTCAAATGTATATCATTTCATGCATAAATACTTATGTACATACATATCTACATACATATATGAACATTGAACACACAATTTGCGTGCAGGTGCACTTCCTATCCATATGCATCAAAATTGATATAAAAGTATGTACATACATACAACTCTAATGGTCTAATTCAGGGTTGGGCATTTACGCGTAAACAGCCGGAGTTTACGTTTACTTGGTAAAGAGAGTAAAGAGTGTAAATACCGTAAAGACTGCGTAAATAGCGTAAATAGACGTAAATGCATAAAAATAAAACAGCTATGTGTAAATTGTCTGTCATTTTTAAAAATTAACAGATTAAAAAAACATAATTCGGGTGATTTTGATCTTTGAAAATACCAAACTTATGTACAGTTTTTATAATTTTTATTCACAAAATAAATATTGAAGTTAATGTTAAACAAAATATTATGTTTTTTTTTTATTTTTATGAATAAAATTTAATTTTTAATAAATTTGTTTACGTTTACACTCTTTACGTCTTTACGGTAAACAGAAAAACTCTTTACGTACGTTGTTTTTACGTGTAAATTGTGGTTGTAAACGCTGTAAATAGTTTACGCGCCCAACCATGGTCTAATTCATCATACATATGTATATGTATGTACATATATATTGTATATTGTAATACAAAACAAATGATTTTTGGCATGATCTGTAATTTGTAAAAATATAAAATAAAAAGTTGATAAAAAAAATTGAAAAAAAAATTCCGAAGAAAAAAATGTGCACACAAAAATGTGAACATGTCCATATTCACGTGTATGTATGAATGTATACTCCAAAGAAATTCTGTAGAAAAAAAAAATAATTTTTTTCTTCTAATTGCTTTTGTCTCACACTCAATGTTCTATGCGTATACATACACACATGTACATCAAATACTATATAACACATGATCATATGCATATCGTATATACCTACGTCTACGTATATACATATATATTATATGTACTTATGAAATACAAAAATCGTTTATATTACTAGTGCAAATTAAAACATTTGTAACCAAATTATGAATTCATTTACATTGGAAAATGAATTCATATTATTCTGAAATAAACAACAATTACAATACAAACATTACTATGATTTTCAATTATTTTATTAGTAATAATTTAAAACCAAGTATCACGTTTTATTGTTGTTTATTATGAAGATTATAGTACAAATGTATTAATTGCAATTTAGAAAAATGGTCATATGTATTTTATTCGGCACTGTATGTCTATTATTTTAAAATCACTTATATTATTGGTGCCACCTAGCAATTTTTGCTTGAACTGTTTTTTGAAAATTTTCAAATATAAATTGAAACAGAAATAAATATGCAATGAAAATTAAAAATTTCATACAAAAAATAGTAATTTTCATTTATTAATTAAAATGTAAACTACGAAACATTTTTCATTGATTTTTTTTGCAATCAGTTAGGAAAAGTCGAAATTTTATGTCTATATTGAAAAAATTACATAAATCATACGTTTAATAGCAGATAAACTGTAACAAAGTTAAAGTATTTTTTCAGGAAACATGCTTTCACTCTTTTTCAATTTTCCACTGAATGGAGTCCTCTATCAAAAATCTGTCTCTTTACGCACCACAATTCCCATCAACCTATGTGTGTTCAAAATTTCATTGAAATCGGTTGGATAGTTTTTGAGCTAGAAGGTCACTTTGAAGCGTCAAAAAACGGGAAAAGTGCAATTTGCATCTACTTTGAATCCTTATAAAAACTGAACGGAGTCCTTTATCAAAAATCTGTCTCTTTAAGCACCACAATTCCCTTCAACCTATATGTGTTCAAAATTTCATTGAAATTGGTTGGATAGTTTTTGAGCTAGAAGGTCACTTTGAACACGGATTTCCCACTTTCCACACTTAAGCCGAAGCTTAAACCTTAAACCAAGCTTAAGCCTTCACTGTGAAATCGGGCATAAATGTTTTTGAAAGCAAACTTTCAAAATCTGAAAATTTTTCTATTTTAATATTTTTAACCAAATCATAGGCTTCTCCACGAAGTCTAGATTTTAAAATTGATAATAAAATATTTTTGGATATTTTGCTATCAATTTTACTATTGGACTAGTATTTTCAAAAGAAAATTCCTCTAACAATCTAGCCAAATCTTCCGTTTCACTGTAAAATGGTTCACTACGTCTTCGATTCTTAAGATTTTTCGATTTTTGACGGTTTAGAGAACTCATGAATTTGTATATAAAAAAAAAGCGTTAATCCATAATCAAAATTAATCAAACACAGAAAGAAAATTCTCACACTTGAATTATGTATATAAATTTTATATGAATTTTAATTCGCGTAAACTCAAGAAAAACTACCTTATTTTCACACTATTCTTTTTCGTTTTGTTAAATACTGAAAATTTACACTTAAATCTAGCTTTACAATTTTTTTTTT
Organism: Anthrax anthrax; assembly: GCA_963971155.1. Taxonomy (NCBI): domain Eukaryota; kingdom Metazoa; phylum Arthropoda; class Insecta; order Diptera; family Bombyliidae; genus Anthrax; species Anthrax anthrax. The sequence goes on from OZ020118.1 coordinate 21,198,614, forward strand.
TAATTTATTAATTAAATTAAACACCCTTTATTTTTTTTTTTTAATTTTTTTTTTGTCTCTTTTATTTTATTTGTTGTAATATAATTTCAACTTACGGTTTTTTTTTCCTTGCTAATTTCTGCTGCTGTTGCTTCTCAATATGCCTTCACTGTCATTCCAGTAAATGTATGATGACTCTATTGTTTTTGTTGTTGTTTGCGAGCGTTTATGCAAAGAGTATAGAGATAAGAGAAAAATGTCTCTGACGTCACAGAAGTAACAAGGACTTATTTTTGTTTTCATTGTTTTATTCCCCATGCAACCAAAAAAAACAAAAATTTTCCTGTACGTGAAAGTCCCACCATAAATAGAAGCATAAAGTTATAAAAAAGAACCTTTATATGAAAAAGAAACACATAACACTTTCTTAAACTCAGCAGAGAATTTCGGTTAAGTATGTGTAATATTTGTTTGTTTACATATTTTTTATGAACGCGTTTTTTAAATGGGGATATTAGGTGCGACAATATTAGTGGTTTACACCGATAGAGTATATTACCTGCGAATGTAGTTGTACAATCATATGTTTTCCACGTGCGTTTTTTTTTAATGTTTTTAAATGGCTGTCAGTGTGTTGGTATTCACACCGATTTGTAACCAGGGATGGGACTTTTCTAAGTATTTAGGGCAGCAGATTCAACGAAAAAGTGCAGTAGATTGAGCAAAAGTGCAGTAGAAAAAAAACTATATAATAGCATGTAAATACTTATAATGTACATACTCGTATATAAATATCAAATAAATAAATTTATGATTCAAAACACTGAAGTGTTTTTTATATTCATTTATTCAAATTATAAAACTCAAAAATTTGATAAATAAAATAACAATTAAATAAAATAAAAAACAATTATATAAAATAAAGTTTAACCGAAAACGCAAATAAAATTAATTAATAAAAATAACAAAATTAAATAAAACAAATTAACGAAAATTCTATAAAAAAAAAAAACTAAAAAAACCATTAAATATATAAAAAAAATTGTTATGTGATTAATTTTCCAGTCTTTTGTATTCACCATTTACAAACTTAAATGGCTTGAAATACTCCAATAATCTATGTGTATAAGAACTCGAATCTGGATCCCAACAATCTTTTTTTTACTTATTTTAATTATTTATTATTTTACTGAATTGAGATAAATAAGAATAAAAATGCAAACAGTATATTATACATAGTACATTTTTGATAATTTTTGAGGTTATATTTATAGAATCAGATGCAGATCTATTTTTTGTCTTTTAAAGTATCTAAAAAATTAATAGACATGCATTTTTTTACGTTTTAGCTAGAAATAAAATTCTGCTTTTATGAAATAATAAATTATCTTACCTTTATTTAAGCATTTAAAATTAAAATAAATACAACTCACTCGAACTAACGCGTTCACGTGTTACATTTCACATTTCACAATTCGTATTACAATACAATACAATTTCAATTTACAAATTACAAACTAGAACTACACTATGACATGACAAATGAGAAGTGCAAATGATAGCGATAGCACTTGCAGTAAAGTCCCAACCCTGGATAAGATATTTTGATAAATGCTCGCTCATATTTAAACCTAACAGTTTCAATTATAGGAATGAAACAAAAATTATTACAGGGATTTACAAAGTTGAATATCTAGGTTTACATATGTACATGTGTATAACCAAACAACAATAAACCTTTTGATTTTCAAAATAAATTTCTATAACAAATTGTTATAAATTTGATTGAAACTTTTATCAAGTCGAGAAAAGCGCAGTAGATTTGAGTTACTGCGGCAGTAGACCAGTTTTCCAACAAATCGCAGTAGATCTACTGCACTTGCAGTAAAGTCCCAACCCTGTTTGTAACTACGTCATTCAGCATTGAGAAAATTAGAGAAATAAAGTGCTAAATTTTGTAAGCAATGGGAATTTAGAGAAATTATTTGTAAAAAATAAAACAAAAATCATAAAATGTCATGCCCCGCTTTCTTTTGATTTCTTTATCTATCTTAAAGATCCTTATGGCCATTAATATTGCTATCGACTTTTCCAAGCCACAAAATTTTATTTTTCATTCGCACCTTATAACGTGTATAGGAAATTTTTATAACTGTAAATCAAGTTTTATATGGAACATTTTTCTCTATATCTACTCTATGGTTTATGATGATTGTTGTCTTCATTCTTAATTGTTGACTTGATTGTTGATATTTTTGTACAGATGACTGTTGATTTTTTTTTCCTTCACTTCTTGGCAGGGATGGGACTTTTCTAAGTATTTAGGGCAGCAGATTCAACGAAAAAGTGCAGTAGATTGAGCAAAAGTGCAGTAGAAAAAAAACTATATAATAGCATGTAAATACTTATAATGTACATACTCGTATATAAATATCAAATAAATAAATTTATGATTCAAAACACTGAAGTGTTTTTTATATTCATTTATTCAAATTATAAAACTCAAAAATTTGATAAATAAAATAACAATTAAATAAAATAAAAAACAATTATATAAAATAAAGTTTAACCGAAAACGCAAATAAAATTAATTAATAAAAATAACAAAATTAAATAAAACAAATTAACGAAAATTCTATAAAAAAAAAAAACTAAAAAAACCATTAAATATATAAAAAAAATTGTTATGTGATTAATTTTCCAGTCTTTTGTATTCACCATTTACAAACTTAAATGGCTTGAAATACTCCAATAATCTATGTGTATAAGAACTCGAATCTGGATCCCAACAATCTTTTTTTTACTTATTTTAATTATTTATTATTTTACTGAATTGAGATAAATAAGAATAAAAATGCAAACAGTATATTATACATAGTACATTTTTGATAATTTTTGAGGTTATATTTATAGAATCAGATGCAGATCTATTTTTTGTCTTTTAAAGTATCTAAAAAATTAATAGACATGCATTTTTTTACGTTTTAGCTAGAAATAAAATTCTGCTTTTATGAAATAATAAATTATCTTACCTTTATTTAAGCATTTAAAATTAAAATAAATACAACTCACTCGAACTAACGCGTTCACGTGTTACATTTCACATTTCACAATTCGTATTACAATACAATACAATTTCAATTTACAAATTACAAACTAGAACTACACTATGACATGACAAATGAGAAGTGCAAATGATAGCGATAGCACTTGCAGTAAAGTCCCAACCCTGGATAAGATATTTTGATAAATGCTCGCTCATATTTAAACCTAACAGTTTCAATTATAGGAATGAAACAAAAATTATTACAGGGATTTACAAAGTTGAATATCTAGGTTTACATATGTACATGTGTATAACCAAACAACAATAAACCTTTTGATTTTCAAAATAAATTTCTATAACAAATTGTTATAAATTTGATTGAAACTTTTATCAAGTCGAGAAAAGCGCAGTAGATTTGAGTTACTGCGGCAGTAGACCAGTTTTCCAACAAATCGCAGTAGATCTACTGCACTTGCAGTAAAGTCCCAACCCTGCTTCTTGCCCTTTGATTTCTCTTATTTTTTTTTCTGTTTTGACACTGCAACTTTTTTTTCACCTTTTATTTTTTATATATTTTTTTTTTTTTCGTTGATATTATTTTTATATAATAATTTTTTTTCTGCTATTAAGTTATTGCTTTCTTTTTTTTCTTTTTTTAAATTTCTTTAATTCATTTTATTTTTAACGACTCAGCAAATTGATTATATTTTATTATTGTTATTACTATTGTTTTTTTTATTATACTATATATATTTTTTTTAAATGTTATGTCGTATTGATTTATGAATATGTGATTTTATGACTATGCACGTATTATTTGTTGTTATTTTTTTTATTATTACACTTTTATACTGTTTGAGTACGCGTACTTTTTATGTACTTTTGCGTACGTTGTTTATTTGTACTCTACTTCTGTATTTAACCAACCTAATTTTACACTTTAATTATTTTATTTGTTTCGTAGGAAAATATCGACAAATTTTAGTTAGAAGAAAGATTTTTCAGTGGCCGTGGGTCCTAAAAGGAACCTGCGTTAGCTGTTTTTCATATACTTCTTTTTCTATACGCGATCTACTTTTTTCAAAATGTAATGACCTGCACCAACATTGTTTTAATATTGGTGCACTTTTATGTTGCTTTTATGGGTTAGTTTTGAATTTTGGCTGCACTCACTCCCACATAGTTTCCCTTCTTGTACGTTATTCCGTCCATACACGAGCAAATTTATTTGCAAATAGATTTGCAAACAAGCCAAATTTACAAGCGAAATCGTACGTAGAAAAGGATTTTTGATTGTATTTACTAACTACAAAAAAATTGAAAAATTGTCAAATAGGCACTTTTCTAGATGAACAAAAGCAAAGGCACACATAGATTTTAATATAAAAATCTATGATTAAAAAGATTTTACCAAAGTTTACAAATGTTTAACATCTAGTTAGGTATCCTTTTTGACGTATTAGTTCTTTTAGTTTGGAAGTTTACTGGACCAATTTATGAGCAATGCCTATTATTTCCCATTCTTTCAATAATGCAGTTTTGAGTCATGTTTTAGTTGGGAAATAATAGACCAAGATATTGCTCATAAATTGGTCCAGTAAATTTCAAACCGACTAAAAGAAGTAGTACGTCAAAAACTAATTAGATGTTAAACATTGTTGAAAAGCCTTTTTTATCATAAACTTTTATATTAAAATCTGAGTGTCTGTGTTTTTGTCCACCTACAAAAGTGCCTATTTGGCAATTTTTCAATTTTTTGGGGTTTGCAAATACAATCAAAAAACGTTTTCCACGTACGACAGTTAAGTGTATCCAGATGTAATAATAGTACAACTGTGCCTTCACTTTTATCCATAACTGTAGAGTACTAGTCAACTTTTTGTGATCAATTGTTCCAAAAAGTTCCGAAAAGCAAAATACCGATATAAGAAATAAATAAAACTCTTCAAAAAACTACAAAAAAATAATTCGATTGACTAATAATAAACATTAAAAATGAAATGAAATAAAATTATTACTTTTTCATTTTCACGTCGTTCTCTTTAAAAAGTATAAATACACATTTATTTCAGAATTAGAACCTTTAAAATTTATTTTAAAAATATACAATATTTTTTTGTTTATTTTTGTAATCTTTTTTCAAATATGTATTCAAATTCCGTTTTTCATTCATTTATATCTTTATTTCACAATTGTTTCAAATTAAATATTTATTAACCGACAAATAGATTTTCTTTTCAAAGAAAAATTTTTCAAAAACAAATCACAATTCTTTTCGATTTAAAGAAGGTACTAAAATTTCTATAGCAAAAAGTTCTGTTTCTAACTCACAATGTTAATAAGAAATTTAAATTTTTTTATGAATTGAACTATTCATTTACATATTTAAAAAAAATTTCAGTTTTGTGAAATTATAACTGAAAATTGACAAAAAAGTAACAACATAAAAGGACATAATTCTACTCAAGTGTTGCATATATAATATAGTATGTATTATAAATTAATTACATACCATATGATAAAGTTTTCTTATCCTGTTGATATATACATATACATACGTATATATATAAATGTATATACATACTTACATTACATGTACGTACATGTATGTATATATGGAAATTACCGCATATATTATATGTACAAATCATAATACATATATTATATTCTGTATTAATTTTCGGTTTGATCGTGTTGTGTATAAAATATATACAACAAAAACAAACCTTAGGGACTACGATTTATTTAGCCCCTGAGTTAAACATCACACATCACACATGTTAGTAAAAAACATTTTACCATTCACACAGCACACTGCATGATTTTTTCTCCTAACCGTGAGAGAAAATTCACAGGTCTACAACATATCTGCCCCTATGTGTATCATCAAACTAGATCGTTGCAATATCACTGTATAACTATAACTTTAAGTATGTATATGCTAATACAGTGTATACTCCTTTTGTTGCTGATGGGAATAAACTCTTGCAATATGCAACAAAACATAATCATACGGGGCTACAACTCGACAGCCCCATTCATATCAATTTTTACATATAAATAAAAAAAAACATGTATGAACGAAATTGTATTGAAAATACAAAGAGAATTCTCTTTTTTGGGACTGTAAATAAATTAGTCCCTTGTATTGAATATTGATAAACTTTTTTATTCTATATGTTTATATACATATTGAATAAATATTGCCAGGGCTATAAGCGATTAGCCCGTTGTATTGGATGTTGATAAATTCTTGTATTCTTCATGTTTACATGCACATTGTATACATATTGCTTGGGACTTTGTTATTACTATATCGAATATTGATAGATATTTTTAACATATGCGTTCTTAAAAAAAGTTTTAAAGGGGCAAATAATAAAATAATTATGAAAAAAATAGAAATTATAGGGTAAAGTATACAAATATTGATACTTTGTTTAGAAATTTGGGAATTTTGATGAGAAAAAAAATTTCCTATTAATCGCGGTCAAAAATAGAGATAAATTTTATATATTCCCAGACAATCTTGGTGGGGCATAGCCCTGTTTGCCCCAAACGTAGGGCCGCGTCTAGCAAAAATGATTAGTGGCTGTGTATGGACGCGGTAATATATCCCAGAAACAGTGCTGTCACAAAAGAATATAGATTAAAACAAGAATGGGCACAGTATGCGAGTGAGTGCAGCCAAAATACAAAACTAACAAACATAAGCAACATAAAATTGTGCCAATCCTAAAGGTACGTGGACACGGTAGAGGAATTAATGTAGAGCTCTACCTCAAATGTCATAAAAATATCGTAGAGACGTGTAAACACCCTTGTAGAGCTCTATGTACGTCTCTACGACAGAGTTTTTGGTAGAGAAATCTTTATCGTGTAAACACTTCCTCGTAGAGAACTCTACGTTTTTTTGACAGCTCTACCAGCTCTATTTAACAAGTTAAATAGAGTTGGTAGAGTTTTCATATTATGATATTGATTTTTTGTTGTTTGACCTATCATGAATGTGGCGGTAATCGTTATCAGTATTTTTACTGCACTACGAAACTATACATAATATGGTTTCGAGTACATAATAAATACAAGTTTAATACAATTCACTCAAACTAGCTCTATGCGCATTAGAGGTAGTTGAGTTTCATACACACTGGTAACGATTACGCACACAATACTCGTACACTTAATATTATTTATTAATAAGTAGCAGGTAGCTTATTTATTATTTACTATGTACCAAACCCTATGTAATAATTAGTAATTTAGGTTGTCTAATATATAATTTTATATTTTAATCTCTTCTTGTTCTGACTGCGATAGAGTTCACACGTTGTATTAATATTCTATAAAATAAAGTGTAGCATAAGTTAACCACGTGCATTTTTAATTAATTAACCACACAAACCCACAATTGGTGACCCCGACTTAAAATTCAATTTTAAAAAATTATTTAAATTAAAAAAATTTAAAAAATTAAAAAAAAAAATTTTTTCATTTAGTAAAAAAATTGTAAAAAAACAAAAAGTGAAAACAACAATTTTGGTGTGTCCTTATCAATATACATTAACCTTTCACATCATATACAGTGTACTCCAGGAAAGTGTACAATTTTTTTTTTAAACTGAAAACTCATAAAAATTAAAAAAATCAATTGGTTTTTAATTTAAAGATAAAATAAATTAAAATTGTGGTTCAATTTTAAAACTTTTACAAAGTAAAGAAATCAGTGAAAATAAGTAAATTCATACACATTACATTTGACTGGGTTTTCGCACGGTTAACACTTATGCACACTTTCAATATCGTAAACAACAACATTTTTGTTTAAAATACAATAAAATAATACTTTAAAATAAAAAAGCAAAAAAAAGGCTTCCTTCATGCTGCATTTTCAACCACGGATGACTAGGACATACAAGGATTTTCTTGGATTTTAAAATTCACGCATGCCGCCTAAAACCACACATACACCCATACATACAAATATACATCTATAGTACACCGGCGCTTATTCAACACGTTTCAACAAGCAACAAACATAGATAATTTTTGTTTATAATAATCTTTAATTTTTTGTATTCAAAAGTTTTCTAAATAATTATTATTTAATTTTAGGAAATAAATTCAATATACAAAATATATTTGAAATACGGTAAAAATAAAAATACATAGCAGACGATAAATTTTGAACATTCACATATATAAACGGACACAGAGGTGGAAGTATCTGGATTTTTGAACATATTTTCACGCAACATTTCACACATACGGGAATAAATAGTGAATTTTAAATTCTTCCTTTCCATTAATTCACAGTAAGTAAACTTCGGTATTTTTCATAGTTTCGATATTTAAATTAAAAAATAATACTAACAATAATAATCCCACAATTGGTTACCACAATAAACGAATTAAATTTCAAATTTTTTGCTACATAAAACAAATAAAATAACAAATAAAATGACAAGTAACGACGATAAAACGTGTAAAACAAGTAGTGAAAATAAAGACATTTCTTGTGGTTCAAAACAAAATGACGAATTACAAAATCCTCACATCAGTTCTTTGAAAATTCCTCCTTTTTGGAATAATAGACCGGATCTTTGGTTTATCCAGGTCGAATCTCAATTTCGCGTTAAGGGCATCACTTCGTCAAACACCAAATATGATTATCTGGTAGCTTCTTTAACACAAGAGACAATGGAAATAGTAGCTGACATATTAACAAAACCGCCAGCTCAAGACAAATATGAAAACTTGAAAACACACCTACTTCAACGCAGTTCAGAATCGGAAGTGCGTAAGCTCAACACTCTTTTACACAAAGTTGAATTAGGTGATTATAAACCATCCGAGTTATATCGACACATGCAATCTCTAGCTGGTGGTAACAGTTTAGTTACAACTTCTTTGCTTAAAAAATTATGGATAAATAAACTTCCGTCAACTATTCAAGCTTGTATTATCGCGATTGAAAACACTCAGCCAATCGAAGAAATTTTTAAAATTGCTGATCAAATTTACGATGCTACTACCATTTCCAATATCTCTGCCATTAGTCATAAAAAATCATTATCCTCAAATAACACTGACGAAGTCTTACGAAATTTAACAGACCGCATTAGACGTCTTGAAATTAAAATTTCTAACCGAAGTTTTACACCAAACAGATCTCGTTCAAAAAGTAGTCTGCGCAATCATACTGTCAGTCAGAATAATTTCAATAATGTTTGTTGGTATCACAAGCATTATGGAGCAAAAGCTCAAAAATGTGTACCTCCGTGTAATAAAACTAGCAATAAAACCAACTCAAAAAAACTAGATTGTATTTCCTCGCACGCGGCAGCGAAAGCAAAAATCACCCGAAACATTTCAACACCTCATGGAAAATTTGAGGTACCTAGAGGAAGGTTCGAACACGTCCACATGGACTTAGTTGGACCACTTCCCCCTTCCAATGGTTATAGTTACATTCTAACTATCAAAGATCGTTTCTCACATTGGCCAGAGGCTATTCCTCTCAAAAATATTGAGGCAAAAACAGTATGTACGGCTTTCATCCATAATTGGATTTCACGTTTTGGTGTATGTCGCACCTTAACGACTGATCAAGGAACTCAGTTCGAATCTTTACTTTTCAAAGAACTGTCAAACGTCTTAGGTAATCACCGGATTCGGACTACAACCTATCATCCTCAATCCAACGGATCGGTAGAAAGGTTCCATAGACAACTAAAAGTGGCCATTCGAGCTTCTGTCAACCCCAAAAATTGGTACCATAATTTGCCCTGGATACTTTTGGGACTTCGCTCGGCCCTTATTGAAGATGTAGGTTTCGCTCCTGCACATCTCCTCTATGGTCAGCCTCTACGTCTACCTGGCGAATTCATCACATCAAACAGCTCACCAGACTTTCAATTAACAAACCCTGTGGCCAAAGAAATACAACAAACACTCACTAACTTACAGCCTCATTCTTCGCGAACAAGAAAACAAAAAAGCATTTTTGTACCACAAGACATTCACACTTGTTCACATGTTTTCGTCAAAGATAATTCAGTCCGAATCCGGTGATTACCTAAGACGTTTGAAAGTTCTTTGAAAAGTAAAGATTCGAACTGAGTTCCTTGATCAGTCGTTAAGATGCGACATACACCAAAACGTGAAATCCAATTATGGATGAAAGCCGTACATACTGTTTTGGCCTCAATATTTTTGAGAGGAATAGCCTCTGGCCAATGTGAGAAACGATCTTTGATAGTTAGGATGTAGCTATAACCATTGGAAGGGGGAAGTGGTCCAACTAAGTCCATGTGGACGTGTTCGAACCTTCCTCTAGGTACCTCAAATTTTCCATGAGGTGTTGAAATGTTTCGGGTGATTTTTGTTTTCGCTGCCGCGTGCGAGGAAATACAATCTAGTTTTTTTGAGTTGGTTTTATTGCTAGTTTTATTACACGGAGGTACACATTTTTGAGCTTTTGCTCCATAATGCTTGTGATACCAACAAACATTATTGAAATTATTCTGACTGACAGTATTATTGCGCAGACTACTTTTTGAACGAGATCTGTTTGGTGTAAAACTTCGGTTAGAATTTTTTATTTCAAGACGTCTAATGCGGTCTGTTAATTTTCGTAAGACTTCGTCAGTGTTATTTGAGGGTAGTGATTTTTTATGACTAATGGCAGAGACATTGGAAATGGTAGTAGCATCGTAAATTTGATCAGCAATTTTAAAAATTTCTTCGATTGGCTGAGTGTTTTCAATCGCGATAATACAAGCTTGAATAGTTGACGGAAGTTTATTTATCCATAATTTTTTAAGCAAAGATGTGTTAACTAAACTGTTACCATCAGCTAGAGATTGCATGTGTCGATATAATTCGGATGGTTTATAATCACCTAATTCAACTTTGTGTAAAAGAGTGTCGAGCTTACGCACTTCCGATTCTGAACTGCGTTGAAGTAGGTGTGTTTTCAAGTTTTCATATTTGTCTTGAGCTGGCGGTTTTGTTAATATGTCAGCTACTATTTCCATTGTCTCTTGTGTTAAAGAAGCTACAAGATAATCATATTTGGTGTTTGACGAAGTGATGCCCTTAACGCGAAATTGAGATTCGACCTGGATAAACCAAAGATCCGGTCTATTATTCCAAAAAGGAGGAATTTTCAAAGAACTGATGTGAGGATTTTGTAATTCGTCGTTTTGTTTTGTACCACAAGAAATGTCTTTATTTTCACTACTTGTTTTGCACGTTTTATCGTCGTTACTTGTCATTTTATTTGTTATTTTATTTGTTTTATGTAGCGAAAAATTTGAAATTTAATTCGTTTATTATTGTTAGTATTATTTTTTAATTTAAATATCGAAACTATGAAAAATACCGAAGTTTACTTACTGTGAATTAATGGAAAGGAAGAATTTAAAATTCACTATTAATTCCCGTATGTGTGAAAATGTTGCATGAAAATATGCCCAAAAATCCAGAAACTTCCACCTCTGTGTCCGTTTATATATGTGAATGTTCAAAATTTATCGTCTGCTATTTATTTTTATTTTACAATATTTCAAATATTTTGTATTTTGAATTTATTTCCTAAAATCAAAAAAAAAAAAAATTATTTAGAAAACTTTTGAAATTTTCTTATTATAACAAAAAATTATCTATGTTTGTTGCTTGTTGAAACGTGTTGAATAAGCGCCGGTGTACTATAGATGTATATTTGTATGTATGAGTGTATGTGTGGTTTTAGGCGGCATGCGTGAATTTTAAAATCCAAGAAAATCCTTGTATGTCCTCGTCATCCGTGGTTGAAAATGCAGCATGAAGGAAGCCTTGTTTTTGCTTTTTTATGAATTAATAATCAGAACAAGAAGAGATTAAAATATAAAATTATATATTAGACAACCTAAATTACTAATTATTACATAGGGTTTGGTACATAGTAAATAATAAATAAGCTACCTGCTACTTATTAATAAATAATATTAAGTGTACGAGTATTGTGTGCGTAATCGTTACCAGTGTGTATGAAACTCAACTACCTCTAATGCGCATAGAGCTAGTTTGAGTGAATTGTATTAAACTTGTATTTATTATGTACTCGAAACCATATTATGTATAGTTTCGTAGTGCAGTAAAAATACTGATAACGATTACCGCCACAATGAATATTTTTGAATATGATAATATTAATATAATAAAATACATACATACATATGTACATGAATATTTTAATATAATAAAATATTGTAATAAAATTATATTATAATAAAATTTATATTATATTATATTAAATTATAATAAAATTATAATATTATAATAATATTTTAATATTTTATAATATTATTTATAATATAATTTATAATAATATAATAATATTTGTAATAACATTTTATAATAATTATAATATTTTATTTTAATTATTATTTAATAATAAATAAACTGCAAGTGCAGCAGACGTTTGTGTTTGTCTAGCCGACATTTTTAATATTTTCATTTAAAAAAAAAAAAACAAAAAAAAATCTACCGAAATAAAAATCTCTAGAATAAAATGTCTACCATGTAAACACTACGTAGAGTTTCTGATAGAACTCTACTAAAAGTTTCTCTACTAAAAAGCTTCGTAGAGAAACTTTCAGTAGATTTTTGTTTCAATGTAAACAGTCTGCGTAGAGCTCTACAATGGATGACGTATTTTTTTGTAGAGCTCTACATGAATTTCTCTATCGTGTCCACGTACCTTAATGCAATGTTGGTTCAGGTCAGTTCATTTTGAAAGAAGTAGACCGCGTGTAGAAAAAAGTTATATGAAAAAGGATAGCCGCGAAGCACAGAATAACCCGCATGTACTACATCGTTTCATTCTAGAATCTAGCTAGAGAGTTCCGAGAATTATTTTGTTTACAAAAATACAATTTCTCGGTGAGTTCCGAGAATTCTTAAGTGTTGTTGGGATAATGTGTTATAAACAAACATTATAATTTGTCTAATTAAATAATTTATTCTATTTTATAAATAATGTCATGCAATTATTTTAATATCTGTTTAAAGTGAAAATGTTTGGATATACTGTAATATATTTTTATTGTGTCACTAAGTGATTTCGTTAAAGGCGATTTCGTGGAATCAACCAAAGATCATATATATTACAAATAGATTTTCCAAGTAATAAAACTGTCAAAATCCAGAACGCATAAATGCACATACTATATATACATTGGGGAAAAATGTCTTCGAAAAATTGTTAGTGTGTACACATGGGTCAGGGTTAAGAGGTGTTACCTGTACAAACTGAAACTATACAAATTACAAGTTTGTGTGTTGATGCATATGGTTAATGTATTCTTTCAGTAATAAGAAAAAAAGAGAAAAGTAATATAAAAATTATGAATTTGTAAAGATGTTACAAACATGTGAATACAGCGATAATTCATATGCGGTCATTATAAGCCATGTAAATTTTTATTTGTCATTATGTAACATACATATGTATCTATTCAATATAATCTCATGGTATTTGTATGTAGTATTAAGGATATCAGATTTTCCATGTTTTTTATATGCGACAAGAAATAATCATAATATGTATATACATACATATGCATGTATGTATATATGTAATATATAGTATTTGTACATATAGCGCATGTAGGTTATCAGACTTATCATGCGCTTATCGTACAACATATATATTAAACATGTTAAATGTATAATTTAATATATAAAATATATATGTACCTATATAATAAAATATATTTCTATTTTATAATATGTATGTATATTGTATAATTGTTATACAATATATTATATTGTATATGCATTTTATAGTTTAATATAAAAAAGTTTTCTGGACAAAAAATGTCCAGCAAAACTGAATTACATTCATACTCTTTATTAAAAACATGAACTACATACATATATACATATTTATATATGTATATATATACATTTTATATGTGGTGTGCACTCGTGGGCGTTTCAGATATGGACATATGTACGTATTACCTGTAATTTGCCATTAACATATAAGATAAAAGCAACCCATTGTTGTCAAAATTCCAAAAAATTCTAAAATTTTTTGGGCAAAAAATACCTAGCAAATATGAATTACATACACTTATTCAAAACATGAACTATAATTGTGTAGTATATGTATGTACAATGATATGTGCATACATGTGAATATAAAATACATATTACTTTTCATTTTCCATTCATAAATATACATATGTAGTACAAAAGCAAAGCATTGTTGTCAAAATTCCAAAAAACACAAACAAAATGTATACAGCACGTGTAAATTTCTTTTTCAAAACAAAATTTAGAATCATCAAAATTCTTACGATCAAGTTAAGTCCAATATATGCGCTATTCACATTATGCCAGTAGCCATTTAATGGTAACTACCAAGTGAAAATAGCATGCAAAAAGCATAATGTCGCCAATGCTGGTGGAATATCATGCTTTTAAAAATAGTTTTAAATATCAAATTGAATTGGTGATTTATCACATAAAAAGTGATTTAATATATTTAATTTTCATGTTAAAATTAAATTAAAAATAATTGGAAATAATTGAAATGTAACAAAATTATTGTAATATATACGCAATTATATTAATTATCTTAAATAAAATTTATGCAATTTTCACCATGTTGTAACGTAAAAAATAGCATGTTTTTCTTTTTTAAATGTTAATAGAAAAAACATGCTATTTTACCAGCAGATGGTTACTCTTACTAGTATAATGTGAATAGGCCAATAAGTTTGAATGTTTATTATACTATTATGATGTAGTTTAGTTTAGTTTAGTTTAATTCACAAGGGTGAGAAGAGGTTGGGTTGCCTCGACACTGCAGCTTAAGAAAGCTTATTGTATCCCTCACCCTTTGTTTGTCTACATAAAGGCATTTATCTTTTTGGCAAGGAGAATAACGTACTTCATGTAGTCTAGATTTGAAAGATCTTCGAGATTTCTGCCCTCAGTGGTCTTCCATCTCCATCATCTGTTTCTTCCTCTTCAAGACATAGCCTACAGTCTACGTTATTCATATTGAAGCCTAGTTTTTGTAGGTGTACTTTAAACTTGTAATGTCCTGTTATTAGTCCAATTGCAAGTCTAATAACTTTCCTTTCACATTTCAGTGTCAGGTCTGAAATCGCTCTGTTCGGTTCTTTTATAAGACCCCCAGAGCGTCTTTTTCCTCCATCAGAAATCCAGTGAATTTTATGCTGGTTTTGTACCCAATCATTCACCTTTTTCCTAATGAAGTTTTTAGTAATTCCCAGGGCGGGCTCTGGCCCCATCAGGGGTGTACTGGATCCCTTCCTGGCCAACTCGTCTGCTTTTTCATTACCAGCTATTCCTTTATGACCTGGCACCCACTTCACCAAAATATTGTTGTGGTTGTTTGCCAGTTCATTAAGGTTTATTTTGCACTCTAGTACTACCCTAGAGTTGATTTTAACACTTTCCAGTGCTTTAATCGCCGCCTGACTGTCCGTGAGAATGAGGATCGTTTTATTTCTATATCTCCTTCTTAAATTCTCTAGGACGCACAGGTTTATGGCGCATACTTCAGCCTGGAACACAGTGGCATATTCCCCGAGTGGGATTATTATATCCCTTCTAGGTTTTATCCCATGTATTCCGACTCCCGTTCCTTCACCTGTCTTTGATCCATCCGTATACCAGATGAGATCTCCCTCCAGGTGACTGTCACGCGATTCCTCCCAGCTTGTTATCTGAGTGAGGAATCTCTTTTCAAAGTTCATAGAAGTTTCAATGAAATCATGTCTCATTTCGAAACTTCTATCTTTGATTATTTGTAGAATACTGGCATGCCCGGCTTCCACCAGGGGCTTCCAGTGTCTGTTCATATACAGCCTATACGCAGCTATCCTAGCTTGCCCCTTGATGACGAATTCAAGGGGAGGTACGTTTAGTATAGCTTCTAAGGCTGCCGTCGGGGTGCTTCTGAATGCTCCCGTTGTACACAGAAGGGCCAATCTTTGAATTCGTTCCAATTCAATTTTGGCCTTTTTCTGTTCTGTTTTGGGCCACCACACTAGTGACCCGTAGCTTATCATAGGTTTTAGGATCACATCGTACATCCAAAGTACCATATGTGGCCTAATTCCCCATGTATTACCGAGTGCCCTTTTAAGATTGAAAAGGGAGGTTTTTGCCTTTCTCGTAATTTCAGTCAACTGCTCATTCCAGGTCAGTTTACTATCTAGGATGAGTCCTAGATATTTAACTTGTTTGGAAATCTCTAACTGACTGTTGAAAAAGACAAGAGGTTTTAGACCCTCCAACGTCTTTTTCCTCGTGAAGGGAATAAGGGCGGTTTTAGCTGGGTTTACCCTTAGGTTTTCCCTGCTACACCATTGCTCCACTATTTTCAGAGCCTTCTGCATTAACTCTGATATCGTATTTAGGAATTTGCCCCGGGTTATGATGACTATGTCATCCGCATAGCCCTGGGTGTAAAATCCTTTATTGTTTAGTTCGGTAATCAGGTCATCCACTACTAGATCCCACAGAAGTGGTGATAAGACACCTCCTTGTGGGGTCCCTCTGGTGACCGACATCCGTATGTCCACTCCTGTCAGAGTGGCTTGTACTATTCTGCTTCTTAACATGTGGCTTATCCACCTGCATATGGTGTTGCTTACCCCATGTTTTTGGGCAGAACTTATGATGGAATTATAAGAGGTGTTATCAAACGCCCCCTCTATATCAAGGAAAACCCCCAGAGTGGTTTCCTTGTTATGTAAACTATGCTCTATTTTTGCAACCAGTTGGTGCAGAGCAGTTTCACATGATTTACCTGGCTGATAGGCATGCTGATTGGAGCTCAAGGGTCTCTCAATCAGACAGGTTTCCCTAATATGCCTTTCGACCAGTCTCTCCAACGTCTTCAAGATGAAGGACGATAGACTAATTGGTCTATACGACTTTGCCTGGGAGCAATCCTTCCCAGGTTTGTGTATAAATACCACATTAGCCTTCCTCCAGGCTTTGGGTATGTAGCCCAGTGCTAGGCTGCCCCTGAAAAGCCTGATTAGTTCCAGTGCTACAGCTTCTCCTCCGTTCTGTAGTAGTACTGGATAGATTCCGTCTGGACCAGGACTTTTATATGGTTCAAAAGTATTGACAGCCCATATTGTCCTGTTCAGCGTGACCACTCTTTTAGCCAACTCCCAATCTACCTTCTTCGCCCTTAGATGGAGCTCATCGAAAGCAGATTCGTCATCGGTTTCCAGAAAGGTTTCACATTCTGGAAAGTGCGTATGTAACAGTACCTCCAGTGTGTCCCTTTCGTTTTTCGTGTAAATCCCATCCTTGGTCTTTAATAGGCCCAAGGGATTGGTGGGATTTTTGGCCAAAGCCCTGTGGAGTCTGGCTCCTTCTGAGATTGAGGTTATCTCCCCACAGAAGGATTTCCACGAGTTACTTTTGGCTTCGCGGATCTTTTTATTATAATGAGTCAGTGTTTGTCTATAGACATCCCACTGTCCTGTCTTCTTCGCTTTATTGAAGAATTTTCTCACTTTTGTCCTTAAGGCATCAAGTTCTTTGGTCCACCAGTTTATTGGCTTCCTGCTGGACCGCCTTGATATAGGACAGCTTTCTTGATAAGAGGCGAGAACAACCTCCGTTAGTTGTTCTGAGGCTACCTCTAAGTCAAGTGTATCCTTAATGGACTTTTTAAGGTTTTTTACCCCCTCGTTCACTTTTTCACTGTACATAGCCCAATTTGTTCTGCGCGGGTTACGATACATAATGTTTGGTCTATCTATGCCCTCGATAGCCATCATTATGTACCTATGGTCAGAGAGAGACGGTTCTCTAGAGACCTCCCACTTACAGATATTGGGCTCTACTTTACTTGACGACAGGGTTATGTCGATTACTTCTTCGCGTATCGCGTTTATAAAACTAGGTTCGTTACCTTTGTTAATTATACTTATATTATGAGTAATAATAAAGTCTAAAAGGTACTCACCTCTTCTATTTGTATTGGAGCTCCCCCAAATGGTGTGGTGTGCATTGGCATCTGCTCCAATCAGGTACTGGAGGTTATTGTCCTCACAGTACTCAACAAGACTCTCCAGCTCTTTGGTTGGTGGAGGGTCTGTCGAATCGTACGGAAGGTAGGCGGATGCTAGGGTAATTGTCCTACATCCTCCCTCCGTAACGATAGTCAGATTCCCTGCAATCAGGTCCCTGTAAAAGAGATTTTGCAAAGTTAAAATCTGTAAGCCATTCTTGACAAATATGCAAGACCTTGGCTTGTCTGCATGTAAGTCGTAAATAACCTTACCTGCTAGTGTTCCGAGCCCCATAACCCTGTTCTTCACTATACAGGGTTCCTGAATTAGGGCCACGTCTATTCTCTCTGCAGTAATCAGCCTGTAGAGAGCCGCTGTAGCAGCCCTACTATGCTGAAGGTTTATTTGCACAACCTTCAACATGTATGGGCTTTGACAGCACTCGGAAGTTCAGTTGAGAGAAACCGAGGTACGCTTTGTATCCCGTTTCTCTCAACGCTTCCGCAGACTTCTCGTCAAGGTAGAGGACCAGGTTCACGCCCTGTTCCTCTTCCCTGGAGCTGCAAATGCTCCAGTCTTCTGTATTCAGCCCCATGTTCTGGGTCTTCAGAAGCTGGAGTATTTTCTGGGGTGATTTCTCCCCCAAAAGATCCGTATTCGGAATTGTTACAAGGACTTTGGTTGTCCTTACAATCTCCTTTGCTTCCCCAACTCGGAGGATCGCGCCCTCCCATGGGGTGATCAAAGGGACTGTAAGTTTCAACCAGTCCTTGGCAGCCTGGTTGGCACAGGTTACGAATAGCACGCCCTTATCAAAGAAGCTATTCGTAAACTGAGGCCCTTTGGAGGGTTCACACCTCCAGACCTCTGCCAGAATAGCTCTCTGAACACGGCGCGCCTTCTCCTGGTCCAACTTAGCTTCTGGGTAGCCTTCTAAGACTACCGCCATTTTCAAACCAGACACCACCTGCCTGTAGGTGAGCCCCGTCTCCACCTCCGAGGAGGGGCCGGGTTGTCCTACCGCAGGTGGAACCTGTTTTGTCTTTTTGACAGGGGGTTTTGGTGGTCCCCCCTGATTCGGAGAGGTAGAGCTCTCCGACCTCGCCCTCTTCAGGATTTTGCCGGTCTGTTGTTTCCCAGCACCCTGAGCGGCTTGATTTCGTTTGCGAGGTATGAAGGCCTCGCCTCTTGCCCGGGCAGCCTCTCTGGCGAGTTTTCGCCTTTGCGCCCCGGACAGTTTTTTGTCTGCTAGCTTGAGCTTGCTCAAGCCAGCAGTAGTCGTTTGTACATCGGAAACTACTGGTCGTGTGGGTGATCCACTTCCCTGTAGACCCGATGTACTCGCGATCACCTGATTAGTTTTAGGGGTGTGATCAGGTTCTCCCCCTTAATTTGTTGTGTTTTTGTTTTTGGTATCCATTTTTGGTCCCACGAGTTTGGAGTAAAAACGGTCGCCATATGCAGTGACTCCTGTACATATGGAAGACTAATTACTCTAGGGGGTCGCCTAGTACCCTAGAGGCTCCGTAAGCGGTATCATTTGCCCCTGATACCATTCACTCCTCGGCATGGGTCGCATAACACCTTGAGTTAGGGGTTTTTGGTTGCGTTTGGTTTCATTCCCTCCACGTTTATATCTTCCACTTTTTCAAGTGGATTAATACAAACGTCTCATTGGGAACTACTCAGCCGCCCCACCACGACAAGGCGCAACCTCCGGGGGGGATTATGATGTATGTGATCATACAATGTAGAAGCATAAATATATATGTACATAGTAAAAATTATATATTGGATGTGTATATGATCCTTTCTACACAATATTTATATACACGATCTTATAAACTAGTACCTACGAGTTTAAGAAGAAAAATATGTAGGTATATTGCATACGCTATATTGCTATATATGAGTATACATATAATTGCTAGAGAAGGATTTGTTTATTTGTTCAAATAATATACATTATACATATGCTTTTATTTAACACATGTAAACAATGTTTGAAGCGGATACGACATACGTAATAACAAAACAGGATTTTGAACATACATATATAGATATATTAAACAAAACGTAAAATATAACTGGATGTCCTATAATAGGAATAATATATACAAATACATACTTCACTGCAACACACATTAAATAATTCATTTTGTATAGTCTATAATATATACATACATATAAGGTAAATGTACGTGTATCGCATTAACCGCATATGAATAATTGTTATGCGTATATAAACTGTACATATAATACAACCAGGTAGACTTCAAATATCTGTAATAACATGAGCCGATTTTTTTGAAAGTGGAACAAGTTTATTTTTCAAATTTCTAGATACATACATATGTTAAATTTTACTTTTATAATTACTAGTAAATTTAATGGGAAAAAAACTTGGACTTCTACAAAATACGCATTGTTTTTTTTTGTAAATCTCCAAGAATAAATAAATATATTTTCTTGTACGATAATTTATTTAGAATTTTGATAAAAAAAGTCTAAATATGTTGACAATTTTGAACTTATACCGCTTTAAAGTAAAAGAGATCATATATTTGAAAAGAAAATATGAAATATATAAGGACATTAATATAAAGGAATATTTATTCCTTTATTAATTTTTTTCTCGCTCTGAATGAAAAGAATTTCTTAGCACCATCACACAAACTTGTGTATGTGATACCGCCTACAACTGGTTTTTATTTCCCCTTAGCATGTTTTCATATCTACGTTTTGCAAATGTATTACTTTTCCTCTTTTACATTTATTTTATGCTATACATCATCACACAAACTACGTGTAAAGTTCTACGCCTATAGTAGTCTCCCACTTTAATTTTTTCGAAGACATTTCGAAGATATTTCGAAGACATTTCGAAGACATTTTTTGAAAACATACAGACAAGCGGAAACTCTATATATATGCTCTTTGAATCAACTGATTTCGATTTCGTTCTGCCTAGCGCTTTAAATGTCTCATCACAAAACTTCTGAGTTGGTATTTTAATTCTAATAGAAAAAATGAAAAATGAACTTAATTCGGATTTTGAGTTTAGTACTTTTTGACAATTGACTCGTGAATTTTTAAACATGTATTTTCAAATAATTTCTTTTCCGCTTCCGTTTCCGTTAATAAATAAATTAATAATAATCAATTAATTATTAATAAATTTATTAAATATTACAGTTATTTAGTTTTATATTAAATGTGTAATTGTTATTAATCTGATTCACGGAGATATTTTTTTGAAAAATTGAACTAATTATTTATTCAGTATTGTGATAAATTGCGTATTTGCAACATACTATTTAAATTTAATTTTGACAGTTATATTAAGTACATAACACGGCTAAATTGATAAATTTATGGTTTTTGTATAAATTAAATATGTTGTACATTTTTAATTATTTTTATTTCCAATTAAATATTTTTCACAAAACTTGGTTATTTTATTTACATATTTTATAAAAACAGACAAAAAATTATATTTCAAGCCATTTTACAATTCAAATTAACCAATATAAAAAAAGTTTTGCGATCTTTAGCGCGTGAATTATTTTTTTCAAAAAAAATTCAACAATTCATTTTTCACGTAAATCAAAATACCGATTAATATATGTTTTATTAAAAAACTCGATTCAGTACAAGAATCCACTTGTCAAATGTACTCGGTTTTCTATTCAAATCAAAATACCGAATTGTGAAATTCGAAAAAAAATATCGAGACTTGCAAAATTCATTTTTCATTTGCAAATTAAAATACCAACTATAATGTGGCTTATTTTTAAAAAAAGAAGTAAAAAAATAAAAAGTACGTACTAAAACTTTATATGACCAAAATGTAGTAGAATCTACTACGATAGTAGTAAAGTGTTAGCCCTGCCCGGAAATCAACGTTCAACCAAAAGAATATAGATACTAACGTACAAGAAGAGAAAGATAAATTAGACTAAAAAAACCAAAAGAGATGCTGATATTTTCTAAGAAAAAAACAATACATAAAAGCATTAAAAAACAAAAAAAAAATGCAGTATGAATGCCAAAATGTAATAGTTCTATATATCCCATTTGAAAAAAAGAGAAGAAAACAATCACTCAAAAATGTAGAACCACATGTTTGTTGTATTTGTATTAACCACGTTTTCCTGGAACTCCCTGGTGTTTTAAAATCATATAAAATTTACCTATCCGTATACGAAATTTGAAGTTCTTGGAACTCCCTCAAGTTTTCAGACACGTGAAAATTTGATTTTTGTACATGATTTTTAAATGAATATTACTATAACTTTTTTTAATTATTTTCACATGACATTAGATGCAAACTATAACACAATATCTAAATATTCATAATTATTGATTAAAATTCATATCACACACGATAAAAATATATTTTTCTTCAAAAATTGTAAACACAAAAACCTCCATACAATTCAAAATTTTATTCAATAATATTTTAATTAAAACTTTTTGATTCGTCAAAAAAAAATATATTACAGTATATCTAAACATTTTCACTTTAAACAGATATTAAAATAATTGCATGACATTATTTATAAAATAGAATAAATTATTTAATTAGACAAATTATAAAGTTTGTTTATAACACATTAACCCAACAACACTTAAGAATTCTCAGAACTCACCGAGAAATTGTATTTTTGTAAACAAAATAATTCTCGAGACTCGCTAGCTAGATTCGAGAATGAAACGATGTAGTACATGCGGTCTATTCTGTACTTCGCGACTATCCTTTTTCATATACCTCTTTTTCTATACGCGGTCTACTTCTTTCAAAATGAACTGACCGGCACCAACATTGCATTAGTATTGGTGCAATTTTATGTTGCTTATATGTGTTAGTTTTGAATTTTGGCTGCACTCACTCCCATACTGTGCCCATTCTTGTTTTAATCTCTATTCTTTTGGTTCAACCATCTGCTAAGTTGGCAAGAGTGGCAAAGTAAAAATGAAAAACAAAAAACGTAATAAGAAAGTTTTTCGGTTTTCCATTCTTTCTATTTGTGACTTCGGAGGAATTAACATCGCAACATGGTGAGTTGTTATCGTTAAATTAATACTTTAGATATACTTGAAAAATATTTATTAAAATAAGTTAATTTAAATGTTTTTAATTTCTAAATTTGTGTGAAGTGTTGTAATTTTATTTTTTTAAGTTAAATGAAAAAAAAAATATATGGTTAAGGTTTAAAAGTATAGAAATATGGTTTTCGAAATTTGTATTTCTTTTTTTAATTTGTTCTAAATTTAGTAATTCCAATGTTCTTAAACAATAAACACTTACGAGAAATTAGGACGATTTTTTTTTAATTTTTAAAATATATTTTTCACGTGTTTTACTTGTATCTATATCGTCCATAACCTGCAAAAAAATTTTCAATCACTTCATTCAATCAAACTAGTTTATAACTATTCTTTTTATTAATTTTATGTAATACAATACATAAATTAAATAAAATTGTCTTTAAATTATCAGTCTCATCGTAAATTTTCTGCGCCTCGCCATGGTTCGATGGCATTTTATCCCAAAAAACGTTCTCGTCGTCATCGTGGGAAGGTTAAGGCTTTCCCAAAGGATGATCCATCAAAACCAGTACATCTAACTTGTTTCATCGGTTACAAAGCTGGTATGACACATATTGTACGTGAAGCTGATAGACCAGGATCAAGTAAGT
Source organism: Anthrax anthrax (assembly GCA_963971155.1). Classification (NCBI taxonomy): domain Eukaryota; kingdom Metazoa; phylum Arthropoda; class Insecta; order Diptera; family Bombyliidae; genus Anthrax; species Anthrax anthrax. The sequence goes on from OZ020118.1 coordinate 21,222,403, forward strand.
GCAGTGCATTGATTTCATTAGATAAGAATAGTAAAAATATTAAAATGATGATACAAATATGTGTACAAATGGTTAGAACATTATGATTAACAATGATTCTAAACTAGGGCGGACTGATGAACTTTAATTCCGACTAATTTAAAAAAGGAATTATAAAATCAGTGTTTAACACAACCTATTTAATACATTTCAGAAATAAACAAGAAAGAAGTCGTTGAAGCTGTTACAATTCTAGAAACTCCACCAATGATTATTGTTGGTGCTGTTGGTTATATTGAAACACCATTTGGTATGCGTGCTCTTGTCAATGTTTGGGCACAACATCTATCAGAAGAATGCCGTCGTCGTTTCTATAAGAATTGGTTTGTATTTTATAAAAATTTATTTTACTATCTTATCAAATTATCCACTCAATTATTTCTTAAATATGATGAAACGATGGTATCAGAAATTTTTAATGAAGACAAAACTTTTTACCATCACGCTGCCTTCCTTCTGAGAATTTTAAACAATAATTAAATATTAAATTTGCATATACAAAAATCTAATTCAGAAATTTAGCTCTTTGATCTTAAGAAGAGAGCATTTATATTTAGTCATGTGAGCTAATTCAATTTGAAAGAATTTTGGGTGAACATGACATTAGAGAAGAATCTCCGCTCGACATATTTTCGATGAGGTTCTTTTCCGGTTTTTTCACAGATTTTTTGTTAGCAAATGTGAAACACGTGCTTAGGAACTATCATCATGGACATGATTTTGTCATGTTCTTCAAATTTCCAATAATGTCACTTGAATATTTTTAAATGAATTTTATACAAAAACAGGTACAAGAGCAAGAAGAAGGCGTTCACTAAAGCAAACAAAAAGTGGACTGAAGATTTTGGCAAGAAGAGTATCGAAAATGATTTCAGAAAAATGATACGCTACTGCAAATCAATTCGTGTCATTGCTCATTCACAGGTAATTATTTTGGAATTGAAAAAAAAAAAAAAACGCGACTATCCTTGGCATGGAATTCATTTTTCATGTCAAAAATCGTAGAACAATTATACTCTATTCATGTATGGTTAGTTCTCACAATAAGGTCGCAGATTAAATTGCCCTTCGGGTGGCAATGCACGATATATTCCATTAACTATGCGTAGTCTTTCTGACAATTATCGCTCAGTAAACCATATCTGGCACAATACAACAAATATCTAAATATGTCTGTTGATAATTTAAATAAGTTGATAAAGTTAAAATGATTTATTTGCATTTTCTTAGATTCGCTTAATCAAGCAACGTCAAAAGAAAGCTCATATTATGGAAATTCAATTGAATGGTGGCACTATTGAAGATAAAGTTAAATGGGTAAGGGAACATCTTGAGAAACCAGTCCCTGTCAGTCAAGTTTTTGGTCAAGATGAAATGATTGATTGTGTTGGTGTTACCAAAGGTAAAGGATTCAAAGGTGTAACAAGCCGTTGGCACACAAAGAAATTACCACGTAAAACACATAAGGGTCTACGTAAAGTTGCTTGTATTGGAGCATGGCATCCAAGTCGAGTATCATTTACTGTTGCTCGTGCTGGTCAAAAGGGTTATCATCATCGTACAGAGATAAACAAGAAAATCTATCGTATTGGAGCTGGTATCCACACCAAAGATGGAAAGGTAATAAAATTTGTCATAAATAAAACCTTTGAAAATTTTCAAATGATGATAATCATGAGTAGCCGATAAAATCTCATTAATTGATACAAATATGAAAGTTAAATGATAGGACTGATAAATTTGAAAATTCAATTCAATTAAAATAAGAATTATGTTTTTATATACTTTATGACGAATACTGTAAGTATTTATTATTTTTTGTTCATTTTCTTTTTAGATTATTAAAAATAATGCTTCAACTGAATATGATTTAACTGATAAATCAATTACACCAATGGGTGGTTTCCCTCATTATGGTGAAGTTAATAATGATTTTGTTATGTTGAAAGGTTGTTGTATTGGGTCGAAGAAACGTGTTATTACATTAAGAAAATCACTATTGATCCACACTAAACGTTCAGCACTAGAGCAAATCAATCTTAAGTTTATTGACACATCATCTAAAATGGGCCACGGTAGATTCCAAACACCAGCTGATAAATTGGCATTCATGGGACCACTCAAAAAGGATCGTATCAAGGAAGAACAAGCAGCAACATCATAAAATTAATATTATATTGATTTCATTGTAAGATTTTGACAATGTTTCTACCACATTTTTGAATGTGATAAAAATAAAAATAAAGAATTTTTAAATTCTTTTTAAAACAAGACATTTTTTTAATTTAATATGTTAATTAAATTTATTTATTGAAAACGCATGGTTCAAGTTGTCACAAGGGTATGAACTGTAAAATTAAAAAAAGTCGAAAAGTACGAAATAATCTTTATTCAGAAAATTAAAGAGATTTATAAATAACATAAACATAATTCAAGGCTTTATTACAACAAAATCAAAATTAGAAATAAAATCACAAGTAAGAAAATTAAAGTAAAATATTCCATTTTGTTTATTCCTTGAATATATCTTCAATAAAAATGTTAAAATTGTCGAATTCATTACCAAAATTTTGTTTAAGTACAGGTATATGTTGCTTCATTATCATTAAAAATTTAATTTCATTACGAAATTTTGAAAATATTTGTTCATTTATAAAAATACCATCATAATATAACATTTCCCTATCATTTGTTATTAATTTTTTCAATTTATTTTTATTAAAATTATTTTCATATGTTTTAATATATTTCTCAACTTTGTTTAAATCATATTTCATTGATTTTGAACAACGCGTACGTTTTTTATTCTTGTACTCGTCGGTATTATTATTATTTCGTAATAATTCTGTTATAAAATTTTCATCATGTTTAAAAATTTTTAGAACATTTTTTAATGAATATACATCACAGCATGACTTTAACGATTCTAATAATAAATATAAATATTCATGACGATATATTTCACTTTTTTTGGTTTTTTTATTTAAATTTTTATTTATAACAGGATATAATTTGATTTTATTATTGTCTTCAATTCTTGGTTTTTTTGATAACGTATGACTTGAATCAATATATTGTTGATTTAATACCGTTGATGATGGTAAATTTTCTTTTTCAATTATTTCATTATTTTCTTGAACTTGTCGCTTTTCTACATATACTGAACATTCAAGCCAACGTTTTTTATGAAAATTTCGAACAATTTTTTCAACACACATATCACTGGAATCTGGATTCATTTTACATAATAAATGATCGATAAATAAATATTTTATATAAGGGATATTTAAATATTTTACTACTGATATATATATTTCCATACGACGACCAAATTTATCTGAAAATAATATGTACATAAGTATGTATTGAAATTCGTTTTCTTTTTCTTTTATTTTTTAAATAAAATCAATAATCAATGATACAAACCGTCAATTGTATTAAATATAAATTTTGCAAAATTTTTGGTTTTTTGTTCAATATTTGGATATAAAATTTGATGAGATGATTCTTCACATAAATTCATCGTAACTGATAGAAGTGATATCAAGCGCTAAAATAAAAAATTTAAAAAATCTGTTTTTTGTCATTTTTATTAAAAACAAAAGAAAAATGATACTTACTGAAAATATTTTTATTTGATTATCTGGATATTTATAACCAATCATATTAATGAATAAATTTATTGTATTCTTAACTTTCGATGTTATTAAATTATACATTTCTAATTCAAACAATAATGATATTAATGGCCTCACATTGTCTTCAAACATATATTTTTGTGTATTTTTTGATGAATATCTTAATAACCATACAGATAGATCATGTTCTAATAAACGTGTAATAATATTTAATATCATAAACAAACGACGAAATTTATCATTACGTTTTAATGTTTTAAATGATCTTTTTGTTATTTCTTTTGTTTCCCAATCATTAAAATTTAATATTTCACTGCCAAATGTTTTATTATATAATTCTGAATAATTTAGATTTTCTTCTGAATTTGTATTTTCATGATCAATTTTAGTTTTATTATTATCAATTTCATCTTCTTCATCAAAATCATTACCATTGTCATCATCATCACCATCATTATCTTCAGACATTGTTTCTTCTAACATCATCAATATAAAATTGAATATATTCTGTTTAACTGATTGTGCATTTGATGTTAAACCAGTTAAATATAAATTTGTACTTTGTGGTATTAACAATATATTTATATAGTAATTACGCAGGTCATGCCAGCATGGTGGAAAATTTAAAATTATTGTACTTAGAGCGATCATACATTGGTTTAATATATATTTAACAGAATATATCATATCTTTTGTTTGGTTTATTGTCTACAAAAGAATAAATTAAATTTTAAAAATACAAAATTAATAATATGTGAGCATAAGTATAATTTTACTCACTAAAATCAATTGAATTATAGAAAAAACAGCTTCTTCACCAGGGAATTGATCTGTTAAGCACATATCTTCTATTATTTTCAACATGTGCATTGGACGATTTTCTACTAAAAAATGCGTTATTTTTGAACTATAATAGACATCAACTTTATGTGCTCCAGATTTATATTTTTTTGAATGTTGTACATGACAGAATTCTTTATTTTCTACACAATATGGAGTGTAATCAAGTTTAAGACGATCAATAACATCAATATATTTCGAACCAAGCACAAGCTCTAACTGCTTGTATTGATCAACGATTTGTTCAGGATTAGACATATCAAATTTTTCCAATTCTTATCCAATTATGGTATGATGAAACAAATCTTCTCCTATATTAATAGACAAGTTCTCAGTTGAATTCTCAAATACTGCTATTGTAACAACATTTCAGTTTTTATTTTTGCGAATACCTTATCAAAACTTTTTAATTTTAAACAAATCTAATTAAGCAACTGAAAAAAGAAATTTAAATTAAATTACTTTCATTACTTACAAATGCAATTATTGTTTTTATTAATAAAGTAATAAAACAAATATTTTCAAATATAATAACCAAGTTCATATAATTTTTATATGGTATGACACTTTAAAGTTTGAACCAAGTTTGAACCAAAAGAATATAGATACTAACGTACAAGAAGGGAAATTTAAATTAAACTAAAAAAACCAAAAGATACTGATATTTTCTAAGAAAAAAACAATACATAAAAGCATTAAAAAACAAAAAAAAAGTGCGTAAATAGACGTAAATACATGAAAATAAAACAGCTGTGTGTAAATTGTCTGTCACTTTTAAAAATTAACAGATTAAAAAAACATAAGTCGGGTGATTGTGATATTTGAAAATACCAAACTTATGTACAGTTTTTATAATTTTTATTCACAAAATAAATATTGAAATTAATGTTAAACAAAATATTTTGTGTCTTTTCATTTTTATGAATAAAATTTAATTTTTAATAAATTTGTTTACGTTTACACTCTTTACGTCTTTACGGTAAACAGAAAAACTCTTTACGTACGTTGTTTTTACGTGTAAATTGTGGTTGTAAACGCTGTAAATAGTTTACGCGCCCAACCATGGTTTAAAAATTCACGAGTTAATTGTCAAAAAGTACTAAACTCAAAATCCGAATCAAAAGAATAGAGATTAAAACAAGAATGGGCACAGTATGGGAGTGAGTGCAGCCAAAATCCAAAACTAACACATATAAGCAATATAAAATTGCACCAATACTAATGCAATGTTGGTGCAGGTCAGTTCATTTTGAAAGAAGTAGACCGCGTATAGAAAAAGAGGTATATGAAAAAGGATAGTCGCGAAGTACAGAATAGACCGCATGTACTACATCGTTTCATTCTAGAATCTAGCTAGCGAGTTCCGAGAATTATTTTGTTTACAAAAATACAATTTCTCGGTGAGTTCTGAGAATTCTTAAGTGTTGTTGGGTTAATGTGTTATAAACAAACTTTATAATTTGTCTAATTAAATAATTTATTCTATTTTATAAATAATGTCATGCAATTATTTTAATATCTGTTTAAAGTGAAAATGTTTGGTTATACTGTAATATATTTTTTTTGACGAATCAAAAAGTTTTAATTAAAATATTATTGAATAAAATTTTGAATTGTATGGAGGGTTTTGTGTTTACAATTTTTGAAGATAAATATATTTTTATCGTGTGCGATATGAATTTTAATCAATAATTTTGAATATTTAGATATTGTGTTATAGTTTGTATCTAATGTCATGTGAAAATAATTAAAAAAACATATTGTAATATTCATTTAAAAATCTTGTTCGAAAATCAAATTTTCACGTGTCTGAAAACTTGAGGGAGTTCCAAGAACTTCAAATTTCGTATACGGATAGGTAAATTTTATATGATTTTAAAACACCAGGGAGTTCCAGGAAAACGTGGTTTTTACAAATACAACAAACATGTGGTTCTACATTTTTGAGTGATTGTTTTCTTCTCTTTTTTTCAAATGGGATATGTAGAACTATTACATTTTGGCATTCATAGTGAATTTTTTTTTGTTTTTTAATGCTTTTATGTATTGTGTTTTTCTTAGGAAAATATCAGCATCTCTTTTGGTTTTTTTAGTCTAATTTAATTTTCGCTTCTTGTACGTTAGTATCTATATTCTTTTGTCCGAATCTCAAAATTCACTTTGAAAATTAAAATACCATTTTAGAACAAAATGAATTTTTGGAAATGAAATTTTTGAAAATTCAGTTCATTTTTCATTTTTTCTATTACAATTAAAATACCAACTCAGAAGTTTTGAGATGAGATATTTAAAGCGCTAAGCAGAACGAAATCGAAATCAGTTGATTCCACGAAATCGCCTTTAACGAAATCACTTAGTGACACAATAAAAGTAAAATCACAAAATTGTTTTTGATCGTATATATCGTATACGAGCTGTCAAATTAATCGCCTTCTCCGTTTTATTTTATTTTTCGGTTTTTGATGTTATGACTCAAAATATGATCATGTAATATAAAAGTCATACGCTTTTATTCACTCGATCCATTTAAAAATTTATTTAGTTGTCAAATTATCATCTATTCTCTTAATTCATTTTCGCTTAGGTTATGTTATGAAATAATGTAAAATAAATAATGGACAAAAATTCTTTTCAATTTATTATTTATTACTTACATTCGATTTATTTAATTTTTAAAATATTTTTGTTAATTTTTTCAACACCCAAATTGATGCATATTTTGATTTTACCCGATGTTTACTGCATGGCAGCGAAAGAAAATAAAAAGGCGAGGAAAATAAGAATATGGCACAAAACAGAATGTGAAAAAAAAGAAGAAAATTTGTTTACGATATTAGAAACCCGCTGGTACCGGGCTACCTGATACTCTCCTCACTTTCCCACGCCCTGTAAACTGGAATTATTGGAAAGTGTTCCATAAGTATTTATCGATAGTGTGCAAGTAGTCATTTAAAAACATTCATTAAAAAAATGACGCACTTGGAAAACATATGATTGTACAACTACATTCGCAGGTAATGAACTGGATTATAGCAAAAAATTTGAAAATCCAAGTATTCTTATGGGGCTTCAAAAATTTTTTTAGCCGATAGAGCGGTTCGGGCGATGAAAGAGGGGACGGCATGAATGATTGAATGATTTAGTACATTTGTTGGTAGAAAAAGGGATGTCGTTTTTTCGTATAAGAATATTCAAAATAAACTCGAGAAATTTTAAGCCATGTACTTATTATATATACATATGCATGTATGCATATGTAATAATATATTACATACGAGTGTTTGTAAATATTTTCATACAAATTTGGTATCTTAACTATAAATACCGTCATCCTAAACAAACATAATTTTCTTTCATAAGAACATTAGAACACAATTTTGTAATGGTTCGATCATATATATGAACTTGAATTAAAGATCAGAGACTAGGATAGTAATAAAAAATGTGTAATTTCAGATTAACATACATACATACATATATCGTACAATATTTCATATACATACATCACTTTTTCTTTTTCACGTCGATTTTTGTTCATATTTCACACTTTTCTTTTACTTTTTATATCAGACAAAAAAATATATACAAGTACGATCTATAAACACATAAATTTGTATACGGTCGAAAGATGTGTACAGAATATTGCACGTATGTATGTATATATTGTATTTATAATTAACAAAATCAAGTCATTATTTTATGGTACAATATTTGTACAGGGACATATATGACTCCACGTGGAGTGTATACTTAAATTACATACTTACGTATACGATATATAATGCATTCATATGATCATATTTTTATTTATCATTACCTAAAAAGTATGAATTTTGAATACCCAAAAATTCAAAATTTAACATTAAACCGATCGTATTCAAAATATATTGTATTTCTCATTCAATACATTACAATTTGAATTTACATTTTGTATTTCTATCCTCGTTTCTGATGTAATGAAATTTATGACCCATATGATCGTACAATTATGAAAAAATTATATTTGTTTAGGACGATAATTTGTTTGTTTAGGATAGAAGTTTTACACACGCATATAACCCCCGGATCAAAAATAATTCGGACTTGGTCAATAAAACTCAAAGTACAAGTCTATTCATTAATATTTATTTTTTCCCCTTCAAAGTATTCTCCGTCTGATGCAATGCACTTGTGCCACCGTTTAATCCAATCCTGGAAACATTTTTCGTACTCACTTTTTGGGATCGCCATAAGTTCCTTCTTCGATTTGTCTTTAATTGCTTCTATGCTGTCAAAGCGGGTTCCCCGAAGTGGTTTTTTTAAGCGACTGAACAAAAAAAAGTCGCACGGTGCGAGATCCGGTGAATATGGTGGTTGATGAATAGTGTTTGTTGAGTTTTTAGTCAAAAACTCACGAATAACCACGGCTGTGTGAGAAGGTGCGTTATCGTGGTGTAAAATCCACGAATTATTTTGCCACAAATCGGGTCTTTTTAGACGAACTGCTTCTCGTAAACGCTTCATTACGCTTAAATAATAATCCTTATTAACTGTTTGACCTGTTGGTAAAAATTCATGATGCACAACACCACGATAATCGATGAAAACGGTAAGCAAAATCTTTTTCTTTGATTGAGTACGACGAATTTTTCTGGGTCTTGGTTCTTCTGAAGCGCGCCATTCACTTGATTGTTGCTTTGTTAACGCATCAAACTCGTACACCCACGTCTCATCACCAGTAATGATCCGTTGAATGAATGCAGGATCAGCATTTACTCTGGAAAGCATCTCTTCAGCAACAATAACACGTTCTTGTTTTTGTAAAAAATTCAATGATTTAGGAACCAATTTCGCTGCAAGTCGTGTCAAGCCCAAATCATCACTTAAAATGCTTTGAATTGTACCAAATGAAATTCCTGTTTCAGTAACCATCTCTCTGATCGTTAATCTTCTATTTTCCAAAACCATTGATTTAATCAGATCAACATTTTCTTTGGTTTTTGATGTTGAAGGACGCCCAGGATGAATGTCATCCTTCACTGATTCACGACCATTTTTAAAACGACTATGCCATTCAAATGTTGTTGTTTTCGATAGAGAACTATCACCATAACATTTTTGCAACATTTTTAGCGTTTCAGTAGCATTAATTTCATTTTTTACGCAAAATTTAATACAAATTCTTTGTTCAATTATTTTTTCCATCGCAAAATCGAAAGTAAGCAAAAACTTGACCTAAACAAAGTGCTGTCAAAAAACAACTGATTGACATATATAGCTCGAATTTGGAGGAAATGTAAAAAACAGGTATACAAACATAAATACTAAAAGAAATGCATCTTAAAATATTGGCGGGGGTTGTACATGAACGAGTCCGGGTTATTTTTGATCAGAGTAGTATACGATAAATACATACATTACAAAATATTCTTATAAATATTGCGCATAATATGTACACTTAAATTACATACGCACGTATGTGATAAATATGCATACATATTCACATTCTATGCTGATTCATGGGTATTTTAGTGGGAACTGAATGATTTCTTCTGAAATAATATGTACACTTAAATTACATACGCACGTATGTGATAAATATGCATACATATTCACATTCTATGCTGATACATGGGTATTTTAGTGGGTACTGAATGATTTCTTCTGAAAATTGCTTGCTTTTTTTATACATTTCAATACATTTTCTTATTTCACACTTCATTTTTTGAATAAAACGGTAGCACTGGGTACTGATGCCAGTACCCAGGAAGAAAAATTTTTGAACGTCGAATTTGCACTGCTTGCTGTATCTCCTAGTTTTGGATTTCTGATTATAGATTGATTTGATGGATTAAAGGCAAGTATTTTTTGTATTAACTTGATGACAATATTTAAAATTTATGTAATTAGCATTTAATTAAATAATTTGATCATTTTTGTAGATCATTACAAAAAAAAAAGGCTGAAATTCCTTTTAGGACCAACCACCGATTTTTATGAAAATTGGTACATACACTATACTCGATGAGTCTAGTTGAATGGTGCTAGTCTCGTGGTGCGAATCGGGCTTATTTCGCTACTAGAGGGCGTTTAAAAAATTTTGTCTTTGTTTCATAAAATACGTTTTAGCTCGCGAACTGTCAGTCTAATGTCGTTAGTATGTTCAGAGAAGTGATAGAAAACCTTTTGTCCTTTCGAATGAGGTATTGGTCAAAACTGCACGTCAAATGGTTCGTGAGTTATTCGAGTTAAAAGTCAAAAGTTTGAGAAAATTTGTCAATTTTTTTCGAAATTTTGATGATTTTTAAAGACGCTGTTGGAAAAGTTAATAATATGTCGGGAAAAATGAAATCTCTGTTCGTTTTTCTAGAAGATTTCTTTTTACACAAAAGTTCTATCTCTTACATTTTTTTTTTATTAAATTTTAAAAATGCATAAGTCAAAGCAAATTTATCAAGTAAATTCATTTAATTTTGTACATTTTTTGTATAGTTGTTATTGTATAGTTGTTTGTTGTATATAGTGTTATATTAGGTGTATATAGCGACGAATTTATTATAAATAATATAATTTTGAGTTTTTTTAAATAATAGTATTTTAGTAATTTTGTAAATAACAGTAATTCTTTTTTGTTTAAAAAAAATTATTTTTCTTTTTCGTTTTTATTTAAATAACATTTTCTGTTGTAAATAATTTAAGTTTTTTTATAAATAATAGAAGATGTTATTAAATAATTAATTTTTTTTAGTAAATGAATTTTTGTTTTTATTTTATATAAAAGTAATTTAAGGATATATTCCAGGTAGGTTGAATGCTCCTCTCCGCGGAAATCTTTAGTAAAAGGCGAAAGATTTATTCGACACTGAGAGAAGCTAGAGTATTTTTGCACATATATGTATATACCATATATATATATATGTTACACATACATATGTATATATTATATATACTTATATTATATACATATACATATGTATATATATATAATATATATATAATATATATATAATAATATATATATATTATATAATATATATATATAATGTAATATATATTATTATGTATATAATATATATACATATATAGTATATGCATAATATATGTCTGTTTGAAAATTTTCGAATACACAACATTGTATATTGGGCTATTTCTTTTGAACTAGGTTATGAATTCGAGTGAATGTCATCAATTATTAAAGGTGAGACATAGATGTTTCTGGCAAAGCATAATGCATTACAATCGGATGAATACGTCTGTAGTTATTACTGTTCAAAGTATAAAAATATTGTTTTTCGAAGAAAATATAGTTATTGGGTCACCCTGTAAAATTTTTGTATGGAAAATTTTGTACTAATTGTGCAAAAAGTCGTCGGGTATCGAGGTCTTCAAACTGTGAAAATTTCATGAAAATTGGACAATAACATCATGAGTTATTCGAAATTTTCTGTCAATTTTTGAGATTTTCTTTCAATTTTTTGACCTTGAAATGACCTTTTTCGCGCATCTGTGATAAAATTTGAAAAAGGTGCTTTTGAAGTTGGTGCTACAATATATTCAGTAGCAATAAAGTGAGTAAGATTATAATTATAATCTTTCTTTTATTTGTTTAAGTTTAAATTGTATTTATTTTGTTTTCATTTTTTATTTTTTTCTTTTCCTTTCTTATATTTCTTAGATACGATCCAAGATTTGATGATGTATTTTGGAATAGTTCACGTTATTCAATGTTACAATATTTATATATCATGAGACACTATGGACATCAAATATTTACCGCCAATATATCGCCAAGATAATGAATCAGCTATTGATTTTGCGAATTGTGTTAAAAGTGTTATAGCTAAACAAGGTGATTTAGTTGATTTAGTATGGGATGGTCAATTAAAACGTATGAAACCAAAAAAAAAAAAGAATGGAAAGAGAAGCATCAAGTTGAATTTACGAAACGAATGAAATGAAATGAATAGACGAAGAGGAAGAAATATGAAACATAAATTAATTTATTAATTTGTAATTTAATTACATTATTTTAAAAAAAACAAAAACATATCATCTGTACACAATACAAACACTACATATTTATAAATCACGGATTTAAAATATAAAAAAATTTTTTGTTTATGTATTTATTTCGTTCATTTCGTATTTTACACGTCTCTGTGATTGAAGTTTCATAATTTGGCATGAATAAAATGCTAAATGCTCTTACCAATTAAATCTGGTATTGTAGTAGTTGTACTCGGAACATCAGATGCATTAAATGATTCAAGTAAATCAAAACTGGGTGCCTTATTAGTTGTTGACAAGGATGATGACTGATTCAAATTAAAATGAACTACACCACCCCTACAAGTATCATTTTGATTCTGATCATGTAAATGAGTTAAATCTGGTAAAACACTGACATCTTGTTTTTTAAATATTGGTGGTGGTGGTGGCGGTTTGGTTGTTATACATGGTGCTGTTGTTACAGTTTGGGGAATTGATGATGTTTTTCATTCTACTTTCGGTTTTGTGGCTAAAAGAAATCGAAATTTATAAATTTCAAATTTTATTAATTTTTCCTTTAATTAACCTACCAAAATTATCAACCATTTCATCGTATTCTAATTGTGAACCAAATAATTCTAATGCATCACGTTTTAATGATACTGATTCCTTATTTGGTGGATATTCCTTATTACGACCATTAATTGAAATTGATGTGTTTGTTCATTAGATTCTGGTAAATCATCTAAAGAACATACCTGAGGGTTTATTAACTAATTTCGAACTTATTGCCTTTTAACAACTGATGTTGATATTTCCTTCATTTTTTGACCTACACTGGTAATTTAATTTTTTTTCATTGTACATCACTATCATCTAATTCTGTTGTCATTTTAGTTTGTTGAATGGATGTAATAAATTTTTACAGTCAATTGTCGTAGGAGAAACAGGGTTTATAGCTGGTTAAAAAATAGATTGTGTTGATGATGTTGTTGTTGCTACTGCTGTTGTTATTGTATCTATAGCAGTATCAAGAGTTGCTACATATATTCGAATAAAATAGATGTTTATATTGCTAATTCACTTTTAATATCATCAATGCTCGATTTTGCTAATATAGAATAATAATCAGCCGACAACGCTGGTTCACTCTGAAATTCATTGAAGCAATAACAAAATGAGTGATGAATAAAACACGGGTATTTCACATATATTTTTATATTAATTTTCAGAAACATAACTTACTGAAATTATTGTTGATGAATTATTTGCAACATCTTAATTTCCTACAACTACCACTGAAACCGTCTTCATATATAACATGATTTTATCCATTCAGCTGTACCATTAAATATTTCTTGTTTATAATCTTCTGAAAAATTTGCTAATTTTGAACAAGATAACGCGCCATATACTCCTCTAAGATTAATTTCACCATTAACATGTAAACGGAATGCACCATTTGGTTCACGAGCAGAAATAAATTATTATTATCATTATTATTATAATTTTTGAAATAAATTATTATTTGTTATATAATAATAGTATACATACTATTTATTACTATTATTATTATCATTTTTATCACTATTTTTTATTACTATTTTATTAAAATTAAATCACAAATCACAAATTCACAAACCAAAAACTCCATATAAAATACACTACCAACTGACAGTTTGCAGTTTGACATAACACCTCTATTCATGTAATTTTAATTATAAATCAAAATCATACGATAAACCTTCAAACAAAATTAATCTAGTTGTATTTTTCTATTATTTAACTTTTAAGAAAAATAAAATTTAGGAATTTATACAAACATACATAATTATATTTAAAAAAAATTTGGTTTTTTAACTTTTTATTTTAAATGATAAAACTGTTATAAATACTTTTTATTGTGTAGTCAAAATGAGATACAATACAATCACATAAAATTCAAAAGTGCGTAAAATCAAATTAAAATTTTGAAGTGTAAAAAGTTGAAAATTAAAAAATAAAATTAATAAAAAGAATAAAACAAAAATAAAAGAAAAGAAATGTTTCGTAGTCGTAGTTGGTTTGGGGGTGGATGGAATCGTCCAAAAAATCGTCTATCATTAGAACATTTAAAATATTTATATGGGGTTTTAGAAAAAAATACAACTGTATCAGAAAATAATCGTGGTCTATTAGTTGAATCGTTACGTAGTATAGCTGAAATTTTAATATGGGGTGATCAAAACGATTCATCAGTATTTGAGTAAGTATATATATTATACACTTTTAATAAACATTTTATTATTAATCTTTTATATTGAAGAAATTTTTTTATCAATTTTAATTTAGTGCATTCTGTATTCTGTATATCATCGTCATATTTAGTGCAATGTATTGATGCATAAATAAATGCATTGTGACGCCTTGTAATCTGTTTGACTTAAATTTGAAAACATAAACAAATTAGATTTGTAAATAAAAAATAAAATTTATATTATTTTTGTATTAATATCAAATTAACGATTTTAATTGTTGCATACAAGCTGGTATAAGTTATTTTTTTAAATTTTATTTTTATTATTTGTAATTATTTCATTTATTTCTGATATTTTCCATTTAATATTTTAATTACAATTATTTAACCCAAATAAACAAACATTGAATATAAGACTACGTTTTAAACTCGTCTGTGATGCATAGTACCAAAGTACCTATGCTTTTTTATTTCATATCCGCTGTATTACAAGACTTATATTGCTATTTATTAACCTTGAAACACTTTTAATTAACAATTTAATTAAATAGTTGTTAATTACAATCAAGATTAAAAGTTTCTATTTTACTGTTCCTTATATTAAAAAATTACGATTTAACAGTATTTATCTGATAATAATTTTTGTTTCTTTTTTAATTTTTTTAGTTTCTTTTTAGAAAAGAATATGTTATCATATTTTTTACATATTATGAGACAAAGAAGTGGTGGGTCAAGTTTTGTTTGTGTTCAACTACTACAAACATTAAATATTTTATTTGAAAATATTCGAAATGAAACATCACTATGTAAGAAATTCTACTATAAATTTTCCATTAATTTCCATAATATTGAAATTTTACTTCTTATATTTCCGTTTATTTATTTTCTTTTAGATTATTTACTAAGCAATAATCATGTTAATTCAATAATTGTACATAAATTTGATTTTTCTGATGAGGATGTAATGGGTTATTATATATTATTTTTAAAAACTTTAAGTCTTAAATTAAATACTCATACAATACACTTTTTTTACAATGAGGTAAAAATGTTGAAACAAGAAAATCCTTTTGGTATAAAATTATGAAAAATTGATTTTATTCTTAATTTACCCTTTTAGCATACAAATGATTTTCCACTTTATACAGAGGCCATAAAATTTTTTAATCATCCAGAATCGATGGTACGAATTGCAGTACGTACAATATCATTAAATGTATATAAAGTACAAAATACTAGCATGTTGCGGTTTATTCGTGATAAGTATGAATTTTTCTTAGTTTGGTTTCTTATTTCAATTTATAATGTAATGTAACTTCTTATTTTTATTTTTAAAGAACTGCAGCACCATATTTTAGCAATTTAGTATGGTTTATTGGTAAACATATTCTCGAATTGGATTCATGTGTTCGAAATGATACAGAGTGAGATTTTATCAAAAAATTTAGTTTTTATATATGTATGTAAAAAGATAAATAAATTTTCTTTATTTATTTCAGTCATCAATCTCAACATCGTCTTTCAAATCTAGTTGCTGAACACTTAGATCATTTACATTATTTAAATGATATATTATGTTTGGAAATATCGGATTTAAATGCAGTACTAACTGAACATTTATTACATAAATTATTTGTACCATTATATATTTTTTCATTAACACCAGCGCCACTACCATTATCAATGGCTGTTGTTGCACAAAATTTAGCAGCCGTATTAAATAAACCAATTGATATTGATATACAAGAAATGAATAACCCACGTGTATCATCAGTTGTTGCATTATACTTACTCTCTTTAGTGTTTCTTGTAATTACACATGGTCCACTTGTACATTCGTTGGCATGGGTTATATTAAATGCTGATCATAATGTATTTAAAGAAGGTGCAGCTGAAGTATTAAATGCATACATTGAAAGACGTGAAGCAGTTACGTTAGGTTTTGTACAACCAAGTGAAAGTCTAGAAGAAGCATTAGATACTGTTACTGCATCTGCGTCGTCAGTATCACTTGATCAATCTGATGAATTAAATAGTGAATCATCACCAGATAGTAATAGCCAACAACAACATCATGGACAAAATAGTAGTAATAATGAACGAGATTCAATTCATGATAAAACATGTTCAACAGTTAACAATGGTTTAGAAAAAGTGAATATTACAGATGAAGAAAAAGAAAAAATTAGATTATTGGGCACAGCACCATCATCATCTAGAGCGACAGGCAATAATGCAAATAGAAATAGAAGCGGAAATATAGAAGGCGAATCAGTTGGTGCAAGAACCGGAAACGTTCCACGTCCATTTCTAGATATGATATTACATTCATTAGATTGTACAGAAAATGACTACTTAGCATTATTAGGACTTTGTTTAATTTATGCCCTCGCCAACAATAAAGGTAAATTTATGAAATAAAATAATAGAATTGTCGTCATGTATAAGTGTACTACATACATATGTACATTTACTTGATAAATATTATTTTCATTTTTTAATGCTAACCGTATAAAATTGTTGTTAAATAAAAGATGGTATGTAAAGTGGATTTAATTTTCAAGTGACTAGTACTGCTTCACATTTATAAATTATATAGAATTCTATAAAATCTTGTGTATTTAATTTAGACGCATTCTTGTATATGTATAATAAGATCTTTATTTCATTGTGTATAGTTTTTTATTTCAGTTAAAATTTTGTTAACAATGTACATTTTCAAATTTGTAAATAATTCTCCGTTTTTCAGGTGTTAGTTCAGAATGGTTACTACAAGTTTTAAGTAAATCACTTAAATCTACAATAAATTATAAAACAATTTTAATTGAAAGGTTGCTAAATGTGATTAGCTTATCAAGTCAACCATGTATGTAATAGAATTACCTACTTGTGAATTTTTTTAAAATTGTATTTTTTTAAATTTATATTTTGCAGCTTGCCGTATACGGCTTATAACACTAGAGATTACATTAAATTTATTATCACATTTTGCTAAACCAAACTCAAATGAATATAATTTAACTGATTCACAACAACAAATGTTATTTGCATCAAAACAACTATCACAAAATGTATTAAAAAATTTTTATAAATCTGAAGATATATTTTTAGATTTATTTGAAAATGAATATAACGAAATGCAAAAATCACAACTAAATGTTGAATTTTTATGCATGGATTCGACAATATTATTACCACCAACTGGTACACCATTAACTGGTATTCATTTTACAAGACGTTTACCATGTGGTGATGTTGAAAAAGCAAAACGTGCAATTAGAGTATTTTTTTTATTACGTAAAAAATGTCAAGAATTTTTAAACGAAATTGAAACATTATTGCCATTAACAAATTCAAATAATTGTGTTCAATTGGAGAATATTTTAGATTTAAGTAAGTAAAATTGAAATTGATTTTTTCTTTTATTTTTCTAGCAAGATATCTTACATGTTTAATTACAGATAACAGTGATTTAATTGCTTGTACTGTGTATACTAAAGATTCAACAAAATATCGCCGATTTTTAGTTATTGATAATTTACAATTAATTTTGGTTGAACCAGATTCAAAACGTTTAGGTTGGGGTATTGCGAAATTTGTTGGATTTTTACAAGATGTTGAAGTTAATGGTGATAAAGACGATTCAAGATGTTTACATATAACTGTACATCGTGGAGGTGTTTCAAATAATCGTACACCAATATTATCAGCTAAATTTTTATTTGATGATCATATTCGATGTATGGCAGCTAAACAACGTTTAACAAAGGTGATTTATTATATTTGTAATTTTTTATATTTGTAAGTTTAAAGTATGATTTCTGTAGGGTCGTAGCAAAGCAAGACAAAAGAAAATGTATCAGATAGCTCAATTATTAGAAATATCTGGACAAGTTGATTCACCAGTTTTTCCTATACCTGGTCTTAGAATAACAGGAACAGGAACTTGTACAGCAAATACAACAAGAATATCAAGGGATAATCGACCATTATTTTCGACAGTAAATCGTGTACCTGGTTTTGCAGCAGCATTACGACGTGATAGTATACCAAGTGGAAGTGTTAGTCGTGTACAAATAGCCCAAAACAGATCAATTGAAGGGTAAGAAAATAAATTTAAAGTCATGATTTTTGTTTCTTTGTTTTATATTGTAAAATGGAAAATTTCATTGTTTTCCCTATTTACGTATGTACATATGTACATGTGAATACCGTAAAATTACTTACATATTTTTTCAGTTCCTAGAAAATTAAAGATTCTATTCTTTCATTTAAAAAAACTTATGTTCAATACACATTTACACCAAAAAGCTCTGTTCCTTAAAAACAAAATAAAAATAAATAAAATTTAAAAAAGATAAAGATAAATTCTTAACTAGAATTCGAAGTGAAAGTGCTGGCGGTAATCGAACACAAAGACGTAATTCAAATTCAAATAGAATTCGTTCATCAACGTCATCATCATCAGCGATTGCAGCAAACTGTAATAGTAATAATGGTGCAATACCGTGTGAAAATTCACCAAGTTCACGACGTAGTTATAAAACACATTCTAGGGAAAATTCACGTAATCGATCACCACGATCATCAAATCAAGATAATAGTCCACGAACACAACGTCCGAGGTACACATACAAAAACAGCTTTACATTTATTTATATTATACAAAATTTCTGCATGCCCAATATCACTAGCTATAAACACTACTAAAATGCAATTAATACATTTTTGTTTTATAGCTTTTTCTTTGTGTTTTTATCAAAATATATTTCAAAGTCATTTTAACAATGTACACTACCCTAATAAACTTAGTTTGTGATTTTAGTTGAAAAATTTTGAAAAAGTTATTTTGTAATTTTCCTTTCATTTAAATAATGAAAATATTTTTTTCTGTTTTCATTATTTTACAGATCTGAAGAAATACCATTAGAAGATTTTCCACATTCACGTAACTCGAGTCCAATGTCACGCGGGTCATCAAGTACTACATCAAGATCAAATACTCCTTCACGTAATATTATGAATGCAGCGGTTACAACTACAATTATATCTTCTTCACAATCTGCGTCATCATCGCCAACAATGGCACACAGTGGTAATGATACGATGATTATAACTAATGGTAGTGGTGGTGGAAATACAATTTTGAATATTTCATCACGTGAGCCACAATTAATACAAAATGGTACAGTCGTAGCAAATGAAGCATTGTATACACCATCAAGTTCTGAAGAAACTTCATTTATAGCTGAACGAAGAGATAAAGAACGACGAAAGGGAAAAGTTGAAACCGTCTAAAATTTAAAATTGAATTAATTTTCTTTTAACACGTAAAAAAAGTGGCTAGAATTAAAAGAAAAATGTTAAAGGAAAAAATATTGTCTTACCAGTAATTACTGAAAAAGCATGAAAACAAAGTAATAACAGAGGAATGACGAAAGAAAAAGGAATAGTGAGATTTTTGTAAATGTTATTTTATAGAAATGTTTACCAAAAAAAATTGGGTAAATGTCTAGATATGATGCCACACGGTCGCTCGAGGGTGCGAGTGGGTTGGGGAGATAGAGGGGGTCGTGTACAACACTGATCAAGTGTTTTCTGGTGCTGATCGGAAAAAGGGGCCACAGGAAGAGGGGATAAAAATCGAATTTTTAGTGCTTGTATTTATCAAACAAGATTATCCGTTGGATATTTTTACGACGGCTAGAATTTCATCGTATTCATGAACGTGAATAAAAATTATTTTCGAACTTTATTTTCGAAATGTCAAACACATCAGCTGATTGTTATTTATAAAGAAATAGTAGATAAGAATAGATAAGTTTATCAATTTTTGCTTCTGTATTTGAATAAAACTCAAATAGTAAGGTTATGTTTGTAGGATATTTTTACGACTACTCTGAGGTTGTCTAAAAAATATCTTATCCAGGTTGGTGAATACAATTTATCTCGATCTAGGGATAATCTTGGTTGATGAATACAAGCCTAAGTGTTTTAATGATCAAATAGTGGCTAGTAGAGGGGGTAAAAATTAGTGGTCAGGGCAGGGAAAGGTTCGAAGAATCTATCCCAATCACCACAATTCAATCAATCAATTAGAATCAATGTTGTGTTGTGACGGGGTGCGACGCCCACATAAAAAATGAATATTTTCAGCTTAAAATTTAATATTAAAACAGCTGAAAAAAAAGAAACCCTTTTATTAAATCGAGGATGATGAACTAGAGACCTCTTGTACGTAAATATCAATCATTGAGATGGTACATGGGTTGTGTATACGTCCGCAGGATCCCATGATAACCTCTAGGGCCTAGGCCCTATAGGTCCCTAGGTTATATCGTCTAGCATCTTATATTCGATAATATACACACTTGAAATTAGAATTTTTACGTTCATCCTCTGTCCTCCCACCCTTGTATCCTTAACTTTTAACCATCAAAGCATGATCACATTTAGCATCCCTCTATCACACTCACCCACTCACACGCCTCTTCGAACTCCCTCCACTCACTCACATGTCCCTCTGAATCAACCCTACACCCTGATCGCGCGCGCAGTCCGGGAGTGGTGTGCATGGATGATGGCGCCCCGGCGGGGTGTGTGAATTGGTGTGGTTGAGTCAGAGGGACGTGTATACACACCAAACAAGTGGTTCGGTGGCGGCGAGTAAAGCGGGCTCACGGAGAGGGAGTAAAAATGGTATTTTGATTGCATATGTACATACATACATAATATAATGAACGCATAATATACAGGTACATATATTATATATGTATATGTATATACATACAAATATGTATATATGTATATATATACGATATAAAACCCATGTACCCCCTCGCGATTGATATATGTATCTACGTTCAGGAAGTCTATCTAGTTCATCATTCTGTATTTAGTAAAAAGGGTTCTTTTTCAGCTGTTTGAATTTAAGTTTTAATTTAAACCATTTTTTATTTGCCTGCCGTACGCCCTCACCACCTATTTTTACTTACTTTTCCCCCTCTATTAGCCACTATTTTTAAAACACCTAAAAATTCGATTTTAACCCCTCCTCTTGTGGCCTGCTTGTCCGACCTTCACTTAAAAACACTTGATCAGTGTTGTACACGTCCCCCTCTATCTCCCCCACCCACTCACACCCTTGAGCGACCATGTGGCAGCACATCTAGACATTTACCAAAAATTGTTTTATTAAATAAAAAGTTATTGACTTATTTATTTTAGAAAAAAGTATTTGTTTTATTTTCTCAAACGAAGAGCTATTATTATTAAATACCTTGTTTGAATTTCTGTCACAATAGAAATAAATTCGGGAAAGTGTGCAATTTTAAGTATTTTAATACCTACAATATTACCTAAATTTTTCTTTTTCTTTCTCGTTTAATAGTCTTGAAGTAAAATCATAAGAACCAAAAAATATAGCACCACCTAAAGTTATCCATAGAACTCTTGGTACAATTCCGGCAAATAAACTTGAAAAAAATAGATTATAAAGAAAAACATTAAAATTGAAATGAATTGAAATATTTAAAACATTTTATCTTACCCTTTTATTCCTTGATTTTTATAAATCGAATTTAAAATTTTCATCATTGTTAAATTATGCATTAATTGATGATCAGCTAAAATAATTCGTGTTTTAGCAACATCTAATGGTGTTGTTAGACCGGCTGATATACCACCGGCTATAGCACCACATATAGCCACAGACCATGGTGTTAAAGCAGTACCTGTAAATTCAGTCCAATTTAATTTGAAATATTCCCATAATGGAAATTGTATAAACGAGAATGGTATTTCTCTCATAACTGTTGTTCCATATCCTCTATATATGCCATTAAATAATCCTTCAGTTTTATATGCATTCAATAATATGTGAAATGATGATAGATTTGATTTTAAATTTAATGCTTGTTTCCGTTGTTTTGCAATTTCAACTGGCACACGAATTAAGCAAGCAGCCTTATTTAATATAAATTAAGAAAATAATTTTAAAGATGTTGAACATGTATTTTAACATGATTTGATGTACTTACAATTTCTGCAATTGACGCAGAAAACATTTGAATTAAAGGTGATTGTTGTTGATTAGTATTTTGATTTAAATAAAATTTACATCCTTCATAAACGTAAAAAAATAATGCAGCTAAATAACAAAAAATACGTGATTTGAATAAATATTGTGTTTATATTTCATTCTTTTTCTCTTACATGTTGGTGCACTACCAGCTACAGCCGGAGCTAATCCTTTGTAAACTCCGCGAAAACCGCCAGATCTCCAAAAACCTCGTTCACTTTGTATTCTCGTTTTTAGTGTATCAATTGGAAATAGAAAAACATCAACTACCAAACCAGCAACGCCACCAGCCTAGACATCCAAAAATCCAAGGTACATTAAAACAAACCGATCGCTATTGATTAAAATTATAAGTGCTTACAATTAAAGAAGATATAAAATTATGTGATTGAGGAATGAAATTCGTTGAAGGAGAAACCTGGTCTATTTCCATTCTTATTTCAGCTTTAAATATTTCTTTATTTTATTTCATATCAGAATGACTAGATTTTTAATTACTTTATTTTCAGTAAAAATTTTAGATTTACTATACATAATTTAAAATGGAAAGTTGAACTAATAGGCAAAACCAAATAGATGAAGCAGTAACATTAGAAATGTCAAAATTATTTCTAATATATGGCCAAAAGAATATAGATACTAACGTACAAGAAGGGAAATTTAAATTAGACTAAAAAAACCAAAAGAGATGCTGATATTTTCCTAAGAAAAACACAATACATAAAAGCATTGAAAAACAAAAAAAATTCACTATGAATGCCAAAATGGGCTCTATCCAAGTACACCCGGAACGCGAGGACGCATTTTTAAAAATTTAACTTCTTTTTAATTGAAAGAGCATCAAAAAATAAAGATTTTGAGGGGCGAATTTTAAGGATACCATTACCCATGTCCTTAAAAAAAGCAAAAATCCTTTTTCGTCCTACTCGTTCATACGACAAAAATAAACAATGAAATACCACTTTATATATACCAATCGAAAGCTTATGATTCGTAGATTATCCTAAAATGCATAATTATAATAATCATTAAGGACTGATATCCTTTTTAATCCTTTTAATTTTTGACATTTTTGAAGTTCCGTCTTGTTTAACAGATGGCGCAGCTAAGATCCACAAACAGTATTATCATACCGAATTGAAAAATTTTATACATATTATAATGCATAATATACCATTTTATCGATAGCTTTCATATGGTCATTGTTATAATAATTTTTTATTATTGTTTGTTTAAAATTTGAATTTGAATATTATATCGATTATTTGTTTTCTTTTTTAGATAACAACAGTTTCCCAGATGGAAGTAGCTAAAACACAAAATCATCTTGAATATATGCGAGGACTTGATTTTGCATTACCTGCACCACATGTTCAATTATCTGGCATCATTTGTATGTACAATTGAGCCAGCATCGGTTAGTATTGAAATGATAACAAAAATGATGCAAACAAGAATGAACATAGCAAAATTGAATTTCTTTCATGATACGATTAAAAATATTCGTAAAGGAGTTTGTCATTTAATTTAAACAAAATTTAAGGAGATAAGAATCGTTCACATTCTGCAATAGATTCAAAAAGAATATGAAATTCGTACTGGTGGTAGCAGTACAGCTGAAGTTAAACTTAAACGAAATGATAAAATAAAATTAACAACAAATAAGGAATATGCAGAGAAGGGTCATAAGGATGCGATTTTTGTTGATTATGTAAATATTGTTGATGTTATTAAACCAAATAATAGAGTATTCGTTGATGAACGTCTTATTTCGTTGATTGTTAACGAAATTCAAGGTGATGCATTAATTCTTACAATTGAAAACGAATACTCGGTTCAAGAAAAGGTGTTAATCTACCAGTAGTACCAGTCGATTTGCCAGCTGTATCTGAAAAAAAAAACAAATCAGAATTTAAATTTGATGTTGAACAAGGAGTTGACATAGTTTTTGCATAATTTATTCGAAATGCACATGCATTTCGCGAAATCTGTTGTGCACTCGATGATGCAGGAAAAAAGCTTTAAAATCAACCGGATATGCATAATTTATATGAAGTTATTGCTGCATCTGACGGTGCCGTAGCCGTAGCACGTATTGATCTTGGAAATGAAATTCCACCAGAAAAGATTTTCTCGCTGCAACAAGGTAACTAAAAATAGTTTGTTTTTAATTTCTGTGTTTTGTTAATTTATTTAATAAAATTACAGCAAGGAAAACCAGTGATTTGTGCAACACAAATACTTGAATCAATGGATAAGAAACCACGTCTAACTCGCGCTGAAATTTCCGATGTTGCCAATGCAATCTTAGATGGTGCTGATTGTGTTACGTTTCAGGTGAAACAGCAAAGGATAATTATCCATTACAATGGCAAAAATATGCAAGGAAGCTGAAACTGCGCTTTGGCACAAAAATTTCTTCGCCATCTCTATCACACTATTCTGCCATTAATTTACACTGGTATGCACACCTAATTACAATTTTATTAAGCATTCATTTTGTATTTAATTTTGTATTGATTTTGTTCATAAATTAGAACCAACACTATCTGATTGGCTTAAAGATGTAGATGCTCGTGTACAATTTAGACTTCACTTGGTAAAAAGAATGGTTTTATAAAATTTGGAGATCCCAATATTTTGGATTAAAAATATTGTTTTTTATCAGGAAAATTGTTGCAATTTATTGCAATCACATGTAAAGTTTTAAATCATTAGATGCTGCTTTTATGTAAAGATTTTGGTTTTTAACATAATTTATGAATATTTTCAGGACGTGGTGGTTGAATATGTGATCAAGCAGCTAGACACTGCAAAAGGTAGATCATCATTAGCTGAGTATTTACAAATTATAACATTTAATGGAAAAAATAATGCGCCAAAAGTCTTAATAAATACTGGTGATAAAATACGTCATAGCATAAGGCGAGCATTAAATATAATTTAACCATTACGTATTATGTACAATGAAAATACTTATGTGAACAATATTTAAAATCTTATGAGGGTAATTCGAAAAACGTGTGGGATGCATTTACAACGTACACATGTTCATTAAATTGTAAATTAAAATGTATTATTGAAGAAGTTAGCGTTAGCAATTAGCGTTCTGTTATCCATCATTTATTAGATATAAATGTTGTAACAAAAAATCTTAAAAAAATTTATTAAAAGCACAGTTTTCTAAACATCTAAAAACTGATAAAGTATATTTAATGCAAAAATTAAAATTTGATTTATGTTAATTTTAAATTATTAACAATAAGTAGAATAAGTCTATAAAATAAGATGATTATGAATAAAAAGTCATATTTTAACATTTTATATAAAAATCTTTATTGTTTTCTCCTTCATTTCAGAAATCTTTCATTGTCTTTCAGTTATGTACATAGAAAGTGAAACAAATGTTTTAAAATTTCTAGAGTAAATTTTCCATGTTTCAATTTTTTTCTTATAGTAATAAAACGTTTCCATATGGACCTTTACTTGATTGATTTTTTGACTTGCTTATCTAATTTTTGTCCTAATCAAATTGGATTATCCAATTGGTATTCTTGTTCAAATATTATTTAGAAATTTATATACATAATTAATTTAGTTTTCTTTATATATTTCTCGATTATCCTTTAAAGATATATAAGATCAAAAACAGTCAAAGATATAAGATCAAAAACCATTGAGGACATAAGATCAAAAACCATTGAAAATAGAAGATCAAAAACCGTTGAAAATATAAGATTAAAAACTGTTGAAGATATAAGATCAAAATTTTTTATTTTCAGTTTTTTTGAAGTTGATGACGTTTATGATTTCCCTCATACTTGCCTTATAGTTTAAATTTTAAAATATGTATGCCTACGTATAATGTATATACTTACATAGGCTCAATTACGAGAATCTATTCGATAAAAAATACATAATAGAACAGAATCGATTTTAAGTCTATTTAAACAAAATACACTATATTAATTATTTGTGTCACAAATAAATTAATGATAGTACACCGTTTTTGATCATACCACATGATTAAGTTTATCATCTTGATTGATAGCTAATTTATACCATGCCATTGAATCTGTGTGTAATCTATGTGCTGTGTCGTCTTCGTGTCCAGGATTATAAATTGTATGTACATGTGTAATTTTCACCATAATTACTATCGAAATTACAAAAAGCACCGGATGTTTTCAACTTTAATCGAAAATCATTCGAAATACTCGTAAATACTTAATTTAAATAACAAAAAAACTACAGAACTACTTTATATACATATTATTTATTGAGTTGATTAAAAGCAACAGAAGTATGAAAATTGGTATAAAATTTCAATTATTCAAAACAAAACTGTAAAAAACGATGATTTCTAAAAGGACAATGACATAAATAAGAAAAAGAAAACATAAAACATCTCCATACATACGATATTATTAGATATTTTTATTTAAAAAACAGTTATAAAAATAACGATTAAATGAACAATAACATGACGGATGATAATAATAAGCACTTAATTTCTCAATAAATGTAGTTCTTTTTCTTTACAATTTTCTTTTCTTAAAAAAAAAAAAATAATAATAATAATAATAATCGTTTAACTATTTTATTAATCGATGAGACTATTTTCTTCACTATTGTCTTCTCTATTATCTTGGAAGTTACAAATTTCATCCCCGATGGATTATTCTCTGGATTTCCTTCATTTAAAATATTTGCTAAATAAAATGAAATAAAATAAATTAATGTTGATAATTCAAATTGAAAAAAATATATATATACATACGTTCTATATTGATTAATTGTACTAAAATCTTTGCAACAAAAAGTATTATATTAGGTACAGGATCCAATAATAATTTTTCAATATTATTTAAAACCATACGAAACAAATATATTATTGATGGATCGCAAGTAATTAACTGTAAAAATATGGAAAATAAAATGAAAATTTCAATATTTTTGAAAACTTTTTAAATATAATTAATGATAAACAAACCTTATACATAATATTTAAAAATGTTTATCTTTTTCTCCAATTATAACTTGATGCGAATTTATCAGCAACGAAAATCTTTATAATTGCCTCACGACCATTTTCATCAGATATTTGTACTACAGAAACTAACTATTTAAAGAAAAATTTAAAAAAAAATTGATAAACAACACTTATATACTCTTCATTTTAATTTTAATTTAAAAAGAGAAAATTTAACAGTGCTCAAGTTCAACTTACAGCATCTGCTGCTATTCCTCGTACACAACTAATTTTATCTTCTGAAAATAATGCTATTAAACTAGTTAAATATAACAAATTATCCTGTTTATTGATCGGTTCATACATTTTTATTAAAACATACTATATATTTGTTTAGCTAAATCTTCTTTGATATGCCAATTCATTGTATTGTCTACTTCTAAGCACATACCAACATTCGATAAAATTTTATCGTGCTTTGGTAAATCAACGGCCTATAATGTATAATAGAAATTTGAATATAATTGTCATAGAATGCTAAAAAAATTACGATACAATTTTAACTTCATCAATGCCTTTAAAGAATCCAATATAAATTGGTACAAGATCATTGGTTGCAATCTTTTTACCTTATATCTTTGCTAATACATCGATTGATGATGGAACTGTTTTTCTTACTTTCCAATCGAGATAATTGCACAAATACTGTAATACTGGTTTAATTAAATGCCAATTTCTAATTAAAAATAAAAATGAATAAAAGCACGATTATATAAAAAATATATGTATAAATATATAAATACTCACTGTTTTCCAAT
This sequence comes from Anthrax anthrax, assembly GCA_963971155.1. Lineage (NCBI taxonomy): Eukaryota > Metazoa > Arthropoda > Insecta > Diptera > Bombyliidae > Anthrax > Anthrax anthrax. Next base: position 21,250,994 of record OZ020118.1, read on the forward strand.
TGTTAATTCCAATTTAAATTTATTTCTTCTTCATTACATTCTAATGCCATTTCAACGTAAATTATATTTTGTTGAAAATTTGCTGGTATCTTTCCTCTTGTGATTAGATTATTATTTGTTGTTGTTGGTAATGAAATATCCTTTATACTATGATTTTGTTCTTTTTGTCTATATTCTATTGATGTTAATAAAGAAGTATCACCATGATTTAATAACTGATCTGATTCAATATATCAATATTTATATGAATTAAAATTTTCAAATGCATCATCATCATCATCGATAGTATTATCTAAAACAGCAGCATTATTAGTACTGTTATCGTGATAATATCGTATATTTTTTTCTTTATTATTATCATCATTATTATAATTATTATCCATATTGTTGTTGTTGCTGTTATCGTTTTTATTGATGCCACCAATTAATTTTACTATTGAAAATGATTTTGATATTTCCTCACAACTAATTTCTTCATTACATTTTCGTTTTTCATCAATAGCTTTTCTTACTATTAACGATAAATCAATTAAATCTGAATATTCATCTTTTTTAAAACATTTCGCTAGACTTAAAGCTCGACTTCTTCGTCGAGATCTTAATAATGCACATGATGATGATGATGGTGACGATTGTGTATTCATTTCATTATTATCGTTACTAAAATTATCAATTTGTAATGGTGATGATAAATTCGTTTTTGAAAACAGTTTTGAATAATACTCAATAATTCAGGATCTGATAACTCACTGAAAATGAAAAGAAAAAAATTTCTTATCAAAATATATTATTAAATGAAACAAATATACATACGTAAAATCTGAATCCATAGGATTAATGATTTTTAAATCACCATTATATGTACATATATGCTAATCCAATAAGACATGGTTGAGCAAATGTAGCCATAAACTCACCAAGAATCTAAAAAATAAGAAAATTTATCGATTAGTTTACGTATTCCTATAAAATATTCATATATGCATATACATACATATGTGTACATATTCTTCTTTTACTTACTTTATTTGTTTAGCTAATTCTAATACAAGTGGTGTTAATTTCTCTTTACGACATTGTCGCTTTTTTTTTCTCCCTGCTCGTAACGGCAAATTCGCGATTTCTTTCATTCTGTTAAAATTTACAAGTGCCGGTGTTTTTCAGTTTCATTTCTGAAACGCACCCCCTGTACACGCATTTTGCAAATTTTATAACAATATAAATGTGATAAATGTAATAAAATTTTTATATATTTAAATAATTTACAAAAATATTACAAATTAATACATTTAAATTCAATATTTACATGTTAATACATATATTGTTTGAAAAATTTTAATGGTAATGATAATTTATTAACACATGCAAAAAAAAGTACATAACATCCATTTAGAAAGGAAAAAATATAAACCCATGAATATTATTATATATTATATATGCGGGTATAATTGATTTAAAAAAAATAAAATTATTTGAATACTGTTAAACATTCTAAATACAGCTTCATTATCTGAGATAAGTTAAAATTGATGCAAACAATGAAAATTTGTATTGTACGCATCGATTTTAGAAGTAAATTGAAATATTAGTGTGATCTTACGAGTATGTGGAAATTGCTTACAATACAACTGCTTTAAAGGCATATAAAATTTTTAACTTATAAAAGGGATGCTCAATATTTTTGAACATGTTGGTATGTAAAAAGAAATAAAAAATAAATAAATTTGTAAAATAAAATTATCCATAAAATTTTGATTTTCTATTTTTATGTGTAATTTAAAAAAATCTTTGGCTATTTCACTTGTATTTCATTTTCTGATGGTCACTGTGAGTTACATTTAGTTTGTTTAAAACAGTCGAAGAAGCAGTTAAATTACCGCAAGTACTTACTTTATGTCATACTTACTTTAACTTTTACAACTGTCTTAAAGCAAACTTAAAGTGATATTTTCTTTTTTTCTATACTAATTTTTATACTATTCATTTGTTTTACTTCTACAAAAATAATATACTTTTTAAATTACTTTTATTTGAAGTACGTACATCTTTATTATTTATTTTGAAAAGTTTATTATAAAAATAAAAAAAAATTGGAAGTTCATTTTTATTTCACTAATAGAAAAGTTTAGAGATAAAAAGAATTAGTTTTCAATTTTTTTCCTAGAAATAGAAAATATTTGTCGTTTTTTTTTTTTTTTTGATAGGTTGTTATACAAGAAAAAACTCCATTAATTTTTTTTTGTATTTTTAAAACTTTTCCTTTATTTTTTTTTGTTTTATTTTAATAACTCTTTATTAACTTTTATTATATTTAGTGATAATAATTTACTTTTGTTTTGCTTTTTGTTTCTTTCTTCCTTTTTTTATTCTTTGACTAATTGTGATTTTTCTTTAATTATAATGTATTTAAATTTTATTTTATCATTTTCTATTATATCCTTTTATTATAATCTTTTTATATTTTATATATATAAATCCTTTTTTTTGGATATTCTTTTACGATTGTTACTAAATTTCTAGTTTATTTCTTTCAGAAATTTTACCGTACATTAGTATCATTAACATTACATTCACACAGTAATTTTATTCACATTTGACTTTTTTTTCTTTTTTTGTTTTTCACTTTACTTGGTTAAAATTCTGTGCTTTTTTTTCATTTTTGTAATTTCTGTAGGAAAAAACAATTTTTGATTTATTTTTTTTAATTATAAATTTACATTATAAGATTTTTTTTTTAAGTTACATTTTTCTTTTATTTCCGTTTTCTTTAGAACTTTATATAGTTGAACAGATTTATAATTTATTTTTTATTTGTGAATTTTTTAATAATAATTGAATGCAATTTTCTGTTTTCTTTACATTGTTTATTATAAGTATATAATTTTTTTTCTTAATTGAAAAATAAAACTTAAAGGAAATTTGTCTGTTTCTTAGAAAACAAAAAAAAAGAATTAATTAAATTAAAAATTTTTTTATTGCATTTATTTAAAATTTTTTTTTATAAAACATATCAAACTCATTTCAATTCGATGGAAAAATTCAATATTAAATGATTTTGATATATTCTAAGAAAATTTATTTTTCATTTATATAATCTATTTTTAAATTAGGATAATAATTTAAAACACTATGTGTTCATTTTTATTTTCTATTTAAAAATCCTTTTTTTTTCTCAAAAAGATTTTTATTAATTTTTGTAATTTTTTTAGTTTTGTTTTTATATACAATAAATACATTTTTTTTTTGAATTTTATTTTCTGTTCAGATTCAGTCTTTTAAAGAATTTTTATATATTATTTAAATTAAAATAAAAGAAAAATTTTGCAAATATATATACCCATATGTATATTTCAATTTTTAAATTAAAGGAATAAATTTTGAATTTCTAATTATATAATTTTAAATATGTATATCCAAAGTGAAATAAACTGTTTATCATTTAAAATTCTGAAATATTTTAAGTTTTGTTTTCTTCTGATCTCCATAGAAAAGAAAAAATTTTAACGGATTTAAAATTCTTGGCTTGTTTTTACTATGTGGTGTCACACTTTAATGTGTTAATAAGGTACAATAATAAAGTACAATACCGAATTAATAAGGTTTAATACCGAATATTAAAGATGAAATTTTAGTACAAAATTTTTTCGGTTATATCAAATATTCTTGTAATTGTAATGAAAATTTTAATTTTGAAAATTTTTGATTTATTCCATTTTTAAAATAACCTAAAATTTCAAATATTTTTCTCTATATTCATAAGATGACTTAAATGTAAATATCTTATTAGTAGTATAGATATAGCATTTCTGAATCAGGGGATGTGGTGGATGCTCACGTCACAAAGTCATTGATATTGTCTTGTCTAGGCGAAACAGCTATAAAACAGCTACAAAACAGGTTGAACAGCTATAAAATAGCTATGAAACAGCTTTAAACAGCTATAATTAATTTAAAAGCTGTTTTGTAGCTGTTTCAACCTGTTTTGTAGCTGTTTCATAGCTGTTTAAAGCTGTTTCATAGCGGTTTTATAGCTGTTTCATAGCTGTTTAAAGCTGTTTCATAGCTGTTTTATAGCTGTTTAAAGCTATTTATAGCTGTTTTATAGCTGTTCAACCTGTTTTGTAGCTGTTTTATAGCTGTTTCGCTTAGACAAGACAAGATCAATGACTTTGTGACGTCAGCATCCACCACATCCCCTGATTCAGAAACGCTATATTTATACTCCTCTTATTTAACGGAAAAAATGAATTATAGGAAAAATTTCAAGACAAATGTGTATTAAATTACAATCAAATACAATTAAGTCTTTAATTATTTAAATTCAAAATTTATTCCTTTTTCCACATTGTTTTTAAAACCTAGTTTTTAATATTTTTTCTGTTGTTTATTTTTCTAAAATGTTAATTATTTTATATTCCATACATTTTATTAATTAATTTATATTTTATTATTTGAATTTATTTTAATTTCGTTTTCTAAATTGTTTTTGTTTTTTTTCTTTCATAAAAAAGTGGTTTAATAGTTTTTTTTTCTATTTCTGTTTAAAATAAAAAAGAAACAATTTTGTTTTTAAATTATGAATACAAATTTTGAAATTTTTTTATATGTATATTATGTAATTAATTTTTATTTATTTTTATTTTTTTCAAATGTTACTTTCAATATCACTACATCTACTTTATGTATCATAATTTAGGTATGTATATGTGTTTATAATATATATTATGCAATGTTTCTATTATTTTTTAAAATTGTTATACTCGTATATATACCTTATATACGAATATTTTTTTCTTTCATATCTTTTTAAAAGTATTTATTAACTTTATATCATATAATTACATTATATGTATATATGTATATACATACATTATTTTAATATGTATACAATATCTACCTATGTTTATTTTTAACTAACGTATAATTTCTATGTATGCATGTATGTATGTATTATTAAATTTTTAATATATGTATATATTACAATTCATGTTCTTATATATTATTTATTTATTATAATTATTATTCTTATTATTAAATTACTTGTTTATACATACATATGTGTACACATTATGTATGTAAAAATGTATATATAGTTACTTTTTTATTCATTAAATTTATTTACAATTTTTTATTTACGGATTTGTACAAGTATAAAATTTTTTTTTCTATTTTTGTTTTTATTAATTTTCTAAACTTTCTTTTTTTTTCAAATTATTTTCAATTTTAAACCGTTTTTATTTTTATTTTTCGGTTGCTGTTGTTGTTTTTATTTCTCTTCGTTTTTATGAATATAATTTTTTTAAATTTATTTTATATTGTATATACATATAATTAATTTCATAATTTATTTTCTGCCTAAAAAAATATACATTGAAGTAAAATAAACTAAACTGGTTATGTTTATATGTGCATAATAATAATTCATTTTATTTCCTTTAATTATTTTTTTATTATTTTGTATGTATGTGTTATTTAATTTCGTTTTATTCATTTGTATATATATTTGTATATATTTGTATTAAAAAAATAAAAAATAAAAAAAAACTTTTCCTTTTTTGACTATACAAAATATACACGTGTATTCATAAAATAAATAAAATTAAACACAAAACAGTGTTTTTTGCTCTGTTTTTATACGTATATGTATTTAAATGTTTTTCAAAGTGATTATAATTTACATTTAATAGTTTATGAGCACACATTTGGGAATTAAAAAACAAAAAATAAATAAAACAGGAAATAAAAATAATAAAATAAGAAAAAAAAATTACTGAAACATGGGATTTAAACTCATTTATATAATTATTTAATTTTATAAAAATGTGTGTTTCATGTGAATTATATACTCAATTAAGTCCCATGATGGAGGCAATTTTTACTTTTGCCCTTTTTTCTTTCTTGTTTTCCAAGTACATAAAAAGTTTTATTGTACATACATTTATTGTGTAGATATTTATATTAAAAAAAAAAAAAAAATTATTTCTGTTAAATGGAACACACTTCCAACATTTTATAATGTTTGCAGATTTTAAATGTTTAGAATGAATAAGTTATTTTGAAAAATGAGAAGTTTTGTTAGTAAATTAAAATATTCAATTTTATTACAAATATCAATTCTACGAAACAAAAATAAAATGTTATAAAGTTTTTAAATGTAATAAAACCAGAGATTACGATCAAACTGATCATGGAGAAGTGTAATTATATATGTATGTATTTTGTTTGTAAGTTATATTCTTTGCAGATTTTAGATGTTTGATTTTTTCATACATTTACATACATTTTTTTTTAAATTATTGTTTTGAAGTTTTACCGTTATTTTTATTATTTTTTTTACGTTGTAGTTTTTATTTATCGATTCATTTATTATTGAAACAATTATGTAAATGTAATTAAATTTATTTAACTACATTACATATCCGGCATGTATTAATTTTAGTTCATTTTATTAAAGGATTAATTATCATATAAATTTATTATTACTTATTTTATATTTTCATTCGTTTTTCACATTTGTTTTACATGTTGTGTTTATTGACCAATCGATCATGAATGTATGCATGTTCACATACATACATATACCAATTATATGAGTATAATATATATACAATAAATTTTTCATGTTATATTAATTGCAGTATTTTGTATATTTAAAACCGTATTTGAACAATTAATTTGATAGTTGATGTATTTAAATTTAAAAAGAGCCTATTTGTCTTTTTTTTTTGGATTCCTTCTATTTTTATTTATCTCTTTTTATTTATTGTTCAATGAGTGCATGCAATTAGTCATTTAAGTTTTTCTGTTTTCCATAGATAATAATTTTAATTTCAAACATTCATACATACAAATTTTTTTTTACAATTAATAAATAAATTCTATATTTTTTATTTTTTTATTTTATTTTTTTGCTTTATTTAATAATTCTGTCTTTTGGTCCTTTTTTTCAATGGAACATTCATTCATTATATTAACGCATTGGCTCGTTTTATAATGAATTTTAATTATAAAAATTTATTTTTTTTCTTTGTCTCTTTTCTAATATTTATTTATTTTTCAATTATAATTTGGTTTTTAAATATATTTTTTTTAATGAACACTATTTCTATCATTTTAATCGAAAGAAAAACTTTTTTTTAAATTTTTGTTTTTTTTTTATATTTTTTACATTTAAAAATACATAAAAAAAATGATTGGTATAAAATTTTCAGGAGAGTCAATAATATTTTTATTTAAGAAAAAAAATCAAATTAAAATTAACAAGAATTTCAAGGAAAAAGCTCGATTATCTGTTTGCAAGTTTACATAAATTTTCAGAAATCATATATATATGTACACAATTTATGTAATTTTTTATTTTATGATTTATGTATTTGAAATGAAATTCTGAAAATGATTGTCTAATAGTAAGTAAAATTTCATCGTTTTCATTATATGTAAATACTAATTTCTCGGTAATATGAAAAAGTCAATTTAAAACGTTTAAAAAAGTTAGAAGGTTTTCAAATAAACATAATAACGTAATATTTATTTTGAAAAATAAATAAAGTTGCTGCATGTAAATAAAAAAAAATCACAATTTTATTGTTTCACTATTTTTTATGTACGTATATTCGTATATACGAACAATATAGACGTGTTTAGTTATGCCTGTATATTTTTCAATTTTCATTATAAATAAATGGCAGTTAAATAGAATTTATGTTAAATAAGATAAAATTCGAATAATGTTAAAATGGTATTTTTATATAAAATTTAATGTGAAAAATTGAATTTTGAAAAGTTTTTCTTTATAATTTTATTTTTTTTAATTTTTTTATCCTTTTTATAATATCAATGATAGTATCCATGATATATTACATAAAATTATGTTGCATTGTACCAACTGCTTCTACACCTTGCACACATATCTATATATGTATGTATGCATGTCTGTATTTTAATACATGTAAATTTGGGTTCTTGGTACACAGCATTGACGCTCTTGTTACCAATACACAAATATATGTACATATAGTATATAAAAGTAACACAATGTAATAAACATTTTTTTGCATTTACAAAAAGATATAAATAAAGCCTTGTATATTACACATGATACATTGTCGCAAATTGTAGATATACATACATACATATACCTATATATAATTTCATACATATCTAATTACAATAAACGTGTAAACTGGTAGTTTCAAGGTACTTAATATTCTTCCAATAGTTCACCAAAATTTAAAAAAAATAATAATAATAAAATGACAGTTATTTTGAATTTTATTATACACAGTACAATAAGAAGAGATAAAATACATGCCATATAGTATGTACATACATATATGCTTATCATATTAAAAGAGACTCGTATGTACATATGTATGATATGATTTTATATACTGAAAATAATTATATGTTTATGTAGAATTGATGAAATTTTAGATTTTCTTTTTATTATGAAAATTGAATAAATTATTAGTATGATAATAATGTGATGATGGTAGTATGTATACCTATGTACATACATGCATATATACATACATGTACATAATAGTGTAAACGTAAAGTATAAATACTTCCATATGTACATATGGAAGTATATAACGAGAATATACCTATATATATGTATATGTATATATCATAGGTATACATCATATATAATAATGAATATGGCAATTTAAACACATAGATATGAATGTGTATGTGTGAACACAAAATTGATGTATATTGTCAGCAAAATGTCAACTCAACAATTATCTGTTAATTTAGAGAAATTTATTGATGTTAACAATTTTATGGATTTTTTTTGTTTTTTAATTCTCTTAATGATACATACATATTTATAAAATAAAAATACATTATTATACATTATGTGATTTCAAATATTCATAAATTTTCAATTATTAATATTAAAAGTAAAATTTAAATTTGAATTTCGTTTATTTGATGTACACTGTATTTTCTGTTTATATGTTTTGTAACGATAAATTATTAAAAATTCTGTTAGCTTCATATATTTATTGACATCATTATAGAATTTATTTATTATTATTATTTTTTTTTTGAAATACTTTTTTTTATTTAACTAGAAAAAACTATAAATAACAAAATAATAAATGATAAAATTTCAAAAATATTTCAAATAAAAAACTAACAAATATAAGTAATTATGCGTGATGAAAAAAAAAGAAAAGAAAATTCAGTTTTTAAATTTTTTTTTTTATAAACATTTATGGTATTAGTATAGGTATGCATAAATTTAATTTTCACTTTATTTATTTTAATCGTTTCTAGAAATATGCATACATTGTATAAAAATTTTCATCCGCACACGAAAATAATTTATTCATACATACATTTTTTCCTGTTACTATTAAAATTCTACTTTTGAATTTTATTTATTTTATTTTATTTTTTATTTTTGTAATACTAAACCATTTATATTGTAAACACCGTCAATATAACAATTTTTTATGTAAAATTCATTAAATTTTTTAGTATCAAAAAAACTTTTTCTCTGTCAACATTATAAAAAAACTATTTATTTTAAAGTACTGGGAATATTGATATACATATACTATATGTGCGCTGTACATAATAATATATTTATAATACACATATACGTATGTATGTACATATGTATGTACATGAGCAGAGAAAAAAAAACTTTCCTTTTTAATTTTTCTTCATTTTTTTGAATTATAAATACATGTCGTACAAGTATACGTACATATTATCTTTAATATTGCGTGAAATTAAAAAAATTTCAATAATGTGGAAAAATATATACACATATACATACATATATGAAAATGCATATTATGAAAATGATAAATTTTAATGTTTTTTTCTTTATCAATTTTCACACAGAATTTAAAATGATAAAATAACTAAATAAAATTTCATGCATTTATTTACGTGTATTTATTGCATGGACGTGTGTATATGAGAAGGTACGTATTATTATATAGGTATACGTAATAATATACATAAAAATTATGTGATACGCTAGTATTTTGCATACTTGAATAATTACAATACAATTTAATTATAGTGTATGTACGTAATTGTTTAAAAAAAAACGAAATTCTTGGTTTTCTGCCCCTTTTTTTTGTTTTTTAATGAGTTAATTTTGGTCTGATGAACCACAAATACATATTTTAATACAACGTACATATACATTTATTTAACATTTAAATGAATGTGTATATGTATGTTATACATATACACACATTTGTAATATATATATATGTACAATGTATATTCGCTTAAAGCACGTACAATCGAATGTATTATAAACATATTTGTTAATAACAAAAAAAAAAAAGGAATTTTAACTTAAAATTTATTTAATTTAAAATAGGATATGTAGTTAAAATACTTACAATAATTAAAAGTTATGTAATGGTTTCTTTTATAAATGTCTTTAATAATATGGTATTTAACTTGGCAAAATACGTGGGCTTTTCTTCATGTATGCGTGTTTTTCGTTTGTTTTCTTAAGTAGAACATACACTGTACATGAACCGTGTAACAAGTACATATGTTATATGTGTATATAGCATCAATACACGCATTTTCATGTTTATATGCTATATAAAATGAAATGTATAATATGTCCATTCTACCACAGTACTCATTTATATATGCATGCATGTACATACATATGTATGTATGTAGGTATGTGTTAAAGCAATATCTAGAATAAACAATACATAAAATAATAATAATCACCTGCTGTTTCGGGTTTCTTTTATAGAGAAGCTTTTAAAGGAGTTTTAAAGTTTTTATACGATATATTCGGATATACACACTCGTACATAAATAATTTCTTTAAATATATACATACATATATACATATATTAACATTTTTCTGGTATAACATACACTTTAAAAGTTTTTGAAGAAAATAACATTTTTTATTATGTAGGTATATCTTAGTTGTATGTGAATATACGTACACAATATTACGTACACATGTATGTGTATATCTGTAATCTGTAAGTAAGGTTAAACATATAAGAATGAGGAAATAGGGATAATAAATAAATAAATAAATAAAAATAATAATAAAAAAAGAAAACAAGGAAAGTATGTACATACATATGTATAACATATGTTCGTACATAGAAAACCAAAATAAATAAAAGGTTCAGGTCATTCAGATTTCATTATTGCTACTATTATTATTTGTAATTGTAATGTATGTGCATTTGTATGTATATGTATAAAGAAAAGGTTCTACGACCTTAAAGCAAGTATAATTTATATATGTATGATATGAATATTACAAGTATGTGTATTAAGAATATATATCCCCATGAAATGTAAACGTATTAGTGTTTGTGCTGTTTGTACATACATATACATACATTACCTACATACATGTAATATGATATATAATAAAAAAGTTTATAAACATCAAAAAAGGATGTACATACAAGAAACCACAAATAAAAAATAATAAAAAAACTAAAAAACATACGTAATAAAAACATAAAACATGAAAAACATACAAAGTATGTTAAATATATAGTTTAGATATATACACACATATATGTACATACATACATATGTATATTGCAAATGTATTTATATACACACATTTGTCATATGTGTATTTAAATGTACAATATGTACATTTATGTTCGGCAACAAAAGGATCTTAAAAGAACATCAAACTAAAATAGAGCATCTATAATCTACATTATAGTATGTACATGTCTTATTTAAACAAAACTTTCGATTATTTTGAATTTGTATCATTTAAATTTTATTTTATTTATACGGTTTATACGTACATTTAGATTTTGTTTTTATTTATTTTTTCTTTTCATTTATTTTTTCCTTTAAATTTTTTATCTGCATAAAATTACAGACATTATTTGTGTAAAGATAAGTCTATATAATTTGTACAAGAATGTAAGTAAAATTTGAACATTTTGAAATTGAATTACTTTACATACTACAGTCTGTTTATCAATGATTATCAGTGTACGCCTTATTAAAACGTGGATTGTCATTTGAAGAAAATGAAGTTGGTTGAATTAGGTGAGCGTGGTCATTGATGTATGATATACGTAGAAAGACAAAAAATGAAGAAATTGAGATGATGATATGCACATACCTTTATTAGAAGCAATAATTAAAGGAAAAAGACATACTCTAATAAGACATGCACTGAAAATCGTTAATAGACAAACTATAAACATATATACATACATAAATTTCATGTGTATACATAATATGTATGAACCATTTATAAGTCAACTGAAAAAAAAAAACTCTTTTCCGCTTGTTTTGAGTTTTTAAAATTCTTTATTTTATGTTTTTCTTTGCATTTTTGTATACTATATAATCTTTTTTTTTTTAATAGTTTATTCTGTGGGCTATGGAATAGTAATATTTTATTTATTTTTTTTGTGCTTTTTTGCAAAAATAAAATTTTTATATGGTAAAAAAACAAATAACCCTCTATGTGGCCTAAAACTTACAAATGATTAAATATTTTATTGAACGTAAATATGATTTAAATGAAAGAAATAAAAGCAAAAAAAAAAAAAAAAAAACAAAAAAACAAAAAAAAAACATTTCTTTCTGATATAATATGGATCAATGAAATTAATTTTTTCTGAAAAATAAAGGAAAAAAATTTTTTTTTGTGGTAGGATAAATTACGTGAAAGTTTTTGTTTCGTATAAAGTTGTTTTATGAAAAAAAAAGAAAAACGAAAATGTTTTTCTTTTATAAATTTATTGGAAGTAATGCGTATCAATTTCAATAATATTTTATTGTTTTAATTTGAATTAAAGTAAAAACCTGTTCAATAAACAATAATGTACGGGATATACAACATAAAAATTTGTTTTTAGTCAGAAAAATGCCGGGGGTATTTGACTCTCCTTAAGATTAAAAAAAATATATATTAAAATGAAAAAAATTTTTTTTTAAATTTTTAAATTTTTTTTTATAAATATTTTATATCATATTCTTGAGTTTGAATATTTTTAAATAAATACAAAATAAATTTAAGAGTTCATATATTTTTTCTTAAATTTTTATTTTTGTAACATTTTTGAAATCAATTTTATTAAAGTTTTTTTCTCTTCAAATTTTCTTGTTCACTTTAATTTTCTTATATTGTTATTAAATTTTCATTACAGACATTATGTAATTAAGTAGTATCATAGGTAGTATGCTTATAAGATAAAAATGTTATAATACTTTACACAATAATATTATGTTATGTATATTTTTTTCAATTTATTTCGAATTTAATTATTTTAGTTCTTTTCTTAAAAAACAAAATCAAATTTATTAATTAGTTATATCAAATTTTTTTCAGTATATGTACATACATTTATGATGAGTATGAATTTTATATTATTTTTATATTTTATCGTTTTTCATCGTAATTTTTTATATAATATATCTTTTTGTTTAGTTCTCTTTTTTTACTTTTTGTTTTCGTTTTATTTATTTTTTTTTGTAAATGTTTATTTTTCATATCACAATTGAACATTATCAAGCTAATGTCACACTCGTAATTCATCCATAATATTTTGATTTTGACTACTATTATTCGTTTGTGTAGTTTGTTTCATACAACTTTTTTTCGTTAATGTGCCACATTGATTACCAATAATTTGTAATGCATGTGATGGTAACATAGTACCTTCAGGTACTGATTTTAAATGTTTTGGTGGTGGCGGTGCACGTTGTGGTATATCAGCAAATTCTGGTGGTGGTAATTGATGATGTTGTAATGCATGATGATGACCTAATATTGTTGTTGGATCTGTTTTTGATCGTATCGTTAACGTTTCAAGATCACCACATATATTATTTGGCATTTGACCATTTTCATTACATTTTTTATGATCCCGAGGCTCATTTAAACGTGTCTTATCACGTTGATAATAAACACCAGCAAATATTAATACATTTAAAATTAATAAACTACATCCAATTGCAATAGTAACACTTAATGCTGTACTATATGCAGCAAAACCATCTTCTTGTGGTGATGTCGTACTATGTTGTTGTTCATTGGAAAATGCATCATCATCGGTTGATGATGATGATGACTTTTGTCGATTACTAGAATTTGCTCTATGACCATATGATGATGCTGGCGATGATAAATTTAATAATGAGAATACTTGCGTTGTAAATATTGTATAATTTGATGGTGGATAATTTTTTTGTTTTGGAGGATTTAATGGCTTCACAGTTGCTTCAGGTGTTGTACGCGAATTATCATCATCTTCTAATTGATGATGCGATGGAGGCACGTTATCACCGCCTGGTTTATGTAAATCTGGTACTAAATTTAACCAAAATGATAACCGATGTGCACGGTAATGATTTTTTAATTTTGGTTTTGTATCTGAATCAGATTAAAAAAAAAAAAAAAACAAAACAGACAAAAGAGAAAATTTGTGATCATTTACAACCTATAGCGTAAAAGAAGTTCAAGAATGTCGCGAAATAAAATAAAAATATATAAAAGTAAATTCTTACCAAAATTTAAATATTTTTTATGAACACTCTCATAAGCAGTCCATTCCACTGTTTTATATCTTGTACGCTCTTGACGATTGCCATGATCACCATCTAATTGCTCGTTTGGGTTACTATTTAAATTCAAAAAATAAAAGCAAAACGGAAATAAACATTTACATGAAAATGATTTTTTTTGAATATGAAGAAAATTTTCCAATTTACATGCATATACATACATACATATGTACATTATGTACACCTTGGATAATTTTTTTGTAAAAATTTAAACTTTCACATTTATTGACAAACAAATTTTTTAATATTTTGAGCAAAAATGTTCTTTCTTCTTTTTTTTTCAATATTTGGGTCTGAATTGTAAATGTAAATATACATGCAATAAGTACATATAGGACTATAATTTAATCAATTTTTATTGTTAAAATCATAACAGATGTGAATGATATGTCATATACATACATATAAAAAGGTAATACACATGATTAATAATAAAAATGAAAAATGATTTAATGAAATTGGAAACTGTACCAAAACCCATTATACCAAATTATGTATGTATGCATGCATGTGTGATATACATAGACATAATATGATATGTATGTATGAGTCGATAACCCAAATAGGTGCCATAATACATATGTATATTTTATTGAAATTCAATATAAATATATTAGCTTTCGTCCTTTTTTTCCATTTATCATTTGTTATACATGAACATACAAATGTATGTACATACGTACATACGTATGTATACAGTTTGTACATGTTTCATTTTCATTTCATTATTTTTATATAATTTTTATTATTTCATTTTTTTTTTTTTCATTTAATTTTGCTTCTATTGTAACAGGAAAATAATCATTAAATTAAAAATTGCAGTCATATGCAGAATAATTGTATGTGAATGTGATGTATATATATACGCAACAAACACGTGTACGTGTATATGTATATACATATGTACGCGTAAATTGTGGAAAATATATGTACATATGTATATGAACGTATATTTACTTGATTTTTTTTCTTTTCGTTCTTAATTCATCCGTTATATTTGGGTCATAAAAATCGTTTTTAAATTTTTTGTTTTAATCAAGATATTTTCTGCCATGTAGCTAGCTTTTTATAATGTGTATTATGTGTACATTTGTTTGTATGTACTTACATATATGCTTTAGAATTTGTTTAATTATTGTTAAAAAAATAACAACCAAATATTTACAAATGAATATAACATTACGTACGTGCTATATACAGCACATCTGTATACAAAGTTTTCATTGAATCCTTGAAAACATTGTAAGCATTTATATACGATACATACATATATATGTTATAAATGTACACAGAAATATATGTATATAATATATATGTGCATATATGTATGTATTTAAAATGAACTGAAAAAGGAAAAAAATTAAAAATTAAAAAAAAAAGAATAGAAAATAAAAATAACGTATACGAATTTTCAGTATGAATACATAATGTGAATTTAAAAATTTTTTGAACGGTAATTTTGCATAATAAAAATCTGATGTTTTTGTTTTTTCAATTTATTTATGTACACTTTTTTTTCTCGAGAAGAATAATAAAAATACAATGTATGTATTGTTTTTATTTTATTTTTATTTTGACACATACACACGAGATAAAGAAAAGAAATTAAAAATGAAAACAAATTTAAAAGAGGCAAAATAAAAATAAATTTAATTCAGTGTATTAGAAAATGCAGTGTATTGCAAAATGCAGATGGAGAAAACGAATATTAAAAAACAAAAAACAAAAAATCTTCATGAAGTTTGAAAACAGTACAAAAAACAATTTTTTTTATCGATTTTTATTTTTGTACACATTTATGAGTGTGTATTTGATAATAAACATACAATTGTGCATGTATTTATATGCATGTTAGAATATATAATGAAATACAAATAACTAAATTGAATACGTTGTTCTACTATTTATACACACGTAACAGACATGAGTTTTTCTAAAAATCTATGAAAAAAAATTTATTTTTGAAATTTAAAATTTTCATTTGTATTAACATGTCTGCTCTGTATGTATGTATGTGTACGTCTATAATTTAATACTGAAAATTCATTTAAGTATAAAATCAGATTAAAATTTGAATTTTTTAAGCTAAATAAAATTTTTTAAATTTTGATTCATTTCCTTTCTTGAACATTTGAAATAAATACTTATTACGATATGCATATTTCATTCACTTATTCATTCATTTATTCATTTCATTCAGGTATTTAAAATAAAATAAATCTCAGTTAATTTTTTTATTTTTGAAAAAATAATATTTAATTATATGGGTTTAATCAAATGAAAATAAAAAAAATTTTAAGAATTATAGGCTGTCTATAAATGAATTTTTTAAATATCAATATACAGGGATAAAGTGGTACTACTTTATGTCATTTCCATAAGGCCTTAACTGTGTCGAATTAGTAGCCAGACTATAAGTATAAAACGGTTATATAATTGAATGTCAATTTTTATGAATACATAATTGTGCACACGTTAACATAATACTTTTATTTATTTGTACTGGTATTATTATTATTATGATTATTTGTATAACCTTAGAAAGAGGAACAGAATGAAGAAAAAAATTCAAAATAAATTGTTTTGTATTGTTGCATAATTAAAAATAAAGAGAAAAATACGTGACAAAAAAAAAAATTAAACAAGAAAAAAATTAAACAAGATAGATTCTGTACACACATACGAAATGTTTTTAACAAAAAGTGGACATAAAAAATGAATTAAGGGAACTAAATAATCATACAAATAAATAGACATAACGATAAAAAAAACATAATTTCGTTTTTTTTTCGTTGTTGCGAAATACTATATAGTATTTATTCTTTTGTTGTGTGTTGTACAAAATAAAAAATTGCTTGTGATCATTCATGTGTATATTATGAAAGAACAAAATGTATGCAAAAATGAATGAATTAATGAAAGAATTAAAAATAAATAAATAAAAATGGTTACAAAAAACTGGAAACTCATTTTTCCACTTTCTGTATGCTGATGTGCATGTACTCGTATATTTTTCTGCTAATGTTTAGTACATGTATAATACGCGTTTTAGTGTTTGTGTAAAGCCATTGAAATACCGTTTTTCTTTTCTATTATTTTATTTTATTTTATTTAATTTTTTAATTCTTCCTTTTTTTGAATAAAAAATCCTTATTATTATTATTATTATATTTTTTTTATTAAAAGTTTATTAGGTCAAGGATTTGGTTTCATGCATATATTACAAAGAAATTAAATCCAGTTTTTTTTCTCCCGGCTTTTTTTTGTCTCTTATTTTACTTTTTAGATTTTCCTACTTTTTTTTTCTTTGAGTGTATTTTTTTAGTTTCTATTGTAACATGAGAAAAAAGAATTGTATTAAATTAAATTTAACTTAAAGAAAAAATAAAAGGATTTTAATATGTGAAAATGCTTTTTGTTTTTCTGTGTCAAATTCTCAACATGATGATTTCGAATATTTTTCTTTAAAACCAAAAAACATATACGTACGTTGATATTTTATGGTATACTATATAAGTTAATTTAAAAAAAATCAATGTAATTTCATAATAAAATTTGTTTGCATTTGGAATTCAGTCAATATCAAGGATGCACATTTGTCTAATGACAAAACATACACACACTACTTAAGCATATATACGTGTGTAAGTTTGTATAATGATATTATTACAATATGTCTGTATATTCAACCATTATGACATGAAAATTCATGCCAAAAGCAAAAGATTATATCAATTATTATCATTACAATTTGAATTAACAATTAATGCATAATCATGTCAGGTGATGATGATATGATCATAAATCATTTTATAACATGTATATAAACAAAGATAATGAATGTTTGTGTAATAAGGTAGATGAATGTGTAATAAATAGATTTTCAATAATGTTTTGTAAATGTATTTGTATAAAGTATTTATAATTTTTTTTTTATCTTGGGTCATCTTGTGTGTCATCATTATGTAATACCATCATGATAATAAGCAGTTTTTAAGGCTATTATTTAAACGGAAATTAAAAATGTATGTAAAGAAAATGGAAATTTTTTTTTCTAATTTTATGATTTGTTTTTTTTTTTGCATGTTCTGTTAAAATGTGAAAAAATTTAAATCAAAAACAAATTTATTAAATAACTAAGTTTTCTAATTTGCACAAAATATAATAATAATCTTTTAATAGGATAAAAAACTTAGCAATTCCTATTGATTTTATATTGTTTGAATGGAATTTGAAAATGGAAAATTTTTTTAATTGATTATTTTAACTTTTTACATTGTTCTGTACGTATGTGTATTTTTTAAACTTAATTCATCATTGTTTTTTTTTTTTTAAATAAGTACTAAACCGACTTAATTGTAAAGAAATTATTATCAATAAAATTTAAAAAAAAATTCTTGCCAAAACAACTTATTATTATAAAAAAAAAAAAAAAAAAAATACTCATTGGAAGTTTTCCTGGTTTTGTATTCAAATACATGAAATTGTATATAACGATAGAAACAATATAATTGTTGGCTCAAAATATACAATTCCCAATGATATTCAAATGTGTACATATGTATAACTACAAAAGTACTAATTCAAATAAATTAATGATACTTAAAATTCAAGACTTCGAGTAGTCTTATCGAAGATAATTTTTGATTTATTACAATACAGGTTGAAAATATTTCTTATTACAAACAATGATAACATTATGTACAATGAAAATATCATGGTATGTATAGATACATATGTATAATTTAAAAGGTTCAAAATGTATAATGGCTATCAATCGTATGCTTACGTAATGGGTTTTGGTTTCGTATATTCTTATTATTTTATTGTATGTTTTGTTTTATTTATTTATTTTTTATTTTTTTCTTTGAATGTTAAAGTTAAACTTTTATTGAGGTAGAAAAGTTTATTCACGAACAATATAGATTTTGGCGATCAATATAAAATAAGATACATTTTTCAGTTATACAATAATTGTCTATCTAATGACAATTTTTTCGTGTAATAATGGTATAAGATAAAGTTTTAATGGTTTGTTCATTTTTTTTTCTCTTACTTATAAGTAGGTATACACAGATGTACTTGTACGTTCGTTTACATTCTCATTAAATTCAAATGAATTTGATGTATACAACTTTCTTGATTACGTATATATAGGTACATATTATATACTTTAGGGATCTTTAAACGTTTCTTTTTATTTTGTATTTATTTCTATTTTATTTTTAAAGATTGGACAAAAGGGAATAATTGATGAGTCATTTAAAGGACCAACAGTCTTTTATTGTCAAAAAAACAAAAAAACAAAAAAAAAAAGAAAACGAAAATTTGTAACAAAAAGAGCAAAAATAAAAAACACAAATGTAGGTTTATGTGTAGCGTATTTGAAATCTTCAAAATAAAATTTAATGTAATTCTTAAAGTTTTACTATAATGAGAATGTTATTGTTAGTATTAATTTTTTAAGTTAATTTACATTTAAAGTTTTTAGTAATTTTGTGTACTTTTTTAAATGTTTTGTATCCAAGCAAAAATACGCCTTATTTTTTTTTGTTCAATCAGGGTAAAGTGGTTCAATGGATACATCACATTTGTTGAATACAAATTAAATGTTTTATGAAATATTCATTTTTTTCTCCCAGACTAATATGAGAAAATTTTTATAAATTCAATTTTAGTCTTTAATGTCTGTAACAGATTGTAGAAAATAATCATCAGAGATTAGGGATAAATAGTGATAATTTAACGTTTAAACTTATTTATATCAGTATTTACAATACTTGTTTAAAAATAGATATTGGAAGTTATGTGCTAATGTGATACAATTCATTCAATGCAAAGCAATTCTGATTATGAAAAAATTTACATTTTTCATTTTTTCTTACATAAATGTGTAAATTAATTTTTTTTAATATATATTTTTTTTTTAAACCATGAAATATGAATGTATTTTTCTTTTAGAGAATTGATAAAATCTAAAGCTCTAAATGAATTATTTTAGTCTTTTTATAGTGTGAAATGAAATACTTTAGCATTAATTCTACTATTATGTTACATACTTACCCAGTTCTAACGAAATTTGACCAATACAGCATAACTATTTCAGATAGGCCAATTTCTGATTTTGTATAATTTCTTGTAAAATGATTGAATCCACCAACTAATGGTGCACCAAATACATAAGGTAAATCCTCACCATGAATGCATCCTTGTCGCTGTTATTTAAACAAAAAAAAAAAAAGAAGAGAAAAAATTATTGTATTGTTTATTGTAAGTACATTATGTAAATATTAAAATAGTAATTAAATCAAAATTATTACCTGTGGAAAATCACCATATTTTGTTTGATAATCAAAAACATATAAATATGAATTACGATGATCAGCTGAATGTAAATCAACAGTTAATGCTGCTGGTGCAACAACTTGAGCATCACTAAGTGCCTCAAGTGTTTCATCCCTTAAATTATTAAATATATTGAAATAATAATAAATGAAAAAAATTTATATTAGAATTTATAAAATACAACCTAAATAAATATGATAATAAATAGTAAGAAAATGGTAAGAATATCGTTTAAATTATGAAAATGTGTATTTATTGAAAAATAGAATGTTTGAAATGGAAAACTTAAAATATAATTAAATGAAAATGGGAAAACTAACGTAAATTTATACACATACAAAACCAAACACCAAATAAACAAATTATGAAAATTAAAACATGTTAAGAAGTTAAGTACACATTGTATAAAATAATGAATTATTTATACATAAATGATAATTTTATTTAAAGGTCATAAGAAAAATGAATTGTACTCTTTGCAAAATATAAATAGACCATTTTAATTGTTTAATCAGAACTATAAAGCTATTGTTCGAAGGAATTGAATGGTCATATAAAAATTTTCCCTTATATTACATGAAGATGTATTCTACTGAGTCCACAATTGTTCATTTATTATTTTTGTACTATTATTTACAAAAAAAAAGAAGAAAACTGAAAGTTTAAATAAAATAAATGAATCAAATAAAATATAAGAAACATTGCAGAAATGAGAAAACCTTTTGATTAAATAAAAAAAAAGAATATATATGTATGTGTGTACATTTTATTTGTTTACTTTTTATTGTTATGCATTGTTTTTTTTTTTTTTTTAGAAAATAAGTATATTATTAAAACAACAACAATAGTTAAAATAAAAATTCAAAATGATAATAATAAGAAAACCAAAAGAGTAAAACAGAATAATAAAAAAAAAAATTTGTAACTATATAGAATAGGAAAAGTTGTTGTGTTATTTAATTTGTATGATTATTGTACTACGTTTGGTATACACGTATATATACTTATCACTGCTGCTCTTATATTTATTTTTTATTTAAGTACAAAGTAAACAAAATAAGAAAAATAAAGAAAAGGTTACAAAATAAAAAATAAAATTTACACAAAATTTTTCACATCTTTTCTTATAAACTTTATTGTTGTATAGGTGTAGGTGTTGTGTTCGTTTATATAAAGATGACAACGACGAACCTCTTTTATTTATTTTCCTTTATATTTTTGTTTGCTTTTTTATTTATTTTTTTGTTTTCCTTTTTTCAAAACGAATAAATTGTAGACTGCGATTATACATACTTTGTTTTTTATTATACACACTCGTATTGTATATTGTTTTAGTTGTTGTTTTTACAATAATGATATTACAACAATAAGGACAATTTTGTGATTATACATCATAGTGTACGTAAGTTATATGTGTATGTATACAGGTGTACAATATAAATATGTATACATATATTAAAGCATGAAAGATGTTGATTGTATAAATTCACACGTATTACAATGATGATAATGATGATGATATAATGATAAGCGAAAAGAATTAAGTAAATTCATACTTCTTCGTATTGCACAAAAGAAACTTGAAAAGTACAAAAACAAAAAAAAAAAAAACAAATAAACAAAGAAGAAAATATGGAGAATTTTTTTTTCAAAAAAAGAGAAATAAATAAAAACTTATAATATAAGTACCATTAGGTGTAGTATGTACATAGAACGTCTTTTAAATATCATTTTTCGCGAAAACATGAGAAATACGTTTTAAAAATACAATAATAAATGAAAAGCCATAAAGAAAAAAATTAAATAAAGAAAAATAGAAGAAATAAAAAAAATCAAGTATAATTAAATAATAATTTTCTTTTAAATTGTGTTATGCTGATGATATTTATGTATATGATTGTATCATTATTATGCACTTAATGTGCTCATAAGTTTTACTTAGTTCTGCTTTTTATATTAAACATTATTTGAAACCTTTATTTTTCTTTCATATTGCTTTTATAAACGTTATTGTTCTTTTGATGTGAATTAGTGGAAAATACAATTTATACAGTGAAATATATTTCAAAATTATTCTGTTATAAAAGATAGTTCGTGACAATTCTTTACTTTTTTTTTTTAGTTTTTTACGAGAAATTTATTCTATTTTATTCGTATGTGTAATATATATTGATTTTACATATTAAACTGTTTAAGAACAATGTTTTTGAAAAAAAATGAGATAGTAGAAAAAGATATTTGAACGTTTGAAAATACGATTTTTTATTGAACAATATTCATTTCATAAACACATAGTTAGCCAAAACACTTGTTTTTTTATTCAATTTTTATGTAAATTTTTCCTTGAAATTTTTTATTTTATTTATTTTTTCTTTAATTCTTTTGTATCTTATAATTCACTTTTTTTTGTTTCATTCTCATATTTTTTTAACATTCAGTATTCATCATTATTATTATCATCACCATCATCTTCATTACCATTTCAAAAGCCTTTTAAAAGCAAGTAAGACGTTTCTAACACTTTTAAGACAAAAAGAAAAACAGAAGAACTAAAAGGAAAAACCATCGTAGAAAACATTTTACAGAACACCAGGCATCTTCACAATCTTCGCCGTTATCGTCATTATCATTTTAGTGGTAGCCAAAATCCTTATATCAACAACCATCTAATACCATCATAACGATTTTCACCTCCAACAGTTTTTCCTAACATACATAATTTTTGTGTTCGTTTATATGAATATATGTATGTAATGTACATAAGTTTGAAAAACAAACAGACACAATTTTTTAATATTTTCACATACATACTTAGGTCTCTACTATTACAATTATGGCACAAATATATATTCAAATAATATCTTACATATACAAGAGACTCTATATACATATACATGTCACATAAGTTCATCTAACTTCCATACAATTTTCTTCTTTGAATTTATTTTATTTTGCTTCTTTCATTTCTTGCTACATATTTTTTCCAACTTTGTTTAGTAGTTTTTTTTATATGTTATATCACTATTTTCTTTTTTATATGTTTCTTTTCGTCCTATGTAATTTTAGAGGTTATAAACGGATATGATAACTTTAAGAAAATTTATACCAAATTGTACATGTATGTATGTATATAATTTCTTATCTTTTATTATTGTCATACCATGCCATATATATATTCGGTTGTTTATGTGATATACTGATACAATTTACACACATGTGCATGCTTGATACGAAGACAACAGTTTTTTATTTTCTTTTTTCCCTACTAAAGTGATTTTCTTCATATCGTTTATTTTCAATTTTCTGTTTATTTTTATTTTAATTTTTTTCATGAAAATGTGTATAAAATTTTTTTCTATTTTCTTAATAGTACCATATATTTGTAATTGAAATCATATCTTTAATACTCAAGGAAAAATTTTTTTGTATGTTTTCTCTTGTTGGTTTTTCTTTTTAAACATTTTGAGACTCATACTCAAGTGGACCTTATTTAATTAGAATAAGTGCATACTTATGTACTGATTTGTAGCATTAAAAAAAATATGACAAAATACACAGACAATACCGTGACAAAATGAAAAAAAATATATATGACAAAATGTTCATAACACAGAATACGTAGGAAAAATTAATTTTACTTTGTTTGTTTTTTATTTGTAAAAGGTGTAGACACATTAGGGATAAAGAAGAAAATAAGTTTAAAATAATACATTACATTGCATAAATGTGTACAAATTTGCATATGTACGAGTTAAATATTTGTTAGCTTACCTTATATTAATTGGATGTTGTACAGGTCTCTCCCAATCTGTATATTCATTCACGATAGTTGCAAATATTTCATTTAAATGATACATATACGTGTTACGTACATAACTTTTTAAAATTTTTGAACGACGATCAGCTTCAATACCATATTGAACATCTTCTGAATTAAATGTAAAAAATGCTTCAGCTCTTGTAACACCAGCCATTAGATCATACCTGTTATATAAATACATAATATACTTTTTTTTTGTTTCATTTAAAAACTTTTTTAAATTTATATTTCGTTATTTTTTCTTATTATACATGTGTTACACAGGATATATACAAGTTGTGAATGTAAGTGAGAAATATGTACATGTTACATATTTTTTATTTAAAAAAATGTACAGAATATTACATACATATACATATAAATATATTCACACTAGAGCTCTAAAGAATTTATGTGTATACAAGAGGAAAAAAAAGGTGTTGCACAAGTATAAAGGTCAAAGAGGATACATAGTATATTGGATAGGTGGAACAGATTGATGGGTGGATTAATTTATAAGGAGGAGTGATTGCATTGCAAAAGATGATGATAAATACAAATTTACGTACAAGGATACACATTTATAATATCTATAATGTAATCAAATGATATGTAGGGTAATTCATAAAATTTATTTATGGTTCATGTGGAAAATCACTTTTTTTTCATTGAATTTTTATTTATTTTTATTTTTATTTTCTCATTTTATACATTTTTACATACAATTGATTAACGTAAATATGAACATTTTGCAAAACGAATGTACCTTGCTGCATATACATACGTATGTACATATGTATGTTCATGTAATAAGATTATAGTTATATATAAATGTAAAATATTTACAAAAAGAATTGGATATTTTTATAAATCCTTAAAAATGTTTTACCATTATTCAAGTTAATACTTTGAAATTTTAAAAATCATCCTTTAAAATTTACATATTCAAGTAAAGCTCACATATCTTGTCAGTGGCATGTATGCATACACAGAACATATTCATTTTCTTTTAATGATTTTTGTTTTATGAAGAAATTTTTTTAATTTTTATGTTTTTGTTTTTTTTAATTAATTTCATTTTTTGTTCGGATAAAAGTTTCCGAAAATGATGATGGACGAACAATTTTAAAGGATTTGACACTATATAGATTTTCCAAAGACATTACAAAAAAAAACGTTTTTTTCTTATCATACTAAAAGCATATTTATAGAATTATATAGTATATGTATGTATGTTCATATTTTATGTTTTCATATTTGTATGCGTTTAAAACATTTATAACACTTTATATGTATAAAATAAATTAAAAAAAAAGAAAAGAAAAACAAAAATGAAAATTTGATTGCCATGATAAAGATGTGAAATGTACATACATACATACATACATATGCATTTATACTTTATTAAGGATTGAATCACATATGTATATATACTATACATGCTATACATGCTATACGTTACATGTGAATATAAAATGAAAGCTGTAATCCGATTTTTAACAGCAGCAAAAAGGATTAAAGAAATTTTATTTTTTAAATTTTTTTGCATATCATTTTTGTGTGCACAAAAATTTGAAATTCAAATTCATTCAATACATTTTTTTTTCAAATTTATTTTTTATACACATAAATACGTAAGTACAGTGTATGCTTTTCATAATTTAACTAAACTAAACTAAAAAAAAATATTCTAAAATTCTCTCGTTTATTTGTTTTTCTGCGATGTAATAAAAAATAAATAAAATATTTTTTAAAAAGATATAAAAGAAAAAATAAGAGTTAAAGCGTGCATATATGTACATGTACATATTTTGTTTTTTCATAGATGAGACAAAATGAAATGTTAAAAATAATCTATGTATGTTACATATTAAAATGATTTAAATTAAAAATATATGTATATAAAATCAAAATTACATTAAAACTAACAAGAAAAATAAAATAAACGGAAAACATTAAATAATAAAAATTTTCATAATTAAATTTTTTATGTGATTATCTTGTTATGATATATTTATGCAGTTACAGTTTGTTTTTCTTTTTTTTGCTTTTATGAATTGAAAAACGAGTTGAAAATTTTCTACAATATGAATTTTTTTGAATTTATAATTCTCAAAGAAATGAAATACGTTGTAATTTTCTTATGTCTTTTTCGATTTAATTTTTTCTTTTTTTTTCGTTTTATTTTTTGTAAAATTGTTCATTTATTATTTGTTAAACGGATTCAATTAGCAAAACAAGAAAACAAAAATTTGTTTTTTTTTTTTTTTAATATTTTATAAAATATGTAATGAAATATTTTTGTTTGTCTATGAATGTTTTACTTATATATATCTATGTATATACATATTTATGTAAACAAAAAGCAAGCGAAATAAAATTTCAACAATTTTAAAAATTCATTTAAACATAATAAGTTATAAACATGAAAATTATACATTGATAAGTATACATATATGTATGTATATACAAGTATGTACATATTGTATAATTATGTACATGTATATATGCGTTACTAAATAAGTACATTCTTTCATTGCCTGTTTATTTCAGTGTTATTAAGATGTTTTCCAAATTAACTTATTTGCTTGTTTGAATACGTACATATGTATATACAATTCAAGCACCATATTGTGTATATACACTATATGCATAGAAATAATATAAATGAATTTGTTCATCATAAATTCTTAATTGAAATGAAGTATGTCAACATTGAGATGAAATAGTAATTCAAAAACTCATAATAAAGTATATATAAAAAAAAACCATATTAAGTATTTTCTTGGTAAGAGTTCCTTTTAGGACCAACCGCCGATTTTTTTGAAACTTTTCACACTCGTTCTACTCAATGAGTACAATCCAAAAAATATGGTCTCTAGGCGCGAAAAAGGTCATTTCAAGGTCAAAAAATTGAAAGAAAATCTCAAAAATTGACAGAAAATTTCGAATAACTCATGATGTTATTGTCCAATTTTCATGAAATTTTCACAGTTTGAAGACCTCGATACACGACGACTTTTTGCACAATTAGTATAAAATTTTCCATACAAAAATTTTACAGGGTGACCCAAAAACTATATTTTCTTCGAAAAACAATATTTTTATACTTTGAACAGTAATAACTACAGACGTACTCATCCGATTGTAATGCGTTTTGCTTTGCCAGAAACATCTATGTCTCACCTTTAATAATTGATAACATTCACTCGAATACATAACCTAGTTCAAAAGAAATAGCTCAATATACAATGTTGTGTATTCGAAAATTTTCAAACAGACATATATTATGCATAAATACCTATAATATATATGTATATGTATATATATGTATATATATTATATACATAATAATATATATTACATTATATATATATATTATATAATATATATATATATATTATATATATATTATATATATATTATATATATATTATATATATATTATATATATATACATATGTATATGTATATAATATAAGTATATATAATATATACATATGTATGTGTAACATATATATATGGTATATACATATATGTGCAAAAATACTCTAGCTTCTCTCAGTGTCGAATAAATCTTTCGCCTTTTACTAGAGATTTCCGCGGAGAGGAGCATTCAACCTACCTGGAATATATCCTTAAATTACTTTTACATAAAATAAAAACAAAAATTCATTTACTAAAAAAAATTAATTATTTAATAACATCTTCTATTATTTATAAAAAAACTTAAATTATTTACAACAGAAAATGTTATTTAAATAAAAAAGAAAAATAATTTTTTTTGTAAACAAAAAAGAATTACTGTTATTTACAAAATTACTAAAATACTATTATTTAAAAAAACTCAAAATTATATTATTTATAATAAATACGTCGCTATATACACCTAATATAACACTATATACAACAAACAACTATACAAAAAATGTACAAAATTAAATGAATTTACTTGAGAAATTCGCTTTGACTTATGCATTTTTAAAATTGAATAAAAAAAATACTGTAAGAGATATAACTTTTGTGTAAAAAGAAATCTTCTAGAAAAACGAACAGAGATTTCATTTCATATTATCAACTTTTCCAACAGCGTCTCCAAAAATCATCAAAATTTCGAAAAAAATTGACAAATTTTCTCAAACTTTTGACTTTTAACTCGAATAACTCACGAACCATTTGACGTGCAGTTTTGATCAATACCTCATTCGAAAGGACAAAAGGTTTTCTATCACTTCTCTGAACATACTAACGACATTAGACTGACAGTTCGCGAGCTAAAATGTATTTTATGAAACAAAGACAAAATTTTTTAAACGCCCTCTAGTAGCGAAATAAGCCCGATTCGCACCACGAGACTAGCACCACTCAACTAGACTCATCGAGTATAGTGTATGTACCAATTTTCATAAAAATCGGTGGTTGGTCCTAAAAGGAACTTCAGCCATTTTCTTTTCTAAATTTTTCCTTTGTTTGTTTATGTATTTAAATTCTTCAAGATGTATGTAAGTTGTGAACTGTGAAGGATATCTACATTCACGTGTTATATAAATATACAAATATACATGAATTCATTGTAATTTACTTGATGACTTTTAGGAATGTGTTTTGTAATTTTTTGTTTCTTTTTAATTTTGTAAATTTCTTGAAGGAAAATTATTTTTATAATATTTTTTTGTTTTAATAGTCATTTTAGAATTTTTGTAGAGGCATATTAATTATTTTCTACTTAATATTATATTAAAATTAAATTATACATTTTGTAATTAGATTTTACATTCCTTAAAAATCTATGAAATTATCAATTTAATCGATTGATTATATAGCAATAATTAATTAATCAATCAAAATTTATAATTGAAAAAATAACGATAAATATAACTTATTAGAAAATAAAATGATACCCTATAGCCTTAGCACTACAGACCTTTGTGAGCCTTGGCTTAATCATAATTATGATTATTTTTTCAATGATACTGAAAAATATTTTCGTTTAATAATAATAATTTTTTTTTAATTTTCATTCTATTAATGAATATTGAAATAAAAAATTTATTTTTGATTACATTTATTTATTCTTATTTTTTAAATATTATAAGTAACAAAATAGTGGTTAGTATAAGCAATATAAAATTTTTACTCGTGTTTCCTCTGCAATACTTATATACTACATACATATATAAATTTCTTGTCTTTTCCCCTTTCAAATAAAATTATGTCTCTGGACTTGTGGTAAGTAATTAGTTTTCATTTTAATGTTTAACGAAGAAAACAAAATTGAAACCGTATTTTATTTTTTTTTAATGTTTGCTTGTTTGTTTTTGCCCCCATTTTTAATTTTTACACAATGATTGTTTTTAACATAAATTGGTAAACATTTTTTTAATTTTTAAGAGCTGCCATGTAAAATTTTTAGTAGAACAAAGCAAATACAAAATAAAGTGATTAAAGTAGCTTATTAACCTTTCCAAACATGTACATATGTAACTTATCAAAGATAAAAGAAAAATAAAAATTTGAATAATATGAATAATACATATTGTATGTATTTTTTTTCCCTTGATATCAATAAAAAAATTGATATTTATTTGTTTAAAATATCTAAGTATGATGAAAATACAAGAAGAAAACCAATAAAATATCGTTTTAATTTCTTAACTTCCGTTTTAAAGTTTTTTAAATTTTTTTCCCCTTTTTTTTTTAAATACGAAAGTCTTTTTTAGAAGCAACAAATAAAACAAGAAGATAATGTTTAAAATTTCAAAAATTATCGAAATTATTTTTTATTTAATTTGATAGACGTCATTGACTCAAAAGCGCATTATTATGTGAAAAACAAATAATATACACCCGTGAGCATATTGTATATTATTAATCTTATGAAATTAATATACATATGTGTGTATGTATGTTGCACACACTTATTTCACAAGATGTTGTTATTACGTACACTTGGACTTGAATTCTGATTTATTTTTATAAATTCAAGCATAATTTCATTAAAAATATTTATATTTAATTATACTCGTATGAAAGAGTGGGAAAATTTTCTCTACTTAATTTTAATTCTTCAATTAAGCTTTAATTATTATTAGAATAAGATATTCTTGTAATAATTGTGGAAAACTTGATGAATTGCATTATTTTATATGAGAATAATTTTTTTTTCTTTTTATTTCTTATTCACTTTGTCATAAAGTCGACGTTAATTTACTTGAACTTTTTATTTTAAAAATTTTTTTAAATAAAGTATAATAAGTAAATAATTAATAAGTAAAGTACGCATGTTAAATCACTTATTAGTGAATTGATTAGAATTTTTATCAACAAAGTTTTTCAATTTTTTTGATGTCGTCTTGTTTTTATTTACACACACCACAAATATTAAATTCTAATATTCATATGTAGTCTGTCTACTATTTCGATGCAGTTAAAGCCCTATGGAAATATACATGTCTTTTTTTTCTCTCATAATTTCTAATAAGATCATGCCACGAGTAGTGTTACCACAATCTGTAAAGTTATCATTTAATAGGAGATGAATTTTTTAAATATTAATATACAGCGACATAAAGTGGTACTATTTTATATCATTTTTATAAGGCTCTAACTGCATTAAATTAGTAGACAGAGTATAGTCGGTTATTTTATTATACATATATCGGGTTTGAAAAATATTTAAGTTTCAGTTCAATTCAGTGTTCCAGACTTTTTCATTACGGATGGAAGATAGTATTGGTGGTACTGGTTTATAAGTGTATATAAATAGAATTATTTTTATTATTATTATTAACATTCTCTTTATTGTTGATTCTGATCTGTTGAATTTCTTAATTGTTAATGTGTTAAAAAGCTCTTCACTTTTTCTTTTTTTAGAAAAAATAAAAATACAACAATCATGGAATATAGTTCAGATGAACTTGAAGCACCTGAATGGTTAAATGAAAATTTTTTGAAAAATATTGTTCAATCATCTGAATCAAATCAAAATGTTAAAGTAAGTACATATGTAAAAATAGTAGTAAATTGTACTTTCAACTATAGAAAAAAATTATACGTTAAGATAATAAAATATTTAGTAAACTAAAAACATTGAAATGTATATATTAATGTAAATATTGCGTAATCATAATTTTAATAAAATGTTTATGCAAAAATAGTACACACTATGTATATCTAAATAAAAGCATTTGATTAAATATTGATAAAGAAAATTTATTTATCTTTTGTTTTCAAACAGATAACTGAATATGCGATTAAACCAGCTGTTTCTAAAGGAAATCATTTCGCAAGTATTATATTTCGAGCTAATGTTAAATACTGCATTTTGTACAAAAATAATAATGATCGTATTAAAAGTAAAACTGACAATGAAAATAATATTAAAAATGAATCGTATGTACATAATAAAAGCAATGCCAGAAATAGAAAATTTTAGAGCAAATTTAATTAAAGAAACTGTTATATTTGAAACTGAAATTAAAATGTATACAAAGACAATACCATATTTTGAGAAAATTTTAAAGTACAATGGTATTAACATAGAGTTTGGTCCAAAGGAAGTCATGGTACATTCTGATTAACAATTTTCTTGTCTTATTATTTCAAGCTTAGATTGAATTAATTTTCTTATTTAAAGAATTTTATATCATATAAGAGATAAACATGAGATAATCGTTTTAAATGATTTAAATAAGTTGGGATATATGTATATTACATGATGGTGCTTGGTTAAATTATGTATGATGATTACAAATTAGTAATTAAGAAATTAGCATTGTGGCATGCATTAAGTTATAAAATAAATCTTGAAGTAATAAATCGTCATATTAATTTTCTGATTAAATTACAAATTTAGACATTTGTTTTCCTTGTTTTAGGATGATTCCTCTATCGTTCAATATTATATAAATCGTGGTATAATGATTACATATGATGCTGAAAATCTGACGATTTTCAAACATGGTATAAAAGCATTTAAAAAACTTTTAAATGATATTCCTGATTTACAAAAGTACTCAGAGCATTTTAAAAATGTTAAAAGTAACGTACTTAAAGAATGTGTTCAGGCACATAAAAGCATCGATAGTAAATTTAATGTTTTAAATCATGGAGATTTTAATTCGAAAAATATGATGTTTAAATTTAAACAAGATAAAAATACTGGAAAATATACTGACGTTTTATTTGTAATTGCGATAAATTCTACGAAAAATTTAATTTGATATAATTTTTTTTTTTCTTTAGGTCGAATTTCAATTATGTAGTTGGGGATCACCGGCTATGGATATAATTAATTCATTTTACATGGTGGGTAATCCTGAGATTACATTCAAAAGAATAAGTGAAATTATTTATTATTATAATAATTGTTTTATTGAATCATTAAAAGAATTAAATTTTAATGGTTATGTGCCAACATACGAAGAGTTACAAATTGAATTTCTTAAATTGAAAAAATTTGGTAAGAAATTTGAATAACATAAATGTAAAATGATAAATATAAAATTTTATTTTTCGGCTTTGTTTTTCTTAAGAGCTTTTTGTTTTTATTTTGGCACTAAAATAGATGCGGAAGAAGTATACACCGATGAAGATACAAAGAAAAAATTTTATTCTCATCTCAAATATATGAATGAATAATGATGTGAAAGAAATAATGCCATATTTACTATACAATGGATATTTTTATAATTATTTTAAATAAATAATTTTTGAAATTTAAATGAAAACTTTTTTAATAAATAAAATTGAATTATTTTGATGTTAATTTTTTATTATTAAAAAAACAAAGGCTGAAGTTCCTTTTAGGACCAACCACCGATTTTTATGAAAATTGGTACATACACTATACTCGATGAGTCTTGTTGAATGGTGCTAGTCTCGTGGTGCGAATCGGGCTTATTTCGCTACTAGAGGGCGTTTAAAAAATTGTGGCTTTGTTTCATAAAATACGTTCTAGCTTGCGAACTGTCAGTCCAATGTCACAAGTGTGTTCAGAGAAGTGATAGAAAACCTTTTGTCCTTTCGAATGAGGTATTGGTCAAAACTGCACGTCAAATGGTTCGTGAGTTATTCGAGTTAAAAGTGAAAAATTTGAGAAAATTTGTCAATTTTTTTCGAAATTTTGATGATTTTTGAAGACGCTATTGGAAAAGTTGATAACATGTCAGCAAAAATAAAGTCTCTGTACATTTTTCTAGAATATTTCTTTTTACGCAAAAGTTCTATCTCTTACAGTTTTTTTTTTTTATTCAATTAAAAAAATGCATAAGTCAAAGCAAATTTATCAAATTAATTCATTCATTTCTGTACATTGTTTGTATAGTTGTTGTTGTATAGTTGTTTGTTGTATATAGTTGTTGTATTGAGTGTATATAGTGACCTACTTACGTTTTTTAAAAGTAACGGTTTTTTTTTTTTGTTTAATATTAAAAGCTGTATTAGTTACTATTTTATATAATTATTTGTTTAAGTTTTCATTATTAACTAGAATTGCATAGTTTCTAATATAACATTTTCTACTGTAAATAATACAATTTTGAGATTTTTTTGTAAATAATAGAAGATTATAATAAATAATTATATTTTTTAGTAAATGAATCTTCGTTTTTATAAAAGTAATTTAAGGATATATAGGTGATTGAATGCTCCTCTCCATGGAAATCTTTAGTAAAAGGCAAAAGATTTATTCGACACTGAAGAGAAGCTAGAGTATTTTTGCATATATTTATATGTATAATGTACTTATATTGTATACATATATGTATATATATATGTACATATGTATAAATAATATATATGTATGTTATTATACATATATATGTATATATATATATATATAATATATATGTGTATATATATGTAATATATATATGTATGTTACATATACATATATATATATATACATTACATATATATACATTATATAGCTGTATATTATAGGTATATATGCATAATATATATGTGTTTGAAAGTTTGCGAATGCACAACATTGTATATTGGACTATTTCTTTGGAACTAGGTTATGTATTTGAATAAATGTTATCAATTATTAAAAGTGAGATATAGATGTTTCTCACAAAGCATAACGCATTACAATCGGATTAGTACGTCTGTAGTTATTACTGTTCAAAGTATAAAAATATTGTTTTTCGTAGAAAATATAGTTTTTGGGTCACCCTGTACAATTTTTGTATGGAAAATTTTGTACTAATTGTGCGAAAGGTCGTCGTGTATCAAGGTCTTCAAACTGTGAAAATTTCATGAAAATTGGACAATAACATCATGAGTTATTCGAAATTTTCTGTCAATTTTTGAGATTTTCTTTCAATTTTTTGACCTTGAAATGACCTTTTTCGCGCCTAGAGACCATATTTTCTGGATTGTACTCATTGAGTAGAACGAGTGTGAAAAGTTTCAAAAAAATCGGCGGTTGGTCCTAAAAGGAACTCTTACCAAAACAAAAACTAACACACACGAAGTTATAAAATTATTTGATTTTTCAAACTATAGTTCTAAAATTTATTATTGTCACTTGTCTATTGGTATTAAATAAAATTTGGACATTTATTATGGTGAAAACTCAAAAAAAATTTTAAATACATATGAAGAAGTACATATTTGCATATATGCAAAATTTCCAATAATAAATAAAAACTTTTACAAAACTTTTATTTACATTTAAAAATACACATGTAGCATAAAGGGAGTTCATAGATAAAAAAATATAAATAAGAATGGAATATTCAATCAAAGTTTTTCTTAAACTTTTTAATTATTACTCATATGTACCCATATATGTACATACATATGTAAATCTACATGTAAGATTTGATGTGCAGATGATGATCGTGTAGTGGTTAAATAATACACTGTTCAAGGCAGAAAAAAATACTCTTTTGATTCTTTTACATATAAATATAATATCATGAAGGGTGTTCAAGAGTAAAGACGATTTCATCATCAGCAGTGGCGCAACAGCCCAATGTGAGCCAGGACCTAGTCATTTACGATGATTTTTCATGATATTTCTATCATACGTGCACCTACAGTTTAACGTGGATTGCGAACAAATGAGTTTT
This sequence comes from Anthrax anthrax, assembly GCA_963971155.1. Lineage (NCBI taxonomy): Eukaryota > Metazoa > Arthropoda > Insecta > Diptera > Bombyliidae > Anthrax > Anthrax anthrax. The sequence goes on from OZ020118.1 coordinate 21,286,790, forward strand.
TGTTAAAGTAGAGACTTACTCAATTTTGTATGATAGGGCTTACACTAACCATATTTTTTTGAGTTACATGTCGTCAGCAAGTAGATTAGATCGGCAATAGTGAATACTTAAAGCCATAAGCGGAAAGCTAATGGCACTCAATCAAAGCTGAGTGAACTTTTTGGGGTAAGTTAGTTTTCGACGCCGTTAGTGCACACAAATGATTATAATACAATTGTCTGGATTCGAAACCTGGACCTTGTGCTTCAGTAGACAATACTCTAGCTATTGAGCTACCGAAGCTCCCAATTTTGTAGAACAAGATTTCAGTAGAACAAATTTTGTTGAAAGGATTAAAGATGACTTTAAAACACAAAATTTTTAAAATGATATTATTGAATATACAACGTCTCACGTGTTCGAAATTTTTCAATGCGCTATATAAAAAGGAACTAATAATAAAGGGGGAGTGGAACGGTCCTAGAAAGATTTTTTGTCAGAATCACTCGGAAAGTCGGAAAAAAATGAACCCATTTTGTGAACTTTACTCTGATTTAAATATTTAAAGAAGTACAAGGAAATGCTCTATACATTTCTATAATTTTAGCAGACATACTATATTATGTTTGTATATACGTATATGTACGTAATATTGGTAATATGTATGATTTACAGTGTTATCGGGTGTATACGGATACATTATCTTTTATAATTGTTGAAATTGTAAAAGAGATTTTCTTGAAAATTTTTCATAAAATAAAATAATTTTTGATATGTAAATTATATGTATATACTATTATAAGACATATAAAACAATGATATTTAATTACAAAAGAAAGAAAACTTTATAAAATAAAGAAATAATATATGAGTGTATCTTAAATTTCAAATGTGCTTGAGTCAGATCTAAAAATGAAGAAATTATTTTTATGTATGTATATGTATATGTAGACAAATAAAGATAAAAACCATAGGAGGTACCTTTATATATGTGAGCATATGGTATACCATTTTCATTTTCTTCGAACTTTTCAGTTGAAACCTTTTCAAAAACTAATGATAAAAAAGAAAAAAAAACACGAAACCAAAGTCGAAATGAAAGAAATAAAAGAAGACATAAAAGAGACTAAAGGAAAAACTTGATATGGAAATAAATGTATAAAAAGAAATGTTTTTTTTTCGTTTTCTTTATTTTCAGTTTAGACTATCTACTTTTTGGAAATTCACATATCTGTAAGTATTAATGTATCAATTAGTATGTAACTTGGATTAGAGAGAAAAAAAAATTATTTTATTTTTTCAATTATATATGCATGGTATAATCGTGTGTACTTTAAATGTAGTACATATCTGGCTGCAATATCTGCATTTAACATTAAATAAAGAATAGTTTGTAATTTCACTTGAATTTTACTAAAGTAGTTTTATCTGTTCAAATTTAATGCCATGAATGGTATAAATAAAACTTTATGTACATATCTTTTTGAATAAAATGTGCATGTAACATAAATTTATTTTACCCGAACACCAAGAAGAAGTAAATGAAAAAATAAAATAAAATGTGGGATATGTTATGTACATTCACTGTTAGATCGATTTTCATTCGAATTTCGAATAATAATAATAATACCATATGTGAAATTCAATTTGATAATTTTATTTCATCTATTTATTTATTTTATTTTATTTTCTTGATTTTTTTTATTCATTTTTTAAAGTTTTCCTTCATTCTCAAAATATTTCATTTTTATTTCGATTTTATTTCATGTAGATTAAAAATACATTAATGGACAAAAATGTTGTTACAACTTTTTTATTTATTTTTAAATTTGAAATTACTTTATGTGGTTAAAAAATTATGATATATCAGAAGAAGTCTATTTGATTTATTTTATCTTTATTGAAATTTTGTTAAATAACTTCAAGCTATTAATTATTAAAAATGTATGTTCGTACGTGCAATATAAAGTACATATATCGTACAAATACACATATACATATACGCAATAAATTTTAACGTAATATCAATTGATTCTTGTATAATTTTAATTATTATATATGTATATTATTTAATAAAATTTATTTGATTGAGACAAAGTCGTACAATTGCTTCAAGATGTTTCAAGTAAAATTTAATTTCTATTTAACACAATATCACATACATGTGTATGTAGAAATTGAAATTGATTTCTATTGAATGCTGACTGCAGACTAATTTCAATCAAATTCAGATAAGATATATGTATGTACACTACTATTTATACATAGTTTAATAATTTGTTGTAAAATGCCACTAACAATGCTTTTATATTTGAATTGAAAAATTTATACACTTTTAAAATAAAAATGTATGTAAAATTTATTTGCTCGTTTGTTTGTTATCTGTATGTTGGTTTTTTTTTGCTATGACTGTAAATCTATAATTTAAATTCACATATGTAATATCACATGTGCATTTATAAACGTTTGTATATGTACGCACGTACATACATATGTATGTACATGAATAAGAAATTATATTTTGTTTGTGTCACAATAAATCAATTTTTTGAACGTATTCGCATATTCATATGTTTTTTTTTTTATTTTATTTTATTAAAGGAGGGAAGAACAATAAATTGCCAACCCTCCTCGCCCACCACGACCCGCCAGGGCCTTTTGGCGAACATATTCATATGTATATATTGAATAATATAATTCTATATTTTTATAAACGTATTTTTTTTTTGTTGCTATTTTTAAAAAGTAGGAAAAATTTTTTTTGTATTTTTTTTCTTTCTGAAAACGAAAACAATAGAAATTCAATGAAAAAGGGTTAAAAAACGAAAAAGTAAAGAAAATTTCAAAAAAAAGAAGTAAACAAATATTTTTTCTATATTTTATACTTATTTTGTTTTTTACCCAAAAAAAAAAAAAACATTTTTCTATTCTCAGGTGGACATATGTGCTTATATGAAAAAAAAAGAAAAATATATACGAGTTTTCCGTTATTATTTTGATAAAAACAAAGAACCATATAAATATTTTTCATATGTATGTATGTATGTGCTATAATTTCATTTTTTCTAGTTTGTTTTCTTTTTGGCTTAAAAATGTTTCCGAGCTATGTAAAAAAATTTTAACTGAATTTGAAAAGATTGAACTGTATATCTACATAATTGTATTTATAGGTACGTGTTATTATAATGCATGCATACACAAATGTAAGTGATAAGTACGAAATTTTCATATTTTTTGTATATACATATATATGTATATATATTTTGTTTTTTTTGTTTGTTTATTTGTTTGTTTGTATTTAATATACAAATACATTTTGATATTGGGTTGTAGAAGTTTAAAGATATCTTTTTGGTTTTTTGTTTTTGTTTATTTAAAATAAAAAAAAAGGTCAAGGAAATTTTAGAAATAAACTTTTGTCAGTTCTATTGTATGAATGTACATACATATGTATTTAAGCATATATAAATATTTTCTTTTAAATGTATTAAACAATATTTATTAAACAGAGAATATATTATAAAAAAAGAAACTATAAATAAATAAAAGCAAAATAGTACTAAATGTAATAACTGTAGAATTTTTGTATTGACATTCTAATAGATAATAATTCATAATGTATTTGTTCGTTTGTACATTTTATCTACATGTATGTTTAATATTTGATTGAACACGCATTGTATTATTATATATGGTTAAGGATTAAAAAGAGGATAACGATGCAAAAATATAAAAATAAATGAAATATGTACAAATAAAATGAAAAACGTTGCGTGAATTTTAAAGTTTTTTCTTTTTGCATGTTTTTTTTTTATATTTTTATTTTGATATTATTGAGTAAACACGAAATATCGAAAAAAAAAATAAAAATCAAAGCAAAAATAACGATAGATATCTATTACTACCATTGAAAGGATTTTATGATGAATGCATACATATGACTGTATGATTTCAATAGATTTATTATAAATATTTTATTAGTTTAATTTTAATACAAAATAAAAACAACATTATATGCATGAATTCGTATTTTTTTTTATTTTTAAATTCATTTTTATTGAAATACGTGATTTTTACATTATTCTGAACATGCAGAATTTATTGATTGAAATATCACATAAAAATATAGATGGGCAAAAAAGCATATATAGTTTTTTCAAAATTATATTTTATTTGATTTTGTTCTAATGAAATTATTCTATTCTATGTTATAAATTCTTAACTATACGAACAAATATGGTATTTAATTAATTTATTTATTTTTTATAATGCAGATTTATTGTATTATGTATTTTTGATGTAGTATATCCAATTTATTATAATTCACCTTTATTTTATTTTTTTTTTCAAATTATGTGAATGTCACACGAACTTAATGGGAAATTTCATGTCGGGAATGTTTCCGTTTTCTAAAATTTTTAATTTGAAATTTTAATTTTTTGGATGTTGGAGTTTGAGTGTTCACTTAACTTTTTAGAGTGAACACTTATTTTGGTGTGAACAAAAAATTTGTTTCGATAAATTTAACGAAAGACGCCGCTCAACGTTTTTGACAGCTGAGTGGACACTCCATTTTGATGTGAATAAAATCATTCTTTGTGAGTGCGCACTTAGTAAAATTTGAAAGTGCTATTTAGTACCCTCAAATCTTAAAATTCCTAAAGTTAGTTTTTGAATTCCTTCGCGTATTGTACGTAATAATTTTAGACGATAAAATTAAATTTCAAAAAATATTTAACCGCTGCACATTCTCATATTCAAAGCGGTACAATGATTAAAAATTTTCACCCTTTTCACCAAAACGTCGATGATTATAATGTGATTGTTTTTCTTTTTATTTGTGTCGTGTCTGACAAGTGGAACTGACATCTCCAATTTTGAAATTTTGATTAAGTGAATTTTTATTCACACCAAATAAAGTGCCTCACTCTAAACGATTCACTCCACTCAACAGAGTTCACTCAGAGAACTCACTTAGTTTTTATTCACTTCACCCATTATCTCTCTATTATATAAAAAAGTTTTCGGTGATCGTCCACTATTTATTTTATATTTGCATATATTAAGGAAATTCAAGAATAAATTTAGTCCTTCTATTATATTTATATAAAAAGCTTAGTGATCCTCGTGCTATGTTATATTTGTATTTGCATATACATATTTAAGAAACGTTTCTCTCTATTACATGTTTTTACCTATGTTGCTACATATGTTTTTAGTGAAATATCGTTTATAAAAGTCAAAGAAAAAAGTATAAGGATTGGATGCAATGCTTCAATAAATTATATCATATCACAATTAGGTATGTGTATCAGAAAAGTAGTGATATCGCATCAATACAATATTTTTGAGCAACGAGTAGTTCAATTAAATGAACAATTGTAGGTATAATGGTTGAATGGCGGTTGGTCTGGCGCTAGGCGGACAGGGGGTACCCCCCCTAGTATTTCTTTAAAAAAAAAAAAAAAAAAAAATACAATTTCACAGTCAAAGAATCAACGATATGATATAAATATTGTCTTCATCCTTATGTATTTACTCACGTAAAAATAAAATAAAAAAAATTAAGTAAAATCCACTTTAAAATTTTGAAGAATTCAATCATAAATTTGAACATCCTTTTTAGTATCATCTTTTATTCCCCCATCAATCAATTTATTATTCTGTTGTGTATATAAATTTCAAATTAAAAATGAAATCGTAATAAATTTTTTTTAGAAATTCATTACTTGAATTTAAACAGAATACTTTACTTATGATTTTATTTACACATTACATTATACAACATTTATAATGTACATATACATATGTAGAAACTTGGGTTCATAATAAAATCAATTTTATTGAAATTTTCTACATTAACTTTATTTTTTTGAATTTATATTTTTAACAGATAATATAAAATTTTTTTTATTAAAAAATACTGATCATAAAGCATTTTTTTAGTATACTTATTTTTGTATTATTTTGTTTTTAGTATAGGTATATCGTTTTTAGTTTTTGAAATACAGTTAATGCATATTTAATGTATTGTACTAATTTGCATCTTTTTATTTTTTTTTTCTTATGTTATTTATTGTACATATATTGCATATTTGAATAAATTTGAAAAATTTATTCATTGTTTCGATGAAATTTGATTAAAAATATCTTTGAAAATATTTCTGTATAATCAAAATATGTATGAATATGTTTGTATACGTTATGTATATATGTGGTATATGTATTTATGTACGTACATACTATATGATTTGATAGTTTATAAAAGAGATTTAACATTTAATTATTTAACATTTAATTTCATTGTGTTTTATATTAAAAAGTTAATTAAAATTGACTAAGTATTTAAATTCAAACTATTTACTAATAGTTTTTTTTTCTATTATTTTCTTTTCTTTTTTTTTTGTATGTATACAATTTAGTATAACAATTACAATTTTGTATAGTAATATGTAAAATACATTATATGCTACACAAAATTTTCTCATTAAAAAGTATTAATCCTTTTGTATTTGACAAATGAAAATTGTACTCATGCATTTATTATTTATATATTAATGTGTATTTTGAAATGCGTCTATGTTCAATGTAATCGTTAAAGAAATTAGTAGAGCATAAAACTAAAATAGCTATAAATCGTTTCGTATGTTATTGTTATATTTAACAATATTTGAATAGTAGAAGTGCTTAGATTTTATGTATACAGGTTTTTACTTACACATATCCGTATGCATACATTTATTGATTTAAAACTAAATTTTCTATAAAAGATTCTACAGTTAATCAATAATTCAAACTGAAAATAAAATAGATGATAGATACATATATACCGTGTAACAAATTCAAATATAAAATCTTTTGTGGTAAAAAACAATACATGTAATGTATATCGTGTGTATTAGATATACAATATTATATACTAAAATACAATACACTTTGATAGAAGTGCATTTGTTGATAGGAATGAAAATTTTATAAAGAAAGAAAATTACAAATAAATATAATATAGACATACAATCCATAGTACTGTCTGTACAATCCAAGTATTATCTACATAAGTATGTAATATGTTCAAATAAACATTGAGATTATTTTTTATTTTTATTTTTGGAACTGCTATATACGATATACATATCTAAATATTGTAAAAATCAAATCTTTCTTTTATGTAAAAACAAAGTTTTTCCAACGTTTTAATAAATGAATAACGTATTTGAAGATCAAATTTCTAATACATAATTTTTCTTACAGATTTTCATAAAATCTAACATGTTGATTTATTCAAATTTTTTGATTGAAATTTCAATGTGAATCAATAATTTAATTTTAAATGAAAATTTCTATCAACGAATAAACTTTCCTTTACGATAATCCCTTAACTACATTGAATATGTATATACATATGTACATAAGTATATATGTTGTTAAGAAAACCACTTTTCAATGGTTAAAATAACAATTAACTCGATTTATTTTGTATCAATAATAAAATACAAATACTAATTTGTTAAAGTATATCATTTGTAATGAAAATTGAAATATGTACACATGATGTAAAATGTAATATGCATTCATTTATACATTTGTATATGAATTAGCATTTGCGTTTTATGGTTTCAGTACATTTAAAATAAATGATTGAAAATTTAAGTTATTTTAAATATGCATAATAGTAAAATGAAAGAAAAGTGCATTACACTTTTATTTAAGCAATTAAAATGAATAATTGATTTACAACTTTAACAAATCTCAATATGTATGTATACATATTTTTGTACACTACATGTATTATTATTTATACATATATTGTATGGATATGACCATAAACATTATATGTACATAAATATATTATTTTTAATGTAATAATATTTTATGTACAGGATTATTTGTAATTAAGAGAAAATTTCAATATTCTTTTGACCATGAAAAGAACTTCATTTATTTTATGTTATGGTTTTTCTGTTTTTTTTTTCTTTCTTTTATTTTTATTTGCTTTTGTCACTTCAATGTACATTTACTTGTAAGTTATATTTAAAAAATTATAATATTGTTATTGTTATTATATGTTTGCATGTTTATATGGACAAGTATGATTAATTTATTTTAAATGCTTCGATGAATATTATAATAACAATTTTCAATTTACGTGTAACATTTAGGATTTACAACGATACTATAATGTATTTACGTTATGTGTATAATACGGATATAATATGTTCATGAGAAAATGAAATTATTAGAAAGAAAAGCTAACAAAATAAAAATAATAATAATAAATATGGTTGCCTGGACTTAATATAAAATATGTATGTACATATGTATGTATGTACGGATGTATGTACGTATGTATGTAAGTACGGATGTATGTACGTATGTATAAAGTATAATGTGTATGTTACACCCATAATCATTATCGTCATACTTGTAGAGAATTTTATCCTTATACTACATAAGTTTTCTGTATCAATTGATTACGGAAAAGCAAAAAAAAACAATAGTTGACAGCATAAAGCATATTAAAGCATGTACATAATATGTATGTAGTATTTGGTACTATATGTATGTGTATAGTATATGCTTACCCGTGTATGTGTGTATATGTATTACATTGTGTATATGTTAAATTAACATACATATGTATGCACGTTCATATATTAAAATAATTGTCAATCCTATGTTTTCTCGTATGTACACTTCAAGTCAAATTGAAGTGAAACAAGTAAATGATATTTATTTAACAGGGCGTAGAAACGTTAGAAAATTAGAAAACTTACTTAAAGTGCAATGCATACACATATTACATACTTATAAGTATGGCGTGGTTTTAACATTTTAAGCTAAACTGAAACTATAGTACTAAGTTAGCCAAAATATGGAAAATAATAAGAAATTCATGTTTAAATTGTATGTATCTATATAACATGTACATAATTGAAGTGTGCTTCATACATCTTAAATTCTATATCTACCTGTCCATATATATACATATAATTTTTCATGTGCTTTTACCATTTTTACTTTAGGCGATATGGATATATACATAGATATTTTTACAAATAGCGCATTATTCGTATATGTATATGAATATCGTATAGAGTAAATTTTCACTTAAATTTCACATAAACGGTAAATATATAACCATAAAACAATAATTAACGTTGTTGTTTATTTAGTTCTACAATATTCAGAGCTCTGTATTTATGTGTATACATTCAATATATAGGTATGTATCTATAGTATAATCAACAGGACACTTACCTCGATAATTTATTGATGGCAGTTTTCCTCATTAATACTAAATTAATTAAATTTATTGTTATTTATTTATTAATTTTTTTTTTTCATTTAAAAAATAACATTATTTTGATGTATCAATAAATATATACTGTATCTAAATTTGGAAATGCACATACATACATATGCATATGTACACATTTAAATACATAAGCACATACGTATGTATACATGTATGTGTATTTAAATGTATACATGTAACATCATTGATACATCAAGTAGATAAAATTCAAATATTTACCAGAATCTGATGATGATATCGATGATATTGATGGATAAGATGATGATGATGAATAAGATGATGATGACAAAGATGATGATAATCCAGGCGACGATATTGATGACATTTCACCAATATCAATAACGACACCATCTATACTTGGTCCAAATGCATAGCCGAATTCTGGCTGTTTAATCGGAACTGATAATAATTGGTCTAATGATTTATCACGTAAACATTTCATAAGATGAGCATGAGGTAGATCTGGTGAACAGTTGACATGATGTGATACAATTGCGGCATACTTTGATGGATTGCTAACTAGTGACCATGGCGCTAGACCAGATCCTGACATTAAAATTGCTCGATTAAATAGTAGACCTATTTTGTTGTTGTTTATTTGTTTTGTTGATTTTTCATTTCAGTTGATTGAATGGATTGGTGATAGAAATTAAAAACAAAAAAAAAAGTTGAATATGCATTATAATTGTTGTTATTGTTGTTATTAACACCATTGGTGGTAATGATGGCGGTGATTGCAGTAATCAAGAAAATGTAATAAAGTTGAAAGCCAGTCGATGATAATAAGTGCCATTGTATATGGTGATTTATTGTTGTTGTTGTAGATATCGATTAATGATCAAATAGAAGTACACATAAAAAACATAATAAGTATATTAAAAAGTACATAGCTCTAGACATCAAAATGTAGAACAAATGTGCATATATACGTACATATTTATCATATGTGTATATGCATATGTATGTGCATATTGTGTTAATGCAAATTATTTCTTTTGTCATTCATATTACTGTAACCAAAGTATTTGTTACATGAAAATATATATGATAATGAATATGAAAATACATATGTATATGTATGTTTGTATGTGCATGTATTTTCAAAACGAAAATGAATGAATTACATTGATATTCTAGTACGTATAAGGATGTGCGTATGTACATACTTGTTTAAAGATAAAATATCTCAAATAAAATGTCTGATGTTTGTTGGAAGGAAGGAAAAGTGATATAGAATTCATCGTGTGAATGTTTGCTTTATTCAAAAGAAAATGCATACAAAATTGCATAATATATGTATACACATACATATTCATATGTAAGGATCCTTACTTATGATCATATATGTATATGCAGATAACGAAACATACAAACGGTGTCAACAAATCATTTTTAAGTGAACTTCGAGTTACGATTATACATATGTATGTACGCGTATTGTATTATATATTATATGATACCTACGCATATATGTACTTATGTATGTATGTACATAAATTTACATACATCGTAGATACATAATATATAGTAACAATAATAGGTATACGAAAATTTCTCTTACATGTTAATAAGAGTGCATGTATAAGTATGTTCGTCTTAAACCATAATTTATGTGTGCACTTATTTTCTGTGCATTATAATTCATTCAAATGTAACAACTTACACACATAGTAAATCACAGTTTACTTTATAACATTAAAATATTCGTATATATAAGCTGGTTGATATTTGAGCACCTCCAATATAATAATTTTCTTTCTTACTACATTTTCATTTTATGTACATATGTACAAGAAAATCAAAATTTGTCTTTTTATGTACGTGTAAGTACATACACTTATATTGTACATTTGTATGTGTATAACATAACGTATGTTCGCTTTTATTTGTTACTTATTTGGTTGATTTGTTTATCTTTCGATTCGATTTTTATATCAGCAAATATGCATACTTTCTCCAGCCCCTATACATACGTACATATATATGTATGTGCATCCCTATTATAGTCAATCTCTATTAAACATGGTGATGAGCTTATATATTTTGGGGTGGTGTAGTGTGTGTAGAAAACCAAAAATAAAAATGAGTGCCTTTCAAGGATTTATGTGAAACTTAATGCTTATTCGACAACAGTAATTTGTCAAAATATCTTTTTATAAAAAGAAAAGAAAAACCAAAAAAAAATAAAAATAAAAAGAATAAACAAAAACTGTGAAGTCTTTTTTTCTCATATTTCATACACAGTATGTGCACTGTTTATATGTGATATTTTCGTAGCAGTTTGTTTGTTTTTTTTTTTTTCTATTTGTTTTATCCTCTACACTACATGTTGTATTTATTTCTCATTTTTCTTCAATATCATTTTGCTTTTTTTTTCTCATCGTTATATTTTTTGTGTGTTGATTTCTGATAGCGTTTTTCTTTCTTGTATCGAAACACGGATTTGATACTCTTTGACAAGCAAGAATGATTCAATGAAATGCGAAAAATGATGGCAAATAACATATAATGGTAGTGGTAAGAAAATTTTCTACAATGCATACATACATACATATATGTATACAAAAAATTTTTTTTGTGTATTTGTATGGTTGTTTACATGTACATATGTATGTAAGTACATACATACGTGTAATTCAACTCCAAAAGAATATATGTATATATTTTTTGTATTACTTGTTTTTTATTTTTATTTATTTTATTTTTTCTCTCATTATGTTCTAACTTTTATTTTTAGATTTTTTTTTCATTTTTGTCGTTTTTAGCCAAATATGTTTAAATATGATATATAGAATATAATTGTTGTATGTTGTATGCATGTGTTTATGTTCTTGTACAGATAAAATAAAAGTTGTGGGTGAAACGTGAAATGGGTATTAACAAACATATACCTACATATATTTTATGTATGTATGATGTGTATATCTTGTACATTATGTAAATGTAATCTACCACTATTAACCACTATTATCATTTTTGTTTGCATTTATACTGAGTTCTTTTTTACATTTTTCGTTTTTTGTGTTTGTATTTTTTTACTTTTGTAACGAAAAGGAGCTTAGGACTATAAAAATATACTACTATCTAATGTTTACTTATGTAATGTACAAATGTGTACGTATTACACAATTTATATGTACACATGTACATGTGTTTCATTTCATACTAGAACTAGAATATTCCATATTTATTGTTACAATATAACGAGGAGTGTTCAAGAAAAAATTTTTTTAAAAATATTTTCATCTGCAATTGTTCCGTTCAAATTTTAACGTTTTTTTGTATTCTTATACAACACGTAAAAAGTTTATATAAATTCATCTGTGGTATTGTATTTTACTTTTGAGTTGAACATTGTCACAGTAAAACATCAGTTTTCAGTGTTTTTGGAATAACCTTAGTATATGGCTTTTAAAAAAAAACATCTTGTTCTTATTGAAGAACGGGTGATTGTCCTAAAAGTTCCTGTATATGTAGCAAAACTTGTAAGCTTATCTTATACTCTTCATGTTATTCACATTATTTTGTACTTTTAGCTTGTCGTATTTTTTTTTTGTTTTATTTCTTTTTAAATACTTCTTTAGATAGTAAAAATCGGATAAAGAATATATTTTTGTTTTCCTTCTTCTTATGTTAATACCAAAATAAAAATAAAAAATGAACGAAAAAAAAAAAATAAAAACTCATATACAAATATTCACATTTGTACATTTATAGTTTCTATTTTCTTTCATTTTATTTTGTAATTATTTACAAAGAAATTGAAATAAACCATAAGGATTTACTATTTAATATATAGTATGTATGAATAAATTTGTAACAATCGAACAAACAAATAAACGAATATGAATATGTAACACACATGTTAATATGTATATACTTATAAGTAAATAAATAAACAAAATGATTTTTTGTTTTTTAAGTCATTTGCTGTATTTTCGTTGTTATTTTTTTGTACATTTTGTTGTTATCATAAATTCATACAAAAATGGATAAAATTTTAACTAAATGTGCATGTAAATGTGTTTATGTTTATTATTTACAAAAATTAAAACGAAAAATTTAGGTATCTACATACACAGTCACAGTTTGAAATATGTGTACATGGATACATACGTAAATACGTAAAGATTTTGTTGCTTCAGTTTATTTTTTGTTTTGCATGTAAATGAATATTATACGATATATAGGTATTTTCAATTTTTTGTATAGTACAAGTGAAATGAAAATCCGATTACTAATATTTTTCAGAAAATTAGTGAAGTTTTCCGTTTCTATTTATATTCAATTTGCATTGTCATTTACACCTTTTGATAAATATTCATGTTTCCTTTTTTTGTAAATGTGTATATTTTCTTTTGACTTGTGTATAACAGTTTAGGTAATCATTAAATGCTATTAAATATAATTAGAATGATATTTCATTTTATGAGTTTTGCATGTTTACTAATCATTGTACATGTAACGAATAAAATAATTAGATGTACACACGTTAATGTATGTGCATTAAATGTATTTATTTTTTTTTTTAATTTTCTAATCATGCTTGTGTATGAGCAATTATAATATTGAATTTCTTGTTTGCTCATGTTTCCTAATAATTAGAATTTTGTAAAAATTTACCCTAAATTTTTATTTTAGATTTAAGGGTTGACTCTCATTTTTTTTTTTTTTTAATCAAATTTGCTTTTTCTTTAAAATGTGTTTCCATAACGGTCAGTAATTACTACTTTAATAATAAATTTCATTTGAAAATGAAAATTTCGAAAGTTTTTTTTAAAAAACTTCATACAAAGTGATAATATTTATTGTAATTGAAATAAAATTCATAATAAAACAGAATAATAGCATTCACAAAATTTCAATATTTTTATTAATGTAAATTTCTTATTTAATCAACCATAAAATATCATAAGTGATTTATCTTCTTTTTTTGTTGAACGTTTAACAAATAATAATAAATTTTAATGTGAATTAATTAATTTGATAATTCAATTTAAATTTAATTGAAAACAATGTTTGTTTTGTTTTTAATGTATATGTTACAAATTTTATAATTTTCAAGTACATTAATTTCAATGTTTATATATTTTGTATAAAAAAAAAATAAAAATCTCTTTTTGTATGCTTAATTTTCTTAATTTTTAATTTTGATTAATTGTATATCCTAACATTTTGTGTAATCTTGTATGTATTAACAATAATATCCTATAGATATTTTATTTCTATCATATTTGTGTTGCTGTATTTAATCGTCTTCTGAAATATTCATAATAAATATCAGTTAAAATTATAAACAAAATTATAATTTGTTCAAGTCAAAAAATTAGAAATTTTATCTATCAGATAATATAAATAAATATAAAAATAATTCAGTTTCTATATATAACATCATTTATCATGTATGTAGTTATATGTATATGTATGTGCACAATTATTTGAATACTTTATTATAGCATTTCATGTATGTATATACATACATACAACTTCATATATGAGTATGTGCGTGAATATAAACAAGTAAATAGAGGAATTAAAAAATAAATAATTTTTATATTCATTTTTCGAATGTAATAACAGAAAATTTTTAAATACATGAAAACAGTACAAAAGTTCTAATATAACGAAAAATATTTTGTTTTTTATTTCATGTGTTTGTATGTACGTATACGTATGTTCTTGTTATATTTTATATAGTATGTATGATTTATGGTATGATAAATTTTTGTTTGAAAAATTGATTATGGTTATTCAAAATTATTTTTAAAAAATTGTTAAAGTTGCAACTTTTAAAAACAGATAATAAAATCAGATTATCATTTAACTTAGAAATCCGAGTGATTAATTATGTTTCTATAAGGTTGCATTAAATTTGTTTTTATAAATGTATTGTTGTCATATCCATTTGAATATATGTATATATGTATATCTTATACATATCTGGGAATAATCAACTAAAGTTCTCCGGATACAATTTAAAACAAAAAAATTTCTTTAAAAAGATCATATTTCAATACTTTATTATTTTGATACTCTTATACAAACATATGAGCATAAATTTGTATGTATGTACATATATGCATGTAGTGTAATTACACACAATTCAAAAATGATTTTTTTCCCCTTTTTCAATTTATTCATATTTTTTATTTTATTTATTTTGTGGGTGATTTTATTAACCTTTTTTTTACCCTCTATCGATTTATTTTCAATTTGCATATTTTAATTTTCCATGTAATATCAATTTTTTCAAGACTTATTATATGCTGGTTAAATGAATAACACGTGCGATTTTTTTTTTTATTTTAATTTTATTTGAATCCGTTTATAACAAAACAATTTTGACCTTACTGAAAAATGAATGTTTAATAAAATTCGCAATGCATGGATGTACATAAAAAAGAGAGAGGAAAAAATAAATTAAACCTTTTTTTATTACTTCACGATTCTAGAGAATAGACAAAAAAATTGTATTTTATTTTTCCTTGAAAAAAATGTGGAAATTCGGAAGATTTTCTATAAGTCTATTTTTTGTTGTTGTTGTTGTATCTTTAAAATTACCTTAATAAAATTTCGCTTTATACAATTTCCTTTCATTTTCTTTCCTTTATTGTAATATATATACATATTTTGATTTTGTATGCATACAGACATATCCGTCTAAATTTATTTATGCGTATCCTGATAAAGATAATGGCACTTGAAAATTGTATTCAATATAAAATAGTAGTGTTTATATATATTATTCATTTTGTATTATCCGATTTTATCTATATGTTTTTATTTTGATATGGGGATGTTTTCTTACCATTTTCGTTTTTTTTTAGTTTGAATTTAAACAGATTAGACATTAATAAAATTAAAACAAAAATAATTTTTTTTTCTTTTCATTCATTTCGTTTGAATCTGTTTTTATATCCTTATATCAATAATTTACTTATTGTTAGATTTCGTTTTATTTTTATTCATCTGTTTGGGAAAATAATTTTAGATTTGTTTTTTATTTTCTTTCCTTTTTGATCTCTATATTACTTTGTTTATTTTGAATAGATTAATACCATCATTCAACTAGACAAATTGTCAAAAAAATAAATTTCTTATAAGATATTACTACATATACATATTTATGTATATTATTTCAAATAGATATGTATATACATAAATGTAAAATTTACTTACAAAGTGTTATACGTATATAAAATGTCTATTTTTATCATTTTGTTATAAAACTTTATTAAATTTGATTTTCAAATTTTTTTTTTTTTATTTCCATTTCTTTGGTTTTAGTTTATTGTTGTTATTTTTGTATTATTACTGATCTTTTACTTCTCATTTGTTCATTTACTTGATATTTATGTCCATTTTTTTGTTATTGTATATACGATAACATTTGATTGCCATTTGTATGATTCTGTTCTATTTTATATGATATTATAGTCTTATCAATTTGTTCATTTATTGTATTTTATTCATGTAAAAGACAATTTATATAATACATGTAAGAAATATTAATATTCAGATTTATTATGAATAGAAAAAAAATTAAACTAAGATTTTCATATACAAAAATGTATCATGTGTACTATGTATGTATGTATTTTACTATAATTTAGTTACTTTTATATATGTATACCTATATATATATTTATCAATATGACTTTTTATATCGTTTATATTTTATGGTGTGTTAATGTGTGGAAAATATGTATGTCTTATCTCTTCGTTGACTATTTTTTTTTCATTCATGGTAATAAAATTTTCCCATTAACTAACAAAAACAAAAGACAACAAATATTTCAAAAAACAAAAAATCTTAAATAAGAAAATTACATAATTGTAGTCCGTTGTTATTATTTCATAAATGAAAATCCTAAAATACCTACATGGATTTTTAAGTTTGAAAAATGCAGTTAAAATTCAATTACATTATTTCTCTATACATATCATCATATAGATAACGAAATTCATAAAATTTTTTAAAGAAAAAAAGTAGTATTCTGTATTTTAAAAATGCTTCAAATGTTAGTTAAAAATTCTTGCCGATTTTTTTTTAAATCCATATTTTGAATTGAAAAATACAAAAATTGATTGACATTTTCTTTATAATTTTTTTTTTCCATTTTTTTAATTGTTTGTATTCTACAAATTTTGCACTTATTTAATGCAAAAATATGAATTACACCATCAATCAATTTTGTAGTCATTACTCATGTTCAGTTTTCATTGAGATCGTGCAAATTCAATTTTCGACAATGAACAAAACAAAATAAGATACATGAAAAAGGATAACACAAACAAACCAAAAATGAAGAAAAAAAAATTCGTTAAACAATAAATATATTAGAAATTCCCAAAGGAAAAAGTAAAGCAGAAAATATCAAATATCAGATTTTTGTAGATGCATGTAACAGAACGATAGGAAAAAATCGATGTAATTTTTAGAATGATTAGTATTTGGATACATGAATTTTCCAATTTTTTTTCTTTTTTCAATAATTTTAAGATAAAATACAAATCCTGTATAGTTTTTCAATTATTTTTTTTTCTGGTTATCTTTAATGGCAATTCATTTTTGTCCCAAATCAAATCGAATTTTTCTCCTTTGCTTTTTTTCCTATTTTTTGATGTTATTCCGTATTCGTGAAAAATTTATGTTCCTTCATCATGAACTTTCTCACAAATACTTTTTTTCTCGATTGTACATATTTAGTGTGTGTGTAGATTTTTTAAATTGGTAAATAACGTATTAAAACATATGAACATATATACGGTATACATGTTCATAACATACGAGTATGTCTAAATACAGGTTGAAAAAAAAAGTATTTTCTTTTCTCAAATTTTATATGTGTATTCGGATCATACAGCAAAGAAAAGAAAAACTTATTAAAAGGAGAAATATACATAATATTGGTAAGAATTGAAAATACAACAATAACAACATTAAGAAAATTAAAAGAAAAAACAGAAATTGGTTCACTCGATTAAGCATAACAATGTATAAGAAAATTACTTGGTGTGTAAGTCTATTTATCATGACCGTTATTAGTCTATATTTTCCTTTTGTACTTGCATGATATATGTTTTGATACAACACATATGCACATACATATGTACATATGTAATGTATGTCATATGTAAGTGAAATCGTCGTATATCCACTCATACTTTTATTTATTTTCTCTAGACTCTGTTTCAACTGTATTTTCTATTTTGCTTACCACTTTTTTATTATTTTTCGCCAGAAAAATACGTAAACATATATTCATCTATTCACATATTAACTTTTTATATCCTCTTCTCTTCTTTTGTACTTTAAATTAAAAAAAAAGGCCTTCGCTTAAGCGTGTATAAACGATACAATAAATGTATGATACAATAAATTACATCTATAGTAAAAGAAAAACATTAAAAACAAAAAAGAAAAAAAAAACTTGAATAATTTTTACTCCTATTCTTTTTTATTCTCTATTCATTTTTTTTTCGTTTTGTTTTTTGACTTTTTATAAATTTCATTTTTTTCCATTCATATTCTTTTTCTCTTCTTTATAAGCACTTTTTTTGTATTTGGTTTCATGGGATATGATTTTATACAATTTTTCGTTTTACGGCCTATTAATTTTCACCTTTTATAGTTAAGTTATTATATTTATATGTTATAAATAAACGTTTTTTTTTTTTTTTTTTTTTTAAGTAGGATGCGAAAAATTAATGAAAGAACAAAATTAAAATGAAAAGAAAAATAAAGAAAACATTCTTATAATGTGAAAAAATTAATGATAATAGTAAAATATATAAGTATAGTATACATATATAAGTATATAACAACAATGAGGATAAAGTATTTTTTTTTTTTGTAATTTTTGTTATTTATTGTTTTCTATTCAATTTTTCTAATAAAATGAAGAAGAATGAATGAATATATATTTCATTAATGGATAAAAGAAAAATTATTAAAAATCATTTGAGAATTTTTTAATTTCTTTCATTTTATAGATTTTTGTTTGTTCAAATTGAAAAATAAAATGTATACATTTAAGGTATACCTTTAATTGTATAAAAGAAAGAATTAAAAATTAAAATGAATACAAATCAGAAATAAATCAATTCTTATGATTACGGTATGTATAGTCGAATACTATACGAATTTGTGTATGTATACAATTTTATATGTATATACCATGTACTCATGTATGTTAGTCAAATTAAACTCAAAAGTAAGTAATTGAACTTTACCATTTTTCGAAAATCATTACTGAACATTGATTTTATGATTTTCCAATAGTAATATTGATTTTTTATTTTTGTATTTTCATATGTACCTAAACTTATACACATATGTATACATGCATTTAAATTACATATTAGTTCATATAAGTAATTGAATTCGCACAGAAGATTTTACATCTAACATACATACATATGTATGTATATAGGTATGTATGATATTGTTTGGTAAATCCATAGTATTAAAAGAATTTCAATTGTACGTTGTAAGATTATCAAGGTAAATAAATCATTTAAGGATGATTTCAAAAACTTTTAAACAATACAAAATGTATTTTATTGTTATATTCATTACGTGTATAAATATATTAGTTTGTCTATGGATTTATAGATGCATGTGTAAAATACCAAGACATTTGTATAAAATTGAAATTAATAGAAACAATAGAAAGAAAATACAAAAAGAAAATTGTATAGAAAATAGAAACAAAAAAAAAAAAAGAAATATTGAATTTCGAAATTGTACTAAAGGATTTTATAAAATTCATTGTTCAATATTTTAAATGTGTGTAAATGTTCACAGTATTACCCTCTTTTCAATGATTTAGCGATAAAATCTTTAATGTGTAACATATTCATGATGAACTGAAAATTGATTTTTCTTCTTATTATTATTTTTTTTATTGCAGTTTGTAATTCTAAGCCGCAGAATAATATTAGATTTCTATAGTAAAACGTATCGTATACTTACATATGTACAGTATAGTATGGTATGGTATTATAAGAAAAAATACCATTTCTGAAAGTAAATTAAAGTACATGTTCAATGATATGAATTTTTATAACATACATATCTACAAAATATTGTGTACATACGTACATATGGATTATAATACATTGTACATTTCATTCATACGTTTCAATACACGAATATGCAGTTTTTAAATTGAAAATTTTATAATTTGATTTTTGTGGCTACAAAATGAACAAAAAAAAAAAAAATTGAAAATACATATTTTTATTCTCGATGTTATATTATTTTATGTATGTTACTTGTTGTTAGATGTTAGTGACATTTATCAAGATTAATTCAAAAAGTTAATATATTAATTTGATTTAAGATTTAATCTTGTATGTTTCGGTATCCATAAAGGCATATGTGGTACACACATACATATGTACATATATATGCAATACCCAAAAGTTTTTTGTGGAATATGCATGTCGTGTATTTTCATATTTGTCATTGCGTTTTTTTTCTTAAAATTGTATTCCAAATGATGTTCAAATTGTTTTTTATTTAATTAAAAATTTATATACTATACTTTCATAACATCTTATTTGATCCGTAACACTATGTCTACACATGTGTTTTTTTTTATTTTTTTTATATATTTCTTTTTTATTTTTACACATAAATATTTTATGTCATGACAAAAATTTAACCATTTAACTTTAATAAAAAGTTTATATTTTAAAACTTTTTAAAAGTTTTTTATTTTTATTTTATATATACTATATGTATGAGTATATGTTTTATTGGTTTTTCGCATAAATATTACATGCATATTATTCTACTGTATTTAACAAATGGCTAAAATAGAATTTAAGTTAATATATATTTGTAGTTGTAGAATGATTTGTTAAATTTAGTAATCACAATATGTATGTATATATAATTTGTTTATAACCCGCAAAAATATGTATTTGTATAGATATTTGCACATATGTATATTTGGAATGTACATGTACATATTTTATAACCAATTTTTACATGACATGACTAAAGTATGTTAAATTGATCAGAAAGTTTTCCCAAAGCAACAAGACAAATGAAAAATGAACTAAAAAAAGAAAAATAAAAATGAAAGAACAAGTATTTCTAAAAAATTTACGAAACTTTTCTTAAAATTGACTTACAGTATATAAAACCTTTAAAATTTGATGTTATTTTTCTATGCTATTTTTTCATGTACTTCTTTATCCCTCATTCGTTTTCTTTTCTTATTGAAATATATTTATTTGAGTTTTTTTCTCTTGTTAATTATCTTTCTTTGTTATTATACATAAATTGCATTTTCCTCCTCTTTGATTTACATTTAGTTTTATTTTTCTTTTCGTAAATCTTATTATTATGTTCTACTTATATTGTAATATTATTGTAAATTGTATACATTAGTATGTATATAAATGTACCTACATACATAATATGATTTACGTTCATGATAAAAAAGTTGCAATAATCCATTTTCATTATATGCAATTTTAATTCTTATTTTAATGAGTTTGGGTTGCTTAAGACGAACTAAAGTAAAAGTAGATAGATAATAAGTGAAATTAGTAAATGAGAGTTTAAATATAATTGACAGTAACTGAAAATTTCTTATTTCCACGAATAACTTAAGAAGAAGAAGAAGAAAAAAATATTTCTCTTTAAAGATTTTATAAAAATAATGTTGTATAAAATTGAAGAAAATTTATTTCTCATTTAAAATAAAGTTCAATCATTACCATTCTAAAAATTTTTCAAAATTCTTATTTTTTTAGATTTAAATATAACGTTTTTTTTTTAATCTTTTGTTTTTATATTTAACTGATATCAAACCTGTTAAAAAAAAAAACATAAATTTATGCTTCAATGGTAATAAAGAAAACAGAATAAACAATTAATAAATTGATATCGATTAAAAATTGAGAAATTTGTAAATGGTTGCAAATGTTCAAAACTATGTACATTCGTTTTTTCGGTATACTTGGAAAATTTTATAAAAAACATTATTAGACTTCTACGAGTACGTTACTTCTCATATATAAATATTTTATAATAAATAGCGAAATATGTTACATATTTTAGTAAAGTACAAAGTTTTAATGTTACAAATTTTACATGGAAATAAATTACACAATAAAAGTTATTTTTATTTATAACATTTTTATTTTGGTTTTTTTTCTTTTTGATGTTTTTAAATGCGACCAAAATAAGTTTTTCAGTTTTTTTTTTCTATAAATGCATACATTTTATTTATATACATTTCTTTAATATGCGATATTTGTACATTTATGTATATATTTTGTGAACATAAACATAGCGTTTAAAAAGGTAAAAAGTTATAAAATTGAAGAGAGAAAGGAAAAAATAAATAAACAAATAAACTTTTCCACAAAATATTTTATATCTCATGAGCTGTTATCCGGGAATAACATATTTTTGTTACCTTATGTAACATTTATTGCATATTATGTGTAAAATGTTTTGGTTTATACCAGTATGTATATTTATTTGCTTATTTTTATTTTTTGTTTTTTATTATTATTTTTTTTTAAAATATTATTTTTCATTTTAAAATTTGATGTACGAATAAAATAAGTAGATGATATTAAAATGTACATAGTACATGTATTTATCTTGTAAATATAATATATAAGCATAATATTGAATAAAATGTAAGTTGTAAAATTTTGTGTCTGTTGTTTGATGTTTTATGCATGTACAAATACAAAATTAAATTTATATGTATTTTACTATGAAATTGTAGTTTTTATGAGGATTCACTTCAATATTTGAAATTGATACATTTTATTAAATTGAATTAAAAACGTTCTTTTTTTTTAAAGTGAAAAATTTACATTTTCCCTTAGAGAAATTGTTTAAAAAATTTTAAAATCAATAAAATTATGCATTAAAATTGTATTAAATCTTTTTAAGGTTCTACACTACAAAAGTTTACCAGAATAATTAAATTTCAAATTATTATCAAATCATTGATCTTATTACCGTACATTCTCAAATTCATAAAATTTAAAGTCATATTTTACTTTTTATGTTTAAACATAAATATTATCATAGAATATTCTAAACTTTAAATTGCCATGATTACGTACTTGTTTTTTTTTTCATGTATCATGATGGTTTTCAATTTAATGCACATACATATGTATGTTTCTCATGTATAATGCACATTTGTATTTGTATTATATAATGCAATATAGTTCGTATATAATTTCAATTCAATATAATATATCTATAATATACCTTCAGGTACAGCACTAGATGAGATAAGAAAATGTACACATGCAGCACCGGTACCATGTCCTGCTAATGTTATACTTTGTGGATCACCTCCAAATGCGGCTATATTCTCTTTTATCCAATGAAGTGCTGCTATTATATCCATAAGGCCATAATTGGCTGGCAGTTTTAGATATCTATCGGTGTTTGCATTCAAGAAACCTATATAAATTGTATAAACAAAAAAAAAAAAAAACCGTATTAAATAAAAATAATGTTTAGAATATAAATTTTATAATGGTTAAAATTGTTACTACACAACAAGTTTATATGAATGTTTATACGTAGTAACAACTGTTTGTAAATTTTAAATAAAATTTCTTGATAAATTCATATTTACACATACAATTAAATTTGTATGTTAGCCAACATGTGAAAACTACAAATGAATTTTTTTTTTTATATGTTTTATATCTCTAAATCGTATCAATTGTTAAGGACATAAAATATTCATAAGGCCATTTATGAAAAATATTATTATTTGTAAATATTTCATGATAATTTTCAATTTTTATTTTGAAATTATGTTTTATTTTTACAGAAATGTTTATTTTAATGTATGTATGTATATTTTAAAAACCAAAAAAACCAAAACGTATTCTTGTTGACAAAAAATGTATGTATATATTTAAATTAAAAAACTGAAACATTTTTATCGAAAATTGTTATTTGTGATGAGAATACAAAATATAAACATTATGTGAAATATCATACATTCCCTTGTGAAAGAATTCACATTTTGTTTTGCTAATTTTTGATTTTTCTTTTTGTTTTTCTAATTTCATTGCAATGTTTATGATATAATTTGTTTTATTTTTTTGTATGTTTTGATATTAGTATTAAATTTGTATAATTTATAATAATTTATTGTTTTTCTGAATTAAATACCAGATCACTTGTAAATGATTTTCATTCTTGTGGTTTTAACATTATATTACAATAAAATTTTTATTTAACCAAAATTAATAGAAAAATAATATTTTCAACAAAATATGTTTAAAATGTTTGGCATTTTTTAATGAACTACAAATAAAAAAAAAAATTAAACAAAATTAACCACACACTATACATGTGTGTGAACATTCGTAGTTGTTTTAGCAACAAATGCATTTAATGATATGACAATGTTATTGTGATAATGATGTATGAGATAATAAACATCATTTCTGAAATGTGAAATATTTTATCGCTTTTCTTCATTTATTTACTATATGTACATACTACACGATGAATATATAAAAAAAAACTGAAAAAAAAATAAAGTGTTGCTATACAATTTAAACCAAATAAACAAGAAAATAAAGCTAATGTGAATGCAGTGAAATGGTATTCACTTATTTCTTTTTTTGCATCTTTTCAACAGAAGTATATACCTGTTGAAAATGTATAAAATGAAAAAATAAGAAGAGATTCAAATATTTGTACAATCATTTTAAAAAATATCTCTATAAAACCTCAATTCAGTGTAAATATTTTGTAGCGTTTTATTGTGTACATACATCAACATACTATATATAAATTCTTTTTACTTTTTATTTTTTAAATGTTACTTATTGTTTCCATTTCTTCAAGTCTCTTTACTTTACTTTTTTAGTTTTTTTCCCCCTTTTGTTTTAGTGTGCTCCATTTTTCACGATTTTTCATTGTATTTTTCAATTTTCTTTTTTCATTCTTTATTTATTCTATTCTATATATATTCTATTTTTCCTTTATTTTTATTTTATTTTTTTACTATTATTATTTGCATCTATGTTTGTTAATGCACATTCCTTATTAGGTTTTGTTATTTGTTTTTTTTTTTTTCTTCAATATTTCATGTTTAATTTTCTTTTCTCTGATGCAATTTTGATGCCATTTTAAATAATACAGTATGTAACAACGGAAAATGGAGTACAAAAAGTAGGGAAAAAAAGAATGAGGAAAATGTAAAAATAAGTGGCTAAAAACAATTTCATTAGAAATAAAGAACTTTTTTTTTGCACATTTTATTTTATCATTTTTATTTTTATTTTATTTCTTTTTATCTTATATGCATTATCAATGTATCTTTGTATGTATGCCTGTCTACATATCTGTTTTATATAAATGTAAGGATATAGCGATATACAATGATTTAAGTAAATATAAGAATCCTCATTTGTATTTTTAAAACAAATAATGTACGTGCACTTTGTATTACTCATATAGATTTTTATATACATGTATACTTTTTATACGTGTGCAAATGTATGTGTATGGTTAAGACACCATAACAATTCGTCTACAAAGTTTACAAAAAAGATAAAATTTTAAAACAAAAGAAATGTAAAAGAAAAAAATTGGTATACGTACATAGCATAGATTTTATGTTTTACAATGCATTCAAAATGTGAAATTTTATGAAAATAGTGCATACCTATGTTTATTCTCTTGTATATACCTATGTATATGCATGTATAGACAATTTTTATACAATATGTACTTCAAATATTTTAAGGAATTGAAAATTTCATGAATACAGACACATACATACATACATATGCATACCATATATACATTTTATATATCAACATCTTAAAGTATAGTGAAATTGTTTATTTTTGAAATAGATTTTATACAATGAAATGAATAAATGTACATATGTACATATGTATATAGCAAATTGTAATATATAAAATAAGGAAAAATAAGCTATATATGTATGTGTATATAAGACTTATCTACTTAAGGAGAATAAAGCAAACATAGGTATGTATGTATATACGTAGATAAAATGAATGTGATGACAAAATTTTTTATAGACATATATGTACATACATAAATGTAATCATAATATTTTGTACTATGTAAGTATACTACTAAAATGCTTGAATGCATATGTAATGAAATTAATGTACATATAGATTAAATGAAAGTATAACAACAAAATGCATTATTCAATATGCATATATTCATTTATGTACATACATATACATATAATTTGCATTATGTATGCATGTTTATTTATAAGTTTGTATGCATATGGGTCGTTTGTAAGCTTTTATGTATAATGAATCAAAAATGTAAATACGAAAGATAATAGAACTAATCATCATAATGTCTCAATAAAATTTTACTTATACATATACAAACATATGAATGTAGTTAAATGTGAAATTGTTTAATAATATACATATATTTTACAGTATCTGCATGTGTAAAATTATGTTCACTAGAGAATACGATATTTAAAATACGATATACATATATGTATGTACATACAGTACATATGTACATTTTGTAGATTTTGTGTATATATGTATTTATGTACATTTACTTATATGTAATCATGTAATATTAGAATATTATCATACTACATTAGTACTTTTGTGTTTTAAAAATCAATGACATTACAAATAATTTTCCTTATTATATATACTCTTACATATACATATGCATATCATCAATTTGCTATTATAATTATAATTACTGATCAAAGTCAATTTCATAATTGATTCGATTTATATTTATTATATTCATAAAATAAATCAAAATTACTCTAAAATATTCTTATCCAAAATAGTCCAAAAATCAGTCAAAAATAATCTTATGTATAATGTTTAAATATTTGAACAAAAAGTTTAAATGTGTCAAGTCCAGTAAAAAAAAAAAACAGAGGATACTAATTCATTATTTTATTGAAGATAAAATGAGTAAAAATATTTTTAAAAAATCCGTCATACCAACTCATACACATTTTATTTTTTCATGAAAATAAAAATAAAACTTTGTTATACAAGCATAAAACATACATATTTAAAAAGTAAATAAACAAATTTATGAATGTTTTGATTTATAATTTTTATCCTGTATAATTTATTACAATTTCCGCATACCAGTATGCGTATGCTTATGCATGTATATGTATATCATGTGCATATTTACATTATAATAAAATACGCAAATACATGTAAATAATAAATTAGTGTACATAACAAAATTTTAAATACATATTTTATATTTATTAAAAAATATTACTATTTGACATTTAAATTTTAGAAATACAAATAAAAAAAAAAAGTTGCAACCGAGTGTTATATAGTAATATGTCTATATGTACATTATAATTACATATGCATGTAACATATTATTCATAAATTTGAAATTGACACTAAATTGAAATAAAGGTATCAATTTTAATAATTTACGAAATACTCTAATATGATTGCGGTTATGTACATTAATTAGTATATTATGTATTTTACGTATAGTATTTACATATTTACGTATAAAACATATTTCCTTTATGTAAATATGAATAACTATTTTGATATTTATTACATATATGCTTTTATGTATATATGAATATTTCAATAAAATGTGTATATAATTTTCTATAAACATTCATATATGTATTTGAGTTTTCATGTACATATGAGGACAAATTGTGTTATCAAAATAATAAATTATTTGCCATTTGTATAATAGCACAATTTTACGTATGCAGTATAACGTTGTATATATAAATAATATTTGTACACATGTACATACATATGTATATTAAATAATTTATATACGTACATATTCATACATTAGAAATATTAACCGAATGCAATATATTTAATTTTATAACATTTATTTTATTACATAAAATACATAAATGAGGTAATTTCAAATAAATAGGAAGCATTCATATGGGCGATAAGTTCAATAATATCTTTGTTTGTGAAGTAATGCTAATATGCTATACTTATACAAATTGCGGAATATAAGCGCATACAATGTGTATGTATATACATACATTTTCATACATATATACATGTACAAAAATTTAGGCGTACGAAATACGTGTTATATCCTTAAATGCGTATATACAATATTGTTATTGTGTATATTGAAAAAGAAAATACTGTCGTTGATGATGGTAATTACAATAATCTATTATCTTTTAATTCAATTTAATTAAAAATAACACAATAAATGTATTAAATGAATTACAAAATTCTAACAAAAAATTTCATTTTATTTTCCATGTAATCATAATATTCCTAACTTCAATGATTCTTCCACGCCTTGTCATTTATCAATTACAAATTTTTTTTCTTTTTTTTTTTTTTTGGAGTAATATAAAATTATGATATTATAATTACATTCATTAAATAAATAAGTATATACATATGGATATATTCCATTATTTAATAAAAATTTATTAATTAATTGATTGATTGCTTTTATCATCAAATTACTTCAAATGTCATAATAATGGACATAATTACATAGACACATACATACAAACATAATTATGTACAATATATGTATATCAATTTTCATATACATATGTACATGTGTATGTAAATGTGAATTCCATTTAAATAAAATTAAAAACATACCATTGATGCAATAATGTGTAAAATACAATTATAATTTATTATATTTTTTAGTTCAACTGAAATTAAATTAAATAAAAAAAAATAAAATAAAATGAATTAAAATAATGAAAAACGCAAAAAAAAAATTATCAGTGTTTTTGATAAAATTTAAATGTGAATTTTAAAACAAAATACATGAACGTTATTTTATACAGATGTAAAAACAAAGAAAAAAAAATTAATTATTGCTACAATATTCTCTTTAGTTGACATTTTTTTTAATGGAAAAAAAATCTCATTTGTCCAAATTTTTTAACATAAATGATAAACATAAAATGTATGTGTGCATCTTTTGTTTTAAATTTGATTTTTTTTTTATTTTGTGTATTCATATCCAAATCTAAATGAAGCGATCCTTCTCAAGATATTTTTAAATAAAAAAATTTTATGATATAATTTAATGTTGTACGTATACATTGTATGAATATTGTAATATCTGATTATGTTCTGTGTCATATACTTAAACATACACTAACGCTCATTTATATATGGTACATACATTCATACAAATATGAGTCCATTTCTCTGATGTGTCTAGCCATTCAATTATGGAAAATACAAATTAAAAAAAAGAAAAGAAAAAGCAACGAATAATATAAATTAGAAAAAAAAAATGGTAAAATTCCTTTTTATGTCTATTATTCATTTGCTTTATCTGATTCTCAAATATACATACATATGTATGTACCTATATATACATAGGTACACACAAATGTAAATTTACTTTTATACATGTGTGTATATTCACGTATTGTACTGTCATGTCATAAAATAAATGTACATGAAAAAAAAATCAACTAAAAATTTTTTACAAAAAATTGCAATCATTTTCCCAAATGAATTTTGAAATTTTTTTGTTTTTAATTTCACTCGAATAACTGAAAAAACAAAATATACAAATGACGTTAAGTTTATATAATATGATGATTACCATTACTACAAAAACACCAGATGAAAGTTAAACAAAAATTTTAATGAAAACCTTTTTTTTTGCTTTATTTTTTTTATCTTTTCTATTACAAGAATACGTATGATAGACCACAAAATTTATGAATAATAAAAGAAAATTTTTTGAAAAAAACAATGAAAAATCAAAAAAAGAGAAAAATGAAAAAATTGGAAAAAATGAGATTTAAATTTTCATATTAAAATAAAAAGTCATTGTTAAAAATTTACTGTTTTACCATTTGGAAGTTGATTGATGAATTTTTTTTCTATTTTAATAAAATTGATAAAATTCAGATTATAATAAAATTCACTTTTATTTGTTTAACACTTTTCAAATATTAATGTACAACGACAGTTGAGTGGAAACGATGAGATGAATAAACGGAAAAAATGTTAAAGTAATTAATTTGAATCTTAAAAAATTAAACAATAATAACAAGTTATTTTTTTTTCTAATTTTCTAAATGTAATTTTGTGTATAAAAAAGGTTGGATTTTTTTCTTCAAATCATAGTAATAAACATAAATCCAAATTGTAGAAAAATTTATTAACTTTTTTTTCGTTATTATTATATTACATTATACCAGTGATTATATTTTTGATTAGTTTTATTTTTTCATTTTTTGGTATTTGGTAATTTTTTTTATTTAAATAAATAGAAAGAAAAAAAAAGAAAATTATTATATTAAATTGAAATTTAGAAAAAAAAGATAAAAATTCCTAATAATAAAAACGAATTAGGTAAGAAAACTTTTTTTTTTTTTTGGAGTGAATTTATTTACAAAATAGGCTAAAAAAATAACTAAAACTCATGTTTTGGTAAAAAAGAAAAAAAAATTAAAAATTTGTATATAACAAACAAAAAGCAAAAAATAATGTGCAAGAACAGAATCAAGGGAAAATACAAAATTTACCTTACATACTTAAAGGAAAATGCTGATATCTGATCATTGTATATAAAAACAAAAATGATATAAAACGTGAAAACATGTTTTCTTCAACTTATTTAAAAATAAGTTTTCCGGTTTTTGATACTTATCTTTCATATTATTTACTGTTATATTTTTTTCTCCATTTCATTGTAATATGTGTTTACAACTAATAAAAATATAAAACAATTTTTTTTTTGCGTTTTCTATATAATCATGTTATTTTTCTTTTTCTTTTATTATTATTATTTTCATGTTTTTTTATTTTTATTATTTCTTTTGTTGAATCTTATAAATTTTATTTAAATGAAACACGGAAGTTGAAAATATTATACAAAATATAAAACTGAAAAATATTACGTTCACTTGAAATTTTTCCTTTTCCCAATCAAATGAAAAGAAAAAAAAAAGAATCATAATCGGATTTTTTTCTTTTGTTTTCATTAGTTTGAATTCATACACAATACATGAAAATTGTATTTATTTAGTAGGGTAATTTTTATAACAAAAACAAATGCAAGTGGAAATACTTACACAAAAAATATATAAATTTGTTACAATTTTATATAATTTAATTCAAAATCAAAAAAAAAAAAAAATAATAAGAAATATTTTCCGTTAAAATAATACAATATTTAACTTTTGGAATATTTCGTTAACAAGTTTAAATTTTCGTAAATAATTGATGTATTTGAAATTTTAATTATTAAAAAGGCTTATTTAAAACATTGAATTTTGTGTAATTGAAAATTTAATTTTTATCAATTTTATTTCTTTTCAAATACTTACAGTAATATGATTGCCATACATACATACATACTTAAAATATATCTTGAGAAAATTTTGTTTTTGAACATTTAGAAATTGAAAATATTTTTTTTTTGCTTTTTTATTTTTGTTGAAACTGAAAATCAAAAATAAAATAAGGTTCATTTCAAAGAAGAATATGAGGGAATGATAATAAATTATTTTATCCAAGAAAAATATTTATTTTAAAATTACTATACTGTGCATTTCAAGATTCGACATTAAAAGAAAAAAAAAAAAACAAAACGAGAAATATATAAAATTGGATATTTCGCCAATGTCGCATGGATACTATAAAAATGACATAAAAATCAACAAAATGATGTCAAACCTTCACCAGCTTTGCTATAATATATCGTTTTATTATTATTTGATATAGAGATGGTAAATGATATAAATTTTTTTTTTCTTTTTATAAAAGACTATACTATAAAAGATATATAATTTTTCAATTTTTATTTTATTTTTTTATATATTTTGTAACATTTCAAAAAATAATATTTTCCTTATTATATAACAGGAAAGATGAGAGATATATATTTTTCAATTTTTCATGAAAGAATTAGAAGTTTGTGTTTTTCTAATTTTTTTTTTTTTCTTTAACGAGAAATTAAGAAAGGAAATTGTGCTTGTACTTTTTTTTCGAAAAAAATAAAAAAGAATTAAATTGTAACAAGAATGGTGTATGACGTATGATATATGATTTATTTTTTTGAATTTATTTTTAAATTTTGTATTACTTGTACTTGTCACCATATTACGTTTGACATAAATAAATCTTTTGATATTAATTCAATTGAATGTTTTTCTTTTGTGTTTTGCTTTTTATTTTATTTTTTTTCTTTGTGAAAAATCTAAATTATTTTATTTTAATATATTAACTGCATAGATACAAGTATTTTATAATGCTTGAGACATTTTTGTCAATGACACTTTTCAATTTTAATAACTTTTTTATTTGTGTAAGTAAGTACACAAAAAAAAAACATTTATCGTATCTACACCTACAATAAATATGTTCTTTATTGATAAGTTTTTTTTCTTTTTCTTTTTGCCATAAGAAATTCGTTATATATATTTTTTTGTTTTATTTATTGAAATTTAATGATCATACGTGTTTAAATAAGAGTCACAATTAAATACATAACTTTTTTTTTTATAAAAAAAATATAAAAAAAGAAAACCATTACACATGATACAAATGTGCATTTATTTTTGATTAAATCTAAGATTCTTTTAAAGTTTTTTGAACAAAAAGGTAAAAAAAATTTTTTTTTTGTGTTGTTAAAAATTCACAGAATGAACGTTAGACAGAATATTTTATTTCTCATTTATATTTTTTCCTAGAAATATTAGATATAGAAAGAATTACTATTTTATTCTGTGAATTAAAATCGATAATAGATCTTCGTCAGATAATCTAAGACTATGTACATATGTACATATGTATGTAGAAGAAATCAAATAAGAAAAAGACACATGTATATTTAATTTCTATCAGTATATTGTAGGTGTACGAAGGTTATTTAATATCATAATTATACGGGTAATTATTAATATGTACATTATTAAATAGAACAGACAAGAGAAGTATATTAATAATATTCTATGTTAAATCTTTAAAAAATAATTTCTAATTCATATCTAATTATTATTTTGATATTTAATACATATTGTATAAAATTGTATTATTATTATACTATATGAAGTATTATATAATATATTATCATGTATGTATTCATGATAAATTATTCAATATGTGTATAAATTAAAATAACTTACATATTTTATATATAAAAATATACTTTAAATGTATAGTGTGACTAATAATAAGGAATAAATGTACCTACCCACATACATATTTAGGTATATTTACAAATAAGATTATATTTACAATCTCAACCTAAAATTAACATATATGAAGCCTTCGATTTCATATGAAAATATAATCTTACATCGATTGTGTATTAAGATACAAAACATATTCGAATTTTAGTCCGTATCATGTATTTATCACATCTTATTCAGTTTTTATTAATTAATTTTTATACGCTTCTTATATTTTTGTAAAAGTTGATATAATTTTACTTTTTACTGTATATTCTTGTATACATACATATGTATACATATCATACATACATTTTAAAGTTACGATATACATATGTATGTACGCACCTACATATGTACATATAAAATTTCCTTACACATTTAATTTGATATTACATTTGGGAGCATTATTATTATATATTCAATTAAAATACCCACATACACATATACAAAAGTTAATTATATACATATATATATATATACTCACGCAAAAAAATTAGTGAAAAAGGATTCAAGCTAAAATAAGAAATATCATAATTCTCTAATAATAAAATATATTATCTTTTGTTATCTTTATTTACATATACCTATATACACATACAAAAATATGTATATGAAATGGTAGTTTGCATATGAATTTTGTATATACATATGTATGTATGTATATGTATTTTATGTATGTTTATGTCTATCATATTTATTAAAATTCATATACGATTATATAGTACAAATTTCATTGCTTGTTTTTGTTTTTTTTTTTTTTTTGAATTTCATTTTGATAAAATTAAGATGGAAGCGAAGATGGAAGCGAGTTAAAATTGTTTTGTGTATTTTAAATAATTTTAGAAATTTAATATGAAATACAAAAGACATTTTTAATTTTGTAGTGGCATGTAAATGACATCAATATGTATATCCTTGTTGAATAAGGGAATTATATATGTACATGTATATACATACATACGCAAATATATATTTACTTATATAAATATAATTTTATAAAAATTTTTAACAAGTCAAATTATATTTACAAAATGAAATATTTTATATGTAAAATAGTAATAATAGTAAATATAATTTCTATGTGTTTTACTTTTTATAATAAGTTTTATTTTCTTTTATATTTTACCACAATGTTTAGTATATACATATTGTTATACATACAAACATCGATGGTACATTTCGAAATTTTACATTACAAGTATATAAGTAAATTATAAGTATTATTACTGAATTGCGTAATTTCGTATAATCATAGTTAAAAAAAAGTAATAAACTATTATTTACTTAATATTTTTTGAATTTTTACTCAGATACACATATTAAATTTTCTTTTAACTACTTGAAGACAAAATACTTATTTAATATTTAGAAAATTATTACCAAAAAATAATTTGAATACTTTTATAATATAAATAATTGTGAAATTTCATATTTAAATTGTTAATTAATATGTTTTCCTTTTGAAATGTACTCTTAAATTTGAAAAACAAAAAAAATCTCTTTCTCTTGTTAAAATTAATTACTTTTGTTTTAATTTCATAGTTTAATTTCTTTTCTTATTTATTTATTATTCATTATATATGTACATATAGTATGTATATAGGGTGCCCCCTACCTACGTTAACAGCCTTTGTTCCTAGAGGATATGGCATTTATTATTATTTATTATGTATATAGGGTGTTTCAATTGTGAATGCTAATCGCTCACTGTGCCGAGATATAAAAAAAAAGTTTGTATTAGTTAGAAGAGTATCTTCACTTTCTACCCCTCTAAAGTAGTTTTTTCGGTTTAATTGACAGACATAAACGAAAGTTTTCCGGTATAACTTTCGAATGCGATACGATATAGGAAAAAAGTTAGTGTCGATTTAAAATTAGAGGGCGGAGATAGTTCCCTAATTTCATTTTATTTTTCTTTTGGTTGGTGCTTAAGACTCATGATTGAAACACTCTGTATAATATATTTCTTTTTTTTATAAAAAAAAAAAAACCTTTTTTAGTTACTTGTACATTTTTTTTGTTTTTATAAATTTAAAAGTATTTCCATTTTCTAATTACAAAAATTTACATATAAATTATAACACTTGAACACAGGATATTCTTGGATGTTATAAAAAAAATTATTTGAAATGGAATTATATTATACTGTTTGAACTTATTATGAAATAGAATGACCAAAAATTTCCATGTAATGTAAATACACATACAATTTAATGAAGCAAACATCGTAAATTAATATCATGCCTTTAAAAAAAACAAAAAGATTTTTTTTCCCCCCAAATAAAAAGCTGGAAATTAATTTTGATGTCTCTTTTAAATTTCGTGACATCATAACATGCCGTTTATTTTCTATGTACACAATAACAAAAAATTTAATTAAATATTAATTTCAAAAAAAAAAAATCGAGGATAATATTCCATAATGAATAATTTAAATAGCAAAACAAAACATTTATAGGGAAATATAAAATTAAATTTTTATTCAATTTTTTCTTCTGTAAGTTTAATAGGTAAAGTTAATTAAAAGTTTTAAAATCACTTATTGTTATTATTATTATTATTTTTTATTTTCATTCTCATAATTTGCCTTTCAATTTATGGAAATCGTTTTGAGAATTCAATTTTTTTTTTATTATAAATAATGTCAAAATATAATGAATATATGCAAAACGAAAAATAAATTCAAGAAGTCTTATTGTAAATATCACAATTAAATATTTTTTATTTTTATTTTATTTTTCAATTTTTTTTTTCAAGGTATAGAAATTACTTACAATTTAATTTGAGTCATATAAAAATTTTTAATTACACAAGATTAAATTTAAGTATTTTTTAGGTTTTCATTTGGAAATTTTTTGTGATAGACTTAAGCTCAATTAAAAAAATAAAAAAATAAAAAAAGTAGAATTATTGTATTTTACTTTTACATACTATATGTAAAGTATGTATGTACATAATATTTAAATAAAATTTTACTAGAAATTAATGTTAACGCGTTAAGTTTTATTCTATTACTATAGAAAAGAAATGAGTCTTGTAAAATATTCTTAAATATTGTTAAAATTAATGTTCTCAACCCATTTTAAGATAATTTGATTTCAATTTTATTGTTATTTATTTATAAATTTCCTATTATATCAGATAATTTTTTTTTTTTTTCAATTTTAATTCATGTAAATTCAAAGTATCATATTTTTTGAATTGGCATTCTATATAGTCAACTGTAAATATATTAAGTGTCTAATTATCTCAAGATAAAAATATAAATTGTTATAAACTTTCAAATAATAATAAAAAAAAAAAAAATTCAAATTACACGTGAGGTGGTGATTCATTGCTATTTAATGACATTTTTATGTCTATAAATGTATGAATATCCGCACAATGTACAGTGTAAATTTAAAATTTCATACCTAAACATATAAGACAAATGAGCTTTTAAGTAGATTATTTTGTAAATTTATGTTTGAATCACGAAATACATATACTATATATTATGTCACAATTACCATATGTATATAATTTCGATTTTATACACTATACTTGTTTACATTAGTATGC
Organism: Anthrax anthrax; assembly: GCA_963971155.1. Lineage (NCBI taxonomy): Eukaryota > Metazoa > Arthropoda > Insecta > Diptera > Bombyliidae > Anthrax > Anthrax anthrax. The sequence continues at coordinate 21,323,843 of OZ020118.1, forward strand.
ATATGTAGGATACATCGACAAAGTCCTTACACGCACAATATATATGTACGTAAGAATTTGTGTATAGTGTTATATATATGTATATGTAACAATATCTATAAGTGAACAACCATTAAAATGTATAAAAATGTAAAAGGAATAAAAATTTATTTTCATGATCTTATAATCTTTAAATTATATTCTTTGAATAAAAATCACCGTATTAAATTTACTTGAGTCCTTTAGATACCACATATATTGTAGACATTGTGCATGTAAATTTAATACATAATATGTTGTACACGTTAAGTGTGTATGTATGTGCACATGTATTTATATAAGGTATATATGTATATAGGTATATGTTTTTTGTAAATAGCAAACAAAAAATAATAATAATAATAAGAAAACACCGTACCATATTTAAACGTTTATACGTATATTACTTACGTATGTACATACATACGTACATATGTATGTACTTTTAGAAATTGAAAGGTTGGCGCATTTCATGTAAGAAAGCAATTAAATATTATATGCCAACATAAACAATAAATGAACTTTTAATTTATTCAGACGTTTATTTACACTAACTATGAACGGAAAATGAACGAGAGTTGAGATTTTTGAAAAATAAGCTTGCATATAATAGAGGTGTAAATGTACATATACAAATCCATACGTACACAACCACATATTATATGTATATATATACATACTTACATATACATACATACAAATATATGCATGTGTGTCTGTAAATGTGTGTTTACTTATAGAAATAAAATATGAAGTGTTATGTACATACCCGTATTCATTATTGATGTGGGTATAAATATGTACATATGTATATGTATGCAACTGTATACGTATATATATACATGTACATATATAACTATATACATAAGTACGAATATACATATTTCATAAGTATGCAATTACTTATTGCAAGGGTCTAAAATAAATTCTCGAGTAAGCTTTAAAAAGGATAACATACATTTTAATGAACATATAAGTATTTATTTGTATGTATTATTCCATCTTACGAGTATATATGTATATAGTTTACGAACATATATTGATGATTACGTATACATACATATTTCGCATATTTATTAAAAAACAAAATATAAGCAATTTGTGATGAATTTTCACATTTTTTCCCTTAGAAATAAACATAAAGTACAAACGTAAAAAAAATAAAGTATAAAATGCATAATTTTTCCTTCGTAGGAGTACATGTACATATATGGCTTGCACATATACTTAGTAAATCAAAGTCTGATAAGTCAACATATCCACTTATTTCAAAACACAAAAATAAAGTATACGTATACATAATAATAATACTTGCTTTTATTGTTTTGCTTGTATGGTTTCATATTGAAAAGACTAACAATATAATACACATTACAAGACGAAATATGTACCTATATTAATGAACAATGAACAAAAGAACAAACGTTATAGAGGAAATCTAAGGAAATGTGAGGTATCCGGTGTGGATTTTCATAGACATATTATTATGATAATTTTTCATTCTTTTTATTCGATTTTGATTTTACAAAAAAATTAACAACGAAAAAACAAATTATGTTTTTTATTTTCCTTTTCATATCGCTTTCATTTATTTGATTTTTTCATATGTAAAGTATTGAAAAAGATTTATTTTAAAGGTTTATTAAAAACAAAATGGATTAGATTTTGTTTTATACACACACATACGTAAACAGGATGATTAAATTTCAAATAAAATTGAAATACATACGTCTGAATAGATTTCCCTACAAAGGAAATAAAGAGTATGTACATACAACTAGTATGTACATATGTATGAGAAAATGTGTTAAAAAATAATAGGGTTTGCATACGTAAAATTTGAGAAATAAAAACGTGGGGTTTGAAGAATTACTTAACTCAAGAAAGCACCTTGTTTGTCTTTTCAACGGTTTGAAGGTGTCGAGTAATTTTCACAAATCACATACATACATAGCTAATGTACTGAAAATGTATCTTTTTTTTCTACTTAATTTTGAAGGAACTTTTTCTTTCGGTCTAAGAACGATAATTGAGACTTTTCTACTTTATTCAACATTACTTACTTTTTATGAGAAAAAATGATATTTAAAAATGAATGAAAATAGAATATGAATTATTATGTATAAATCGTAGATTTTTTGTAAGTAATTAAATTTACCTAATAATCCAAGTCGATAATTGATTGTAACTACAAGAATTTGTCCAAAACTTGCTAAAACTGAACCATCATATGGATTACCACTATTCCATTCATATGATTCACCATGGACAAATACTAAAACTGGATATTTTGAACCACCACTTCCATCACTTCCACTGTTGCTACTACTTCCGTATTCATTATTGCTACTGCTTCCGGCACCGGAATTTCTAGAGCCAACTGTGTACAAAAAAGAAAGAGATAAAAAAATTCACATTAATTATTGCCTCAGATTAAATAAAATCAAGAGAAAAAAAAATGAACAGAATTGTAAATATAATTACAAACATTTTGTGAAAATTTTTAACTTTTTATGCTTTATTTTATCATTTTATTTTATTTATTTTTTTTTTTCGTAATGAACAGAAATGTGAAGTAATCAAAAAATGAAAATTTTCTTTGTTTTATTTTATTATTGTATTTTATTTTTGTCGTATTTTGTTAATTTTTAGATCTTATAAAATTCCTAATGGTATAGAAGATAAGAAAAAGAAAAATGTCAAATGGAAAAAGGAAATTATTTTTATTGTTGTTGTTTTTTATTTATTTTATTTTTGCAAACTTAAATCTTATTTCGTCATCTACTTAACATTAAATATTTATTATTCTCAAAAGAATAAAACAATTTTATTGTACTACTTAAAATTAAAAAATCATTCGTTGAATATTTATTTATGTATACTTTATATGTACATGGAAAAGTTCAAAAATGGTATATGTACACATATAAACAGGTATCTTACATTCATATAAAGTACATTCATTGTATTTCATGTGAAGAAAATACTTCTGCTTTTTTTTTATTTTTATTTGTATTGTATAATTGAATCCCTAAATAAAAATAACAAAGCATGGGAAAATAAGATCCAAATCTGGATATGGAACAGTAAAAAAATAAAATAAAGTTGATAGAAAATGTAAAGGATTTCTTTTAATTTTGGGAATAAAATGTATATAGAATACAAAAACAAAATATATATATCATGGGAATTTCGTACATGTGTAAGTATGTTTTTTGCATACAAAATTTTATAAATTGCATTTACCTTGGATTGGTGCATAAATATTTAAATATAAGCAATCTTCAGATTGATTCCGAAGATATGGTATCAGTCTTTTCAGGTATTCAAGTCGTCCACGAGGCATCCTTTCTAATGCTGCTGTCTCATTTGCAATATCTGGTAAAAGTTGTGGACATGCTGGTCCAAAACTGTTGATAAACAAAATAAAATAAAAATATACAAATAAATACAAAAAAAAAAACTTTTTGTTTTTGTTTTGTTTTTAAAAAGTCAACAAACAAAAGTCTGAATAAAATTAAATACGCTTGTATGATATTGCCTGAATACACACAATAAAATATATATGTATATGATAAAGTGGTATGCATGCACACATTGAATAAATAAGTAAACAAGGCAAAAAATAAAAAATAAAAATAAAAAAATATTAGAAACAAAATACGAAAAACTACAAGCGAAAGAAATGAAAGTAAGAGAACCAAAAATAGAAAAAGAAGAAGTAAAAATAAAGCATTTACGTGGTAACAAAGGTAGAAAATTAAATTAAGTATTCATGAAAAGCCAGAGCCAAATGGATGTACTATATACGTATAGTGTGGACTATAAAATAATAGTATCCTGTAGTGTGTTAGAATAGTTATGGTGGTAATACAGAAAAAAATTACAATCTTATAAAGTTTTGTAAATTTTGCTCTTTTTATATGTGTACATTTATTTTTCAGTTTTTCTTTTGTTTATTGTTATACATTGCTGTATTATACGTACATACATACATTTTAAAAAGAAAGAAAATGCATACACATACGGTTTTCACTGTTCATTTTATTTTTCAAATATTTGAAGAGATATACAACACATTCGAGTATATGCAAATTATGGAAAACTAGAAAATAAAAAGAAGTATATGTACACAATGCTATTACTTACATATGTGTCAGTGCATGCATATATATAAACGTATGTGTATGAATCTCAATCTATGTATATATTACGAATAAAAACAAATAAAAACAAGAATATTTAAATAAATGAGAATAAACATATATGCATGCAAAGTGTTGCTATTTTTCTTTTATTTTTGTTACCACTTATTGCTTAAGTACAATGTATAGCTCGGGAAAAGAGCAAACAATGCAAAAAATATGACGTACATACATATAAAAAGGTAAATGTTGTATTATTTTACAAGGGTATATATACATATATAGAATCACTTTTTAACATTTTTTTTGAATAAATTTTACAAATAAATATGTATAATATACATGTATTGTGTATTTTTGTTTTTTTTTTTCTGCCCCACTTATGAACACATACATAAATATTTAAGCGTCCGTAAACATATGTATAAAATGAATTTTAAAATAAAATATGCATATACCTAAATACACAGCAAAAAAAACTTAAAATAAATAAATAACGTATATACCTTATACTGATATCTATAATTTAATCTTTTATTTTTGTAATTATTTTTAGTGGAAAATTTTCCATTTTCTTTTTTAAATTTTAAGATTTCATTTTGTTTGATTATGAAAATTTTTTATACTGCTGCAATCATAAATACTGATAAATTTTTTTTTATTTTTTATTTGGAAAATGTATATTATTATATTATTATAATGTATATTATAAATTTTTGTTTGACTTTGTAACGAAAACATTTAAGTAAAAGCTCAAGAGTATCATAGAGTACATGTATAATGTACCACTTGAAATTTGAAAATTTTAAAATACGATTTTCTAACAGTTTTTTTTTTAAATATATGTGTATAAAAGTGTAGAAACATTCGAATTTACTCTACAGATCCTAGGGAAAAATCCGTCATTGGAAAATCTATCATTTTAACCACTGGCATTTAATTAATATAATGTAAAAGTTCGTAGTATTAAAAAACAATAGGATTATTGCTTTTTATTGCTATTGCAAAAATTAAATTCTCGAAATATTTAAAATTTATCGATTGTGTGATTTAATTAAATTATTTAATAATATACACTCCGCGACAAAATTATGGCCGCACTGTATCTTTTATCTATATTTCCTTTTATGTTTACCGTAATTTTTTGGTTTTTTTATATATTCTTCATATCGACATTAGTAACTAATTACACCATAAATTTCCTAGAAAATATATGCAGTTAAAGGTATAATCTAATAAACAACTCAAATTAGGGGTTTTACCTGCGACAAAATTATGGCCGCACCCAACCAAATGTGATACAAAATATTAAAAATTCCAAAAAATTTTATATAATATGCATGTATTTTTATTAGAAGAATACAATAAATAATGTGTACTATTTCCTTGGACAGTTAAAAGTTCAAAAATTCTATTTTGTAGTGTATCATATAGTCTTTTTATGTATTCTTGTGATAGATTATTCTATTCAAGTTTTATTGCTTCTTTCAGCTATGCTACGTTGTCATACGACTTACTATCATTGAAAACTCTCCTGGCTAACACTCCCCAAACGTTTTCTATGATGTTTAAATCCGGAGAACGAGCTGGGCACCTAAGAGTTGGAATCCCAGTTCTAGAAAACCACTCTTTAACGTTTTTTGCAGTACGAATTGCAGCGTTATCTTGCTGGAAAATAAAATCAGGGTCACCGGTAACATCGTCAAACTCCAAAATACTTTCCCCAAGTAACGCTTCAAGTTTCTCTGCGTTCATATTTTTTGGTAGAAATGCAATTTGGGTTTTGCCATTGCAGCCGAAATCATTACACTACAACCACCCATTTGTCGTTTGGACAAAATTTGTTCTTCTTTTTTTAAATCATGATAGTAATATTGTGTACCATCCGGACCATCAAGATTAAATTGTTTTTCGTCTGGAAAGACAATATGTCGCCACTCTGGTGTCCAAGACATGTGGTCACGAGCAAACTGTAATCGGTCTGCAACATGACGATTTGTTAGAACTGATTTTCTTTCAATTTTCATCCGTTTTATTGTCGCCGCCGTTTTGTAAAATTATCTGAACATTTCTCACATAAGTTATCACGCTTGCTGCGGTCGCTATTTGTCTTGCTGTTAAAGATAATTTGGATAAAACGCGTAAAATAGCTCGTTTTTCCCTTTCAGATACAGCATGTGGACGTCCAGATGAACAATTTTTTCCATAATTTTCATTATTTTTCAGAAAATTTCCACAATTTTTTCACTTCTATTTATTCTTCGCCCAATTTCACGTTTACTTAATCCTTCTTGTTTATATACCTCAATTATTCCTCTTTCTTTTTCGGTCAAACGTTTTCCCGATGGCATTTTGATATTTTTTAAAACAACACTTATTTAAAACTGTCAAAACTATTTAAAAATTACTTAAAAACTATTTTTCGACTTGTATTTTCTCCAAACAATATGTTAGCTCAACAGACTAGAATAAACTGAGCAGAAATTACGTAAACAACATATGTGCGGCCATAATTTTGTCGCAGGTAAAACCCATAATTTGAGTTGTTTATTAGCTTATACCTCTAACTGCATATATTTTCTAGGAAATTTATGGTGTAATTAGTTACTAATGTCGATATGAAGAATATATAAAAAAACCAAAAAATTACGGTAAACATAAAAGGAAATATAGATAAAAGATATAGTGCGGCCATAATTTTGTCGCGGAGTGTATGTATAACGTTCTATATCTTATTAAGAACATAATTATTTTTATATTTTAATTTAATGTAATTGAATATGAGGATTTTTATTTTTGTTTATTGCATTTTTTCGTTTTAATTTTTGTTTTTTTTAAATTTAATTCATTATTATGAAATTTTGTACATTATTAAATATTAATATGATTTTCATTGGAAATTCAAGTAAATACTGTACAGGTTGTAATTTTTGGTATATAATGTATGCATTGTATACAATAGAATATGTACATGTGTATATATTCTTGAAATACAATCCATTCAAAATTAATCTTTAACCTTTAATGAATCGGTTTTAATTCTTTTGTGTGGTCATATAATTAATTTTTGATTTTTATCTTATTTAATTAATATTTTTTTTTTATTTTTTTATTTTTTGTTTTTGTTGTTAATTAAAAATATGTTGTACTGTGTACATTCAATGAGATAGTTTCATTTATATAAACGTTATGTCAATGTTAATTAAAATTATACAATTTTATGCATAAATTTTATATTGATTTTTGATTTCTTGCAAACAAAAGGTTATGCGTGTGATGCATTATATAGTATACATGAGTACATTTTATTATTAATCAACAAATTTATTTATTTTTTATTTTTTGACTTGTATTTTTAATAATATATTATACATAGGTACTTCTGTACCTGTATCATTGTGTCAGCATTCGACAATATAATCGATATTTGTGATATCAATTTCATTTTATTTAATAATGCGATACGTTTTTCTCTTGGTCATTATATACACTAAAATTATTATTTTCGATTATTTGGACTAAAAAAAGGGCATTTTCATATTTAATTAATATTTTATTTTGAAAAAAAAATTTAGGGAATTGGAAAACCTTTATGCATTAAATTTTATTTTATATTTTCTTTCACATTTGAACGCACTAAAAAATCACATACGTTATGTATACATATATGTACATATATTAAAATTTCCTACATTTTGTCATAATTACATTTATACTTTTAAACACAAAAAATACATTAAGAAAGGTATATAAGTACATTTAAATACCTTTAAATAATTTGAATTTAAAATAATCTCAAAATTTATTTATATATTTAATGATAAATTTTATGTTACTTTAACACAAAAAATTTTGTAATTTTTAATTCCATTTCCAAAAATAATAATTGCGCTTCAAATTTATCTAATTTTCTCATTTTTTTAAAATCCTATTTTATGTAATTTTATATTACATTATTTTTAATACGATTTTATTCGGATATGTAAATATATATATTTTGAAAGAGCATATGTAAAGGGCATATGAATTGTACATATAAAAAATTAATACGATTTTATCATATTAAATTATTGTAATAATCATCTTAATTAGAATATTGCCTTAAGTTAAAAGCAATAATTTTATAAATGACTGAGTTAAATATGATGATAGATATTATTACTCTGAATAATTGAGTGTTAAATAACAATTTATAGGCACCAAAATAAATTTTATACATATAAAGTAAAATTATGTAATTATGTATGTTGTACAATTATATACGTAAAACATTTTTAATAAACAATTTTAATAATATATGTGTGTACATATGTATTTATTTTTTAATACTTTATAAAACATATGTTTTTAAAATTAAAATTTAATTTTGTGTAAATTTTTGTGAAATGAAAATAATATTAAAATAAAAAAACATATTAATATGAAATGTTCTATAATAAATAATAAAATTTTATACAAAGAATTTAAATATTCATACATACATAAAATAATATTTGAAAATTATTTAATATGTAATAATTGTTAAATATTTAATATAAGAGCGCATTTTTATATATGTAGTATATACATTGAAGAGACCTGTATTCGAAAATACATTAAAAAAAAAAAAAAAAATTAAATATGTAAACAATATATTTATATTTAAATTTGAAAATTAGGAAAACCATAGTTACTATTCAAGATGAATCTAATGAAAGATATTTTCTAATGTAAACTGTGAAAAAGTAAAAATAATTTATAAATGCTTTTTAAATGTATGTATATGAACAATCTATTGTTTATTTTGAACAACATTAAATATACAGGGTGTTTGTATAATTAGTAAAAAAAAAAAAATAATAAAAATTATATCAGACTTTTCTACTGAATTTCTTTTACTTTTCTACCGATGATCCTAAAGAAGAGGATATTTATGTACTGCATATCCTGAATGTATGGTAAATATTCAAAATAAAATATCATGAAAATTACATAATAATTTATTTTTGTTTAAGTTCATATGTTGTCACTAGTAATAGTAAATCATAGTGAATAGATTTCTTTATAGTGAAAATTAACTGTTTGACTATAGTGATTTTTTAATTTTTACTAAAAATCATTTTTACTGGTTCAAAATATTTTCTGATCAGTTTGTATGATTTGAAATATATATACTTACATATGTAAATCGGTAATAATTCGTAATTTTCATGTAAATACCCTGTTAATATATGTATTTTCATTTAAATATAAAAAAATAAGATGAAGTAAAATTATGTTGTATGCTATTTAAATAAAATTGTACAAAAATATTTTATTTTCATATAATTACATTGCTGATTCTACGATATATTTTAAATACATGCTTACATTATTGTAATAGATGTAAAAATAAAATATCATTTAGTAACAATGAAATAAAGATGAATATATTTGCCGTATTCATTATTATATGGTATTGGTAAATGAAAAATTGTTGAATTGTTAAAAAAGGTTTTAATGCATACAGATTATGTTTACTGTTTTCCTAACGCCTATTCATACTTATAAATACGAGCACAATATGTTTAATGATGTTTTGTATGTTTATTCGCTCGTATATATTTTATTGTTTACTATGTATTATTTAGTGATTACTTATAATTATTTTCATGAAAATGCGTACATAACAGAATATTTTTGTATTTTCAAAGTTGTATTAGTTTTCATAATTTTCCATATTTTAACTTTTACTAATAATATATATTGAACGTTAACAAACTTACATACAACGAAAATTTTAATACATTATACAGCAGTACATTAATTCGATAATTTAAATGTACTCGTATATGTATATGAAAATATTTTTATTTAGGCTTCATTTAACCTCTGATTAATTAGCATATTGTTAATAATTTTAATTATTCTAGAAAATTTCTTACGCAGTTGTGGAAATTACATTTTACGTTCGTTCATATTTAATGTTTAGGATATTTTATATTTAATATGTACATATATGTATGTCTATATACGTTAATACTTATTATTATTATCGTATTTTTGGTAAATAAAACATAAGTTTGTTAATATCAGTTAAGATAATAAACTCATATACATACTATACATATGTATGTATACCAATATTACATATTTCATGTACATTTATACTTAAAGTAAATTTGAAGAAAAAAACAAAAATGAAGCTGTAACTACATATTTACTTAAACAGTTGTAGGCATATATTTTATTTTTATTATATGAGAAAGGTAAATATACATGTATCAAAATTTAACAACAAATGATAATAATATAATATTAATAATCGTAATAATAACAATAACAAATACTATACATTCAATTTAATATTTATTACATTTTAAGGAAAGCACGTTTCTATGATAACATTCATATTATATCAAATAAACAAGCACAAAACATTATACGTATCTTCAACCATATAATATACTAATCAAAATATATAAAATGAGTAAAAAAACAAAAAAAAAAATTGGTCGAAAAAAACACAGAATATATATGCTGCCTAAATCGAAGTTAAAATGAAGAAAAATAAAGCATCCATAATCAACATAAAAAATAAAATAAAAAAAATAAAATGTGAAAAAATTTACTATATTTGTTCAGTATAATAGCTATAATAGTGTTTGCAATATACACAACATAGTATTGTTCAGTAAAAAAGGAAAAAGGAAGCTGCCGAAAATGACTATCATTTATCCTAATGACTATTGTAAGTAACTTTTTCAGACTTTTGAATTTGTTATTTTACACGAATTTTACATATACATGTATATGATATTTATATATGAACATTATTTGTATATATATGTATATGTATATTAAAATAACATAAACAAAAACACAATATTTACTCATGTACACCTACACATATTTTTTAAAGTGAAATGATAAAATATGAAAGTAAAATGTATACATATGTATGTATATATGTACCTATATATAATATAAAAAATAAATAAAACCAAATAAGCAAAGTTAAATCACTCATAACGAGGTACTTTAACATTATTATTAGTATTTTTATTTGTACAATACATTTGTTTTTCTATACTTTCATACATATACGTAGATTTAAGACAACGATAAAAAATGAAAAAAAAAAAATCTTAATATATTTATTTTATTTGTTTTTATATGTTTTTACTTTATTATTAGACCGTGATTATCATCATCATTACTGCCTTAATAAATTAATAAATAATATAAATATATTTACACGATCACCTTATTTTCGTGTGAGCATATATTACATATTTGTAAATTTATTATTTTTCTGTTTTACAATACTTATGTTGTAAAAGGGTGAAAATATAATTTTTCTAACTAAAAAATTTCATATATTAATCGGTTTTATCATCATCAAACAGAATGATAAACGCATTTGATTATATATGTATTCATACATACATAAGTATGTGTATGGACATGTGTATGGATAAGTGTATATGTGTACGTATATATAGATATCAAATGAAAGTAACGAAAAAAAGTAATATGTCAAAATGTCAAATAATCGTTATTTTCAATCATTTTTCACATTGCAATTAATTTTTCAAACATTCAAACTGAATTAAAAAAAAAAAAAAACAAATTTATCGATTCTGAAAAATTTTGGAATATTATACATAAATCATTTCAATATCTTGATGCGTATCTAAAATATGATGAGTTGCTGTTTGAGTAATATTTACAAAATGAGATTTTTAAATTCTTTACATTTCATAAAAAAATATTACATATGTAGAGTGATGAATTTTGTTTTTGATATGATTTCCATTTTCAAAATGTATTTTGTTTTTTTTTCTGGAAAATTTTATAGTTCAGATACATACATACAGTTACTCCAAAAAGTCACCGCACCTTTAGCATTTTTTGTTATTATTGGCTAGTTTTTCAAAAATTAAAATTAAAATCTCTACATGCTTATATGAAACAATTTTTGGTTAGGATGTTTACTCATACATAAACAATTTACAGAAAAATTATATTATTTAAATTTATTAAATATTGAGATTGAATTTTAAATTTTGAAAAGTTTGCCAATAATAATAAAACAAGCTGAGAGTGCGGTGAATTGTTGGAGATACTGTATATAGTTATTTATAATTTTTTGATTTTTATTTTTAATTAAACGTCAATGATGATATTAAAAAAAAAATCATTATAATTAAATTAGAAATTATTAAATAATAATTTCACTTTAATTTCATGTAAAATTTGTATATACGTATATAATTTTATTGATTTGGAAAATTTTCGACAATTTTTGAGAGCTGAGGCCTAATGTAAATGTAATGATATCGACAATCTGCCGTAGTCATCAAGATAAATTCTAATAATTTTTTTTACTACAAGCTTTTATTGATCCTGGTTTTTCTTGGCAAGGATTTTCATCTTATTCGATCTTATTCACCAACAATTTGCAATTTTTCAGACTAAATGTTAAAATATAGGTCCCCATTTTAATTCTATTTTAGTTGTCGCTGACAACTCTAATTTTATCACTGATCCTCAGGGCTAAATTATATATAAGCATGTAAGTATATATAGTATACACGATTGTATAAGATGAATGAAATAAATTAAAATAATTTGATAATTTTTTTAATAATTACTCAAATTTCTAGAAAATTATCCCTTTTCCTAATTTATCAGTAATTATATTTAGCGAGTGATTTTCCTTTTGACGTTTTTAATAAGAAACCGAAAAAATTCAGATAATAATTAAAAACCATAAAATTAACATAATTTAATTATAATTTTAATTTAATTAAATTTTGATGTACTCAAACATATTATTTATGTACTATGGATTTAATACGAAGAAAAAAAGGATATGAAAAGGAATAAAAATTACGTGATGGACAAAAGTTTTGAATTTGGTGACCTAAAAACTTCATTATCATGAAACAGTATTGTAATAATATTAAATTAATTTCATTTGTCTAATTATTATCAAGAAATGCAAGAAAAAAAGCCAGCCAGCACAATAAAACCAAAATAATTAAAACTGAATATAAAAAATTAAATTCGAAACAAAACCTAAATACAAAGCAAACAAAAAATTTATTTTGATTCACGAACTATATGCATCGGTTTATTATTTTTTGAAAACAAAACAACAAAAAACCATAAATCCATAATTCAGTACTTTTTATTAATTTTCGCCTCAGTTATACGGTACGTACATACATATTAATTATATCATTTTCAACACTATGTAGCACAGATACTTGTTCATACATAAAACAGATATTATCTTTTGTGTAATGTATGTTAGATAATGCAACATCAAAATGACTTCTTTTCATAAATATTTTTCGTTACTTTAAATCATATTTTTCAATACATAAAAAAAATTTTTCTTAGAAATTTTCCCGTAGGAAAAAAAAATTGCTTAGCAAAAAATAAAACCTTTTTGTAAATCTTCTCTTATATGTACATATTTTTGTTATTTATGCTTTTCTTTGTTATTGCTTTTTTCATCTTAATTCTTTTTTTTTTTGTGTGAAAGTTCAAAATTATGAAAGTGTGAAAAAACATAGTTAATGGATTTTTGGATCAATGCCAAATTAAGGATTTGATTTAGTTTTTAATCATTTCCTTTTACACATAATATTCACATCTACATACACGAATATTTTTTGTTTTTCTAATTTTATACATTTTTCCTTTTTTTGATTATAATCGGAAGACATGAATTTGATAAAAATTGAAAATAGAATGATAATAATAATAATAATGAAGGAGATAAGAAAAAAACAAAAAAAAAAAAAAAAAACAAGAGAATAAATTCTTTGAAATCCATAGATAATCTACTAATATTTGTCTTAGAATATGAATAATAAGTTCCTTAACGTTGAAATATACGTACATATTTATGTATAGATATAGTACGAGGGGGCTTCGGTAGCTCAATAGGTAGAGTATTGGCTTCTGCAGAGTATTATAGGTTTCAAATCCAGACAATTGCAGACAAATGAAGAAAAATAGAAAAAATGTTTTTCATCATTTGTCTGCACTATCGGCGTCAAAAACTACCTTACCTCAAAAAGTTTACTCAGCTTTGAATGAGTACCATTAGCTTTCCACTTATGGGTTCAAGTGCTCACTAATACCGATCGACTCTACTTGCTTTACTGACAACATGTAACTCAAAAAATATGGTTGGTGTAAGCCCTATCATACAAAATTGAGTTTAAGTCTCTACTTTAACAAAAACTCAGTGGTTCGCAATCCACGTTAAACTGTAGGTGCACGTATGATAGAAATGTCATGAAAAATCATCGTAGATGATTAGGCCCTGGCTCACATTGGGCTGTTACGCCACTGCTGATAGATGTAGTACGTTCTATAGAAACGTGAAGCAAGTGAAAGTACGTACATATAGATTATATACAATATATAGCTTAGATATATACAATATATGTATATAGCTTATAACGAGAAGATTTATACATAGAACAAGCAATAAAGTAAATATTTTCGAAACTTTTCTTATTTTATTATAATGGAAATTTTTTATTTATTTTATGATTTTAAAGTTTAAATTTAATATTACAATAAAAATTAAAAAGAAAAGTTTTTATACTGATGAAAACTATGTATAAATTTGATTTTAATATTCTCATACAGATACATGTATGAGCAAATTTTCGATAGTTTAACTTTAAAATTAAAAAAAAAAAAAATATATATATATATATATAAATATGAATTTATCATTATTTTTGTGTTTATTAAGATAATTTTGAACAGAAATATATAAATGACATTTGTTGAATTTTTTAACGGACGCTCGTTATAATTGAAATATGACTATTTCAAATTGATTATATAGGTAGATTGTTATGTATATCGAATAAAATTCGCGAAATTATCTTCATATTTTTATTTATGTATGTTTATTTATATTTTCGATAAAATTCATTTAAAAAAAAAAATTGAAATAATATTTTAAATTTCATTGTGAATTTTTCTATTTTGAAAACTGTATTACAAAACTTAATTAAATTTTTTAATATCAATAACAAACTGTTTTTTTTTTTAAATAAATAAATTCTTTTTAAAAGATATTAATTTGAATAGATGTTAGTTCTCAAGAAATTAATGTATGTATCCTATAAATGATAATAATTTATTTTCTTATTTTAATGAAAGAATTTTTCAATTATCCAATATACAATTTTGTAGCATTTTCTTTTCCTATACAAAGCAAAAACCTAAATAGAAAAAAAAAATGTATAGGGTAAAAGGAAAAAAGAGATATTTCATAAAATACACCTCTGTATAAATATATATACATATGTATATATATTTTTGTTTAATTTAACCGCAGTTATGTAAAGAATATTAAAAAAAAAATTTTTTGTATACATAGTTGGAACTACCTTGACCTGATTTATTTTAGTTAGGTAAGCTAGAATGTGCGTACAGGGTCAGGTGGTACTGAAATACTTGTATACATATTTGTAATTGTATCTGCATATTTTCAGTGAATCTTTTTTAAAAAAAACGGTATGCAATTTTATAACTTTCACTTCGCTGTCTCTATTCATATAAATACAAGTGTACATATTATGCATACCCGAATAATGAGAAAAATAAAGAATTAAAAAAAAATTATAAATAAACGAAAATAAATGAAAAACAAGAACACAAAAAAAAACTGAAAAAAAAATGTAATGAGAAAAATTACAGGAACATATATGTGTATTCAGATTTTCTGCTTTTAATAAATGAAAATATTTTTATTTTCATCATCGTGTATACATACATAGGTACACAGCATATTCAGATATTTTATGTTTTGTATTATAATAATTTTAAATAATTATACACGTTTATATTTATATATGAAAAATAAAAATGAAAATTTTGCATGTGTATAGTCTAGGATGCCATTGACTTTTATAATGAAAATAATTCAAGGTAACAGAAATTGTGTTTCTGTCTTCGTTTTTTTTTTTTTGTATAATTTAAATGTTTAATATTTTACTTGACATGATTTTGTTTCTTATTTCTTATTTTGTATTTTCCTTTCGGATTTTTTTTTATTCCTGCTTCACTTATATGCCACTGATGACATAATTAAATTTTTTAAATAATTTGTTTTCATTTTACTTAAGTTAAATAAATTTATAAAAAAGAAAAATAACGTAATAATACGTTGTTAAAATAAATTAATTTCAATTAAAATTATCCTTTAAAAAAAAAGTGAATACATGTGCATTATGTAAATAGTAAATAAAACAGAAAAATTTTATTAAAGTTGTTTGAAGAGATCCAATTAAGCTAATTTTAAAATTTACAAATTAATGAAAATGTCTGACCTTGTTTAGTTTACACAATAAAGTAATAGAGCTGTTTAAATTTAAATGAAATAATAAAGTTTTACCTATTTATGAACGGTTTTTTTTTTTTAATTAGAAAATGGTTAGAAATTATGAAAACATTTTTATAATTCCACTTTAAAATTTCCAGAACATTATGAATTTTAATAATCAAATAACATTACATATTGTTAATTTTATCCTTAATTTTTTTTTTTTAATTTAATGTGAAATAAAAAACGATTAATATGAGAAAAAATTAAGGATAAAATTTCATCTGTAATAAAAAATTTAATCATAAAGAGTTTTCCTTATTAATTAGTTTTGATTACATTCATAGCTATGCTAAAATTACTTGTTATGTCTATACTCATACATATATGTATATATTATTTTTTGTGCGATTCATGATTACAATGTCGATAAAATAACTATATTTTGTTTTATTAAATTTTCACGAAAATCAAAAAATAAAAGTATAAATATCTTTTTGTTAACTAGCTGTGGTATTAGTTTAACCAAATTAACAAAATATACTATAATATCATATCATTGATAAAGTTCTTGCACGCTATTATATCCACATTATATAATTCGAATATCCTCATTACTAATAGTATTTTACTCATTTAAATTTTCCTCGGTTTACAATGAAAAGATATAAGTACATACATATGTATGTACATACATATATTCTATAATAAAAACTGTTCATGTTTGACTTTATCTAATAGAAATATGTACACACATATATCAAACTGTATATGTACATGCATGTTTGCTCTTATATATATTTTTACTCGCACATCTACATACATATGTATATGAATTCATGAAAGTTTTATTACAAAAGTAACAATCACGCAATTAAAAAACGAAAAAAAAGTACTTTAAATAGTATATTTAACTAAACATATGATGAGGAAAATTCCTTTTCATGTATTTGTCATTTTATCGTTTTAGATTTTCCTGTTTTTTTTTTGTATTTTCCTCATGTATGTATGTGGGTGTTTTTTTTGTCTTTTTCAATGGTTTGCTCACATTTTCTTTCGTTCGAATTTGGTTTTATCTTTTTGTTTTTGTTATCATTATTTTTTTTTTTAACTATTGCATGCATGTAATATTGTATATTTGTGCATATGTACATGCATATTTAAGTATAGACATAAAGAATGTTTCATTCTTATGTGCTGAAGTATAAAACATTATGTTTTTAGCCATTTTTAAAATGATGATGACGCCTTCCTTTACTTGCCATAATAAATCTACTCCAGGTACATCTATTACATTTACAAGAAAACACATTAAATTTGAACCATCATATATAGTATGTGAATTTTACATGTATTAGGATGTTCAATAACCTAAACATATAAACATATATTTTGTACCAAGAAAATATCATGACAGAAAACAATGTTTCTATTTAAAATATTTAAAATTTAAAGCAAGTATACATGTACGTAAATAGAATTTTCGGTTGTATGTACATATGTAGAATTTTTTAAATAAAATTATCATGGAGAAAAAGATATATTATATTATTTCGTTTGTATACAAAAATATATACAATTGCACATGTAATATTGTACAAAATGTGCAGTTTATGTACATGGAAAGCTTTTATGTAAAGGAAGAAACTTTCCAAAAAAAAAAACAAAAACAAAAACGATCAAAATAGGAAAATAAAAACGTTAAACAAAAAACGGAAAAGGAAATAAAACTTCATGCAATGAATTTACCGTCATCACTTTATTATGGAAAATAAACCATTACAATTGAAGCATATAAAAACTGTAAAATTTGTTAAACTTTTTAATGTGTAATATGAAACTGGAAAAAAATTAAAAGTACAAACGTTTATTAAAATGGACATGTATTATATGCATGCAGATAAAATATTAAAAATATGTATATATGAATGTAGTATGTGGATAATTTCAAATTTGTATTCAACTTATAAATGATTACATACATAGTACATAGTTACATTCGTACCATTATACATCTGTGGTAATATTGTATTGAATGTTAAATTATAAACGGAAAAATGAATAAATGAATGAATAAAATTAAATATAGCATTGCATATAAATGGTATATATAAAAGCATAAATTTAATATAAAAGTTATGGACAAAAAACAAATTTTTTCTTTTTAAAATTGATATATTATATTCAATTACACATTTGCATGCATTGCAAAAATTACAGTGCGCATACTTTTATGAATATACACAAGTGTGTTTTAGTTGTACATACCTGTCTGCTCTTTTAACCCCAGACCATAATGCACCAGTTACTGGTGGCATAAAACGTAATGAACCAACTGGTGGTGAAGCGTATGGTATACCTTTATATGCTTCAACCGGATCTAAATGTCTTCCATCTAAATGGACGATTACACCTGACACGGCACCATGTTTTGTGTGAACGATACGTGATGACAGGGTTGGTGGTATTGAGTCTGAATTGCTTGAGCCTCCTGAAGATGATCCACTACTACTACTCCTGTCAGACCCACTGTTCGTATTGCTACTACCACCACCTCTGGATCCACCAGCAATGTTACTGTTATTTATATTACTGCCACTACTACTACCGCCACCTAAATTACTGTTGCCATTATTACCGATACCACTATTACTGCTACCACCACCAACCATCGTTATTGAGGGTGGAAAAGGTGTAACAAATAAAAAGGTTATGACTATCAATATTAACATTGTGTGTATATTTGGTGTATAGATTTTATTTGTGGTATATCTTCTGATATGACAAATGCTGGCTGGTTGTCTGGTTGGTTGGTTAAATATCTATCTGCAAGCGAATGTTGAATAATTTTGTAACAAAATTATTAGATTTTTTGTTTTTTTTTTCGGTTGTCGTACAAAAATGACGTTAGAAGCAATTGCTTTTTTGGTGCTGATGTTATTCTTAATATATGATTTATTTGAATAATTTCAAATGTTGTTGTGAATCTCTTCTGTTATTTAAATTTCTATTTCTGATATAGGTACATACATATATTCATCTGAATATTTCTATTTTGTGTCTAATTGTGTACATACATATGTTACAGTCATACATGTTTAATTTTTTTTCTGTTTTTCTTCCAATTTATTTTGGTTTTTTTTTTAGTTTATTTTTATTTTTTATAATTGTAGCTGTTCTTATTATTATTTTTTTTTGCTACACTTGCTGTTATTGTTATTTATTTTGTTGTTGTTAGTGTTATTATTCTTTTTGTTGTCAACGTTGTTTCTATCGTATATGTATTGCACATGTGTACATATATACATAAATGCCTTCTAACGACAAATTTTGATTAAAAAACACTGATTGTTTTTTTTTCTTGTTTTTATTCTTTTAGCCTTCTTCTTGATTCTTTTTTATATAATAAAGAGAATTTCTTATTTTTATTTCCATGTTTAAAAAATATGATCATTCTTATATTTACATATACCTGAATGTTCATATTATGTGCATATTGTATACATATATGTTATAGATACAAATATACATTTATGTACATTTACATGAATGTATCTATTTCATATGTAGGTAGGTATATATTTAATTTTCTGGATTTATTTATTTTTATTTTTATTTTATTTTGTTTTTTTCATACGTACAAATAATATTCTATTCGTACATTTTATATCATATTTTCTATTTTGTTATTAATATAAAATAACAACAATAATGAAAAATAATACATTTAAATTTTTTCATAATTTTTTATCATATCGTTGTCAACAATAATAACATAATCCACCCCATATTATTTAAATCTATGTATATTGTTCAGTGTAAATACACACAATTGTACGAATGACTGTTGTTGTTCTTCTTCTTTTCGTTTTTTTTTTTTTTTTGTTATCTGGCTGTAAACATGCATATATGATGATAAATTTATTTTTTTTTTTCGTTTACAATATATGTAGAATTAGAATGTAGAACAGGCATACCATCACGTAAAAATATATTTATATGTATGTGCTCTCCAAATATTCTAATACATTCTGAAATGAGAAAAAAAAACATAAAATGTTGGTTTTTATTTTAGAAAATAATAAATAAATAAATAATATTAATGAAATATAAATATGAATAATAAATGCAATTTTAGTTAGGTATTTGTTCAGATAATTTTTTTGTCTATAGATTTTTTTTTCAATGCCATTATTTCGATATTTTCAAAATTAAAAAAAGGAAAAAAAGTATAACTTTATAAAGGATTAATATATAATAATGAAATTTATATATTCGAGTAAAAATAATCTATTGATATAATTTCAATGGTTTAAATGTGAAAACGTTGTTAAAAAAACCAACATTGTTATTATTTTTCATATTATTTAGTTGTAGTGTACTAATATTAATTTTCATTCATTTAAAATTCACTAAAATATTTAAATTCTCTCCATTTACGTATTCTGTTTAGTTTTTCCTTCTATATCTGTGTAAATAAATTTACATTAAATTTTTTGTTTTTTGTTACCTAAAAAGGCTTAGATAGATAGCAATTATGTACAAAAGAAAAACGAATAATATTTTTAAATTGTAGGTATATGAATCCATATAATCGGGTGTTGGGCATTGGGATTTATTTATTTATTAGACTATATACTATATAGTATTAAAAAAAACAAGAGATTAAATTAATTTTATTAAGTTTTTCACGTCAACAAGTGAAGTGAACAAGTGTAGTTGATTTGTTTAATGTTTTTGACCAAATTTAAAAATACGAGTAATTTCGGTTTATATAGGGTACTTTCATGAATGCGTTGTCGACGTGTGTCAACGACCCGAATGCGCTAGAATTGTAATCGGAATTGTCAACTTTCCATGCACGTTTTTATTAAAATAAATCATAATAAATGAAGACAATTCACCATTTTTAATTAAAACGCCATATTTGTTTTTATAGTGTAACTTAATTGTGAGCAAGACGTAACATAACGTGAGATTGAAATGTCAGATAATTCTTCTTCTTGAAAATCAATAGTACAGTTGTTTGAAAACGATTGAGTAATTTGTGTAAAGGTAAACTTTACAGACTGCTTGAATTAATGAAGCTGATTCATTTCCACGATTACACTGAACAGAAATTTATGAAGTTGATTTTTTTGCAGTCAGCGTCGACAACGCATTTATGAATGTACCTATTATGTACCACCACCAATGAGATGTAAAAACTGTCTGCACTTTGGACATATCGCAAAATTTCGCAAAAAAAATAAAATATGTTCCAAATGCGGTAATGATTTTCACTTACGGTAAAAAACGGTAAAAAATGTGATCGTGAAGAAAACTGCACAAATTGCAAAGAAAAACACGATTCTTTAAGTAGAAAATGTCCTATGTACATTAAACAGTCAGAAATTCAAACTATTAAAACAATTGAAAAAACAGATTACAAAACTGTAAAGAAAATATACACAGGTGCGAAAAAGTTTTGGAACACACATGTACTTTATTAAAATATGTACTATAAGTATGTATTTTCTCAAGAAACTGTACATATAAACTAAGTTAAAATATTCTCTTGATTGTCTAGTTCAAAAATAAAAAAAAAACGGAGCGAAAATATCGCGTAGAACATCCACAAAAAGATAATAATGAAAACAACTTTCTTTAACCCTTCTTTAAAATTTAAAATACCACTTAATTTCTTTTGTTTTTTTAGTTGTGAGTTTAAGAAAGGCCAAAAGTGCCCTATAGGATCAACATTCGAGCTGTACGGCGATGTTCCTTAGACATCGACATTGTTTTAAAGGAGATAATTGCAAAAAATACATAATTTTTGTTATGAATCATTGCAGTAGGGAAGCTAATTTAAAACAGAAACACATAACTCGAAGGGCCCAAGGTGAAAAGGGGCCCATTACGGATGAAAAAGTTAAATTTATTCCTGTACATTTACGTAAGAAAAATAATACCAAAAAAGTTTTAATACTGGATTGACTTTTCCAATAGCAAAAACAAAATACATGATTCTCACAAGGAAATATAATATAACATATCCACCCAAAATTACATAAGGAAGTATAAATATCGAACGAACAAAAGAACATAAATTTTTAGGATTATTTTTCGATAGCAGAATCAGATGGAAGACACATATAGAAAAAGTTAAAGCTAATCACACTGTCATCAGATTAAGTATTGGCGCATTCAGAACAACTCCAAAACTCAGTTTAATCATCGATTCCGGACAAATCCCTCTGGAATACAGAAGGGATCAATTGATAGCTAATCTTTTTTGTCGCATCCAGTCTGTACCAGACCATCCTGTAATCCAAAGCACAATAAATGCGAAAAATTTAAATACCAACCCATACTTATATGAGCCAAACCAATTGCACAAAAGTATCAAATGCAATTAGAATATAATATAAAGAATTACAAACTGTCGCAGACACCACCATGGCTTTAACCTACGGTTAATATAGACAATGACTAAAAAAATCAAAAGTATTATTCAGTACCTACAAGAAATTAAGATATACTATGAATTGTAAAATGAATATGTCAATAATGAAACTAAAACAATTGTAACCTAACTTAGCTATAAATAGATAATTAATAAGTAACAAATAATTTATAATTAATATATAAAAGAAAAATTTTAAGTACAATACACAGAAATAAAATTTTAATTTTAAAAATTAAAGCTATTTATATATATAATTTTAAGCATATAATACTTATTAGATTAGATAATAGTATTTAGGCCTTAAATAACCTAGATTAAGAATTGAAAGGCCAATTACATATTAATGTTAATAATAATAATATTAAGTTTTCATAAAAGTCAAATATGAAAACACATACAGCTTGTCTATTATTTTGATGTAGTTAAGGCCTTATGGAAATATACATATGTACATGTCTTTGTTCTTCTCTCATAATTTCTGATAAGATCATCTCACGAGTAGTGTTGCCACAATCTGTAAAGTTATCATATAATATGAGATGAATTTTTCAAATATCAATATACAGCGACGTAAAGTGGCACTACTTTATGTTATTTCTATAAGACCTTAACTTTATCGAATTAGTAGACAAACTATATCGTCCACCATCCATTAACCAAGAGCTAAATTTATCGTACACATGGATAAATTGTACGTACATACATACATATATATGTGTGGGTATGTAACATATGCATAATTTAAATTTAAAAATATTTTTATTTATGCACATTCGAAGCCATAAAAATTTTGCACAAATAAATTACAAAGTATTTTGCACACATACATACGTATATATTTAAATTTGTGTTGAAATCTACGTTTTTCCGATCTTTTTTAAAAGAGAAAATTATGAAAAATATTTGTGAAAAATTATTTTTTACTTATTTTTCAAATACTAGATGAATTTTCATTTCAACGTGTAAGTATATGTAATTATGTATAATTACGAAATTCAAATAAAATTTTTGTATAAATTGTATGAAATACATAATTTTATGAATTTAAAAATTCACAGCTGGAATATTTTTTCAATTAAATTTTAATTTTGTGAATATAATCAAAATATAATGAATTCATAAAAAATAACGATAAATGAAAAATTTGTTTGGTTTTTATTATTTTTTTCTCTTGCCTTAAATCCTTAATTATTCTCATTCAAAATTTGGGAAAATATTATTTATATAGAAAAAAAATTATAGACAAATTATCAATATTTCAAATTTTCTTTTTTTTTCTTTTAGTTTTTTTATTTTTAATATCTTGGTTTTTATATAACATACAGTAGAAAAATTTTCTAGAGACCCTTCATTATTTATGACTCAGGTGAAATAAATCAAATATAATAAATTAATGTTTGAATTAGATACATTTGAACACATGTAATTGACAAAAAATGAAGTATTCAATTTTTTTTCAATTTTTATTGCATGTACCTATATATATACATGGGTAGTTTCATGTATGTATAAAATAATTCAATATAAAATTATTTTTATTTTATTTTTTTAACTGTTGAAAATTCAATATAGTTTATACTCTATTTTAAATCTTTGAAGAACACATAAAAATTGTATTATTGTCAATGCATACACATGTGTAAAAGATGCAATTGTCATATGATATACAACACATATTTCAATAGTAAAGAGTTTTTATACAAATATGTCTACCATGAAAATCAAAATTACACGAGTGTAAAATGTAAATTTTACGTAAGAATTCGTATATACAATATAAGTATGTTTTTTTTTCTCTCTCTCTGTAACAAATATTTAAGCACATATAAAGTGAGTACTTGAGAAAATAAAAGAATTTTAAATATCACGTAGATATTCTATAAGCATTCACATTTTACATACATATGTATATACCTACGGGAATACATATATCAAAATTGTAGACAAATTTATATTTGTGAAAGATTTCTTTTAAAGTTAACGATGTTAAATTATATTCGTAGATTTACAATTTAGTCAATACACCATGTATGTACATACACACGAACGAATAGTTCAATTGGATTGAATTTTATGACAAATTATGCAAACTCTTGAATTTTGAAAAAGTAAATTTTGAAAAATGCACAAGAAGTACTTTTATTTCCTTCAAAAACAAAAATAAAAATAATTTTTTTTTGCATAAATTTATTAATTTTTTTTGTCTATGCATTTTTGAATTTAAAATCAAAGTTTTATCAACGATCATACATAACGTTTTATTCTATTCTTTTCTTTGTTTTATTGAGAATTTTGCATAAATGCTTTTTTTTTTGAACGAATGAACAAACGGAAGTAATTTAAAAATAAAGTAAAAATCATAAATCACTTCTATTGATTAATATAATCGCCTGGAACCTGGAACAACAACCTTGTTGTTGTTGTTTTTTTGCTCTTTAAATTTATTTAAATTGATTTTGTTTTTATTACTAATTTTTCATTTTTATTACTGTTTAATACAAGTTTACAAATTGATTTTTATAGTAAAATTCTTCCTTTTTTAAAAAATTTTTTCAAGTAGGAAATTGGGAGCAACTTGAATAAATCAAATACAGTATGATTTAATTAAATTAATTTAATAATCAAAATCAATCTTAATAATTACGGATTTAATATGAAATCGACAATGGTATACATATGTATTCTTATGTAATTGAATTCGAATGATTTACTTTAGATTTTGACACATGTAATCAATGATATAATTACATTTAAAATTAATGTACAATTATGTATTTTCAGCTTTCAGAGATCTTAAGTAGATTAAATTGTTTACAGTTGAAAAAAAAATTCTTAAGTTGTACCAGTTGAAAATGTACATGTTTTTCCAATGTCTGATGTAATTCAGTTTGCTACATGAATTACGTTGAAATGGCATACACTAAAAAATTTAAAATTTATTTTAAAGCAGTTTTTTCTCTTATCAGTCTAAGGATGCTTTAGATTAAAATGTAAAATTTAAAATATCTCGTAACCTGTAAATTTTACTTCAATTTCAAAAACAAAATGAACCGTAAAGTGCATACACTTTATATACGTTTATTTAATTTATATTCGAACAGATTTTCAAGCATATTAAATGCATTTTAATAACTACAAAATTAATTATTAATATTGCTCTATTAAAAATTATTTCTTCCCCATGTGCTCTAACAATTAAAAAATACTTTTTTTTTCTTATTCATAAAAAAAAACTGCAATTTAATTTTGAATGTATACATTACACATATGTATGTACTCGTATATATTCATATGTATGTATGTATGTAAATTTATCAATAAAATCGATGAGCGGATTAAAATATAATTAAACCGCATTGCATGTAATAATATTAACTTCCTGTTTTCTAACCATAATCTCGACTAATTAATAATCAATCAGATTTAATAATTATTACAATAATTGTGTACATATTTTGTTTATATACTTATATGTGTGTTTACATTATCCCTTCTTTTTTTTACTCACTTAAATCCTGATTATCGTTAATTTAAAATACAATTTATTAACAATATATTATAAATACAATATATTTTTTTAATTTTTGTTTGTTTATTATTTATTAACATCAACAATTTTGTTTTCATTTTATAGATTCGAAAAACAAAAAAAAAAAAAACAAAAACATCATAAAATACATTGAATCTATTATAAAACTTATACAAACATAAATAAATAAAGTAATTTATAATTTAAAATTTTGATATATTATAAAAAAAACAAAAAATAAATTTATTTTACTCGTTTTTTTTTTACAAAAATGTAAAATAAAATGATTTGATCTTTTGAATGGGTATATATGGTGCTATATACATACATATAATATATGTATGTATATTTTCAAAATATGTCATTAAAATTTGTGTACATACTCATAATATTGAGTATTCAAGTACAGCATATGTGATTCATATAGAAATGTAATGTACATGTGTACACAATATAAATTTTTATTCTTACACTGTATATATACGTATAGATATATACATATGTAAACTGCATTTACGTGTTTATTTATTTATTGTATATACATTAAATTTTTGAACATATAGATTTTATGCGTATAAATACATATATAACGTAATAAATTTTATTAGTGTACATCAAAATCTAAAAAATCTGTAGTATATAAATTTTATTTATTTTCAATTAACTTTTTCATCATCAAAATTTTTTATATTTTCATGAAAATAAATGAAAAAAAATTTTTTTATTATTATTATTATTTTTTTTTTGTACATAATTCATATTTAACAAACAAATGATATTTCGTATATGTAGATATGTATATTATAAATTTATATATATTTGTATATACGAGTATTATGTGCGTTGCAAATGGTGTCGGTACTTATTTTTATTATTTTTGTTGAAAGAAAGTGAAAAACACCAAGTGAAAATAATATAAAAAAAGAGGGAACCGAATTTTTCGGTGTATTTTAATTTTAAGTATTTGTTGAATTTCATACTTTTTTTTCGAAATATTAAAATTCAAAAATGTACATACGTATACACATAAAAATATTTTATGAAACTAAAATTCGTTCAATGATACTTATTTTATATACTATATAAGTTTATATGTTAAACAAAAAACAGCAATAAAATTTTCTAAATAATCATGAAAATAATTTCGAATGAAAATAATTTTTTTTTTTTTTGTAGGTTATGAATAAAAAATTTATGAGTCTCCGAAATAATTTCGTGGTAAAGGAAAATTATCTGAAAAAAAAAATCAGAAAAACGCTTTCAGTAAATCAAATAATGGACATTATAGTGTACATGAAAAATGAAAAAAAAACAATCTTTCGCATTAACATTAGAGTTTTTCATGTTATTAATGTCAATCGTAGAAGCATTCATTTATGTGCTACATACATATGTACATATATAGTAAGTTTCATAATAAAATTGAAAATGATGTAAAATAAAGAAAGAAAATCAATAATAATCCATTATAATTTCTAATCACGTTCGTTCAATATATTAAAGCTTAATGATAATATGTATGTATGTATAATTTTTAGTCAATAAGGAATTTTAATTAAAAGCTTTATGGTTTCGTAAGTAAATATTTAAAAAAAGTATCGGAAAATTCATGAATACACAAGAGAAATCCTTTGAAAGTCTCTGTTTTTTTTAATCTAATTTTTCATTATTTTATGTCACAAGCATTAAATATCGTCATTCTTATCTTATAGTAAACTATTAATGAATATCCTGAAATAAAGTGATGTAAAAGTTTTTACTGACAAGTAATTTTTTCTTATATAATTTAATGTTAAAAATTAAATGTGTTAAGTGATAAATAAAAATTTGTTAAAGAGAAATTGTTATAATTTTCTTTATTAACGTACTGAAATATAGATTACATAATTTTATTTTATATTATCCGTAATTGTACTCTGTTTAAATTTATCTGTTTTTTTTTTCTTTTAAATTATATAAAGTGGAAATTCATAATATATAAAAATTAAAATCAGTACGTACATCATAGATTTAAAAAAAAAAAATTATAACAGTAAATAATTTTATGCCAGAGTAAAACGCTATCAAATACCATCATCCTTACCACTATTATGGTTTTGTGCGTTTAGAAATCCGAAGAGCTTCTACATATATGAACTTATGTATATAAATGCTTTTGTGTAAAATAAAACAATTTGAATGTCTAAATGGTAAATAATGTACACAAATATACGATAAATGCATATTTCTATGTAAATAAATTTTATTTTGAACATATTAATACATACATGCATTTCATAGCATGTATATCTGTGTTAAATATGTATTTTATAGTTTTAATTTATATTAAAAAATATTTAAAATTATATAAAATTTTCCTAATAGTTTCTAGAATCAACGATGATGTGTTCATATACGTATATGCGTATGCAAATGTAAGTGAAATTAACGTATATTCATGTACTTATATGTACGTAAAATAATTATATATGTAGCGTATATATACATATGTATATGAATTTTATAATGCATGGAAGTAAAATTTTGTGGTATCATGATTCGATTTGATTTGGTTAGCATTTTCCAAAAGATTACTTTTAACATTTATAACATATATATTAAATATCCTGTACAAAAAAAGGACAATGAAAAAACACATTTATATACATACATACATACATATGTATCTACATTAAAATTTATGCACTCGTATATAAAACAGTTTTAAAAACGTGTATGCATTATGCAATGCATAGAAAAATTTTCACGAATTTTAATTTTTTTTCATTTTTTTTTAATAAACACAAAGATAAATACATTACGTACTTTGCAATTTTGCTTGAATGTTTTAGTGGCGGCATGTAAATTGCATATGCACGCTCATTTATTTTAAATTGTGTATTATATTACTGACAATTTAATATCGTGCACACATGTTTGAAATTTTGAATAAAATTTTAATACGTGTACATACATACATGATATAAGAGATTTGCATAGATTTATATATAAATATGTGTATGTGCAATTCTATGTATAAATCGAAATTTTCGGAAGCGATTGTTTAAAAAAATATAACAAAAAATTATATATTACATTCGACGGCGTAAAAGTTATTTTTACTTAAATGAAAAATACATTTTTAATAAAATTGGATTTTGTTTACGAATTTATTGTAAATATATTTAAAAATATTATACAACATTTTCAATGCATGATGTATAATTTGTGCTGATTTGTATCTGATTTTTATCATAAATTTATTGGAATTACTGCCAAAATTATTATGATATTTTCTCAATTTTATTTTTAACAAATATTTAATTTTTACATATTTATTTGTTAAGATTTTCTATTAACAAGTTTCTATTTTATCAATATGTAGCAGAGCAAAAACTAAATAATTTCCACGTCCTTTTTCAATGTTATTGGATGTAAACAAACTGAGGATGTTATTGGATGTGAACAAATTTCGTTTACCATAAATATATAGTTTAAAATTTATTATACATTTACATAAAAAATCTGTATTTGATATTAATGTTGAAATGTAAACCAATATTTTAACAAAGTTAAGAGATGATAACAAGGGCTTACAGATACGAATATACAAACCCAAAACAAATGAAAGATATTAACTTATATACTTTTGATATTTTTAAAATATTCACTATAACGAAAACTAAACAAATTTGATCTAATTTAATTTTATTTGTATATGTTTGTATATATTTTAAAATTGGAAAATTTTTAGTTTTAACAGGTAAAATGAAAATTATATTTACAGTCAATAACTATAAGAAAGTATGTCAGTATACATTTAATAAAATATTAATACAAACCCCATGCACTTATACAAACCCATGTGTATGCATAAACGAAAATTTGTACACAGAATATAGGAAATTAAATATTAAAGAGAAAAAATATGTACGTATGTTTTAGTTTACATATGATGTTTGAATTATTTGTATACATTATACTCATTAAAAAAATATTTTGTGAATAAAACAAAGGAATCAGCAAAATATATTTGTATGCATTATGATACATATAACAACCAAGGCAATATATACATACATAAAAAAAAAGAAAAATTAAAGGAATGTATCACCAAATATACGATATGTATGTAAATATGTATACGTTAGTTATTTGTATAACGTACATACATATATAAATTATGATTTATGAATCACAAACACAATTGTGTGTTACAATGGGCATAGCATGGATTTCACTTTATTCTTTAATACGATATTTTTTGATATTAACAAAGTTTACTCAAATTTTGCAAATTTTCACATTTACTATAAACAGACTCATTCTCTGTTATTTTATGCTTTTGAAGTAATATCCAAATAATTGATGTCCCACAAGGCAAAGCAAAACACACATACATACACACATGAATTTCATATACAAATAAATTAAGAAAAAACAAAATTGAATATGAAATCGAATGGTAACAAAAAAATTTTTTTTTTATTCATATTTTTATTTGTTTACTTAATGTTGCTTTTATTGTAATTTTTATACAATTTTTCATTTCATTTGTATTATTTGGAAAATTCAAATATTTATTTGTATTTAACAACTTATTCAATTATTAAACAATAATTAATTTTATTTGTTTTCATTTTTTTTTTGTTATTTTTATCTTTTATTCTTTTTTTCCACGTTTTTATTCTCATTTTATTGTTTCCAACTTACTACCATATAGTATATACATATACACATACCAAAATTAAAGACAAAAAAATTATTATTTTTTTTTGTCTTTTCCTTTTTATTTACAATAAAATTTTATTATTGATTCTCATGTATACAGAAGATTTATGAAAATTTAAAACGATAATTATTTTTTTTTTTACTTATTTGTTTAAATTCAATAAAGACAAAAATTGAGAGATTTTGATAACGAATTGTTTAAATTTGTTTTTTAAAAAGCAATAATTTCAATTAAATAAGAATATTATTTATATAGCAAACAATTAATTAATACGCTTATTTTGGAAAATTAAAATATCGAATTTCAGTAATGAAAATTACTAATAAAAAATTAAAAATTTTTTAGTTCAATATATAAATTTTTTTTTGTTTTTGATTTATTTGTTTATTTTACTTTTTTGTTTATTTATTTTAATTTTTTTTTTTAAAGTGATTAAAACAACTACAATAAATTCTTAATAATGTCTTATTTGCAATTAATTTAATTGTATCAGCAATTACACATGAAAAGATAAATTTTATTTTATAGTAAATAAAAATAATGTTATAATTTTTAATATTGACTTGTTAATTAAATAAAACAATCATAAAAATGTGTATTAATAAAACAAAAAAAACTTTAAAAAAAAATAACAATCAAAATGATAAAATTTTTATTTAATTATGTACATTTTGGTGTGTGCGTATAGGAATAATACAGACACATATCTATGTATATATAGATATGTAATCCTGAATGTATACACCGGTAATGTGTTGTATCAAATGTTACATTAACATTCACAGAGGTGTATTCGCAGTTTTTATTTTATTTTTTATTATTAATTGAATAATAAATTTGAAAAACTCATAAATTAAATAAAAATAAAACGTGTTGTTTTTTATTACTATCGAAAATACAATAAAAAAAATATGATGGAAAAATTTTGTATATGAGCGTATGTGTTTCCGTATATTTGTAATTATCTCGTATTTTTAAAAATTGAGGATATGAAAGAATTTTCAATAAAAAATGAAATATTATACTTTATTTTAATTCATACATAGAATATTATATGATTATAAAAGTGATCTAAGTTAAAAATGTTCGAAAATGAATTTATGAACATAATTCATACTATTTAAGAATGTAAATTTTAAATACACCCAGAAATATGAAGTTAAAAAAGAGAAATTTAAAAAAAAAAACGGATTTTCCAATATTTAAATTTTTTCTTTTCAGTAAACCTAACTCAGTTGTGACCTTGAACATTAAATTTAAAATATTTTTGAACTTCGTATTCTGTGATAAAAGTATTTCAGAAGTAGAGTTACTAGAGCTAGAACGCATAAATACTGCATACAATACAAAATTGAACAAGGTCAAGTCAACTAAGTTTTATTTCTTCAAGTGAGGAT
Source organism: Anthrax anthrax (assembly GCA_963971155.1). Taxonomy (NCBI): domain Eukaryota; kingdom Metazoa; phylum Arthropoda; class Insecta; order Diptera; family Bombyliidae; genus Anthrax; species Anthrax anthrax. The sequence continues at coordinate 21,356,416 of OZ020118.1, forward strand.
TTGAGTTGAGGAAACTGGTTATATATCTGGTATCACTTGGAGTTCATTCCAAAACGTTACTATAGTTAACTATAGTTAACTATAGTAACTTTTTGTCGTTCAGAAAGTCTGTGGTAAAGAGAAACATAACCACCAACATAACTTTTAAGCGTTCAGCGTTAAGCGTGAAACGTCATGGTATAGTTAATTTTTAACTATTTGTAGTTAAAAACTTACCACACTCTTGAGCATGGTTAACGATATTTAATCAGCTGTCAGACAGTTGATACTTTTTGTTGTTTTTGTTTATTTTATTTTCGAAGGAACGAAGATGGCGGATAAGTACAGACGCTTGTAATTTTGGTAAAATTATAATTTTAATTAAGTTGTTAAATTAGTGATTTTTACTGCGTAAAAAGGATTTATATAAATAATATAATAATTTTTTTTATTGAAAAATTAAAAATTTTTTTAAAAAAGTGGTAGAACTAAAGAAAAACAATTTTTGTGAGTTGAAGCAAGAAGCTTCATTTTGGCTGGTGAAAGGACGCCATTTTTAATTTCAATTTAATTAATTTAAATAATAATTAAAAACAAAAGCTATAACAAATGAGTGAAAAAAGTGGTGGAAAGAAGTCATTACTTCCTTCCCAATTGCTTGATAAATCTCAGATAGATGAAATTAATATGAAATTTGGTATGGAGATGGATCAATCAAGCAATAATCTTGTTAATGAATTTCATGATAAAGAAATTTCTAGTAATAAGGAGAATTCATTAGCGTTGTCTAATATGGCGGCTACTTCTGTACGGTGTAGTGGCAACAACAACATGGTCAATACATTTTCACACAATATGGCGGAAATACCTGAATACTCTTATGGAGAAAATTTATCACAGTTACCCAAAGGTAGTTGTGATATCACCAAGGAGTTATCTTCTAATATGTTGAATATACCAACTTTGAGCACAACTATGCCCTCATCTGCTGGGCTTCAGAACTTGGATATAAATAATGGGGTGGTAAGTTTTACTCCAGCCCTATCTTCAAAAAATTCTTACGGTAGAATTAGTTTAAAAAGAAGAAACACTAAGTTGGACAGATTAAGGCAATCCAAATTAGTTAAGTCCAGAATTTTTGGCAATTTCACTTCTTCTGAATCAATAATTAAAAAAAAAATTAAAAAAATCCCTGAAAAACAATGTAACATTAATAATAATGATTCAATGGAATTCACAGATAATAATAAGAATATTAAGTTAAATGTTGTAAATCTAGAGATAAATAAGTTTAACGTAGCTGATAATAATACTAACCTAATAAGTATTGATAATAAAAATAAGAATAATAAATATATACATAATTCGAATTTGCCCATTGATAAAAATTTAGAAAATGTAAATTCTAATTTGGATCAATCAAATCAAAATAAATTTGCTCTACTAGATGTTTGTGATATAAGTGTTAATAATAACCTTAATAACGGAAGTTCTCTTAAATCTTCTAATGAGAATAGACAAAGTAATGGTAATAATGATACAGAAAATATTACTTTAAATATGAATATGGGGGGAAAACATTCCGAGGATAGTAGTCTGAAACGTAATGACAATAAACCTAATTTTTGTCCACCAATTTTCGTGACAGGTATTAGAACTGCAATCTTAACTGGAATAATTGTTGATATGTCAAAAACTGTTAAATTTAGGTATGTGATGAATGGATACAGGAGAGTAAAGGTATATGTTGATGATATTAAAGTACATCAAGAATTATTAGATCTCCTTAGAGAATCAAAGGCAGATGCCTTTTCTTTTTGTCCCAAACAAGCTAAAAAGCCCATGCTTTTATTGAAAGGTATTGATGGGGAATCGGATCCTAGTGAAATTTTGAATGAGATTAATCTTCAAATTCCAGACATTGAAATTGAAAAAGTTTCTAGATTTAGCACGAACAGATCAAGAGAATCTGGGAAAATATTAAATGCTTTTATAATTCAGTTGAAAGCTGGTCAAGATCCTAAAAAATTGTTTCAGATAAGAGGTATTTTACATCAAAGAGTATACTGGGAAAAGCTTATCAAAAGCGAAATTGTGAGATGTTTCCGTTGTCAAAAGTTTGGTCATACAGCTGCTTATTGTGGCTTAGGAGAAAAATGTTTATTATGTGCTAAGGAGCACTCGGTTAAGAATTGTCCTTTAAAATTAAAGGCAAAAATAGTTGATAGTGATCTTAGATGCAGCAATTGCAATAAAGTGGGTCATGCTGCTAATTCAAGAGATTGTGCAGTGTTTATATCTTATAAAGAAAATAAGATTGAAGCAAAATCACGCGAACAACATATAAAAACTCAAAGAAAACAATTCGTAAATAGTTCAATAAACAATTATGTGAGATCTGACATTTCTTTTGCACAAAAAGTAAAACAAAATAGAGAAATAAATTCCGACAACAATTCTAACTTAATTGGTAACCTGGATAGGGAAATCAATTCATTGTTTGGTATGTCAATGAGTGTACTCTTTAACGAGATAAGAAATTTTTGGCCCAAGTATTCTTTAATTAAATCCAAGGAGGACAAGATGGTTTCCATAATCAGCTTCATTGCTTCATTAATCTGTAATGACCAATGCAAATAAATTTATAGCAATCAATGTAAACTCTATCATCAACCATTCTAAAAGAATGTTATTATATCATTTAATTAGAAGACATAATCCTTTTGTAACCTTTGTTTCCGAAACCTGTTTAGGGGAGAAACATAATCTAAAGTTAAAAAACTTAAAATCCTTTCGTAACGATTCGCACAGAGGTACTGCAATCATTATCAAAGACAATATTAAATGTGAAAAAATTGAGTTTAATAGTGATTTCTTCTCCATTACTTTAATTAAATCTATAATTAGAGATGAAAATGATAAAGCGTTTAGTATTTTATTAGGTTCCATATATATTCCCAATAATGTCAATCCTAGTGTTGTTAGGGATTTAGACAGACTATATAGTATCATATCTACTTTCGATTTAGTAATAATTGGAGGAGACTTTAATTCTAGACACCAATACTGGGGAGACAAAATTTGTAATAATAATGGGAAAATTCTATATAACTGGTTTATGGATGGAGCTTTTTTAACAGTGGAATTTGTTTCGGCTGATGAACCAACATTTCCTCGTTCCGGCTCATTTATTGATATGTTTTTGATTTCAGTCTCTTGGAATAATATGAAAAAAAACAATTTAAAGTTTAAATGTAAAACAATTGAATCGATCTCTGATCACTTTGGTATTTGCTTAAATTTTGATTTAAATAGTAAACTATATAATGAACTCACTGAGAACAAAAAGATTTTGAGTTTTAAATCAGTTAAATGGAAAAACTTTAGGAAAGATTTGGATACTGATCTCAGTAGTATTGTTATACCTAACAATAGAAATTTAACCAATGAAGAGATTGACTTGTATATTAATAACATAACATCAGCTATATTAAAGACAGTCAATTCTCACGCTAAATTAATTAATAGAAGTTATAACTTTTATAACTGTTTGTCGAGGACTACTTTAAAATGCATTGAGCTCAGGAAGTGTTGGTCCGTTAGATTGAGGAGAATCTATAATAGAAGAGGAAATTGTCTATGCTTTGATTATAAAGAATTAGATGCCAGAATTAAATGTTTAAATAAAATAATTAGTGATCGTATCAGACTTGAAATTGATGAAAACTTCAGATTAAGACTTAAAAATATCAAACCCAATCAGGAAGCTTGGAAAGAAATTGACCGTATCACAGGTAGAAAAAGACTCAGATTTAATTTACAGAATGAGGTTCTAATATATAATAATAATCGACTCACGAATAATAGCGAAAAAATTTTGGCTTTTGAATCTTTTTATGGAACTTTATATTCGAAAAAGAGACCAACTTTTGATAATAAATCAACTTCTTTAGTTGAATCTAAAGTTCTTAGATATAGGTTAAAAGCGCCGAAGACTCTAGTTAAATTCAACGATAATTTTACTTCAGATGATCCTCCCAATGTAAAAACCTTTTGCAATACAGATGAAATAACTTTACTTAAAATGAGTTTAAACAACAAAAGATCATGTGGTCTAGACAATATTTCAAACTTTATAATTAGAAAATGTTCTGTTAAGTTTGACAGAATATTGGCTATTATATCCAACAACTGCATTAATAATGGTTATTTTCCTAAACAATGGAAAATAGCCAGGCTTGTTCCAATTCCTAAGAAAGAGAGTGCGAAAGACATCCGTGATTTTAGACCTATTTCAATGCTCTCAAATGTCGGGAAGCTATTTGAAAGAATAGTTTCCAGCAGACTTGACTCATTTTGTGACGAAAAAGATGTTATTCCCTGGAACCAATTTGGTTTCAGAAATGAGCACTCTACAGTACATGCTCTACTTAAATTCACTGACGTAATTGTACACAACTTAAGAGAAAAAAAATGTACTGTAGCTCTGGATTTGGACTTGGAGAAGGCTTTTGACTCAGTATGGATGGAAGGTTTGATTTTTAAACTCATACAGATCGGCTGCCCTATTCCGCTGTTAAGAATTATTGACGATTTCCTTACAAATAGAGAGCTAAATGTTGTTATTGATGATACTCAGTCTAAAGTAGTAAAAGTTGAGTCTGGAGTACCACAAGGCTCTGTTTTAGGACCTAAACTTTTTAATCTATTCCTTTACGATTTTCCAATAAACACAAAAGATAATAACTTGGCCCAAGCCATTTTGTATGCTGATGACACAATTATCTTTGCTAACGGTAGTCTTCCTTCTGATGCTATTAGTAAAATTGAATCGGTTAAATCCTCTATTGAATTATATTACCTTAGATGGGGTATAAAAGTAAATACAAATAAAAGTGGAATTATTTGCTTCAGAAATGCATCTGGTAAAGGTCACCCCTCTACGGTAAAGGATAGCAAATTGATTTCACTTAGACTATTCAATGAGGAAGTCCAAAGGAAGAGTTCTATTAAGTATTTAGGAGTTCATTTGCATGAAAGATTATGTTTTAACCTTCATGCTACAAAAATTCTTAACAAAGCGAAAATGGTTGTTTCAAATTTAAAAATTTTATTAAATTCGAAATATTTAAGTATTAAAACGAAACTACTCATTTACAAAATGGTTATTAGACCAGTCATTGGTTATGCTTCTTTGATCTGGTTCACCATCTCTTCTACCTATGCGAAAAAGCTAGAAGCTTTTGAAAGACAGATGTTAAGGTTTGTTACAGGATTATTTAGAAGGGATAATAAGAAATGGTTTTCTAATGCCACGTTGTATGAAGTATCTAATGTTACGCCTCTAATGGCATATTTAAGTAAATTAAATAAAAAATCAATTGATAGAGTTAAAACTCATATAAACAATGAAATCAAAACAATTTATGATAATAACTCATTAGAATCGATTCATGATAACTACTACTTGTCACCTATAAATATGATCCATGAAAATTCTGAATCTTATTTTGATTTTGATTGGTCCAAAAGTTTAAATTTAAAATTCTATGAAAACAATTTTATTAATATGTATAGAAGATAGTATATAGAATTTCATCTTAGATGAATAATCTTAATAAATTTGTAATCACCTTTTAGGTCATTTTTACTTTTGTTCTTTATTTAAGTTAATTTTATGCTGTATTATATATTATAATAAAATTAATGTAAGAAAATGAATAATATTTATAATTCATATTGGTAACACTACTTTTAGTGAATAAACTAACTTTGAATAAAATGTCAAAGTTTTGTAATATTGACATGTATGTATACATACGAGAACACTACTCTTAAAAGAGATAGATATATTCTAAATTTACATACATATGTATATCTACATACCTCAAATATGTTAATAATAATTTGTAAAATTGAACAAAAGTAATTTAGAGATTTATATAAATAAACCATACAATATTAATTTAAATAATAATTTAAATTACTAATTTAATAAAAAAAAAAAAAAAAAAAAAAAAAAAAAAAAAAAAAGTGAAGGCCGGGAGCAAGCCTTAATTATTTTATAAGTTTTTGTATATACTGTGTAAATATTTGAAATATTATACTTTTTGTTTTTGTGGCATGTACTGAATAAAATCGGCCACTTTCTAATATACATTTAGGTTAAGTTAAACATTGTAATAAATATTCTTGTATATACTGAAGTCTCAATAAATAAATTTGAATTTGAATTTTTATTTTATTTTCTTTGGTGATATCAAAAAGACTGCTAGTTATTAGTAAGTCCAAGTATACATATTTCTATTCTAAGAAAAATTTGAACTGTTTTTATATAATTTTTTGTTAAATAATTTTTATTTCAGTTTGAAGAAAAATTATGTAATTGAAATTAATTGATAATTGATCATTTTAACCACAGTGGTTACTACAGTGCGTTCAAAAACTACGTAAACACAACATAACTTCAGTCGTCAGAAACATAACCACGGCTAAACTTTACTATACCATAACCATGACTATAGTACAGTTTTGGAACGCACTCCTGGTGTCATGCCAATGGATATTATCATTTATCATATATTATTCAGTTTGGTTTATTCAGCCACTAGTATAGTCAATTGCCTATTGCGTTTAGGAGAGGACGGACGGGTCTCGGGTAAAAAATAAGTAAAATTGTGAAATAATTTTGTATTTTCAAAGTTCTATAGTCAAAATGAACATGAAAAATGAAAATTATAAGTAGACAAAGCCAAGTATAAAAATTAGATTTAGATCACTTTTATAGTCATCATTGACGCAGATATTTAGCAAATATTTTTTCATGAACAATTATTACGTATATGTACATAATTATTTATGTGCTTTGGAATTTATTTGATTCTATGTTTTCAAAACAAATAAAAAACCGTCAGAAAAATTGGAATAAAATATAAAGGTAATTTTAGGAAATTTTTTATTTAAAAAAAAAAACAAAAAAAAGACAAAACAATTAAAATTATTTTGAATACGAGACAATAATATAATTTTAAAAATATAATACATTGCATTTATCTTATACGTTTTAATTTTGTTTATTTGCATGTGTATTTGTAATTTATATTATAAATGATGATACGTTGAATTCATTAATTAAATACATAATTAAATGTGAATTTATGAGATGCATTGTGTATCACAATATTAGATAAAAATAAAATTATATGTATATGTGTTTGTACGTTTTTGTTTTTTCAAATTTAATATTCATTATAACAATTTTTGTGATATGAATATTAACGATTTTTGTTTATTACATAACTTTTGTGGGTGTAAATATACATATAAAAATATTGTTTAATTAATTTTCATTTAATTACAAAAATTCATAATTATGTAAATTTATAGATAATTTATAAAGTGAAAAAATGTACATAATAAATATACATAAGTATAAATATATTTTTTAATTAGTAACTGTTTTTTTTTTTTTAATTTAACCATAATAATAATTATATAATATGAATTTCATATAAAATTTCCAATTTAAATGATTACATTGAAAAATTTAAATATTTTTAATTTTATTTGAGAATTTTTAAAAATTTATGTAATAAATTTAGAAATGTAAATATTGTAAAATTTAACACTTCAAAAAAATTTAAATATTTATTTAAAAAAAAAAAAAAAAAAAAAAAAAAAAAACATGCAAAAAGTATTTGAAAAAGTATTAAAAATAAAATTTGTTTTCGGTTAAAATGAAAAACAATTTAATTAAATTCAATATCCTATTTTCAATAAAATTCATTTTTAATCATTCACCTGTGTACATATTTGTACGTGAATATATTTATTTAATAGTAATTAATAGATTTTATTGTTATTATTTTATAGTAAAGGTATTGGGTGTATTATAAAATAGGCTTTATTATATTTTATATAAATATGTACATATGTATATAACATATGTATGTATAAGAATACATGACAATTTTAGTATCCAATACCTTTATTGTATATTTTATATTAGGATTTTAACATATTGAGACATTTATATAAGTTTAAATTTCATTAAAGCCCTTCTTTATTGTACTTATCAATAATGTTAAAACCTACCAAATTCATATCATATAAACGTACATATATATATATATATTTGAATGTATCCATTTTATAGATATTACATGAAAAGGCTTCATTATATGTATGTATGTACATATGTATGTATAAATATATTAATATTAATTCAAATGTTGAGGTATATCACATCATAACGTTTTCATGGTAAATTATACAGTCTATTAAGATATTTAAATTAAATTCATTTATATACACATACCTGAACACCCATATATACATATATATACTGTTAGAGTGTATTTGTTACACACTTATATCTATAGCGAACGAGTACGTACATATGTACATATATCTTCACATTTTTTGTATACATACTCGTATGTATATTGAAAGATTTTCAACTATAAGACTACGACAATATACAGACTAACGAGATGGCTGTATACATATTTATATGAAATTAGACAGATTTCCATATACATACATATACATATATATATATGTATGTATATGTAAAAATCCATATAATTGAAAAAGATTATAATTTGGAAAATTCGATATTTTGCAATTTATCCTTATCAAAGAACTAAAATACATTTTTATTGTTATCTTTATTATATATCAAATAAAATAAGGTGTATTTATCCCAAAATAAATTAGAAAAAATATTCGAAATTTTATTTTTCATATCTTCTTTTAATATAAATACGAATTTATGATCATAAAATTAAAATAAATTATAAGGTGAGGATTTGTTATAAAAAAATAAAAGTAAAAAAAAAAAACATTATAATAGAATTGAAAACAAAATAAGGTTTTTTTCGTATTATATACATTTAAATGATCATGTCTGTATTAGGTTGTGAAATATTATGTAAATTATATCAATTTATTTTATCGAAAAAAAAAAATTAATTGCTTATCGGCGTTACCAAAATAATCCTAAAATGCTAAAATAATTTTCATTTTTATTTCTCGTTATTTGTACTAGAGATGAGTTTTTTATTTAAATAAAATTGAGATATGTAGTTTAAAACGTAATTACTGTGTTACAATTACTGTGAAAAGTACAAAAACCGATGAAAACCTTTAAAGGGTAAAGAAAAAATTAATACATTGAATCAATTATTAAAATTTACTCATTTCGGTTAAAATTTTTATCTACATATCTATTCGGTGTAAATTTGTACATATTTAAGCTTTTATGTCAAAAACTTAAGAAAGTATAATCAGGTATAATTTAAATTATGATAGGAATATTTAAAAACAAAAAAAAAAATTATTTAAAATGTTTGGTAATGAAATGAAATGAAGAAAACAGAAGCTGTTTTTTAAACCTAAACAATATTTAATTATTTACATAAACAAATAGTGTAAATAAATAAATGAAAACATAAATAGGAAAACATTATCTTTTTAAAGTGTACTAGAAAATAAGTAACATAAGAGTATTATAAATATTATTAATTAAATTTTTAGTTTTTGTTTCAATGAGTTTTTCTTTTTTGAGAACACATGTTTTTAAAGTACGCACTACATATATACACATACATATTATTAAGAAAAGAAATAAACAAGATTATTATAAAGAAAAGAAATAAAGAAGGATAAATAAGGGATAAATATAAGAGTAACTAACAGATGTAATTAAATATTCCCATATTTATTTATTTATTAAAGCATTTCATAAATTACTTCAAGAAAAATAATGTTTACTGCTTTTAATTTTTTTCACTTTTAATTTGTTGCTTTTACAACTTTATCCCCAGATACAATTCGTTATTTATAACATTTTTTTTCTACACATTTGCATTTTGTTGCTTTCACACTTTCATTATACATACCATAGGTTTATAACTTTAATTTTTATTTTTATTTTCGTTGATGATAACTCTTCTTTAAAAACGATGAAAATGTAAAAAAAAAATAATGGACTAGATACCTACGTTTATGCATTCATTTACATATACGAGTACTTAGTGTATACATATGACTATATGTATACTACACAAAATACTTATGGTGCGAGTATATTTTTAAAGCCAGTAATTAAATCAGATAACATTCTATGTATATGCATCTATGTATATATTTGTATCTAAATATTCACATACAGATCAGTCAGTAATTTACTATCAGATTGTATGGTGTTGTTTAGGTTTGTATGTATGGTTTACTGCATTTTATTCTGTGGTATTTTCTAACCGCAAAAATACATGCAAATTTTTTTTTCTGTTTCAAGTATAGTTTTTCATGTATTTTTTTTTCTCTTATTATTACAAAAACTTTTTAATTGGATAAAATTATACTGAAAAATTTATGCCAATATTTTACAGTGTAATTTGCACATAGCATTTATATAATGTCTTGTATTATGTGTATAATATACACATGTATGTATGTGTACATAGTCTAACGTCTACGGTCATTATATCATTTTAGTTATAAATGTACACATTTCAAACCAATTCTTTTGCAGATGTAACAAATTTTTTTTTTCTTTTCTAGTTATCTTAACGTATTAAACATAAAAGGTATTGAGTATTGTGACCTGAAACACCCATTTTATACATGAACAATAAAAGAAAAAATTTTGTCTTTTTTGGAATATACAAACTTTTTTCATTGCCTAATTAAAAATATTCAACATTCATATTTTAATAATTTTAGAAAATTAGTTACAATTTTCTAATTGTGTTTACTTTTTCTATTTTTTAATTTAACTCATTTCTCAAATAAAATAAAGGATACAAACCTTATGAATTTAATTATAAGTTTATTAATATAATGTGGGTAAAGTAAAATTTAAAATATAAAATTTATTTATTTCTAATTACTGTTTAAAATGTACTGTTTGACAATACAAAGCTTTTTTTAGAAATTTTATAAAAAAGAAAAATGTTTTCCACGAAATTAAATTTTGTTTTTGAAAATTTTGCAAATTCGTATATAATTGAATGAGCTAAAATTTTAAATTTTTAGTTCATTTTTTTTAATATGTATAATTTTATTTTTCTATAGAACAAAACATTCTAAGTCTAATTATTAACTACTAATTGTTGTCATCCGTTTTGAATAATCATTTTAATTAGATTTTTTAAAAAAGAGATTGATACATTGAAAGAGGGTTTTTTTACCTTTAAATTTCTAATTATTTGTTAATTCTTTTAAATAAAATATAATTTACAAAAGAAAATCAATCAATGATGAAAAGATAATTAAATAAAGAAAAAATTATCATTGTCAAAAACAAAAAACAAAAATTTAAAAAAAGGGGTGGTATTCACAAATTAAAAAGAACAAAAAAAAAAATTAAATAGCCAAAAAGTTTAATTTACCATCAAAAGAGTATTAATTATATTGGAAATGTTCTTTTTTTGAAAATTAGATACATTTTAATCAAAAGGAACAAAAGGAAGCTCTTTTATATGAATACCCTTTTATACCGTAAGGTATTACATAACGTATAAAACAATACCTTTTCTATGCTTAGTAGAACACAAAAAAAAAATTGCTGTAACGACCTTTAAAATATAATGAAAATCGTTAGGTATGTCCTTGACCATTCTTATTACGAGTATTATTATCTGTTATACATGTTTCAAATTTAAAAAAATGAAATGTTAAAAAAACATACAAAAAAAAATTAACTAAATGTTATGGAAGTAAACGGTAGGTAATGCATTTTTTTGCCTTTGAAATTATTTTCTTTTTTCGTTTTTCTTAAAAAACAAAGGTAAGCAAAACAAAAAGAAAAAATAATGATGACAGTATTTTTTATTTCTATTTTTGTTTTGGTGATAGTTGTAGCATTTACAGGAAGATACAAGACTTAATTAAAAAAATGAATTTTCTTTTTTTTTGTTTTTTCTTTTTTTTTCTTTTTTTTTTTTTTTTTTTGAGAATAACCTTAAATTGGGACTCGACAGGTTTAATAATGTGTCAGCAGAAAAAAAATATACATATAAAACGTAAAAATAAAAAATGAAAATAATCATGATAATATTTTATTATGTTCACGCAGTCATACTTGTATATGTATTCGTATGAAGGATAAATGGAATGATAAATTAAAGAAAATAATTTTCCTATATATACATAAAAAAAAGTGAATAAAATAAATAAATACATAAATAAATAAAAATGGGATATCAATAAAACAAAAGACACATAATGTGTTACTTTACTATGAAAGTATTGATTTTAAATACAAAAAGTATGTATAAGAATTGTATATAATTGTATATTCGTGTTGAGATAACGTTTACGATAAAAAGATAAAATTAATGAATGAAAAGCACATAAGAATAAAAAGAAAAAAAAACCAGTACAACGTGAAAAAATACAGAAAAAGTTCAAAGATCATAAAGCAATTCAAATAAAAATTTAGGTTTATTTCCGATTTTGCCCTTTTTTTGTTTCTTCTTAATTTCCTTTAATTTTGTTTTATCAAATTGAAAGGAATCAAAAGTGTTTTAAGTGTATTATATGTATGTACATACATTGTATATAAAGACGGAAAAAAAATAAATTATACATATCTTTGTATTTTATTTTTAGTGTATGTTTGAATTATATTTATTTAGAATTTTCTTTTTATTGATATACATTAACGTATAATATACGTACAATATGTATATACTGTATTGTGTATATCGTATACACACATGAGTTTTCAATTAGTTAAAGATTTTGTATAATCAATCACTATATTTGTATGTTGTCAACGTTCAAGATTACATTGGATTACAACATATTATCAATATATCGTACATATGTAACATTACATATTCAAAGTTATGTATAAGTATTAAGTTAGGAAACTTTTTAAATTATATGTACATATATACGAACAGCATCAACAATGAAATAAAAAGCCTTAACCAGCATAATACATATAAAAGTTTTAACTTTAAGATAATACAAGTACTTATGATACATAAAGAAAATGTATTTTATCTGTACATAAATGTTTACGAAAAAGTTAAAGATTTTTTACTTATTAATAAGGATATTTAATGTATGTACATAATGATATATCTTCTCACAAATACATAATGTATAAGCTTTATATATGAATTTCCACAAGAATGACTTTGATTAATGAATAACGAAGAAAAGCTTTTTGCTTTTGTTACTTAATAACTTTTGATTATAATAGCAATAAAATAATAAATAACAAACTAATGTATGTAATGTAAAATATTCTCTCATATATGTTTATGTATATATAAATTTTTAATTAAATTACTCCTTGACTAATATGGCAACTATAAGATACATCTTTTTGAAGGAGTTTTATGTAAAAATTAAATGGTATAAAAATATATATTTATCTATGGTATACAAATATTGCTACGTATAATTTGGTATAATGTTGTAGAAAAAAAAAAACTGTTATTATCAAGTACCAACATCGATTCGTTACATTAAATAATTGAAAAGTGATTCAAACTGTATCAATTGAATTTATAAAAATTCAACTAATATTCAAACTAAAGTACTTGAGATGAATTTATAAAATAATAATTATGTCAATTAAATTTAATCATTATTTTTATTTTCTACTTAAATTCATTCATTTCTGTGTTTCTCTCTTACATTTAAAAAAAAATGAATTTATAATTTTCTAATTCATATAATATGAAATTATATTTAAATCAATATTTTCAATAATCCATATATGAAATTTTATTTTTTCTATTCAATTTTGTCATAAAAATATTTTAAAGTCTATAAAAACTAAATATAAATAAAAATTTATAATAAATAAATATATACAAATATGTATAGCTATACAGTTAAAAAAATTTATTTAAAATAAAAATTGTCGAGTATTCTTGATTGATATGAAACGTATATTGTGTGTAAAGTGTGTATTATATATGCATGACTTAATTGAATTAATAATGTAGTACACATATACATATGTATGTAGATATATATGTTTCTAAGATGAATTCGTATTTTAAAATATACGTATATTCATTGTATAAAATTGTAATTAACCATATAAATTTTCTCAGATGCGTATACATATACATATGTACATACATATGTATATTTGTGTATATATATATATTTGTGGAAAATACAGTGTAAGTATGATATATTTATAGATGTACATATATATGTATATTGGCAGATCTAAATTCACATGTATGTACATATGTTCAAAATACAATTAAATTGCATACCCATGCGGTACATGTTCATATACTTTATTGTACGTTTTCTTTTACACATACAAAGAAATTTATTTATTTCTCTGTGCAAATGCACATTTAAAGGTTTTTTGCGATGGTATAATGGAAACCATTAGACAAAGTAATTATTCCTTAGACAAATTACATTTTATTATTGCAATATAGAATGTTATCCTATAAAATAAGAAAATTGAAAATGTGCATATAATGAATAATGACGATTGTGGTAATGGGATTCAATGAGAAGATACAATTGAAAGAAAACAATCTACCTTTGTATGTATATCATGAAATTGTTAATGAAAACTTTAGAAAAGATTATATTTAATTTTTTATTAATCTTAAAAATTTGGTAAAGTTCTAAAGTTTAATCGTTTATTATTATTAAAATTGTGTTTTGACATGATTGTTGTGTCCTTCAGTGTGGTTTGAATATTATTGTGAATATTATTTAATATTATTGCTTTGGTGAATGTAATGCTATAAGAACATATAGAACTACTGGCATATTTACGAAAGATAAAAGGAAATAAACAATGCAATTCTAACAGCATATTTCTAGTATTTATCTTTATATCCTTATATTTATGAGAGATCATATACCTTAAGTTAATCACATAGTACGATTGTGTAAATTGTGTGTACATGTACAAAGAATTTTTACTAAATTCCTTTTGCAGCATGTATGTAGTTGTTAGGTGTGATAATATATATTAGAAACTGATACAAAGGATTACAATCACATAACAAATATACTTGTCATTTTCTTGCCATCGTCATTATCATTACCATCCTCATTTGCCATATTATAACGTATAGTAAAATACATTATGTAGTACAATGCATTGCCTAGATAGTGGATTTGATTTAATTTAGAAATGTCTAGCTTTTTTATACGTACTTACATAAAATTGCCTAGTCAAAAATCAAAATACATGTATGTACATGTGTATAAGCCACTATAGGTATGGAATATTAAAGTCATTAAAAAAATTATTCAAATGCATATTACAAATATGTACAGTAAAGTATCTATATTTTTACTGTTCAACTAAATTGAACCTCTTAAAATTTAAAATGATACATGTTCATGATAATAATGATGATAATGATAACAATATTATATAAATATGTACGTGATATTTAAGTTATATATACGAAGCAATTAAGACTTTATTACATACATATGCATATGCATTCATATGAATTAAACTAGAAAATACATATATAATTTTTTTTGATGATTTTCGACTGCATATTGAATGCGTAACGCTTATGTACGTATATACACGCCCAAACATATCATTATCATTTTATCGAAAATTTTAAACACTTTATTTTACGTTTTGTAAAGTATTCTATCTATACATCCTTTATCTTCATGATTACCATATGAATTTTGTATTTCTTATATAATTTTATGATATATGTAAATGTGTATGGATGTATGTTCCACCAAAAGTGAAAAATCCAAAACTATGTTTTTCTATATACTCGTATGTAGAACAAATACGTTATGTATGTATGCATTTATGTATACATGCATATACCGTATCTACCATTAAATATGAATATTGATCTGGAAATTACAATTTGTTTAAAGGAAACGCTTTCAGTTTTGATAACATTAAACTTACATGTATGTATTTAAATGCGCATATGTATACAGGATGAAAAAATAAAATGATACTCTTCAATATGAATACTTGAAAAATTAAAAATAATTTACACGATTTATAATTAAAATAAAAAATAAAAATTTTGCTAATGGTGCATGTAAGATAAGAATTTTCTTCTTTAATAACTGAGAGTATACTGAAAAAGATTTTGTTTCTTATTTGTCTTGTATGTTAAATGTGCATACTAAATTTATTGAATTTCATCTAAAATTTCTTAATATAAAGTTATATCTTAACCAATTACATTTTTAATTTTTTAGTTTACTTTATAGTCATACATTCTTCTTTATCTATATTCTCTTTGTACTTCCTATACAATGCACTAGATTTTCCCATTTTACACATGTTATACATGTGTATAGATAGTATATGAATTTGAAAAAATTTTTTGATTTTTTATACTATTCGCACATAAATTTAACAAGAAAAAAAAATATTCCATTTAGTTATAATATACACCTGCAAAAATAAACCTTATCTATTCCTTTCTTTGTGAATAGATTAAAATCGTAATGGTAATGAATTCAATTTTATATGCATTTGTATGTATGCTAAAATATAATCCTTCTATGTAAAATACAATAAAAAAAATGTATTTTAAAGTTCAATTTAAATTCATTTTTCGTTTATGTACGCAAACAAACAGAGGATAAAACCAAAATAATATAAACAATGTAACTATAAATAAAAGTGCACAACATTTTCCATTTTTATTTCATGATAAAAGTAATAACAACCGAAACATTTTTTTTTAAAAGTGAACAAAAACCTTGAAACCACATACAAAAAATCATTTTCTCTTATTTTTCTTTTTTTTCAATAAAATTAAAGTTTTTCATAGGATGTATCCTATCATCGTATCGTATCCTGTATGTGTAGTACAGTTTACGTATAGTATATTATTCTAAACAAGGAATTCAATTACAATGTAAACGGATTTAAAGCTACAAAAAAAAGCAATTTTACACGCGTTTCATTTATATTTTTTTTTAAATGAACAACAGTGGTAATAATTGTGGTCGTGGAACAAAAGTGAAAAATTTTGCAAATGTTTGTGTATGCCCTTTTTTCATGTTTTTTTTTTTTTTCTTTCAAAATTGTTTTGTTCACACCGTTCGTAATAAAATAACTGCATATTAACTTATTTTTTCAATTATTACCAATACTATTTTCTATAGAAAAGTATTGATGTATGTAGGTATTGAAAAATCAAAGTATTTTTCATACTATTGTATATAAAGACTTTGCATAGTAATTTAATTTTTTTTCCACGTACGAGTATGATAAAATTATAAAAAAAAAAAAATAAAACGAATTTTTCACGTAGGAAATTTAAATTTTTTCTTTACGTTCTAATAAAATTTCATTAAGTTTCATTGAATGATAAAGAAAAAAATTTCTTTATTGCATTCTTTCATTTAGCAATAATCCCACAGATTATATTAGTCATTTTAAAAATTTTCATTTTTATTTCGTTATAAATCATTTTAATACACAAGTAATATTTAAAATTGATTATTTCTAATGTAAATTTGTATACATAATGTTATGTACAAACTTTTATAAATCTCATCTAAATTCAAATCATCATTATAATATTTAAACAATATAACTGTCTGTAATCAACTAAGTGAAAGAATTTTAATAAAAATTCAAAAATAATCGGTATACCGCATACAGACAAAAGACTATATACATACATACGTTAATATCTGTATGACATTATATTTATGACGATAAAACTATAAATACAAAATATGGTTTAACAGTTCAAAATGATGATGATGATGATAAATATGTGGTGGTTTTGTCATTGTACTATATTACACGATCATATCTTCAAGTACATTTCATTTTTTTTTTTTTCTATTTTATCTTTTTATTTTATTTCAATGTATTATGATACACATTGAACTTTTATAAATTTTTCACATTTTTCATTGAAATGTTTATCCTTTAAAACTTAAACTTTGTTAGAAACTACATACATTTAGAATTGTGCACATTAAACGAGTACATGTATAAAAAAAATGAATGCATGAAATTCAAGTATAAATTACATGTATGAAATAGAAATAATAATAATAATGATGCTGACAATGATAATGATAATGATGGTGATGATGGTAATAATTGAAATGAATACTTCAATTTCTCTTTAAATTCCTTTTTAAATTCCTGATGATATTTTGTATTACAGTTGCAATTGCATAAAAACATTCATATATTAGTATACATATTAGAATTAAATACATACTTTCAATAATAATTTTTAGATTTTCATTATTTGTTACATATCACAATTTTTATTTTATGCACTTTTACAATAATGTATGTAAATATGTACATATATCAAGCCTCCTGACTTTTCCCCTTTTTTTTGTATATTTTCTTTATGGTTTCCTTTTTTTTAAACATACATTTATATACACAATTTATAAATATTGTATGAAAGTATGTAGATAAATAATTTAAAGGAAAACATACAGTACGATAAAAGAAAGGATATGCGGATGATGATGATGATGACGATGACTACTACACATACTGTGTTGAATCTACGTACAAACGACCATGCATAATTATAATTATAACGTCGACAGACGATATAATACAAATGAAAACGATAATACAGATGATGATTGTGCATAACGGGACTACCATCAAGGCTTTATAAGGATCCCATACACAATTTATTTATACTACGTATTCACATACACATCCATATAAATATACGTACGTATAGGTGCTACCAAGCATGTAATAATTTTACGCTTTTTCATGTGGCAGCAGACATGAAAAAACTGTTAAATTTATGATATTGTACATACATATGTACATACATATATCGTTTATATTTTTAATTTTCCTTTTTTCTTATACATACATATATGCATTTAGTATATATGCAAGAGTACATACACACAAGTATGTTGTTGTCTTTTATCTGTGTAGTTTTCTTTATTTTTATTTCAATTTATTCTTTTTTTTTCAATTTTTCAAAAATATGTCGTTTTTCATTTATTATTGTTTTCGCACATTTATTTTATTTGTATTCTCGTTTTTATTTTTTAATGTTAAGTTCTTAAAGTTCGAACTTTAGAGAGTAAATTTCCTATTTTTTTTTTCGCATATAATAATAATAATAATAATAATAAGCCGTATTCTTTCAAAAACATAGGCTGTCCACAAAGGTTTTCCATCCGTTTCGATTTTTTGCGATTGATCGTAGCTCGTTAAACGATTTGCCACATTCACTTAGTACTGATCGCCTCCAAGTGGTTTTCGGCCTTCCACTTCTCCTCACGCCTTGCGGTGCGGGTTCCATTCTATTACCTCGTGACAGATCTCTTTATACCCTTTTCTTAGGGTATGACCTATCCATCCATATTTCCTCTTTCTGATCCTTAGGTTGATACTCACTTGCTTTGTCTTTGCCCATAGCTCAGCATTACTGATTGTTTTGGGCCACCATATACGTAGTATTGCACGTAAACATCTATTCGTAAAAGCTTGCTTTTTCGCATATATTGTAACGTAATACATAAAATATTTGTTTTTTTAAATAATTTCTTCCATATAAAATGATAATTTATTTCATTGATATCAAATTTAAAAATTTTTTAGGTACAAAAATCATGAAATACAATAATGTACGATTTTTCACTTGTATTATTAACGTAAAAAATATAAAAGAAATATTAAAATATGTCTAAAATATTTTTTGTTATTATCTTCTTATTTTATTGAACATGCATAAAATATGAAAAATATTTTATTTTGTGCAGAAAAGAAATTATTTTTTAGAATGACGAATGAAATCAATCAATAATAACAGATGAAATACGTACAGCGCTATAAGGCATAATTAAAGTAAAGTTTTTAAATAAAATTCTAAATGATTTTCATTGGAATTTATATTTTTGTCATCGTTTAAAAGTATATAAATATCAATTACATTTGTTAATGTACATTTGAAATAATGAAGAATAAGAAAATAAAAATAATATTTGAAAAAAAAAGTTTAACAGTACACGGTCTGATAATGTAAGCGTTCAAAAATAAAAAGTTCATAATTTTCTTTTTAATATTGAATTTAATTTGTTTTTACTAAACTTATACTCTGTCCACTTATTTTATGCACTTAAGGTCTTATGGGAATACATATGGCTTTTTTCTTCTCCTATAATTTCTAATTAGACTGTTTCATGAGCAGTATTACCACAAAGCTTTTATTATACATCGCTATATGGCCTTAAGTGCATACATTAAAATGCACGTACATATAATCAATGTGCTGAATATGTGTTTTTTAAATTCATAAGAAAAAGATGTACAAAAGATGTTATTGTTGAATAAAATGTAAATTTTTAAATTTTATTTTATGCATTACACTGCACATTTTTTATATTTTCATACATTCCTTATACGTTTGTATTCATTCGTATGCATCATTTCTCAGTTGGCAATTATTTATATTACGTACATAACGAAAAATAATTTTATTTTGTATTAAATGGATGTATTCGTTCATGAACACGATTATATGTATACATATAATATGTAAATGCATTTTATAAAGTAATTATTATAAATGAATGTAAATTAATTTAATGTTTCAATTTTTTGCAATTCATTTTCGATATTTTAATGAAAAATTCTCTATAGTTTATTAAATTATTCCCTTTGAAATTAAATGAGCAAAAATAAATTGAATTATTACATATTTTAAAAAATTGGGTTTTAGCCCAATTGTATGAGTTAGATCAATTACACAAGTACATACGTAAATTTTGAGTGTATTGAAGTATTTCATTTGTATAAATTCTTTTTCATTTTGGATTTGTAAATGTTGAAAGGTGAAAATTGTATATGTACATATACACAATACACACAAACGTATGTGTATATTTATATGTGGGTAAGTATAATTGGAACATATTTGTATACGGTACCAAACAAATTATATGTACATTATGTGCGTGTTTTGAAATCGTGTACGTGTATGCATTCATAAAATTACATATAAATGGGTAAAATAATAAAATAAAAAATACAAAAAAAAAAAAATTAACTAAAAAAAAAAATCTGTTTAATTTTTTTCTTTACTATTTTGTTTATAAAACAGTAAACAAACAAAATTTTCTTTTAAATTTTCTAAATAAAAAAAAGGAACAAAAATAAAATAATATATAAATTTTTCAAAAATTAAATTTTTTTTAAAATAAAAAGCTTAAATTAAAATATTTAATTTAAACATATAAAAAATTTTTGTTTTTTTTTTTTTATATTTCGATAAAAAAATTAAAAAAGCGATAAAAATACAAAACTTTTTAAAAGTAACAAAAAATAATAATTGAACAAAAAAAAGTGGTACAAAGCGATAACAACAAATACAAGAAAAAAGAAAAGGAAAAGCAAATTTTTCGGTGACCTAAATCCAAAAAAAAAAAACAGAAAATATCGTTTTTGTCCTTTAATGAATATATATACATATACATGCACAAATATATTTATATATAAAGCTAGTTTGCATGCTCTAAATTTAATGTACTTATTCTATGGTATACGATTCGTGTTTAGTTTTTCCTTGTTGTACTTTTCTTTGATTTTATTTCTTTATTTTGTTTTTTTTTTGTTCATTTTTATATTATTATTATTGTTTGCTGTTATTTTATTTTATTTTTTTTTATTATTTAAAAAAGAGGAAAGTAAAATAATTTAAAATTATTGTCACTGCAATAAAACTAATTTTATTATTTGTATATTGAGTTTATACACATTTACAATGTATTAAAGTAGAAATGTGTGTATACAATGTATTGAAGTGGAAATATTTTAAATGGCATAGCCATCCTTGTACATACATAATAAGCAAATGAAAAAGAGAACAACAACAAGGTTTATAATGTGTGCACATGAAAAAGTTTTTATTTTTTTTTTCCTGTATTTTGTCGTCCCGTTTTTCATTTTTTCACGTTAGATTTTTTTTCTTTTATTCGTTAGAAAAAGTTTTAGACCTTTTCAAATGCTCTTTGTATAACCATACTTAAAATTAATTCTATTCATATATAAATTCAGAACACATACATATTATCATACGAGTATTTACTGATATATAGAATTACTATGCAAAACAGATTTACAAAAATATAAAATACAACACAAATAACAAAACTGTTTTATTTTGTTGTATTCGCATACATACATATATGTATATTGTGTTGCTTTATTTCATTTTTATTTATTTTTGTATTGTTAAACTTTTTAGCATATAATTCATTTTATAATTGCTTTATATTTTATACAGGGAATTACAAAATAAAATTTTGTAAAATACTTATTTGGTAATAAAATAAAATTTTTTTAAATATTAAATTAAGTGTTATACAATAAAAATGAAAATAATTACTTAAATGTAATCCAATAACGTAGTAATTGAAAAAAAAATTAATTATAAACTGCAAGATTTAAAACTAATCAGTTCTTAAATGTTTCACGTCATAAGTTTTCAATTTACGATAATTTGTAATACCCTGTAGAAAATATTTTTCAATGATAAATTATAAATAACATGGTTGCAAATAATGCATAAAATGTAGATACATTAAAATGATTTCCCGTTTTTTTCATTATTTTTAAAAAAATAATATTCTTTGTTCTTTTGTTTGTTGATTTTTTAATTTTTTCTTTTTCATTTCGAATAAATTTTATAACGTTTCGCATTAAATTCTTCTTATGCTTTTTAATAGATCATATTATTTTTGTATTTAAATTGATGCAATTAAATTTCATTACTTAATTATCCTTTTTTTTTCTCTAGATACTGGAAATTTTTTTCTACATTGGTTTATATTTTTAGTATTTATTGTATTTTTTATAATAACATCTCTGTGACTTTAAATCATGCGAATACGACAACAAAAAAATAAAACGGAAAATTGTTCAATATATTTATGTACATTTTACAAGAAAAAAAAGACAAAAAATGTATACATATGTATGTTCGAAATAACTTTTTTTCCAAATTAACGAATATTTATGTAAGCAGAAATTTAAAGAAAAAAAAAAATTTTTTTTCCTTTGAAAATTGCTTGTTCATAAACATTTTATTTTATTTTTTTAAGAGACAAATACAATTTTAATTAAACCTTAGGTATATAATTTCTGTCACTTTCACTAACGAAACATGATTCTGTGGAAATTGATAAAATAGTGTAAGAAATGTTGATTTTGGTATAAATAAATTTTGTATTTTATGTCATAACATAAACTAAAAAAAAAATACTGTAACGTATAAGAAAGAATATAATATGAACGAACAGAAAATATGTATGTAAAAAAATTGGAAAACATATATGCATGTATGTACATATCTTGTATACGTAATATACTTAAAGTGATATTCTGTCATATTGTACTCGTATGTACATATGTATGTAGGCGTTAATGTTTTTTGAATTGTTTTTGAAAAAATTCTTTATTTGTGGTTTTTATTTTTTTTTTAAATATTTATTTTCACTTTTTAGATATTTTCACAAATAATGTCAATCAATCATCTGTCGTAGTATTTTACATTTATAAAAAAAATGTTCAAAATATGTGAATTATTTTATATGTTAACTCGATGATTTTCACATATACTACATATGTATATATGTACATACATATATCCTTAAAAATAAATTTATTTATGCATTTATTTCCTTTTTTAAGACAGAAAAAAAAAATATTCTCTTCATCTGTTTCAATTGTAACATAAGGTGTAAAATATAAAGCAGATTTGATATTTGTGAATTTACTTTTTTGTTAAAAAAAAAAAACTTGATTTTTAGTATCTTGATTTAAAGTCTGGTGAATCAATCCATTTTATTCCACTTTTTTTTCCTTTTGCGTTATTTTTTTTATTTTTTGACTAAGTAGAAATCGTTTCAAAGGAAAATAAAAAAACCAAATCTTATACAAATTTTAACTACAGTCATTAAAGCACAAAAAGCATCAAGTAATTTGCCAAAAACAAAACCGAGCATTTAACTTAGTTTTACTAAAATCCACCACTAACCACTTTTATTTAAATTAACTGTAAATGACCTAAATAATGTTTATGTATACACGATATAAATACGCGATAGTCCCATTTTACCAGTACGATATGTATTTGAATTTTACGTGTATACATACTGATATCTGATATAACCAAAAGTTTTTCTAAATAAATAACTTTTTCCTTTGACAAATATTGAAAAACAAGCAGTAAATACAGACCAAAAATAAAATATGAAAGAAAAAAAAAGGAGAGAGACAAAGAAATAAAAGGACTATGTAAATGTTTGATTTTTAAGGATTTATGTGATAAGAGAGGATTTATACATACATACATATGCATATATTTTGCCAGTTAAAAGTATACAAAATGTACAAAGTAAACATCGTACAAGGCAGGGGGATGAAAGGATTGTTGTGCATTTTAATTTGCCCATGCCCATTTTATATGTTTTAACCATATACAAAAATTGAGGCAAAAGAAAGAAATGCATAATGCATGTAATAAAGTTGACATTTTACAAAATACTCTTAAGTACAACGAAATGAAAATAAAATGGGAAAACATGAAAATTTTTGAATTAATGTAATGCAAAATGTAAGTAGAACGTAAGAATTTGTTAAAGGAAAAACTTGTTTTCCACTTTTATTAGGAATGAATTTTTAAATTGCAATACAAAAGAAATTAGAAAAATACTTCTAGACGTATATAAAATATTATGTGAAGAAATTCACAGTTTTTTATTTGAAAATTCTGTTTGACAAAATGTAAATTTTTTTTTGTATTTTTAAAATTTTCACTCGTTTATTTTTATTGCACTCTTACAGAATTGAAAAAAAGCATTTTTAATTTGTTAAAAAGGGATATTAAAGAAAAAACAAAAAATTGGAATTCAAAAAAACACAAAATGTGCAAAATTTCATTATAATTTTTTTCGTTGTTTTTGAAACTCAATTTTTGTATATGGTGAAATTTGTATTTGAATGACGTCAATTTTAATTTTCATTAAAATAACATAACATAAACCACTTACATAATTAACTGGTTTTTGAGTATATTTTGTTTGAATAAGGTCTGAAATTTTAAAAAATGTTCATATTTTTATAATTTGAAAATTTCAAGAAATTTTAGTTTTTCGTATAATTAATTATTGAAAAAAGTTAAGAAAAATTAAAAATATTTTCTGAACATATTGAAAAATTTTTAAGAATTTTCTTTAATTTCCAAGGTACAAAAACTGCATTACTTGTGAAATTATGTTCATTTTACTTTCCATATATAATTGAAAATAAACCAATGTTTAAAATATTAAAATCAATATACTCATATACACGAACCTGATTTATTATAATTTGTATTATCTCATTAAAGTAAGATTACTACTTTATATGAAATACATATTTTAATTAATATATCAATTACTTTCAAATTTTAATGTTTCTTAGGAAACTTTTTCATACAGAATTTATTTAACTATATAACCTTGTTAGATCTAAACAAGTAAAATGTCAGTAAAATTTTAATAAAGTTATTCATAGCTTTTTTTTTTACTGTAATGAAACACAATTATTAAATAATTACAAACTTAAAATTAATATTATAGAAGTATAAAAATTAAAATTTTAAATAATATAAAGATACGAAATAATAAATAGATGTATAAAAACTGTATAAACATCAAAGATAAAGTTTAAATTAAAATCTATACAATCTACATATAAAAAAAAATTAAAAATAAGGATCGGTACATGATACATATTAGTATAAAAAGAAATATCTATTAAGTTTTATACTTAAAAGCGATCATCAATTTAACATGAAAACTTTTCTTTTTTTTATGAAAATTTTTGAGAACGTTCAAGTAAATACAATCTTATAAAATAAAAATAAAAATTATTACAATATTATTAAAAATTTCGTTTTCTTTTTTTGAAAAATTTTTCTGTAAAATTAACGTTAAACTAAAAATGAAAAGTTGTGAAAACATCGTTCAAACTTTTTAATACGCATTATTTTCCTTTCAAATAAATAATAATAAATGTTGAAAGTAAATATTACGTATAAATAAATAAATTTTTGTTAGCTCATTTATAAATTTTACGTATATTTTTTACTACGTAGAAAAAATCAGCATGTAAAGAAAATTCATAATTTAAAAAAAAATTAATTTCATTATTTTGTTTTAATTGAAAATTTAAGCATATTTATTAAAATGTATTTAAACATTTACTATATGAAATTCCAAGAAAATATTTTTCTCATTTACGTACTCACGTATAAAAATGTTTACTGATTATTTTATTTTCCTTTTTTTAAGTTTTTAATGTATTAAACATTTTTTTTTTATATATTGTAAAATAAGTATCTACTTTTAACATTCCAAATATAATATAATACTGTGAATCAAGTTACTACCATACTGGTATAAACATTAAATACTGTGTTCTCTAAGTTATTCGTTGTACAATATATTCCTTAAACATGTATAAAAATGTTTGTCATAATATTTTTTTGTTTTGCTTTTATTAACTTTAAATTTTTCATTCCTTTTCATTTAATTTGAACTTTCCGTGAAAAATTTTCCTTAGATCTATTTATTTTATTTTTTTCTTATGTCTTGAAAGTTTATTTATATATTTGAAATACTTTTCGAGTACATTATACTGAATTTATAATTTACAGTCATACACAGATTTCTAAGTAAGTGAAAAAAAAATGTTTGAAGTTTTTGGATTCAGTATTAAATGGAATAACGTATGTGGAATAAAGTATTTTTCAAAAATATAGCTATTTTTCAGAGTATGTCTTATGAGAGTACATGGGTATTTTTCCTTGTCTCATAATTTCTAATGAGAGCATTTTACAAGCGGTGTTAGGTGTTACAGCAGTTCTTAAAGTTTTTACACAAGTCAAATGAAGTTTTTAAATATCAACCATACAGTGATGTAAAATTAGTACTAAGATTTCTATAAGGCTTGTACTGGAAAATATTAATAGACGAGTAAAATAACATTTAAATTTTTCTTATGTTTTTTATAGATGGATACATAACTTTGTTGGATACTGTGTAAGTAATGAAATGCTCAACCTTTATTTTTGTCTATGCATACTATCGTAAACAAACAGAAAGTTTGTAAGAAAAATTTTTTAAACGTCATTATTCTATTTTTATAGTACTATATTAAATTGATTTTTTTTTCCTTGCTTCCTTTTTTTCACACAATTTTTCTATTTATTTCTAAGAATTTATATTGTTATTTTTATCAATATTTCAAAATTATTTATATTTTTTTCTAGTCTTGTATACATAAATAATTTTTGCTTTAAATTAAGCTCTTTTTTTTTAACAGAATTTCAATCATTGTACGTATTTTGAAGAAAAAAATTTTTTGTTGTTCCTTTTTGATTTTATTTTGTTTTTTATTTTTTTATTTTAATCAAGTAATATTATCATCATTATCATTGTAATCATTTTACATGAATTCTTTATGTTGATCCTTCATTAAACTAAAAAACAAATACATGTATAAAATTTTTTTTTCAAATACTACACAATCATATAGAGTATGTAATGTAAAATAGAAAATAAAAACAAAAATGGACAAAAGAAATTTTCTCTTAAACTAAGCAAATTAGATTAAAATTGCGAATTTTCGGTTGTTTACTTAACTATTATACTTTCCATATATGTATGTACATACAACAAGTACAAAATAGAAAGGCAAAAAAAGGTTAAAGCATTTTTATGACTTTGTTTTAAAAAAAAAAATTTTATTATTCCTTAATTTTCTTGCCTCTTTTTTTTTCTCTTGCTTTTTTCTTACTTAACTGAAAGAAATGCTTTGCAAACATAATGCGTGTATAACCACAAGGCAAGGAAGAAAAATAAAATTTTTCGCATATACCTTATACGAGAATAAACATAATATTAGTTCTCGTTTTCTTTTTTTCTTTTCTATTTTCATTTTACAATTTCTTATCAACTTTTAAACCATAACAAACAACCAAACTGAAAATTATGTTTTAAAAATGAAATGAGGTAAAATAACGATTTACGATGAAAATAAAATTTGATTTTGTCCCTACATTACGTAAACATTTTTTTCAGTTTTTTTTTTTTTTTGGAATTTTCTATGGAAGAAAAATGAAAATGAAAATTTACTTGACAAAAATAAAAAAATAGATTGTAATTGAAGATATACATGTCATCGTAAAAATCGTAAAATTTTTTTCACATACACATATACAAGTATATGTGTATAAATTTTGTTTAAAACTTTTGATTTCTTTTTTTGTTTTTGATTATTTGCTTGTACAACTTTCTTGAATCCAAATACGAATATCGTAAATAAAAAAAAGAATTACATTGAAAAATCAAATGATGAATGAAACGAATGAAATGGTTTTTTTTTTTTGGAAGTTGTTTATTTTGTGATAAGCTTTATATGTTATTATAAGGCCAAAATTAAAATCCTATTTATTGGAAAATTTAGGCTTACCAAAATGCCAAAATCAATGAATTACTTAGTTAAAAATAATTCAGTACAATGAAGTATTTAATGTTAAATGAATTTT
Organism: Anthrax anthrax; assembly: GCA_963971155.1. NCBI lineage: Eukaryota > Metazoa > Arthropoda > Insecta > Diptera > Bombyliidae > Anthrax > Anthrax anthrax. Next base: position 21,384,957 of record OZ020118.1, read on the forward strand.
TTTTTCAAAGTTTAATATAAAATTTTTTGAATTAAAGTTGATGATTTAATTGAATTTCATTTTTGAATATTTGAAAAAAAAATTTAAATTATCTAAATTAATTTTGATTTTTAATTTATAAAAGACAAAAAAAAAATTTTTAATTACTTTTCAGTAGAATTATTAATTTTGTTTATATGTAATTTCATTGATAAAACTGAAGTAAAAGAAAAATAATTACGAAATGATAAAAACATATAATGTGCGTTTACTTTCTTTTTTTTATTTCATATATTTATTCATACAAATATACAAATTTCATTCGTAAATAGTTCAACCGCTGATATAACATTAAAGATAAATAAACAGATGACAATCGTAACATCGTAATAAATTGGAAAAAAATTAAATATCTCTTTTGATTTTTTTTTTTTTTTTCAAAATGAAAAAGACAAAATTTTTTATTTGTTTGTCACGTTTAAAAGAGAAAAAGAACACAATTTTTAATTACGATTTTTTTTTCGTATATCTATATAAGTATGTATGTATGTATGTACGATCATATATGTACATATTTTCAAAAACGAAACTATACTTTTATTTACCCATATACATACACTATATATCGTTTATAATTGATTCTCTTTTGAAAACCATTTGCTAATCAAATTGATTGAATTCGTTTTGCATGAGATAGAATTTTCAGGTTTTAATTTAAAAAAATATACGTACAATATAGTTAAAATTCTACTGAAACAAAAGTAATTTGAAAAATGTTAAGTTCACAAAGAAGCAAGTTTTATTTATTTTTTTCTCAAATTATCGGTTCTAGACTATAAACACAATATTTAGTACGAAAAATTCGAAAATACATATGTACATATATTAAAACGAAGTCGTTTTATTTTCGTATTTTGAAATGATAATAATTTGTCCGTTGTCGATTTTTGTATTTTTATTTTTGTTAATTAAAGTTATTGTTGTACTCTTTGTGAACTTATTTCGTATTCATTGTGAATAAATATTAAAAATTTTCTAAAAATTCAAATAAATTTAAAAAAAAAGAAAATATATAGTATGTAAAAAAATTTTTTTTTTCATTTCAATTCATTTTTTATAAAAATTCATCAACATCATCATCGTACTGATATAAATAAAGGTGTACAACACATTAAAAACTCTGCAATGATACCGCAATTTATTATTTTTATTTTAATTATTCTTTCATTTTACTGTATTTTTCCTAAAAAAAAAAATCCTTTTTCAATGTTTTTTTTTTTTTTTTTTTTTTTTAAATAAATCAAAATATTCAATTGTAAAGGAAAGCAAAGGAAATTTGAATATTCTGTTTTCTTTTTCAATATTTATTGTTACCAAAATTATTTGGCACTGATTTCAATTTGTGTGACAAGTGGAAACTAACAAAATTAAAAAAAAAAGATTTTTTATTTTTACTTGAAAGGTATACAGATATATGTACACTATGCATACACTATATGCATTGCTTTTTCAAGTATATAAAGGTTTGTTTTAAAAATAGTTTTTTTTTTCTTTCTTTTTAATTCAAATTTTTTAGATGTTCCAGATTTTTTTCGTTTTTTTTTTTAGAGTTTAAGTTTCTCTTTTTGTTCTTTTTTTTTTTTTGTCATTGTGAAGAAATAAATTTTAAAAAATGGCAATATAATATACGATTTTATGCATACAATACAAAAACACAAAATTATACATACTTGTACCCTGTCTCTTATATACGAGATACATTTTTCAAAAAAATAAAATAAATAATAATAATAAAGAGTAGAAATTTTTTTTCTTTGCAAATAAAAGATAGGAAAAAAAATGCAATAAAATAAAATGTAGTAAAGTTGAACTTTTTCATCTTAAGAAAAGTTTATGTCTTTATAACCCAAGGATACTTTTATAACTTTGAAGAGCAATTGCTGCTTTTTTGTTCAAAGTTCGAATGTGTAGTAGACTTTTTTATTACACACACACGTATATAAATACATCCATATATTCATTCCTACTCTTATAATATAATCATAGATTTGTCTAAGAAAAAAAAAAACAAAAAAACAAAAACGAAACACAGAAGAAAGTTAAATAAAGAAGAAGAAAAAAAGAATAATTAAATGATTCTTTCTAGTACTGTTTTTTTCAGATTTCATTTTTTTTTTTTTTTGTGAATTTTATTTCTTATCCATTTCAATTTTACTTTGTATTCCTGTTTTTTTCAGTTTTCTTCCTTTCAAGCAAAAACATTTTTTAACTTCTTTAAAACATGTTCTATCCCGTCGTGTCATTTTTTGTTCGTTTGTTTTATTTTATTTTATTTTTTTTTCTTTCTTTCGAAGCTTGTTTTAATTCATTTCAATTTTTATTCTGTTAAATTTATCCAGACATTGTCAACTCATTCAATCTGTACTACTATACTTTAAGTAAATTCTGTGCTATTTAAATTCCTTTAAAAAAAATTTATTTATTTTTTTACCCTTTATTTCGATTTTCATTTTATGGTTTTTCTTTATCAAGGAATCCATTTAGATACATATCTGTATGTTTGTACAAGTATAAACGATTTTTTTTATTTTTAACTATATAAAGAAATGTAACAGAGAGAGTAAAAAAGTTTTTTTTGCGTTTACAATGAAATTTCACAATTATATGGATTTCAGATTCTTCGTATTCGTTTTTACCAGAATGTAATGTTTCTCCTGTTTTTTTTAGATCGATTTTGACCTAATTTTTGAACTGATAGTTGCAAAAATTCTTAGATTATTACAAGGATTGTGGGTATGCGAATGTATCCTTGTATATATGAATACACAGTATACTTATATATATAATCTAAGTAAATACATACGTAAACCGTTTTCTTAATGGCATTAATGTGAATTGAACGCTTTTTCTATGTACAATTTCTACTATCATTCATGGTATTGTTATTCAGTTGTTAGATTTTATATGAATCGTGTAGTACATACATATGTGGTGTACGCTGTTTACATATGTATGTCTATAACACACATAATGGTTAATATCATTCCTTTGAATTGTTACGTATAAGTATAATCCTAGTTCAAACAGGGTGTCGAAAAGGTTGATATTAAAAAAAAAGTAAATGTTATTCAAAATTAAAAAAAAAAAATAAAATAATAGAAATAATTTATTAATTTTCTTATTTAAAAAATTTGTACAAAATTCAAATAATACTCACTTAGGAAAATTCCAAATATTGAATTTGAACTTGAATGTTGAGTCAAAATCTGTAAGAAATAATTTTGAATAGAACGTTAATGTTAAAATTTAAAAAAAAAAAAAAACATAATAAAATATATAATTTATAAGTTAAGCATAAATTTAGATAAGGATCATCCTATATTGTTTTATACATACTCGTACATAGTTACCACTATAAAGTAGTTTTCCATTTAATTTAATACATGATATAATAAAAATGAAGTTGTTTTTGTGGTTTAAAATTTGCGGTATTTCCGTAATATCATTTCTTATAAAATGTTTTATATTTAATTTCTTGAAAATCCATTTTAGTATTTTATGTATGTATACATGTCATACTTATACATGTTTGTTTTCTTATTTCTTTTTTATACCATTTTTTCTTTTTATATATATATTTCTTTAAATTATTTTATTAACTACGTTTTTTGTTTTGTTTTTATTTTAACAATAAAACAATGATTCAAATATCAATGATAAAATTACTTTTTTCTTTTGCTTAATTCACATAATATGCTTACATAATTGCATAAATAATTATGTATACTGTTTAATACTATGATATATTTTATTATTAAAGTATTTAATATGCAGTTTGTTTTTTAAAAATTTATTTGTATTTAAATAATTAAAACAAGAACAAATTTTTATTATTTTAAAAGAATACAAGAATAAATTCAAAAAATGCAAAAAGAAAAAGGAAAACAAAAAAAAGAAAAAGAAAATATACAAAAAAAAAGTAATAATAAAATAAAATAAAAATTCTATAAATTTTAGTTCAGTTTTAATTAAGAAAAAACTGAAAGAAGATGAAAAATTTAAACTATTCGTCCTTCTTTTAAATACATTTACATTTTCTGATATGAATAAAAACAAATAGTACAAACGAAAAAAGAAAAACACAATAATAATAAGAATAAATTTTTTATGTTTTTTGTGTTATAAAATGAAAATACAAAATATAAGTAAAAGAAGATAAGAAATGAAGAAATAATAATTGTAATTTAAATTAAAAATATGTATATGCGTTTACGTACGTGTACATGTGTAAGTATATAAAGGAAATATATGTAGATAAATATGTACAATAAAATTTTACATTTTATTTAAAAGTTCTGTTTAGCTTCATTTAAAGTTTTTTTTTGTATTATCCTACATTTCGATTTAGTCTCTGTATTTTTATATAAAATGAACATAAAGAAAAATAACTTTTGACATTTTTCAATTTTCTTAATTCTTTCATTCCTGTTTTATTTTTTATTTTTTTTAGTTTATTTTTTCTTCTCATATTACTTCTGTTTTGTTGTTGTAGTTTTTAAATTAACTTTATCATGAGTTCCTTGATAGTCTATGACTTTCTTTCAAGTTAATTTTATATTCTTGTGTCAATTATGTACACTAAGCTAGGTGATTGTATAGTGTAAAATACTTCAGTTGAATAATTTTATTACTGATAAGTTTTTATGACATGAATATACGAAATACATGTACATACGAGTATTTAGCTTTGGCTGTTAATAAAATGAAACATTTTCGATCCATACTTTGCCAATTAAAAATTTAAAAAATTTAATTTTAATTATGATTCGCTTATATAAGTAATTTTACATACATATGTATACTCAAATAATGAAAAAAAAAAAAAACTACGAATGTGTTACTTTACATTGATATATTTCAAATAAATTTCAAATTGAAAATTTCTATTAAATTTACAACTCAGTGAGAATAAGAGAAAAAAAGCACTTAATTTAATCATATAATTAATGAATAAAAAGCAAAAAATTAAATCCTTACACAGGAAAAGGATTATGTAATATAAATAAATCTATATGTTTTGTATACAGTTAAAGAATATCATATTCAAATTTATAATTTAATCATTTATCATAATTGTCTAGACTTTTGTGTGTATTTACTAAATTTAAACAGATGTTCTTCTTAAATATAATTATAATAAAATATTAGGAAAATAATCTTTTACTCAGATTTAAATTGTACAAAAATTTATCTTTCATATCTCCATACATACATAGGTATGTATGTATGTACATAGATTATGTGTGTATACAGATTGTACGTGCGTAAACAATACAATAATATAAAAAGGATAATTTTCTACAAAAATCAAGGAATGGAAAGGATTTCACATAAAAATAAGAAAACAAAACAAATTGCTACCAAAAAATAAATGAATTTTTTTTCTTTCATTTAATTTTTTTTTTCTTCTTAAATAAATTTTCTTTACATTTTCTTATTATTATTTGTACATGTTCATATATGTACATCATAAAATGTCATCATAATGATAAAAAGGAAAAGAGATGATTATTATGATTATGATGATGATAATAATACAAGTAATAATGTTATACATTCATTCAAGGATAAAAATTTGATATGCCTTCAGAATTCAAATTTTATTTAAAAAAAATATATATATGACAAAAATGTTACTTGAATGTACATAAAATTCATATTTTTGACCCTTATATATTTTAAAATTTTTTGATGATGAATAAAAATAAAAAATAAAAATGAAAGTATAATAATAGTAAGAATAATAACGAATTTTATATAACTAAAATATCATGATTTTTATATAATAAGTTATACACAGATGTACGTACATTTGTATATTTACACAAATAAATAAGGTCAGTTCGAAAATTACATTTGTAAATATTCACAATATATGTGAATACAAAATACTTGAAGATTTTTTTTTTTTTTTTCAAAATGACAAAAATATAAGATTCTGTATTTTTTTTTTTCCAAATATTTTTCTTGAGTGTTTTCTTTTTCTCGATATTAATAATTATTTACCCTGAAAATATAAAAAATAAAAGAATAGAACTGTTTTTTTTATTTTTATTTTAATGATGCCATTTACAAAGAAAAAATCAAAAAAAAGAACATAAATTAAAAAGAAAAAGAAAATATTTGGAAGAAAATTATTTATAAAAATACTGTTTGTCAGAAAAATGAATATTATATTTGTTAATATATCAAAGTATTCGAAAAAATTAACTTAATATCTCATCATTGATCCATAAGATTGTTGACATTAAAAAAATGATTTTTACATTGAAAGTAAACAGATTTGGTATGTCAAATAATAAATTTTTAAAATAACAAAATAATTTCGAGAAAAACAAATTTAATTTTTATATATATTTTTTTTTAATCTTTAAAATTTCAAGAACAGAAAATTAAAATTTCAAAGAAAATTTAAAATTTTGATGGTTTTTTATTGAACATATTGAAATTAAAATGAAGTAAAAAATAAAACCAATAATGTACTTTATTAAAAGTATATATAAAATTGATTTTTTATATTTTGAAAAATGACATAAAGTCTATCTTCAAAATCGAATAACTGCCTATTTGATGTAATATTTAGCGTATTATGATCTTAAGCTGAATATCGCATCAAATAGGAAGTGATGCGTTTTAGAAGGTAGCCATATTTTATTGAAACTACAAAAATTTGATGTATAACATAATATCAATTCCATAAATGTGTAAGTAATAATTTATACAATAATTTTCAATATACATTTTTATTAATTAAGTAAAATTATGAGGCAAGCATTAATGAAGGCCAAAACTCGATTTGGTCTATAGCACCACTTGAAGAAGAAGAAAATTATAAATAATAAATGTTTATTCTTTTTATGAAATTGAAATTTTTCTTAAGGATTTTTCTGAAATAAAATGTTATATAATAGTAAAAATTTAAAAATTTTAAATTCGTATATAAAATCAAATTTCGAATTTGATTGAATTTCAACTTACTATACCATCAAAATATAGGGAAAAATAAAATGAAAGGCAAAGGGGAAAATGATTTTCATTAACCACAAAAATTTTATAAACACATAAATCAAATATTTAATGAACTTTAAAATCACTTGAGAGAATTCTATCATTATCTTTGATGTTCTAGATTCAATTTAATATAGAAATGAAAATTTTCAAATATGTACTATATATACTTAAAACCTTCGTATACATATTACGTAATAAATTCTTCATACTTTATTCAATTTAAATCTATGGTTTGTTTTTTGTTATGTATACATATTTGTTTTTTCTTTTAAATTTTCATTTCTTTGAACAACATCTGTAAAATAAACAAATAGGAAAACAACGTTATTTTATCTTTTATTCTCATCCTGTTTGTAGTTTATTTTTTGTATTATGTTAAAAAAATAAAATAAAATAAAAGAAGTAATAAAATTTACAAGAAATCATCATATTAATATCTGTTATATTGCCCAGAAAAATAATGTATTTGAGTTTTAAGAAGTAATACAATTTTCAAACAAACAAAAAAGAAAAAAAATTTAGAAAAAGAAAGTGAAAAACAAAACACATAAAAACAAATACAAGTTTCTGAATCATATTAAAATATTTCCTACAGGGATAAAATTTTGTATATATGCTTATTATGTTCTTCACACAAAATCTTTGAGTTCTTATATGTTAGTAAATCAATTTAAAAATAACTTCAAACATGAAAAAGTAAAGTTATACATTTTTCTTTTTTCTTCAACAATATTGATTTAAGTTTTTTATTGTGTATTTTTATTTTTTGTAATGGAAACTTAATAAAATTTAACAAATTTTAACAAATTTGTATTTATACATGATGAAGAAATGATGTAAGTAAGTAAAATTGCCTCAAGTAAAATAAATCTAGAATACATAATGTCCTTGGCATGATTTAAGTAAAAAATTTAAAAAACAAAAACAAAAAACAGATGTATAAAAAATGAAAATGAAATTAAACAATTCATTTTAAAATAGTTACATACATGCATATTCAATATTTTAAGTTTACAATGACAAAATATTTCAAAAATGTTCCTTTGTTATTCATTTTCGTATCATTCATTAATGAAAAACAGGATAAATAATTAAATATATAGAAAACCATATTTTGTATTCATGCATATCCACATTTCAATACCTTCATATTTCATCGGGTATATGATGTAAATACGAAACAAAATAAAGCCTAGATAAATGTTATGCAAAGAATATTTAACTTTTCGTTACAACTTTCATTTATTTTAACATGGCACACACAAAAATAGTGCACACATAAATTCATATACAGATACATAAACGTATATATATTCATCTACGAACGTTTTTCCTTACCTTTATTTTTTATTATTTTTATTTAGGTATGGTATGTACATGTACTTATGAGAGAAAAAATATAATTTTAAATGATTTAAAAATATTTATAAATTTTCTACATGAACGCATGTTAAAAACACACATTATGTAAAGTTAAACATATGTATGTATATGTATCTCTATATTCATATAACATGACACGAAAATTTTGGAAAAAGTTTTTCATTATATTTAAAAAAATACTTACACATATACATAGATTTATATATGTACATATGTATGTAGTTATCCATACATTAATTTGCATATTTTAAATGAGTTTTTAACATAATTACACACATATTGTATTTTTCTTCACTTAAATATTACATACTATATGTACATGTTTATATATATACATACATATGTACATGTTTATATATACATACATATGTACATGCATATTTTTACAGGATATTTACATGAATATACATACATATAGAGAAATTGTATGTAAATAGGTGAACTTAACAACATAAGAATTTTCATAGGAGAATATTATACATTGTCGGTATTTTTATTAAAAAAAAAGGTAACAAGAATTATACACGATTTAATATAAATATGTGTAAATATTTTACAGTAGAAAAATTACTTGTTATCAATCAAAATTATGAGAATTTAAGAAAAACAAAATTAAGAACATTCTTATAAAAAGATTGGTAATAAGAAACAAGAAAAATATACTAAATAAAAAAGGAAGAAAAAATATAAATACACGAAAACAAAATAAAAACAAAAGATGAATAGTAGAATAAAAGGCAAAATTTCATGTTTAAATCATTTAAAATTCTTTATATATATGAATTTATGTATGTATGTATTTATAAGGTGTTCTTCATGAAAATGTTCGTATATGATGAACAAGTACAAATACTAAAAATACATCACCAAAATTTTATTGTTTCAAAATTCCTATTAAATTAGGAAAAATTTTCTTATCTTAATAATATGAAATAATTTAAGTACATAAATATTTATAATACTCTACGTACATAAAAATCCTGTTATCTCATTTATAACATTCATTTGAAAAATGTTCAAAAATTATTCACAATTTACATAAAATTAATTGTAAATATCACTATTAATAATAATGAATTGCATGTAAAATGAATTACAATTGGATATTGTAGATACTTAGACAGAAGATATATTTTAAATTTTATTTCAAATATTTAAAGAAAAATATCAGTAATTTTTTGTTAATTAACCGAATGAATTTTTTCTAACGAAATTTCTGTTTACTTAAAAATGTTGTTAATTTAACAAATTTGTTTTTTTTTTAAACTGGAAAACAATTAAATTGGACACGTGTGTAATATAAAAAACAGTAGAGCAAAAATAAAACGTAGAAATGTGATAGAATAAAACTTTTAAACATTTTTTTTGTTTTCACAAATAAATTGTGTAAATATAATGAATTCTAGAAAATTTCATCAAATTATTTAAAAATTTCAATTACGAAAATTTTGTTTACTGTGTAAACAATTTTATAAAAGAGAAAAAACCCAGTAGGATAAATATCTTGTATTAATGTTGATTAATTTTAAAACGCCACATGTATACTCATTAAATCTTTGGTTTGATAAAATGTACATATATATGTATATGTACATTTACCTGATATGTACATATGTATGTATGATATAAAAATAAAATTCACAAGAATTTTCTTGCATTTCAACTATGTACATAGAAAATTCTGTTGATTTGCTTTGCTGTCCTATGTATTTTTCAAAAAATAAAAATAAATAAATAAATAAATAAAAATAAAAGTTTAATTAAAATAAAATAAAATCCATATGCTCGTATCTAAGTAAAAATTAAATTATTATTTAAATAGAAAATTAAATAAAAGATAAGTACAAATTAATTCACATTAAGTACATAATTGTAAATACAAAAAATTTAAAACATATAACAAAAATAAGGTAAAAATACAAAGAAAAAAAATTGTTTGGGCAAAATAAATTTTTTGATAATGAATTAGGAGTACAAAGTTAAGAAATTTTCGATTACAAAAAATCAAAATCAAATTTTAAACATAACGGAGATTTTAAGAAAAATTTTTCCTTGTTGTTGCCTTCAACTCATAATCACCAATTTTTGAGTAATTAAAATAATTGCTTTTGCATGAAAGAATAATTATAACTTAGAAAATTTTTAAAAATGACTTCGTTTTTACATCCTGCAAAAAAAATTTTATTATGATAATTAAATAAACACCAAATTTAACGCTTTTAAATGATGTTTTGTGGGCAACAAATGGAAAACATCATTTAAATCTTAATTATTGTTGATTTGTTTATTTCTTTCACAATTCATGAATAAGCAAAAAAAAGCAAATGAAAAATTTTTATGTATACAAATTTTTTGTATTTCTTTTTTTTTTTTTAAGTATACATAAATTTTCATAAACAAAATTATTGTTGACTCTCAACACTAATTAGCTTCATAATTAATTAAAATTTTGTACTTTTGTTAACTTCTTATTTAGAATTTTTCTTTTTCATTTTATAAAATTCATTAAAATAATTTTTTTATGTTGAAAAACTGTAATTGATGTCTTGAAAAAAAATGCTTGTTTTATTAAAAATAAAAAAATACCATCGAAATTTTCCTAATTTAAATTTGAGAGTTTAAGAATTCTTTTTTATTCGTTTTTCTTCTTTTGGTTTTTTGCTTTGACGAATATTTACATATGTATGTTTCAACATATCACTGATTAAATGTAAAATTTAAAACTGGTCAAACAAATGAATTTATTTAAATTGAATTTAAAATCCTTTTAAATTTAATTTTTGCTTTAATTACAAATCAAACCACATTCATTAACTCGTTTATTAGATTTTAAATATGTAAAACATATCGATTGGTAATTTAGTTTCATTTATATTTATATTAATTTCGCATGAAGAAAATTCGTAAATCCTTGAAACATTTAACAGAACCACATGTTACTAAACGTTTATTAAACGTGAATTGGTTTCGTTCATTTAGTTTATATCAATTTGTACAAGTAGTTACGTTTGCATGTCCTGTACAATTATCAGTTACATATACATATGTATGTCTTCTATAATTTTATTAAAATCATACTAAAATCGTAATAAAGGAAAATTGTGAAAATTATTGTAAAATTTTTAAAATTCTTTTTACCAAAAATTTTTGATTCATTTCATTTTAATAATATCTCACATACTCGTATGTATATGTATACAGTATTATTATGTATGTGCATAATGTATGTAAGTATGTCAAAAAGTGAACACATTTACTTTGAAATTTTGTTCAGAAAACATATTAATTATATTCAAATTAAAATAATGCATAAATTATGTACATACATTTTCTGTTACTTCTAGGAAAACGAAAATTGAAAAATAATTCGAATAAAATACTCGTAAATCTTTTGCAATAACAAAAAACAAAAAACATAACAATTAAAATAAAAATAAGTAAAATCCACGTGGTAGAAGAAAACAGAGATACAGTTAAAGAGACACAGTTTTTAATTTATCTAGTATCTACCTTCAAAAGTGTAAAATGGGAGGGAAAGAATAAAGTATAAAATTATCATTTAAATTTATTTAAATTTTACACATGTATTTTAAATCCCACCATGTGTCATAATTTTTTCTTCCTTTAAGTAATACACCTGAATTCCTTCCTACCTACACATATGTATGATTCGTACCATAAATAATTTTTTACAACAAATTTTAAATTATAAGTTTGTTTTCGTTATTCGACAATTTTTATTTTTGTACTATATTTCCCCATTAATTTATTTTAAAATAATGTCAAAAAGAAAATAAAAGGAAAATTCAAAGAAAAAACAATTTTTTTTAACACATTACCAATTAAATTATCATTTCATACACATGCTATATAGTTCAAATCATCACCAAAAATTTTATCGTTCTATGCTCATCATAATTATTACAGTAAAAGAGCAAAAAAACACATGAAAAGAATAAAAAATTTCTTTTGTCTTTTCGTTATTTTGAATTTTTTTTTGCTTTTGTTATTTGAATTACAATATCAAGAACAGATGCTATTATATTTCATAAAATAACATAAGCAAATATCTAAGACAGCTTACGTTGAATATACAACATCAAAAACAAAAAAGGGAATAAAAAAAAGAAACAAATAAATATTAGTATTAAAATTATAACAAAATTCGTATGTAACGTATATGATATAGATTTACATATGTATGTGCATATGTATTTTCAACATCTCCTTTAAAAAATTAAAAACAAATATAAAAGTTAAAGACAAAACAATTTTCGACTAAAAATTTTCAAAATAAAAAAAAAAAATTATGAAAATTGAATGAAATTTTCTTATATCATTTTGTTATTTGTTGGAACATTTTGATTGTTATTTTGAGCATAAAATTGTTTATCTTAATTGAACAACAAGAAAAAATTATAATATGTAAAATTATCATTATTATTAAGAGGCATTTTTTTGTATCTTCATTTTCATTTGAGAGAACACAATTTATTCACCATCTTTCCTATTATTATTTTAAAGGTTTTTTATTTTTGATTTTCCTTTTTATGAATCATGATGATGTAATTATTATTACAGTATATATTATATCATCATTTAAATTTATGAAAAAATAAATCACAATTGAAGCGAGTATTCAAGTGAAGTTTGAAAAATGGCAAGAATTTTGAAGAAAAAGTTTAAAAGTTTTTATCGTATTGACATAAACTTTTTCATCATGTAACACCTGGTCTTGTTTTAAGTTTTGCCCTTTCATTATTCGTTTAATTTAACAAAATATAAAAAAAACGTTACATATTTTACACTCACTTTGTTTTTCATTTTCTGTTGATTATGATGTCGCGATTTATTTTGTCATCTTTCTAAATGTTGGAAAAAAAGGAAAATGTGTATAAACTTATGAAATTTTCAAAGTATAAAATATGTATTGATTTAACATCTTTTTCCCTTGTTTTCACAAATAAATCCTTAATTTTTTATTTTTTTATTTATTCATTTTTATTGTCTCTATCTTACTTTAAATTTCAATTAAAGTTTTTGTTTTGCACAAAAGTGTAAAAATTTCCCTTGTCATATTGTACATGTAAGAATCTTTTTGATTCATTTAATTTCATTTTCCACTTTATTTTATTTGTTTTTTACACTTTATTTCCTTCATTGTTTTTTTGTTTTTTTTTTGTTTTTATAGTTTTTAATTTCAATGATTTTAAAGTTTTCAAATTCAATATTACAATTATTTCAATTTCAATTTTAATTTAAACTTCTTCTATATTGGTAAAAGAATTTCACTGTAAACAAGAATGAAAAACAAATACAATGATGATAGTGGTAATAGAGAAAACCATGTAGTGGTAATAGAGTATGTATGTATGTGTGTACTTTTCAGCAAAAAAAAAGATTCTGTATGTACATACATACATATATGGTAACCATATATGTATATAACTTTCAAAATTTGAAGAGCTTTATGTACATATTTATGTATGTATATGTACAAATAGTATATGTTAACACTTTAGTGGTATACGTAGGTTACATATATAGGTTTATGTTTCCTTTGTTCTAACTCTACTTTAAATTCAATAATTCACCTCTATGTCTAATGGCCATTATATTTTTTTCTCTCTTTGTTTTTGCTTTAAACGAAAGAATTTCATATATTTTCAATTGAATGAATTAACTTAAAGGAAATTTTATAAAATTTTTTTATTTCACCTTTCTTTTACTTTATTTTATCCGTGTATTTTATTTTTACATTTTTTTTCTTCTCTTTATTTCAACTTCATTCTCAATAGACGTTGATCGTAAATTTCAAGTTGTCAGTCACTTAATAATTTTTCTTAGTTTTTCAATTTTTATTTACCACTTAAAGTACAGTTTGCTGTATAGTTTTATTATAAAAGAGAATAAAACTATGTAGTAAAAAACAAAGAAAAGTTCAAATGGGCATCATATTTTTCTTTTATCATGTGTTATAAACAACTAAGGTAAAATGTACATGTAATAAATGTTTACTTTTTTTTTTCTTTTCCCTCTTAATACACGGAACCAACACATATCATATGTATATGTTTCTTATATATACACATCTATACAGTCCACTTGGTCTCTGATAAATCTTAAACTATGATATGTATGTACATAAGTAATGTTTATTACATTTATCCTTATAGTTCATTTTCTCTGTTTATTGTTACATGCGATATGATTTCAATCAGAGTTAAACAATCCTTATAATCCCCGAGGAAACCTTTTCTATATTATTTATATATGTACGTTCGTATAAGTAAACAGACGCATTTACTTGTCCGATGTAGCTTAAGATGTTTAATACCTTATTTTGATGAAAATTAATCAAGCACAAATGCTTTTCTCTAGTTTAAGGATTTTTCAAATATTTTCCACTGTATATACTGTACACAGCTAATCATATGTATATATACATACATATATGCGCATCTTTGTATGTTTGTATAAGTATACTAAAGAAAAATGATGTTATGTATGTACTTGCTAGGTTTATGTGCAAATAAATACAGAAAATTGTATAGACGTTCATATATGCATACACGTGTATATATGTATGTATATATGTTATGTTATGTAGATTGTAAGAGATTATTTTTATAATATTTTTATTTTGTCTTTATGCTTATTATAGCGACATACATACATATGTGTATATTCGTCTATGTGTTTATGTACATACATATATTAAATTTATACGTATGTAGGCACTTTTTATTACTTGTGCATGGTAAAATTGCATATAGACTTTTTCCTAAAGGGCTCTCTAGTAAATTAGTAATAAGAAAATTTATTACACAAAATGGTCTTTTATTAATTTATTAGTAAATGAAATTAATATTCGGCCTTTTTTTATTATAAAAGCTTATACTTTTGTGAATTGTTGCATTACTAATAAATTTCTAATGATCTAGGAAAAATAATTTTCAAGAGATTAATGAAAAAATTTTTATTTTCAAAAATCAGTTTTTAGAATTTTACAATATTTATGCTCTATAACGTAATGAAGTATAACAGCTGAGTTGGATAATGTAAATAGCGCATAGAATATAAAATTGATTTCATTTGAATCCTTTTAAGTCATTAATTCCTATTTTATTTATAGTTATATTTATGATGTATACGTTTTTATATTTTATACATTTTTTTTATTTTATTTAGCTTTTTCTCATATTCTTTAATGGCATTAATGACACAAATAATATCCTACTTTATGTTCTTCTTCTTATTATCTAAGAAATACATTTAGTATTGTATTATGCTCTTGTATTTTTTTTTTCGTTTTTCTCAGAACAAAAGTAAAAGAAATTTCTATATATTTGTTTTCTTTGTCTTTTTTTTTTTAATAAAGCATCTGTATTAAAAATATGCTATAAACTGAAGATTTCACTCTTTCCGCGTTAAGAATTCTTATAGTTTTCCTTATATGTGTATATATATATTTTTTTATT
The DNA here is from genome assembly GCA_963971155.1 of Anthrax anthrax. Taxonomy (NCBI): domain Eukaryota; kingdom Metazoa; phylum Arthropoda; class Insecta; order Diptera; family Bombyliidae; genus Anthrax; species Anthrax anthrax. Next base: position 21,400,871 of record OZ020118.1, read on the forward strand.
TTTTTTATTTAAAAGAAAATGGAAAAAAAATCTTATCAATAATTTTTCATTTAACTGTTTATTGTAATTTATTATTATTATTATTATTATCCTTATGTTATTATTATTAATATTATTATTATTACTATGATCATCAGAACTATACTACAAAAAATTGTTTGTGTGTTTGTACATTATTTTTTAATCTAGGCATTATTATCATTATTATTACAAGTATTACATTGCTAATAGCTTTTTGTTCTAGATTTTATTATTTGCTCTATTACGTATACTTGAGTTTTTATGTCATTATATATATGAATGTGTATAGGCATATTATTGTACATTTAACAGAAATTTGTCATTATTTGAATAATGTAGTGGTTATATTAATCATGTCAATATGCTTAACAAATAAATGTATACTTTTTAAAATATAAATACGTACATGTACATACATACATATTTTGTTTTTTCTTTTTGTTTTTCGATTTTTTTTTATGTTTTTGTTTTATGATGATTATGACAATTTTCACCCAATCACAATGGCATAATATTTAATTCAGTGCAATAATTACATAAAACGTGCATTATATAAACGGACGTATTATGGCATATAAAACGTTTATATAATGACAATGACATTAATATTTTATTGTAACAAATAATAAAAGATTAATAGATATGAAATGTAAACACGTACTAATAATGATATATGTATATTGAGTATAATGGGTATAAGGAAAATAATAAACTATACAATTTACAATGAAATTTTAAAAAAATTAAATATACGTACAAACTTCCATTGTACCTATGAAAAAAATAAAATAGTTTAAAAAGAAATATTCATTTTTTATTTTTCTAAAAAAATATTATCAATAATAATGTATGAAAAAAAATATATTTTTTGTTCTACTGATTTCCTTTAATATACAGTATGGGAAATCAAATAAAATTATTCAATGAATAATTTTAAATATTTTTTTCAACGTTAAATAAATACATATGACAGTTAAAAAATAAATGAATTTTAAAATATCTACAACCGCATTACATAAATTAAAAAAATATGAAAAAAAAAAATATGTGTGTATATGCATATTTATATTTTACACAATAAATAGAGTAATGATATCATTAAAATGATAAATAAAATAAAAATTACAAATTTATGCCACCATTAACAATATAATATTCATTTTTATATACATTATTTTGAATTTATATATTACCTAGGTACATTTTTCCTGATATTTATAGTCGATTTTTTTATTATTCAAATATATTGTACATATAAATTTGATTAATTAACAAGTTTTGAATATATAATTAACATAATTTTTTTTTTATTATTATTATTATTTTATATTGATGGTTTCCACTTATCTATATGTATGTATAAATATCGTATTTCGCGGATTCATCACACATGCTTTTTTTTTTTTTAAATAAAATTAATTGTTCAGTTAATATATACTGACCCATACAGACAGTTCAGTTAATATACATATACTGAGTCGTATGTATGTATATATGTAAGTATACTGGTCATAATTTATTGTACATACATAACGTATGTACATATGTACGTGTATACGCAGTTTTTAATCATGATATTTTAGTAAAAGCTTAAAATTATTTTATTTTAATATATAATTTTTATAATATATAGAATATATAGAATATACTATATAGAATATATTTTAATTGTTGATTTGTTATTTATTTTTTAATATTTTTATCATTTGAAAATATGTAGTATTTCTCTTATAGCAATTTATTATGTTTATATTTACGAACAGCTACAAAACTATGTAAAACATCAGGTAAAAAATTCAATTAAATTAATTTGTTTTCTTTTTATATATCATATCATACAAAATTAGTATTACACTAACTTTATTTAAAATTTAGGTATTTACTGAATATAATGTTTTTCAAATCTAAATAAAAAATTAGTCAAAATCATATATAATGAGAAATTCATTAATTAATTTTTTTAAACATATTAAAACTCGTTAAAACTCAAATTTTCACAGAAAATAACGAGCAAACTTTTATAATGAATTTTTCAATTGTACATAGTTATTAGAAATTTTTAAAATCCAAAAAGTCCATAATTATTTTTGAAAAATTCATGTTATAAGTTTTCAAATTTAAGTTATGAACAGAAATAATAAATTTCTTAAATTCTATGATAAAAATCAAATTGAGAATGAATATTTTTTGTTCTTTTGGACAACAAAAGAGCTGTATTTGAAAGAAAAAAAATCTGTATTAAATTGTATATATAGGTAAATATGTGCTTGGCTTTTGCTACTGTTCTGCAAAAATTTCTAATCCGTTTGTTTACCATTCAGATCAAAAAATAAAAAATAAAAAATGAAAAATGATCGTTCCCTATTATTTTTCGTTTATGCTTTTTGACATTTTTATATATTTTCAATTTCAATTTTATCTCTGGATTTTATATAAATTACATACGCAAATCCTCTGTCCATTTAAAAAAAAAAAATAAAATGAAATATACAAGATTTCTAGTGCATTTATAACGAACAAATACAAGCTTTTACATTTTGTTTTTTATTGATGAATTGGCAAAATTGGTTTTCTTGACCTAAAATAAATATTTCAATATTTTTCTTTTTAATACATTCATTGATTTTTAGTTTTTTAATTTTTTTATGTTGTTTTGAAAAAATGTTTATTTTATAACGAATTTTATTAAAAATTTACTTTTAGTATTTTTCATCTTATTCTTATTTATTTTATTTTTTTACATTTTTCAAATATTAGTAGGTACTTCATTTACCTTTTGCTTATGCAGAAAATTTTGACTTATCACAAACGTAAAGGTAAAACTTTATTTCATTTATGTATGTATTAACTCTTGTTGCATCGGTTTATATAATAAATTTTCAATTGAAATCTTACCATAAATTTTTATAAAAAAAAACTTTATGTCATTATGACCACAAATGTAATTGATTATTTTTTGGTTATTTTTTTTAAAATGTTTTTTTGTTTTTTATTTAAAGGGAAATAAAAATTTTTCTGATTGTTTGTAAAACCACCTATCAACACCTTTTATTGTGATTTTAATTAAAATAATTTTTAAATAAAAAAAAAAAAGTCACATACAAAAACAATGCTAGATGTTATGTACGTATATATGTATAAATAAAATTTCATTTTATTGCTTAACAATAATATCGAACAAATAATAATGACATCGAATAAAAACCACAAAATTTAAATATAACACATAAAATAAACAAAAACAAATCATGAAAAGTGGTTTATTCAAAGGTAATAAATGTATGTGTACAATTTTAACATAGTACAAAATTATACATACGGATAGGTATACGTAATCAAAGAATTCAAATTATATAAATACGGCTCTCTTAGTTACATATGTATATATGTATATATATGAATAACTAAAGCTTGACATTTTCATTACACATATCAATAAGTCAAATTAGTTAAATTGAAAATCGATTATAAATGAAATTTTTAATTTTTCATTTATGTTTTTCTTTGATTATATAGAATAAATCATAAATTTTCAGATGCAATTATTTCATAGAGTACGATAAAAATGTGAAAGGAACTGTGAAATAAATTATGTATTTAAAAAAAAACGAAAAAAAAAACAAATGAAGAAAAAGTAACGAATAAAAATTATTTTCTTTTTATATTTCAATATAAAATTGATGCTTCCTTCGAATATCTTTATATGTTGTACGTTAACGTACATGATGATATTATTCTACGGTGTATGTACGAACACACATGAAATTTTAATTTAAATTTTCAATTTTTTATTTCTCATGAAGCCGGATATACATGTATGTATGCATGCAATGTAGAAAATTTAATATTTTTCTTATTGAATTTCATTGCCAAAATAAATGTAAAAAAAACAAGAATACTTCTTAGTACTTGTCATCTTGCTATACATTTATGTAGCTGCTAGTTCCTTTACATTCACATGAATATACGATATGTACGGGTGTGTATGAGTGCTCACAATTTTATTAATTTGAAATTTTTTTTTCTTTTTATAACAAAATTATTTTTCTCATGTGCAGTAAAACTAATATTAATAATTGAATATTTTATGAAAAGAAATAAAAATTATCAGGGGAAAATACACTGACAAGAATGAGAAATTTTTCCATCTTTTATTTGATAATAATTATGTAACATAATTTACATACATACATATGTATACGTATGAACAGAATTAGGTTTTATTCGATAAATTTTATTTTTCTTCTTTTTTATGGTATCAGATTTTGTTGTGTACGTATACAATGAAAATAATTTAATAAAAATATTAAATTATTATAAAGGCGAATATTATAAAGGTAAGCATCATTATAAAAAAAATTTGGACAAAATATTGATAATATTTTTTATACATATACAGTGTAAACTCTATATAACGAAATTCAAGGGACCGAGTATTTTTGTACGTTATACTATAGAGAGGTTTCGTTATATGGAGAGGAGAAAAAAACATCAAAATTTCATGAGTACATATACATAATTTTTTATTGTTTCTATTTGTGACATCTAATACTAAATTACAGAACATGAAGTATTTTCAATGAAATCTGTAATTTTTGCCTGCTCTTTTTTAGAATGCCAATATTTTGTCCGTACCTTCTCATGTATTTTACCATATTTTGACATAAAGTGAGATAATCTTCATAATACTGTCAAAATTTGTCTAATAATGCTCAATTTTGCTCTTTCAAATAGCATAAATCGTCAGAGTTCCTTTAAAAATGTGTATGTGACAAATGAAACGTCCGAGTGTTGATACCTGTACTGAATTTCAACCTGTTTAAACGATCTCAACAATGAAAAATTTTCTCGTTATAAAGAATGACTTTAACGTTATATAGAGTGTATCAATGTACGAGTTTTAAATCAAATCAAACAAACAGAGGTAATATTTACGTTATAGGGAGTTTTCCCTTATAACTAGTTTCGTTATAAAGAGTTTACACTGTATATATACATATATGTATATACATTTTTTTTAATAAAAAAAATTTCATTGATTTATTTGAATGAAACAAAAATTCTAACAACAAATCTAAAATAAAATTTAAATAGAAATTAGAAGAACATCTAATAGGCAAATAATATCTTTATCTAAATTAAATAATGACGCTAAAGAAAACCTTGGAATATTCTTTAATAACCAATAATTTTTTTTTTGATTGACATGTTTACTTTATCATATTTTTTTTATTTGAAAATAAAATTTTATGATTAGTATAAAAAATTTAAAAAAAATTATTTTATTTAAAAATTCAAATTTTTAATGTTAATTAGATTTAATATTGATTGAAAGAGAAAATAAAAATCATATAAAATTATTTAACAAATTACGTATTACCAATATATCTTATCAAGTTATTATAATAATAAATGTAAAGAAAATATTTTGGAAAATTTAAGGAAAATTTAATAATTTAATGAAAATCTTTGGATTTAAAGATTTAACGAAAATTCTGTATGTACATAAATTTTATGTATACTTAATAATAAATACTGGAATAAAATTATATTTTGAGAATTATATATTCAAAATTTAAATAAATCATTTTTAGATTAGGCACTTTATGAACATCCAAAAAATATAATGTTGTTTAGGTTGTAATAAAATGGAATATACATACATACATATATATTTTTTGGAAATTATGTCATTCTACATACATCGCTATCAACCTACACAAATTTATTTCAGATATTTTTTTAAGCTGTCGTAAAATTTGGCAATTTGATATACTCGATAGAGTTGTTTCTTACAATGTATGAATACATATCAATTCAATTCTCAAACAAAAACAGCATACAATTTGGAATTACATATTTATGTATATGTACAGGATATGTATACATATATACTTACATATGTTATGTATTTGATATTGTCAACACAAATTAAATTTGCATACTTATGCATACATACACTTATTTAAAAAAATAAATATACATATGTACATATGTACATATTGATTTTATTGTAAAAAATAGCATAAAAAAAGTGAATAAATAAGGAAAATAAATGAATATACGAATAAAATAAAAGAGGAAAAAAATTAAATTTTTTATGAGATATCTGTCAAACTGTCAAATCATTCGTCTCTGTAAAAAGAAAAGTCAATAATTTTGTTTTCATATATTTTTATTTTCTCTTTTTGTCTTGAAAAAATAAAATTCATTTATTTAATTTCCTTATTTTATTTTTTGCATTAATGTTTTGTTTTTTTCTTTAGCTTCCTTGAAAGTGCTGTTCTCACACAATTTATTTTTGATTCACTCCTTGAACAAGAAAATTTAAATTTATATTTTACTGTAAGTTTAATTTTAGAAAACGATTAATATGAAAGCTTGAAAATTTTCTATTTTCTTTTTGTATATTTTTCTCTTCGCTTTGTTGTTGTTTAAATTCAAAAACAGAATTTTATATATTAAATATACACATTTACGAGTATTTGTATTTGTAAAATTGTATATTACTTGTTATTACATTTATTACATTTATATATGTATAAATACATTCATATACTTTTAAACATGGACTAATATACATATAAGCAAATATAAGTATGACATTTTTTATTGCTTTAGTTCTTAAAGAAAATATTTTACATCACAATAAATTTTCCATGCTTTACATGCATTAAATGGTAAATGTATACATACGTATACATACACGTAAATGTATGTATGTATATTAAAAATTTATAATAATTTCCGTTTTTATAAATTTTATACTTACTTTATAATATCCTTTAGGCTATTTTATCATCTTCATTTAAAATTTAATTTTAAAATAAATGTTTTTTCAAGGTATAAACTTTCTCTATAGTTTATGTCATCATCAGTTAGTATAGTGTACAACTATTTATGTACATTATACATACATGTATCTGTACATATTCTGAACTATGTCAAATGTTATAAAAATACACAATAATATTTTTCTTATTTTCATGTTAGTGTTATATGATCATATGTACAAATATACGTGTGATGATTAATAATTAAATACAAAAATTTTTTTAAATATACATATATTAAATTTCTAAATGAATAACATATGTATGTACATTTATATACATACATACATACAAAGTTTTCATATTAATTTATTTGTTCCAAACATAGAAATTAAAACTACATGTGCATATATGTATGGTTATATCGTATATATTAATCATGTTTAAATGTATTAGTAAATATTAATATATGTAGTTTTAATTTAAATAACAAATAGAAAAGTATATAAATGAAAATTTATAAGTATGTATTTTACTTGTGTATGCATGTATTATACGAATATAAGTATATATGAATAAATAATGTATGTATATAGGTATAAATGATGTACAAATATGTACTTAATATGAATTTAATTTGAACATATAGTATATTTTGTACATACTGAAAATTTAATTAAAATTTAAAAGATCTTTTTTTTTCTGAGGTTATCAAATTTAGTTTTTTAATTTAAAATTAATTTAAAAGAAAATAGAAAAAAAATTTTTTCAAATAAACAACACGGTATTCTAAAATTATTATTATAAAATATTTAATAAAAAAAAAAAAGAAATAATAGCATAAAAAATAGTATTTAGAGATGAAATTGAGTATACGCATTAATTTGAAATAAATTTTAATATGACGAAAAGCATTTTTAATTCAACATTAATTTCAATTTAATTTCATATATGAGTACACATACAAATTGTTCAGTAATGAGATTTTTTTTTATTACTATTAAAAAAAAATTGAAGATGAAAAACTAATTTATGTATGATATTTGACTTAATAGAAAAAATTTAATTCAAACAGAAATTTCAATTTAAATGTACACAGATTTCATTTAAAAAAAAGAAAAAATTTCCTTTTATGTATTAAATATAAAATAACATTAAAATTGAATTTATTTTATCATGGCAGTTTTACACACATTATTGTTGTCATTTTTTTTTAATTTTCCGCAAATATTTCAAATTTTACAGAAGGGTTTTGTTTATTTATAATTCAAAAAAAAAAAAAAAAAAAAAAAAAAAAAAATGAATTCAATACCTCACAATCTCTTTTTTAATACTCATCTTTATGTTTTATATTTTTGTCATGTTTGTTCATAAATAGCCCTTTTATGTTTTTTTTTTATTTTATTTTGTTTTTTCCATTTCTACATACATATTTTGTCTGTTATCTTTCACGTTTTTTTTTTTTTTTGTTAAATTTTTGCTTTATATAAAAACAAATATTTACTGACCAATATAATCACAAAATTTAACATTTTTATTGGAAAAGGATCTCCATACATTTGTACGTACAATGTACATACGAACTGTGGCATTTTAAGATTTACATAAAAATAAAATAAATATTACAATATACAAAAATTTCAATACAAGGTGTTTCTGAATTAGATGAATTTTTCAATATAAAAATTTTTACAATAAATCATGAAGGTAAAATTTATACATACACCCTAAATATGTAAATATGTACGTATTAAATAGCATACATATTTTATAATAAAATTTTTTATTTGATTTTTTTTTTTAATATTCTTTTTCAACTTTTTACATAAAAATTCATAAGTAAACAAAAAATGTATTTATATGCCTGTGTTAGTATGTTATCTTATATATGTACATATACGTATAATTTGTATAAATATTTAAACATAAAATTTTGCCTAAATAAAAATTTTTATATATTATTTCGTATATTTTGTTACAACCAAACATAAAATGATATGAACGACATAGTGTCAGATTATAATGATATCAAAAATCAATAAAAATACACACATATATGTATATATAATTTTTTTTATGAGCATATGTGTACATGCATACATAAGAAAAAGGCATATGAAAGTCTGCTGTACGTTTCACTTATACACATATTTATATTTTATTTTTAGATATTAACAAACGTACATATTTAAGATATTAAGGATTGCTTGTATGTAATAAAATCCTTATTATGATGCCTATGTGAATACTTGAGAAATATATGTACATATATGTATATAAAAATAAAAAATAAAATACTAAAAACGAACAAAAAAAAATTAAAACAAGTTTATCCGAAATTCTTTTGATCTTTAAGCTTTTAAGCTGAGTAGAAAAAAAAATAAAATAAAAAGGCAAAAATAAAATTTAAAAAAAAAAAACTTTTTGTATATTTTATCGTTGTTTTCCAATTTCTAACCTTGACGATTGACGTGGAGAGAAGAAAAAAAATATTAATAATAATAAGCGAATGTGGTATTTTTGGAAAATTGACAGACTTCTGAGATTATTATTATTATTATTTTCCCAATACGTTTATTTATTTTTCTTGGCTTGTATCATATAAAATTTATTTTAATATTTTTAAGATTCATGTGTGAACATCAATGCACACATATACAATTATTATAACAATTTCAATCTATTTATTTTTGGGGAATTGTTTTTTTTTTAATCTTCATAACATTTTGGCAATTTTTCATTCTAAATACATATGTACATATGTATGTATATCTGAAAAGCGATAGAACCAAAATACATTGCAAATACATACATATGTATATGTTATAAGACGGAAAACATATTAAAATTATACAACAATAAATGAATTGAACAAAAAATCTCTAGAATAATAGAATTATTGAAAAAATAATTCAATAAAAATTTAATCTTATTTTTAAGATTAAACAATAAAAAAAAAGGTGGAAAAAATTCAATTTTTTAAGAAAAAATATATATAATCACATATAATAAAAAAAACGAAAAAAATATCGTTATTTTTAAATAGAAAAATACCTATTTACATTCTGTTATGCACTGAAGGTCTTGTGGCGATTACTTAAAGTGGTACCATTTTTCATCACTATGTATTGATATTCAAGAAATTCATCTGATATACATAATAATATTATAAGTTTAATATAAAAGCTTTGTGGATTGCGGTAATACTGCTCGTGAGACAGTCTAATTAGAAAATTATAAGAGAAAAAAAAAACATGTCTATGAACTCCCAAAAGACCTTAAGTGCATAGTATTAGTAGACAGAGTATACTATATGTAAATAAATTTAACGAATGCAGGACCAAAATAAAATAAAATCATAACTACGATAAATGATGATTTTCTTTTATTTTGATATTTTCACGAGTAATCAAAAAACTTTATTTTTACTGCTATTGTTATTCGTTATAATAAATTAATTTTAAAAAAATAATGAGAATTTCTGTGAAAAAAAATTTAACTTACATATTAAAATTATTTTGCCTTTAAAAATGATAAGGGCAAGAGTAAATTTGATATTTATCACAACGATGTAAAAAAATTGCAGGAAATATACATGAATTAAAACTACATTCGTGTAAAACCTTGTAAATGTGCATACGTTAAATATTAGTGTATATGTAGAAGTACATAGGTGTTATGTGGAAATTTTTTTAAAGAAGGAAAATTATAATGATTTTGACGTCATAGTTACGTGACTTACAATGGTAAAATAACAATAGTAATAATAATGTTATGTAAAGTATCTTAGATACGAAAAGAATTTTTTTTTTCATTTATTATAATTATGATAATTACGTTATCTTTGTTATGTTTGAATGTACATATGCATGTAATGCATAGTAATAAATTATTTTTGACTTCTGACATTTGTTCATTATAATGCTATAATTGCACATTGACGCAACTGATTTTTATTTTTAAAATTAACAAATAACAAAATGCAATGATAGATAAACTATTTAATTGAAAAGTTTCATTTTAATTTTGATTCAAATGATTTTTGCACTTACGTCATATTATAAAAATATTAAAAATTATTTAAAAAATGAAAAATACTAATAACGTTGTTCGTTGTTTTTTTTTCTGTATTTTTCTTTTAGTTTTATTTCATTCGTAATCATCAAATACATCTTGATTGGGGTGATGATGGTAGTCATTCGTGTTCATAAATGCAAAATGTGTGAGTTGTCAAATATCATCAAAAAAATATGTCCTGTTCGTGCGCATAAAATATATACTTTAAAACAAGTACTTCACTCATACTTGTAAATCAAGTATGTGCGTTAAAAAGAGAAACATTTTATGATATGAGATTTAATTTTTTTTTTTCTTTTTGGATAAAAAGGTTAAAAAAGGTGTTTTACAAGAAAAGTCTTTACACCACAACACACCAGTGTCATCACTCATCGTCACTGTATGCCACCATCGTCATTTTCAGTATTATAATATAATTTAAGCCACAAAAAATAAAAAAATACGACAAACACCAAGCAAAGAAAATTCAAAAAAAAAATTTTTTTTTTTTTTTTGTTAAATGTCTTAAAAATGTTTTTATGTTTATCTCTTCTATTAGAATACGAAATAACTCAGTTTTTTGTGGTTGTCCTTGTTATCATTGTTGTTTTTGTTTGCTTTCCTTATTACAGAGTCGTGTGTTCAATATAATAAAAACGGTAAAAATATTGTGACAATATTATAATATTCTGATGATGATGATGATAAACAATCTTTATTATTATGGAATGCATATTAAAAAATTTACTTTAAAAAAAAAATAAATAAATAAAATAAACGGAAAACAAAACCAAAAACAAAAAAAAGACAATAACAACATTTTATTTATCATAAAAAAGTGTATAGAATGTCAAGTTATATCAAAACAAAGAAAACAAAAATAAGGTATAAGAAAATGAAAAACTAAAAGAATAAACAGCATAAGAAAAGGAAAAAGATAAATTTTAAATAAAAGTACAATGAACTGTGATGTGATAAAAGCTTAAAAATATAAATTTACAAAAATAAAAAAAAATTGTATATGTATATATAGAGATTACGGTTGTTGATAAGATATGCGACAAAATATGACAAGCACACTGTATGGTGTACGGTATGTAAGTTATAGCCTTTACTTTTTCTTCATTCGTTACCCAGATGTTCACATACATACAATTATATATATGTATGTATGTACATATAATAATCAAGGTACACATTTACATATACATATATAAAAATATTTTTGTCATTTTGTAAGAAAAAGGATTTAGTTGAATATAAATAAACTTGATACAAAATATTTTGGTTTTCTTCTTGATGGAATTTTAAATTTATGCTGTAACATTTATGCATAAAATGAAATGATTAATAGTAAAAAGGTTATAAAACTTTAACTATATAGTTAAAAAGGAAATAATATCTTTTACACATTTTATAATATACTTTTTACCATAATAAAAAATTTTAATATATAATATTAAATTGTTTAATGAAGTTTAAATAGAACATTATGTAGTTATTTGAATAGTATAATAAATGAAACAATATTGTCAGTATTAAGAGAAACTTGAAAATAAAATAAATAAATATTTTTATTTTCATTAGATATTTGTATGTAATAGAGAAGATTTTTTTTTTTTTTTAAATGTTTAACATTTGCTACCCTTTTTTAGTTACTCTAGTTACCTACAACGAATTTTCAAAAAAAAAAAAGGATAACTCCAAAAACTTATTACTGATTACTAAAAAAATGTATTCTTTGAAGATTTTCAAAACGAATTCCTGTTTAAAAAATTATCTCAAAAAACACCATGAAAAACAAAGAAAATTTCACAAAAATATTAATACGTTTTTTTCAATTTTAATTTTAAAGAATCGTAATATGAAATTTTTCCATTTCCTTTCATTTTCATTTTGTTTTCTACTTTTCTTTTTTCTTATCGTAATGACAATTTTTAAGGAGTGTAAAAATTCTTTCATTTTTACAAAAATTAGAATAATATACATAAATTTATCTGTACAATTGAAATTATCTAAAAATGATAATCTTTATTTTTCAAAGTAAAAATTATTTTTGAAAAAAAAGTATAATTTCTACTTAAATACTATAAATGTTATATTTGCGCTGAGTTGGTGTTCGGTATCCATGTTTATCTGATTATTATATCTAATGCAAGGAATCTACCACGTTATTATAGAATGATTGTACATCTTCCTTTGAAGGAATAGAAATGAAAGATTTAAAAAAAAAGTATAATATACATATGTTTATATACTAATAATAATAATAATAATAATATAATAATAATAATAATGATAATAATAATAATAATAATAATAATAATAATAATAATTATGATAATAATAATGATAATGATGAATTAATTTTTACTTCTTTGAATACATTCAGATCTATGTTTCATATTCATATCTACCTTTCAACTTTTAAGCCTTAGCCTCATAGCTTATCTAATGTGTATATTTTTTTGTATACGTACATACGTATATACACAAATTTTAAATATTTTCTTTATAGCTGTTTGATAACTTTGAGTACATTTATTCTCATTTTAAAAATCCCCTAGTGTACATAATCTACACATCAAAGAAAATCTAATAAATGTTAAAGATAAAGAAAAAAAAAAAACAAAAAAGAAAAGAAAATTTAGAAAAATAAATAACATTATTTTAAATTTTTTTTTTTGTTCTTTTCCTCAATTAAATATTTTTTGTGTCTTTTAAAATAAACGAGAAAATTCTGTCTACTATATATTTATATATGTATATATGTATGTACGAGTATGTACTTATATATTTTTAAATACATATTATTTCATTTTTCTTCATCTTTTATTTTCATTTTTGTTATAATTTTTCCTTCTACAACGTATATGCAATGTAAACATATTTTAAATAAATAAACATGTAATTAAGTATAAAAAAGAAGAAAGAAGAATAAAGAAGAAGTCAACATCAAAACATATCCTACAAATATGCATTGTACTATGTATACAGCACGAAAATAGATGTATTTAATTTAATTTGTAATTCATAAGGAACAAACACACTATCAGCCAAAAAAAAGATACGATACATTGATATAAATGTTACGGTGTATATATTATATACAAATACATATGTCTCATAGGGATAAAATTTTAGTTTTGCTATATTGTATTGCAATAAAATGTCATATTTTTGTTAATATTATTTCTCTCTAATTTTATACAAACAGATAACAAAAATGGTAAAAACGAATAAATTTCCGTATTTTCATTGACTGAATACGTCTGTAATATACATATAGATGTCTTATCGTCATTAATTTGTACACATTCTTATATACGCATGAACATATGTACCTATATACACAAATTATATATTTACATATGTACATATATTCATGTATTTCATATCCTTTTCATGAAATTTCCATATATACGACAATGTTATCTTCATTCATAATTTTCAAATTCTCCTTATTATATTAATGTGTTTGTTCTGTTAAGCATACATACATACATATGTACGTCTGCATATACGTATCACCTACAACCTTGTATAACATCTTTTCATATCTTTTAGAACATATTCACAAATGATGTATATACGTGCATACATACATATGTATATATTAACTGAAATATATAACAGACTTTGAAATGTTTACGCATACACATGTGTACATACATACATATGTTATTCTTTTAATATGCTTTATGATAATTCTCAATGTTTCTAAAAGAGATTTTCTTTTTTCATACACATAGTGCATAAAAATGATATGATGTCAACATTTTCTATCAAAAAGAAAAAAAAAGGAAAAAACAAAATAATAAGGACGGAAGTTGAATTATTATAGAAAAATTATAAAAAGTAAATTTGAAAACACAGAAAACGGAAAGAACATACTGATAAGATATTCCGTATACAGTATCTACATTATATACAGAGATTTTAATATGTAATAAGAGAATTTTTACTTAGTATGCACAAATTGTATAAATATAAAAACAGCAGACGTATGTATGTATGTACATACATGTATTTGTATATTTAATTTAAAACATAAATGTTTATTTAATCTACAAACCGTATATGTATGTTTGTACATATGTATGTTCTATTGTTGATGCATGTACATACATATATGTATGTATAACTAAACTTTCTTCATATGTGCATTTTATTTTATGTATAATCCGTATACAGAATATGAAATTATATAAAATGAACTAATAATACGGATGTATATGATGTTTCTTTCTTCATGCATCAAAAAATTCTCATTACAATAAACTGTATTTAAAAGTACATATGGGTATAAAAACTTTATTTTTATGTTTAAATTTTAAAAAAATAAATAATAAAGTTTTTTTTTTTTTATTAAAGGATATAGTTAATAACTACGAAAATAGTAAATTAAATTATTTAATTTTAAATTAAAGAAATCTCTGCAACAGCAAAAAAATTGAGTTTAATTTTCCTTTTATAAAATTTCCAAATAAAATTCAAATTCATTCAAACTTTACCTGCAACAAAGAATTTATGTTAAAAATTATACTCCTACATCTGTGTATATCACATACATATAATAAATAGATATTGAATGTGCACTGCCTCGTTATTATTTAAAATTTTCATAACGTACATATATGTATGTACATACATATGTACATATATAGATATTATGTATGTGTCATATACATACATATTAATGAAAAATTTTTTGCATAAAATATACTTTCATATTTTTATCAACTATAAAATTTAACATTTACTAGGTATGAGATGCATACATTTCACACAGAAAATGAATGAAATAAATATCTACAATCTAAATAGAATATAAAGTAATGTAAATTTATAGATGGCATACAAAGTTATTTATAATATAATATCATCGTCTCAACATGGACTTATATCCTTCAACTATTATTTTCTTAAATTTCAAAAAGTTGAAATTAATGAAATGCATTATATATGTTTAATATGTACATGCATGCATATAACACGTACATACATACATACATTCACATGTACTTTGTGTTTATTTGTTTTTGTTTTTTCTTTTTTACAAAGGACGATCATTACCTTTGAAGTCTAGTGTGGTGCTTAGCAACTCTTGTACATACATACATATATACTTATGCACATATAAATATTATACATTCTGGTAATCATGTAAAATTCTTTTTATAAAAGTGTTGCAAAAAGGAAAAACATTTTTTTTTTTTTGTTTTCACACAAACTATATATTTTGAATAAAACGAAAAACTTATTATTAAAAACGTTTATAATTAACTTGCGATTTATGTTTCATTTCATTATATTTTATTTTCAATATTCGTATAATAAAAAATGAATTGAAATTAAAATGAAAATGAATACAGAAAAAGAAAAATTACATGAAAAAAATTACCTACTTATAAAGGATAATTGTTACTTGTACGTTTAAAATTAAAATTTTACAAAGAATGTCTCTGTAATTTTCATTTAAATTTTTTCAAACCATCGACATAATAAATAAAAATAATAGTAGGACGTTAATGACTGATGATATCATTTTCAACTCTAATGTATATACATATGTATGTATGTACAAATTTAAATGAATGAAAAATCAGTGTTTATCTAAAAAAAAAAACAAAATTTTTCAAATTTTAAAATAACATTAGTTTTTGCATATTTATGTCATCTAGTGTTTATTCAATTATAATTTCGAAAATAACATTTATTTTGACTAAAATAAATTTTAAGATACTCTAAAAACCAATACCTACAATACAAGGAATACACTCCATGATATTAAATGAATTGTATATAAAAATGTGTATACATAATATGTACTCTTCAATATTCATATGAAATTTGTAAAATTTACAAGAATTTGTTAAACATTTAATTAAATTCAATTAAAGTATAATTAAATTGTATATATAAATACATATATAAACCAAATTTTAAATTAATTTATATAGCACATATAGATTTACATTTGAGCATTATATACTCATACGTGTGTATGTCTAACGAATACACTTTACACATATGTATGTACACATACATGACTTTACATGCATACATACATATACATACGTACATGCATAAGGTAAATTAAAGGAAAAGAGTGAAATTTAGATGTTCACTCAACATTTTATAAAATTAAATTATAAACGTACATGAAAAGGACTTACATGTACATAAAAATTGAAATATGTACCAAACAAATGTACAAATATTTTTCAGAGAATAGTCACTATGTACATTTGTATGTACATATATATACCAGCATTACATACATACGAATATATATGCATGTATGTATATACATATGTATTTCAACAAAATTTATTTTATTTATTTTTAACACTGTTTCTTTATTTTACTTTCTTATTAAATAAAATACTTTATAAAATCTTCAATTTTGAATTTTCTTAAAGAAGACAAATATATAATTACATTTCTCAGTATTAATTAATCAAAATGCCAAAAAAAAAAGAAATTCAGAAAGAAATTTAATGTAATGTAATAGGGTTTCATTAAAAACTTTATCTTTTACTATTTTATATATGTATTGAAAAATACAAGTACAATTCGTACATATGTATATCCATTTTAAAAACAAATTATAATTTAATTTTACTCAAGATAAAACAAAAAACAAAGAAGAAGCAGAAAAATAAATAAAATGAATTTTCTTCCAAATTTCGTTTTAAATCTTGAAATAAAGAAGTTCTGATTTTTGTATCGAATCCTTTTTCTTCTTTAACTTTTTAAGTTTTTTTTATATTTTTTCAATGTTAATTTTTACATTAAAAATTTAATTGACCTTCGTTAATTGCTTCAATTAAAATTAATTTATTAGAAATAATTTTTACAATCTTAAATTTTTTTTTATTTTAAGACAAAAAAAGCAGTATACATTTAACATTATTTATATTTAAAAATTTTAAACAGAAATAAATGTAGAAAAATTAAATATGATAAAAATTTGAAAAAAAAAAAGAAAATCAACAAAATTCGTAATATTTTGAAATGTTGTCAAAATTTCAAAATATACATATGTATATCTAAATGAAAACTTATGCAAAGACTTTGGAATTTTTCAAGCAAAATTTTTCTTTTTCTTGTACATACAGTATACATATATATAAAAAGCTGGTATGTAAGACAACATTTCAAAAATTTCATTTAAAAAAAAACAACGTGTTGAATTTTTTCAAGAAAATTCATTCCAATTTAAATGTTTAAATGATGCGTAACAAAAACACAAACATAACAAAAATTCATTTTTCTCTTTTATAATGTATACGTACTTTTTTTTCAGTGTTTTATTCATTTTACACTTTTTTTTATCTTTTTATTTTGACGTAAATCAAATTTTATGTTTGTTCGTACGTACATATTATTATTCTTATTTGCACATAAGCACATTTTTCCGGAGAAAAAAATTTTAAAATAAAAAAAAATATGTAAAAAAAATTTGAAAAACTCGACAATTTCAAGAAAACAAAATAAATTACATGTAAGAATAAGACGTAAAAAAATGTTAAAGAATGAATTGTGAAAGCTGGAAAATTTCATATTTTTAAACTGAAAAAAAAAAAAGAATAAAAAACAAAAATCCAGTTTTTCTCATATCTATTAAGACATTTTACTGAATAATGGGAACAAAATATAATTTTTTTTTTCTTTATTTTGTTTCTTTTCTGTCGTTTTTGTTTTTTGTTTGTATATTTTGTTTAAGTTATTATTTATTATTAGAAAAACTTCTTATAAAAAGAAATTATTTATTTTTACTTTAGAAAAAATAAAATGTTTTTGTTACTGTTTTTATTGTTTTTACTTTACGTTCTGGTTTTTGTTAGATATCATAATGAATGGTCAACTAAATCAAACAAATTTTTTTATTAAAAAGCAAAAGAATGAAAAAAACAAATAACACAGAATTTATGATGCAGGATATTGTATACATTCACTACAACGTACGTATACATGTGAACAAATAGATAGCAAACTCATAATGAATATTTATAACATTTTCATTTGAAAAAAAAAAAAGAAAACAAAATTGTTTAAAAAAAAAACCGCATAAAATACAGTATACAGTACACAGGGTAATGAAAAGGAAAGTCTAAAATAATATACTAAAGACGATTCTGTATATGCTTATATTATAACAGATATTTAAAATAGGAAAATTTTATTATTTTTTTAAAATAACAACAATATTTTAAAATATTTCGACTTTTCTTTAAAGAACGGAATACTTTCTTAAAACAATGATATGCGTCGCAACAGGCTGTACAACCGTTGTACAGACTGTTTTTATTAATTTTCATATATTCTTAAAAAAATGATTTTTTTGCCTTATGATAAACGAACCTAAATTTTGATTTGGTCGATTCCAAAATATTCTTTTCGACACAACTCTTCCAGAAATGTTTATAATATAAAAGTCGAATTTTCTTTTACGTGTATTATTTTGGTTTTCATACTCAATTTGAATTTTTTTCTGTGCAAACGTAATATTGCATTATTTACCGTAAATAAAGTATGATTAAAGTAGTTGAGAAAATTTTTTCCTATAATACACATATATAACAATTTATTTTCATTTGTAAATTTGATAAATACTTATTTAAATTATAAATGTTTTTATCTTTTTTTATGTAAAAAAGAAGCACTTGTTAATATTAATAAATGCTGTGATTATTTTGTTGAATTTTGTATTTCGAAAAACATTTACACAATTCGTAGAAGTTTTAAGATTTATATTTTAATTGGATTGTATTGAACAACAAGACAAATGATAAACATATTAACAAAAAATACTTTATCTGAAATCATATATAGAAATACTTAATCTGAATTCATGCTTGTATTGTAACCCATTTATTTAATTCATATAAAATAATTCGTCTTTAATTGACTCTTTACATTCTATAAGTAATCGAATTAATTATCGCATAAAACCGGGTTCTGTAGTTGAAATTAAGTTATTTCAATATTCGTTTAATTTTTAATGCAATTTATATTTGTACAACAAATTTTATCAAATTATACTCCATACACTAATTCGATGCAGTTAACGCCTTATGGGAGTATATGTGTCATTTTTCTTTTCTCGTAATTTCTAATAAGATCATCTCATGAGTAGTGTTACCATAATCTGTAAAGTTATCATATAATATGAGATGAATTTTTTTAATATCAATATATAGCGATGTAATGTGGTACTACTTTATGTCATTTATACAAGACCTTAACTGCATCGAATTATTGAATGGAGTATAATTGTTTATTTTTTAAAAATTTTTTATGATGATTACTGTTTATGAATATTTGATTCAATTATCAACAACATCTACTAATCGTATTTTTTTTTCTTGTATCTTTTCCATTTTATTTTTATATTTTTAATACAATTGATACAGGTATATTTGAACAAAAAAGATATACATACATGCTTAACACGTGAGAATTTTACATTATTAAAGGTAAACATTCTTTTTCTCGTGTACGTATTAATTACATTGTACATGAAAAGTGATAACGAAAAGAAAACATTAAATTAATTTCAACATATAAATCATCATTATTTTGTCATGTTTAATACTTATATTACATGTATTTTATTAAATTAATTGTAAAAAAAAAACAAAGAAAAAGAAAAAAACATTTTTTTTTCCTTTCGAAATTTACAAAATTGTACGGTTACATGCTCATGTACATTTTAATTATCATAAACTGACAAGAGAATAAAAACATGATAATATGAACGTACAAGAAAGAAATACTTGAAAAAAAAGGAATTTTCCTATTCTTTATCTCTCTTTAGTTTGCCACAAAAAGCAAAAAAAAAATATATATATATAATAAAAGATTATTACATTTTCATCGTTTCATACTTACGAGTATTATAATTTTATTTTTCTCTTTTTACAAATTTTAAATTAGTGAATTTTTTCTTTACACCTTTTCATTTTTTTTTCTTTCAGTACGCGCCTTTCATTTTTATCTGTAATTATTGTAATCATTTTGATGTACGTACATAATTATACATCGATATGATCACATACCTGTGCAAATGTACATTACCTTTAATTTTCTTTCTTTTTTTTTTTTAAATAATTTTACTCACATTTTAACAATATATTCAAAAAAAAGTAATATGTAATGATGCTAATAATATTAAAATTTATGAAGGGAAAAATTCATTTATTTTTTTTTTTTTTTTGTTTTTGGTTCTCAATTTTTATTTGTTTCATCAAATTCTCATACACAACATTTTTTGTGGATACGTGGGTGCTGTATCACCACCCCCATTAACAATTACCATTTTTAGGATGTTTTTCAGTTTTTTTTTTTTTTTTTCGTTTCAAAATTGTCGTATTTTTATTATCGGTTACCTATACATGTATGTAATTGTACATACTTACTGTCGAATATTTTAGATCATTACATAAAATAAAGTGTATACAAAATTAGTAAAAAAAAAAAACAAAGGAACTGAAACAATCACATATACATGTACATTGATATCAGGATATACAAGTATATAAAAGAAACGTTATATTGCAAAAACCCAAAGATACTTAAAAAATAATTTTTTTGATTATAAGTACAATTCGGTACAACAAATATCAGAAACCTGGAAAAACGTTGTTTCATTTTTCTTTGAATTCTTTTATTTTTCATTTTTCGTCTTTTATTTTTGAAAAATGATAACAAGAAAAATTATACAAACAGTACATAAAATTTTGCTGAATGTAAAATAAAAATGTGTGTTAGAAAACTGGACTATACGAGTACGCAAACCATTTTATCATCATCACAAAAAAATAAATTAATAATAATCGTACATGCTACTGTATACATTCATTGTAGAAAAATACATGTACATCAACTATGTAATTTCACAATAGGTATGACAGGAAGTGAATAAAAAAAATGAAGAAAAAAAAGAAAATGTGTATTTTTTTTCCATACAGAAAACATACAGTCAATAAACAATTTATGTGCGTGAATGGAATACTTTTCACTTTTTTTATTCGTTTTTCTTGTCCTTTTTATTATTTCATTGTTGTTTGTTATTTTTGGATTTTTCTTTTTTTATTATTATCATTGAACAAACATGGATAGAATTCAAAGTACAAAAATACAGTAAATTTCGTATGAAAAATATATGTACATATGTACATATGTAAAAAAAAAACAGTATTCATCTTTTTTAAATAATAATATCACGTAAAGAGTGAAATATGCGTAAAGGATATATTTTGTGTTTTTATCTGTATTCCTTGAAATATTAGTGAATACATATGTATGTATATTGGTATGAGTGTAATATATGTATATAACAGCTTATATGCATGTAAATGTGTCTGGCAGTATAAAAATACAATTTTATAAAATGAAATTTATGTACTTCATCTATGTACATATAGTAAGTATAAATACAATAACTTTTATTAAACAAATAAATTTCAGTTAACCGATTAAGAATAAATAAAATCGAAAAGAATTTTATTTATATAGTAAAATGTCAATCACTATAATGATGATAGTGTGTTGGCTGATATATAAACGTATAAAAGTTTAATATACAATGTACTTGACTGTGCGTACATGGTTTGAAAGCTTTGAAAATATTCAAATAATTTTAATAAAACTGAAATGTAAACTAGTGCAAATGCATGAATTTGTATGAATTATCCTAATTCCAGCATGTATGTATGTACCTATATACTATAAGAATATTAGTAGTTATTGTATCAATAGCTGACACTAAATATACATACATATATAATTGTGTGTAAGCACACAAATCCTATATGAAGCAATTTATTATCCTTGCACAGTGACATACATATTGTGTTAGCGGTTAGATATGTATATAAATTACCACACATGTTTATTCTGCATATAATACGAGTATTGTATTGATGGCATGTGGGTGTGTTATAACGAAGAAATTTTTATACACTTTCGATGCGTATTAAGCCGGTTAATAATATTTTCAACAGAAAATGTATGAGACATTAAGTTATAAATAATTTTCTGCTTATACAAGGGATAAATAAAAAGGAAAACGAAAAATAAAAAGCGTAAGGAAAAAAGAATCCAATGTTTTAATTTTTATTTTCTTTACTGTTTTGTAGAAACAAATAAATTATATTATTTCAATAAAATTGCAAACACATACGTACATAAATACCATAAATTCTACTATGTGAACATTTTTTGGATATGCTCGCATGCTCGTATTTTAAAATAATAGCAATAATAATAATAATAATGAAACAAAAAAAAAAAAATATATATATCAACAAAACATGGATACCCCATATTGATATGGGCCGTTCCAATTCTTCGGGTTATTTTTTATTATTGTGCCATTTTTACTATGCATATCTTTCGTAATAGTTGTTATTTTTGTTTTTCTGTACTTATTACTGTTGTATACATTTTATTTTCTATTTTGATTTTTCTATTTTCTTTTCCTTTTTGTATAATTTTATGTATGCATAGTTATGTACTATATATGTGAATGCCATGTTGGATTTTATATTTATGTATGTACATGTATGATTTTTTACTGTACGTAGATTTTTTTAACAGAGTTTTATTTGAAAAACAAAAGCAAGAAAAAGTAAAATGAAATAAATGAAAAAAAAAAACAGATAAATAGACTATGAAATCCTTGCTTTTTATATTCTATTTTTGTCTTCATTTTATTTTTTCTACTTCTTTTTCATTTTTCTTTTATTCAACTTGCCTCCGTTTTTTTCTTTCAAATTCGTATACAAGTTTAGAATGTTTCTCTCATAAAAAAAATAGTATTTATATTTATGTATTCTTGTTAGGATATTGTGATCCAAAATTCGATTCCAAATTTCAATTTAAAAAAAAAAAAAAACAAACGACAATCGTATATACCATATTCATATAAAAACGAGTACAAGTGTGTTAAATTCTTTCGTACAAGTATATGTACATACGTTACGACAAGTAAGATTTATTTTTTTACACATTGGAATTGCTTTATATATAATATGTACATGTGTGTTACATATACATATACATACATACATACAAGAAATTGCAGACTATTCTTTCGACTTTCGTCGATTCTATGCCTTTTTTCCTGACAACAACTTATTAGTAAAATGTACACATACTCATTTAAAACTCCTCATATATTTTTAAATTTTTTTCCCGTTCTTTTTTTTAGTTTCATTTTTTTAATAATTCACAAACCATACTTATATGTATGTATATGTACATATGTAACGTAATTTATGTGTAGGTGATTTGTAAGGATAAGTTACACCATACAAAAATTTTCTAGTTTTCTACATTTTCAACAATTTCCTTTACATTTTCATGAAGCTTTAACAGATCTGAAAATGTGTGCATTTTTGTATTTTGTTTCTCATTTACAGTTTTTATTTGTTACCATAGAGAATAGAGAAATATACAGATAAATCAAGAGGCAAAGTTCAATCATCAATATGTCAAGAATTTTTATTGAATTATTTCATATATTGTAATATACATATACGTATTAGGTAAACTGGTAAACAGCATTGCCTATACGTATTGACTTTCATTTATTAAAAGCAAATGAGACTTAAATGGTACATACAATACAACATATGAAATGAACTAGAGTATTAAATATGTGTGTATGTACACATATAGAAATACAATGTGGCGTGAATAGTTGTGAAAATTTTTTATCAGTAATGAATGTCGGAAAATAGAAAAAAGAATGAAATGAATAATAATGAACCATTTTTTTCTACATATTGTTTTCA
This sequence comes from Anthrax anthrax, assembly GCA_963971155.1. Taxonomy (NCBI): domain Eukaryota; kingdom Metazoa; phylum Arthropoda; class Insecta; order Diptera; family Bombyliidae; genus Anthrax; species Anthrax anthrax. The sequence continues at coordinate 21,425,529 of OZ020118.1, forward strand.
TCAGGTAAAGAGAAATGTAAGTTTTTTATACATCGAAATTGGTAAATTGTGGGCAATTTAACGGGTACAAATTTTCCTGATATAAACACATGTGTATCTGTGTATACACACTATTAGGTGAATTTTATACAATTGATGGAAAAACTACTAAAAATTAATATATGGCAAAAAAGAGACACATTTAACATATTAACAATAAAAACTGAAAAAAAATTATAAAATCGGAAAAAAATTAATGACGGTATAACTACACTGTAACCTGTAACCGACTACTGTATAGGCTATAGATTTATTCTTCTGGTTTTCTTTTCATTTATTTTTTTATTTTGTTACTTTGCAAAATATAAAATTCAATGAATTTAAAAAATTCATGATTTCATGGAAAAATAAATAAAACGAATATTTTTTTATTAAGACAAATTTAAATTCCCTTTTTTTTTTTTTAGAAATTTTTCTAATTTTTATGAAAAATTTCTTCCGATACAACAAAGAAGTACTTTATTTTTAAGATATCTACGTTTTTTTTTTTAATTTCATTTTATTTGAAATAATTGACCTATATTTTTGATATACTTTGAATAATTCACACCTTGAATAAATATCCTATACAAATAATTCTTTAAGAAATAATAAATTTAATATAAAAAAAAAAGATAATAGAAATTGGACTACTTGAAAAGGTAAAAAATATATTTACAGGTATGCATGATTATGTCAACACCGTATTGTATTTTGTATAGAAATAAATATGCATACCATATTGAAGATGAGGCTCATCCGCCCTGATAAGCATACCTATATATTATGTATGTGTATATGCCTATTCAAGAAATTCACCATCTTGGAAAATAGAATCACAGAAGAATAGAAATCATATAATAGAGAACTACATATACTATATACAGGGACAAAAAAAAACATAAAATAAGGAAAAACTTTGTATATTCGACAATTTAAAAAAAAAAGATAAAATGTAGGAAAAAAAAAGGATTTGTACCTTGCATACTTTATATTCTGTTTTTAATTTTTAAAATGTTTTTTTTTTTTTTTTTTTTTAAATCGGATGACATACACCGATGTGAATATGAACCACAAAACTTTTGAAAAAATAAAACTTTTAAATAATTTCTATTCAATTTCAATTTAGAAAATCTATTCTTCTTTTTTCTCTTATCTAAATTGACATTGCACTTGTTTGGAAACAAATGAGTGAAAAATTGTGAAAATTTTCCACCAATTGAAAATTTTTCAAATACAATATACAATATATTTTTTGCTTTTTTCCGGAAGCTAACATACATATGTATTTACGATTTTTTTTTTTTTTTCATAAATATTATATTTTGAAATTTTAAAAATATGAAAATAATAATAGATAAATGAATCAATTATATTTTATTTTGAAAAATATGTCAGTTAAAAGTAATCATTTATGTACATATGTATATAAAAATCATATTTTTTGTTCAGATATCAATTTTTACATAATGTAAATGTCATTTTTAAATTGATTTAAGTGTACTTGAAAATAAAAAAAAAATAAATAAATAAAACACATTAACATTAACATGTAGAATAATAAGTGAAACATATAAAGTACTAAAGTCAAAATGAAATGAGTACATGACAATTTTATGGCATAAAAAAGGTCAATAATATAATGAGATCAACTTTTAACAAATACATAACATATGCACATATTTATGTATATTTGTACGTATGTACATGTTATATGAAAGTTAATAACACGTGTTGAGCATGATAATGATGGTCATGACATAAGAATGATCCATAAACGGAATAAAAATGAAATTATTTCTACGACAACCTACATACATATGTACATATACATATATTCAATCACATTTTGATGATGATATGAAAGAATTGTATATGTGAGTATGTATGTATGTATAAATAAACAAAAATAAAAAAAATATTGTAAAAATGAAAAAAAAAGTAGGACATTGAAAAAAAGATAATGATAATAACAACATTCGAAAGAAAACATCTTTAAATGAAATATGGAAATAATTTGTTTGCTGCGATTGGACTAAAATAATTTAATATTAAAGGATTTTTTATATTGTAAAAAAAATGAACGAATGCATTTTTTTTTATAACAAATTACAAATTAGGTGAAAATGATATAATTTCAATTATATAAAATACCATCGGAATTGTCTATATGTTATATACGTATGTATGAATGCAGAATATTAATGATTTATCCCATGAGTACAAAAATATACATATGTACGTATGTATGTACATAAATTTAATTATTTTTTTTTTTTCATGTAAATATGAATTAGCTGTATATAGTACAAGTAAAGTTCAACTACAGTAACACGTAGATACTAACGTTCACATAGTATATAATATATAGGTAGGTTTATGTGTTTACATTTTACTCATTGATAATATATAGTAATGAAATTCCCAAATTATTAAATAAATAAATAAACACTTAGGTAAATGGAACGCCTTCTGAGAATTTCCAGTAATAATAAAACTTTTGAATAAATCTCATTTTCAGTCCAAATATAGATTGTTTAATCTGTAAGTGTTTGTATAAACAATTAAATAAAATACGAAATACGTTAATTTCAAAATGAAATTTTTAATTAAAAAATAATCGAATTACAAAATATAATCACATAAACTATTACTAACTTTTTTATTTTAATTGTATTCAAATAAAAAAAAAAAGAACGGAAGAAAATGTTTTGAATTTTAAACTTGATCCTTTTTATAATTTTAAAATATTTTTTATTATCTTAATTTAAAATAGTAATTTGAAGAAAATTTATTTTTCGTGAAATTTTCACAAATACATACATATTTTACAAAAAGATTTAGTATAGAGACAAATTTTTGTAATAAAAAGTTTTAAAGTTAGTTTTTGTATTATCTGATGGTTACATAATAAAAAGAACATTGGTTTATTAATTCTAAAGCAAAAAAAAAAAAAAAAAAACTTTTGGAATAACCCTTGCAATTGATATGAACATGAGTGCGCATATTTTATGTTGCAAAATAATAAAGAATGAGAATTTTCTGATAAAAAACCTTGTAACTACAATATATCATATGTATGTATGTAAACTCAACTATGTATGTGTACATATGTACATTGGTTATGTACATTTTGCTCATTATTATGGTAACAAAAAACAAATTTTATGCTTGGTGAAAAGGACCTCAAGGGAAAATTTCAGTAAATGCATAAGTGTACATACTTATGTAAACTCGTATAGATATGATATTAATGTAACATATATTTGCATTAATGTTGGCATACATACTTATATCTAGTAAATATGCAATGAAAAATGTATCATCTAAATGAACATGTTATTCAAAATAAGTACTAAAAAATAAAAAATATAAATGTACTTTACATATGTATAATATCACACAGTTAACATTAATGACACAAAAGTATGCATGAGTATAAATTTTACAGAAAAACAAAAAATGAAAAAAACAAATTAAAAAAATACGAAAAACTGAAAACAGAATACAAAACCATCATCATTTACTTTTTCAATTTCTAAACTTTTTCTGTCATTTTTTTTTTTTATTCTCGGGTTTTGGTTTTTTTTTGTTTTTCTTTTTTTTTTGAGTGGCGAAAATGACAATGTTGAATTGCTTAAATATATACATACAAATGCAGTATAATGTTTGTAATATGAAGGACATAACTGAGCGAGAGCAAAATTGCAATGATGAAAATGTTCATAAAATTCGTGTATAGGTGCTATATTAAAACATTAAAAGCTTTTCTCTTGTTGTTATTAAAAAGAAAACACTATTCATCAAATTGGAGAAGAAAAATAACATTTTCATTTTTTGTTACGTACATTTTTGTATATAAAGATGCATGCATCTTTTTCAAAAAAAAAAGAGGAAAAATTATAAATAAATAGAAAAGTGCACTAAACTAATTATAAATGTATGCTCTATTATTTTAATGTTATAAAAAAAAGATATTGTTGTATGCTTCAAGTTATTCAACTTTAAAAAAAAAAATAAAATAAAAATCAAAAAAAAAAAAAAAAGAATTAAATAAAAAATAGATTTAAAAAAATATGATAATAATAGCAAAACAATGTAATGGTTTCCACTTTTTATTTGTGCTTTATTGTGGTTACTCATGTGTGCACATATATATACGTATATATGTATGTATGTATTTATGTATACAAATAACGTAAATACTTACCTGAAAAGTACATTTTTCCTAAACATATTTGTACACAAAAGTTTTAATATTATAACGAGTTATAGATAATTTTCTCTCGCAATGGTGTACATATGTGTATATATTGGTACATATGTACATAAATACATATACGTACGCACATGTATCGTAAACTCTTATACACAGATTAAAATCCAGAAAGCAAAAAACAAACACAAGTAACATATTGAAACGAATAATGATTACAGGAATGATAAAAATATTTTAAATAGAAGAAAGGATATTTTTCCTGTATACATATAAATACAAGTATATGTAGATACATATATACCATATATAAATATATAAATTCACCCACCTAAAATTTTTATTCAAATACATGTACACGAATTATACGTAATGTGTATGGATGTACGTACATCTAAACGATCATGGAAAATGGAAAATATTTATTGTGTATAACATTTTTATTTAGTCATTTATACAGTTATAGTTATTACGGGTGAATGAATGATGCGAATACGAAATAAAACTTTTGAATTGGGATTTTGTTTTGTTATTTATGTATATAAAACATTTATACAACTTAGTACATGTATGGTATATTCGCGCATATTATACATGAAATAAATACATAAATATTATCATTAAATATTGTTCTTATTCTCGCAGGTATCTTACTAAGTATCTATACTGTATTATTACATCATTATTGTTATCATTCTTTTGTATTATAGTTCAATTTTTTTTTTTTGCTTGTATTTATTCTATTTTTTATTTTAACTATATTTTTTTATTTCTATTTTATATTAATAATTTAAGTGAACAGGTAACGAACTGAAAAATAAACTAACAAACATATTTATATACATAAATGAATGATACAATGTATAAATTATGCTATTGTATCAAATAAGAATTTTGCTTTATAAGAAAGTTAAAAAAAAAAAGCACAAGATAAAAGAATAAAAACGGTAATAAGATGATGGAAAGACAGATTTTAGCATAATAAGTAACAAATAAGAAACTTATGCATTAAAAATGATTTTTTTTTTTTTGTTTTACTTTGTATTACAGTAAATAAAACATAAAGTATTTAAGAAATTTTATGTAACAATGATAAAGTACACAAAAATGGAAAATGAAAAATAAAAATTAAAATAAAGTAAAGCTAAAGATAATTATTACCTTATTGTTATTCAAGTGAAAAGCTAGTTTGGATAAGAAATTTATTGGATTAAAATAGATAAATATGTATTTACAAAAATGTGAATGCTTTAATGTTAATTTAAATTTAAATTTTATCTAAAATAAGAATGTCAATAATATGATTTTAAATTTTAAAATAAAAATATTTTATGATCAATTTCTTTTTAAAATTAAATTCGTTATTTTTTCTTAATTTTTTGTTTTTATATCTAAACGAAAGATACATAAATTTTGTTATTAAAAGAAATTTCAAAGGCTTCAGTTTGGTAAAATTTTTTTATTTTTATTTTCACTCATTAATCCATATATTTACGCTCTTATACAAATGAAATAATTGAAAACAAAATAAAAAAAAAAAATGGTAAACGAAAACAATAAAAAATATATGTATGTAGCAATAAAATTGAAAATGAGAAATTAAAGTAAAAATGAGAGATATTCGAATAATTAGTATGGTTTCATTAGTACATTTTCCATACTTATTTTAAATAAATATAATATATATGTAATCTAACATTCAGACACAAACATAATATGCATATATTGTATTTATGATTATGTGTAACATATGTGTGTGGATACCTTTAATTTTATTTATAATACGTATTTTATACAAAATGGAAACTTGTTTTTTTTTTTTTTTCAAATTGTTATTATTCGCATTTTTGAACAAAAATAAAAGAATTATCTGGAATTTTCTTTTTTTTAATTTCTTTTGAAAAAAATAAAATATAAGAAAAACTATACATATTATTAATCGTGATGCTATATTTTTTTTTTTATTCTGTTCGTTCATCATTATTATTATCATTATTTACATACATATGAATGTATGTACATTGTACATTCATATCATTCATTATTTTATCGTTATATTTTATGCATAATAACTGGAATACATACAAAAGAATATGATTTTCAAAAACAAAAGATAAATATATGTGTAAATATTACAAAATTTATTCATGAATGCTTTGCTACTCTATGCATGTATGTTTGTGTACATACTTTTATATATATTTTGTCTATATGTATATGTACTTATATATTTATAAATATATGAACTAAGTATATATGTATGTATGTATTTAACGGATAATAATAACTATATATACGCATATGTTGAAATTAGAACAAAAAAGAGAATGAGCTTCAAGATTATTTATGATGAAAATATAGTATACAATACACATTTGAAATATTTTTGTATTAAATATGTAAAATACATGTATCCACATACGTCTGGTGATATATACATATGTACGTATACATGTACCTCAAGAATATTTATGTATGTATGTATTTAAATTTCAATTTAAAAGAAAATTCAAGTGTATAACTGCAATAAAATAGCAGCATCATAATATTATATCCTTATGGGAAAGAACTTTTTTTACATACATTAAAACTATTTTACCTATATTTTAATTCATTAAACTATTTATTATGCATACACGTATATTGTGCGTATATCATGTATCTATATGTTTATGTATCTTGTATTCTCTATAGAAAACCTCATCTTCAAATACAATATTCAAGATGTTCTGAGATAATATACTTCAAAGTTGAAATTTACTTTAAAAATTGTAGGGTATGCAAACATGAAATTTTTTACAAAATACCTTAAATCATTTACTTGAGACCACAAATTTGAAATTTGAATTATTCAAATTTTTATAGTTATTTTGAATTTACTTTCAAGATTAAAAATATGTATATAAAAAATACATAAAAAAAAATATACAAAAATAATTTTCTAATTATTATTATTTACAGATTAAAATTAAAATTATATTTAAAATTATAAATTACAAATAAATATTCAACACTGAAATAATTTTAAAACGTTATGGAATAATTCAGTTAAAAAAATTTTGAATAAAGTTCTTCATATTAATGTCATAATTAATTATTGCTTTTAATGTTACCCTGTATACGTGAGTGTATGTAATGTGAGCTAATTAATTTTGATGTAATAAAATTTACCTACATAGAAAGCATATATACATACTTATGTAAATACTTACGTGCATAAAATAATTAAATGCTATGGTAAATTAGGATATTATATAGCGTTTTTCATGTGTGTACTATTATATTGGTATGTTAGTTCTAAATAAAATTTGATGTAATCATTTTCAGGTACTCAGATGTTGTATTAAAAAAAAAAAGGATAATATCACGTATAAAACATAAAAATGACAATTTTTATTTTTATGTTCGTTACCTTTTTTTTACAAATCCATGTACGAGTATTTATATTTGCGTAAATGTGATATGTATTATATTAAACATGAAACCATGTAAATTCATATTTTATGTATGTAACGCGTACAATATCTAATTTATCATAGAATAATTTTATAGTTTTGTAAGGAGTTTATTGTACTACATATTTATAATAGTGTGTAGTTTATATGAATACAAGCATGCATGAATAAATATGTGAGAATATGAAAAAGAAAGATAAATGCATATGTATATTCAAATGAATTTCATATGTGTATTTTATTTTGTATTTTTACTACTTAATTATAAACTCATTCAAATGCAACAAAAACAAAAATCTATTTTCATTTTGTTTTTGACTTCTTAAATGTATTATACATACATATCTATGAAAAATGTGTATGGTATGCTTATAAATTTTGTAATTTCAAATGTATTTTGTATAATTTTGTTTTTAATATATTTCTTTATACACATTACTATAAACAAAAAGATAAAAAAATGTTATATGAAGAATAAATTGAATTTTATTTTATTAATAGCTTTTCTTCTTTTCTGCACGGGACATGAATATGTATTGTAAATATTTTATACAATATGAATAAAAATTCATTACAAAATTTTTTGATATTATAAAATGTTTTTGTAAATTTTATGAATTTTGTATATTTTTATATACTTACATATATCTGTTTTTGAAAGCAATGTCAGTTTAAAGAAAAATAACAATTAGAATATTTCAAACAATTAAAAACCAAAAACAAAAAAAAAAAACAAAACAAAAGCAATGTTTCTATATTGTGCGTTTATTTCGTATATGTAGATACAATTTACACCTTAGAGTATACATTTGATGACATATACATACATTATTAGGTTTTCACATAAAATATTTTGTTGCATATCCACCGTACTTTTAATACACGTATTAACGCAAAATTATTTATATTCATTCACATATGTATGTACATAGGTATATGCGAGCAGAAATATTTTATATAATTATTTATTTATATTTCTTTTTCTTTTATTAATTTTATTGTCTTTGTGATGATATTAGAAGAAAAAAAATTTTATTCATTTATTAAGCTGGTTTTATATATAGTATGTATGTATGTATGTATGTATATATATAAGTACGTTGCTCGTTTTTCATATGTTTATATATGGATATGGATATATATACATAGGTATATACATACATGTATGTATGTACATATGTGTGAAAATGCTAAAAACAAATTAATGTCATATAAGATACATATATTATTTATATGGATACCGTATATTATTATGTAATTTTTTTTTAATCTACAGTCATTATGAATAGATACATCTGTGTCATAATTATAACATATTTTTCAAATATTACTATTGTAATTAATTAAAAAATTATATAAAAAGAAAAACATAATTTTCATTTATTTAATATTTCTCCTTATTACATCATATTTATCTTTTTGGTTTTATTATAAAAAAAAAACCAAGGGAATTGATAATTCTCGTATAATTATTAAATAACTATTTTTGTATGTATGTACATACATACTATATATGTTTAAATGATAATTACAAAATAATTTATACGTTTACATATTTCTAGTCATATATGTATGTATATCTGTCTATACTATATGTACATATACATATATGTATATACTTAGTACTAATTTTCTGTTTAATGTTATATTTAAAAATGAAAATATCATAATGAAAATTTCTGTTTTTGAAATTGTGTATGTATATATGTATGAATTAAATGAAAATTTCAAAAAAATCAAATAAAATAAATGAATAAATAAATAAAAAAAGAAAGCAACAAATAAATATATGTACATGCATATTATATATGAAATAAATTCATATTAATAAAAACAAAATTAAATTCATATTCAGTTTTATGTTAAAAGAGAAAAATATAATTAAAATTTGAAAATTACAATTATTATATGAATTCTTGTGTAACATGTTTCAATATTACATAATATTTTTATGAATATTCATATTATATATTTTGATCTAATTTTAAAAAATTGTCACTTAATTAGTTTGTATTTTCAAATATCATTCCAATTTTCATCATATTTGAATTTAACTAACAGAAATGTTTACATACAGAAAATAAATGTGTAAAATAGTATTCGTATAATAATCAAATAACCGCAAATATAAATAAAACCAGATACAAATAAACAAATTCAAATGAAATTTTTTTTTCTTTTAGTATTGAATTTCAATCAAAATGTTATTATGTATTTTTTGATTTTATTATGTGTATATAATGATTTATTTTTAATTTACTTTTTATTTACTTACATATATTTTTTTATTGTAGTTTTTTCTCTTTTTTTTTATTAAATTTTATGTTACAAAATGATGTACTAGTACATAATTTTTTTTTTATCCCAAAGTATCCATAAAATTTATTCGCAACTGTATTGTGGTGACTATGAATTATATTTCGAATACTAAAAAAGATGAAAATAAATATTAAAAAAAAAGGGAAAGCAAAAACCAGAAAAAATCACACAAAATTCCCAAAATAGTAATATAAAAAAATAATATATAAAATTTCATCTTATAAAGTGGGTCATGGTTAATTTCAAGAACTAAAAATGTGAATATATGTATGTATTTCAGTTTCAGTATGTTATTTTTCGTGTTATTTATTTTGTTTGTTTGTTTTTTTTTAATATATGTATATTTTACATTTCAAATCATTTCGTTCTGTTATCCTTTTATGAATATATGTATGTACATATTTACGTATATACAGATATATTTTATACAGAGGTATTACTGTATATGTATACATATATATTACAATTCGTACACATTTCATTATTTTAATATTAAAATTTATCCTTATACAGACTAAAATTTAATGTATTATATGTACGTTTAAGTATGACACATACATATATAGGCATAATATTTACATACATACATACATGTATACCAAATGTATACATGTACCAAATGTAATATATTTTTATACCTTAAAGCATTATTTTTTGTCATTGTAGTAAAACTGTCATTTCTTCATTCTTCTTGTATTTTTTTTTATAGATATATTTTATTTTCTTTTTATTTTACATTTTTTTTTATCTTTTAGACAAATAAAAATTATTGTTTTTGTATTCCATTAAAAGTTACAACACTTTTACATATGTACATGTAATATTGTACTTTGTATGCAGTGAAAATACAATTTTTGTTTTATCAGAAAATAAATGGCAGTAAAAATAACAGAAGATAAAAAAATAATAATAAAACAAAGTGAGAAGAATAAAATGAAAAACACAAAAACAAACAAAAATGGATAATATATATTACCGGAAAAACTGTTCATGAAAATCAGGAAAAATCTAGAATGTATTACAACACGTTCGATTTCATATGTCAACCAATTACCCTAGGGTATTTAAACAAAAAAAAAAAAAAAAAACAAAAAGAGGAGAACAAAAGTGAAGTAACTGAATGCCATACCATCAATCCCATCGTTTTACTGTTTATATGCTTATAATGTAGATCCTAGTATACACGTTATGTATTAGCACAGCATATTCAAATACACAAGTAGACCATTTTTGAATTCAAAATTCATTCATTCGACCTTTTTTCATTTATCAATGTTTTGATACATGAATGTATTACAAACAAAAGAATAACGAAGGTAACATATATTATTGTCTCTTATGTTATATTAGTATGTCCAAATGTATAATGTACACGAATGTGTACATTTTGGACGTATACATTCATATGTTTATTGATGAAGATTCTGATGATTCTAATGATGATAATAATGACGACCATACGATAATAACAACTTAATACAGCCTGCACATTCTCTATTTAATTTTATTTATTTTTGTGACTATAATTTACTATTTTTGTTTTTGAATAACAATTAATTTTGTAGAATTTTTCAAAAAAAAACCAAAAACAAATACAAAAAGAATTACAAAGTCAAGGAACAAAACATAAAATTCTTTATTAAATTAATGAAAAGGAAAAAGTGGATAATTAGTTCAAATGGAAATATTTAAAAAAAAAAATACGTTAAGAATTTTCATTATTATTAATTTTATCAATAAGTTTTATTTGTGAGTATTTATTGTATACTCACGTGTATACAATATGAATCGATGAAAAATGCATATGTGAATATGTACCTATTTACAAATATAACTTACAAGTTCAATTTTAAGTATAAATCAACCGTTTTTTCTAGTGATATCTTATTCACATTTGTAAATAGATACATATAAGATAGTAATGGCGAAATTCTAACTGCATAATAACATCAATAACAAAAAAAAAAAAAAATTACTATTTTGCTTGTATATTATCAACAACTTCATATATAATATTATGAACTACATGTACATGTACTAGATACTTGTAATATTTATTCGATTGTTATTCACACACATATTATGTTATTTGTATGTACATACATATAATTTCATATTTTAGATTGAGTTTCGATAAAAAACTTGAAAATTACATTATGTCCCATAAAATCATTTTGAAAATATCATTATGAAAATTTGAAAGATAATGAGATAATAATAAAAACAAAAATAGAAAATCAAATACTGAAAAAAAGGCAATTTATAAATTAAACATGATGTTTGCATACCAATATGTGTGTATAATGTATGACAAGCATTTAAAAAATATGTTTATATAAATGTTCATTTATTAAAGATACATCTATATGTGTTCATGTACACATATGCTTCAGACAAGGGAAAAAGCTTATAATTTTCATATAACTGAAATGTTTTCGTTTTCCTATACTAATGTAAAATATTCTCTAATCAACAGTTCATTTCATATTCTCTTTTATTGTTTTGTTGTTCCGTCATCATCGTACAAGTGAACATCAAGCAAGGATATATGTATGTGGTTATCCATACATTGTCTGTATAATGTACATCACACATATGCTGTACATATACTGTACATACACACAATGTACATACACCAATTACTGGAAAATTTTTTAATAAAACTTCTATCGACGAGGGAACATTAATATTATTTGTGGCATTCGGATGGGTGGTAATAATGGTTATGATTTCATCTTAATTAGGCTACATTCAAAGCAGTTATAAAGTTTGGAAAACATAACCGAAAAATTCGTTCTTGTTTTTTTTACTTTTCTATTCTTTATTCCCTCAGTGATTTATAAATATATACATACATATATACCTACAGATACATTTATCTCTAGATTTTGTAACGTACATATGTATATGTAAACGCATTTTCATTGGTATGTGCTAATGAACATTTATATAAAGTCGATAAAAATAAAACGCTTATCGTTTTATGAAGCATTTGGCAATGAATGAAAAATTTTTAAATTCTAGAATCAAAAAAAAAAAAGAATATAATAAATTGAAAATCAAATTTAATTTTTTATTTTTGTATTTTTTTGAATTTTATTTTTAATCCTCGTGATCCTATAATACACACGAAATTTTTAGAGAAAAAAATATACAGAAAAATAAGATAAATACAAAACAGTAGAATAAATGCCAATTTATATTTTTTTGTCAATGAATGTTGTTTTGTTTGTTTCTTTTTTTTTGTTTTTGTATCATTTTATCTAGATATGCATTTGAATAGTTTTTTCTTGTGGATTATAGATTTTTATTTGTCATCGAAATTGTCATAGAAAAAAACAACATAAAATAAAACTTGATTTGATAAAATTTTCAACACTCAATATAAAATAGTTTTCAATATGTAAATAAAACACATAATAAAATTCATATTTTTGATTTAAAAACCGTAATATGTATTTTAAAATCATGTACATGGACTATTGTGGTTTTATGGTAACTCAGGTAACCATTTCAAAATATTCGCATGTGTGATTATTTTAGGAAAAAAATTTCCATTGAATTACATACATACATGTATGTGTATATGAAATTTTAAATATGAATAAATCTTATAAAATCGGATTTTTCAATGAATTTTAAAAACGTGTTGTTTTTCTCCGTAAATACCATGACATGTAAATACATAAAGACTTTAAATTTAATTGAATTTATTTAACTTACAAAGAGCAATATTGATTTTTTTCATGTTATTATTAGTTTTTTTTTTTTTTTTAATTTGAATTAATAATTTTATTTTTTAGATGTATAAATAACATTAATGCTTATAGTATACTGTTTGTTAATTATGGTCATTAAATTTTACTGTCATCAAGATATGACATTAATTTTAATAATACCCTCTGAAAAATCATGTAATTTATCTGTATCATAGGTATACAATTTTTAGTTTCTGTTCAGGTATCTTAAATGAATACTTCATAATTTGTTTATTTTATTAATATCTTTTCTATAATAAAATTTACAAATGTGTGTATGAACGTACTTAATTAATTGTGGTAAAAATGTATGTATGTACACCTTTACAAGTAAGAATGTAAAATATAATTTGAATAGGTATATTTTTATGATTTTATGTATATTTAGGTACGTATCCTGTATTAAATTTTTGTTTTTGTATTATGAAAGAATTGAATTCAATTAATTATGAGTGATTTTACGAACGAAAAGTAATACATACATATTTGAAATACATATACATACATACGTATTTAAATATTTACTCATTATGCACAGTGTACACAAATTCGATTTACATGTAATATGCATATGTACATATATGTAGTACATAAACTATTCATACATACATACATATGTATGTACATAATATGTATATGTATGTTAACCAATTCTATCTAAATTTAAATAATTTTATAATATAGTTAATGTGATTATTGTTAGTGTTATTATTACTTTGATTTATTGAAAATGATAACAAACTACAATTCTCATTATATAATGTAAAAACATAAAATATAACATTTAATTTAATTGGTATGGACTGTATACCAATTAAATTAAATGATAGTTGGCAAATCTAAAATTTTCAAAATCAAGATTTTCACATCATTCATATAAAATGGGTATATTCTTTGATATTCAGAAAATCCTAAAATTATGGATTTTATAGCAGTCAAAATTTTCCTTTTTTACATTAGGGAAATATAACATAAAACTTAAAATATATTAGATTTCCAAATAATGGACTAGCACAATTTTTGAAATTAAAGGCTCAATTAATTCATTTATCAGAACTTCTAATAACAAAAATTATACTTTCTCTCAATTTTACTTGAAATCATTCCCTTGCTGCTGGCTGTTTTAAATTTAAAACAAATTTCTTCTACTTTTTTTATTAATTCAGGTTTTATAGAATGAAAATACATTTTACGAACAAATTTTCATTCAATTTCTTATTACGATTAATTATGAACTACACAATAGACAAACAATGTCATAATTAATTCCATATTCATTAATTCAAATTAATATTAATTTCATAAATATAAAATTAATACTTCTTGCTTCGTAACAAAAATTAAAGAAAAAGAAAAATTCAAAATTTCATAGCAAAGTGTAGAATTGTCAATTTTCATTTTAAAGCATTTAATTAAAATTTAATATTGTTATACGTGATACTTATGCTCACATACAATGCATACAAATTGTATGCACGTACATCTACTAAATTTATTAATTATATTTTATTACTTTTAAATGTTAGGCATATATAAGACTTATTATGTAAATATAGTAAATTTATAATGTATGTATTCATGTATGTATATACATATGTACATATATAACATTTTAAATAAATAGAAATTAAAATAGATGTGTACATAATTATACATACTTATATGTATATGTAAAGTAAGGTTAAGTATGATTATATGCAGAGCATACTTAATTTCTTTTGATACATTTATATTTATTATTAAAAAAAATATATAATAGAAATTCCGACAAAATATATGTATGTACATTCTATAATTAGAAATCAATATTATTTGAATATTATACTTTTGATTCTTATAAACGAATTTTTTTATGTTTTTGACATCAAATAATTGTAAATATAATTTTATTTATTTGTTCATTATAAATATGTATACGCAGGACATCAATTTATATGTTTGTGTCTTCATCTATATATATGAAATTTCATTAGAAGTAAATTTAATGATGATTTGATTATAATATGACAATACAATAATAATTATAATGACAAAATTAACTATAGGTAAAATATCATTATATGTTTGTTTATTTATTTGTACATTACAAATTAGTTACATATCAAGCATATATTATACATACATATCAAGGATATTAAAAAATTTTCAATACACAGTAACTGAGTTGTAATGTGTATAATTCATTGTAATAGGATAAATATCACAAGCAATAATTTTAATTCCAATTTATTGTCGTCATGTATGTATGTATATATAATTAAATTTCATTTTTAATGATTTGTTATTTCATATACAAAAATATAATATGAATAAATAATATAAACACATACATATATACAGATGTAGATATTTTCATATAAGTGTACAGTACATCATATAACTAAACAAATATTGTGTGGTTTTTCATTATGTACCATGCATAAAGTTTCAAACAATAAAGTATAAATAATTCATATAATTAAAAATTAGAATAAAAAGCCAAATAAACACATGTACATATGAATGTATTAATAATTATACACAATACATTCATGTATAATGTATATGTATAAGCCCTTATGTATGCGCACCGTATAATTGTATATTTACGTATCTTAATGACGAATATAAAATGTTGTGTGAAGTAAAATAGATACATATAAATTTATATACATACATATTGACTCTATACATACATATGTACATTTAGTAAAAAGTTTTCTGTATTTACTTTTGTACTACATAAATAAATAAAACATTAAAAATATTTTGTTCATATCATGTGTATATAAATTATAAATAAATTAATTAATTTTACGTGGTTGTGGTGAATGTTTTCATCATCAATTTACGTATTTTTTTGTTGTTATTATATTTTATTTTCATATTTTCTCTCTTTTCACTCAAAAAAAATGTTAAAATAGTACAACATATATTTGTACATGGTAAAATGTTTTTTTTTTTTTTAATTTTATTTTATTGTTTTTTTTAACGATTTTAATTGTTTAACATCAATTGATATAAATAAGTTTTGAATAAATTGTTTGATTTCAAGAAATTTGAGAATAATATTTAAATGAAAATCAATTTATTTTATAGTTCGTAGAATCAGAAATAATTTAAATTAATAACTTTTTGGTTTTAATTGAAAATACTAAAATTAACGTCTACTATAATAATTTTAGAGGACTTCGAAAATAAGTTCTCAGAAGGTCTTAGAAATATCAAAATTACGTTATTTCACTTTTAAAATCAACGAATATAATACGCATTATCAAATATCAAAAATACATTCTTTTTATTCTTACGCAATTTAAATTTAAGTACATTGTTATGTATTTTTTTTTCTTCATTTTTACATAATTTTCATTTGTTGACAAATTCATAATAAAAGCGATTTTATTTGAAAAATTTTATCCACAAAAAAAATAAATATAAAAAAAAAATAAAAAAATCTGTGTAAAAAGCAAAACAGAAAATTTTCTAAACATTATTTGCATGTTTAAATATGTTCATGTTGTAACTGTTTACTTTTCTGAAAAAAAAAAAAAAAAAAAATTTATGAAAAGGAAAATGAAATATTCAAAATTTGAATAGAATACACAAATAAACAAGCTTTTTTTTATATAATAAAGAAAAAAATAATAATATTGTAGATTCAATTTTCATATATTCATAAACAAATTTAGAAAAAAAAATTTGAAAATTTTTTTTCTTATTTTCTTTCCTCTTTTAGAATAATTTGAGAAAAAAAAATGAAATAATTTTGTTTTTCATAATTTATTTTTATTGTATATTGAAATGTAAATAATAATTAAATTTTGGAAAACATAAAAACAAAAACAAAAAAAAATAATAATAATTTTCTAAACACAAAAAGCCTTACATACATATAATTCAGGATTATAATAATAATATAAATTTGGTGGTTTTTTTAAAAAGTGTGGAAGAAAGAAGCGAAAAAGAAAAACAGGCAAAAAATTCAATAAAGTTCAAGATGTATACATTTTTTTTTTGTTTTGTTTTTTTTTCGTTAAAGCGTTTAATGCGAAACATGTATTTTACTCTAAAACAAAAAAAAAACAAAAAAAAAAATATAAATTTTTTCTTTATTTATATTTTTGAGCAATTTTCTTTTTCATGTGGTTGTGCAAGTATATACTATATATGCTTGGTTGTACATACCTACATTTTGTTATCACCATATTTTATTTTTTGAATGAATTTTAACAAAATTTTATAAACAAAAAAAAAAAAACGAAAAACTTTTATTTTATTATTTAAGCTCTGTTATATCTTTTATTTCATTTTTTTTTTCTCTTCTTTCTGTTAATATGTATATATTTTCACCTATACAAAATTTTCTTGTTCTTTTCATAATTTTCATTAGGTAGATTTAATAAATCTGATTCTGTTAAGCTAACACACGTGTATGTGTACTATATAACCAGTAAAGGTTTCACACAAAAATTTATTTTTATTTTTTATTTTGTTTCATTTTATTATGAAGTGAAAATATTATAAAATTATATTTTAAAATTTATTTTCAACTTTCATGTGTTTTCATTTTCATATTTGATTTTATTTTTATAATTTTTTTTCTTTTATCAGAAATTATTTATAAAAAACAAAAAAAAACAACTGATAATATTGTTTTCTGTTTAATTATTCAAAAAATGTTCTATAAATATTTTATTTTATATTTTTGTTTTTTAATTTTTTCCCCCGCTTTTTTTCTGATGTTTATTCACTTTTGTTTTTGTTTATTTAAACAGAACGTGAATCAAATTTTTATTATTTTTTTCTTGTTTGTTAATTTCTTTTTTTTGTCAATTTTTTGCTTTTTTCAAGTGTTTTTTTTTTTGTTTTTATTTTAATGGAGTCATTGTTATAATATTAACAAAGTTAAAATTTACAAGCAAAATTTAAAAACAATATAAAGAAAAAAAAGTAATAAATATTATATTCTGAATAATATTTAAATATTTTAATGTATCAATGTATATTTTACAAGTATCAACAAAATATTCATATTTACTTGCCTTTACATTTTGTGCCGTCCTTGGCTTTACCTAACACGATAGTGCGTATTTATGTATTTTTAGATTTTTGTTTTTAGAATTTTTTAACGTTTGTTTTTCATTTCTTGATTTTACTAGAATCGTATTTTTATTTATCTATCATTTCTTGAGAAAAAAATAAATTGTTGACCTTTTCATATCCTTATAATATAGGAAAAATACATGAGAGTCTGAAAAAAAATATTTCTGTAAACTGAAAAAATATATTTTACCATTTTAAGATCTCACATAATATAAAACTCATTACATATATTTGAATTTTAGTTTTCTTAGTTTTTTTCAATTATCCTTGAGTTTAAAATAATTTTTTTGAAGTGCTAATGAAGTTTCAATATATTTTCCCTTCTTTCCCCACACACATACACATGAATTCATTATTCTTAAAAACTCTTCTAAAAAAAAAAAATTAGAAGTTGAGAAAGAAAAAAAAGAAATGAAGAGTTATAGAAAAAACTTTTCATTTTCTTTGCTTTATTCTTTAATTTTTTGTTTCTATCTTTTTCAGATACTTCAATAAAACAAAAACAAACATTCGTGAAGAAAAGCAAAGAAAAAAAAAACATTTTCCAACCTGTACGTTATAATTTTAATTGAAGAAAAAAGTTTTTAATCATGAATTATGGGAAAATCTTAGCAAGTAATAGATGAAAACAACGAACAAAAAACAAAAATGTATGTATATAAAGAAAAGTAGTAAAAAAAAGGAAAAGAAAGTAAATTTTATCTTGGGATTTATGTAGACATGACTGATGCATGTGCTTGGCTAACACAACCAGACTTAAATAATGAAAGACATTAAAGGTGATGGAGAAAAATAAATTTGGTTGTTTATTTTTATTTCTTTTTGTTTTTTTGTTTTTCTTAACTGCTTATGTTCGTAGATAAATTTCAAATTTTCTCTTTATAATTATAATTTTGTGTTTTTAAGAACATCTTCATTTGTGGTAAAAATTATAAAACACAAAAAAAAAAAAACAAAATTAAAATACGTATTAAAAAAAAAAAACTTTTTTAAAATTATAAATCGTGATTTGTAAACTGAACAGATTTTCAACTTTTTAACAAAAATAGAAGAAAAACAAAAAAGAAATACCAACAACTATATATAGATAAATGTGAGATAATTTCCATGATAATAAAGAATTGAAAATTTAAATTATCATACAACCTGTACGTAACAGATAGAAGATATTCTTCAAATTATGCTATTAATAATGAAATTGTAAAATGTTGGTTTTTGTAATTTGTTTATGTATTCATGCATAATGAGAAATAGTGTAAAATTTTAAATTTATTCCATTTTCGTATTCAATTTTATTTTTTTAAATTTTTTATTTATAAGATAGCAAGAAGTTTAAGATATTATTTTTGTGAAATTAATATTTATATGTGTAGTAGAGAGACGAATTATACAAGATATAAATACAAGATAAATATTAAATTAATCTGTTTTTTAACAAAGTTTTATTTATTTTAACAGTACACAAATTTTAAGCTACTTTATTTGTTAATTAGCATAAGGAAAATCCATTAAAAATATATTTTATTTTTAAATTGAAAAATGTGAATTTTAAATTATCTTATACATGAACGTGTGAATGATTATCATAAATGAATTTTTAAATGCCTAAAATGTATAATCAGGGAGAAAAATTTTACATTTATTATATTTAAAAATTTTGAATTTTTGACAAAAAAAAAAAATTTATCATGTAATATTTTCCGGTTTACGTTGACAACAAAATATTTAATTTTTTAAATTTCACGATTAATTTTATTACTTTCATAACGTCTATAACATTGAAAAATATTTTTTTATACGATTCTATTTCCGTTCATTCATTAAAAAAGGATTCAATTCTGAATTTGAGGTTTACAAATGTACGACGTTCAAATAAAAAAAAAAAATAATAATAATAATTGAAAATTTTTAATACTTTTCATATTTTAGAAAAATTTCAAATTACATTTTAAATGATAGACAATCAATTGTTCATTAATAAATAAATTAATTAATTATTTATTATAAATAAAATTTCATTTCAATTATCATTAATTTTTAAATATATTAAAAATTGTTATTTCTATACATAAATTTAAAAAAAAAAATGCATTTTATTTAAGAAAATAAAAAATAATACCAATTACAAAAATTAACTATTCAATTGTAAATAATGAGGCTTTTAGTGAATTAATTTTATAAAATAGTTAAGTTCAAATTGTATCACTTAGTGACTGAATTTTATCCAAAATTCGACATTTTAACAATATGTATAATTTATATACGCATTATACATACTCGAATTTTATGTATGTATATTGTACAAAATTAAATTATTTTGTACACATAAAACACACATACATGCACATATAAATTTACGAATGAAAATTTCAATAATAGTACAATTTCAAAACAACAGTATAACATTAGATTAATAATTAAGTAGAATTTTCCTTGAATAAATTGAATTTATTCATTTAGTTACAATTAGATAATTAAGAGTTATCCTTGTAATTGGCCTAAATACTTATATTATTTACATACGTGTTCGTTACGCATTACGTAATGAAATAAAATAAAACGCAAAAAAAAGGCAACAGAATATAAGAATAAAGATTTAATCGTTATTCCAAATATGTACATAGATATGTATACGTTTTAATACAGATACGTACATTTTGAACAATATATTTTTCAACATTTTTATGCTGAAAAAACAACATATACAGACATTTTGAAAGTTATTATCATCATCGAAATCGATGTTATGTAAAATATGTAAATGTAAACTTTTTTTTTTTTTTTTTTATTACAAACAGTACATACAATTGTATTTGCATATGAAAACAAAAATATGTATATATAGTTGTTATTTGCACATGTAAAAGAGAAAATAGGCACAAAAAAAACATACAGAGTACTTAATATTATAGACAGAATTTTACCAGTTATTTCTAAAAGCATAAATCGTTTTTGACCATTTACATTAGTAAAATTAGTTAAAAGATGAATGATCCATTTGAATATACATTATACAATGATGTATTGACATATACATTGACATAATAAAAAAGTGGATATGTGTACGCCATTTTGCATTCACACTGCTATATCACATAAAGCTCATGTACATATATTTTACAGTGTATAAAAAAAAAAATCGAGATGATATGCACCATTAATCAGAAATTGTATTAATCGCATACACTTTGCGCATACATATACACATGAAAAATATACACAATCGAATTTAGATAACTACAAAAGTGACAGAATGAAAATGAATATCGAATTCAAAAGGATTTCAACTAGGATGACTAATTATACTCAACGACCGTATGTATGTACATAAATGAATGTACATAAGTATATATGTATTTTGTTGTACAGCTGATGTTTTTAAATATCATACGATTTATACATACAATCTCTATGTGTATATAATGAAAATCATCACAATAACGTTAAAGGACGAAAAAAGGCATGAAAATCAAATAGATAAAAGGAAAAAGAATTTGATAGTCAAAATTTATTGCTTTTTCATGAGAAATTTGTATGTATGGATATAAAACGTATAATAAACTCTGAAAAACAGAATTATTTTAGAAAATTCTGATTTTCATTCCCTGTCCAATCAGTCACAAGAAAATTGAAAAAAAAAAAAACAAAACACATACAGAAAGAAAAATACATAGAATGAATTATTAATAAATTTTTCATGTTACAAATATGCATACATGCATACACTTCAATTTTCAGTAACGAAAGTTTCAAATTTATTTTGACAAAAAAATTAACTAAAAATTTATTTCATAGTGAAAAAATATCAACAGAAAATTTTCAAATAAATGAATTTAGTATTTTGAATGCATATAATTTTTAAGTTTGTGTTTCCCGAATTCTTTTTTTTTTTTTTTTTTTTTTAAATCCAATTCATTTTAAGGACACAACTTTCAAGAAATAATGAAAAATTCACACCAAAATTACGGATATTCAAGAACATTTATTTTTTTTTTTTTTTGTTTTTGTTAAGTTTTATTTTTTTGACATTAAAACTGCAAACGAAGAAGTTCTGTTCTAGATTTTTCTACACGTTCTTTCTATTTGTTCGTCCTGAAAGTGTTTCAATTTATTTTCTTATTTATTTTCTCTCTTCTTGAAAATTTAATCATATTTAATTCTGTTTCTTTACATTTGTTTGTTATTTTTTTTTATTTTGTTTTTCTTTTTTCATTTTCCTTTAGGCAAATTTGAAAATTTAAAACTTAACTGATTATCATAAACAAAGCTTTTGTTTTATTACGATTAAATTTTTTTAATACATACATATGTACATATATATACATATGTATGTGTACAATACAATTTTACGTACATATGTATGTATGTTGTTTTAAACAAATTTAAACGTACAAATAAAAATGAAAAAAAATATATATAGTACATTAATGAAAATTATTTTTG
The DNA here is from genome assembly GCA_963971155.1 of Anthrax anthrax. Taxonomy (NCBI): domain Eukaryota; kingdom Metazoa; phylum Arthropoda; class Insecta; order Diptera; family Bombyliidae; genus Anthrax; species Anthrax anthrax. Next base: position 21,448,820 of record OZ020118.1, read on the forward strand.
ATAATGGTACAATGAAATTTTTAAATAATACATACGTACATGCATATATGTAATATATACACAATAACATCAAAACAAAAATTAGATGGTGAAGCAAAATAGAAAAAATGAAAATGTACATACACATAAACGTGTACATGGAAATGAAAGGAAGAAATCATCGAAGAAAAAAAAATTTATTACAAAACTATTTTTTATTTTTTTTTTTGGTTCCTTCTTTCTTTTTGTGTCGCATTTGTAGTGGAACATATATTTTATGTGCGGTAATTTTGAATAATTTTCTGCCAAGATTTCAAGAAAACTTATCATAAAATAAAGAAAAAATAAAAAATAAAAAGAATGAAAAAAAAATTAAAAGTTTTTCAGAAGAAAAAATAAATGTTTTTTTTTTTTAAACTAAAACATAACTCCTTGGATGTCTTTGCATGTTTAATGTAAGTATGTGTATGTTTTCGTTGTATAAAGTATATAAAGAAATGAAGATAGATCGCGTATTCATATACAGACATTAATACTACGTATATTTTTCATGAACAAAGCAAAAATATTAAGAAGGAAAAAAAAATCTGATTTTGACAAATTTGGCCACCCATTTCATGATTTACTACATTTTTCCTTTTACTCCATTCTTTGTTTTTTTTTTTTATTCTTATCACTTTCATATAGTGTTTCTTTTTTTTTACACATGCATACCATATACTTTTACGTGTTATCATTATTTCAAAATATACTAACTTTAAAAGTTTAAAAATAAAAATCGAAAATTATTATATAAATTTTCTTTTAGTTATCGCGTTTTTTTTACACATCACTTACGTATTTTTCATACAGTAAAAGAAAACGTATGGACCTATATATATGTATATATGTATGTATGTATGTATGTTATTGAAAGGCACATATAAAAACTGGTAAAATGTGTTAATAGAACTTGTATACATATATTATATGCATAACAGGGATAAGCAGTAAGAAATATTTGAGAGAAAAAAAATCAAAATAAAAATGAAAATATTGAAATGAAAAAGTTGTCTAACGACACAAAAATAAGAAATTTATGCGTTTTCATATTTGTTTTGTTTTTCTTTTTCAATTTTCTTGTATAATTCCTTCATTTACAGAATAATTTATTTGTACGTAAATGCTTGATATTTTTTTTCGACTTGACTCCTTTTGTTGTTTTTTACATTTCATTTAAATATTTGATTCAAGTTTAGTAAAAGGATTTATAAAAAAATGTACATACATATGTATATAGCAGCTGATCTTTAAACTTCTGATATGCTACAGGAGCAAATGTGAATTTTCATCATAATACATAACAAAATATGTGTATTCTTAGCACTCAATACTCGAATATTATTTACAATTTTAGTATATCAATGAAAATGTTAAATTCATGTTTTATGTTTTAATTTTTTTTTTTTTTTTTTTTTTTGAAAATTTTATTTAAATTACTTTTTAGTGATAACAAAAAGCAAAAAAAAAAAAAACAATTACACAATATATTAGCGTCATGCATGTTTATCTTTTCGATGGGTTTTCATTTTTTTTTTTTTTTTGTGTTGTTTTATTTATTTTCTCTTTTCTGCTCAATTTTATCTTATATTCTTCTTGTCCTATAACTTTTTTCCCTTTTGTTAACTTCTATTTACTATAATTTATGTATTTTCATGTATTTTGTACGTGAATGGTGTGCTTTTATATACATACTGTGTACATAATCATACATATGTGCATATGAATATATGGTATGAGTACATAAAATGTACACACTAACAATGAACTTTCATGCTTACAATCTGAGAAAAAAAATTCATACATATTTTCACATATAGTTAGTAAATAAATTTTATTTTTCGCCTTTTTTCCTTTTTTTTTTTTAATTTTTATTTATTTATATTTTTTCTTGGCATTTTAAATACCATATCCTTAAACATATTCAATATGGGAAGGAAATTCTTGTAGTTATGTATATGATGTTAATAATATATACATACATACGTCTGTTTGTTATGTATGGATGGCAGAAAATGATGGGATTGGTTTGGTATAGTATTAAATTTGATGGTGTGCAGACAGAAGAAATACGTGTACTTTTTTTAATGATGTTGTGAATAATAAGTGAATACATATACATATACGTATGTACATGAATTATGTATTATTATGTGCATACGTATCTCTGTATCGCAAGATATATGGTAATAATATACAATTTTGTGCTTTTATTTCTACGAAGCTGCTTAAAAAGTAAGAAATATATTTTACATCTTTCTTATTTCCATTTTCACTCCTTTTTTAATTTTCATGCAGAAAATGTTTTTTTCTAAAATAAATATTCTCGCTTTTTTTTTTCTTTGGTATACAGGGTGTCTTAAGTTTCAAAATGATTTTTGAAAGCACACACACATTTATGTATTTTATTTTTTATATACTTACATACATACACTCATCATTGTAGCTTATATAAAACATTGCAATAAATTTAGTTTTTCTTCATTACATGTGTGCACTGTGTGATCGAATGGATGCAAATACATGAAAAAAATGTGTATATACTAATAAGGAATTCAGACAAATATTTTCAAAAACTAAAATGTATGAGTATACATAGTTGTGTACATTGGACATACCAACAAACATAATCGTTTAGGGAATAAAATATTGTAAATAAATTTGACTGAAAAATATTTGATGCATACAAATAACCGCATGTATTTAAGTAACCATATATAAAAGGATATGTTGTTATGATGTAAAGCTATGTAACATTTATTTTCTATTTAAAAAATAAAATATAAATAAATAAAAAAATTATTATCGATCGTACACTCATTTTATGTAAAACATATAACATAATATTTCACTCTTTGATTTTCCAAAAGATATCATTAATCATTCACTTACAAGCATATGTACATACACATTCATGTTTTAATTTATTTTTAAAATTTTTATAAAAAAAAAAAAGACATAAAAAGGTATAAAATGAATAATGTGTACCAATGTGAAAATGATTTGTAATTTTTACATTAACGCGAAATAATGGTGTGAAAAATATATATATAAAAGAAAGAAAATTAAATGGAAAATATGTTAAATATTAAAATATTGAATATTCAATTCTTCGTAAAATTGAAAATATTAAAATAAAAAAAAAAACACATGTAATTTATTATATCAAAGGAATATATAAAAGAGCAATATTTCAAGTAATGAAAAATTTTTAAGATTATTTTATTATGTAGATCATAAAATATTATACATTAAAGTGCTTTTCTTAAGAAATAAAAATAATTATTTACACACGCCGTACTTACTTCTGTGAAAATCATTTTTCACATATATTTTATCATATTAAAAAAAAAAAAACACATGTTTAAGCTCATTTTTAACCTTTTTAAAGTACTAACAATTCATTATATTTTCAAATACATCTTTTTTCTTGGAACAAGGAAAATTTTAATTTCGATTTTCGTAGAATTTTGTATTTAATGTATTTTTAGCTAGCAAATTTAAATTAAGGTTATAAAAGTTAAAGAAATTTTTATTTTTTTATTTTCAAAAGATTTTGTTTTTTTTTTTTTTTTTGTATTTTAAATGAAAATGCTTATCACATAGATACATACATATTGTTGTTGTTTGAAGTGAGGGAAAGAGTAAGGCCCTCTGAGCACTCAGACAAAATTGTCCATTGTACTTGATGTGTTACATAATATAACTATAACAAAATAAAGTCAACATAAAATTCAAATCTCATGGCAAGTAAATTTTGTAACATATTTTCATATAAATAATGTATTTATTAAAAATAATATTCAACTTTTAAATACATTCATCATTTCATATAAGAATAGATGACATATACGGAAAATAATAAAAGCAATATATTTTGATACTGATATATTTGTGTTCTTTTTACAAGTATCTTTTTTTCCTCTTAAGTAAACAGAGACATGTACAAATATACATTATTTATATATATGTATATATATTTATGTACATATTTTTTATACAGATACACTATATGTAAAAATATCTTAATATTAAAAATTATAAAATGTTACTTTGTAAATACAAATTTTTCTCTATTGCGATTTGTTAAAATCAAAAACACGTTGTATGTACTTTTATAAAAGTAAACTTTTCAAAGGTAAAAATATAATAGAAAAAAAAAAAAAACATGAAAATAAAATATGTGTATACATATACATATATGTATGAGTAAAAAAAATTTGACGCTTAAAGTTATTGTAAATGTTAGAAAATATATTACCTTATTGTGTATGATACATGGTTTTCATAAAATAAAAAGTGAAAAATAAAATCAATGCACGTACATATGTACATATGTATGTATGTATATATAAACAAAATACATATATGTCCTAAAAAGCAACAAAGATAAAAAAATATATATATAAAGATAATGAAAATAAATATAAACTTTTTATAAAAATAAACGAAAAATGATAAAAAAAAAATAGGAAAAATCAACTTTATTCTGTTGTTGTATTTTTGTCAAAAAAAAAAAAAAAACAATGATCTGTATACAAAATGTACGTAAATGTATGTATGTTTTTGTATGAAGATTTTCTAGTAAAAAGTATAAATAAAATAACAAAACTTGTGTACAGAAAAAAAAAAAAAGAAAAAATTTCAGGCTTAAAAGAGTACACAAATCTATATGCATGTATGTATGTAGATGTATGTATTTAATAATACAAAAGGAAAATTGTACATACATACATATGTATATATACACTAAATAAGATACATACATTTTATTCGCATATGGTATATACATAAGAATAAAAATAATATATAAAATAAACAAAAAATAGTAAAAGGAAATATCCTACAAAAATAAGCACTAAGAGCATATTTGTATATATTTGTATTTTCAATTTTGTATTCTTCTATAATATGTATATGAAAATGTACATAAAAAATATGTACTTATATGGATACATAAATTTTTTACATTTTTATTTCTTGTTTGATTAGTGTTTTTTTTTTTTACTAGTTTGTTTTCCTCTTTCGTTTTTTCAAAACAAGAAAAAAAAATATATTAAAATTTTCTGTTGTAAATTCTATGTAGATATACATTATCATTATATCATACGTAACATGTAAGTATATAGAATTGATTAAAAATCCTAGATTTGGTGTTTTATTTTTTTATTTAAAATGTATGAGTACATACATTTAAATATATGTACATGCATACAGTTACATACGTCCAATTTAATGATGTATTTTAGCTTAAAAATAGAAGTGAATATACTGTACATATGTATAACGTCTATATTATACGGTTACAGAAGTTGTTTTATTTATACATGTTTCGTTTATTGTACACTTATATTTTGTATCTTATCGATATTACATACATGTACATGATTGTGGTAATATAATAAAAAGCGTATAGATTTGTTGTGAAAAGAGTTTGAATTGATTGAAAAATTCTATTTCACTTACAAGAAATTTTACTAAATAAAAAGTAGAAGAAGAAAAACAGAAATCATTATACACACAAACCATATGTACCTATATGTACGTTACATATATGTACATATGTGATGCAAAATTTCTTATTTATGCTATTATATGTAGAAAATCTGTAATACTCGTATATACATGTTTTATATCTTTTATAAATTGCAATTCATGATATGTATATTAATAAAAAGCAAAAACAAAATTTATAAATTATTGAACATATTTTAAATAAAATTTTTAGAATGAATATATTTTAATTTGTTATATGAAAGTATGAATTGACGGATAATGTATTATTACAGAAAAATAATATAGCTATATAATCAAAAGAATAAATGTAGCAAAAAAATATGAAAAATGAAATCTGAAAAATATTTTCTTTTTAAATACAAAACATAGTGGATAGTATATACATATGTATGTACATAGAAAATTGTCTGTCTGTAATGTGTAATGGTCGTGTAATTTTTTTATAAAACAAAAAATTATAACATGAAATAAACTATCAAATAAAAAGCAAAATTATTTCATTTTTCAAAAAACAAAAACAAATAATAATAAGAAAATAAAAATGAAAAGTAAATGAAAAATTATTTTATTTCTTATTGCGGAAAACTATTCTAATGTTTCATGCACACATATAAGATCAGTTGTAGTTAACATTGAAGTTATATTATATGTACATACATATATCATACATATACACATATCGTTGCAAAAGATATGAAATTTTTATATGCACACAGATGTAAAAATTGTATAAAAGTGTTCATATTATAAATATTGTACATGTTTAAAAGTATAACTAAACAAAGTCAACGTACATATATTCATTAAAGCATGTTTTGTGCATACAAGTGTATAAGTAAACATGAATGTATATACGGTAACAAATTTTAAATAATACATTGCATATCATAGCCAATATAACGCCAAAATAAAATTTAAAAAATAAAACAAAAACGTACATACATATACTCATATTATATGAAATTGTATAAAGAATACTTAACATGTACGGCTGTACACATACAATGATACAATTGTATACAATTTAATATTTACTTTTATTTTTACAATACATATTTTGCAAATATTTTTCTTATTTTTCAACAATATTTCCTTTTTTTTCATATGTGTTCTTCAATGGTTTTTAGTGAATGTGTACAAGTTTTGTTATACCACATATTTTTGAATTTTTTTTTTTTTCAAAAATTTTATTTTTTATTTTTATTTTTCATTTTTAAAATTTATGTTTATTTTATATTTCATATTTCTATGGATGTTCAACCGTATGTATTATTTATCAAATATATACATAAACCTTTTGTCTTTATGATTGTGTTTTGTTTAAGGAAGTTTTCAATATCCATCTGTACATGCATGTGTATACCATACTTTCTGGTTATACTATTACTATTTTTTGTCTTGTATCCTGCAGTGCATTATTTATATGCTTTCCCATAAACATGAATAGAAAACTTCATGTGAATATATTTTCGTTTAAACAAATTCTCTTTCTTATATACATACATATGTATGTATAACAAACATTAAAATACAGCGTGTATTATATAATTGAGGTTATTTTACTTTATTTAATACATATTATTATTTACATTGAATAAATAATTTAAAATTAACAAATGAACACATACTTGTAAATTGTTAATAATTTTCTTAAAAATTTTCTTAAATAAATTTTCATATTTTCATTATTCATTGTATGTTAAAAGAAAATTTTAAAAGGACAAAAAATCCAAAAAATTCAAAAATAACTGAAAATCTAGACAAATGTAAAAAATTATGAAATAATCTAGAATGTTAGATAAGAAAAAGCAGGAAAAATTGAATACATTATAATTGCAAAATGGCAATTTACAATGAAAATCATTCTAATTATATGCTACTTATCAACAGTCAAGTGGAGAATCTTTTTTTTTCTTTTTTTATTTCGTAAAATACTGAATATCAAGTATAGAAAACAAAAACTAAAAATCATGATCAATTTTTTATCTAACAAAAAAAAAAAAAAAGAAATATACAAAAGCTATTAACCTAATATTCAAATAAGTACCAAAAAAAAAAAAAATTTACATTTATAAAAGTTTATTCTCTGCAAAATGCAAATCAAAATCTTATCGATTTAAAACGTTTTCAGTTTATGGCAAAATAATTTCATTTAAATCGTGGTACAATAAGAATGTGACCCATTTTTTTTTTTGTCTATTTTGTTTTTTTTTTTTTATTGTTTCAATAGTTTTAATTCCTAAGTTGATATAATTTTATTTTGTTAAAATTGTTGAAAAGCTATTAAAACATTTCAAAAAGTTTTATACACTTTAACACTTATATTCACTTAATTTAATATGCTTTATACATATAGATTTATTTATTTTTATTATTATTTTTTTTTACTTTTTACTGTTATCATAAAAATTTTCAATTTTATATTTATTTTATTTAATCTACTGAAACTTTTTTTAAACAATCGCTAAGGATTAAAATTCATCTAAATAAATAATGTATTGATGAAATTTACAATGAAATCTTACTGTATCTTAATAAATAGAAAAAATTGAAAAATTCTTTGCAAAAAAGTTGAAATTTAATAAATTTGATTTTCCAGAATTAAGTTGATCCTTACTCAGTATATGTCTATATTTTACATATTTCCATCTAAATCATCTTTTATTTGTATTTTATTGTTATTAAATCCGTTCAAATTTTGTTTAAAAAAAAATATGAACACTTTACATGAAAAATACATATTATAAAATTTTGTTCATGTTTAAAAACAAACTTTGAAAGCGTATTTAAATATTTTTCAACTCAGCTATAATTTTATATAAAAATCAAGAAAAACAAAAATGTAGTAAAAATTCAATTTCATTCAAAAATTCTATTGATGAAAAATTTTTATAGAAAATTCATTTTCCTTGAAATATAAAAAAAATAGTATTTGATCATCTTTCAATTTTTAGTTTATTGCATTTTTTTTCCTCTTTTTTTTATAATTTTTCTCTTATAGAAAATAAATCAATCGAATACCTGTTATAATCATATTTAAAATGTATTCATTTTTTTTTTATCTCTGAATTTTTTGCATAATACGAACTCACATTAATACATTATAATCAAAACAAGAAGAAAAACAGAAATTTTCTCAATTTTCAATTTAGGTCAGCATAAAAAGAATATTAAACAAAAATAAAATCAAATCAAATAAATAAAACATGAACGATAGTGATGAAATATAAAAATCTGTACATTATCCAATGAGCTGTATACGTGTATATATGCAATTTTATTACATGCATACAAAACACACACATACACACATTGTAGATAACCTCAAGGGAAAAATCATTTTATGCAGTAAATATAGACTGTTACAGAGTTAATATGAAATTCATACAAAATTGAAACTTCATTTCATTTTGTTTTTCATTTTCTTCATTTACGTTCCACGTTTTTTTTTTTTTATTTGTATTTTTAAAAACGTTCAAGGATATTTCAAAAACCATACAGAATCCTTTCACATCAACTTAATGTACATATATATACGTATGTACATATGTACAGAGATAACCAACAGATCAGAACTGAACTTTTTTTTTCGCTATTATTTTTTATTTTTTATTCGATTCATTTTAGTCTGTTTTTTGTTTTTGTTGTTTTTTTTTTAATTTTTCGTTTTCTTTTTTTCGAGTACAAGGTCGTCATCGAATAAACGATTACATCGTTTTCGTTCAATTTAAAAATGATATAATATCTATACATATCATATCTATATCAACTATAGAATGAAAATATAGAGAAGTAAATGCTTGGATATACACAAAAAAACAAAAAGTGAAAAAAAAAAATTGAATAAAAGAAAATAAAAAATGAAAATAAAAAAAAAACATGCACACAAATTATGAAAACAATGAAAAAATGTATTCAGGAAATACTCATGTCAATTTAAAGAAAGATTCATCCATATAACGTGAGTGAACATTTTCTTGCTCTATATTACTCAAATAGTGTGTGTGCAGAAAAAAAACCAGTAAAATAAAATGAAAATAAAATAAATACATAAAACAAAAAATCATCTACTAAAAAAGTAATTTTAGATAAAAAATTTATCATTTGTATGCTCAGCGTAACATTAGAAAAACGATATTCGAATTATATACGTATTATGTATGTCTGTCTGTATATATCTGTTCAATATATAGTAAACATGTACATACATATATGCTAGATTGTACATACACTTGCAAAATTAAACAAAAAATAAATAAAATAAAAAATTGGAAAAACCAAAAAAGATAAAGAAAAGTTGTTTAATATTACACAACAGAAAATTGCAATAAAATATATGTGTATATATACATGTGTATATAAATGCATATAAACGCCGTAAAATATGCATTTATTATACGTGTTTATATAAGAAATATAAGACACATAAGTGATTGTACAGACGTGTGTACATTTTCACATAGAAATAGAAAATTTCAACTATCATGCAATAAAATGACAAGTATAAGATGGGACAACAAAGAGAAAAATAAAAAACAAAATATTAAATTCGAATGAGCACATATACTATATGTACAACAGAATATAAACATACATATTGTATAATGGTGTATGTTTTCAAATATATAACTAGAACATGTATACACGATATAAAAGAAAAAATTGAAGACAAAAAATGTGTGTAATGTGATTTTTGCTTGAAAATGATAATATTGTATGATATGGGATTAAATTCAAAATAAGAGATGTGAAGTTCAATTATATGTGAATTTTATATGTATGGTTTTTTCTATACAGATGTAAAGACTTTCATAAAATAATGTGAAAAGAAGATTCTATAAAATATAAATAGAATGAATAAAAGTAAAAGAATACGTTTCAGGATTTAAAAAACAAAACACAAATTAAAAACAAAAGTAAAAACTGAAAATGGAAAAACTAAAAAATGGAAGGAAAAAACAAATAAAAAAAGAAAATAAATTCCCATTCTTTCATTTACTAGAAAATTTTTACAACACAGAAAATGCCAAGATAAAAAGAAAATACTTCATATGTACACATATTTAACGGTCAACAAAATGTGTTTTTCTTCTTCCACATTTATTTTCACTCTCATTTTTTTTTAAATATTTTTTCTTATACTAATACAAATAATGGACACACATACGTATACATACATGTTACATGAATTTTATTTTACATTTCCTTCCTTTTTTATAGGGTGTATATACACATATGTACATGGAAATCTGCGAAAGCATCTGTGGGATGCTTTTGCTCTACTATTATTTAAATTGTGACACGCACACTATATCTTATTCATACATATTTTGTTTTTCATTTTGTGTAATTTTCCTGAAAATTTGTACACTCTCATTTAATAAATGTACGTATAAACATGTATGGATACGCCGACAATTCATTTTTTTTTCTTATTATATTTTTTTGTTTTTCCCTTAAGAGCCACTTTAGCATTTTATTAAAAGGATTGAAAAGAAGAGGATAATAGAGATTTTGCATTTTATATGCTGTTGAAAATTTTTGTTTTTTTTTTATTTGTTTTTTAACTCTATGCTTTTCTTAATTTTATTCTCATTCTCTTTTTCTTTTCAAGTATTTTCTTCGTTTCGAATAGTTTCATGTAATATTATCCTTATATGCACGTATATAAGTGTATGTTGTTTAGTATTTCTCTCTTTCACCTTTCCTTTTTGTACATTTTAATACTTTTTTTTTATTTTTCTGCCTTATTTTATACTTCATTTTTCCCTCGATTAATGGTGAGAACGTCTGTAATTTTTCCTTGTTTTTTTTCTTTTGTTTTGTTTTTGTTCCATAGCATTTTTATTATATTTTCTTTTTTCTTTTTTTTTGTCATTTCATTTTTTTTTTTTAATATTTTCTTAATGGTCGGTTAAAATAAAATTTTAATATTGCTTTTTAACTTGTGTGCACATTTTATGTACATTTATATACACGTATTCATTTCATTTCAGGATGTATACTATAAAATGGTATATATACATATGTACATACACATATGTAAGTACGTATGTCGTATAATAAATAATGTTCGCCAAAAAATAAAAATAAAAATTGTACACTTTTTTTTTTATTATGAAATTCTGATGGGAAATAAAAAAATCATTCTTCTTTCTAAGCTCTAAGCTTTTTTTTCATTTGCCGTGTTATCCAGTTTAAAGGGTCATTGAATATAAGTTTTATAGTTATTATGATGGTGTAAAAGAAAATTCTTCTATAATACACCGAGTGTGTAGTATATACGATAGTACTTGTGTGTATTTATACACTTCATAAATGTGTATACATGACACTATGTACATACTCGTATATATATATATGTATACTCGATTCATTCAAAAAAGGAGGAAGAGATTTATAAATTTTTTTTTTTCAAATTGGTATGGTATAACACCATACAACCTAAAAGTTATAAAAATAATATGTATATATGTATGCGTTTAGAAGAACACGTATTCATATATTTTATGTATTTACGTATACATACATGATTAAAAAGGATAAAAATGGGGTACACATCATATAATAATTTTATTTTAAAGGCAATTTGAATATGACGTTACGTATACATTATAAATTTTACGATGCATCATAAGAACATATTATTTTAACAAAAACATTTTAGATAATGTAAAAATTTGGATATTATTTTTGTTGTTATTATCGTGTAAAAATAAAACATAATAAATATATAAAAGGGGCCTGTATACACATACGATGTTCATGTATTACAATTTCAATAAATTTTGTTTTTTTTTTTTCTTGTAATAATTTTTTTTTTTTTTTTTATAAAATTTTCATAATAATTCGTATATTTTAGCAAATTGAATTCATTAAAATTTAATTAATGTTATGTGTAATAAGAATAAAAGCAAAAAAATACGTGTACACTTTACGAGGGAAAATTTTTAACTTATTACAAAATAAAAAATTTCATTATGTAATTAAAACTTTCATTTTTGATTTTATTTTAACAGTTCATTTATAATCTAAAATATTCATTGAATTGTATAAGTACATAAGAAAAAGGTAACAAAAATATTTTCTTCAAAAACATACGATTTTTTATTTTTTATTCGATGTACTTAGTAATATTAGAAGCTATTTAATTTAACAATAAATATTATCAGTTTAATATTTTATTACTGAATTTAATTTTGTTTTTCTTTTTTTCTTCAATTAGAATTAAATTGCATGAGTTTCAAGTATAAAGTAAATAATATAAAAAGAATTCTATTATATTAAAGAAAGGTTTCCTATTGACTAAAATCCTTAAATATTTAACAATTGACTTATGGTGTCCTTGCTCAGAAGTTTGTGTGCATGTATGTATGTACAGTATTTTTCGATATTACTTTAAATTTTTGTTTTTTTTTTAAATCTAAATATTTTTTAATGATATAAATACTAAGAATTAAAAACAAAAAGAAAAAAAAAAGAAAATTATTTGCTATGTACTTATGAGAAATTTTGTGATCCAATAAACATTGTTAATTCTGAAAAATTAAATTAAAAATAAAAATTTTCAAATACTTGAAATTTTACTAAAAACATTCTAAAGATGATTTTTTGCTTTTGAATTTAATTTAATTTATTTAATTAAAAAAAGTTGAATTCATAACTTAAATATGTGTAGTTTATGTTTTTATCCAATTAAAGGATAATTGTGAAATTCTTATTACCAGTTTTTTTGAAAATATTTCTTTTTAATTAAAACGAATTTTATTAATTCAAAAATGTTATTTAAAGCATTCAAATTAAGAGACTAAATCTACAATATATGAGATAAAAAGAAATAAAAATGTAATTACATTGAAAAAATTGCATACTACATAACATTATCATTACCATTATTATTATTATTATTTTTTTTTTTTGTAGAAAAAAAACGAAATTGTGGAAAAAAAATTCATCAATAGATAAAAATGTGATATTCTATTCAAAGTTTTAATACTTTTTACGACAGAACACGTATGAAAAACATTATTACCATCAGCACATAAAAGTTTTCCACATAACTACTTGTATGGTTACATTTTGTTCTTTTTTTTTTTCATAATACAATTTTTACGTGTTGAGAAAAAAAAATAGAATAAAATTTTTTATTATACAAAATACACCATACATAAAAGATGTACGTATATGTATGAATGTACGTATATACATACATATGCGTATGTCAGCTTTGTACAGTGGCATATAAATAATTGAATGCATACTATATATGTACATTTAGATATATGGTGCTCTTACATGCATGTACACTTTTAAAGAATTACCTAAATACAAAGCTGGATATTTTATCCTTTTTAATAGTATGTAATCCTTTAGTTGATATTTTTGTTGCTAGTAATATACTGTTGTGATGTCATTATTATTAGCTGCCTGTATTAAATTTGAAGACAAAATAACGAAAAAGACAAAAAAAAAATGAAAATCATCCCCTCATTGCTGTACACATTATTCACTTTTTTGTTTTTTTTTTTTTTTTGTTTTGTTTTATTACCACTTTTTGTTAAAACACTTTATATGTTAGAATGCACAACACAAAAACACCTACACTTCTATTTTTTTCTAATTTATTTTTATATTTTATTATATTATTTTTGTTTTTTTGTTTTTTATTTCTTCTTTTATTTCCAATGTAATTTTTTTAACCGCACTAACAATTTAACATTAAATTATATATGCATTTGTACACAGACACATTCAAGTATGCACGTATAAATATTTACACATTTATGTATTATAGTTACACATATTTTATACTTATAACAGACATATACGTAAATGCGATTTTCTTTTATCAGTGATAAAACTTTTTATTTTTTTTGCTTTTTCTTTTTATCTTTTTAAAAATGTAAAAAAATAAATTTAAAAAAAATTGCAACGATATTATATTTCACTAGTGTTTTTTTTTTTTTTTATAGACTTCCTGTTTAATACGATTTATATGTACAGAATAAAGAAAAAACAGAAATAAACAAAATTCGTTGAACGTACATTTATACACTATGATGTACATATATGTGCGGATGATACGTGTATGAGCGTACGTGGATGATACGTGATGTAAAGTTTTCTTTTAGTTGTTTTTTTTTTTCTGTTAATTTTGCTTTTTCTCCCCTTTTCAAATTTATTTTTAGTTTTAAAATGCGAAATGAATGAAATATATATAAATTTCTTTTTTATTATATTATAGCTATTTATTTTATCTATTATGCACTTTAGAATGTGTGTAATATGTTCTATTTTTTAATAGCATTTTTATCCATTATCTATTTCATTATATATATTGTTGCTGTGATATAAAATGAAAAAAAAACAAAAAAAAACAAACAAAAAAACAAAAGAATTATAAAATTAAAGTTTTGATGCATTACATTTGAAAAAAATAATAATAACGAATAAGTCAGTTTGAAAATAAAAAAAGAAAACAAAAACAAATATTAATTAATTTTTTATCCTTTCATTTTTTTATACATTTTACTTGAAAATTCATAAATCCATTCATAAAACAAAAAAGAAACAAAGAAAGAAAACAAAATTGTTTTTCGACCTTATGATTTTTGTATTTTTTATTTTTATGACTTTAGTATATACATATGATATAATATACTATATGTATATACATACATATAACATGGTATAACTATACTATCATCATTCATATTATTTGAATTTTCCTTTTTTTTTTATCATTAAAATTTTTCAACTAATAATAATGAAAGGAACATTTTTCTTTATTCATCCCTTTTTTTAATTGCTTTTTTTCTGGATTACTTTATTTATTTATTTATTCATTATTTCAAGTTTATAAATTATTGCTATTCTATATATATACTTTTTTTTCTTTTTTTAATTTGAAATTCATTTAAACTTTCATTTTATTTCTACTTTCAAAACAAATTTGAAAAAAAAAAGGAAAATTAGGCCTAAAAACCAAAAATATGAACGAACTAGTTTTTACGTAAAAATAAAAGAAAATTAAAAAAAAAAATTATTTGGATTTTTTTCTCTTTTTCCATTTTAATTTATTTCAAAAATTAGGCAATTTCAAAATTTGACTGAAAACATCCAATATACCTAAAATTACATATAATAATTCAATAAAATAAATAGGGTACATACTTATGCACATATGAAGCGTTACATAAGTAAATAAAATAAATAAAAATATGGTTTTAATGAAAGTGAACAAAAAAATACTTTTTTTTTTAAATAAAAAGTAAATCAAATTTTATTTTTTATAAAAGATTATTTTTTAATATTCATGTATGTAACAGATACTCGCACACAATATGCATTTTGGTCTATACAACCGTCGTTTTTTTTTTTAAATTTCAATTCTATTTCAATTAAATTTTATACATATCCATATACCAATTTGCATATTTTTTTTTTATATAGACAAATTATTTTTATATTTTCCCTTATTGTGTATATCCTACCTGTATATGTAGGCATATACGCATGTAAAAGTTTTAATAACAACTTTTTTTTTTTTAATTCATTTATTTGTTTTATTTTTAATTTTTTTTTTTTTTGTATGTGTAAAAAATGTGTATACACGTATGTGTATGTAAATTTTCTAGCAATTTTAATCAACATTAAATTACACTTGATAGCAATAATTCTAAGTTAATTACGTAATCCATTTAACAAAGGCACAAAAAAAAGATAAAAATAAAAACAAAATGAAAAATAAAGCTAAAGCTAAAAAGGGAAAAAAGCGCAACCATAAAAAAGGGATAGCGATGAGTATCATTATTTTCGTGTGCTGTATATGTGTGTACGTGTTTTAATATAATTTAGGGAGGTATAATTCTGTATGTATTGTTTTAAATATGTGTAAGTTTGAAATTTCCGTGTGTATGTGATACATGAAATCACATCTCCATGTGATTCTTCAAATCTGGAATCGTGAATAATATGTATGTACACATGTACATATGGGTATTCATAATATGACATGTATGTATAGGGATATTTCAGGTTATACTTACATCACTAAAATTTTTGTTCATGAGCTACTTACTAACTAAATATTTTTTATTTTAAAAGTTATTCCTTAAAATTTCTCTCTAATAAATTTTCACACTTTTTTAATTATAATTTTCATTTACCTACACAAGCATACAAAAGAAAATTCATTAAAATTCTCTAATCTCTCTTGTTTTTATTTCAAAATCTTTCAAAATTTCCCGTGTAATGTGAAAATGTACTGATAAATTTTTTTTTATTTTTTTATTTAATATCATTTTCATCGTTATGTATTAGCTTCATTTGTTTCAGAGATAATTTTGTTTTTCTTTTTTTCTAAGTTCTCAATTTTCTTCTTATAAAAATTTTGTCACAGAATTCAAACACATACATACATGAAAATGCATCACAATCTCATCATAATCAATTTCTTTTCGGAGAAAATTGACGCGTTTTATATAATCATTACATATAGTACCTATACAATTTAATTTTCATGTACATACATATGTATATATTTACAAATACTTTTTGTGACTTTTATACTCTCTTATACAGATTTATTTCATTTACAGAGAAACAAAAACAAAAACACATTACGTATTTATGTCTTTAATAAAATCAATTCATGTATTACACTCTATACTATCCTATGCATATTGTTATAAACACAAATAAATTTCATAATATACAATATTATATATACACAATCATGTACCAATACACATACACAATACTCCGGTTAATGGTAATACATTTTTTTTAATAAAAAAATAAATAAATAAATAAAATGAAAAGAAAAATTTAAAAATTTATCAAAATAACAGAAATTTTCAACTTTAATTGTATGTATCTTATAATTCATTTTTTTATAAAAAATATTTATTAATTTCTTTTCAATTTATAGACATAATAATTTTAAAAAAAGGAAAAACTAAAATAAACGTTTTTAGGATTTTAATGAATTATTTAAATATATACATAAGTACATAAATAAAAAATAGAAAAATAAAAAATTTTCATTAACTTTAAATGGTGGCCTAATAAAAATGTGTATACAGTATAAAAGCAATTAAATGTGGTATAAGATAAAACAATATAAAAAACAAACAAAATATAACAAAATATATACTAAATATATAGATTTTTTTTTATTACACAACACTGTACTATTATACTTGTATATACATATATTTCCTATATGAAGTATTTACGGTTATTTAGATGAACATCCTTTTCACTTGTACTACATACCTATATATACTCGTATGTATGTATAAATATGTCATGTACGTACATAATATACAATTCATTCACTTAACAATGGAATATCTATACATTGTACTGATTTTTACATTACATTAGAACTCAATTTTTATTAACGTACACTGTATTAGATGATAAAATGATGTTAAGTTTTTGTATAAAATAGATTGATGATGCTTTAACTTTAAAGACCTCCAAAACGATATTTTTATATCCCCGTAAAATTGGTTACCGTAAAATTCATCTTGTTTTTGCCTTCGGTTTTGATTTCTTTATTTTATTTATTCATTTTTTTTTTTTGTAACTAAATAAAAATTTGAACACAAAGATTTATTTATTTATTTTTTTCGACTATATTTTGTTTATAACGATAATTTCAAATATATGATGAAAAAGCTGAACATTTAGATTCTAAAAGCAAATTTCTTTTTTTTTATAGTTTAAATTTAAAATTTTGCACAATTTTTATTTTATTTTATTTTTTTTTTTTTAATTAAAATTTCTTTGTTTATTTTATAACCGGGAAAAGCAAAAGCGAATATAAAGAGTTTCAAAACGATAAATACAACTTAAAGAAAAAAAATATCGCGTATCTTTATAGATTTACTTGCACTGTTTTTCGTAAGAAATAAATTCAATAATAAATAAATATAAATTTTTTTAAAAATTTTAAATTAATTCAAAAATTTAAATTTTGTTCGAAAGTTTCTTCTTGTCACAAAAATTTTTCATTATCACAAAAAAAAATTAATTAAATTTCTTTTTTTTTTCAGTTATTTCAATTGAAATTTCGATTTAATTTTCATTCTTATTCATATTTTTTTAAATTTTTTAAATGCTCATTCATATAAAAAAAAAGAAAAACCAAATCAAAATCTGTGTATTAATTATCCTTTTCCCTGTGAACTCTATTCTATTTCTTGTACACTACTATTGTTTGCATACAAAAAAATTTTGCTGACTACTGATATTCTAGTTGACTAACATTTGAATTGATGGTTTATTTGGTTTATTCGTCAGATAAAATTTTTCTCTTATATTTAATTATTAGAATATATATATATCCTTTTGTTAATGTATTTTTATAATATTTGTAATAAAAAAGACTGTATACTTCTTATTCAGACATATGTAGCTATTTTAAAATATCAGCAAAATTTTTGAGAAATTATGTATTTGTATTCCTTGTGTGTATTTTTTTTTTTTTAAATATGAGAAAAATCGTAGAAGAGTTTTATGAAAATGCATTCTAAACTCACATAAAATTTCAATTACAAATTACATGAAAAATTCGATGCTGAAAAAAAAAAATAAAGTTAATCAAAATATCATCCTTTGATAAATTTTTGAATATAAAAATCATTTTAACTATATAAAATAAAAAATATCATAGTAACACAATGATTAAAATGTAGTCTATTACCAAAACTATTTATCCAAAATATTTACACACATAAATAGCATCTTTAAAATATTTTTAAAAAAAATTTTCCAAAAACGAGTAATTTTCATAACACACTAGTAGAATAAAATAAAATCATTAAATATTTCATATTTTCATGACGATTTTGAGTGTTCAAATAGTTTTTCTGAGACTTTTCCATATCCTTACAGAATATATTGAGATAAAAATCGAAAAAGAGAAATATGTTATATACGAATACGAGAAGCATAAAATTGGGAAGTAATCGGGAATTTTCCTATGTGTGGTGAGAATTACAAAAATTATAAGAAGCTAAAATTTAATAAAAAAAAAAAAAAAACGTTTTCGTTTAGTTTCTATCAAATACAATGCTGAATAAATAACATATAATTCAATGTCAGATGAAATTTATACGCAAACTCAACGCAATATACGTTATGGGAAAGTTATATATATTTTTGATTTTATGAAATACTACTAAAAAAATCTGTAAAATTTATATACACATTTATGAAAATTTATAAAAGATAAAGAAAAACAAATGTATATACATAACTCATTACATGACTAGAAAATTGTTATGTGGAATCTGAAATTGAAATTATAAGGATGAGAGAATTATTAAGATCACTTTAGATAGATTTTCTTTAAAAATCGAAATATTGTTTGTTTTGGAAAATTTCTTAAGAAAACAATACTTAAAGTCTCATTAATAATAATAAAAATAATTTTTATAATTTTTTTTTAGAAAAAAAATATGCTTTTATTTTATTTCTTAATACCTTAATATAAGTAAATATTATAAATTACAATAATTAAGTTTCTCAGAATCAGAATGAACCGTAATATGAACAAAAAAAGAAGTTAATCGAAAAATTGTAAATTAAATTGAGGTCAAAAAATACAGAATTACTTGAATAATGCATGGTACAATCTGACTCTTAGCATCTTGATTATTATCATTATTATATGTGTACAAATAAATACAATAAATTCCCCTATTTTAAAGAAGAAAAAAAAATTGTAAAAATATGAAAAAGGAACACGCTACAAAAGTGCATGAAATACATACATATGTATATTATATGATAAAAGTTTATAATGATCAATATTAAAGTATCCTAAACTTAAACTACATATAAATAATAAAGTTAAGTACGAAAATTAATTGCTGATTTCAATTACTGAATACATATTCATATACATATGTATGTACATATGTATGTACATACATATTACATATGTAAAACAATAAGTACATAAATTATTTTGTATTCTCAAACAACATGAATGCAATTGTATATATGTCTGTATGTGGTACATAATTCATTTTTCTTTTTCATTCTTTACTTTTGTTTTAGATCCGTTTTAACGGTTACAATACTTGAATTCGTATCAGAAGATGAAGAATCTGGTGTCAATTTATCTCTGTCACCATTGCCACCATCATTACTACTAACACCATCAACGTTATTACCACTAACAGTAAAATTATTTTCATTATTGCCTGCATTCGAAGATCTTGGTGGTAATGGTGATGGTATCTTTAACTGAGGAATTTTAGAACCATAATCCTTTATTGGATATACACGATGAACACTTGCTAATGGTTTAGATATAGCAGCAGTACATATATCTTGTGACTGTTGTTTAGGCAACAAGGATGCTGGAGATTGGAATGAAGTCAATTGTGGTGGCCTTATACCAGAAGGCCGAGAATCTGAAATAGAACCGAATGTAGTTTGTATTTGTTCAGATATTTGTTGTTGTTCTGTAGGACGATTCTCCTCTGAAATACGTTTTTTTTGTTTAATGGTACAGTATATACTTTCTTGACTTTTTGGCAATAAAGGACCGACAATAAGAGTATTCTCAGTAATTTTTGGTTCTTCTTCTTCAGGATATTTGGCTAACATTAGTGGTGATGTTGTAACATTGTTACTGTGCCTTCTGTTTGATGGATATCTTCCAAGAGTTGATATCGTTCTAGGCGGTGGCATTGGCGGTGTTTTAGGGATAAAACTTGATGGTGGTAATGACTTCCGTTTAGATGCAGGCGACAACATCTCTTCTCCATCAGCGGGGTAATCTGGTAGAACTTTTGGAAAATTTCTTCTTTTAATTGTTTGTAATTGCTCTTCGGGTGACAAAGGATCTTTTTCGGAACAATTATCGTCACGTGATGTTACATTAATATCTTCTGAAATGAAACTTGTTATTTGTTCGTCTGTCGTAGCTGTTGAACAAAACGTATCTGAAGGATTAAAAACCGAATCTTGATTCGAATCTTTTGTAGTCGTCGACGACGATGATGATGTTGTCGTGACAGCTGACTCACGATGAATTGTTGACGCAGAATCAATTTCATCTGGATTTAGTAATTCTTCAGCAATCTCTACATCTTGACAAATTATGATATTTCTTGGATTATCATTTGATTTTAGCTTTGTCACTTCAATTGGTTCTTGTCGCAGAATACTAGTACTTCTAGCGTGTGGAGTAGCGTCGATTCCGACATTCACTTTCTTTGGTTTTTTCAAAAAGCTACGGCGCTTAAATGAAAAAGTTGGTGTACTCGTCTTTGAACTTTTTGAACCAAAATCAACCATATCTTGTGACATCCAGTCGACAACTTTTACACGTGCATCAACCGTACTACCACTGATTTGTCGAGAAATTTTAAAACCATTTATCGGAGATAATCTACTTGCTTTAGATGATTTTCTCACAATATCCAAAATATAACTGTCGTCACCATCGTTATGTTTCGATTTCTTTAAATCATCACTTGTCGTACCATCATACGATAAAATTCCTAATTTTCTATTAATTGTTATATTTCTTCTTTTTTTTCTAACAAAATAAATCATTCCAATTATTGTATTTATTATCAAGACGAAAACAATTACTCCAATTAAAATGTGTAGAGTTTTTTCAGAATCTTCTTCTTCATCAAAATCGGTTTTTGCTAAGAGAATTTTAGGATCAGTTGTATCAGAAGTATGTTTTGAAATCTTTGTAGTCGTTGGCTGAGCATTATACATATTATCTGCCTTCTCTAATGGATCTTGTAGTAAAATTTTTAAAGTACGTAATGAATCTTCTTTGTTGATTCGATCATTTCTTGTAATCGGATAATTATTTATACGACCAGGAATGACTTCATTTGGTGTTATTGATGTACCTCCTCTCGGTACTTGATTTGTTGGATTTGGTGGGAAAAAATGAATAAATGGTGCTTGAGATATTGATAATTGATTTAATTCATTTGGCAATTCTTTATTCCAAAATTTCATATAAATTTCTCGATATCGATAACCTAAAGAAGGTGGAATTCCTAAAAATATCCAAACTAAATTAGTAACTTTCTATAATTTTCCAAAATAAAAATAATACCTATATTAACATAACATTGATTCTTTTGATTAAATTCTGGCCAATCAATATCATATCTTTCCCATTCCATTCGATGTAAATTAATAAAATAATCTCTCCATGGTGCCTTAGGATTACTACATATACATACATATTAAAAAAGTTTAAATTGTTTTTATGAATGAGTAGATTAAAATAACTTACCCTGTTTTAGCAAAATTTGTCCAATATTGCATAACAGCTTCAGATAGAAGTTTTTCTTGCATACTGTACTTTTGTGGGAATGGTCCAGCTGGAGCTAATGGAGCACCAAAAACAAAAGCTAATTCTTCACCGACAATGCTATGTGGAAGCTAAACAAAAATAATCAATTTTATTTATTTTTTAATTTCAAAGCTTTTATTTCATGCTACATACTTGGGCATGAGCTCCAGCTTCACTATTATGTCCAAAGACATACATGTAACTTCTTGGATTTACTTTGGTGTGATATATGCCCGTTTGAACTACAGGTGCAACAACTCTAGCATCTGAAAGTATATCAAGAACAACATCTCGGTGTTCTTGCGTTGATGCTTTGATTGGATTTGTATAAACATCAGTGTACCTAACATGAACAAAAATAAAAATAAATAATTTTATTTATTTTACATACATTCTACATGAATTTATTTCTTATTTCAATGAAGATGTACTTATTTAATGTGGCCGCCAAAGCAATATTAGGACGAATTTCAAAACGGTGTTGTAAATATGCCCTTAGTAAACTATCTCTTTTGTTTTCTTGTAATCCTTGTTCAAGATCAATTGCATCGAGCATATGATAAGATTCAACTTCGGTAATTCCAAAAAGCAGATCATATCTGACAATGAATTAAATATCAAAGTATATAAAAAATATAATCTTTGAAACTAATAACTTTTCGTACCTGCTAAATAGGTCAGTATTCTGTTCCATCATTTTATATGGTAGATTCGGAATTACCATACCATCAACAATTGGTCCAAACGCCGTTGCAAATCCCAGCGATGATTTTGGAACTTTAACAATTTCTTGATATCTATACAAAAAAATTAAATTATTCGAAACATTATGTTTACAATATTCTTTTTACCTTTTTTTTCTTAAACAATTGAGAAGCTCTTCGTCATCACTTAAAGGACAATTCAATCCATGTGCAACTTGCATAGTAAGTTGTAAAGAATGATTGGCCATTGCCCAATCGGATATTGCAGATCCTGACATAAGAATAGCACGATGAAAAAGTCCTATGTTCGCATAAAAGACCAATTAAATAAAATAAATATTTTATTTTTAAATTTAAATGTTTCAAATTCATATTTTAAATGAACCTTTTGCTACAGGTGATATCATCAATAAATTTATACACGATGCTCCAGTTCCATGACCCATAAGTGTTACAGAACTGCTATCACCACCAAACGATTCAATGTTATCTTTAACCCATTGAAGTGCTGCAATTTGATCAAGAATACCGAAATTTGATACAGTTTGCTCAGAGATTCCCGGTTTGAGAAATCCTATAAAGAACAAATTATTTTAAAAAATTATTTCAAAATTTTAAAAACAATAAGGTGGATTTTTACCTAAAATTCCTAAACGATAATTTACAGTAACAACAATTATCTGGCCATAACTAGCCAAAACGGAACCATCATAAGAATTTCCACTATTCCATTCATATGATTCACCGTGAATATAAACAATTACAGGATATTTTTGTATTTTATTTGAATCATCTAGTACTACAAAAACAGTTTGTGTTATACAAAATTTTTCAGAAATTTGTTTTTTCTTGTTTTACATTTACCTTTTTTTGGAACATACACATTCAAATAAAGACAGTCTTCACTCTCATTTTTAAGGTACGCGAACAGTCTTAATAGTTGATCAATTCGACCTTTTGAAAATTTCATAGTATTTGTTTTACTACTTTCTGGTAAATTTTGTGGACAAACTGGTGGAAGATGTGACGCAATTTTTATACCTTGCCAAGGTAATGGTGCACCTATATTTAAAAAAAACAATATATGTAAATAAATTTCAATCTTATTATTTCAATGACATTTTCCCTTATAAAATAAACGATAACTACTAATTGATTGTAATAAACTTAAGATAATCTCAATTATGTAAAAAAGAATCTTCTTCAAGTACATACAAATGTCCTAAGGACTTTCAAGAAAATATGAAAGTCCTGTCAATAATTTAACATAAATCATTGAATAAACAAGAGGTTTTATTTATATAACAAAAGTTAATCATTTACACAATGAGTATCTTAATTTTAGTTCACATATTGTGTGCAGGTATTTAAAAACACCTATTCACATTAAGTGATATATCAATGAATGAATGGTTAATTCAAAATATCTACCTATACAATTTTGTACATTTCAATTTGATTATAATATAAAAAGATTGATCATATGAAGTCTACAAAATTATTTTTTTTTATTGTAAATTTTATATATGTATGTATATAAATGAAAGTGTATATATATGTATGTATATGTTATAGTAATTTGCTTTTTTATATGATAAATATATGATGTTAAGTGAAAATAGACATAAATATTATATACAAGTATTTTATGAAATTGATATATGTACGATACACGAATATATAATAATATACTTGTATCTAGGACAAAAATCTTTTTTTCTTTTATTAGATTTTTTTTTCAGTAGTATTTTTATATTGATTATTATTTTTATTATTATTATTATTACTTTCTCACATTAATCATTCTATTTAAGATATAAACTCACGTGTCATTAATCGTTTAGAAGAAAACTTTATGGCTTTTACATGAATATCATATAAATATATTTCTAAAATCCTCTTATATGTATTAACAAATGTGACTAAAAATGTATATATTTTGAATAGATGGTATACAGAATGTCCCAGAGTAAATGCTAAAAAATGGACCCAACGTTTAGTTCAGGGTGTTTCCAGCAAAAAAAAAAAAAAATTCATACTTTCTAGCTTAAAATTTATCCTTCTGGTATCCCAGGATCTCATCTTGAAATATTCAATGTTTCATTGTACGCGTCTGAAAATTTTCAATTGTCCATATTTCAGAATGAGTAAGTTTTAGATGAGGAATATGCAACGATTTTTTCTTCTGGAAACAATCCAAACTACACACTAAACAAATTTTTTGACATTTACTCTGGAATACCCTGTATATAAGGGTATGTAAGTCTGTATGAATAAACATGAGATAAATGAATAAAAGAATAAATGTTAAGAGTATTATGTGCAATATACGTATATAAATTATATTTTATTCATTTAATTCTAATGGGAATTATTCTATTCAATAGAATATGGCGTATTATTTGTATATGTTCATGTGTATAATTTTCATAATGTTATATATATTATGCTCACTTAACTACAATTATAGACTAAAGTTAAAAACAACACAACAGTAAAAGTTAAAATAGAAAACCATAAACATTAAATAAATACAAAAAAAAAACAATAAAACAAAGTTTTGCATTGAATAACTAACAGATATCCTTTTTTAAAATTATTATGCATATATATGGACAGGATATATCACTAGAAGTTAACCATTTTTTATAACCTGTACTTACAAATAAAAATAAA
This sequence comes from Anthrax anthrax, assembly GCA_963971155.1. Taxonomy (NCBI): domain Eukaryota; kingdom Metazoa; phylum Arthropoda; class Insecta; order Diptera; family Bombyliidae; genus Anthrax; species Anthrax anthrax. Next base: position 21,475,088 of record OZ020118.1, read on the forward strand.
GTGAATTGATTTGAATTAAATATATGAATAAATTCATGTAACATAAAATCATCTAATATAATTTTTCTTTAGTTAGAACATTATCAAAATTTTAATTTTTCAAAATATTCAAACATTTCTATGTATTCATTTTTGAACTATTTTATATAGTTTTTCCTAATGCCTTCTCATCTCTGTGTACATATGTTCGTAAATACATATCATTTTGTGTGGATTATGTACATACGTACATACATACAAAAATATAAGGGATAAACTTATTTTCGAAGTTGTTACATCAATCATTTGGCTAATTAAATAAAAATAAATTTTATAAATAATTGAATAGCAGAAAAAAGTAGAAAAAAGAAAATATGGAAAATAAAAATATACAAAAATAAATTTAAAAATTATAAAGAAAAAAGAAAGTCAAAGAAAAACATAATAAAAAAAAATGTATATTATAATATCATTTTATTCAGACAATAAACAATTAATATTTTAACTTGTGAGGTTATGGAAAAATTTCAACAAAAAAAATGAAATTTAGAATGAAAAAGGAAGCCACAAAATGAAAAAAATTAAATTGTAATTATATCATGTATACATATATACAATCTTGTACGTTTCTCTATTTGTATTCAATGTAAAGTGTAGTCCACATAATTCCTTTACAAATAACTTCTACTCACACATTTTATGTATATGAAACATGTAATTAATATTATTGTGAGCTTTTAATGTAATTTAATAGTTTTGTTAGCTATTAATAGACAAAAATAAAAAAATAAAAACCTTTTGAAATTGTTCAAATAAAAGAAAAGATTAATCTGCCAATCAAATTTTAATTATTATTTTTCTCTCTTCTTTTTTTTTCAGTTTTTATTTTTGGTATTATTATTACAATTTTCTTTTTAGCATCATTATATAGGTACCTAGGTATATAGACCACATTGTAAAAGTGTGAGTTATTTCGAATAATGCATAGAAACGTGAAAGTATACGTATTAAATGCATACAACACATTAAACTAAAAATGAAATGTATGTATGTATTACTTTACATTGAATAAGTTAACCAATTTAGTATTTTCTTATTCTGAAATGGGAATTAAATGAAAAATTTCAGTATTGAATTTCTTTTGAAAAATTGATTTCTTTTTTTTTTTCATTTTCATTTTCATTACTTTCTTTTTTCTTGTATTTCATTTTTTCTTATAGTTATATTCTATTTCAAATTTTGTTGTGTATAGTTTTGTACAAAATATTTTTTTTCAATGTTTTTTTTTTCTGTTTTTTGTTAGATAAAATGCTCTTTTGTTAAATCAATACATGCACACTATCAGTTATACATCTCGTAAAGTATACATATAAATTCTATTTCTTTTTAAAAAAATTCTTGATTCATATGTATACGTGTAACGTGTATAGAATTTATTTTAAGAATTCAAATAAGAAGATTTTGGTCTTTATTGTATTTTATTTTTCGTTTTTATAGTTCACACTTTTCCTTGACTCAAATTTTTTTTTTTTTCTATATATTGAAAGTTAATGTACTATTCATGTATAACATACTATATAAATGAATAATGGAGCTACTTTTGAAAATTTTAACATTTATTTCATTTTTTTTCTCTCATATTTTTTTTCCAACATTTCTTTTCTTAACTTCAACATTCAGGTTTTCATACACATGTATACGTATGCATATACATTGTGTATTTATAATCAAAATTGATAATGACACCTGAATATGCATTCATGAAAGGTATTCTTCTCATACAAACATATTTTATGCATTCATATTGAATTCCATTTTCAAAAAGAATTTTAATTATTTCTTGTTCAATGTACATTGTGTATATAGTATGTAACTTGTTTTTTTTTTTTTTATATGGAGATAATCATTTATTTTGTTATTCTTATGTTACATTTAGAAATAAGATGATTGCAAAATATTTTATATAACAAACATTTTTCTTAACAGATCCTTTGACTAACATTTTGAACCATATATAACCATATTACACTATTGTACAAAGGATACAGAATTTATTACATTCCCTTGTGTATAGGTTTCTGCATTTGTGTTAATGATCACCTCGTAAATGGATTAGATTTGTATTTTTTTTTATTTTATTTATTTTTTAATTCAGTAATTATATCAATGTTATGAGAAGGCATGATGCATATATGCATTCATTATTTTCTGTAAACACTTTCGTGTAAAGTAACATGGAATGTTATCTTTTTAAGATATTACTACTACATGTACTATGTGTATTCTACATATACACCTTATTATGGTAATTTTGAAAATTTATAAAGAAAATTAAATGAAGGTACCTATAGTTATTTGACTAATGTGCTATACAGAATATATGTATGTATGCATGTACTCATGCACAGTACTTTAACAATTATACTTATAGTATTAAAATTAATAAATTCTTTAGAAATTTTCAAATTTTCTTTTTTTTTTTAGATTTTTTGAATGTTGAAAGATTATAAATAAAATGAAAATAGTTTTCATAACATTTAAAAGATGTATGGCTCAAATTATGAAGTATTCGAGTATATATATTCGAGTAAGTATATAAAATACATTTCCATAAAGATGTGTAAATGTGTATGTACTTACATAAGTATATCTTATAAAATTGTAAACATTTTAATTTGAAATTTTATATTGAAGAAATTAAACTTTCATTCATATATAATTCAAGAATTCAAATATTAGCTGTACACTACGAATTTTAGAAATTTATTCATGTTTTGAACAAAAATTAAAATTTTAATCATTTTTTAACATTAAATAGATTATTTTCAACTTACAAATAATTTAAACAATTTAATTGATTTCAAATTAAATTTATATATTTTATGTACATTTTTTTAAAAATCTTTTTTAATTAAAAAAAAACACTTCCATATGATTTGAAATATTCATTAAAGAGAAAATTATACAAATATTCAATATGAAAAACATCGAAAATAAATTAAAATTTTTTTAAAAGCAATGTTTAAAGATTTTCAACAAAATTAATGAAAACCCCAGAAAAAAGCAAAAGAAAAATAACAACGTAGAAAATATGATAGAATTTTTGTTATACATACATAACCATAGTTATATGTAAATGTACGTAAAATGTAAACATTAATTTGAAATGAAATCAATTACATTGTATAATGATCTATCAGATTTATAGATTTTAACATCATGTCAAGGATATTAATTGAATACATGTTTAACATGACATTAAAATGTTGCACCTGCTGCCACGGTTGTAATAAAAACGATAATGCTTTATATACATGTATTCATAAACGCATATACAACTAGGTATATATGTACATATGTGGTATATATAAGTATATGTGATATGATGAAAATTTTATGCTTATATGCATGTACACAAGATACTGTTTTTTTACGTGCATACAAATTACTTTTACGCTGTTTCTTGCATTCATGTACAATTACTTGAATATGAAAATGATTTTTCATGGTAGAGGAGGTAGTTTTCAAATTGGAAAAAACAAAAAATAAAAACAAACCTTATACAAGAATTTAATATCTATTTTTTTTTTTATTTTTTGTTAAATTCTATACATTTTTTGAAAATCATTAATTAATACCTGGTGGCATAAATCTTTTACTTCCGATTGGTGCTTCTGCATATGGTATACCCAAAAATTGATCAACATCCTTTAGACCAGATTGTGGATGCATTACTCTAATAATACCTTTAATACGTCCCTGCTTTAAAATTATTTCTTTAGTATAAAATAATTTTTCGACAATATGTCGTCGATTAAATATTTGCTGTGATTGAGTTTTTTTATGATGATGATGATGTTGTTGTTGTTGTTGTTGTTGTTGTTGCTGCTGCTTCTGTTTCTGATCACCGTAATTATTGTTTGTAAGTCGTTTAACGTTCATTTTTGGCATGTATTCAAATAAATTTTCATCTTCATAACGATGAATATTTTGCGTTTCAACACCGTCACTGCCATCATTTTCAATCAAAATATCACTGTTTATGTTTTCATATGAATTTTGATTAAATCGATGATTGTCGTCATGATTGTAAATATCACTACCATCATCATCATCATCATCATCATTATTGACACTATTAAAATTTATAGTCTTTGAAAATTTTATAGCATCTTTAACCTCATCATCTGGTGGAAGACGTAAATTATCAAATTTTACACTACGACGATTTTTAATTTTTAAAATAAAATTTTCATTTAAATGATTATTATTTCCTTCTTCATTTTTAATATCATCAATATGTGAATTCCATATCACATTTTTATCATCTTTAAAATTTTTTCCAAAAATACTTACATTATCATTTTTAATATAATTATTATTGAATATTGGAAATTTTAAATTATTTTCATTTTCAAATGAATTTTCATCACTATTATTAAAGTTGTTGTTGTTGTTGTTGTGATTATCATTTTCATCAATAAAATCTGTTGTATCAATAATATTAGGAAAATTTGTCGTTGTATCTAGTATAAGTCTTTGTGAAACTGAAATTTTAACATCATTCTTATTTATATGATGCTGTGTCTGTTGCTGTTCTTGTTTTTGATGTTGATGCGGTAATTGTCGTTGTTTCGGTTGTTGTTGTTCAATAGACGTTGATGATATAAATAAACATTCAACAACAACAACAGCTGTTCTTATAACATTGAATACAAACAAAAATTTTAAAATATATTCGAATTTTCTCAAAAGCAACATTTTTCTTCTTTTTATTTTGTTGGTATTTATTTTACTAAATTTTCTCAATTTTCACAAATTTTTAATTCAATTTCATATTTTTGCAAATTTTATTCTCCATTTTTGATCTGTGTTTTTCACAAAATTTAGGTGTTAACGTTTTTTTTTTTATTTTATGTTTAAATGTTCAAAGAAAATTGTTTATTTATTTTTATTCATTCAATAAAATTTTCATTTATAAATTATACATGATTTATATAAAATAACAATTCAATGACAATATCTTAAAATAAATTTTTAAATAATTTCATTTTGTTTATAAATACCATTTTCATATAATATGTTCTACTTTTAACGGACGCCTATTATAAACACAACAAATATACTATAATTTAAATGTATAAAAATCGGTACATTTATACAAGATTATATGTATGGGGAAAAAATTTTTCAAGTAATGCCTACATATTTTATGTTCTCTTTTTAAATTAAGAAAATTTTCTTGCACATCATAACCGTACACATAATAACGTACTTTTTTGTTTTTTGTTTTTTTTTTTTCCAAATTTATGTTTGTAGCATGAAACACACGATCATCATATTATTATAGTTGTACACGCATAACGATATGTTCTTCTCTTTAATATACACTTGCTTGCATATATAACTTTTCTTCTGATTTATTTATTTCACTATATGTATTTTGTTTTCATTTTTTATGATAAAACATTTCCGTCACTCACCATCACATCAAAAAAAAAAAAGTATAAATTTTAAATTTAGAATATTGCAACTTTCAAAAAGTAAACCATTTTTCACTTTTATTTTCTTTCCTTACAATATTATTATAGTTCACGGAAACAACATCAAAATGAAAAAACAAAATTTTAAATACACAACATCAGATTATATTTAGAATAAAAAATTTTTTTTTCTTTTATTAAAATTGAGGGTACGTATGCATAACATAAAATAGCAACAAAAAACATTTAATTATATAGGGAGCCAAAGATCTAAATTCGATATGGTTGAATCCGTATTTTAAACGTAAACACACTTTTTTATATAAAACGTATGTATACGTACACACATTCGAATGTAAATGTACATTTTGCATATTATATTATGTGTACACAGCTATTACATACTTATGTATGTATTTATATGTTCTGTTGTAATGTTCACTCACTTTTATTCTGGTACAAAATATATTCGCGATTTATAAGTTGGGTTACTGAACCCAATTTTTTGGCATTTTCTATAAAATGTTTTGTTAAAAATAAAAATTTGATACCGTTAGAATTTCTTCAAAATTTATTACAAATTTTAAAAAATTTCCCAATTATTTTCTTTTTTTCTCATTTTGGAAATTTTTATGAATTTTAGTTTTTCATCTTCGTTGCTTAACATGAAATTATTGTTATTTAAAATTCCACTTTTGCTTGTTTTCAAATATTTTTTCATCCAAAATTAATATGTTAAAAATTTTAAATTCTTTAATTTTTTTAAAAATATTTTCAAAAATACATTAAAAAAAGACAACAAATATTCACAGTTGTAATATCGAAAAATTATGTTGATCGTGCAAAATACTTCGTATAACTGATGATTTTTTAATGTTTCAAAAATATAAAGCAGAAGGTAAAAATAGATATTCGAAGTGTAAAGCATAAAAAAAAAAACAAATTCGTACATATTTACGTTTACATGTACGTACGGTACGACAGCGTTTTAGAAATAACGACAAAATGTTTTTGATTTTATTTTTCATTGTTGTTGTTGATTATTAATGTACATATTCTTAAAGTTCAATTTTTGATTTTTTATTTTTTTTTTTATTAATTCTATTGAACACATTTACATTTATAATACGATAATATGCGGTAGCAACATATAATAACACAAAAAATTATGCGTAACAAATATCTACATATCTTAAGGGTCCACGAGTCATTTTATAAAATCATATTACAACATTTTTTACATTATTCATTCCTACGTACATATTTTTACTATATATACACCCAACATAAGAGAAGGATGAACATTTTGAATAATAAAATAAAAAAAAATGAGAAGATTTTGTTTATAAGATAAAATTATTTTAAAGAAAATTCAAAGTAAATCTTATTTTTATTGAAAATATACATGCAAAAAAAATTGTACAGAATATTTTAAAGGTTAATTTTAAAAGTCATTGATTACTTAAATTGTTAACATTTTTGTTTACTTATAAATGTTTACATAAAAAGTAATTTTATTATAAAAGAAAATTCCAGGAAAAAAAATTTTGTATGAAAATCTATCACCATTTTTGATTTCAGTTGCTCGTGGGACGTGGACGTTTATATAACGTTCGATTTGTAAATCAATTACAAATTTTAAAAATAAATAAATAAATAAACGAATTTTAAGGCTTTAATTTCCAGTTACACTTTTAAACATTTCATTCTCCCTTTTAAAAAGAATTGTTTTTTTTTTTAATAGATTTAAATAAATTATTTGAAGAATTCTCTATCAATTTAATTCATTCATGAGACAAAGATTTACATTGTTCGTATAGAATATCAAACCATTGTCTGAGTATTTACGGAATTTTTACGAGATTACTCAATAATATATGATAATTTCATTTACAGTGTGTATTACAAAATCAAAATAAAAATTAAACAAAAAAATTAGAGGTCATGAACATTTCATTCGATTTTTATTTATCTTAAAATGAATTTTTAATTCAAAAAAAATCAAGAAAAAAAGTAAGATAAAATAAATAAAATACTTTTATCCAAAATACATACATACTATGTATGTATATTCAATAGCGCACGTGTTTAATGCAAATTTAACCCACATATAAATGAATAATTTTTTTTTTAATTTAAATAAAAAACACACAATACACATTGTTTAACAAAAATCAAAATTTTTTCTCTTTTTTATTACATCAATTTATACAACATAAATTTACATAAATTATTTCAGACATTTTTTTATTCTTTCTTAAAGTAGAATTAAAATGTGTTTTCATTTTTATATCTTAATTTTCAAATAATATAAATAATTAAAAAAATTAATTAACAGAGAGCGTTGCTCTCTCCCCCACTTCAAACAAAATAAACATTTTACATTTTAAAATTTTTACTCAAAACAATTTTTTTTCTCTTGAGCAATAATATTTAATTAATTATAATTTTGAGAATTTTTAAAATTAAGTATTAAATTAAACATCAAAATAATTGAATTTTTATTTTTTTTTTTTTCAACTGAACATCTTCATTCTCAAAAAGCATATTCTCAGGAAATTTTACTTTAAAATATTTATTACATTGAAATAAATAATAAATATGTAAATAAATACAACATACATTTTTACATATTATAATTTTTTTTTCTTTACATTTATATCATTATTTTAAAGTGCACGCAATTTTATATTAATATGAAAAAATTGTGATAAAAATTTATAATTCCTTTCAGTTTTATTTATTTATTTTTTTTATTTAATTGTAAATGTAAATTTTGTTAACAGATGTCTTAAATTTCAGACAAAAAAATGTACATATATACTATGTCCACTAATATTATGCACTTAAGGTCTTATGGCGATTACTTTAAATGCTACCATTTTACATCACTATGTATTGATATTCAAAAAATTCATCTTCAAAATTCACCATTCAAAAGAAAAAAGACATATGTACTCCCACAGGACCTTAAATGCATAATAATATTAGTGGACAGAGTATAGTTTAAACTTTAAATTACTCATGTTCTGTTATGTATATTTAATTTTAAAATCATTTTATTTTGATTCATTTATGAAATTTGATCTATTCTATGTATGTATTTTGTTTTTAAATTTTATTCTATAAAATATAATTTTATATTGTTTCCCTAAAATTCAATTCAATTAAATTACGAGTATTTTGAAAAATTTTATAAAATTTTCGTCAAGCTAGATAAATTTTATTTTATAGAAAAATACTTTTGTTTTATACGAAAATTCAAAGATACGATAAAGATTTTATAGATGATTTTAATTTTTAAACATTAATTATTTTTTGAAGGCTGATGATTAATTCTTTATAAATTCTTTTTTTTTTTTTGAAAATCGAAGAAAAATATGAATTTTCATTTTTTTTGGCATTTTATAAAATTTCAATTTTTTTTCATGTAATAAAAAATGTTAAATTTTTATAGACGATTTTTAGACAAGTTTTTAATTAATATATAGAATTTCGTGATAAATTGTAATTTTATATTATTTCGAAAAAGTGGTACTTATGATTTTTAATTATTCTTAAATTTAAAGTTAAACTTCCTCTGTTATTGAATTGAAATCATCAATTGAATCTAAAAATAAAAAGAAATTTAATTATTTTAATCCTTAGAAAAAACCTTTTTAATTTTTTTTTTTTTTTGTAATATACCTACAAGCATTTACATTCAGGAAATTACTAATCGAATGTACATTATTAAATACTGTGAATGAATCATCTATAGGAGGTTCTGGTTCACATAATGCATTGTACGGTATTGTACCAATAACAATTGGTATTTTCCCTGATAGATTCCTATGAGGGAATGGAAATTCAATTCGTACCTATCAAAAACAAAAAAAAAAAGAAGGAAAACCAAAAGTTAACACAAAACAAATGAAGGCAAAATTATATACATACATATATTTTTTTCATTGATAAGACATAAAAAAGCTAAAAATTTAAAATTTAAAACTTACATGCATTTCATAATCACAATCAATTATTTTGCAATTAATTAAATTCCATGGTTGAAATAATGGTACTTTTAAATAGCGTTTCCATTTTTTTGTATTATGCGGTGTTACTGGTCCCAAATCTAATTTTGATATAGCAACTATTTCTGGTATAATACCATCAAACCATTTTGTATATTTAACACGTTTATTATAACGTTTTATATATAAAAAATATGTAACAGCTAAACGTAATACACATTTAACTGATGTTACATGGATATTTGTTAAATTAACTAATTCAGCACTAATTGGTATTAATTGGCCAGGAACATAGCCCATCACAGGTATACGAAGATTAAAAATCACAGATTTTTTATTACATAAGAATTGATAAAAACGTTTTTCTAATTCTAATTTATATGGACGCTAAAAAGAAAAAAACATCAAAAAAAAATATGAAAAACTCTAATAAAAAAAAATGTAAAAACAAGTATCTTACTTTATATTCTGGATAAAGATTAAGATCAACACGTGATCGAATTGTAATACGTTTTTGTGCATCAAAACGTGACGAATGTGTATGATGTGTTACTGTCATCATATAACGAATATTACCATAATTACCTTCAAATGATGATGGTAATGCTGGTGGTAATGCAAATATAAAAGGATACAAATGTGTCCCTGGTAAAACATCTATTTCACCTGCATGAAAATAAAGTAAAAATATTAAAAATTTTATTTCTTTTAGAATTATAATATTTTCATGTGTATTTTTGTATTTTAACACAAATTCAAATTTCGTGTGCTTACCACGATTTTGCCCAAGTAAATTTTGTTCTACTTTTAAATACTCTTCAAAATTATGTGTACGTCTTATTTCTCGCATAATTCCTAATCCTAATAACGTGAGACGAATACCTGAAAAATATTACATTTTTAAGACACGTGTAAACATTTCTGTTAATTACTTTTCTTATGCTTATTTTTAGAAGAGTAATTTAATCAAACTTGATTCAACTGAAAATTAACAATTCAGAAACAATAAAAACAAAATTCTACCTATGTACTTACATCGTTATTATAAATATTTAAAAGGAAAATCTTCAATTCTACTTTCCCATTTACAATTTTCTGTTTACCCTCGACCCTAACGTGAAAATTTCCATCATATTTTAATTATTATCGTTACATCCTACACACAATTTACGAAAATCCTTTCAAATACTAAAATACAGCTATGCCAAGAAATGTATTTAATGAAACCATAAAACCACAATATCCAATCATTTTCATAAATTAATGAGTAAATGAGTTTAATTTAACTTACAATTACATATGTAGGTTACTCAACCTAATTTTTATTTTCATATACCATATTTAAATATGTATGTAAGTTTGTACTTACAGATGCAATGAATTTCAGTATAGCGATTATTCATTTTATATGGGTCAAGAAAAAGGACAAAATTCTGTTGTTTTAAAGTGAATATTTTAAGAGATACGTACATACATATATGATATAGATTTTTTGTTTTTCTATTTTTATATTCTTTTCTGAAATTGTATACAATCAATCTTTTGTATTATAAACATGTGACACTCTAGAATGCCCTTGTTTATTATTTTTATTCATTCTTTTGAAAAATAAACAAAAAAGAAAGTCTTTTTTTTTCCGAACAAAAACAAAATAATTATTTTTTTATATTTTATTTTGTATGTTACATACATATATGTATATAGCTTTCATAAGAATTTTCAAATCAAATATAGAATTTATGTCTTGATTACATCAAAAAAAAGTAAAAGTTATTTCATTTCATTTACATACAGATTTTTATTGTTTTTTTTTTCCTTCATTCAGTCTGTAAGCTTAAAAAAAAATTTATCAAAATGAAAAACAACACAAAAATAAAAGCTAAAATCATATCAGTAAAAGCTCAAATTTCTTTAAAAATCAAAATGAGCAAATTTGGGTTTCGTATCATATTTACACAAGAAATATGATTCACAAGTCCGCAATACAGAAAATTGATTGAACAAAAAAAAATAAATAAATAAATAAATCAAAAAACAAAATTGAATTTTTCTACAAATTTTGTTTATTCATTTTGTATTATTTAAATAATTTGAAAAAAATATCCATTTAAATGGTTTATTAAAATTACTATTATTTTTAAAAGTTTATTTCATATTATTTTTGAATATTTAAAACATTATGTAATATGTGAAAAAAGCAAATTTATAATTTATATGAGTATAAATATGGTTCATTGGCACTATTATTAAGAAACAAAACAAAAAAAAAAAACAAAAATCATTCGTATAAAATGTCCATGTCCTCATTTACATAAAATGAACTAACATGTGGAAAAAAATTATATTCTATCATTTTTTATTCCTTTTAAAGATTGTGTGTGTGCGTATAGAACAAAATATTTTCTTGTTTGTAGATACAATAAACACATGGATACACTGAAAACATCGTCTATGCATATATTATGACATTATACATACGCCCGACTGTGTAAAAATCATGTAAAAAGGATATATTTTCATGGAAATAAAATATGCATCATAGCCAAAATATTTACAATACTTTTCTCTCTTTCTATTCATCATTTTCTCTAGGGATGGGAAATAATTTACCATTTACAGACTTTTCAAATAAAAAAAAAAATTTTTGTTTTCTTTTGTTATTTTTTCATTTGCTGATTGCTGTATTGTTTACAATTTTCATTTAATTATGCATAAAATTATATTCATGTACGTGTAAAACACAAATAAAAATTTAATAATTATTATAAATTAAAAATTAAATATTTATACATTTTACTAATCATGTAAAATAAATTTCTAAATAATAATATCTTACAGGTAATACGTTTTGGTGAATCAAATACATATTCCACATGTCCTGTCATCGTTTCACCAGCATAATAGATATCTGATTGTCGATTTAAATGTATTTGGCAGCTTTTTATAACCATTTTTTTTTTTTTATTAAAATATTTTATTTATTTATTTATTAATATTTTTGATCTATCTTCCTTTTCTTTTTTTCTGTTATCCTCTATATGTAATATCCTTTTTTATTATCAGAAATTATTATTTTTTTTTTATTTACAAATTTTGTTAATTGAATTTATTTTATCCTATATTATACATACGTTTAATTAAAAATTATGAATATATTCGAAATTTATTAATTTTTTTAATTTTTAAATTTTTTAATTACATTTTTATTTTTTATTGTTTTTTTATGATATTAAAAAAAAAAGAATTTAAAAATCAACCGATTAATTATTTATTTAATTTATTTACAGTTTATATATGATGTATTCATTTTTAGATAAAATAATTAAAAAATTGAAAAGAATAATTTTTTTCGCATGCAAAATTTTAATAAATAATTATGGCACCATTTAGAGGACACAATATTTTAATTTCTAATTTTTGTTTTTTCGCTTTTTGCCTTGGTTTTTCTAATTAATTTTTGTTATTTAAATTTAAAATTTGTTTGTTTGTTTGTTTATTTTGTACTATTATAAAAAGAACAAACAAAAACATGTGTTTAACTAACACAAATTAAAAAAATTTTTTTTCCTCTATATTTTTTTCTACAAACTTCAAGGAAGTTTACAATTAAACTGAATACGATAGGATATTTGCAACATACATAATAACATCATTTAACAGTGTTTGAGTACAAAAATTCGCTATATAAAGCTACAATGTACAGACCTTTTTTTATTTAAACTATTTTTATACATAACGTATACAGTTTACAGAATATCAATGTATGTACATATATACAGTATGTTAGTACATAGAAATTGTTGAAATATAAATAAATTCATTTTGTTTTAGTATGAAAGCTCGTTGATAAGCTTTTCATACAAGGACATTTTCATATTCAAGGATTAAGATTTTTATTAATTTAACATTTTATGGGATATTTTATTCTTCCATAAAAATCAATTGATAACAAATAGTATAAAATTTTAAATATCATTCTAAAACTTTAATTAAGAAAATTAAGAAAACATTAATTCTGATGAAATTTTAAAAATTGATTTTTGTAAATCATTTGAAACGAATTAATGCAGAGACAAAAATACAGCAAATGTTTATTTTTCACTTTTTTTTTTTTTTTTGTTTTAACAAAACCACCAGGATACATACTAAAATGATTGTTGCAATAACGACCTTTGATATAATCTTCATCTATGTAATTTAATTTGCATGGGCCAAATTTTTTTTATAAATACTCATTTTCCTGTTCATATTTGCTGTAGTTTATAATTTCTGCATTATGAAATATGCTATTGATCCAAATAAAATTGGAACTCTCTGTTTCACCAAATCAAAATAAGAAATTCAAATTTGATCTGTATGCGATAAAAACGGTTTTATTTCGGTTTTTCACGAATAGCGTGTATGTGAGTAGTTTTAGAAAATATTTCACAATCGAATATTTTACATAATCTAAAACAACACGATCATATAGGTGGAACTTTTGAAAAACGTTAAAATTTTCTTTTCTTTTTTACTTGAACAATTTTGAAATGCAAACGATTTATTTTCTAATTTCAGTTCAGAAATGAGAAACCACTTATACGAGATCGATCATTTTTTGACTACAGACAAAGTATTTTTTTAAATGCTTTGATAATTTCAGAAAGACGTTTTGAGACTTCCAAAAAAGCTTCGTGACAAGTTTTTAAAATTAATTTTGCTTTCTGTTTTCTCTTGTCTAGCAATTTACATGTTTTATATTTTTATTTATCATTTCGGAAATAAATTGACGCACATGATGATGATGATGATGAATGTCATCATTAATTCATAAAGTTCAATTATTAAATTTTGAAATTTTATACATGCATATATGTACATATGTATGTTCAACAATTTTTTTGTTTTCATTTACACTCTGCTCAGTGTCCACTTATTTCATGCAGTTAAAGACTTATGGACACTACGTAAAGCAATACCATTTTACGTCATTATACAGGTTGTCCCAAAGTAAAGGTTACAGAATGGTTTTCTCGTGTAACTCAGAGTATTTCTAGCGAAAAATAGTTCTATACCCTCTTCCCTTAAAATTCACTACCCTTCAAAAATATAGGGAACTGAAAATGCTCGAACATGTGCAATATATGACGTCACATTATTAGCTATATCTTTTGGATCACTCTAATTAGATAAAAAATGTACTTCCATATAATCTTAAGTATTCAAGTTTGTATTAAAAACTTTTTAAAAATCTTTATATACTCTTGAACTTTATTTAACAACAATTCTAAAAAAATGAAAATATGAAAAAAGGTATTTTTTTAAATGAAAGTCAACAACAAGTTTGTAGATAAATTTATTTTTATTTGTTTTATAAAATTAAGAGAAAATAATTTACAATATAATACAAAATTTGTTACGAAAACATAAATACTTTATATCTGCAGATATTTTCGAACATTATAATTTATTTTCTTGTAAAGATTTACAGAATATTCAACATTTATGAAATATTAACAATTGGTGAACGATTATTGATTTGATGTTGAATATTTGAAAATCGAATTTCATCGGCATCATCAATATCATTTAAAGTAAAAAGTTGATTTCGAGATAAACATAAATTTTCAGTAATCTTTGTATCATTTTCAATTATTGGTATATTTCCTATTATTATCGGCATTACACCTCTCAATGGTAAATAAAAATAACCGAAATTTATTTTAAACTAGAAAAGAAAAAAAAAAATATATGTATAACATTTAATCGATGCAAATCAAAAAAATTCGTAGTGAATTTATAATCTTCTATTTACATCTAATGAATATTTAATTTCGAAAAGATTACAATCATTTTCATTCCATGGTTGAATTGTTGGCATAGAAAATTTACATGATAATTTTTTAGTTTCATTTGATTTGATTCCTTCTAAATATTTTCTTGCCATTATTATTTTTCTTTTACAAATAATACGTTTTTCCTCTTCATGATCATTTTTTTGTTCATTTTCTGAATATACAATTAAATTTAAACATAAACAAATTCTTATACATTTTGCTGATATCCATGATTTGTTATCACATTTTAGAATAATTTCAATTTCTTTTCCTGCTATGATATTTTTTTGTGGAATATTTGCATTTAAATTAAATGATTTTGATTTGCAACAGCAATATGGAAAAAAATTATCCCTTTTCAAATTTATTTGTCCTGGAAGCTGAAAAAAAAATTTTTTTTACATCACCATTTAAACGAATCATAAATACAATAGTATCCACATTTAAATGAAATTTTTTTTTAAACTGAAATAAAATAATTAACGTTATAAATTACCAAAGCTTGCGAATATTCATTTAAATCAATACATTTAAGTATAAAAAATTCTTCGTTTCCATCTTCATATGGCATTGATTCTATTATACGTTCAACACTTAATGTGTATTCAACTGCACATGAAATATGTTTTTTACATTTGAATGATGATGGTAAATTTGATGGGATCGTATATTCAAATCGAAAAATATGTTCACCAGAATGAAGGAATATTGGATTTTTGCCTAAATGTGAGAAATGTTGTACTTTTATACACGCAAAAATGGTATTTTAAACAAATACCTGGTAATATTCAATACATACCATTTCCATAAACATAAAAATCAGATTCCATGAAATTTTTCTCTTCATAAAGGAAAACAACATTCCTTCGATCATATAAATTTAGATTACCTCCTAGGTACCGGCGATTTTTTCGATTCCTACGATGTCTCTGGATTACATTTGAATTATTTACTTTTGAAATTAACAGTCTATTTGGTGTTCGTCTATTCAATAAAATTTCATTTTTTCCCCACCATGCTTTACCACTAATTTTAACCCTTATTCCTGTATATTAAAAAAAAATAAATAAATAAAAAATTACAATTGAAATAACACTGAGATGATTGATAACATATAAAATTTATTAACATTTTCATTACTAAACACTTTCGCTTTTATTGAATACGTAGGCGAAAGTTTCGATGTGTATAAACATTTTTTTTTTAAATTAATTTTAAAAGCTCCATAACAGCTTTTTTTCATATTTTTGCCTTATCTTACTAACACCCAATTACCCAACCACCCACAGTTTGGTTATCAGTGATATGACATCATAATTATCAAATTTTAAGATATGATTTTATATAGATAATTTCATAATAACCACATAATCAGATGTACGACTCAAGCCCATAACCTGAGCTAATACACATGAGATTTGTACATACATAGTATAATTATGTTCATACACACATAGTTGTACAATAATTAAACATAAAAAAATACACAAATAAAATAAAGTATAATTTAAAAAATGCGTAATTTATTCTTACCATAAATTGAATCAGGAGTTTTAACGTTATATGTAATTTTTCCACTTAATTTTTCGCCGGTATATATTTTCACATTATCGAATTCAATGTTACACATTATATCCATATTATATTTTATTTATTTATTTATTTTTTAATTGTTTATACAATATTATCATATCATCATATGAGAACAAAAAAATGTTTATTAAAAAATGTTTCACAAATTAAATTATTATTATTATTATTACAGGTAGAAGAACAAAATTTTCTCGAATAAATAAATAAATATAGCAAATAAAAATTTTTCCGTCTAACTACATGCGCCTTCAACGGCAAATAAAAATCAAATTCAATTCATTTTAATCAACTGGTACTGGTGTACATATACACATATTACATTGTGCTTCTGTTCTTGTTAAGCTCAAATAAAAAAATTGTTTACTTATTTATTTTTATATTTTAATTCTTTTTCAACATTGTAATCTATTTTTATTTTAATATTTGCTAAATTGAAAGCAAATCGAAAACAAGAGAAAATGTTTTATTTATTTATTTTATTTTTTTATTTTTTATTTTGTTTTATTATTTTTTTTTTTTTTTTGAAAAACTTTTACTGGATTGTGCTTTGTATACGCGTAACAATAAAACGTTTTCGCTATTTATCAAAAAAAAAAAAAATTTGTTTTAAAAAACGAAATTTTTACAAAGCAAAGATTTTATTAAGTATTAAGATAATGAAAAGCTTTTCGAAAAGTATAAATTTGAAAATGTAATTTGTCTGTTATCTTTATTAAAATTTTATCAACTATAATTTTTATTATAATAATTTAGGTACTCTTATTTTGATTTATAAAGCAAATTCCAAAATAGTCAACACTTAGCATCATTTATTTTCTTTTCCTATCAAGTATAACTTTACTTGGAAAACTGTTGACTTTATAATTAACCTGAGATTAATAAGAAGAATTTAAGCCACAATATTTTATCTGACTCATTATTGTTATGAAATATCTCTTTCTAGCTTACCTATATTTTTTTGTTTGTTTTATAATTAATAAAATATGAGGAAATACGCATAGATAAGATAAAAAAAATGTATATTCAAACTCAATAAAATAGAATCAAAGACTTCACACCACACTATATGTAATTTGAAAATAATAGAATTAATCATAGCTATTCCGTATGAAAGTTAATAGAAAATCTGGTAACAACGGCCAGAGTAGCCCTGAATAACGAAACAAAATTTTATTTTGTAAAACATCAGAATAAACAAAACGCAATTATAAGAATTAAAACAATTTTTTTTTTTTTGCTTGTTATCATAATGCTTAATATTTTATACTTTATTTAGCTGGATAAGTAACAAATAAATAAATAAACATTTTCTATAACAATAAAATGCTTAAAAATTTTTGAAAAAAAAAATCGTTTATTTATGAATTTGTATGACTAAAATTACAATAGTTTCGATTTTAATGGAATCAGGCAGTTTACATTTTTATTAATTAAAAAATGTGTAATTTGTCATCTTAAATATTGACAATAAAATTTGTAAATTTTTTGTATTGTCGTATCTCATTATTTTTAATATTATCGTTATTTATTTTTTTTTTTTAAATCTAAAAATAGCGTATAACGTTACATAAAAAGCGAATTTTCAAACATGATTAAATTGTTGTGTTATTTTATGTTTTCGAATTTCTTTAAGATCATTTATAAACAATAATTTATGTGTTTGGCATGAATCAAATTCGCTACCAATTGGAACATTACCTAATTTAATAGGAATTTCACCAGTTAAATCACGATGAGGAAATTGAAATTTCACTTTAAACTGTTTTGAAATATATAAAAAAAAATGTAAATAAATAAAAAAATACATTTTTCAGAATTTTCGAAAAATATAATAAAATGCAAATATTGTTATACATACAAGTAAAACATAATCGATTCCTAAAATTTTACATGATCCCGTATGTAATGGTTGAATCCTTGGTATTTCCATATCTCTTTGCCATAATTTTGTTTCATATGCAGCTATCGAACCTAATGAAATTTCTGATAATGTTATAGATGTTGGTGGACGTCCATATAATCTTCTATCACTTATGATTTTATGATTAATACTATTATTTAGGCTATTACTGCTTTTATTATTATTATGTTTTTGCCGATAAAAATTAATAATTAATCTTAAATGTACTGTTATATCATTAGCTAAATAATTTGATTGATTATCACATTCAATTGATAATGGAATTTTTGTACCTGGAATGAAACCAGTTCTTTCTAAATGTGCACTTACAAGAAATGGTCTTGATGTACAACATAACCAAAATGTATCTTTGCTCATATTAAACTCATAATGTTCCTATAAAAATACAAAAAACAAAAAAATTTGAAAAATTCAAATTATTCACATACTATACTTTATTAATATTCAATAAATCTCTCACATTAGCCTCGGGTACAAAATTCAAATCTAAATGTTTAACTACAAAAAATTCTTTAACAAAATCATTATGTGTCCATAATGATGTTATACGTTTTGTTTTAATTATGTATTTTATTTCTGATGGTGTTTGGCAACCGTAAAATATATAAGATGATGGCGAATCAGAAGATAGAATATATTTAAAAGGATACATATAAGTTCCTGGTAGCATAAGACGTGGTTGTACTATATATAAAAATAAATTTGTTTTATTAATTCAAATATGATAAATCATTTGAATGAGTATTATACATGTACCTTCTCCTCCACAAATTATCATTTCATCTGTAAGGAATTTTTCTTCTACATGTACATTATCCTTATCATCTTGATAGGTAAAATGAGCTTTACCACGAATTAATAATTTGATAGCTATAATTAAAGAAAAAATAAAAGAAAAGAAAAAATGATTTTCATTTCACAAGGTCAAAATACGTATGTACAAAAATTGATAAAAAAAGGACAATGAACTGAAAATAATTTTAATGTATAGGAAAAATGTTCAATTGAAAGTTGTGTGTATAATCAATATATCACCCCAGTAATTTATTTATAACAAGATCTTTGACGCCAATTTTACCTAACCCATATTATATGAAAGGATTGCTATTATGAACTTGTAACTATTTTAATTGCACTTTTCCTTTGAATTTTGGTCTTATTTATAATCAGTTAATTTTTTTTTTTTTCTTAAATTAAAAAAAAAAATTTTCAAAAAACACTAAAATATACCTTGAAACGTTTCTTTAGTATTAAAACGATAAATCACTCGTCCAGATAATGTTCCACCAGCATAAATTATTTTATTATCTAAAATTATTTCACAATGAACTCCCATTTCACTTATTTTTATTTTTTTTTTTACTTAAAAAGATAATTATTTTAAATTTATTTCATTTAAGTTTTTTTTTTCAATTAATTCATTTTTTATTTAAGTTCTTATGAAACGGCCACAGAAAAATTTTGTTCTAACATGATTCGTATGTACTTTCATTACAATTTAAAAATTTTTGTGCGTATTCATTTTGTCTGCCACAAAGTCTATATCGAAGATAAAAACAAAAAAGAAAAAAAAATTGGAAGAACGAAGTCACATAAGTACTTATTGTATAGATGCATGAATGTGCAGTTGTGTATCAAAAAACTGCATAAAATTTATTCTCATCCTTTTTTCAATCTCCAAACATTTTAACTCATTTTTTTTCTTAAAAATTATTGAATTAAGAAATTGAATTTTTGAATTAAAACGTTTTAGTAACTGAAAAATATTTTTTTTGTTTTAGCAATTTTCATGCATCTTTTATAATATTTTGTTTAAAATTCAGAAATCAATGAATTTTCCAATTTTTTGTGAAAATTTTTTCACAATTTTTGAAATAAAAATTTTTTTTGTAACGATTTTTTTCATTTGCATACTGTGGGTTTGTTAATTGAAAATGCACGTGGTTGGATTATGCTACACTTTATTTTATAAAATATTAACACAACGTGTGAACTCTATCGCAGTCAGAACAAGAAGAGCTTAAAATATAAAATTATATATTAGACAATCTAATTACTAATTATTACATAGGGTTTGGTACATAGTAAATAATAAATAAACTACCTGCTATACTTATTAATAAATAATATTAAGTGTATGAGTATTGTGTGCGTAATCGTTACCAGTGTGTATGAAACTCAACTACCTCTAATGTGCATAGAGCTAGTTTGAGTGAATTGCATTAAACTTGTAATTGTTATGTACTCGAAACCATATTATGTATAGTTTCGTAGTGCAGTAAAAATACTGATAACGATTACCGCCACATCACTCCCCCTTGGGAAAAAAAATTTTAGCAAAAATTTTATAAATTTAAAAATGAGAATAGGCGTACGTTAAAAACAAATTTACAATTGAAATGTTACTTTACGTTTTGTTTCTGATCTTGTGACTGGACAAGAAATGGTAGTATCTGGATTTAGCAAAAATGCGGGCTTTAATTTATCGATGTTAATGAACTCTTCCTTTCCATTCATTAATATTTTGAAAACTTTGTCCTGTCTTGATAAAACTTCATGTGGACCAGTGTATGGCGTATTTAAACTACTTTTATGAAAATTATCTTTGACGAAAACATGTGAACAAGTGTGAATGTCTTGTGGTACAAAAATGCTTTTTTGTTTTCTTGTTCGCGAAGAATGAGGCTGTAAGTTAGTGAGTGTTTGTTGTATTTCTTTGGCCACAGGGTTTGTTAATTGAAAGTCTGGTGAGCTATTTGATGCGATGAATTCGCCAGGTAAACGTAAAGGCTGACCATAGAGGAGATGTGCAGGAGCGAAACCTACATCTTCAATAAGGGCCGAGCGAAGTCCCAAAAGTATCCAGGGTAAATTATGGTACCAATTTTTGGGGTTGGCAGAAGCTCGAATGGCCACTTTTAGTTGTCTATGGAACCTTTCTACCGATCCGTTGGATTGAGGATGATAGGTTGTGGTCCGAATCCGATGGTTACCTAAGACGTTTGAAAGTTCTTTGAAAAGTAAAGATTCGAACTGAGTTCCTTGATCAGTCGTTAAGGTGCGACATACACCAAAACGTGAAATCCAATTATGGATGAAAGCCGTACATACTGTTTTGGCCTCAATATTTTTGAGTGGAATAGCCTCTGGCCAATGTGAGAAACGATCTTTGATAGTTAGAATGTAACTATGACCGTTGGAAGGGGGAAGTGGTCCAACTAAGTCCATGTGGACGTGTTCGAACCTTCCTCTAGGTACCTCAAATTTTCCATGAGGTGTAGAAATGTGTCGGGTGATTTTTGCTTTCTGACAAGCAATGCATGTTTTGGCCCAATAATTAATTTGCTGATTCATTTTTGGCCAGAAATATTTAGAAGATATGAGTTTGTTAGTAGATCGTATGCCGGGATGTGAGAGATTGTGAATGCTGTCGAAAATTAAACGGCGAAGATTTTCCGGGACGTATGGTCTATCTTGGCCTGTTGAAGATTCACACCAAATTTCTACGTTTTCAAAAGGAATGTGTACCTTTTTGAGTATGAAAAGTGAATTACTTTGTCTTTCTTTATTGGTGAGTAATTCTTTTAATTCGTCGTCATTTTGTTGTTCTTTTAAGAGAATGTCAAAATTGATTTGTTTTTTGTCTACAAATGTATCAATATGAGTTCTAGAGAGGGTGTCTGCGACTATGTTTTTACAACCTTGGATGTATCGGATGTCATTGGTGAATTGTGAAATGTATGAGAGGTGATTGATTTGACGAGGAGATTTATCTGCTTTAGATAAAATTGCTTTGGTAAGTGCTTTTTGATCTGTGTAGACAGTGAAATTTTTTCCTTCAACGAAATACCTGAAGTGTTTGATAGCAAGGTATAAAGCTAGAAGTTCGCGGTCAAAAGCTGAGTATTTACATTCAGCTGGCTTTAGCCTTTTTGAGAAGAAACTGAGAGGTTCCCATAAACCATTATTATTTTGTTGTAGGACTGCTCCAATGGCGTCACTAGAAGCGTCTACCCATACGCTAATTTTCGCGGTAGGATTGGGATGTACTAATAAAGTACAATTTTCTAGACTGCATTTGATATTTTGGAAGGCTTCATCGTGAATATGCTTCCATTCTAAAGGTGATTTTAAAGTTTTCTTCACGCGTTTTATTTTTAATAAATCGTACAGTGGCGCTGCTAACTTAGCGAAATTGGGGATGAAGCGATGATAAAAATTTGCCATTCCTAAGAAACGCTGTAATTTTTTAATGCTTGATGGTTTTGGGAAATCTTTAATTGTTTGAACTTTGCTTTCAGAGGGTCGAATGCCATTTTCTGAAATTTTGTGACCTAAAAAGTCTAATTCTTTTTGGCCAAAAATGCACTTGAGAGGATTTATACTCATTCCATATTGTTGTAACCTCGTGAAAAGTATACGTAAATGTTCTTTATGTTCTTGTGGTGTTTTGCTTGCTATGAGAATGTCATCGACATAGGTGAAAATGAAATTAAGATCTGATAAGACTTCGTTAATAAAACGTTGAAAGGTTTGAGCACCATTTTTGACACCGAATGGCATTCTTAAAAATTCGAATAAACCGAAAGGAGTTATGACAGCGGTCTTGTAGACATCTTCTGGCGCGACTGGAATTTGGTGGTACGCCCTAACAAGATCAATTTTTGAAAAAATTTTGCACCCATGTAAATTGATTGTAAAATCATAAATATTTGGTAGAGGGTATTTATCAAAAACAGTAGCCGCGTTTAATTGTCGGTAATCACCACATGGTCGCCAGTTGGAATCTTTTTTTGGGACCATGTGCAAAGGAGAGGCAACGGGAGACGATGACGGTCGACATATGCCAAGCTTGACCATGTCATCAAACTCTTGCTTGGCTATAGCATATTTCTCCGGGTGTAATCTTCTGGGGCGTGCAGCGGGAAGTGTGCCCTGAGTGTTAATTCGATGTACCACGTCATGACTAACCTTTAAATTGAAATCTGGTGGTGCTCTGAGGGAAGGAAAATTATTAAGAATAGCGCCATATTCGTTTTGAATGGGAGCTAGCTTGGGAGAACATGATACGCAATTGCGTGCAACGCAGTTGATTGAAATTGATGTTGTTTGGTCGACAAGCTTTCTTTGACGAAGATCCACTAACAAGTTGAAATTGTATAAAAAATCAGCACCAATAATTGGGTAATCGACAGCTGCAATGATAAAAGAATGAGTAAACGAACGTCTTAAGCCAAGATCTAATGTCATTTGTTTATGACCATAAGTTGAAATGGGTGAGCCGTTTGCTGAAGTGAGATCGTAATTTGATTTGAAAGCTTGTTTGAGAAATAGTTTTTTAGGTACCACAGATATCTCGGCGCCTGTGTCAATTAAGAAATTTAATTTGGAAGATTTATCAAAAATGAAAAGGCGGCGAGAGAGACCGTTTGCTTTCGCTGCCGCGTGCGAGGAAGCAAAATCTAGTTTTTTGAAATGGTTTTATTGCTAGTTTTATTACACGGAGGTACACATTTTTGAGCTTTTGCTCCATATTGCTTGTGATACCAACAAACATTATTGAAATTATTCTGACTGACAGTGTTATTGCGCAGACTACTTTTTGAACGAGACCTGTTTGGTGTAAAACTTCGGTTAGAATTTTTTATTTCAAGACGTCTAATGCGGTCTGTTAATTTTCGTAAGACTTCGTCAGTGTTATTTGAGGATGGTGATTTTTTATGACTAATGGCAGAGACATTGGAAATGGTAGTAGCATCGTAAATTTGATCAGCAATTTTAAAAATTTCTTCGATTGGCTGAGTGTTTTCAATCGCGATAATACAAGCTTGAATAGCTGACGGAAGTTTATTTAACCATAATTTTTTAAGCAAAGATGTGTTAACTAAACTGTTACCACCAGCTAGAGATTGCATGTGTCGATATAATTCGGAAGGTTTATAATCACCTAATTCAACTTTGTGTAAAAGAGTGTCGAGCTTACGCACTTCCGATTCTGAACTGCGTTGAAGTAGGTGTGTTTTCAAGTTTTCATATTTGTCTTGAGCTGGCGGTTTTGTTAATATGTCAGCTACTATTTCCATTGTCTCTTGTGTTAAAGAAGCTACAAGATAATCATATTTGGTGTTTGACGAAGTGATGCCCTTAACGCGAAATTGAGATTCGACCTGGATAAACCAAAGATCCGGTCTATTATTCCAAAAAGGAGGAATTTTCAAAGAACTGATGTGAGGATTTTGTAATTCGTCGTTTTGTTTTGTACCACAAGAAATGTCTTTATTTTCACTACTTGTTTTACACGTTTTATCGTCGTTACTTGTCATTTTATTTGTTATTTTATTTGTTTTATGTAGCGAAAAATTTGAAATTTAATTCGTTTATTATTGTTAGTATTGTTTTTTAATTTAAATACCGAAACTATGAAAAAATACCGAAGTTTACTTACTGTGAATTATTGGAAAGGAAGAATTTAAAATTCACTATTTATTCCCTTATTGTGTAAAATGTTGCGTGAAAATATGTCCAAGAATCCAGATACTTCCACCTCTGTGTCCGTTTGTATATGTGAATGTTCAAAATTTATCGTCTGCTATTTATTTTTATTTTACAATATTTCAAATATATTTTGTATTTTGAATTTATTTCCTAAAATTAAAAAAAAAAAAATTATTTAGAAAACTTTTGAAATTTTCTTATTATAACAAAAAATTATCTATGTTTGTTGCTTGTTGAAACGTGTTGAATAAGCGCCGGTGTACTATAGATGTATATTTGTATGTATGAGTGTATGTGTGGTTTTAGGCGGCATGCGTGAATTTTAAAATCCAAGAAAATCCTTGTATGTCCTCGTCATCCGTTGCCAAAAATGCAGCATAAAGGAAGTATTTTTTTTCCTTTTTTATTCCAAAATAATATTTTATTGTATTTTAAATAAAAATTTTGTTGTTCACAATATTAAAAATGTGCACAAGTGCCAACCGTGCGAAAACCCAGTCAAATGCAATGTGTATGAATTTATTTATTTTCTGATTTCTTCACTTTGTAAAAAATTGAACCACTCTAAATTTATTTTATCTTTAAATTAAAAACCAATTGATTTTTTTAATTTTTATGAGTTTTCAGTTTGAAAAAAAAAATTGTACACTTTCCTGGAGTACACTGTATATGATGTGAAAGGTTAATGTATATTGATAAGGACACACCAAAATTGTTGTTTTCACTTTTTGTTTTTTTACAATTTTTTTACTAAATGAAAAAATTTTTTTTTAAAATTTTTTAAATTTTTTAATTTAAATAATTTTTTAAAATTGAATTTTAATCACGTCGGGGTCACCAATTGTGGGTTTGTTAATTGAAAATGCACGTGGTTGGATTATGCTACACTTTATTTTATAAAATATTAACACAACGTGTGAACTCTATCGCAGTCAGAACAAGAAGAGCTTAAAATATAAAATTATATATTAGACAATCTAATTACTAATTATTACATAGGGTTTGGTACATAGTAAATAATAAATAAACTACCTGCTATACTTATTAATAAATAATATTAAGTGTATGAGTATTGTGTGCGTAATCGTTACCAGTGTGTATGAAACTCAACTACCTCTAATGTGCATAGAGCTAGTTTGAGTGAATTGCATTAAACTTGTAATTGTTATGTACTCGAAACCATATTATGTATAGTTTCGTAGTGCAGTAAAAATACTGATAACGATTACCGCCACACATACCATAATCAAATATTATATTGTTGTATAGATATTTTTTTTTAAAATTTTATATAAATTTTTTAAATGACATAATTTACGATTTTCAAAAAAAAAAATTAATTCCATATTTATAATGAAAAATACATACATACATACTTACCTTGAGCTCATCACAATGGGCCTTTTTTGACCTAAGTGTGCTGCTTGCTTGGGAACGAGCGAGCGGCCTCTACCTACCTTGAGGTCAAATTAATCTTAAATTTTCTACTGAATTTTCCAAATGATTTTACTTAAAAAATAAGTAGTATTTTCAAAAAACCATGTGTTTTTCTTTATTCACAAAAAAAAACAAACATATTCAAATAATCACGAATTTTCGATTTATAAAAGTAAAAAATAATTTCAATTATGCAAAAAACAAACAAACAATATAATAACCATCAAAAATCTTGTTGACTACCATATAAATATTTAATTATTTTATATTTGTTTAATTCTTTTAACTTATTTATAACTGTAAATGTAAATTGATGAGTAATTGGCTGTTGTTCAAAACAAGTAGTCCCATTAAATGAATTGTTATCATCACAATTTAGTAACAACCTTTGGTTCATTAATGGCACATTTCCCAAATAAACTGGTATTTTTCCAGTTAATTTTCGATGCGGAAATGGAAGTTTCGCTTCAAACTGTATATGACAAAAAAATAATAAAAAATTAAAAGAAAAATTATATATATATATGATGATCTAAATTTTAGAAAAATTTTCATGTACAACTTACAAGGAAAATATAATTAATATCGATTAATTTACATCCATCTGATGATAACGGTTGAATTTTAGGTAATTCTATTGATTGTTCCCAACTTTTAGCTTCATGCGAATTAACTGAACCAAGTAAAAATGTTGACAATACAATTAATGTTGGTCTTAAACGTGTTTTAATAAAACCATTTGAATTTTTATTTGTTAAACGATTATAACATATTTCTAAGCACAAATTTACTGTAACACTTTGTGCCATATATCCTGACTGATTATTACATTCTAATTTAAATGGTATCATTGCACCTGATAGAAAACCGTTAACATTTAATACAGCTTTAATATAAATTGGTCGAGTTCTTTGAAAAATCCAAAATTTATTTTTACTTGCATTAGCTTCAACATTGTTCTGTAATTTCAATTAAGAAAATTTTTTATTTTATGATTGTTTTTTTAAATGTTGTAAATTACGTTCACTATCCTTACTTTTATATGTGGACATGTATTCAAATCGATGTATTTGATAACATAAAATTCATCTTTACAATCTGTATGATTCCAAAGTGTGGTTTGCCTTTTAACTTTAATAAAATACTTAATATGAGATTTAACTAAAGTAAAATTATCGAAATATGAATATGATGATGGTGATATTAAGGGTACGACATAACAAAATGGAAACGTATGTGTACCTGATTGTAAGTCTGTGTTATCGCCGGCTTTAAATACATATAAAAAAAAATATATATTTAATTGAATTAAATATGTTGAAATAATTATAATTAAAATTACTTACATTCATTTCCACAAATTATTGTTTCATCTTTTAAAAACTTCTCTTGTAAATAATGAGTATTTTCCCCATTTTTATATCTTATAAATGCTTTACCACTTATTGATAATTTTATACCTGTGAATTAAAAAAAAAAATAAATAAAAAAAACATGATTTCGTTTTCAAATATTATCAAAGTTTTCTACTTTTAACGACATTGACGCAACTTTATTAGACCGGACGTAATCGAATTCAAATTCATAAACAACTTTATAAGTAAAACTTTAGCAACATTCCCGGTATATGTAAGTATGTATAATCAGGTATAATCTACAGTTTGATTATAGTTTGAAAATGTATAAAAAGCTTTAAATTTCAAATGTTTTTGTTTACATTTTGATAATCGATGTCACAACTACATATGTATGTGGGAATGTTTATTCAAGTGATAAAAAGTATAATGATATTATTTGTAAGGTATGAACATTGGATACCAAACCGACTGATTGACTATGATTATTGAATGGTATGGAGAATTTTTTTCAATTCTCTCTTCTAACATTGTTACTTTGTAACGTTCTAGTATGATGTATGGTAATTAAATGATTAATCCAATGTACATTTAAATGATTACTTGATACATGATGTAAATTATAAAAATCCCTACAAAGTAACAAAACTTGTTTTATAATTAAAACGAATTCATTTTAACAACTCACTTTGAAAATGACAAAATAACACATTGATTACATTTATTAAGAACTACAGAATAAAAATAAATAAATAAAAAATATATATACGAAAAATATAAATTTAGTCGTTTAATCCTTACTATGAAATGTATCAGATAAATCAAGTGTATAAATAATATTTCCTGTTAATTCTCTTCCGGCATACACGGTATTATTATTCATATCTATTCTACAATGAATTCCCATTTTTTTTTCCTTATTTTTTTTAAATTATTTATATTTTTACTTGAGTTTCACTTATTGTTAGTTTTTAAATTAATTAATTTTCACAAGTATTAAAAACAAACAAAATTACCAACTTTAATACAAGTGACTATACTTAATAGAACGTGATATAACTTCAATTAATTACTATTCACTATTACTATACTAACATTCGTATCGTGACTACGTTCTATGCTACGTTATTAAAGTAGATTGGTTGAAATTAACGTTGAAATGATTAAAAAAGCTTTAAAAATCTTTCATATACTGATATAAAATGTATTCAAAATGAGCATATGTACATGTTTAAAATGACGCAAAACCAATATCTGAATTTTAAGGGTCAAGAGCCCTTCTATTTATTATATACAAAATACAAATGTTCAAAAATTTTCAAATTACACAAATATAATAATTAAATACAAATATATAAACTCATAATATTTTTTTAAAAATTTTTCAACCATTTTTTGCGTACATCAATTGGAATAGATAATAAAACATATCACGATGTGACCATTAAAGCTGAGTTTCTCAGATGGAAAAGAATGTGTGCACGTTTTTATATTTACCAATTTCAATACAAAAGTTTTTTATTTATTAACTATAAAAATGTAAACTGAAATTTCGAAAAGTATGAAAATAACAATTTTCCAGTACAAAACAAAAAAACAAAAATGAAAATAAGAAAATAAAATTTTCATCAGAAATAAGGTAAAAATTATACAGCCAACAAACTATGAATTTCATGTAAAATTGAGTAAAGCTTCTCAAGGCAAGGTCAAAAAATAATTAAATTTTATTCCCATAAAATTTTTATTTAAAATTCTACTTATACACCTTTTTTTTACTTTAAAAATATGAAAAAATAATAATAATTATAATAAAATACGTAATTACAATTAATTTTTTTTTTTTTTGCATAGGAGACATACAATCAGTTACTAATGTGTGTGTATACATCTAAACAGTTAATAGTACAGTATTTAATTTAAAAATTATTAGTAGTATTTCGCATACAATTATTCTTTTTTAAAATTTCTTTCTTTTTTTTTTATTTTGGTACTTATTTATGTGAACCCATTCAAAGGCACTGTCAGACCTCAACAAAAAAAAATTTTATTTTTGTTTTTTATTTTATTTAATTTTTATTTATTTATTTATTTATTTTTATTTTTTTTTTTTTTTTTGTATGACGATCTACAATTCAATAAACCAGTCGTACATTACTAGTCCATGTATATCATAATAGTATAAGAATTTATTTATTCATCTATAAGAATGTTGTATACATACATATATAAGAATTTTATTATAAACTTTATTTTATTTTTTTCTAAAAATTCATAAGTCTTTTAAGTCCAATTATACATTCTATGCTTATGCTACGTATTAAAACAAAAACAGAATTTTGATAATAATATATAATGGTTGCAATAATGCAGCTTTAGCCAGAGCTGTTCAAATGTGAAACATTTATTTTATTATCAATAATAGTGTTTTTTTTTTCATCCAAATTTAGCGTTAACCACAGCTACAAACACCATTTTCTATTTTTGTCTTAATGGTTTTTTTTTTTTTATAATTAAAAAATCCGGAATTTTTCGATTCCTTTAATCACTGATCTTTTGTCAGTTGCATTTTATGTGATATTTACGATTACAAGCTATTTAATATGATGAGCAAATTAAGTAATTGCATTACCTTGATCAAATTGTTTCAAAAATACAGATTCTTTTTTATATTTTTTTTTTAATTTGTGGAAGAAAAATGAGAGGACTTTGTCCTAAAATGCTTACAATTAATTTATGTAAAAATAATTTTTTGTTTTCGCTAACAGCATTATTAAAATTCATTGAATTTAATTTCATAAATTATATGATTCTTGTAAATTGTTTAAATTAAAATTATGATCATTTTCAAAATTGGCAGATTGTGTAGTAGTTGTATTAGTAGATGTTGGTGATGCAGCAAATACTTCAGCTGCTGTTAATAATGGCCCAATTCTTTGATTGTAATTATTTAAAGATTGATTAAATGGTATAGAACCAATTATAATTGGAATTTTACCAGTTAAATTTGTATGTGGAAATGGTATTTGTACAGTAACCTGATAATACACAACAATAAATGAATAAATTTAATATATTTTAATTTTAAATTAAATAAATAAAATATATTATAAATATATAAATTCGATACTTACAAGAATTTCATATTTTAAATCGAATAATTTTGAAAAATCCAAATTCCAATTACATGTATGTATGGGTGGCACATTTAATTTACGACACCATCTTTTCGAATCATTTGGTCCTAATGGTCCAACATCTAATTCAGATATTGTTAATATATCGGGTCGTATTCTAGCTGGTATTCTTTTTACTGGATTAATTATTAAATGATACGTAATTAATACACGTAATTTAAATTTAACTGAACTGACATGCACTGAGCTAATATTTAGGCATTCAGCATTAATTGGTATCGTTTGTCCTGGTATAAAACCAGTTACTGGTAAGCTAACATTTAATGATATTGAACCAAAGCCACCACAGAACCAACTAAAATTTTTTTGTAATTCCAAATTGTATGGGCTCTACAAAACAAAAACAATAATTATTAATAAACTGTTACTTTTGTTTCTATTTTTTTTTTTTTTTTTTTTTAAATATAAATCGTATACTTTTATTTGTGGATATAAATTTAAATCAACTGGTGATATAACAGTAAATACAATTTTTTTATCATTATGAAAATTCCAATGTTCATAACGTATTACACGAACTGTATAACGAATTGAACCAGCTCTACCTTCAAATGAAGTTGGTATAAATTGTGGTAGTGTATAGCTAAATGAATATGTGTATCTTCCTGGCTGCAATTTTATTTCATCGCCTAAAAAATACATTAGTAAAAACAAAAATATTAATCTAAAATTTAAATTGTTTTATTATATCAAAACATACCAAATTTTTTCCCTAACACAAAACATTTCATTTTTATATATTCTTCATTGCCTTTTTCTGAAATTCCTGGAAATCGAATACGTCCTTTACCCAATAATTTTACACATATTCCTGTGAAGAATTTATTTATTTCAATACTTTATTTTTTTATAGAACACTCAAAATTGAATATTATTTATTATTTTATACCGCAAACTTTTTTTGTTGCCTCTATAGTATATATAACAGAACCAGATATTGTTTCACCGGGACAGTATGTATTGTATGGTTTATTCATTTGAATTTGACATCCTTTAAATCCCATGTTATAATTTTAATTTTGTTTTTTTATGATTTTTAGTATTTCAAAAATTTCTGTTAATAAGTTAAATTACTATTAATCAAATTTTGAGGCACTTTTACTTTCGTAATATATTTTTTATTATTTTAATCATAAAGGATTTTTTTCTTTCAATATAAATAAATATTGTATTCCTTAAATAACACCGCGAAAAGGAGGTTTTAGGATTTTAAGTCTTTTCCTTGAAATTTCAAAATGTATTTTGCAATTTAAAAAATGTATATTTATTTTTTCTATTTTTAATTTTTTTTTTTTTGTTTTCTATATAATTTGTTAACTTCTCTACAAAATTGACAGAGAAGAACGAATAACTAATAAAAAGCTGAACTATGTAAGTAGGTATACATATACTTATGTGTATGTATGTGTAACTACCAAATGACTACCACAAAATTACATTTAATTCTGTACTAAAATTAGCTTCATTATTTAGCTTTAGCTGGGCATATCCTTCATATATCCCATCGTTATAGTTTTACTTGTAAGCGTAAATATACCATCGTTATATAGAAAAAAAAATGTGTGTACATCCTCATTCTTATGCTCACTTCTAGTACATTTTTAAAGCATTCATACATATATTGTATAGTATATACAAAAGCTTTCACCAAATAATTTATTTTGCATTAGTTTAGGTTTCATTTATTTTCTTTTTATCAACAAAAAAAGAGCTTAAGTGCAGTTAATTATAATTTTTTTGAATTCACTTGTTTTCATTTTCACGTGTATCCTTATGAACAATTTATAATTAAATTTATGTATTCTCATTTATTTTATTTTATTTATTTTAAATTAAGTTATAAAATACGAGGATATAGAGAGACAAAAATAAAAAATTTATTTAATTCTGCACAGTTAAAAATAAGTCAAATAATAATGAAATAAAAAAAAAATTAAATGAATTACAAACACAATTTTTATTCTGTATTTTTATTTAGAAGAGTATCAATAAACTTTAGATAAAAATATAAAATTAAGGACACTTTACGTATAACAATCATATATTATGTTTTATTTAGCAATATAAGTATGTACACTTAAAGTGTTGTAAGCACAAAATATAAAAATTTAAAAAATATGTACATATATAAGCAATTTTATCTTTTTAACAATATAAAAATATGTATACAAATATTTTTAAAAATGCATAATGTTGTATTGTTAATATAAACAAATAAAAACTTTTAAAACTTCCTTGTGTTCTTCCTTTAATAACAATTATAGCATTCATAATTTCGAGTGCAACAATGTTGTTTCTTCGGTTTGTCTTGTAATAATTTTGGTTCAAAACCAATTGATGGATGAAAATCTGGTTGAAATGGCACAGTACCAAGTACAATAGGTATCCTACCTCTTAAATCGCGATGTAATGGATTTACAATCAAACGAAACTAGAATTAAAATAAAAAATTAACAAATAAATAAATTATGGTTTATAAGTTTTAAAAAAACTTACCAATAATTCATAATGAACATTAATGAATTTACTTTTAACAGTACTTATCGGTTGTAACGCCGGTATTTCCAATTCAACATTAAATTCTTTTGTCTCTTTTGATCTAACTGAACCAATATCAATTTCATTTAATACATTTGTTTCAAATGTATATTGTGCATTATTCGGAATATAATAATTATTACATTGTCTTAATACAACTTTTATAGATTTAACTGATAATCCACTTTTATTCACACATTTAGCATTAATTGGAATCTTTTGAGTTGGTATGAATCCAGTTACTGGTAAATTTACATCAAATTTCAATTGACTCGTACATACTGTTAAAAAAGAATAAAATCTTTTTCGCATATATTTTGTATATTTATCCTAAAAATAAAGAAAAAATAAAAATAAAATAAAAATCAAATTTATTTTTTCATAATATTTCTATTTACTTTTAATTCTGGATCCATATTTAAATCAAGATGTGAAACAACTTTAAACTCCTTTTTATTTCTAAGTTTATGATCATTAAAATCAACGGTACAAAAGTATGTTATAGTACCTTTACCGCCTTCAAATGATGATGGTATATCTTCTGGTAATTTAGCTTGAAAATTATATGTATGTGTACCTTCAGGAATTTCAAATTCATGTTCTTGAAAATTAAAAAAAAAAACTCAAAAATTTAGAAAAATATTGACAAAAAAATAAAAACTGAAATTGTTTAATAAATATTTGCTATGCCTAACCTTCTTCTTCATCTCCTAAGACAAATATTTTAGCAATTCTTAATTTCTCTTCATGAATTTCATAAAAATAACCTCCTGAACATACAGTAGATGCTTCAACAATTCCTTGAATCTTTACGCGAATGACTATATAAGATTATATAAATTAAAAAATAAATTTATTATATTAAAATTCAAATAAAATTGAAAATTTTTATTTTTCATACTTATTTTATAATGTTAGTAATTAATTTACATCATAAATTTCATTTAAATTATTAACACTTGATGAAAAATAAAATTTAGACAATAACATGAAATGTAATGAAATAAAGATTAAAAATATAATTTCTTTAAAAATTTCTTCATTCTTCAACAAAAATAAAAATTTTCCAGATTTTTGTAAAACCAATTTCATTTATTTTAAATTTTTTTCAAATAAAAATTGCCAAATTATACATAAAAACAAAAAGTTTAATTTTTAAATTTAAAATTTTATTGAATTAAATTCTTTTACATTTAATGAAAAAAATATAAAATTTATAAATACGCAAAATAAAAATAATAAAAATAAAACAGTACTTTATATTTTTCAATATAAAAAAGCGTTACCTAAAAATGAATGAAAATAAATTTTAAAAAAATTTTTAAAGGCAAAAGTTGGATTGTGTTGTAATTGTGTTGAGTAAGAAAACACAATGGGATTGCAGGTCAGCATTAAATGTTTCGATACCAATCATAATTCAGAATATTTTTTCAAAATTTCTTTTTATGCAACTTTTATTGACGACTAGAAGAATCTGCAAAATAAATTGTTTTAATTAATTTTAATTTTAATTTCTTTTTCTTTTGTGTATCAATAAAATATAATAATAAAAAACGTATTGATAACGTACATACATACGATAATGAATAGATCTGTATTAGCTAATATTACGTACTAATATATAATACTTTAAATTCAAAAGACAATGTTTTTTGTTTTTTTTGTAAATTTCCTCTTATTGATCGAATTGTGGTTATTTTGTAATCAAGATTTTTATTTAATTTGAATAACTTTTATAAAACATTTTATTTTTAATTTCCTTTCTTTGTGATTCATCATTCCTAGAAATTTGTACACAAATTTTTCTTTAAGCTTTAACTGCTGAAATTGTTATAATCACAATTTTTAAAGAAAAATATGCGGATAGCTGAAAAATTATTAAATACAATATTACCTCATTTTAAATTTTTAATTAATTTAAAAATTGTTAACAAAAACCATATTTTCCCACTTACATAAATACTTTATTGTAGATAAAATACATACATATACATATATAAAAACCATCAATACAAAAAATGTACATAAATATTTTGTTTTGAATATTTTTTTTTGTTTTCTTTTTTTTTACAAAAAGACATGATATTGATTTTCAGTTTAAAATGAAAGTGTCCATTGTTAAAAACTGAAATTAATAGTTTCGAAGTTTTGATAAAAATCATTTGAAAAACTTAAACATTAGTTGAATAATTCAAATTAAATATACATACGCGTATAAATAAGTGTGGCACATTATTTATAATACTAAAATATAACTACTTACACAGACTTTGTATCTACAATTAAATTATTTATTTTGAATATGTATATAAAAGTGATGATTTTTTTATATGTTTACAAATACGTAATATTAAAAGTTTAAAAAGTTAAAAAATTAAAAATT
This sequence comes from Anthrax anthrax, assembly GCA_963971155.1. Classification (NCBI taxonomy): domain Eukaryota; kingdom Metazoa; phylum Arthropoda; class Insecta; order Diptera; family Bombyliidae; genus Anthrax; species Anthrax anthrax. Next base: position 21,511,295 of record OZ020118.1, read on the forward strand.
AATTTTTGAGTATGTATTTGGAAGAAAAAATAAGGTTGAGCATATTTAAATAATTATATAAAATTTTTGAACACATATGAAAAAGCAAAATCATAGCTCATTTTTTGTCGTTATTTTACGTTTACAAAAAAACACAACTAAAGACATTAAGACTCGCAGGAAAGCGATTTGCTTATTAAAAAATTTTGGGGCAATAATAATAGTCACTAATAGAAGTGTTTAGTCCCCTCCGCTAAAGCCAACACCTCCACTATCACCACCGCCACCATCGCCGCCATAATCTCCACCACCACCACCATCACCACCACCACCACCATCTCCGCCGCCATAGTCTCCTCCACCGCTGTAATTTCCTCCACCACCACTATCATACCCACCACCGCTAGCATCTCCAAAAGTGTGTGTATTAGCAGTTTCAACTTCTGTGAAACAATTGTTATCAACCCAATTACTATCATCGCCACTCGAAGATCCTAAATGGTTACCACCATTGTCTCCGTTACACGACGAATAATGATAGTAGTCATCATTTCCACAAATCGTAAAGTCAACATAATCACAATTTTGGTCATTGGAAGTAAAAATATGACAATTTGAATCATTATTGCCATGAGAACTGTGATGAGAATGAGGATGAAGAGTATGAGATGTACTTTCTACAGGTTCAGTATTACTGTTTTGATGTGATTCATTAGAAGTAATTCCTTTTATAAATCCATCATTATCATCATCACCACGACCACTATAATTTCTTTCATGAGAAGCAGTTTCTGTCACAAGTTCAGGGCTACAATCAGCATGATTCCGTTGATCATGATTATCAAAACCTGAATCAAACAAGAATGTTGGATATCTTGGAGCAAAACTATCATCTAATGATATCATATTAGATTCATGACAGTCTGTTAATGTCTTAGCACTCATGTAGTATTCACTAAATATCGGTGGAGCTATAGCATTAAAATAATATAAATTTTAATCAAAACATAATCATATTAATGTTGATTTTATTTTAAATGCTTACCTATATGTGAATATTCAAAATATCGTTGATTAAAATCATTTGAAAGATGTTCATTTTTATTAACTAAATCTTTTGCATATATCTTTAATGGAACTGTTCCAATATCAATTGGAATTTTTCCAGTTAAATTTTTACGATTTCCAATTTGAATTTCAATCTGTGTGTAATAACAAAAATTAAACAAAATTTTACTAATTACACATTTTGTACTCAATAAATTAATGTTTTACTTACAAATAGATAATATTCAACTGTTATAAGACTACAATTAAGAAAATTTGATGATGGTAATGGTGGAATTTTCAAAAAACATTTAAATGTTTTTGGAGTATTTCCATCTAATGGGCCAATTGATATTTGATTTATTTTAAATTCTCCTTCAAATTTACGTACATTTGGATTTTTTACAATAAATTGAGTGAATTTATGTAAACGAAAAAATACTTTATCAATACGTATACGACTTGAATTTGAATATATGCATGAAATTGGTATCGATTGTCCTGGAACATAACCAGTAACAGGAATTGATATATTAAATGAAACTGATTCAAGTGGACAGCAACAAAAATTTGATATTGTTTTTTCAATTTCCAAATTTTTTGGTTTCTATACATAAAAATAAAAATTAAAAAAGAAAAGAAAATAAGAATTTTTGGAAATAATTTAAGGAAAATAACAGCAAAATTAGAAGGGCCAAATTATTAGATTTGTTTTATACATAAAATTTTTTAATGATTCGATTTCGCAATTTTTTAATTTTGCGGTTATTTTTTAATATAAAAAAAAATAAATTTATTAACAAAAATTAAATGATCTTACATTTGCACCATACATCATATTTAAATCAAGTGGTGATATAACGGTAAATGCTTTCAAATATTTATCATTATTAGATGGTGATTCACTAACGATTACTTTCATTGTATATCGAATATAACCGAATTTATCTTCATATGAAGTTGGTAATTTCTTTGATAAATGATAACTAAAAGGATATGAATGTGTGCCAGATAATAATTGTGAATCTGAAAATGTAAACAATTTTTTTTTTCTAATCTTGTACAAATAAATATATAGTGATTTACTGTTAGAATTGTCTAGTAATATTTGTTTATCTTGAATGTACGTTTCAATTCCGGTAAAATGTTTTTTGATATTCGAAAGATTTCTCATATTTACATTGGCATACCATGATGTTGATGCTTGACCATCAAAATGAATTTCTATGCCTGTGAACAGAATAGAATAAATTTGAAAAAATATTTAATTTCGAGTTTTTTTTTTTTTTTCTTGGATCATTTTTTATGACTGATGTATTTAAATTTCTAATGTGATCATACTTTTTTGTTTTGTAAATTCATTTAAAATGAAAACAAATAAAAAGTATTTTTGTTCATGTTTATTTCTTATTTAGTAAGTACATTATGTATGTGTGTTGTATATTTATATATGTAAGAAAAATTACAATTTTAATATGAAAACTTATTTTAATTAATAATATGTAATTATAATTCAACTAATGAATAATTTTGAATTTGAAAAAAAAAACTAATAAACTACAAAATTGATTACAATACGATACAAGTATACACTAATAATATTTTGTTCATTTACTTTTGGTTTTGAGCAAATATTTACTTTTGTTTCAAGCATGAATTTTAAATGCAATAGAAAACTAATACGAGTATTTTATACGTATGTATATATATTTTTTTAAACAATATTAATATACATTTGTATATATGTATATTCCTTTACATATGGTCCATATTTAACTTCCTTCTTATATCTCTTTTATTTTTTGATTGGAAAATAATTTCTTTTAACAAACAAAACAATTTGGATCACAATCGCAACCGTTTACATCACTACAACCATCACATCCGTCGCAACCGTCGCAATCATCACAACAACCAACATCATCACAATCACCGCAACAATCAGTATTTGTATCATCAGGATTTAAACTTTGATGATTGCCACCGTCAGTAGCAGTATTATCTGAACAACAGTTGGAATTATTACCCAAACAACAAAAACAGTCATAATCTGATGTTTTGTAATCGTAATGATCTTTGGGATCAATTATAGGTACATAAGTATCATAGTCATTAACTGTAACTAAAAAGTTACTGTCATCTATTCCAGCACCAACACTTCCAGATAATGGTAAAAAACTGTCATGTTCGGCATTTGCGACTATTGCTGAAAGGTCATTATTAGCTGCTATGTTACTGGTTTCAATAGTCGTATTAATATTTGAATAAGTCGGATATCGTGGTGCAAAATCGTGACCATTTACCCAATAAACATGAGATACATTTTCTTCATGAGGAAATAAAATTGCCCTTAAACGACTCTCAAGATAGACTGGTGCAACTACAAACAAATTAATCTCTAATTATTTTTGCATTCTGTAATTTATAATTTGAGATCTCTTACAAACATTAAGCAATAGATCATCATCGCCAGGACCTATCCAAGGCAACGTATCGTGAGTTTCTTTATTGGTTCTAGAAGGAAGTGGTTGAGTAGTTGTTGGACTCATTTTTTGAGCTTCAGATAAACCCGTTGTGGAAGCTAAATTTAATGGTACAGTTCCAATTGTTAACGGAATATTTTTACACATATTCTTTCCAATATGTTCACTCTCAATTTCAATCTATAATAATTTATTTAAAATATTCTAAATAAATCATCATTTTTTATCTATCTAAATTCATTCAAATCACTTACACTTAAAAAGTAATCCAAATCTATAAGATTGCAATTAATAAAATTTGAAGAAGGTAATGGTGGAATTTTTAAGTAACAATTCCATGTTTTTTTATAATTTGGTGGGAATGGACCACCAGCAATTTCTGTTATTATAAATTCCTCTTGTTTACTCTCTTTTTGTGGTTGAGTTACGTAAAATGATACTGATTTACGTAATTTAAATTTTATTTTATCAATACGATATTTATTTGTTGTATTATTGTATACGCATGTAATTGGAATTGATTGTCCTGGCACATAACCCGTTATTGGTAAAGAAACGTTTATTAATAATTTTCCCATATTAAAACAACATATTTTAAATGTCTTTTTAATATTCAATTTACATGGTGCCTAAATAAAATTTTCCAAAATTATTTATTATGTTTGTAAAAAGTAAACATTATATGTATTTTTCTCTTACTTTGGCAAAACTGTAAAGATTCAAATCAACTGGTGTTATAACGGTAAATGCCATTAAATATTCTTCATTATTATCATCATCTGATGATAATGGTTTAACGATTATTTTAATTGTATAACGAATATAACCAAATTGATCTTCATATGAAGAAGGCAATGTTGAAGGTAAATCATATTTAAAAGAGTATGTGTATGGTGTACTAGATAAAAGATCAACTGCATCAAAACCTAAAAAAATATTAATTGCCTTTACTAAATTCATTACAAATGTATTAAATTTTTAAAAATTTACAATTTTCATTGCCAACCAAATATTCAGAATTGTCGAAATAAATCTCATCTCCATATAAAATTTTATTTTGTTTACTTTTCCATGATGTAAATGCTTTACCAAGAAATTGTACAATAATACCTATAAAGTAATTAGTACATTTATAAATATTTATACATATGTATGTATGTACATAAACGTATTTTATCAAAATAATTTTCTAATTGATTTTTAAAATACATGCGTAAAAAATGAAAACATTGTAAATGATATGCTCTACAAACATTTATTTTTCTATATTATGTATACGTACATATGGATGCGTATATGTATGCATGTATAAATGATTATCGTTAATTAAATCAAAATAAATTTCATTTGGAACAGGAAAAATATTCAAAAAATTTAATTAAAGCTCAACATTCAAACTAATATTCCCCAAGTTTTGTTTAAGAAATCAAAAGTACTACACATACTCAACTTATATATTTATGAAATTTTCTGCAAATGAATTTTATTTTCAATGTACTAAAAAGACATAAAATAAAAAAATCGAGCTATTTTTTTTTTAAATTTTTATTTTCAATTACTAATCATATGATAATAGCAATACTATCTAATACACATGTACTACTAGTACGTTATAATAATAATTTCCAGTATCAAAACCATATAGTATTATTATGAGTACTAACAATAAAAATATTAAAAGAAAACATTTATTGCGCTGATAAAAACATATTATTTTATTAATTAATTTTTTTTTTTTCAAACATCATAAACATAACAAGATTAAAATATAAAAAAACAGAAAAAATTAAATAATAAAAATCTTTAGTAGTCTTTTGTAATCGATTTGGTTACTAAAAAACGCCATTTACATATATTTCGATTCCTAAAATATTACAATTTTAACTGTAAAATTTACTTTTAAATGGCATACATTGCATTTTAAAATTTGCATGTTTAAATCTAAAAATGCTCTCATATTTTATTTTTATTGTTTCTTTTCACTTTTCTACAAAAAAATCTTTAGGCACTCATTTATTATTATATTCTTGTTTTGTAATTCTTTTACAAATGATGCGATTGATTCATGTTACATGTGCTACATAACCGATGTTTTTTTTCACTTTACTAATAATTTTTTTAATTAAAATTTTGGAAGCATAAAGCATAATTTCAGTTTATTTAATAAAACAATTGAATAATATTTAAGGAATAATTCGCAGTATTATAGAATAAAGTTATAATTTTCATAATTAATTTATAAAAAGCCTAAATTACTAAGAACACATATATAGTATAGATTATATGTATATATGCACAGATGATTAGAGTTGAGCACATACATGTACTTATAATTTAATTTTTCTTTTAATTTTTAAAATGATTTTTGTTTTGTGTGTATGTAACACATTTGTATGTAATGCACTCAAATTCTTTTTAATCAAAATATAGTTTTTATTTAATTATAAATAAATCGTTTATACAAATAAATCGTGTACAGAATTTATAGATTTATAATACATAGGTATATCAAAATAATTTTTTATTTTAATTGTGCAGTAAGTGACTGGATACGTATTATTACCATTATATTTCATCTATTGGCTTACAATTAAACATATTTTGGCATACAATCATTAATTATATATTGATTATAACAATGAATTCTATGATTGGGCTTTTCTATAGCACAAAAAATTATAGACATTGAATGTAATTGATAAGTAAAAACAAATCTAGGTGATGAAATTAAAAATTTTAATTTATTTTATCAATGTCGTTCCATAGTATCTCATATACTATTTCTACTTTTACATTTTGTTGGTATCTATTCTACGGTATAGTATTTTAATAATTGTATTTAACATTTTTTTAGATAACGAAATAAATCACAATGAAACACAGTTCATTCTAAATTCGTTGTGCTTTCAATTTTACAAATTTATTTCCTGTAATTAAACAAAACCAACTAATAATAATTGCATTTTATTTTTAATTTCAATTACAAGAGGTTCTAGTTCTATAATAAGCAATTAAGAAAAAAATTTTTATACATACATGTATATATAAATGCCCTGAATATTAAGCCCTGAATGATGGACAATGCCACAAAATATTTTTTTTCCAAATATTAATATCGTAAGTAGGAATAATATGTTTTTTTTTTTTTTTATAAAAATTATTTTATATTTTAAAAATTTATTGTTTATTTTTTCTTTTATTCTATTTTATGTTAATAATATTTTTTAAATATGTACTTTTTTACTTTTTTGAGCTTTTCATATTCATATCATAAAAGTAATCTTTTTTTTATTTTAAAAACTTTTAATTTGCAATTTAAATTTTGTGTTCTATTTATTTGTTCTTGATATTTTTATAGTTTAGTTTTTTTGTTTTTATTTACACATATATTTTGCTTTAAATAATTTACAAATTTGGTGGTGGTGCACTTGGTGTATAAGAATATGTTGGATATCTTGGTGCATAATCTTGACCACCGACTAAAACTGTATTATTCGAGTCTTGTGTATCTAAAATTGTGTTAGCTCTTAATTGACTTTCAGCAAACGTTGGAGGGGCTAAAATAAATTAATAAATTTATTAATAAAGTAAAAAAATCAAAATTACAAAAAAAAGTTTTAATGCCTACGAATATTTGCAAATGCTGATTTATCTCCAGAACTGTCGACAATATTCCAACCAACAGCACCACCAGCACCATTAGGTGGACTTGCCGGACTTACTGGTTGTGTTGGTGCCATTGATGGATCTTGAATTGGTGGTACATCAGTATAAGGTGGAGGTGGTCTAAATGAGACAAGTGGCACTGTTCCAAGTGTAATTGGAATTTTACCAGTCAAATTTGCATGGAGACCAGATGCTTCAACTTCAACCTTAAAAATAATAAAAACCACAGTTTTGAAAATAAAATAAAAGGTATATGTAAAAATAGATGAATAAATATGTACTTACATGTAACTCATAATCCACATCAATTATACCACAATTAACTAAATTCGATGGTGGTAATGGTGGTATTTCAAGTTGTCGGCTCCATGTTTTTGAATCATTTGGTTCAACTGGACCAACACTAATTTTTGCAATTACAACTTTGTCTCGTTTCGTTTCTCTTCTTGGTTGAGTTGTATGAAATGCAACTGTTTTACGTAATTCAAATGTGATTTTATCCATATAAACATTACTAATATTATCACATTCACATGTAATTGGTATTGTTTGACCTGATACATAACCGGTAACAGGTACATGAACGATAACCGATAAAGGTCCTGAGCGGCAACAACAACAACAAAATGATTTTTCAAGTTCCAATTTGAATGGTTCCTAAATATTAAAACATTTTGCTTGTTTCGATTTTGGAATTTTCAATAGATCATGAAGAGGGAAATAATAACAATTATTATTAATTCAATACGCATTCAGTTCAAAAAAATTTAAATCATTTAGTTTTTTCAACTACAAATTAGAAAAATCATTCAAACAAAATTACACTGTAATTATTTCCCTCCAAATAACAAACTTTTTTAAAAATTTTCTTCTTACTTTAATACGAGGATTAAGATTTAAATCGACTGGTGATATAACTGTAAAGGCCATTTTTACATCTTGATCAAATTTCCATGGACGATCAAGTGTTACTTTAATTGTATATCTAACATGACCGAATTCACCTTCAAATGATGATGGTAATGTTGGTGGTAGTGCACATGTAAATGGATACGTATGAGTTCCAGGCGGAATTACAATTTCAGCACCTAAAATATATAAATTGGTCTTTTTCTATCGTCTTAATTCTTTTTTTTTTTTTTTTTTTTGTTAACTTAAATTAAAACTGTATACACATTTCAGAGTACCATTTTCGCGTCAAATTCATATACTTTTTAATTAAAACATTTTTAATTTACAATTATTAAATAAAATGAATAAAATTATTAAGATAAACTGATTTTATTTCGATATCATTTGAACGGAAAATAGTACAAATGAAAATTATCACGAATTTAAATACAAAAATGTACAAAAATATTTGGAAGATTTATTCTCTCCCCTGTTTGATACATACTATTTTTTCCGCCTAATAAATAGTATGAAATTTGAAAATATTCTTCATGTCCAGTATAATATTCTGTTTCGGTTTCATGTTTTCCCTCACTAGATGTTCTTGATACTTCTTCACTCCATGATGTATTTGCCTCACCAAGAAAACGTATACTAATACCTAAAACATATTACACATGTACATAATATAGAATTAAAGAATATTTCTAGTTTTGATGAATACTTTTTAATATTTAAAAAAAAAAATGTATAATACTGATAATGCTCATATACTTAAATTAAAATACATAAAAATCTAAGAGAAGACAAAAAAAAAAAAAAAAACAAAAATTACAAAGTACATACTAACAATTAATTTTGAAATTAAAAATTTCAAATACCCAATGAGAATCTTTATTGTACTCATTATTGTAAAAATGTTCGTTAGTAAATAACATGAAATATTACACATATTATTTTCTTTATAAAAATTTTTAGTATTCATCAAATTGAATTTTATCAAATATTTTAATTAAAATTTAGACGATTTTTGATGTTTTTTTTTTTCCATTTTTTAAAGACCAATTTTCTTCCAATCATTTGTTTATAACTTTACTTTTTTTTTATAAATTAGTAAAATATTTATAATTTTCAATTTATTTTTGAAACGAATTTTTAACATAAATTCAAAATTCTACCACCAACAAAACCCATCATGTGTGTAGTTTAAAATGCCAAAGGATCATATAGGGACTAAAGGTAATCAACAATTTTTTTTTTAATTATATTAGTAATTTAATGAACAATTAGAATATGAAAAAATAAATATATAATTAAAAAAATGGTGAAAACAAAAACAGAAATTTTACATAAAATAAAAATGAAAATAAATTTAAAAGAAAATTATTATAGATAGGTACTTCTAATAATATTTTAACCATAATTTATCTACACGTGTATAATTAAAAATAAAAATTTTGATAATAATTATCAAGATGTCATAATTAGGTACTTAATTCTTTTGATGACCTTGTAATTTTATCAATATTATTGTCAAAAGCTGAATTCTTTTTTTTTAATTTTATTTTTAATTATACTAACTGAAGGTAATGCATGAATGTTTCACAAACAGGTATAATAAGTATATAAAAATATGTGTTAAACTGTATGAAATATAATGTTAATAAAATTTTATATGCTGGTATGTTGGCCGATAATTTTCAAAAGAATTCATATTGGTATTTAACTTTTATTTTATTTCCGTTTTTCGTTAGATAAATAGGTCCCTTTAAAAATGAATAAAATAATAAAATTCTAAATTTTCATTTCAGTTGTAAACAAATTAACAGATAAAATACATAACTGGTTTTAAAATAATACGTAATTAAAAATCAGTAATTACCCAACCCCCCTTTACAATTTTGTCTATCCAGTTATGTATACAACATAAAATAAAAATAGAATATGTATACCTAAATATTTGGAATTTAAGTTGAACGTTGAACTATTTATACGTACGTATACATACATATATTATACATACAAATGTATGTACCTACATATATTATGATAGATTAAATAAATAAATTTTTAACTTTAAGAAAAAAAAGAGCTTTAATGTACATAATATACCTATATCTACAATATTTAAATACATATGTACATACATACATATACATATATATGTTATATATTAGATATGATGTATATATGTATTAAAAAATTCAAGAATTTAATTTAAATTATTTAGCTTAGTTACTTTAGATGGGTAAATAAATTTTATTTCAGACAAAATGGGAATAAAATTTAAAAAAAAAAATAATAATTTCATAAAACAAAGATTCAAATTCAAAATTTTCAACAGGAGCACTGAGCGCGTTGCTGTAACTTCAAGTTGCGAAATTATTTAATCTGGAATCTTTTTAAAATCTAATTCATTAATATGATTTCACAAAAAATTGAGAAATTTTTCAATCAAAAATGGCAGTAATACGACAAATGTAATTACAAAATACAAACATTCATATTTTTCGTTTAAATCTGTTTACTTTTTTGAAATAATTTTGCCTTTATAAAATCTAAATTTAAATTTTCGGACTTATGTACCTACATACTTACATATAGGTATGTATAATGATTTTCTTATAGCTTTTTAATTTAATTTAAAAAAAAAAAAGTGAAAAACGTACATATGGAAAACATTGAATTTAATAAAACAATTTATACGTTGCTAAAAAAATCTTATATTAACACAAAAAACGTGTGAAATGTTAATGAAAACAACAATATGATTGTTTTTAATTGAACCATCTGAAGAATTCAGATAAAATTTTGGTTTTCTTATATCTCAAAAGATCAATTTATAAAGTTATTTATATTATGAATGACCTCGAAATATTTCATGAATGAATAATGTATAAAATGTATATTAAATGAATAGAGAAATTAATTTAAAGTCAACTCTTGTACAACTGATTTCCTACATGGTATTCCAATTGAATTTTAAAAAAATGCTTTCATCATAACATAGTTGATTTCACTAATTAAAAATTAAGTAAGCAAATTTATTGGAAACACTTTTATCAAAATTTTTTTAAACTGATGTAGGGGTTCTCTTCTACGAGACCTTTTAAAAAATAAAAATTCTCTTTTATTTTAAATATTACTTACTGATATCATTTTTTTGATAGTAAGAAATTTAATTAAATTTAAGTGAATAATTTAATTTGAATCATTTTGGATTCATTTATTAAAAATGAATAAATAATGAGTAATCAGTATTCAGTTAATATAAAAAGAATTTAAGTTATCTACAAATGACTTACGTTTGTATATATGTATGTATAAATATTTACATACACATATGTATATATATCTATACATATGTATATGTACGTTCTACATACATATATGGGTATGTATACCTATACGTATCTATATGAATATATTATTATATCGATATGATTAGTACAGAATTAAATAATAAACACATATTTATAACTTTTAAACTGAAAATACATATTACGTCAAAGTGCATTGCCGGTTGCAATAATAACCGGTTAACAAATTGAACAAAACAAAATTGTAAAAATTGAAATGATGAAATTCAAAATTTTCTTTATGAAAATATCTACGATTTCAATTGCAATGTCAATGTTTAAGTTAGAGAAATATGTGCATATTGGTTTGTCTATCACCAACACCATATTAATGTTACAATTGTAAACATCTATAAGACATACATACATAAGACAAAACTCCAAGGACGGGTGTGGTTGATTAAAAATGTGAAAATACTCAATGAAAGATGAAAATACACCTAATTATACCTACATACATATGTACATACATATAGGTATGTAATTTCTTAAAAACTGGTAAAATAAAATGAATATACTGCGAATAAACGAACTAGTTTTAATAATTTGAGTAACTTTTTTATTTTTTTTGCATTTCCTTATATTTTCGACTTTATACTTTATGTTTATAGTCTTCATTTGAGTTTAAAACTTGTTTTTACTTCTAAAATCTTTAAAATGTTTACAAGTAACTGATAAGCGCAAAAATATTTTTGGAACAATGTATATTTTTTTATTTTTTTTATTTTTTTTGAAATACTAAATATTTCAAAATATTGTACCTAAATGTACCTACATGAAATATGAGTACTATAACGACATACATATGTATGTATGTACATATTAGTACCTATAGCCAGAGGAATATAGTACAATCAGGATTTTCACATTGAATTCGTCGTTTTACAAAAAGAATTTGTTTTTTTTTTTTTTTTTCTAACAAATACAATTCATTTCCTTAAAAATAAGAATTCCTAAAGGTGAATTCAGTTTGAAAAAAGACAAATTCTTTTTGTAAAACAATGAACTTAATGTGAAAATCCTGTAACAGAACAGAATAATTCAAAATTTTTAATGAAAACGAAAAAGTGGCACACTTAATTTTCATGATTCTCATTGACAGCATTTTTATGATGATCTGTACGATTCATAGTATAACAACTGTATTTCAGATACATACATTATTTTACAGTATTTTAGAAACTATTTTTAAATATGAATTTGAAAAAAAAAAAAAAAAAACAGAAATTCACGCAATGGAAAGTGATGAGGGTAGGACGGGATGGCCAGTAAACTTCTTCGTACACGAACATAATAAGTACGTATCATACATTCAGATTCACATACATACATACGTATGTATGTTTTATAAAATTGTTACAATACAATACACATTTATATTATGCAAATATATGTGGCAAAAGCAGCATATGTAAATTTGTTTTGTGTGATAACTTTTAACGGCAATTCTTGTACACAAAATACAAATACAAAATAGCAAAAATATATAAATATAATATGATAACGAAATATAAAACGATGAGGATGAGTGAATTCTTGACTTAACTTGACAACGACAATAATTTCGATTTTATTTTACTTTTTCGTGTTTTTAATAATGACGTCATGTTTTTTGCTAGTCTAGTCTCCAGTATGTCGTTATAAAAAATAAAAAATATAAATGCCAATAAAATGGGATGGTTTCAATGAATTAACGATAATTCATAATTGATTTGATTATAAAAATGCATTAAATCAAAAGTTTTCTAATCAAATTACACAAATTCTAATAATAAAATATTTGTCTAATTATAATTGCTATGAGGGAACTGTGATGGATGCCTATAGAATATGTGTATGATTAACATTAACACTATCCATAGATATACATATGTACTTATGTATATAATTGTGTGTCGTCCCAAAAAAAAATTGATATGAAATACAAATATATGTACATATTTATCTATATTTAACCAACATACCACATATTTAAAAAAAAAATACATAAATATTGAATTCCTAATTTATGTGTATTTCACTTACCTCGAACTTTTTTTGGAGAATCAAATGTTAAAATTACTTGTCCATTAATTGTCTGTCCGGCATAATATGTATTCCATGGATTATCAAGTTGAATTTGACAATTTTTTAATCCCATTATTCACTTTTTAAGAATTTTTTCACAATAAAAATATTTTTTCTTTATTTTCTCAAAAGATAAATAGGAACAATCAAATCACTTGACTTCTTTTTTCTTTAAAAAATACACTGCTGTTTTTTTTTTTTTTTGTTTTTTATTTTTGTATTTAACTTTGTGAAAATAAAAACAAAAATAAACCTTGCCAAAATTTTATAAATTCAAAATTCAACCAAGATACGACGTACGACGTGAAATTGAAATAATCGTGATTGTAAAAAAATGATGATGTAGTGAGTCTGAGTGTGCTAAAAAAATAAATGGGAGTCTATTTCGTATAAAGCAAAGAAAAATATCATGCTAAACATTAATCTAGCACTGCTTTTGACTGTTATTTGCACTCTCAAAGCTTTGTTTAATGTTGTACCAAAGAAAATGTATTAGAAACAAGAATTCCAGTTCATACGGCAGATTTTTACCCTACTTTTAAAACCTCTAATGAAGAAATATAACCTCCAATCTAAAAATATTTTTCGTAAAGAGAATTATTCTCATGTGGATTTTAAAAAAAAAATCAAAAAAAATCGTGTACATGTACGAAATAAATACCAATGTATGTGTAAAAATATTACCACCACCCAAAACTAGTTATTTGTTTAGGATTTTTCTTTTTTCATAAAAACTATTAGATTTTTTACGCATTTGACCGATTTTAAGCATTTTAATTGTACATATTCTTGCATTTAAAATGTACGTATTTGTATCGCATTATATCAATTAGCTACGATACACTTGTACGAATAATTCTAGAACCACATCATAAAATAATTTACTGTAAAGTAAAGTAATTCGCATTCATTGTACTTGTGCTTAGGCAATCTAAACCTAAACAAGTATTACTTAACTATAAATACGTCTTAATTTTGGTTAGACTATATAGGTAATAAAAATAAATGTGTACAAGCAAAGAATATTCAAATTTAACAAGAATTCTTATGGGGCTTCAAAAAATTTTTTAGCCGATAGAGCGGTTCGGGCGATGAAAGAGGGGACGGCATGAATGATGGAATGATTTAGTACATTTGTTGGTAAAAAAAGGGATGTCGTTTTTTCGTATAAGAATATTCAAAATAAACTCGAGAAATTTTAAGCCATGTACTTATTATATACATATATGTATGTATACATATGTAATAATATATTACATACGAGTGTTTGTAAATATTTTCATACGAATTTGGTATCTTAACTATAAATACCGTCATCCTAAACAAACATAACTTTCGTTCATAAGAACATTAGAACACAATTTTGTAATGGTTCGATCATATATAAAAACGTGAATTAAAGATCGCAGAGACTATGATAGTAGTAAAAAATGTGTAATTTAAGATTAACATACATACATACATATATCGTACAATATTTCATATACGTACATTACTTTTTCTTTTTCACGTCGATTTTTGTTCATATTTTACACTTTTCTTTTACTTTTTATATCAGACAAGAAAATATATACAAGTACGATCTATAAACCCATAAATTTGTATACGGTCGAAAGATATGTACAGAATATTGCACGTATGTATGTATATATTGGATTTATAATTAACAAAATCAAGTCATTAAGTTTCTGGTACAATATTTGTACAGGGACATATATGACTCCACTTGAAATGTATACTTAAATTACATACTTACGTATACGATATATAATGCATTCATACGATCATATTTTTATTTATCATTACCAAAAAAGTATGAATTTTGAATACTCAAAAATTCAAAATTTAACATTAAACCGATCGTATTCAAAATATATTGTATTTCCCATACAATACATTACAATTTGAATTTACATTTTGTATTTCTATCTTCGTTTCTGATGATGTAATAAAATTTATGACCCATATGATCGTACAATTATGAAAAAATTATATTTGTTTAGGACGATAATTTGTTTGTTTAGAACAGAAGTTTTACACACGCATATGTACGATAAATACGTACATATATTACAAAATATTCTTATAAATATTGCGCATAATATGTACACTTAAATTACATACGCACGTATGTGATAAATATGCATACATATTCACATTCTATGTATATTCTATATTTTAGTGGGTACTGAATTATTTCTTCTGAAAATTGTAAATATTGCTTTTTTCATACATTTCAATACATTTTCATACATTTTTTCATTGAGTTTAGTACAGATAATATTGTGAACTTTATTTTTTGAATAAAACGGTAGCACTGGGTACTGTTGACAATACCCAGAAAGAAAAATTTTTGAACGTCGATTTTACACTGCTTGCAGTATTTCGTAGTTTTGGATTTCTGGTACAAGTTTCATAAATATTGCACACATGGGGTGGAGTTTTATTTCTTATGATGTCATGAACTTCAAATTTTTTACGCATTTGTCCGATTTTAAACATTTTAATTTTACATGTACTTACATTTAAAATACACGTGTTTGTATCGCAGTATATCAATTAGCTGTAATACATATTTATACATCATAAAAATAGTACATGTTTGTTTGTATATATGAATATTTATCCTTAATATATAAATACTTCGGTACAGTAAAAAAAATGATCTTCAAACATTGTTTTTTTTTTTTTTACACTTTTTATGATCATATGAATGTTTGTACCTATATATATGATGTGTATACATACATACATATATGAAAAGTAAAGAACCTTTTATTTCTATTAGAAAGCATGCATTTCATATTGAGATAAATTAATAAATTAATAAATAAATAAATGATAAATTAGTGATATACAGTTTACACCTTACACCGATAAAGTATATTACCTGAGAATGTAGTTGTACAATCATATGTTTTCCACGTGGTTTTTTTTTTTTTTTTGAATGTTTTTAAATGGCTGTCAGTGTGTTGGTATTCACACCAATTTGTAATTACGTCATTCAACATTGAGAAAATTAGAGAAATAAACTTCTAAATTTTGTAAGCAATGGGAATTTAGAGAAATTATTCGTAAAAAATAAAACAAAAATCATAAAATTTCATGCCCCGCTTTTTATTGATTTCTTTATCTTTCTAAAGCATCCTTATGGCCATTAATATTGCTATCGACTTTTCAAAGCCTTAAAATTTTATTTTTCATTCGCACCTTATAACATGTATAGGAAATTTTTATAACTGTAAATCAAGTTCTATATGGAACACATTTTTCTCTATATTTTCTTACTCTATGGAAAAACAGCCCACATATAACAAGTTAACAACCAGTTCACAAGTATTTACTATACCTGATTCGAATGTTGTGTATTGGTTGTGTATCAGTCAGTTGTCCAATAACGAACAACTTAACTTAAAGTAACGTAAAGTTCTTAATACAAATAAGAAGAGGATGCATTTGCTGGTTTGATGAAATTTACTATTTACTTGAATTTCATAAGAAGAACAAATACAAATATTTCATATGAATTATGTATATAAATTATTTATTATTATATATATATATGTCAATTCAAGTGTCATATATAAGTCATATCATATTAGATTAGACAATTACTTTTGGTTTTGTTGTTTCTGTTCTGTTTGGTTCACTTAGCACTTATTATATTATCAAGTTTTTTCGTGATTATTTTCAAAATTTGTGGTAAATTTTACAAAAAATCTTCAATTTGTGAATAAATTTTAAAACAATGGCTTTACGTGTACAATTCGAAAACAACAATGATATTGGAGTATTTAGTAAATTAACAAATTCATATTGTTTAGTTGCAATTGGTGGTGCTGAAACATTTTATAGGTAAAGATAATTCACATTTCGTATACATTTTTTAGGTTAGAAATTATATATGGTTAATGGTACCAAATTACCAAACCAACCATGTAGTGATAATATTGTATAATGCACGTGAAATTGTGGAATTATGTACATCAAATAGAATTTTATTTTATCTATATTATAATTTATATTTGGATGATTTATTGTATAATGCATATTATTGAATGTAAATAATTACTCAAATTAATTGAATAATCTTTTGCGCACAGCGTTTTTGAATCTGAGTTAGCTGAAACAATTCCCGTAGTTCATGCCAGCATAGGCGGATGTCGTATTATTGGACGTCTTGCAGTCGGTAATAAAAATGGTCTTTTAGTACCGAATTCCACAACAGATGTTGAACTTCAACACCTACGAAATAGTTTACCAGATGAAGTTAAAATTCAAAGGGTCGAAGAAAGACTTTCAGCTTTAGGTAATGTGATCGCATGTAATGACTATGTCGCTTTAATACATCCAGATTTAGATAAGGTAAAGAACAATAAATACTTATTACGTTTACATCGAAGACATATATTTTTTTTACTAATTCACACTTTAGGAGACAGAAGAAATAATTGGTGATACACTAAATGTTGAAGTTTTTCGTCAGACAATAGCTGGAAACGCTCTTGTCGGTTCATACACAGTTTTCAGTAATCAAGGTGGTCTAGTACATCCGAAAACGTCAACACAGGATCAAGATGAATTATCATCGTTATTACAAGTACCATTAGTTGCTGGTACTGTAAATCGTGGTAGTGAAGTACTCGCCGCTGGTATGGTCGTTAATGATTGGTGTGCATTTTGTGGCATTAGTACAACAGCTACAGAAATTTCAGTTATAGAAAGTGTATTTAAATTAAATCAAGCACAACCAGCAAGTATTTCAACAAAACTTCGTGCGTCTCTTATTGAAGCGTAAGTGATACTTTATATTTGATTTTCTATAACAAAATTTACAATCTATATATATCTAACTAGGTATTTTCTAAATTTTCTGTTTCTAGGATGTCGTAAAAATTTTAAATTCGTTAGAACATTCTCATTAAGCAAAATGGTAATCAACTATGAAAAAATAAATAAAAAACTAAAACTAAGTAAGAAAATTTATATTTTTAAGAATTTAAATAAATTTCTTTACAAATCAATAGCATTTTTAATTGTAAAATTTCTCAACTAAGTATAGCATTTTTACAATACATAATACGTAATTGCGATCATTGAGAAAATACTCGTATCTAGGTATATACGTCTTTGTGATAGTGTCCACAAGTAAACCAAAATAAAATCCGGGGCATACCTACTTTAAATTTTATTGAAATATTGAAGGATTAATCAGTTAAATTAAAATTGTTGTTCTCGGTAGACATTAATAATAATAATAATATATATACATATATATGTATGTATATGCTTTAAAAAGGCGTTATCAAAACAATTTGAACTAGGATCAGTCAGCTAGTGTAATTAACGATTCATTAAAGTCGGTTAACCATGTGTATTTAAGCACGCACGTCACAAATGCGTTAATTAGCTGATAAAAACAAAAAGGAAAAAAAAACACTCATGATTGTATACATACAAGTGGTTTATTTATTTGGCTGAAAATATTATAACTAACAACGCCTACATACATACATACGTACAGTTTATAAATTATATGAAGAAAATTGTATTGAATTATGCATTATAAGATGATGTTTGTCGGTTTAAAAAAAATGAAAAAATTATCATGGCAATATATTCAAATGTACTGAAAAATTATAAAACTATATTTTAACACTGGAAGCTTTTAATGAATGTAAAATACGTAAACCCAAACTTAAATATATAAGTACACATAAAATGTATTTTAATTTTTGGAATTCTTATTTTTTCCTTCTTTAGTTTTACATTTTCAAAAATATATTTTAAAAAATCCTGGCGCACATATGGCACTAATTTCTAAATATTAATAATTTCAAATAAGTTTAAAATTTACAATTTCTCATATAACTGAAATTTTTTTTGTTTTTTTCTTAATAATAATATTAAAATTTTAGTTATACAATATAAAAGAGGAAACAATTACGAATTTCTTAAAGCAATTTTTAAAATATAAAAATAAAACTATGAAGTGCATTGTCTGTATCTTTCAGCATTATTTTGTATGGTTCTTAAATGAATTGAGACTTGATCATTAAGTGTTGCTATCTTTTTTCGTAGTTTATCTAATTCTTCTTCTTTTTGTTGATAAAAAACAGTCATAGCTAAAAATAAAACAAGGACAAAATATTTTAAATAATAAAAATTTGGTAAATTTTAAAAACAAGTAACATTTACTTTTTAATTCATTTAATTTTTCATTAGTATCAACAGTAAGATTTGATGCACGTTGCAATAATTGTTTAGCCCTAGCTCGTGCATTTTCTGTTTCAGCATATTTTTTAGAAATTTTATCATTTGCATCTGAAAATTCTGATTGAAGCTGTAGATAAAAAAATGAAAGGAATTAGGTGTAATCAATTGAAATTTTTATTTATTCTTCAATTTAATCACATAAAACAAAAAATAAAATTTACCTGTGATGCTTGACCATATGTTTTACTAGCTGAAATCTTTACTTCATTTGCTTGATTATTAATATCTTTTGCATCCAGTTCATTTTTCACAATATTTTTTTGTAAACGTGTTAACTGCATTGCCATCTGTTCAACAGTGTTAGCTGTTTTATTGGCTGGAATTTCAGCTTGTTTTGTTTCAATATCAATCTGAAAAAAAAAAAAAACCAAAAATTTTTCGATTAACTTTATAATCATGTTCTATTTTAAATATACCTTTTCCAAATCTCTTTCGGCTTCAGAGATATCATTTCTAGCTTGTTTTGTTGCATCTTCAGCTTTCGCTTGTGCAACACTAGCTTCATCCAGAGCTTGAAGTACTTCGTTAACCGTGTTCAAAATGTTATCAGCTTTCATTCTAAAAATTAAACGAATCAAACATTTTAAAAAGAAAATAATTTTTTTTTCAATCTTACTTGGTCGCATTTGCGTTAATTTGTAACGATTCAACACGATCACGATCATATTTTGTATCAGCAATGATTTTATCAACATTTTCTAATGATAAAACAGCATCATGTATACCTCGTCCTAGTGTTTCAATTTGTCGTGAATCTAATTGTAAATTTAAATTCTTTGTTTTGTTTACGATATCTTCTATTTCTTCTGGTGATGCTGTTTTGTTATTAAGTATATTTGTTAAATTTTGATCATATTCATTTCCCAGTACAATTAAATCACGTATTTTATTTAAATATGACTCTGATAACTCGTAGGATTTCTTAGCTAATTCATAAGCATTTGATGCATTCATTTTTGCTTGAGATAATTGTCTAATTACATGATCAGCATTTTTCTTTTTTTCAATTATTAAAAGTTCAGTACCATTTGCAAGTTTTAGTGCTCCTTCTGCCATTTGTTTAGCTCCACCTTCACATGAAACTTCACCACAATACCCACAACCTGCTCCACCACAAATACTATCACATGGATCTCCTTTTTTATCACAAACATCATCATTCAAATTTGGTATTTCAGAATTTAAATCATCTAAATACGAGTAATATTTGCCAATTGCCTCATCATTTTTATCAGTCAACATCTGAAATTCATCTTTGGTTCGATTCAATAAACTATCTGTACGTTTACATTGTCTTTCTGCATCATCAGTGTATTCTTGAGCTTCTTTAATTAATGGTGATAGTGCACTCACTCTATTTGCTGCACCTCTAGTCAAATTAAGTGCACCTTCAATATTTGCTTCTTGAAGTTGTGTAGCATTCTCCTTCAATTGAGCTGTTATTTTTTTAATTTCATCGCTACGCATACGTAATTTTTCAACTTCAACTGTAGCCAAACTAATGTTCGAATAAATTTGTTCTGAACTGTTCTCCAGTTTTTGAAGTTTGTCTTTTGATGCTATGAATTTCGTTCTCAACGTTTCCATTCTATCTATCAATGTTTTCAAGTCATTCATACCAATTGTTGTATTATCTAACAATTGTTGGATGTATTTTAATTTATCATCCATTTCACCAAAATATTCTGTATATGCTCCTGGAGCTCCAACGATTTTTATCTGTTCAGCATTCGCGATAACATTTTTAGTTTCTTCTTCTAATGATTTCAAAATTAAATCCCAATTGTCAAAACATTCACCGCATGCTGAACAATGTGGTGCGTAACCGATATATCCTCGAGCACATTGATCGCATTTAAAGCCACCAATTCCAGAATGACATATACATTGTCCGGTTTTTCTGTCACATTGTGTTTTTGCTGAACCTAACGGATCACAGTCACATCCTATAAGTAAATAGAAAAAATATTTTTTCAACAACATAAAAACATTATGCTATGTATTAATCTTACGTTGACATAATAGATTTGGATTTCCCCAATAATCTGTTTGACATTGATTACACTGTCGTCCTCCAAAACCAGGTTTACATTGACATTGACCATCATACTATCGTAAAATAAATTTGAACTTTCTTTTGTAATTTTTTAATAGAAAATATTTTACCGGATTACACTGTTCAGATTCGGATCCAATTAAATCGCATCCACATGGTTCACAACCTTCACCGCTAGCTATTTTCCAATGATTTGGTTGACATTCATCACAACGAAGTCCTCGCACATTTGGTAAGCAAGGACATTGACCTGTACTTCGATTACAATGTTGAACCGATGGATCTGTTCCAAGAACATCACAATTGCATGCTACAAATATTAAAAGCGAAAAACGTTATACTTCAAATCGCTTCGAGTTAGTAAAATTTGATAAATTTACGTCTGCAATTTCGTTGTAAAGCATCTCCATAAAATCCATCACGACAATATTCACAAGAGTTTCCTGCTGTATCATATAAACATTTCAAACATTTACCAGTTTTACCATCACAATTTCCGATATCACGCAAATCAATATTGTTGCTGCAATCACATTTTTGACAGGTACCATTCAATTTTTCCGGATATCCATAATAGTTATCTGCGCAAATATCACATCTCGGTCCCGCATATCCTTCTCTACAATGACAAATCATATCGTTGTTTCGTCGATCTAACGAACAGGTGTCAGCATGTGAATGACCCGATGAAACGGGTTCAGGACATCTACATGGTCGACATCCAATATCACTTCCAAGCAGAGGATTGCCATAAAATCCCTCCATACAGCGGTCACAATTATCTCCAGCGGTGTAATTTTGGCAACCAATACACATTCCAGTACGTGAATCACAAGTTTTTGCATGTCCGTTACATTGGCACATTTCACAGTTCGGGAAATTCCAAAATCCTGGATAACATTGATCACACTCTCGACCATATGTATTTGGATGACATTCACATTGTCCAGTCAATAAATCACAATAATTATGTCTAGCTCCAACGCTATTACAATCGCATGCTTAAAATTCAGTAAAAAATTTTAAAATGAAAATTATTTCAATTTATTCGATTTAAAGAGTTTAATTACCATTGCAACCCTCTGGACCAAACCCGTATGTACCGATTGCACATTGATCACACTGACGACCAACTACATTTCGTTTACATTGACATTTTCCACCATATCGATCACATTGGTTACTTAACGTTCCCGTAATATTACAGTTACATACTAAAAGGGATTCATAAATTTATAATATTCAACGAATATGCACACTTAGATTAACTTACATTTGCCTCCATCATGAACGTAAGTACTAGTAACAATGAATAGATCTTTGCAGCGAGGATCAGCAACTGAATAGTAATTCACATCATACAGACTCTCATTGCAACGGTAATGTGAAAATTCTCTTCTACGACTATCAGCTGGAGCTGATCCTGACAAAATTGGAGTTACCTCAATACGTGGTATCAAACCCAACTAAAATACAATGAACATTTTTTATTATTTTGTTTAGATAAAATTTTTTTTTTGTTTACTAACAGAATCAATTAAAATTTGGGCAGCAGGATTGTCTTCATTATGTCTATGCCGCTCAAAATGAATTTTAAATTTGTACATTTTTCCTGACTCTAGACAAACATCATGTAATGCAACAACTTTTGTATCACGTTCAGGCAAAACGAATGGTATACGTGTTTCAAATGAAGGATGTGAATTGGCGCACGGACCTTCCGGATCATATTCATCAGGTCGAATGAGAGTTATATGCGCATCCTCCCAGTCTCCTCGTGTTTGTGTTAAATAACGCAGAACAACATCATAATTCATGTTTCTTGGAACATGTCCCACTTGAATTTCTAATTCGGTATTTTCAGGTACACGAGTGTATCCCACACCAGTCCAATCAGGCATATGATCAATTGGTGGTGTAAATGGAATTATCGTACAGTTCTAATCAAATGTTGAAATTTTTCTTTTTATTTTTTAATTATATTTTCCATATTATATTTAAATGTAAAAAGAACAAAATACTTACACCGTAGTGAGGATAAAATGCATTACATTGACTTATATACTGATCTTCGGCCTCATAAACTGAATGTAACATGGGCACGAAGTAATTTTGTTTTGGAGTACTGCATGTTCTACCAGTCATGTGCGGTCGACATTTACATTGTCCAGTAAATACGTCACAGAAATTATCAAGTGAACCACCGGGATCACAATTACAGGGTGTACAACCATCTCTTTGATCTGACAAGCCATATGTTTCAGGTAAACATTGATTACAATCTTTTCCAGTTACAAGACGTTTACAAGTACATTCTCCAGTAAACATATTACATCCAGAATTATCTATTGTCCCATAAATATTGCACGTACAATTTTCACATCCGTCTGGATTGCTTTGAGTTAAATTCCAGAAACCTTCTTTACAAATATCACAACGTCTGCCACGTGCGTTTGCTTTACAATGACATGCACCAGCTTCAATTCCATTATCGGGATCATTAATTGATTCACATATACCATCATCAACAGATCCACTAGGATCGCAATCACATGCTATAAAATATTTTTTATTTTTTGTTTTAAATTTTCAAAATACGTGATTTTAAAAATAACATAAATTTTCACCTACGTTTACAAACGTATGGACTTTGAATATCTTCATTTGGATCTCTATAGAAAAATGCTTTACAAGATTCACAGTGTTGTCCTTGTGTGTTGTGTTGACAATTATCACATACACCTCCACTTACACGTCCTGAGTGATCATAAACAGCTTGATCAAAATGACAACTTGTGGCATGATTATTGCAAGTACATTCTGCATTTATCGAAAAAAAGCATAAAATTAATTCACAATAGATCATTTAGAACCTCTTTTCATTTCTTACTTTTGCACGCATTTGTTTGTTTTCCTAAAGCTGGCTTCCATGGTAAATCATTAAAGAAATCCTCACATTCTTCACAATTCAAACCTTTTGTATTGTGTGTGCATTCACATTTCCCATGGACCATATCAATTTTATTACTATTTAAACCATCTAATGGTAAACATCTTGAAGCATGACCATAACATGAACATGATCCTCTTATAACCATATTTTTAATAGCATAGTAATATTTCTCTTGAATTTCTTGACGATCATCTAATAATGTATCACCGAGATTATGTAATTTTGTAAAATTAATTCGAAAATTTGTCATTTTTAACATATTTTGAATGTGTGGAGCATAAGGATTTGCAATTTTCATATTCGGTGGCAATACACGAAATATGACCTCACCACCCTTTGATGGCTCAACACTTGAATATCTTGAATCGCATATAACATCGGTTATATTTCGTAATGTTGATGGAGCATGTGGAAAAGATTCACCGCAATTATGTGCAAAATAACGATATACATGCCATGTTCTACCAAAATCATACGAACGTTCAACTAACATTGCAGCTGGACGAAATGTAGCAAATACAATAATTAAATGCGTAAAATGAAATTCAGCTTCGAGATCTAATTGTATTGTAACATTCTCTTTTCCATTTTCTGATTGCCACCATGTTGGTTGTAATGTTCTTTAAGATATAAAATATTGAATATAATTATTTTTATTTTTATTTTTTCAAATCAATTTTTGTTTTAAAATACCCTGGTTGATTTGCATAAATTATTTGTCCAATACGATGATTTTTTAATGGATCATTTTCAGTTTCTGGTCTTGTATCACATAGAAAGCATTTTTTTTCTTCTAAATGTGAAACAATACAAAAACGTTCTGGACCATTAAGACCGCATGTTGATGATGCATATAAGCGATTTTCTCTACCAATTAAAAGATTACCAGTTGCAGGATAACATGAACTGTGCTCACATGGATGTACTCTTGGTATAGGTCGATATTCTTTAAAAAATTTTGTCATATTGTACAATGTAAAAACATTGAAAATACATGCATGTAGTTAAAAAAGAAATATATAAAACTTACTTCTAGGTTGATTATCTCTTAATCTATCTTTTCTTATTTGTTGAGCATTTATAATCGTCAAATCTGGAATTTTTTTTTTTTTTTATCGTAGTAATAAATGAAATTCCAAAAAAGTAAAAATGAAAAAACAAAAAAAAAATCACAAAAATGAATTTACCTGTTATAATTAAAAATATAAAAATTGTACTGTATATTGGATAAAAAAATTTAATCATTTTGTATAATTTTTAAAGATGTATCTGAAAGAAAAGAGATTGAAAAAAAAGTTTTTAGATCAAATTTTTTAATTTTTTTTTTTTTTTTAAATAAAATTTTACTGATAGATAAGTATCTTTCTTATACAAATGTATGCTTAAAATTATGTGAGAACACATCAATGTCATAACATTATCTCTTATTTAATATCATGAAATTTAAATCTTTAAACAATCAAGACTTTGTATAATATACTGGCATTATACATACTGTAATAATATAACGATGTATGTACATTCTCTTATATAATTCTAAAGAATTTAATGTGTCAGTTGTTATGCTCTGTTTATGAAGTTTAAAAGGTAAAAAAAAAACGTTTAAATTATATTATCATACATAAATCTGTGTATTATGTGCACAAGCTCACCATATATTTTATATATTCGAGTCAGATATGTGTATTTAGATATGTATACATATTTATAAAACACATAATTCATAAGTACATATGTACATACTATACATATGTATATATAAAAAAATATATAATTATTACATACTCGTATATATACATTAAATACAATAATGAACTGTACATTTATGTAAATAACTTACATAAAGTTCTTCCATCGTCATCATAATTTTGTAGATAAATACATATTAGATATTCATTTAAACAATACATTTTTTTTTATCATATGTATTTGATTTGAATTATTTGTAAATAACTGCATAACTTCTACTTGCTTACGTCTTATATGAAATATTAAAATTTAAAGTTCTATTCCTATTGCATCAAATAAAATTACACTATAGAATATGGATATTCTTATCAATTAAATGAAGAAAAATTCAAACACAAGCAAAGTTATTTCACACTAAGTATACAATCATAAAAACAATATACAGAAAATAAAAAGAATATTCGTATATCAGTACAGAAAGGATTTTATGTAGGACCTATCTAAAACTTATATTTATGAAGGATTTTATAGAGGATCTATATTTGTTTTTAAAAAATGCATTAAGAATAAACGCGCTTATTGGCATTTTTCAAACATCTTGTAATTTAAAACGTTAAACCCAAATCGAGTTTAATTTTCAAAAATTTTACAAAACAAATTTAAATTAATTGTAATGTAACGAACATTATATTTAATTAATTCAAATTCTATAACAAGAAAAATAAAATTAAATGCCCATATACGATAAATTATCGTACAATACAGTTATATCATTTTAGGTGAATTTTATTTATATTTCATTTTTTATCAATTGTTTACTTATTAAATAATAAATTATTATTGGTACATGAATAAAAAGTTCTGTAAACTTTATACATATACGTAATGTTATACAGGTAGTACATTACAGGTACATAAAGTACATAACATAGAATGTAAGCAAAACGAAAAAATTATCAATGAAATTTGAATTTACTCAACCATTCAATTTTTCTTTTATTTTTCTTTTTTTTTTCCCTTAAATGACGTAACAATGAAAATTGACGTCACTATAAAATATATATGTGGCAGTAGAGTACATACATGTACTTTTTATGCAAACACATGCAGAGTATGTATACATAATTTGAAACATAAATTTATGTACATACATATATACGTGTATCCCTTACGAATATATATGTATATATATACATACAGATATATTTGAAATTGATGACGTTTTTCAACGGTTCTGAATATTTTTCTGATTGATATAAAAGTAAACATACAGTATATTAATGATATAAATTTTCATTACAAAATGATGACGATGATAATACATTAGTATCTAACAGTGAAGACTATGATGAAACAGATGATATGAAGCGATGACAAGAGAAATAAAGAAAAATATAGTTTATTTATATAAAATAAACAATTTTTTCAATGTACATAATGTGTATTCATAATGTACATATTATCTACACACATACAAATGGAAAACATTAGGAAAATAACTTTTCCAAAAAAAAAGTACAAATTTTTGGGCGGTTCCTTTCAAAATTTTTAGAAAAATTTACTTAGCAGTAAAAACAAATCATTTCATATCAAATTTGAAATTATGAAATAAAGGATTAAATAAAATTTTAATAATTTTGTTATCTAATATACTTAATTATTGTAAAATATAAATTTGTCTGATTTGTATATAATTTAAGTTTAAAAAACTTAAGGTTGTTGATCCACAATTTTGCTTATATTTTCTCTTTCATTTTTCGAAGGACACACGTGTCCTTTTATTTTCTAATACATATTTTTTTATTTATTTACTTAATTTTTTTTCTACTATTTGACAATTTCATGACATGCGTATTGTAAATTGTTATACTAAAAAAAAAATAAAATAAAAATCCTTTTTCAAATTTTTATACAAATAACTTGTACATATCCGTAAAAATCTTTTTCTATGTACAGGTTTAAGTAAAAATAATATTTTAAAATATTTTCATTTATTACAAATAAAATTAATTTAATAATTTTGTAATTTATTTTCAAATTCATATTATAAATTGTATTTTTCTTCTAATTACAAAAAAAATATTCTCATATTAATTTTTAAAATGATAAATTTAAATTAATAAAAAAAATCGTTACATTTTTAAAAATTGATTTCGTAACAAATATGTATGTATATTTTACAAGGTACATTTTGTAACAAAAGTTTATTTTGAGAGAATATCCTTTCCTTATAAAATATTTAAATTCATACATATATAAAAGTTAAATTTATATACACCGGTTTATTGGTTCCTTTCTTAAACGATAGCATTTTGATGACAGTACAAAATAGTATTAGCTTCGTAATAGCTACTGCATAACATCCATTTATTAAATATATACAAATTTAATATTTTTAATTTACAAAAAAAAAAAAAAAATTTTTTTGTAAAAAAAAATTATTGAAAATCTTGTTGTTTTTTTTTTTGGAGTAAAAATACAATAGTATAAAAATTAAATAAAAAGTGCATAGAAAGGGATTTTATTTTTATTTTTTATTTTTCCAATATTTAATAAATGAAACCGAATTTAATTTTTTTTGCGTTTTAATAAATTAAAAAAAAAATTTATTAATATATTAAATAGAATTTATGTAATTTACTACATTATCAATAAAAATGTGATAAGTTACATTTATTAATTTCTCGTTTTTTGTAAGTGATTTTTACATTTCCTTTGTAATAATGAAATGTATAAGTGAATGAAATTTTATTACAAATACATACATATGTGAGTGTATATTCACATGTACATACATGTGTATAATGTATATTATAAGAAATAATAATAGTAAGAAAAAAAAAACAATATGAATAAAATACAAAATAGAAAAATTGTAAATTAGTTTTTTTTTCTTGTATTATTGAAAAACAGGATTACATGTATTTTTTTTTTTTTTTTTTTGTAATCTATATATTATTTGTGTATGTGTGTGTCAAATGCAAAAATTGTGTCAAATATACATACATATGTATGTATAAAATAAAATATGTTTTACATGTGTATAAATTGTATCAAAAAGAAGAAAACAAATTAAAAAAAGAAAATTTATTTTTCTTTTGTATTTTTTATATACTTATGTACATACATATGTATGTATGTACATGTGTTATTTTACATATTATACATTTTCTAGAAGCGAGTGTGTGCATATATATGTATGTATTTATTTATTTTTACTTTATTAAAAATTTATGAGTAGATGTTTTTCAATTAAGGGATATTATGTACATATTACATATTATATTCATATATTATTGTATATTTTAATCCCTATAAAACGTATAATTTAACGTGTTATATAGGTATATATGTATGTATGTATATTTTAGTAGACAAAATAATACCTGATAATATTCCTGTAAATAGGACACGTTAACGAATGAATATTATATACATATACGTATGTATGTACATGATACGTATGTATGTATATTTTATCCATTTATATATATTTTAGCATATGTATATATTATGATGAATTTATTTTTGTGCGACAAAAAAAGAAAAGAATTTAAGCAAAAATAAAAAATAGAAGAAAATTTTTTTATAAGCCATTATATCTATGATGTGTACATAGTATCATTAGATCCCTCTTCGAAAGGATGGTGAATGAATAAATGGATAACAAAATGTAACAAAAGAAAAACAAAAAATAAAACAAAATTTTATGGTTAAAATGTGAATATATATATGTATGTACATACATATATACTTTATAAAGGACTAAAGGAAAGTTTAAAAAAAGCTAAAAGCCAATGTATTATATAAATGATATATGTATGTACAATTTAATAATGTGTTAATAAGATAGATACATATGAATGTACATAATAAAAATATATATAGTAAATATTAAAAATAATGTGCATACGTATATAACATGAATAGAGTACATAAACACGTATACACAATATTAATATTTATTTTTATGTAATATATGTATGTATATATTTAATACATGTACATATATATATTAATAATTTTTATCTACTATATATGTATGTCTAAATAAATAAATGGGAAAAAGGAAAAAATTTAGAAAATATTCATATACACTCGTATACATGTATATTAACACTGTAAAATTAGAAGATAACAAATATATTAATTTATATGGTCATTTATATTGTATATCAAAGATTACAAATGTAATACACATATGCACAATTTATTTGAATTTTTCTTTTATACTATTTTATATATTATTATTGAACAATTTGTAGATATAAATGTATTTAGTTAAGCATAATTTTCAATTTATACTTTCCGTTTTTTTATTTTTTTTATTTTCTTTTAAATAATTAATTTATATTTTATTTAACAATATTAAATTGTAGACCATTGAATATGCATAGATATAAAATTATTTCCAAAAATATATATTTTTTTTTAATATTAAATTTGCCCTTTTTTTTCTTCAAGATATTTATTATACAATATTTCTATTTAACATAAAATCTATTTGAAAAATCTTATCAAGTGTTAATAATGAATTTATTTAAAATGTTTCCTTCATTTACATGTAATTAAAAAATCAAATTAATTCAATAAAATGAAAACAAAAGAACAACAAAACAATCTACAAAATTTACAGTAAAAAATAAATTAAAATAAGGAATAAACGAAAAATGAAAATATTTATTTAACAAAATATATAAATAAAATAAATTAATAATTAAAAATTTAAATTAAAAGTAAAAATAAAATAAAACGAAAAATTGTTTAAAAGAAAAAAAAAAACTTTTTTTTTTCTTCTATTGAATTTTATTATTCTATTAAAATATGGGGGTTAGAAATGGAAATGCAATAAAATTCAAAAAAAAACAAAAACATTATTTATGTTTTTTATTAATACTTTTATTACAAATTACTAATTAATATTCATGTTTCCTTTGATATAATATATTGTGTGTAATAAATAGTAGGTACATACATATATTGTATATGTATGCCCGTATATATGTATATTTTCCTAAAATCAAATTGCGTATTTTGTATGAGATAAAAGAAATTTTTTTTTTTTACGTAAATATAAAACAACCCACACTATAATAATACATGCGTAAAATAATTTTCATTTATTATTTTATAAATAAATGAAAATATACGCATCCTGTACGTACTATTTGCCTATAATTTAATTTGATAAGTATAAAGTGTTTGATATACTGTTTATATAGGGAGAATTATTTAATAATAACTTTTTGGTTTTTTTTTTTACTTTGGATTTCTTACACCCCTCTAATTGTATATAAATATATATTTTGGCATAATTTTCATAACACATTCTAATTTGTGTTCATACATTAAAAATATTCTAGTTATGTTTAATTTATTTTATAATTTAAAAAAATTTTTACATATTCAAACAAGTATACACATCACAGTATAATATGATGAATAATGTTGAATTTGTTTAAAATATGTGTTGGGTAATGTACATATACATGAAAATTTATATTAAAAAATTGAAAAATTTTCAAACATACATATACTCATATATGTTATGTACATAAACGTACAATTATATATAAACGTGTGTATATGTGCATGTGCCAATGTATATGTTCTACATTTGAAGTACCAGTATATAAATTGTGCACAAAAAAAAGGAAACAAGCCATGCTACTTATACTAGTCATGAGGGTTTAATATCTATTAAAAAAGTCTACTAAGAAAAAAAAGGCAATTTAAATCCTGAAGAAATGTTTTATAGTCAAATACTCGTACTTAACTTTTTTTTTTTTAATTAAATGATTTTTATGTCTAGTATATAATGTTCATGTGTATATTGTATATACATTTCATTCATTCTTGTATGCATAAATGATTATACATATACATATATATATATATATATATATATATATGTACATATGTATCTATAGAAGAATACTTAAAACACAGTGAATTTACTTTTAAAGCATAAAATGATACTAGTTAATATGCATGATAGCATGCATATGAAGTATCTAAGGTGTTAGATAATATGCCCATTTAATGTGCATTTACCTTGATATACCAAAGAAAAAATAATAATGAAAATCAGCAATTTTTAAAATTATGTTAAACATGCAAGAAAAAAAAGAAATTTTGTCACAAGAAATAATTTTCATAAAAAAAAAAAAAAAAAATTACAAACTTTAAAAAAATTTATATTCAGAACAATAGAAGCAAAAGACTGTAAAAAACTTGATACTTGCAACTTGCAAGCATATACATATAAAGATGAATGTACATAATAACTGATAAACATTTGTACATAATTGTATCAACAAAAGGAGGACAAAATACTTTTACAATACATACATACATACATACATACATACATACATGTATTGTAACAAGGACATTTGAACTCAACAAAAAAAAATGTATTCAATTTCATGCAAAAATACTCATCAAAATTTCAAATGAAATTTTATTTTAAATTTTCATAAGGTGGGTAATTCATTTTAAAATACTTAATGTAATTTACGTACTCTGGTAATTTTTATTTTATTATTATTATTTTTTTTTTGTATAAATAAAATTAAAAATGTTCATGTAACTAAATAATGAATATATTTCAACAAATAATACAATTTGTATGTTAAACATCGCAATACTAATATTTCAAATTTATTCGAATTTTGTTTAATTTTTTATTTTTATTTTTTTTTCCTTTTTAAAAGAAAATTTTACATTTACGTGGAAATTATGAATAAAAAAATAATTTGTCCCGCAAAAAGACTGTTTTTATGTATTATGTATGTATTATTTAATGTATGTATGTAAATAAAATTTTCCTTTTTATTTTAATTCATTTATTATTCATTTTTTTTTTTTCTGAATTTATACTAATGTTTTTTCTACTATATTTTCTTCTTTTTATTTGAATGAAAAAAAAAAACACAAAAATTCATTTTTAAAATTTAAATTAATAAAAATACATACATACGAATCACGCATATATATATATAGGATGGTAAAAAAAAAAAATATTTTTTTATGAAAACTTAGAAAAGAAAAATTATATGAGATTATTATTTTATAAATTAATAAACTTTTTTTAAGGAAATAAATTTGCGGTTGATATACCACATACACAGAACTTTTAAAGTTTTAATAACATATACATATATACACATACATGTCATATGCACATGTATGTCATATTACAATATTGATTTAGAAAAATAATAATAATAATTTCATTTAAAAAAAAAAAAAATCTAAATAATTCTATGAAAATTTATTTCACTTGTAAGGATAAATTTAAGAAATATCATTATAAATACAGGCATACTATATATGTACGTATATATATGTATGCTATACAGATAAATTTAATTTACTACAAAGTTGCTTTTAAAAAGTTAAATAAACTTTTCAATGAAATTAAGTTAAATTATATTCATTATAATAATAAAAAATATGTAGAAAATTTTAGAAAATTAAATAATATACCTCTCAGATTTTCGTTTTTCTTTAAATTTCCTTTTAGTTTATATATTTAATGTTTTTATATAGGTACATATGTATACATTCTAATAAAAACAAATAATAAAATTAGTGAATTTTGTTGTTTTTTGTTTTTGTTTATTAATGAAAAACTTATATTGATTTTTATATACGTAATTCTTTAAGAATACTATAGAATGTATGTATATGATATAAAGATTAATGAATCAATCAGAAAATTTAGATAAAAGAAGGATTTATTTTTACTTTAATATTGAATAAACAAGAATTTGTTTGTTTATGTTTATTATATCGATTAATAAAATTTTAATCCAAAAATTTTATGAACGTATGTAAATACATACATATGTATATGTAGATACAGTTGTGTACCTATACATATATACAAATAATAAAATACATAAGACAAAAGTTTGCTTTATACTTTATTATGTTATTTTTTTTTTCAAGAAAAAAATTTATGTGTCTACAAACATTTGTTTTCCTTAATACACATATACGTATAAATGAATATGTACATTTTATTTATATGTGTCTTAACACTGTAAGTATAATGTGAATTTATGTATTTTTTAAATAATAATAGAATAAATTTTTCCCATTTTTTTTTTATCAATGAATTTTGAATAAATTTAAATTGAAATCAATGAATTTCAAGATAAAACTTATATAGGATCATAATATACACATTCATGTACATTACTCGTATATGAAAATTTACATGTATCTGCATGAAATTTTGTGAATATATAATATTATTATTTATATGTGTTATAAACATACATATGTATATGTACATATGTATCTATATATAAAGAATTTTACATAGTATTCATGTTAACATGCAAATATGTACTTTTATTTAGCATTAGGTTATTGTTGTTTTTGTTGTTGTTTTTTTTACATTTAAGATAAAGATAGAGATTTTTTTGTTTTGTTTTTTCTTCTTGAATAATAAGTAGATTACTTTCAATAAAGAAAAATAATAAATTTATCAAATATTTACTACACATGGTGTTTGTAAATTATTTGCATGTGTACCATAAATAAAAAAAAAAATAATGATAGATGCTTATCTGTATTTTTTATTTTTAAAAAATTTTATAACTCATTTATTAAAGTAAATATCCTAATATTTCATAATGAAATAAAATCACGAATTCATACGAAATATAATTAGGCATATAATGTTGAGGAGAAAAAAGGTTCCTTTCGTACATAAAATATTAAAGTAAATTTTTGAATTTATTGATAAATTTTCATATTTTATTCATTTTCTTGTATTTAATTAAATTAAATTAATATTAAATATTATTACAAATTTATTTAAGTATCTATCATCATTTCATGAAATTTTTATTCAGTTTATTTTAATTTGCCTCGTGTAAATATTTTATATAATCATGAAGTAATTAAATATCATATTTCGTTCGTTTTCATAGTGATAAAAAATTTAAAAATTTGGTTTTTTACGTAATTGGAATTGTATTAATACTCAAAAAAAAAAAAAAAAAAAAAAAAAAAAAAAAAACAAAAGTTTTCTAACACAAAAATACAAAATCTATAAGAATGAAAATTTTCTTCTTTTTATGACGGTTATAATAAGGAGTATAAACATAAATGAAATTATGCCATTTTTAAAATAACGATCTAACCAAAATTTGCTGTTATTTGGTGTTATTTAAAAATGTTAAATACCTACAAATTTTATGTTTATAATTATAACACACAAAGTTTTGGTCGTGTAGGTGTTTTAAAGTACAATTTTTTGCTAATGAATTCGCAATTTTTTTGTACTTTACATTTTTATAATTCAACCTAATTAAAATTCACATACATATGTATGTACATGTATTCGCAATAGCCTACAGGAAAAATACATTTTTAACTTTTCGTGTTTTTTTTTATTTTCATGTGCGAGTTAAACATTATGACAATGTTAAAAAAATATTTCAAATATGTCAGGACTACATTATGAAAATTTTTCACTGTACAAAAAAAATAAATAAGATACAATATATAGAAAAGTAAGTAGGTAGTTAAAATAAAATTGAGTATAGACATAAAATAAATGTTAAAATTTTCACAAGAACATATTCATATTACATGTTTCTATTAAATAATTAAAAAATTTAAAATTTCATGTGATTTTGAGTCACTTTAGATATCTAGGTCTATGTAAAGGGATTGTAATTGATCGTTATACATTTTTTTTCGGTTTAAATTTCAAAGGTATTCATGGTTTTATTATAACAACCATCACATTATAATTCACAATTTATTTACCTCATTCAAAGAGATATATAATAATGTACGTATATCTTACAAATAATAAATTACAAGCACACATACATATTTATTAAAAGGAAAAGGTTAACAATATGTTTGTATAAGATTAACAATAAATTGTAGAAAACCTTTTTGTATGGAAATTTTAATATTTTATTTTCAATTAAAAATTAGTATCAAATTTAATTTTCATAAATTTTATGTGTTGTAATTTGTATGAATGTTAATAAATAATTTTACAAAATTGAATATACGTATGTATTTGTATATATTTTAAAGTAATTTTTATAGCAATAATTTAGTAAAATTTAAAATATTCATTCACAATTTGTATGTATGTAAGTAATTTAAAAAAAAAAAATTTGAATTATAAGAAAAAAAACGTATGTAGGTATTAAGATTTTTTCATGAAATAGGTACATCATATTAATTATAAATTATTATTATAAAGCATTCCTACTTCACAAAAAAAAAAACAATTACAGTAGATTTTTTAAATTTAGTTTATAAAGATCTGAGTATTTAGGAAAAGGAAAATTATCCTTTTTTTGAAGTTTTATTTTGGTATGTTAAAAAATTTAAAAATAACTAAAAACAAAATTCTAAAATAAATAAAATTGAAATAACATGTGAATAAATTCATTTATTCATGGCAAAATGTTATGCCACACCTATAAAATGTTAATATTTTTGTTTTCTTTTCAATAACAAAGTTTCTATTTGGGTGAATTTTAAAAATAACCTTTAAAAAACAATTTGAATCGATTTTTATGCAAAAAAAAAAATACATTTTAGCTGAAATTGAAAAGATTTTTTTTTTTTTTAACATAAAAGGTATGATAAGTAAACAACAAAATATCTTTATGTAGACGAAATTGTGCACAAATTCAAAATTTGTTAATACATATACTATATATATTATACAATACATATACATATTTACATACCAATACTAAAATGCACGTAACAAAGTGACATATTTGCACATTTCAAATATTTTCAATTCCACAAATTTTCCACAAAATAAAGAAGAACAAGGTGTACATATGTACATATGTATGTACTATATGTACATATAAAAATGCATTGAATATACAACATACATACATTGAACATACATAACATACATTCTATTCTTGTGAATTTTTATTACACAAAAGAAAACAAGATTTTATTTTTTTTTTTTTTTTGTAAATAAGTTTCAAGTTACTTACCTTAATTTAAAAAAAAAAAAACGAAATATTTTATTTCAAATGTTGAATTCGCTTTTAATCCAATTGCATTTTTATTTTAGAGAAAAACAATATACCTAACTAACTAACACAATCCTTTTTTTTTAATAATTTTATTTAGAGATTTGCATTCACTTGAAGAAAAATAAAAAAAAAAATAAAAAAAGAATTTTAATTAAAATTAAAATAAAAGATGCACCAATAGAAATTTTAAAAATTTTTATATGAAAATTTAAAAACTAAATTTTAAATAAAAGTTAAAAATTCATTTTATATGTGTTGATATTTTGATAATTTTCAATACACGCGTTCTATCTATATATATAATTGTTGGACACACACACATATGAATATGCATCTACATATATATACATATATGTACAATTTACATGTGTATGAATATATGTATTTTTCGTAGTCATAAAAATTATATTCATATATACATACATACATATGTATATGTACATATGTATGTGAACATATATAATTTAATATGACCGGAAATCCCGGAAATAATGCTGATAACGCAGATATGGTATTTATTCCTTTTGTACACTTTATATATAAATATTACTGGAATTGCTATTATCATTATTGTTGTTGGCTTTACTTCTAAATAATTTTTATTTTCTTTCACTACTTTTTTTTTACCCTTATATATTTTTTGCTTTGTATATACATAAATGTGTGTATTAAGAAAAATTCACTACTACACCCTTTTTTTTACTATTTTTTTTTTTTATTATTCAATTTTCTTGTACCTGTTTATATTGCATCTTTTTTCTTCTAAAATTTAGTTAAGAAATAAAAAAATTTATATTTAATTCACTTCAACAAAATATTTTACATAATTTCCTTTTTCTTAATAATAACACAAATTTTTTTGTTATTTTTCACAAGAATTTTTTGATATTAAATTTTTGTAAAAAAATAAAAATTTATACAAAACCACAATCTAACAAAAATTGTAATAACAGAAGGTATATAAAAAATAAGAATAACTCATATTCATATTGTGAACAAGATATGATTTAAAGATTTTCTTACGAGAAAAGAAGAATTCAAACAACTTGCACTTTACAAATCACACACAGTTCTTATTACGTATGTACATGTATACGTTACAGTATACTAGATGTTAATATGTCTTTTTATTTTATTTTTTTCAATATTTTGTTATGCTTTTCTTTGTTATAAAAATTTTCTATCAAATCTATGCTATAAAATATAAAAAAAAAATATTTTCATAAATAAAACAAATGGAAAAATAAATAAAATTTAAAAAAATTAAATAAATTCACTTGAAAAAAAATTTTTTTTTTTCAAAAATACAATATTGCTGATATGAACATTTTTCCAGAAAGCAAAAAAAAATTTTTTTTTCTTAATTGGATTTTTTCTTGTAAGAAAATATTTGTTTTTTTGTCATGGAAATTTGATGGATTATGAAAATCTCGTGTAAAAACATAATTTTGTAATAAAAATCTAACACAAAAAAACAAAAAACAAAAAAAATTAAAAACCAATGTTTTGCAAGTTAAGCAAAACTTTACAAAAAAAAAAAAAATAAATAAAAATAATATTAGGTGCGGTTTTCATGAAAAACATGAATAAAAATTACAAAATATCAATTTTTGAAGACATTACTTAAACCTTATATTTATTTTAAAAATAGATTTTATGTTTACTTTATATGTATGTAAGTTTATTTACAGCATTTCTTTTTCTTTCTAAAAAATACACAATATAATTGAATTTTGTTTTTTGTTTTTTTTTTTTTGAAATACAAATCCGAATGGAACCCTTTACAAAGTTTGGTAAAACGTCCCGATGATCAACTCAGACTGAGTATGAGAGAAATTTTCATTACATTTCTAGAGTTGATCAAGTATATTTTTAACAAGATTATTTTTTTGATTTTTTAAAAAGTTCCCTCTTATCTTATGTATTTCTTAATTTGTTTAAATATATATAAACAAATATACATATACATCCAGTTATCTACACATGTACATCCATATGTGATAAAAGTATGAATGTATATATCTTATGAAAATACACATAAATGTGCCTATTTTATGTTGTGTGTTTTCAAAACCATGCTTATGTGATTGTTTATATTTTAAAACGATCGCAAAACCGGTCGAAATCTGCTCTTACTTCAAAG
The DNA here is from genome assembly GCA_963971155.1 of Anthrax anthrax. Classification (NCBI taxonomy): domain Eukaryota; kingdom Metazoa; phylum Arthropoda; class Insecta; order Diptera; family Bombyliidae; genus Anthrax; species Anthrax anthrax. The sequence continues at coordinate 21,550,955 of OZ020118.1, forward strand.
TACATACATATGTATGTACATATATGTGTATGGTTCATGTATAAACATATAATAATAATGATTATATATGTATATATTTTAAAATATTTTTTAAATACAAAAGCAGTATAAATAATGTGTATATATGCGTATGTACGTACAAATACAAACAAATTTATACATGAATTTTATCATACACATTTCACACTATACTACAAAAAATTAGAATTTATAAATATGTATCTATAGGGTGACCAGAATGTCTCTTTTAAAGAGTACATGTCCTCTTTTTTAGTCGGGATCTTTTTTACTCTTTTCTTCCTTAAATGTCCTCTTTTGTCCTCTATTTTTTAGTAACATTATTATTTATTATAGTTTTCTTCAACGGTTTTTTAATATCTTGTACAACATTTATCAGCTGAATTCTCATACCATGTTTCTCATTTGCTGAACGTCATTAAAGTATTTTTTCTTTGCCTTTACCAAAATGTCATGAAAAATGTATCAAATCTAATATTCAGAAACTTACAGAGTAATCTTTTACAGTAAGCATGAAGCTTATTGTCAAAATTCAAAATAATTCGTAATTTTGTGAAAATTTAAATGTAAATTTAGCTTATTTAGTTAAATTTTAAATTTGGCATATTTAGGTTTTGAAATACTGTCAAAAGTCAATTAATAGATCAATTATCAATGGTTTTAATTGAGAGCGCTTAAAAATATCGTCGTATAGTGTTTAAACTGGTAAAGTTGAACAAGTATTCGATCTCTAAAATTTCTGTCTTCTACAATACAACCTAAATTATAGATAATTATAAATTAAGGACGAAAATGCCAAAAAGGAAGTTCGTTGTTTCAGATGAATTTCTTGCTCAATACAAATATTTTTCAAAAGTCAAAGCTCGAAAAACAGTCACTGTTTGTATGGCTGTCGTTTCAGTGGAAAATAAAGCCCATTTTGATTTAAAACAGCACTTAGAATCAGCGAAACACAAAAACACAATACGGACTGCAGAATCAACAATGAATACCGAAAATTATTTTACCGAAAAATTTTCCAAGTTGGATATTATTTGTTAATAATAAACGAATTTTTTTGATTTTTTTATTTTATTTTGTTATGTCGTCTAAATTTTGAATAAAACCGTGTATTGATTTTATATCAAATATGTTCATTAATGCTTTTTTCTTGAACATTGCATAGTCCTCTTTTTGTCCTCTTTTTCTATTTTAAAATGTCCTCTTTTTCTCAGTAGCAGTTCTGGTCACCCTATGTATCTACATATATACATATATGTATGTATTTAAATCATGAATTTTATGTTAATAACCCCCGGATCAAAAATAATCCGGACTTGGTCAATAAAACACAAAGTACAAGTCTATTCATTAATATTTATTTTTTCCCCTTCAAAGTATTCTCCGTCTGATGCAATGCACTTGTGCCACCGTTTAATCCAATCCTGGAAACATTTTTCGTACTCACTTTTTGGGATCGCCATAAGTTCCTTCTTCGATTTGTCTTTAATTGCTTCTATGCTGTCAAAGCGGGTTCCCCGAAGTGGTTTTTTTAAGCGACTGAACAAAAAAAAGTCGCACGGTGCGAGATCCGGTGAATATGGTGGTTGATGAATAGTGTTTGTTGAGTTTTTAGTCAAAAACTCACGAATAACCACGGCTGTGTGAGAAGGTGCGTTATCGTGGTGTAAAATCCACGAATTATTTTGCCACAAATCGGGTCTTTTTAGACGAACTGCTTCTCGTAAACGCTTCATTACGCTTAAATAATAATCCTTATTAACTGTTTGACCTGTTGGTAAAAATTCATGATGCACAACACCACGATAATCGATGAAAACGGTAAGCAAAATCTTTTTCTTTGATTGAGTACGACGAATTTTTCTGGGTCTTGGTTCTTCTGAAGCGCGCCATTCACTTGATTGTTGCTTTGTTAACGTATCAAACTCGTACACCCACGTCTCATCACCAGTAATGATCCGTTGAATGAATGCAGGATCAGCATTTACTCTGGAAAGCATCTCTTCAGCAACAATAACACGTTCTTGTTTTTGTAAAAAATTCAATGATTTAGGAACCAATTTCGCTGCAAGTCGTGTCAAGCCCAAATCATCACTTAAAATGCTTTGAATTGTACCAAATGAAATTCCTGTTTCAGTAACCATCTCTCTGATCGTTAATCTTCTATTTTCCAAAACCATTGATTTAATCAGATCAACATTTTCTTTGGTTTTTGATGTTGAAGGACGCCCAGGATGAATGTCATCCTTCACTGATTCACGACCATTTTTAAAACGACTATGCCATTCAAATGTTGTTGTTTTCGATAGAGAACTATCACCATAACATTTTTGCAACATTTTTAGCGTTTCAGTAGCATTAATTTCATTTTTTACGCAAAATTTAATACAAATTCTTTGTTCAATTATTTTTTCCATCGCAAAATCGAAAGTAAGCAAAAACTTGACCTAAACAAAGTGCTGTCAAAAAACAACTGATTGACATATATAGCTCGAATTTGGAGGAAATGTAAAAAACAGGTATACAAACATAAATACTAAAAGAAATGCATCTTAAAATATTGGCGGGGGTTGTACATGAACGAGTCCGGGTTATTTTTGATCAGAGTAGTATATTATTAAGCATATACATAAATATTTAACATATATAGTATATAGGTATATAAATTATAAACATTAAACATTTAGAGAAGTTGCTGACTTTATGATATTTATACAATACATACGAATTTTATTATCTTCACTCTTCAGTCTTCACTTTGCTTTTATTTATTTTATGCAGCTACATAAATTGCTCGTTATACACGTACATATTTAGTTACAGAGAAAAAACGTTAACATTATAGTAATGCTTGATAATGCATTACTATGTGCACTTTAATGTAAGCACATACATACAGTCGCGCTCAAAATATTTGCAACTAAATTTATAATTTTAAAAAACTTCTATTTTCTCTGGTAATAAAAACTCGATTAATGTAATATTTTTTTATTTTATTCACTAATATATTGTCATTTTAAAAATACAATATTGGCTCCTTAATACTACATTATTTTAAAAAACAAAAAAAAAAAATTCGATTTCTAAGTCAATTTTTTAAGGTTTAAAACATTTGCAACCAGTACAAAATTTTTTATGGATAAATAATAAAAATTTAAGGATTTTTTTGAAATTTTCTTGGAAAACCTTTGTTTTTCATTACTGTGCTGCATCGTTCTAACATTGGACCTATGTATAAACTCACGATCGGTATTACTTAAAATAATGTGGTATTTAGGAACCAATATTCTATTTTTAAAATGACAACATATTAGTAAATAAAATAAAAAAATATTACATTAATCGAGTTTTTACTACTAGAGAAAATAGAAGGTTAAAATTATAAATTTAGGTGCAAATTTTTTGAGCACGACTGTATTATGTATATAAAAAGTATGTGCAAATTATATGTGCAACAGCATATGATTATATAAAATGTTATGTATACATACATCATTTGTACACCCGCACTTGTAGTACATATGCACACTATATATGTGGATTAATCCGATAACGGCTACTCCAAATACTTGCACAATATTGGATAAATATGCATCCATATACATACATATCTACATACATATATAGAGTACGACGATCGTTATGATTATATATGTATACATAAATGTATATGTTGTAAATTTACAAGAAATGATAAAATATATTTTTTTATAATATAGTGTATAATAATTTTGTACTATAGTGTAGTAGATATATACATTTTTATGTATACAGATATGACCACTATTTTAGATACATACATATGTAACCGCGAATATACATCGCTTTATTTGTATATTTGGAATTATGCTGAATTATCTTTAACTCATAAAAATCGAATGACTGAATATGTTATTCATTTTGGTTTGATTGTAATTTTGAATGAAAAAAAAAAAATAGTATAATATAAGGTGGTATAAGCCATCTTGAATGATCGGTATGATCTTTAAGATATTGAGTCTTGTCTTTCGTAAAATCTTTTTACCAACTAAAACTTGTACATACGACATGAAAAAATAAAATTGAAAATTCAATACGATATCTTCTAGACATTTCTTGTGAACATTTTCGAATTTTTTCTCATGAAAAAAATTCGATTTGACATGAAAATTTCATTAGAATTCAAATTTTCCTGTGTACATATGTACATGTATGTATGTTCATCTATGTGTATATCTGATCTAAAACACGACAAATGATTTTTATAACAATTTTTTAAAGTAATTTTTTTATATCTTTATTTTTTTCTTCTTTATACTGATAAAATTTTTAAATTTTAGAAAAAATTCGTACACATTTTTCATGGAAAAAGGATAAACAAAATAAATAAAAATTCATCTTTATCATATACATACATGTATGTATATATTAAAACTGTATCTATGTATGTATGTATGTACATACACGTAATTTAATTTAACTGTTTATTAAAACGATTTAAATTTTCTTTAAAAATTTATGTTCCTACAATCACAATCAGTGCTGTCGTTTTCCAAAACTTATAGGCAGTTTCATACTTACGATCCTTTTATTTATTTTTTTTCAAATGCTTTCTTTTGAATTTTTGAAATTTACCTTTAAAAAAAAAATCAATTTTATTTTTTAATTTTTATTGTTCACTTTCATGTTTCATGTACACTTGTGCTATTGCTATGCGAGAACTTGAGAACTGAGCTGGTTTCGTTCGCCTTCATGTTTCGAGTTCAGTACACTACTATCTAGACAATAGCATAAATGACGGTGACACTGACAAATGACAATGCCTCTTGAAGAAGGAAGGTGTGTTGTACAGTGGCTCTTGAATTTTATTTTCATAGACATAGGCATGAAAGCGACGGATTTGTAGTAGTAAAAATATTGCAATTGCAGCAAAATGAAAGCACTGATCATGATGTACAAGAACATACAAGAATTTCATATACATATGTAAATAAATACGTTCTTGCATATAATTATGTTTTCATGTACGTATATAAAAACTCTTGTACTTTTAAACATATAAAAAAAAATTATAATATGTATGTACATATTTGCTTTTTGCATTATACAAAAAAACATTCAAATAAACATTTACATATGGAAAAAATATAAATTCTCTATACACATTTTTTATTAATTTCTTTCATCTTTGTTTTATTAAAAAGAAAAATTGAAAAAACAAACGAATAAATAAGAAATATTCGTTTTTCTTTTCTTCCTAATCAAAAAGCGGAAATGTGTAAATTTGTTTTTTACACTGATTTTGTTGTTGTTATACGCTTTATGTTGTGTATGTCACACATTTTATTTTCTCCTTTTTTATAAGTATGTATTATAAGTATAGTGATTATTATTTTTTGTTGATTTTTTTTTTCGTTAATATAATAAATACAATACAAACAGGCATAATAAAATTATGTACTAACATGTACTACTTAAATTTCTTATCATTTAATTTTTTTAACATTTTTGTTTTGTTTTTTTATTTTAATATACAAAATGTGTACGTACACAACTTTTCCTTTTCATCAAATTTTTGTTTTTTAACTATGTAAAGATAATGTTAAATGTAGGGTGGTGCCTTCATGAAAGAAATAAAGAAAATTTTAATTACAATTTGAATACATGTTTTTTTTTTGAATTAAATTAATTATAAATGAATTAAATCATTACGGATTTTTCATACATACATATATGTACATATATACAATATTATATAAGTTTGTTTTTATGAATTACGAAGAATTTAAATTAATTTGATTTACAATCGAGTATATTATAAAATACAAATATTATGAAATGACAAAATAAACTGAATTAATTTTTGATATTTACATGTGAAAATGAAAAATTAGATGATTGTTTAAAAGAACATGATTTGTATTCAGAATATAAAATTCGTTATTATGAAATCATATTAAGTACGTTGTATACATCTAATTAGGTAACAAAATGTTAATGAAAATAAAGAATAAAATAAAAAATTTTTTTTTTTTTTTTTTTTTTTTTTTTTTTTTTTTTTTTTGGAGAAAAGTAATCAAACAAAATTGTACAAATCAATATCGTTTGCATAAATTTAAATGTTAAATATGAAATGTACATATGATATTTATTTAAAAATCACCCCTTTTATTATTATTTTTTTCTTTATTTATGCATTTTATATGTAAATCAAATAACATAAAAAGCGACCAAAGACAAATAAAGCTAATATGTAATAATAATAGAGTCGTTATATTGTCTTTGGAAGATCGTATTTATGTACATGTGCGTAAATATATATATACGTACATATGTATGTATGTACATCGTAATATGTTTTGAAAAATACGTTTAAAGATGAAATCATTTTACAAGTGCATTATTATTATTGTTATTATTATTATTATTATTATTATTATTATTATTTTTATTATTATTATCATTATTATTAATATTATTATTATTATTTATATGAATTTATGGTATATGTACTTTACTGAAACACATTAATGAATAAAACAAAATTGTATTAGATATACATATGTATGTATGTATGTAAATACAATAATTTCTCAAACATTGATTAATTACATACATATATTATTATTGCAATACATATACACATTATTATATATTATATAAAAGTACCATTCATTTGAAATGATAAAAATAAAAATTGGTCTGACAATTTTTCAGTTCATTTTTGATGATATTCTTTGACCTCATCTTCTTATCAATCAACTTACTACACAATTTACATATGAATATATGTACCTAAATTATGAAATTAAAATATATGTATGTATATACAAAAAAAAAAAAAAATATTTTCTATGCTTAGTGACATAAAAAATGATAAAAATATGAAATCATATTTAACAGAAAAGAAAATAAGTTCAATGACATGAGAGTATATACATACATATAAATATATATGTATGTGTATATTTTCACAAATGTATGTACATAAATAATTAATCAAATTTTTGCTAATAAAAAAAAAAAAAAATGAATAAAAATGAATTTCATTTCTTTTTTTCTACATGTAAATTTATTTTGTAATAAAAGCAAAATAATATAAATATTTTCTTTTTCAAATGAATATACCTATTTCATCTGTGTTCAGTATAACAACCAAGTAAAAATCTATAACAGTTATCAACAAGATAATTAAATATTGTATATACTGATAAAGATGACCATTATCAATACAAAAATAAAATATAATAGGATAACTCAATTGAAAATGGAAAAAAGAAAAAAAATATATTTTTTTAAGAATTTAATTGAATAAAAATATTCTAATGAAAAAATTCTTATTTTTATAATAGAAATATTTTTTTTTTTTGAAGTATAAGAAAATACAATTAAAAATGAAACAGGAATTAATTTTAAGTCACAACAAAATGAACAACGTCGTTTTATGTGAGTGTAAAAATCATATAACAATCATATATGTATACATTTGTACAGGTATTTGTGCATATATTCATATACAAGTTCGGAGTATCTGTTCGGAGTAATTATCTGTAGGTATATTTCATGTGAATACACTTATGTTTTTTATCTACTCTATAAAGTCTAAATTACAGAAATCAATTTTTTAAAAATATTTTACATTTTAATCATCCTTTCTGCAATTCACAACACAATAGGAGAAAAATTGAAAATTGTCGTTTTTGTTCTATATAACACTTGAATCTATATTTATACAGTATATATGTATGTATGTATTATCTACAGAAATAAAAGTACCTATGTATATGAACAAAATGAAATTAGTTGAAATTTTAATTAACAATCTGTCAGGTATGAACAGATACATATGTATGTACGTATTTATATATTCATACCATGTATGTAGATGCTTAGTGATACATAATAAAAATCCAATTGTGTTCATTTTTCCTATGCTGTCTATCATCATTTTTTTTTTGTTTCTGGTTTTTCTATTTTTTTTTTTTTCTCAATAGAATGTCAATCAAAGTTGTTTAATTTTGCAATGTGTACGTCGTATTGCAGATATATAGATGTACATATGGATACGTACAGAAACAGATTTTTTCATGTTTTTGTGTACATATTTTGAATTTAACACATATATTTCCGGATCGGAAATCAATATTCAATCAACCACGTTAGCAGACATTGGAAATTAGTCCAATTAATTTTATAATATACAACAAATAGTATACACAAAATGTGTATTTATATGTTTATGTTCACAACATAATGCCTATATTTTTATTGTTTTTTTTTTATATGTATTCATTTATTATTTATTTATTTTTTTTTTTTTTTGCTTTACATATCATTGTAAATCATTTAATCAATCAAATTGATTTCAGATTAGTTAATATGAGTATTTTAACTATCATTTAAAAATTATGTATGTCATCATTATAAGAATTATTTTTGCTTTTTTAAATTGTTGTATTCATCATTTTGTCATAATAAAATTCATTTAATTTATACAATATTTTGAATGTAAAATGGAAAAATCAATGTTTTTTTGTATATAAAAGTTTTTCACATAAAAATGTACCTATACGAAAGATATGTACATGATAATTATAGGTACTTTACCATGGAATTTAGAAAAAAATTTTTGTTTTCTTTCTATGTATTTATTTTTTACGTTTGATTTTGAATTTGAATATGAAAATATATTTTTCCATTTTCATTATTTTTTCCATTTTTCTATTTTCATTTTCCTAACTTATTTATCCGTTTACGAGCAATGTAAATTGGCGACTGATGAACCACTATATCAATACAATTATAATTATAATTATAAATTATAATACAGAAAACCATTATATTGTTATCTTAATGTGATCACACATGTAGAACAAAATACACATAAATATAAACTAATCTACGGTAATACAATTTCAATTATAATGAACAGCTAAAAGCGCATGTCTTTTTTATATTTTCGAAAAATTGTACAAAAATGAAATCATTTATTTAAAAATTGTATATAAAATAATTTTAAAATTTTTTCACTTGCTAAAGGAATTTTTGTTGTTCTCTCTTCGATCTTTAGTTTTTTTTTTTTATTTTTTTTTTTGTTCAAAAAACATAAAAACATGGAAAGGTTAAAAATTAATTTTCATCTTAAAATTCAAACAGATGAGAAAAAGAAAACCAGAACGAGTAAACTAACTAAAAATGAGATATCGAATGTGATAAATTAAAAGTTTTTCGAAATGGTTATAATGTGTATGTGCGGGTTTTTCTTATTAGATATACATATCGTATAATGAGTCACATACATTTGCGTATATGTACCCACAAAAATTCTGTTTTTATATGAATTTTCAATTTACACATTAAAATATTATACGCGATCATCTATATACCTATATATATACTCGTACGTAGCACGTACATATAAAAATTTGACTGTATTTTGCTATTTTTCTCATTTTTATTTTTCGCTTTTGTTTTTTTTTTTTTTTTTTTTTAAATTAATTCATTCTAATATTGAATTAAAAATTTTCTCATAAAAATAAAAATAAAGAACGAGAACGAAGATGAAAATTTTCCAATTATCTAATACACAAATTTTCTCATCTTATTAGTTTTCATTTGATTTTAATACGATCGAATTGTATATGTATAAAATTAGAAAAATATTCAAAAAACAAAAAAAAAAAAAAAATAGAATATATCGAAATCCCAACGAAATTCGTATAGATATGTGTTACATTACAATAAATTCTTTTACGATATTGGTCCAAATGTATGCGATATAAAAGATTTAATTAAACGGGATAGAAAATTTTCTGAATCATTTTCAATTTTATTTTCATTTAAAAAATTTTTAAAAATTTTTTTTTTTTTACATTTTCATATATTTGGTGTTTTTTATGTGATTGATCGTGGAGTATTTTTAAGGGTAAATTTTTGTTTTTAAGTTTAAATTCGATAATAAAATTTGATTAATATTTTTATTTTTAAATTTAATAAACCTTTTTTTCGAAAAATGTGTACAAAAAAAAAAAATAATAAAATGGAAAATAAAATAAAAAGTGCAGTTATAAGTGTAAATGAATTAAAAAGATAATTTCATTTTATATGAGAAGGAAAATTTTTCATTTTTTCAAAATTTTCCCAGCAGTCATTTTTTATATATATATAAATTATTCATACATACACGTTTATCCAATGTTATAATATATACATATATGTATGTATATTTAAAAAATTTGAAAATATACACGTACAAGTACGTATATATAATGTCGTAATAAAGTATTATAACATACGAGGTATATTCTACATAATACATAATATTGTATTTATATACATCATCATTTTGTACAGTGCGTTACACTAAAAATACATATATACATACATAATATTGTCTTGTTCATCATCTTCATCATCATCACTGAGTGCCTTGGGTTTCTATTTAAAAACCTCGTATACAGAAATAATAAAAAAGAGCAACAAAAAAAAAAAAAAAAAAATTAAAACAAAAATAAATATACACCTAAATAATAATATAAAGAAACACCAACAACAAAAAAAACACCTCTTTTTATCTTTTATTTTGTCAAAAAGACAAAAATTGAATAAAATTTACAAAAAAAAAGTAAATTTTCTTAAAATCTATTTTAGTGTTTTGTATATTATAAAAGAAAAACGATTTTTAAATTGTTTTTCTTCTTGCTTTTATTTATTTATTTCTCTTTTTGAGATTCAATTTCTTGAAATTTTAATTTTCCCATATTAATTACAGTTGATTGAAAAATGAAAATATAAAATTGAAAAAAAAAATTAAATTAAAATGATTAAATAAAAAAATGAAAGTTGACTAAAATGAAATAAAGCAAATTTCAGTACTTGAAAAAAGAAAATTACAAAAAAAATTTCAATTCTAAGTGTAATGAAAATAAAAATTAAAAAATAGTTGCACGGTTTTTTTTTTACTATATTTAATATACAAATACGTAACAAAAGCAAAATTTAAATAAAAGACAAGTAACAGAGATGGAAATTTTTAAATCAAATAATATAGAAAAACTTTAGTTCCTAGTTATTTTAGAATATTTTATAACAGTTTATTTGTATTTGAAATATGAAATAAAAAAAATAAAAAAAATATATAAAAAATAGTGAAAGCACTTATGTAGTAATATTCAAGATTAAATAAATATAAAAATAAAAATAAAAGTTTAATAACCGTTTTTTTTTTTTAAATTTTTTCAGTGTGCGTATTTATAAAAAAAAAATTTCAAGAAAATTATTTTTATATGAAAAAGGGAAAAAATTAAATTTTATTTCATTTTCTATATTTTAGATTATTCTTGTTTTTTTTTTTTAAACTACGACCAAAAAAGAATTTTTATGCTATACTTAGTGCAAACTGTTTCTATAGTTTAAATTTTCGTATAATTTCTACAATACGAAACAACATATTCATAAGTACATTATTGTACGTGTATAAACAATAAATCAAATAAAATTTCAAAAAAAAAAATAAAATAATAAATTTACATACATATATGTGTTCACAGAAGATTTAAAAAAAAAAAGTAGAGAAATTAAATAAGCATTAAATAAAAAGAAAATAGAACAGTGTGTCATTTGTATAATTATGAAATTTTGTTTTTCACATGTATTTAAATTTTGAAAAACACTAAAATTATATTTGATAAATTTTTAAAATAAAAAAAAAAGTGAATAGAAAAATTTTTTATATATCAATATAAAATAATTAAAAGGAAAAAAAAAAACAAATCAAAAATATATTTGATGGCTTTAATTTTTTTATCAAATAAAATTTAAAAAAAAAAAAACAAATAACAATTGTATATAATGTAGTTTAATTAGATATACGTAATGTGTATAGTGAAATTAACAATAGTAAAAGCCGAAATTTGATGAAAAAGAATTTTTTTTTTTTTTTTTGTAATTAAAATTATAATGAAAAATACTAAATTTCATACATAAGTAATAAAATTTAATTAAAAAAAAAAATATATATATAAAAAAATTATTGTTCATAAAATACAGGATATCATTATTATAATTTTAATAATAATAATAATAAAATAATAAAAACGATAATAAAACATGATAAAATGAAATTTATGAAATTGCAATAATAAAACAAAATTTTTAAATAATAATAATAATAATAACTATCTGAATTTTATAAATTTAATAATATACAGTGTCTTTTTTTATTGTATCATATGCGTATAAAACATGTGCTCATACATATACAAACGCATACAATAGTCATGGTCGCACAATAACAAAATATAAAAATTAATAAAATAATATTGAAGTGTGTGAATATATAGTAAACAAGAAATTCTATACTTTTAAATATAAAAAACAAAATTCCTTCTTTTTTTTTTTATTTCTCAAATTAAATGAAATATTTTTCAAAATAATTAAAAGATGTCATCATTATTGGATATACGTGTAATATTTTTATTAAATTACAACATAATAATTATTTACATGTGGTAAGTAAATTTGAAAATATTTCTATTTTTATAATTGTTTATTTTTTATTTTATGATTTTAATTTTTAATAAATATATTTGAAAAAAAAAAAAATAATAATTTTATGAAAATTAACTATTTTTAAATTTTTATAAAAAAATACGAATGTTCTTTAAATTTTAAGAATTTCGTTGAATTACACAATCTCAAAAATATTTATAAATTACTTTAAAATTCAAATATGTACATAAAATGTACTAGAAAATCAAAAATTTTCAGATATGCGTTTTTTCAAATTTTATTACAAAAATTTTATATGAAAATTATAAATAGTTAATATCTGTTTAATATACATTTTATTTGTATACATATGGCTTGTTATACGTACACACATAAACTTACATATTATCAATATTATTCAATTTTATTTCAAGTGAAATTAATTGATTTTGTCTAAAATGCATAATGTACAGTATTTTCAATTTACCACAATTAATATATATCAGTGTTACCATAAGTGCTAGATATGTACATATATACAATATGACTACAGTACGCGTAATATTTATGAATACTCCTTCAAATAAAAGAAAAATTCATAGGTGAAGTTTTTTTTTTTTATTAATTTAGAAAAAAATTAGTCTATCTCAATATGAAATTATTTTAGATTTTATTAATTTATATATTTAAAGTAAAAATTTTGTAAATACTATTTGGACACTTTTTATATACAAGATTAAATAGAATCAAAATATTTCATAATTACTATCAGGGAAATATTAATTACTTACTCAAAATATATTTCTTTTTTTTTTTTTAAACAGATAACATGTTTTGAGCTACATATATGTACATATACGTACTTATGTGTGTAATACAAAAATGATTTTCAAGAAATTCGCATACTGTTTTTTTTTATCTACACTAAACAAAAAAAAAATTTTTTTTCATTAAATTTTTTTACATTATCCTTGTGTGATTTTTATTCTTCTTGACCTCTTTTTATTTTATTTTTTTATTATAACAAAAATAAATAACAAATTGAACGTTCGATGTATTCGTATGAAAACTAAACGAAATTTATAGGAGTTAAACATGATAATACAAAGTTTTCATTATTATATTATTATTATAATACATGAACGTGGTTACCATTGTGTCTAGTATTTATTTAAAAGAATATGATTGGAATTAAGTAATATATTTTATAGATATTCCATTTAATGGACATGAGTCATTATTATTCGATTCATTTATCTTTCAATTTTGTTTGATAGTTATATAAATTAAAATTAATAATAAATCATGGAAAATCATCATAATGATGATTAGGCTAGGTCGTAATGGTGATTAGAATCCTGCAAAGACTGTAAACGCCACAGAAAAAGAATAAATTAAAATTATTTAACTGAAATTAATTTTGACAATGTAAAAAAAGATATTTACCACTATTTTCTTCTTGTTATGTAAAATTGCAAAATAATTTAAAATTAAAAATCAATTTTTATCTAAGAAAAAAAAAATTATCTAGTGGTTTGAAAATTTAAATCAAAAAATAATCTTACAGTAAGAAGAAAATAATTTTCTAAAAAAAATCAAATTTTCAAATTCAAACTACTTAATATATTTAGAAATGAAAAATAACAGAATGCATGGACACATTTTGTCACATATCATAATAAATTATTAAGACTGATGATAAATCGATAGTACATTTTTTTGACCTTTACACCATATTTTGACCTTTTATATTATTTGATTTCTATTTTATTCTTTTATCCGATTTTCACTTTATTTTATTATTATTTTATTTTATTGTTATTATTATTACCAGTTGTTTGGTGTAATTTGATTACCCACAAAAAAAAAATAATAATAATACAAAATTACATGCATGCGTATGTTTATATTTATTATATTTTTAGATAAATATAATTGAAAATTTTACGTGGATTAGTCATTATGTTGGTATGCCTAATTGATATTGATAATTACCTACGTCATCATTAAAATTTTTAACCTGTACGAATAGTTAAATAAAAAACAAAAATAAAAATTGTAGTATAAAAATAAAAATGTATCTATGCTACCGTAACATGTAACATACGTATTACGTATGTGATATAAATTAAAATATTAATGTAATTAATGTTTTTGTTAAAATAAATACTTTGAATTAATTAATAGAATACTGAATTATATTTTTATTTCTGCTTACATATTGCATATGTACCTATATAGTAGTACTCTTTTACGTATCGTTAAATCGAATTTTTTTAATTCTAAAATCTAAATAATTTAATTTTCCGAAACAATCATATATGGTATTAAATTTCTAATTTGTATATGTACACTACACTTATTCATGGTTCGTTGTATATATACTTATGATATATGCTTAGGTTGTATAGAATTTTCATCACCTCGTACATTGAATTTCCTTTTTCTAGTACACATTACATCATTAAAAAATAAAAATTCTTTGATAGTATATAAATAATTATACATTTATATGTTCATATAGTATATGCATCTGCATAATATATTTATGTTCATATTTATTTGAATAAACTAAAAAGTACATGAAAGCATAAAATATACTCAAAATGTAAATATGTATTACATTACTACAAGTACATAAAGTAATTATATTATTTAAATTTTTCGGTACAAAGCATCGGTAACAAGCTTTTGATATCAGTAGTTATCATATTATATACATGTACATATATAAGTATACCTATATATTTTTATTTTCATACTAAATGAAATTCAACAACATACACATACATATAAACATATATAGATATGCCTCTATTTTAGACTTAATTTTACACTTTACACATTTCTGTGTACTTATACAAAAAAAAAAAGAGTAAAATTTACGGTCAATAATAATTAAATAAAATAATTATGTAAAATTTTCATGCATAAAAGACTAATAAAATATGTATATACATATACAGATACATGTACTGTATGTGTGTTTACGTTTTGCAAATTTATATTTAATATACAGTTATAATTTTCTATGAATAGTTTTAATGACAGTTTTATGTTTTTAGTTAAAATCCATATAAAAAAATATTCTACATTTATTTAATATATGACACACCTTTAAATAAATTCCATAATCCCATTGGTATCATTTCGATTTGTTAATTGAGTTACTCACTTCATATACACTTGTTACTATACTGCATATGTAAATTATAAACATTATAGTTACATATATAGATCAATTTATACAGACCCATACACATATACGTATATATGTATATATACTGCATATTACCTATATGTTTTAATTCTCTAAAGGATTTAAGCCTTGGCCCAGAACCAGAAAAACAAATGCGATGATGAGAATACTATATAACAAAAGCGAGAATTCCAGAATGTACAAAAAAGACAAGAAAAACATAATGAAACATAAATGTTACAAAATGCCATTTTTGTATACATAAAATCGATATACAACAGATACATACTTGTACATTATAGCTACCTACGTATAATATGTATGTTTATTTACTTTTGAAATATAAAAACCAACAAAACAAAGTAAAAAAAAACCAAATAACATGAAAAATTCTTTATACGAAAATGTATATACTCATAGCTTAATTAATACTAAAATTGACTACGTAGGCAACAAAAATGAAAAAACATTTTTTTTTTTTTTTTTGACTGAAAAGGAAAACACAAAACGAAAAATGTATGTGTATACACCCAAACACATTACCTTTCATTTTTTTCACTTGAAATTAATTAAATTCACATAATAGAGAAGAACCCTTTTTTGTAATTTTTACATTTTCGATAAGAGCTTGATACTATAAAATACGTGTACATACTTTTTAATGTTATTATCCTTAATCTAATGAAATCCGTTACAAATTTAAAATAATCTAAAGTGAATGATTTTTTTTTATTTTACTATTTCTAATTTTAAAGTTTTAAAAAAGGACTGAAGGGATTTTATTAAAAACATTTTTTCATTAAAAAAAAAAAAAAAAATTAACAAGAAATTATAATTTTTTTTTCATTGTCCTTGAAAATTTCATAAACAACATGAAATAAAATATTATGTCTCTATAATTAAAGAACAATTATGTTAGCTTTTAAAAATTAATAAAATTCGTATATACGTATATATGTATATGGTTAATGTAAAGTCATTAATAATAAATAGAAAATTGTGTTGAGTTAATTATTTTTATTACATATATTTTTATATCATTTATTTTAATTTGTAATAAGAATTTAATACTCTTAAGTGTATAATTAAATGTGTACATTCATACATAAATGATTTTAATACGGTAAATTGTAAGTAAAAATATACAAAATCATTCTTTATATATTATATATACCAGATATGTATAATCATATCATTTATACTTGTTTATACTTTGAATGAGTAAAAAATACAAAAAATACAAAAAAAAAAAAGGACAAAAGTTTGTAAAGAAAAGTTTCATTTTTATCCCTGAATTTAATTATGTTTCACTAAACATTAAAACAATATTCAACAAAAATTTACAATCTTAAATGAGAATCTTAACAATTCTATTATTATGTGTATACATTAATGTACACAGTATATTTACATTATAGTATACGTGTTTGTGTGTAAAATTTCTTCCAAATCAAAATCTTGATTATATTTATTTTTATTTGCCTATATAAAGTATGTAAATGTGTTTGTATATGCGAAATTTTCAAAATTTAAAATAAGAAAACCACAAAAATTTTATACGACAATAAATATGTAACACTATAGTATGTATATATAAAAATTTCAAATATGATCGTTATACATATACAAATAATGTATCCATTTCTTGCTTACATATAGCAACAAAATATACATTATGCTAACAATTATTTTCATTTCATTTTCATAAAAATGACTTTTTAAGCCTCTTTTCATTCAATCGTTTCAATAAAACTTTTCTTTTATGTTTAAGTTTTTCTTTTTCAATTTTTCATTTGTTCTCTTTTTTATTTCAATTAAACTTTGTGAACAAAAAAGTTTTCCTTTTTTTTTTTTTTTTTTGTAATACTCCATTTCATGTCATAGTAATAAAAATCCTTTTCATTTCTGTTTTGCTTCTTTTTTTTTAAATATTTTTTTTTTTTTACTTAGTAGTATTTACTTTTAGTCGTATTTTAATAAACATCTGATACTATGAGAATATATATAAGCAATTATTGTGTATTTATTTGGTTTTCCCTTTTATTACATATTTTTATTAAAGTACAAACGTAAACGAAATATTTTTTAATTCATAATATAGAAAATGGTACGAGTAAGAGGGGTGATTGAAAAGAAAATTAATTTAATTTTCAACAATATACTTATTATTTAATTTTTGTTGTATTTTATGTAGAAAAAAAATATATTTAATTTATTTATTCATGATTACAATGTTCCTTTTCTGTTAATATTTTTCTTTTATACTTTATACTATAAATTTTTTCACTACAGGCCTTATGGGATGATGTGTGTCTTTTTTCTTCTCTCATAATTTCTAATAAGAGCATTTCATAAGGAAAGTTACCATTATTCTCAAAGTCTTCATACAGTATGAGATGAGCTTTATAAGTATCAATACACAAAGATGTAAAGTGGTACTACTTTTTGTAGTTTCCATTAAGCCTGTAGTGAAAATATTTAAAACACAAAGTATAGAAAAATATTTCATCCCTTCTAACAAGCACAATGTATGTATACGTGCAAATTAAATACGAAATATTATTTTATCATTTTCTCTTTTAAATAATGAACAATATAATGATAATAAAAATAATTGTTTTGTCTGTTATCATTATTGTTGTCATCATTTTAAACAACATTAGCAATATATATAGGATAATCATCATCTTACCTGTAATTGTTTTGTTTGCTTGAGATATTTTCATTTTTTCTTTTGTTATTTATTTATTATTATTTACAAAAGTGGCATTGTGACAAATGAAAAAGAAAAAAAAACAAAACAAAATAAATGTTATATATTTTAATTTCCTTTTTTTTTATTCATTTTTCTTTTTTGTTTGTTATTCATTTCAAATCATATAAATTGTCACTTATGAACAACACATTATACACTTAAAAATTTGCAGTGTATACATTGCATTCACATTTCTAAAAGAATATCCTTTTTAATTTATTTTTTTTTTTATTTTTTTTTTATTTTTTATTTTTTTTTTGTTTTTTGTTTTAAAAAACTTCTCGTGTTCTTTCATTTTAATCTTTCACTTTTATATTAATGACAAAAAAAAATAAAAAATAAATTTTTTTTTTCTTATAAATTTATGAATGCATTTTTATTGTACTTTTCTTTTTTGTACACTTTTAAAATATGTATACGTTAGGATATACAACTAGCTTCTTGTTTAAGTGTTTCTATTCATACATTCTAACATAAAATTGTATTCATTTATGAAGAAGTCATTTTGACATTATTTTTCTTCGTTAATTTAAAAAAAAAAAAAAAAAAAAATCATTCATTGCCATTGTCCTTATTGTAAAAATTTCATTCACTTGGATAACAGCTAAAGTTGTACTGTACATACATATGTATGTATACAATAAATCATATATCAAATATATAGAACAATTTCTGTCAATTACATTTATGTATCTCATTTATTATATTTATTTTCTTTTTTTTTTTTTTTAATTTTCTCATTTTTCTTGTATATATGTATACATTTTATCCTTTATGTAAACTAAAATAGAAAATGCATATACCACTATCATACGTAATTGTACGTATTTTTAAATGATATTTTTGTATTTAAAAGTGTTTTCCCTTGAAAATGAGACTTTTCAATATGAAAATTAAGATAAATGAAAAACATCATGATGATATTTACAATTTATTTTCTTATATTTCTAATATGCATACGAATAAGATATGTATGTATGTGGGAATGAGAAAAATAGTAATAGGAAATATATCAGAGGAAAGTAATCCAGTTGGATGGCTTAGTGGGTAAAGCGGGTGGCTTAGTAATTCAGAAGACGTAGGTTCGAATCTCACGGGTCGCCACACTTCCAACAAAACTTTTATTTCTGATATATTTCACATTGTTGTTAGTTTTTCAGAAAACATTACAAATGTTTTCTACAATTAATTTCCTACAAATTAATTTCCGATCTTACATTTGGGGGCTCGTCCGGGAATGAACTAGACTTAGGGACTTACCCTAGACACAGACTGAAGACTTGTGAGTTTAATTGCGACGATGATCGTACCGTGGGGGTGGACACAAGTATTTAGAGTAGAAGTTGACAAAACGATGACAGACAGAACAAGAAGATTAACGAAAAAACGGTAATACATCTGAGGGCAGATGTATAGTCAGGAATGGCCGAATGTGGGAATGAGAAAAATAGTAATAGGAAATATATCAGAGGAAAGTAATCCAGTTGGATGGCTTAGTGGGTAAAGCGGGTGGCTTAGTAATTCAGAAGACGTAGGTTCGAATCTCACGGGTCGCCACACTTCCAACAAAACTTTTATTTCTGATATATTTCACATTGTTGTTAGTTTTTCAGAAAACATTACAAATGTTTTCTACAATTAATTTCCTACAAATTAATTTCCGATCTTACATGTATATAGGTATTTTATAATTTATATTTTGTTTTCTATTTATTTATATTTTTATTTGTTTAATTCTCTATTATTTCCTTTTTATTCTGAAATTTTGTAGGAGTATTAATTTTTTTTTCTTCTTATTTATTTCCAGACATTATGTTTAATTTTTTCTAATGTACATATGTATGCCTATATATAGTACATAAAACACTGCAGGATCAGTGACTATATAAAAAAAAAGAAATAATAATAATAATTGTTTAGTAAAAAAAAAAAAGTTTTTATTTGAAAATTTACGATTCAGTTTATACCAGTGAATATAAATCAAATCTAATAAAACGTGTAAAAGAAAATAAATCTATAAAAGGAATTTATGGTAAAAAAATAAAAAATAAAAATTAAAACAAAAAGCACTTATACAAGTCTATATATTTAAGTGGTGTAAACAAACTTAGTATATTGGCTATACCAAAATATAAATTGAAGATAATAAATTATAAGGAATGTGAAATTTTACTTTTAATGGCTACTTTCGGTTTTTTTTCCTAATTTTCAAGTAAAATAAAACTGTCAAGACGATTGTTCTTTAAAGTAAGTTACTTAGATAACTAAGTACTGATAAAAAGAAACTTAAAAAAACTGAGAAAAATAACTAACAAATATCTTTAAAAAAAAAAAAAAAACGTCAATAAAAGTTCGTCCAATTAAAAAAGCAAGATACAAGTAGATAAAAAATAAAAATAACTTAAAGAAAAAAAATTAAAAACGATTTTTGTTTTTCAATATAATAAAGTAACTAGTTAAAATTTGACCAAAAAATAGAAAAAAAAACGAAACAAATTAAGGAAGCAAGCATTTCAAATAAATAATAAGAAATACATAAAAAAATTTTTTTTAAATATTAAAAATTGCAATTTTGCTTTTTATAAGAGTTTTATATACAAATAAATTATTAAAAATTAATGGCCAATATTAGATAGTCAAAGGCAATGATGGTGGCAGATGTTGGTGAAAGTGGTGGTGTTACCACCAC
Source organism: Anthrax anthrax (assembly GCA_963971155.1). Classification (NCBI taxonomy): domain Eukaryota; kingdom Metazoa; phylum Arthropoda; class Insecta; order Diptera; family Bombyliidae; genus Anthrax; species Anthrax anthrax. The sequence continues at coordinate 21,572,084 of OZ020118.1, forward strand.
AGGCAGAGGAGGTGGTGATACTGGGAGTCCTAATGGTGATGTTGGAACCTATAAAGGTGGTAAGAAATACATATACGTACAATTGTTGTCATGATTATTCCAAATTATGTACACATATGTACATGTATATGTACATACATATATTCAACATATTATGTATGTTAATATTTTTTTGAAAATTTTATTAAAAATTTTTGTACGCTATCATATACAATGTAGATGGTGCTGGAAGTTACATTGATGCTGGCGGTGGTGGTGGTGGCGGGATAGGTTCAACAACACCAAATACTCCAGGTACAATAAATGGTACAATTGGAGTACAAAAGACAGGAGTTCAAGGTACATCAGCAACAACAACAACTGCACCAAAAAAACCCGCTAGAAGAGGTGGCAAACCACCACCAGAAAGAGCTGCTAGAGCATTATTTTGTTTAACACTCAAAAATCCAATTAGAAAATTATGTATAGATATCGTCGAATGGAAGTATCCTTTTTTATATTTCAAAACGATTTACGTATTCAATTTTTGATCTGATATCATGTGTTCTTAATGAGCTTTGTATTAAATACTGTATTACGAATAAGAGTGAAAAGAAAAAAATTATTAATTAAAAAACAATCAAGAAAAAAAGATAACACGAAAAAGAATAGCTTTTCTCTTTAATAAGTCCTTTCTTCATGCTATTTTTCAAGCACAATTTATAAAAAAAATTTGTTGAAATTAAACAAAAATTTAAATCGTTTATACTATTTAAAAGTATTTCATAATTGTAAAAATTTCAAAATTTCATAGACAAAAAGTAAATGTAATACTTTATAAGGACTTTATCAACTTATACTTTAATCAGATTTACAGAGAAATTAACAAAAAAAAAAAGTTTATTTTTTTTTTTTCTCTTTAATTCAAAGAAATTTTCACTAAAATTTAAAAAGAAAGAAAAGGATTTAATTATACCTTTACATACACAAGTATGTAATAATAAGTATTGAAATTTTAACCTACTTTACAGTACTTGTCTACGAAGGTAAAAGAAAAAAATAATAAAATAAAAATAAAAATCAATCAATGACAATACAAAATATGAGAGGAGAACTAAACACTTTATTGCAATGAACGATGAAGTGTACATTATAAAAATGTACTTATTACAATTGATTAAATACCTTTAAAGGTAATTGAATTTAATTAAAAATCAAACATTCTAGAGATATACATATAGTAGCAGCAATTTCCTTTAATCTACATTATATGAGTAAGTGCATGTACATACGTATTTAATCTGTTATTAGTGAAGTAATAATCAATAGAACAATATCACATAAGGTTATTCTTAAAAAAAAACACATGATTTTCCTTTTAAAATTTTTTATCAAAATAATTATAATCAAAAACTATGCCAATGTATTGAAACCTTAACTCTTGAAAAAAAAAATTATCAAATTACAGGCCATTCGAATATTTAATTCTTTTAACAATTTTTGCAAATTGTGTTGCATTAGCCGTTTTTACTCCATTTCCTGGAGGCGATTCAAATGAAACAAATTTAACATTAGTAAGTTAAAAATATATCCTTTGAATTGTTAACATAAAATTGTTTGTTTGCCTTTTAACACTGTTTTTTTTTTTTTTCTTTAGGAAAAAATCGAATACGTATTTTTAGTAATTTTTACAGCTGAATGTATCATGAAAATTATAGCATATGGATTTGTTATGCATCAGAATGCATACTTAAGAAATGGTTGGAATTCATTGGATTTTTTTATAGTTTTTATCGGGTATAATTTAATTATTTTTTTAAAAATAAAATACGTTTTTAAATTTTCTTTTATTTTTTTTTTTTTTTTCAAAAAATTATGTATATTTCTAGTGCTATAAGTACAGCACTATCAGACTTAATGAAAGATGGTTTCGATGTAAAAGCTTTGAGAGCATTTAGAGTACTGCGACCTCTTAGACTTGTCTCCGGTGTACCAAGTACATATTATATACTATATTAATACATATTATAATTTGTTAATATTTTTTTTTTATATATTTTTATTTTTATTTATTATTAAAATTATTAAAAAAAGGTCTACAAGTTGTTCTAAATTCCATACTCCGTGCCATGGTGCCTTTATTCCATATAGCTCTTTTAGTATTATTCGTTATAATAATATACGCAATTATTGGGTTGGAATTATTTTCTGGCAAATTACACGAAACATGTTTTAATAATGAAACTGGTAAGTATTCTTATATTTATATGTATAAGTACCTGTAATATACAAAATTGAATATTCTTTATTTATTTTTTTTTATTTTATGTATCTTTTAATATAAATGAACAATTATTTTGCCTTCAGGTGAAATGATTGATGAGCCAGAACCATGTGGTGTCGGTTATCAATGTGATCCAGGCTATGTTTGCCGTCCGTATTGGAAGGGACCAAATTTTGGTATAACAAATTTCGATAATTTTGGCCTTTCAATGTTAACAGTTTTCCAATGTGTAACACTAGAAGGATGGACAGACATATTATATTATGTACGTAATATATAAGATTTACTGTTTACAAAAGCATACATATATACATACATACATGTGTACATGCCATTCATTAAATTCATTATGCATAATTCATTATAGCATAATTAAACCATTATTATAATTTTCTTGTTTTTATTTTCGTTAAATTAAATTTTCATCAGATTCAAGATGCAATGGGTAGCACATGGCAATGGACTTATTTTGTTTCAATGGTCATATTAGGTGCATTTTTTGTTATGAATTTAATTCTCGGTGTTTTAAGCGGTGAATTTTCTAAAGAAAGAGCTAAAGCTAAAAATCGTGGAGATTTTCAAAAATTACGTGAAAAACAACAAATTGAAGAAGATTTACGTGGTTATTTGGATTGGATAACACAAGCTGAAGATATTGAACCAGAATCTGATGTAAATACAGTACAAGATGGTAAACCAAAAACAACAAATGAAATGGATTCACAAGAGCAATTAGGAGAAGATGGAATGGAAATTGTACAAGAGACATGGTATCAAAAGAAAAAGAAAAATTTTGATCGTGTTAATCGTCGTTTAAGAAGAGCTTGTCGAAAAGCAGTTAAATCTCAGGCATTTTATTGGTTAATTATTGTTTTGGTTTTTCTAAATACTGGAGTTTTAGCAACAGAACATTACAGACAACCAAAATGGTTAGATGATTTTCAAGGTAATATTAAATGATTGTTTCAAATATTTATGAAAGTTCTATTTATTTTACTTTACACGTACTCATAATATATTATTCTGTTCTGTTCCTTTTTATAGAAAATACAAATATGTTTTTTATAGCACTATTTACAATGGAAATGTTTGTTAAAATGTATAGTTTGGGATTTCAAAGTTATTTTGTTTCATTATTTAATCGTTTCGATTGTTTTGTTGTTATCGGGAGTATAACTGAAATGGTTCTAACACATACAAAAGTTATAGCCCCATTAGGTATATCAGTTCTACGTTGTGTACGTCTTCTACGTGTATTTAAAGTTACAAAGTAAGTATTCGAAATTCCTTTTATTCATAATATTACAATAAAAACTACTTATTTAATTGTATTAAAAAAAAACAAGAAAAAATGCGATTAAATGAGCTTCTTTACAAAAATGACAAAAAAATAACAAAAATTTTAAATAATTAAAAAAATAAAACAAGGTTCAATTTATTTATTTCGAAATTAATTTCAATAATAATTGTAAGTAGAGTTTTGATTTTCATTTTTTGTTTCGTTAAAATTTCGAAGGCTTTGAAAAAAATTTTGTTTTAAATTTCAATTCAACAAAAAAAAAAAATTTAAGATTGTCTAGTTACTTAAAATTAGTTAATATAAATGAAAAAATTTGATTTGTTTTCAGTTTTTGTAGCTAATTTCATAAGCATGATATATTTTTTATTTTATTGTAATTTAATCGAATTAATTGAAATTATGTTAAAGAAAAAACATTTGAATTTACATAAAAATAATCATTTATACACACATGGTACATTCTAATCTACTTCTTATACATAAATACATATCTACTATCTTATGATTTTAATTTACAAATATTTTTATTATTTTGTGTTTTTTTTTCTTCTTGTTTCGTTTTTTTTTTTCTTGTATAATTTCAGATACTGGAGATCACTATCAAATTTAGTCGCATCACTTTTAAATTCAATACAATCAATTGCATCCCTTCTATTACTTTTATTCCTTTTTATTGTTATTTTTGCATTGCTTGGTATGCAAGTTTTTGGTGGTAGATTTAATTTTAATCCTTATGAAGAGAAACCACGATCGAATTTCGACAGCTTCTGGCAAAGTTTGTTAACTGTCTTTCAAGTGAGTAATAAATCAATTTATATGAACATCGAAAAAATCAAAAAAATTTTCAAAATCAAAAATTTAACTCAAAATTGCTGTTAGACAAAATTAAAAAAAAAAAACAAAAACTTTACAAATACCAAAATTTATTTTATAGTTATTTTATTTTCAAAATTTATTTTATTTTATTTTTTTAATGTCGTTCTAATGCTTCTAATGTAAAAAAAAACCTATTTGATTTTTTTTTTCAAAATTAACTAAATGATTGGCATACTTTCAAATTCTCTTTATAATAGGCATAAATGCATACTAATAGAAATAAAAAAAAAAAAATTTCTTTTTTTTTACTTCTAATATTACTGTGCTTAACGGAAGGCAGTTAAATAATTTAAAAAAAAAAAAAACAAAATTCAAAATATAAAATAAAAAAGAATGATGCAAAACAAAAATTAGAAATAAACTGCAAACTTTTTGTCATAGGCAACAAGTTTCCATATCAAGTTAAATTGTTCAATCATTTAAAATAAAATGTTTGAACAATTTTTTTTTTTAACTTGATATTCGATCGATTATGCTGTTCTGATGTTCGTTTTCTAACCATCAGAGGAAATTAACAAATAAAATAAAAACATCCATTTAGATACCCATATATAGTAATTTAACATCAATATAAATTTATAATGAGTTTGCATTTGCAATTTATGCTTTTAAAAAAGTTGTGAAAAATTTGAATTCTAACATTTATGTGTAAATTTTCATTTTTAAAAAAGAAATGAAGCTTTTCTAACTAACAAATTACTAAAATATTCATTTTCATTTAAATAATTTAAAATAAAATTAATGAAACATGAAATTTTCACATTGAATATATGCATCACGTTGATACAACATTTTAACAAGGAAAACTATATCGTATATGATAGAGTTTCTCTGATTTTAAATTAGTTAAAAAACACTACTTTCAAATTAAAATCATTATTATCAAAAAAAAAAAAAAAAAAAATTAATACTCAATTGAAACTTTTATATTTTTACTGCATTTTAAAGAAAAGTAATAATAATATAAAATTTATCGTAATTAATATACGACAAATACATTGCGAACCAATCTGTGCAAATACAACAATACATTTTATGTGATAATTTTAAACAGAATATATGGCATACATATTTTTTTAAAAATTCAAAGCTGTTAATATTGATGTTTTTTTTTAAATACCAGAGGGTACCCCCTGTCCGACTAGCGGCGGACCAACCCTCATTTAACAAATATACAATTGATCATTTTATTGTACTACTCGCTGCTCAAAAATACTGTATTGATACGGTATCACTATTTTTCTAATATAATTGTGATATAATTTATTGATACATTGCATCCAATCCTTATACCTTATACTTTTTTCTTTGACTTTTATAAACGATATTTCACTAAAAACATAGCAACATAGGTAAAAACATGTAATAGTGAGACAGCGTTTCTTAAATATATGCAAATACAATATACATATAACATAGCACTAAGCACTAAGGGGATCACTAAGCTTCTTATACAAATATAATAGAAGGATGAAATTTATTCTGAAATTTCCTTAATATATGCAAATATAAAATTAAATATTGGACGATCATCCAAAATTTTTTTATGTAATAGAGAGAAATCAATTTAAATCAAGTTAAAACACAAACGATATTAACATTTTTAACATAATAAAAATTTACATTAAATCTACATTCTGAAATTTTTAAACATTTTTAATGTTTATAATACAAATCATTAAAGAAAAAATTAACACAACAAATTTTTCACAAAATTCTAAATTTGTAACATATGAAAATTAAATTTGATAAAATGATAAAAATCAAAAAAAACAAGAGGGAAATATTATGCAAACATCATAAAATGAAATAATTTTTTAAAAGCATGATGAAATTATAATGCACCATAAGTGATAAAAAAATTAATATAAAAGCTTTCTAACTAAGTACATATATTCATATCTCGCTATACATATTATATTATAATCATATATAGGTATATCAGCTAAATAAAATATATGTATCAAATAAAATCAAATTAATAGATTTTTAATTTATTTTTGAAAGCTTTTTAATTTGCCAGTAATTGCTTGCACATCCAAAAATAAATTTTAACTAATATTATTCTCATCAAAAAAAAAAAAATTTACATACAACCTATACATAATAATTTTTATTATTTATTTTTCAACAAAAAATATATATACGTGATTTTATTGAGAACAAAAATATTTTAAAAAATTAATATCAAATTCATTTATAAAATCAATGTGTAACGTAATGATTTAAAAAAAAAAAAAAAAAAGAAAAGATTTTATATGAAATTCAATAGAATCAATTTTCAATTTTAATTTGTCTCAAAAGAATCAAAATCAATAATTTATAAATTGTTAAAAATCAAATACATTCATATATTATATGTACATACAAACACACATGATACACATAAATATATACATTTTAGATATTCAGAACACATTACTGTTCATACTTCATACACAAAACCAAATTAAATTAAATCTATTGTACTCAAATTTATTCATTATCGATTGTTTATTGTCTACTGAAATTTATATATGTACATATGTATGTATATAGCATTTGTACATATGTATGAGAAGAAAAAAATAAATATATTGAAAAATTATTCAGTAAATTTTTCAAAGTTAAAATTTATCTTATATAGCTATGCAATTATCATCATTTCATTACTTATACAAATGCGTATGTTTATTATTGATTAAACATGAAAAAAATATGTATGCATTATTTTGCTTATTTAATTGAGATAATGCCATTTTAAATGCTTGCCTTTTAATACAAATATAAAATAAAAATCAGAAAAACCATAAAAAAACCCTTTTTTGGTTTTTAAAAGCGTACATATTTATTATTCCTTTTTCCTTTTCCACCTACTTAATTTGCATGTTAAACATAAAATATGCATAAATCCCAATGTTTTAAGCGAGAGAATAATAAAAATTTGTTTTCTTTTTTTGTTTTTTTGATTTTTACATTTTGAATTTAAATATTACACATAAAAAAAATGTAACAATCAAAAATATTTAAAAAAAAAAAAAAATTATTGCAAAATATATGTATGCAATACAAAAAATATATAACGTGTATAGATACTTACCGGTGAAGATTGGAATACAGTCATGTATGATGGTATACAAGCATATGGTGGAGTTTCATCAATTGGAATTGTTGCTTGCATTTATTTTATAATATTATTTATTTGTGGTAATTATATATTATTAAATGTCTTCTTGGCCATTGCTGTGGACAATTTAGCCGATGCTGATTCACTATCAGAACCAGAAAAAGAAGAAGAGGTAATTAACAAATTTATTCAAATATCAACACAGACAACTTTTAAAAATAAAGAAGAGTTGTATCAAAAATTAAACTTACAACTTGATTTTTGTTTACATTCTATTATCACTCATACATATGTACACATCAACTTAAATGTTATTTGCATGATTTAATATTTGATTTAAAATATAAAAGAAAAATCTATCAAAGTTTACCGTTTGCTTAGAGTAGTGCATTCAAAAATAATATTGATTACATTTTATGCCATAATGAATTTATTCAATTTTTAAAACTCAATTTTGTTTAGACTGAAGAACAAAAACAAAAATCTCATAGTCCAACACCGATCGTTGAAGGTGACGAAGATATGATGTACGATGAGGATCATGGGGATGAAGAAAATATGTAATTATGCTATACATACAAAGCTAATTAAATTTGTGATTTTTTTTCTAACGTATTCTATTCAAAATATAAAATAACTTTACTCACATCAATGTATTCATTTTATTTATTTTTTTTTTTTTTAAATATTTTAAAAGTGATGAAGAGACTGGATCAGAGACAAAAATTCGAATGGAGAACGAAGAAGAAGAAACATATGAGGAGGAAGAAAAAGGTGAAAAATATTTATTCTTTTTTTATTTAACAAAATATATTAAAATTTGTGAAAATAAGTTTTAAGAATAATTTAAATCCAAAAAAAAAAAGTTACATGCAAATTATAAATTTTGAAGACAACAAAAATAAAAATTGCATTTAACTTTTGAAAAACTCGATAGATAAGATATCTAAATTGCTAAAAAATAAGTTCAAGATGGTTATTGTAAGAAAGTACATAAATTAAAATTCTTCACTTGTTTTTTTAACGCAAAGTTCTAGTTACCTACAAAAATAATATCATTCTTGTAAATTTTTATTAGTTAAAAATGTTCTAAAAAGAAAAAAAAATGAAAATTTCTTAGATAATTTATATTTTCTTATATGCTAATTATTATATAAGTACTTTCTATAATTTTTCACTTATCAACAATTAATCTTGAAACTTTTTTGGTAATTGCAGTAATTAAAAACTTTCTTTTAATTGAGCTCTAAGAAAATAATCTGATTAAATGAAGAAAGTAATTAAAATGGCAATTATAATCCAAAGATATATACAGTTAAAAGATCCTTAGGTAAAATAGTAAAATAACTAATAAATCAATTTAAATGATATGTATGTAACAAACTTGAGAATTTTACAAAAACAAAAAAGAAATCTGTTTTTTTTTTATTGGATAAACAAACATGCATCAGATTTAATAGATATATTTCAGGTTTAAGGACATTTCTAAATTTTCACTTGTTTTTAATTTAAATACTCATTCTCCAATCTCGAACTGAAAAAATGATTTAATTTTGATTAGATATATGCACTAATAAAATTCAATAATTAATTGGCAAATAATTTTCATACAAATAAACTACATTTTTGTTTTTTTTTTATCTATTTTCTTTTTTTTTTGTATTTATTTATTTTTTTTTTTGTAATGTGGTCAAATTTTTTTGATTTATCACAATTTATTCGTAATTACATGTGATAAATATTAAAATATACATATGAACACATACATATGTATATGTAAGCTCATATGTATACGTACGTATATGTATTTATATATTATGAAAATTTAAAAAAATGTATATAGAAGTTGAAGTTCCTGAACTTGAAGTTAAACGCGGTTCAATATCAGCTCGTCCACGTCGTTTATCTCAAGTCAGCATACAAAGAACTAAAAAACCAATACCACAAAGCAGTTCATTATTTATATTTTCACATACGAACAGGTAAAAGAATATAAAATCAAAAATCAAAAAACAAAAAGCAAATGAAGTTTTCTTTTTTTTATTTTAATTTATATCTACTATGAATTTTTCTTCTTCTTTAAAATAAAATCATTTAATCTTTTTTTTTCAATTGGTTTGTTTTATTTTATCTTAATTTTTTTTTCTTTCATTTTTGTGAAATTAAAATTAAAATTTTCAAATTAATCTTATAATTTTTTTTTTTTAATTAAAATATTTTTGGATCATTGGTGCTTATTTTTAAAATGACACAAAATCTTTCTCTTTTATATCTACAATTTTTTTCAATTAAAATTCAGTTAATTTTTTTGTTTTTCAAATTTATTTTTCTTCAAAAATAATTATTTTCGTTACTTTTTTTTTTTAATCACTCGTAAATGTAAACACACCACACAAATAAAATCACTGCTAAATGCTAATTTATTTAATCACAAGATTCAAGAGTTAAAAAAAAAAAACAAAATCAAACTGAAAACTATTCGTTATCCTTTAATAAAAAAAAATAATAATAATAAAAATCAAATAAAACACACAAATTTTTCTCACTCTTTTTTGTATGCATATAAGTATATGTATATCGCCAAACAAATTTTATTTATTTGTTTTTATTTAATTTTTTTGATAAAACACGTTAATTTAATAAAAATTTCACATTAAATATTTTTATCTACATATATTATCCAATGCTCGTGACCTTTTGTTTATAATTTATTTTTCTATAGTCTTTTCTTTCTTTTTCTTTTTTTTACTTAATTCTGAATCTTAAAATTCAGTATTTCTTTTGAATGCATATACGCAAGTCAATTATCACGTTATCATATAGCCAATCTGTAGTATATTTAAATCTCAGAGTATGAAAATATAAAATTAGACAAAAAAAATCATAAATACTTAGTGAAAAATATTAAATGAAATTTTTTTATAAATCTGTAAAAAATAGCGAAATCGAAAAAAAATATATAAAAATTATAATTTTCTCATAAATATAATTAGAATAAAATTGCAATGTGTACATTAAAAAATTATTAAATTTATAAATAAGTAATAATAATAAATTTTTTTTTTAGTGAAAATATTTAAACTAACATAGAATTTTCTTCTGTTTTTTCTTTTTTTTTTCTCTTTCTTTATTACATTGGGTTTTTTTTTTTAATTAATTGGTTTTATTAATTAAACTGCTTTTCTATTACTTGAAAAATAAACGAAAATTAAAATAAAAAATAATAATAAAATAAACATGAAAAATAAATAAAAATAAAAAATAATTTTCCGAATTATATCCTATTGATGTTTTCCATCAACACTGTATATACCTATATATCTGTGTATATACAAAAAAAAAAAAAAAACAATTTATGTAAATAAAATGCACTTATGTATATGTTATGTATCCAAATTATGTACATAATTATATGTGTATCTATTCAACGGCAAAATTAAAATTTATAACAAGATGATTCAGGTTATACATCAGCACGTCCAAGACGTTTATCCGAATTAGAAAATGCTCCAGCTAAAATTTTACCCATACCATCTGGGTCTTCTTTCTTCATATTAGCACAGAACAACAGGTTTTTAATACAATTTTTATTTTGAATGTTGAATATTTAATATATCACTGTGTATCATTTGTTTTTTCAAATTTTGTTAAAAAAAATATTTTTTTTTTTTTTTGGATACCAAATCAAATAAAAAAAAAACGAAAATTGAATATAAATTGTAATATGATATATGTATGAAAAGTTGCATTATCGCATAAATGTAAATTTACATTGTATATCATATGTACATACTTACAATTTTTTAATAAAATAATAGATGTTATCTTATTGTCGTAGAATTATTTGTTGTAAATATCCTGCATCATTTTTTTAACATTACAATAAAAATAGTAAATATAGTATTCATATATGTATGTATTATTCTTTATTATTATGTATATTTAAATGTTGCCATATTTTTTTTTTTTATTGTCAACATAATTAAAATTGTCTAAAATAAAATAAAATTTGAACATTTGTGTGTATAAATATTTTCAAAAATAATCGTTATTATCTTGTTCTGACATTATAACAATAATTACAAACATAATTCTACTACTATTCCTATTATTGTTATTACTACTTATTACTTTATAGCACTCTTAATTCAAAAAGTTTTTACTATTTTATGTTTAAAAAAAAAAAAAAAAAAAAACACAAATACAACAACAAAACAAATGAAAAGTGAAAAAAGTAAAATAAAATGTTAATTTGGATTACAAATTGAAAAACAAACAAAAACAATACAAAATTTATTTAAAAAAAAAAAATAATAATAACAACACAAAATGAGAAATATTTCTAACAAGATGTTTAAATGAGAAATGCAAACATCAACACAAACATAATAACAATGTAAAAGAATCCTTGAAAACAAAATATGTATATGAACAAAACATTTACAAAATATAAGCTTAAAGGAAAAATTGTTAAAACGATTTTGTATTCCTTTTATGTGTACACATTTATTCAAATGCACGTACAGCACATACATACATACATGTACAATATAATAGATTCAATTTTATATAAATTCTAAAAATTGCATCCTTATACATAACATTATATAGTAAATGTATAATCTGTTAGTTGTGTATTTACACACAATTGTAACAATTTATTTATTTTATTTTTATTTTATACTTTTATTTGATAACACAATGTTATCAATAACAATTATCAACTAATTACATGATTTAACAAAATACAAAATTTATATATGTACATATTGTATATATCATTTTATTAATTCATTAAATTCAAATAAATCAAGGATATATTTTTAAAAAGAATTTTTTTTTTTTTTTTTTCAATTTTATATGATATACAATGTAATAAAATGCAACTGTGAAATTCGAAAAATTACATTAGATTTTTGTAAATGAATGAAATAGAATAAATATATAATTAATCAATTATTATTACCTTATCATAGTGAATTTCGCTTACATTGTTGTAACATAAAATTTTCAAAATAATAAAGTACATACTATTATCCATGTATGTACATATGTAGTATGTTATTATCAGCTACATAGTTGACATAATATATAATGTTAGCATGTAAAATAGCATTGGAATGGAAAATATCATAGTAGGAAAACTTAAATCAATACAATAATGCATGTGCATGATGTACCTATATATACAGCATATTTGCATGACTGATGATAATTTGTTTAAACATTATGTACATATATTCTAATTTTTGCATGTTTTATGAATATTTGTGAAATTTTCATTTGTCTGTTATTTGTTTATTTATTTCACATTTACTCAAATATTTCGTTGCCCTATGGTTTTTTGGCAATAACATTTTCCGATTTTTATTTTCATTTTTATTATTTTTCTTTTTCTTTTTATTTTATCCTCAAAATTTGGTTAACGTATACTTTTGATTTTTACATTCTTCACTTATTAATCTTTATTTTTGTGCATGAAACCCTTTTTGATGGCTTTGGTTTTTTTGTTTATTGTTTTTTCTTTTTTTTTTTTTTTTGGTTCTTAATTATTTCAATTATCAATAAAAATGCTTTTGTTTATTATGCATGAAATATGAAATAAACTTTTATGAATATTACAATAAAATATTTTTTTATTCTCTTCTTCTCTAAAAATGAAAACCGCCAAAAATTTTCCATAGATTTCGAGTATTATGTCATTGGTTATGTAACCATAGTTATTTTGGTAATGTTATACTCTTTTGTATAATGTTCTCATCAGCAATGTTAGCTGCTGAAGATCCATTGAATTCAGAATCACCCAGAAATATTGTATGTAAAACAAAATAAAAATACAATTAAAATTTTTTTAAAAAAACTAAAAAAAATTCAATTAATTATTTTAATTATATGTAATTTCTTTTTTCAAATTAGATTCTTAATCATTTTGATTATTTTTTTACGGGAATATTTACAACAGAATTAGTACTTAAAGTAATTGCATATGGTTTTATTTTACATAAAGGTGCCTTTTGTCGTTCATCATTTAACGTATTAGATTTAATTGTCGTTTGTGTATCATTAGTTTCAATTATGTTTAGGTAAGGTAAATTATTTTTAAATTTAATTTTAAAAATTAATAACGAATGTTTTGTTTTTGTTTTTTTTTTTTTTGTGCCTTTATTTAGAAATTCTGCAATATCAACAGTAAAAATACTTCGAGTACTTCGTGTACTTAGACCATTGAGAGCTATTAATCGAGCAAAAGGATTAAAGGTATAATAATAAATTTTTTATTTTTTCGTTTTATTTTTAAACTTTTTCTTCCTTTTATAGATATTTTAAATAAAATTTTATTTTATGAGAATTTACAGATTTAAAAAAATTTTTGTATTTTTACAAATAACTAAATGCAGGAGTCCATTAAAACAAAAAATCAATTAATATAATTTTGGAATACATAAAAATTCTGACGATTCATAAAAAGATTTTGAAATTTTTTTTTTATAGATTTTCGGTTTCATTCAAAATACATTGAAAGTGCGAGTAACTGAATTTTAAAAAAGTTATAAAAAAAAAATCACTTTTATTTTTTTGTTGCACTTAAAATTAAACAAAAAAAAAAATTTTTTTTTAAAATTTATTTTTCATGTTTTTATTTAGGCTTTCATATTTTATTTTCATTATTTTTTATTAATGTAATTAATTTCTTTTTTACACTTAAAAATATGCTATAGAAAAAAGTAGATTTTTTTTTTTAAATTTAACTTTGCAACAAATTTTGTTCATTCATTAGCATGTAGTACAATGCGTTATAGTTGCTGTTAAAACAATCGGAAATATAGTATTAGTGACCTGTCTTTTGCAATTTATGTTTGCTGTCATTGGGGTTCAATTATTTAAGGTACGATTTATTGCATATCATCATATTGCTAAATTGATGTACATATTACGTCAATTTGAATTTTTATATACAATGGCAAAAAATCATTAAACAAAATAATATAAAGCATAAAAAATAAAATGAGTTAATTAAAAAAAAACAAAAAAAAAAAAGCTTTAGCTTACAGATTGATTTATTTTTCTGTTTTTACTTTGTTGCTTTTTTTATAGTTTTTTAATTTGGCATTTTCCTTTTCAAAATTAATAAGTTTTTAAATGCTTTTTTTGTCATTTATGAAGTCATACGTATGTATATCGAGAAGAGACATTAAATTATACATGTAATAGATTCTACAAAATAAAAAAACAAAAAATGCAAGAGTAAAATAGGAGTCATCTACTTGTATATGGATTATATGAAATTTGTTAAATGGTCAAAAGGATAATTTTATTAAAAATCAAGATTTGAAATTTCCATGTTCAATTGAATTTTCCTTTCATTTCTATGTTAAAAAGTTTTTTAGAAGATTACTTAATTTAGTGGTATCGTCATAGGTAAAATGGCCATATATGTGTATTTGATTTGTAAGTAACATCAATTAGTTTACTCTACACAAGAATTGAAAGCAATCTTCTCCTGCATTTAGAAAAAATTACAAAAACACAAAGTTGTTTTAATTTCAAATTAAAAAAAATAAAAAAAATAAAAATATCTTTGCTTAATCTAAAATGCATTTTTTCTTTTTTCATGAATCTTCTCTACGGTTATAAAATAAACAAAATTCTCTGAATTCTTTTCAAATTTAATAAACATATTATATAAAATGTATTATTTTGCTTCGCTGGATTAAAATTATAAATATAAAAATAAAAATCGTGTGTTAAAATAAACAATTTAATTTTACTACAAACAAATATATGAAAATATACAGCATGTAGTAACATGTGTAATTGTTGCTATAAAAACAATTGGTAACATTGTATTAGTCACAAATTTGTTGCAGTTTATGTTTGCTGTTATTGGAGTGCAATTATTTAAGGTAAATTATTGTTTTGTCCTTTTTTTTTCTGTTTAATTTCCGTTTTTTTTTCTATATTTTATTAAATTTAATTGTGTATACGTTACAAAAAATAAAAAATAAACAAGAAATTATTTACTTTACTATTATGATAAGAAATATCCGTTGGATAGTTGGTAAAACACAAGTATACATACTTATGATACAACACTTACAACATTAAAAAAGAAAATACTTTGAAAATTTGAATACTGAAAATTTGTTTTATTGACTTTTTTATATGTTCAATTAAATGTTAATTATCTTAAATTTGAATTATATTTTGTACTAAAATATAATTTGCAATAAATTAAAATAATTTTTTTTTTTCAAATTATTTTTCCGTGTAATTAATTAAATAGGGGACATTTTTCCAATGTAGTGATGGATCTAAAGTGAGAGAAGAAGACTGCCAGTAAGTTAATTTTCTCTAATATGTTTTTCACAGAAATTTTCGAAAAAAATTAAAAATTAAAATTTTTTTTTTCTAATTTGATAAATTATTTACTATATAGTGGCACTTATCTTATCTATGAAAATGGAGACATCAATAAACCAATAATTAAAGATCGTAAATGGGACCAACATAAATTTCACTTTGATAATGTGGCAAAGGCAATGTTAACTCTTTTTACAGTATCAACATTTGAAGGATGGCCTAGGTAAAATTTTAGTTACTGTTAAATTCATTTTTTTTTTAATTTTTTATTTTTTTTTTTTCGTTTTCTATATATTTTTCCTAAAAAAAAAAAATTTAGTTTATTGTATAATTCAATTGATTCAAATGAAGAAAATCTTGGACCAATACATAATCGTCGACCATTAGTTGCTACTTATTATATTGTTTATATAATTATAATTGCATTCTTTATGGTTAATATATTTGTTGGTTTTGTTATTGTTACATTCCAAAATGAGGGTGAACGTGAATATGAAAATTGTGAATTAGATAAAAATCAACGTAATTGTATTGAATTTGCATTAAAAGCAAAACCAGTTAGACGTTATATACCAAAACATCGTATACAATATAAAGTTTGGTGGTTTGTTACATCATCTGGATTTGAATATACAATATTTATATTAATTATAATAAATACAGTTACAATGATGATGAAATTTCATGAACAACCAGATTGGTATTCAAATATATTAGATGCATTGAATATGATATTTACAGCTGTATTCGCATTAGAATTTGTATTTAAATTGGCTGCATTTCGATTTAAGGTAAGAAATTATTAATTAATTTAAATAAAATTAACTTTATTAAATTGAAATCAAATTTAATTTTAAAATAAATGTATATACTATACATATATACAAATTTTTCTAATCTCTTCATTAATAATTACAACAAGAAAACAAAGGAAAAAAAAAAAACACTATCATTTTTTTTTTAAAGTGTTTTTATGTCAATAGACTCAAACTGTGCAATACACTGCAAAATATGCATGTACATTGAAAAATTTATATACACATAATGTATTGTAAAAATGTCTCAAGGATATTGTGTTGAATACAAAAAAAAAAAAAGGACAGCAAACTGAAATGAAAAACTGTAATTTTCTTAATTAATTTCCTCTGAGTATAGCACTTAAAAAATAATTGTACATAACATAGATTGTAAAGCGCTAATGTATAATAATTGAAAAATTGTTTAATCAGTTTATTAAAAATTAAAATACAAAAAAAAAAAATAAATAAATAAATAAATAAGTAAAGTCAGAAAGAAAACGAAAAAAATTTCCTTACGTATTAAAAATTTAAAACAGATTAATACATGTAATCACTGTTTATAAAAGCAAAACCGTATATCGTTATTTTCAAAAATGTAATAACAAATAAATTTTAAATTTTATTTATTCAAAAAATATTTGTCGCCACTTATACTGATATCATTCGAATAAAACACGAAAAAAAGTAGATTGCAATTAAACACGCATACACTCCAAGTATATGTAAATAAATCAACTTAAAAAAAAACAAATATAATACATGTGGAAAAAAAGTACCACGTAACCACATCTACCTCTTGTATGTTTATCGATTTGTTGTTATACCATATTTCGTATTTGAATATTCATTTAAATAAAATAGTGAGTACATACCACAAAAACTAACCGCAATCACGTGAAACACAAAAGATTTGAAAAAAAAAATATCGCATCATATTTTATTGGTTTTATCGGCTATTTACCACAATACCATTCTTATTTAACATTTTGCTCATGACTTTTCCTCTATCAAATGCCTTTGAAATTCAATGGTCATACAAAATTCATATTAAATGCAATACATGAATACATACAACATTTTTTTTTTATATTCGTGTGCTATGAAAAACAACATGTAATTGAATTTTTGTTTTCTCCTTTTTCTATCTGCTTTAGAATTACTTCGGAGATGCATGGAATGTATTTGATTTCATTATTGTACTTGGCAGTTTTATTGATATCGTCTATTCAGAAATAAAAAGTAAAGGTGAAGAAGGAAGTACTACACCAAAAAAAGTAAGTAAATCTACTCTATATAATATAAGGACAAATTGTTAATATGTACATATAAATAATTTAAATTTTAACTTAACTCTCTTTTAAATAAAAAATTAAATTAAATTCAAAATTTTCTTGTAAAATCTTTCCTTTTTTTTTTTTTTTTGAATATTTAAAAGAAAATTCTTTCTATCTAATAACTTTTATTTAAGCACATTTCATTAAACTATCGTATGATATGTATCTAAAGCATTTCTAAATTACTAATTATGTAATAATTTTTCATTCATTTTTTTTTTTTTTTGAACGCAAAATTTATTCTTTTACTAATTTCATATACCTATATGTATATATGTATGTATGTCCACAGTTATAGTTGGTTATAGTTAACTCTTTTATTTTTCTTACTTTTTTTTTTTTACATTATTTAAATTATAATACACTATAATAATAGTAACCGACGTTTATAGAGTTATTATTTGAAATGAAAATTAAAAGAATAACGAAAAAATCTTTTTTTACCTTATTAACTGATATATTAGAGACATTCGTACAAAAGTGAGTCATAAAATGAAAATTTTAAAATGTACATAATACACCATATCAATTGAAATTACAAATAAACGTTGATTAAACGATTTATTTATTCAAAATTTGTAATATTGTATTTAAAAAAACCAATTTTTAAAAATATTATTATATTTTGTTTTATTAGAATTTTTATTATTACGTGCATTGTACATATTACATACTATGTATATGTACATACATATGTATATGTACAATATAACATATGGCATAAGTTTAATTTAAAATATATATTTAATTTTCTTAAGCTCCATATTAATGGCGCTGATGACGTAAGTATTTTATTTATAATAGCTAAAAAGGATAATATAGAACAAACAAATGAATTATAAAAACTTGTATATATACTGACAATAAATTATTTAGTAGAAATATTATATATATATACAATACTATATACAAATATAGATTATTTAGCAATAATTAGCGTTATATTTTATACCTACAATACTATATTAAAACAATAATAAAATTAAAATATACTTCTAACTTAAAAATTTGAATACATATGTATATAATATAATTTATGTGGCTTTATATGAATATCTCAAAATTTGTAAAATATTTTCTTTTTTCTTTCTTATTGAGATTACATGAATTTTTTAATTTTCTAATGAAACTCATATAAAATGTTGCCATAAAAAAATTAAAAACAAATTTTGAGATCCCAAATTTCATATATTATGCATTTAAAAAATTTTTTTACAGAGTGATTTTACTTTAGTGTGTTTGTTTGTGTGTGTGTGTGTATGTGTACAAATAGTTTGCAACATATATAATCGGATATTTATTAAATGTTATCTCTTTATATACTCAAACTCTAGCACCAAATACGTACATATACGAGTATACTTAAAAATAACTTCAATAACGACAGTTTGGTTTCTATTTTATTTGAAATTTCAAAGTAACACATATATGTATATATTTTTTTTATTCATACGTATTCAAATATTTTGTATGTAAACACATTTCAAAAATTACATAATTTTCTTAACACTGAACACAAGAAAAAAGAAAAATTCTTAAATGTATATTTAAATGAATGCAGATTAACTTAAAAATGATACCATTCTTATATATTATGTAAGTGAATGTTATTATAAGTAAACAAAACATAAAAGATTGAGAATACATTTTGCATAAGTAATCAATCAATATGCTGTGATAGAATTACATACAAATTTTTTAAAAATATTTTATTTTTAATGCTTTTTCAATTTCTTTTACATTTTACAAAAAAAAAAAAAAAAAATTTCGAATTCCGATCAATTTGATTTTAACAAGAAAAAATTTTTCTAAGAGGGAAAATAAATGAAGGAAGTTGGGAAAAGAGTACAGCATGCTCCTTCTTCCTTCACAGTTTTATTTTAAGTTTTTTTTTATTATTTTATTTTTTTGGTTTGATTTTGCAATTGTATTTTCTTGTTCTCAAATTCAAATATATACTTACTTAAATTGGCTCACTTAATTTTATTTGAGATTGAAATTAATACTGCTCTTATTTGCTAAATCTACATACATCAATTCAATATTATATATAGATTTAAAAACAGAAATAAAAAATCATATCATTTATATTTAACAATTTGCATTCACTCATATTTTAAAAATTATTTTACAATTACAGCCTGGTAAAAACATGATATCAATAAATTTCTTTCGACTTTTTCGTGTTATGCGTCTTGTAAAATTATTAAGTAAAGGTGAAGGTATACGAACATTATTATGGACTTTTATAAAATCATTTCAAGCACTGCCATATGTTGCTCTATTAATCGTAATGTTATTCTTTATTTATGCTGTAATTGGTATGCAGGTAATAATTTTTAAATTAAAAACAATTATATTTTAATTAATTGGATTGATTTGAATAAATATAATTTATATCCGATTATTATAGGTATTCGGAAAAGTATCTATAACTAACGATGAATCAGCTATTGATCGTAATAATAATTTTCAAAGTTTCCCACAAGCTGTACTTGTACTTTTTCGTTCAGCTACTGGTGAAGCATGGCAAGAAATTATGATGGATGTATCATATCGTCCCGGTGTAGTAAAATGTGATCAAAATTCTGAGGATGCTGGAAAAGATTGCGGTTCAGCAATTGCATTTCCATATTTTATCTCATTTTACGTATTATGTTCATTTTTGGTAAATTGATTTTACACAAAATACAAAATCTTTCGTGAACATATTCAAAAGCAAAGCAACTTTTTTAATTACAGATTATTAATTTATTCGTCGCCGTTATTATGGACAATTTTGATTATTTAACACGAGATTGGTCAATATTGGGACCACATCATCTTGATGAATTTATTCGATTGTGGAGTGAATATGACCCAGATGCCAAAGGACGTATCAAACATTTAGATGTTGTTACATTATTAAGAAAAATATCTCCACCATTAGGTTTTGGTAAATTATGTCCACATCGGACGGCATGTAAAAGACTTGTTTCAATGAATATGCCATTAAATAGTGATGGTACAGTATTGTTTAATGCGACATTATTCGCTGTAGTTAGAACTTCATTAAAAATAAAAACTGAAGGTCATATTGATCAAGCTAATTCTGAATTAAGAGCAGTTATTAAACAAATTTGGAAAAGAACAAATCCAAAATTATTAGATCAAGTTGTTCCACCACCTGGTGTGGATGATGACGTGACCGTCGGTACATTTTATGCAACGTTCTTAATACAAGATTACTTCCGAAGATTCAAAAAGCGAAAAGAGATGGAAATGAGAGCTGGAGAAGCTGATGAAAATAATACATTGTCATTACAAGCTGGTCTGAGAATATTACATGAAGCTGGACCCGAATTAAAACGAGCAATAAGTGGAAATTTAGATGAACTTATGGAAGAACCCGAACCAATGCATAGAGTTAGTAACACACTATATTCAATAAACTCAAAACATTATATTTAATTAATTTATTTAAATATTTTTAGAGAAACCATTCATTATTTGGCACCGTATGGTCTTCGATAAGACGTCGTGGCCAAGGTGCATTTTCACGTAAAATGCCAAAATCTCAGGGAAATAATATTGGTCAAGATGGTCAACAACTTAGTTTGTCTAGTGATCCATTGTATCATACAATGCAACGTAGTGTAGCTGAGGGTATGAACCACATAACAAAGTCAATTTTACAGTCACACGTAGGAGGAAGCGGAAGCCTTGGCTACGATAGCTTACGTGGTAGTCGAGAATTACAAACAAGAGGCGATGCAATGCCAATGAGACCTTTAACATTTACAAATGGTGGAAGCATTGTTCATCCTAGACAACAGTAAGTAAGAGAAAATTATACACATTAAATTTATAATGGTTTATGTTCACAATTTAATTACAGAAAAACAAATGGAGGCAATATGCTTCATCCTATGTACAATGGTAACTTTTTTTCCCATTACTATACATGAAAAATAAAAGCTCGTATTTTTGAATACTTATATTTGAAATTTTTGTTTTTAGCTCCTAGTGCTCCTGGTAGTCCACCAAATGGTTTCTATGGCTCACCACAACTTCAACATAATCGTCCACCAAATTCATTTGATGTAGTTGGATCTGCAGAAAGCCTTGTTGGAAGGGTAAATTTTCAATTCTAATACACGCATTATCTAATTGAAATTTTCTTATATTTATGGAGTTACTTTATATGGACACATAGGTCTTGGCCGAGCAAGGATTAGGAAAATATTGTGATCCAGAATTTGTACGATATACATCACAAGAAATGCAAGAGGCACTTGAAATGACCAAAGAAGAAATGGATTTAGCAGCACATAAACTTTTACAACAAGAACAAGATCGTAAACCAGAAACAAAACAATAATTATTGTAAATTAATGGACCATCACCGTATATGTACATTATAGTCGTGTATACACTTTGTATATTTCATTTTATAAAAAAGATCAAAATACTTTGATCAATTGAATCTTTATCATATGTATACAGCTACATTTACGACGCTGTATATGAATCGTTTTAACTTTTGATCGTTTTTGGATGGTTTTTGGAAGAGCATACTTTGAAAAACCATGTCAACTAATTTTATTATTCACTTTGAAAGAGTGCACAAGAACGAAGTTACTTTTGTTTACTTGAATTTATTTGAATTTTAGTTTTGTTTTTTTTTTAGAAAACGAATGTTTTTAAAATGAACAATTTTTGTTTTGTTTTTTTTAATAGAATTTACTGCGTAAATTTTGTTAAATTATTTTTTTATTAAATATTTATTTTTTATCATGTGACTAATACTAAGTCAAGCCAATTAAAAATTTTTATATCATTTGTTATACACAATATACATATAATATATGTATTTTCGAAGAGAAAAACAAAATCTTTATATAAAAAGAAAAATAAAATTCTTCTTACATGTATAGTTTTAGTTGTTGGAAAAAAAAAATCTTAGATATTATATTAGATAATTGTTAATTGTTAGATAATACATTATTAATTTTGTTTTTCTTTTTTCTTTTTTCAATTTTTAAATAAAACCGTTCTTTGTTGATAAGTAAATGTATGTATGTATATTTTTTGAAATTAATTTTTGTTAACATTTTTGAAAAATTTTAAATATTTTAGACATACATATTTGTATATAGTGTACATGTATACAAGATGATTATAATTTTTTCTGCCATTAAAAAATTTGTACATATTTAGACAATTACAATAAAATTGCATATAGATCTTTTTTTTACTGTTGTCTTATTTTTTTGTTTTTGTGAAAATAAACTAAAATAGCCTATATACATATGTATAAATCATGAAATATGTACTTTTATAGTGAATTAATTGAAATTACAAATTCACATATTTATAACTCAAGGGAAAATTAATTAAGTTACATTAATCATCTTGTATACAAACAATAGAAAACAAAAAAAACCTTTTATGGCATATTATTACTAGCCAAAATAAATACATATATATAATATGTACATAGAGCAAAAATAAAATAAAAACCTAAAAAAAACGTAAATGAATTTTTACTAATATTGTGTAGTTCACTTATTAAAAAAAAAAATAAATAAAATAAATTTAAATGCAGGCTAAGATGTGACCTCATAAGTAAAATTTTTTAACAAAGACGGTATTTTTTAAAAAAATATTTAAAAAAAAATTATAAAAAAATTACTTAAACGTAAATAGAAAATATTTTAATATTTTTTCTGTTTTTATGTTTTCAATTTATTAATTTTTTGTAACTCTCTAAACGATTTAAATTTTTGTACATATTTTTTTTGTGTATCTGTATAAACATAATACATATACAATTTTTATTCAAAAATTAAACTTATAGAAAAATATAAAGAAAAATTACAAATACTAATAAATGTAGAAAATAAATGTAATTCTATTTATATGTATTTGTAATAAAAAAAAAAGATAATATAAAAAGTTTAGTAACAACGTCCATTTTTTAATTATAAAATTATTTAAATGGTTTGTACATCATATAGTGAAATTATTTTATACAAGAAATCATTTAAACTTAGATAGCATATACGTATGTACATAATAAAACTAACAACAAAAAGCATTAAATATGAATAAGTAAATAAAGATAAATACATATATGCATATTTTATAAATGCTAAAAATCGATAACACACCCTATTACATATTATTTTTGTTTAAAAAATAAACAGAACCATATAACCAAATTATTATTTTGGATTAAATGCCAAATATACACATTTTATAATAGTTATATTACATATACAAATATGTTATATTACATGTAATTTTTATTATCTATTTTATATTTCTTCTTTTTAATTTTAATGAATTTTGTAAGTAATTCTAATAATTTCTTAAAATTGAAAATCATGTATTATACATAACTGTATCTTCTACAAAAATTATTTTAAAAAAATTATTCATATTTTTAAAATATACCTTAAAAAATTTGAAAAATAAATTGAAATTTATTCAATTATAAAATGAACATTAAAAATAAAAATATATAAAAATATTTTTTATATTAAAACAGATAGAATAGAAATTGATACAAAAATTTAACATACGTTTAGAGAGCCTTAGTAATAAAATTCGATCGTATTACGAGTATGTAACTCAAATTTATTAAAAACATTTTTTTTTTTGTTTTTCATAAATATAAATGAAAAACTTTATAAATCAAAATTATCAACATACAAAAAAAAAACAACAATTCTTTTTCTTGTAAATAATATAATTAATAAATAAATCAATTATACTTATAGTATAATAATTAAATTACATAAAATAATTTTATTAAAAGATTACCTATTTGTATACTTGATAGTAAACATAAATAATAAATAAAATTCATACACATATGTATAAATAAATAAAAATTTAAAATTAATTTTTAAATGTATTGTAAAATTTTAGTAATTTTCTTTTTATGTAAATAAAAATAAATATATCGTAAAATTTCATACATACATATAGAAAATTTATTTCGTACATTAACAAAGAAAATTTATTCATAGAATTTAAAACATACAAAATTACATTTATTATGTATGTACATATATTCATTACAAATCATATTGAAATTATATATATAGCATATAGATTTTTATTACAGTAAATTGTAGAATTTATAAAAATAATTGTGTATATGTATACATTAAAAAAAAGAAAAAAACAAAAAAAAAAACATTAAACAAAAAATAAAAATCAAACAAAAAATTAGAGAATAAATATTTAAATATTTCGAAAATGTAGTCAACACAATTTTAAATAAATATAATTTTTTTCGTTTTTTTTTTTTTTAATTTATTTATTTAAGAAAATATAAATTGTGTATGTTATGAAATTAAGAAAATAATTAACAATAATTTCTTTTTTAAATGTAAAAAAAGAGAAATGAAACAAAGTGTGAATGTAAATAAAACTGTTTGAAGGGTAAATAAGCGTTTTTTTCGTAGTTAGCAATGAATATGATCATGATCATCTAAGTTTCGATTACGTTCTGCACTCATAACTGTATAAAATGACGAAAATAATAACCAAAGTTTACTATACGGGGGCAACAACAAAATTTTCAATATAAGATTTTCTTTTGTATAGAGAATATATGAGAATGGGAAAGATCTTAAAATGAAAACCTAAGAAAAAAGATAAAATTATTTATCACATCAAAATACAAAGTTTTAAAGATCTTAAAAAATACATTTATTTGAATGATCATTAAATCACATTAAATCTTACATTTAAAAGTATTATACATCAATTTTCTTCAACACAGCTTATTAAGCTTAATTAAGTTATTATTATTCTTAAAACTAATACATAATAAAATAAAATTTAATTTCTTCAAGTGTTTTGTTCCAAATAACATTTTATAATACTCAAAAAAGTGTTTTAAAAACACACCTAATATATACAAATATTCTGATTAAAATTAAAATAAAAATTAAGTTCTTTTTAAAATTTATTCAAACAATTTTTTAAAAATAATTTAAGTATACATACATAGATGAACGATCAACTTATAAAAATTAATTAATTAACAAATTAATGTTAATAAAAAAAAAACTTCCTCATTATTTGAAAGTTATGTTTAAAAGATATTGAACACAAATTCCTTGAATATAAAATAGGACTCGTATACACAAGAAGTACACATTTGCAAGTTGTAAAACTTTTACGATTTTAGATCAAATAATTATTCCTTACTAATATCTGGTTTTGTTTATTCATTTCTTTTGTTAATACGTATATTTGTACAACACATAAAAAACCTAAGTACCTACCGCAACGAAGTTCATTTTTTTACAATTTTATTATTTTTTTTTTAAATTTACAATTTATAAAGACCTATAAAACTTTATTATCTGATTCATATTTATCTTTGGCGATTTGATGTAATCTTTCTGATTCTTGTGCACCAGTTGTTTTTACCATATCACTGAATATTCCAATTGGATTTTGCAGTAATTGATAAGGTGTATTAAATTCCTCAACCTTACCAAAATTCATAACAATAACACGATCTGAATCCATAATTGTATGTAAACGATGTGCTATTGTTAAAACAGTACAGTCACGAAATTGTTCACGGATTGTTGTTTGAATCAAAGAATCAGTACTACGCAAAAAAAAATTAGAATTAAATCTTTTGAAAGTTTTTATTTTATAAAAACATTTGTGGACACTTACTGTGGATCAACATTGGCAGTTGCTTCATCCAAAACTAATATTTTGTTTTTTCTTAAAATGGCACGGGCCAAACAAACTAATTGTCTTTGACCAACACTAAAATTGCTTCCTCCACTGCTTACTGCTGTTTGAAGGCCGAGTGGTCCACTAGCTGCGTCTTTTAATTGTACAGCTTCCAAAGAATTCCATATATCAGCATCTGAATATTCTTCAAAAGGATCTAAATTCCTACAACGAATAAACAATAGTATGAGAAAAGTTTTAAAATTTCAATTAATGCGAATACCTTCGAAGAGTTCCTGAGAACAAAATTGGATCCTGTGGAATAATTGAAACTTTTGATCGAAGGGTTCTCAAAGGAATTTGATTTGTATCTATACCATCAATCAAAATTTCACCTTCCACTAAAGCCAAACGAAATATTGATCCAATCAGGGAAGATTTACCGGCTCCAGTTCTTCCAACGATTCCAATCTTTAAAAACAAATTAATGTTTACCACAAAGTTATAGTCCGTTCAAAAATCGATATGCATTTACCTTTTCCTTTGGTAAAATTGTGAATGTTAATCCTTTTAATACTGCTTCAGCTTCTTCAGAATATCGGAAAAATACATTTCGAAATTCAATTTTTCCTTCAAATGGCCACAATTTCGAAACTTCAACCACTTTGGATGGTTCTTTTTCAGGTTCTAAGTAACAATATTCTAAAATTCTTTCTACAGACATCATTTGATTAGCAACTTCAGCACTTTGGCGAATACCCCATTGAAGAAGACCAGTTAAAGCTGTTGCTTGTGTAATAGCTAAACCAACTTGATTTCCCATTGCATCTGAAATGAAAAAATAAATTCTTTGTTTTTTATATTGTTTTTCAATACTGTTAATGAAAATACAAACCAGATTCGAACAAGACAAAATAAAGTGTAATACAGCCCATAAATATCACACATATAATATCAAGAGATAAACCAAAAGCTGTCGACGTACTTATAAAAATATACCATGAACCTGTATGTAAATTTTGATGATTGTCAAATTCCCTGATAAGTTCTTTCTGATTTCCAAATGCTCTAATAGTGGATAATCCATACAATGAAGCTGAAAGATGTGTAAACACTGGTGATCGAGCTAAAAGCAAAATTGAATTTAAAAAAAAGATTAATTGATTTTCTTCCTGAATTTTTTATTTTTGATGTTATTTTAATATTTTCTTACTTATCCCCTCAAGACGTTTTATGTTTTTCGAAGTCTTCAAGTAAATTTTACGAATCAATACGAATATTCCACCTAGTACACAAACAGCAACTAACAACACTGGTCTTACAGAAACAACAACGATTATTGATCCAACCATATTCAAAATAATTTGTGTTGCATCTAACAATGCTTTTGGTAGTAATTCATCAACAGATCCCATGTCCTTCGAAAAACGATTTAAAATTCTTCCTGATGGATTTAGGTTGAAGAATCGCATTGGAGCCTAATTGAACGTCGAATGAAAAATACAAACAAATTTTAACATTTATTTCTCAAAAGAAAATATATTCGACATACCGATATAACACCGTTAAACATTTTATCATGAAGATTCTGTGAAGCTTTCATAGCAATACCATAAAAACTTACTGAACGAATTATACCGATGACGAATATTGAAAGGACCACTGCACCATGAATGTAAATACAAGTCGATGTATCTAAAAGATTATCATGTCCATCATTGGTTTGATCATTAGATACTATCTTTCCAGTCTCATTTAATACTGTTGGTAGAAATTCTGCAGTTGTTTCGTTTTGTAATATTTTAAATCCATCATTATTCATACTTGAATTCGATATTTTATTATAATGGATACGAAGTTCTTCTTGTGAGGTCCAAAATGATACCCAGTAATCAGCCACACAAACTCCAACTTGTGTTATAAGGAACAATGAAAGAACAATACCAACTACGATTGCAGTGCCACCATTCTTCAAGTAATTCAAAATAATTGATCCTTTTACAGTTCCTTTTGACGATGCTTCAAGATTTTGCTCTTGTTCTGCATTATCTTTGGTTTCCTCATATTCATCATTTGATGCCATACTTGAAAGTGAGTTCATAGATGGTGATAATGATTTTGTTGACGATTTAGAGATCGATCTTGACATTGATCGAGAAGTTGATCGAATACGTCTATCATTCGAATTGTCTACATTTTCTTCATCTTCAAGCATATTTGCAAAATCAATGCCAGAACTTGATAGATCATGTGGAGTACCTTGAGCATCAACTTCACCCTAAAATACCGATAAGAAAATTTTAATTACAAAATTAAAATTTCATAAAAACTCTCATTATTTATTTTACATACATCTTTTAAAATTACAACCCAATCGGCTTGCTTTAAGAAATGTACTTGATGTGTGACTAAAATTCGGGTTGCATTCTGCTTCGCAAGTCTTCCATATGGACCAATCACTTCATCAAACAAATGACGTCCAACATGAGCGTCCACTGCACTCAATGGATCATCTAATAAGTAAATGTCTGCCTTCCTGTAAACAGCTCGTGCTAAACTAAATGTGTGTGAATAAAACAGAAATGTTAGTCGTGAACTACGGTTATTTAATACATATAACAGTTTACTTCTTACCTAATTCTGGCCTTCTGACCACCCGACAAAGAAGCTCCTTTCTCACCTATCATTGTTTTATCGCCGTGTGGCAGTTGTTCAAAATCTTTCAATAGTGCACATGATTTTACAACTGCGTCGTATCTTGATTTTTCTACGTCCTGCCCAAAAAGAATGTTCTGTTTTACCGTTGCTGCAAATACCCATGGTTCTTGAGTGGCATACGATAGTTTGCCATTTACCACGATATCACCACTCTCTAATGGTAATTCTCTTAATATCACCTCCAACAATGATGATTTACCAGAACCAACGTGTCCTACAACACCGATTAAATATCCCTTCTTGAATGATATGCTAACATTTTTCAGTACAGGATACCGATCATCCTCATCAGATTCGTTGTGTTGCTTGTATTTATCTTTTAATTTCGTTTGTGTATTATGATGCCACACAGCTGTACTATTTTTCAACATGATTGCAACATCTTTGGGTACTGATAACTCCATTTCACGTATTGCAGGTATTGGAGAATCTTTTGGTGCTTTACCATTCATTTTACCATTTTTGTCCGAAATCAAATCATTTACAAATTTCTGATTCGGTTTATCATCCTTTTCTTCATATAGCAAAAATGTTTGTAAACGTTTAAGCGCAACTAAAGCTTCGGCTATTTCAGCTACACCTCGTACAAACATTTGTGACATTGTCCATGAGATTATATTGAAATATGAAGACACTACAAACACTTTTGCTGCTGTAATTTCGTTACCTAATAATGCCATGGTCATCATTGTGCAGAACATCGCAGCTCTTGTTGTAAATAAATTAAATGTCATATACAATGCACGTACATGAGAATTTTTACGGACAACCTTTATTTCAAGTTTGCGAGCTAATTGAATTAATTTTGAGAACGCGTATTCCCAAGCATACATTTTAATAACCTGTGGAAATAAAATACATAAGTAATAAACGGATTTATTATTGTTTTTTCCAATTTAGAGTACATGGAGTGTATGTACGTATACCAAATGATAACTTGAACTGTAGATTATGTATTTTCGAGTTTTTAAACAACAATATATATAACATGTATTTGATCTCTCACCTGTACACCAGAAATGATTTCATCCATAAAACGTACTCTTTCATCAGTTCTTAGAGCTGTCGCAAAACGAAATTTCGATGATAATTTTCCTGTATATGCTGAAATATTTTTAAGTATTTCATTAATTATTATGAAATATTGAGTAAGTACATTATTAAATATTAATGTGTAACCTACATTGAATTGGTACAACGACAAATACGACAATAATACCAAATACTCCCGCCCATTGGATTTCATGCCATAATAATACACCAACAATAATTGCTAATAACGGAGCACTCCACATTGAATTTATAAATACAGACACAATATCGAATCGGCTAACATCATTTGATAACAAATTAACAATTTTCCCAGGTGCTGTATTACCTAGAGCAGTCTTTGATAAACGCAATGATTTGCGATAAATTAAGCTACATATTGCAACACGAAATTTCATTCCATTATGAAATGCATTCATTGTTAAATGATTGAATAAGATTGAACCGACTGCTGCTAATAGGACTAAACCTAACGCATAGTAAGTTGCGTCTGCCGATTGATTACCATTTTCATCTAAGCTATAAAATTGTAAAATGAATGAATTTTCTTAATTTCGTTTATTTTCTTCCTGAATGTACCTAAAAGCTGTCAACAGCCTCCCTAGCAAAAACGGTTGTATCAATCTTAGTCCTACATCACAAACCGCTGCCAATAATGCCAGAAATATTAGTTCACGTCGAAATGTTGATATTAACGCCTTTAATAATGATGGGTTTGTTTTTTGTACTTGTTGATTCCATTTCCTTTAAAACAAATTATAAACAAAAAATGAAATTAATGGAAAAATTAGTTAATAAAAGTTCAAGAAATTGAAATATATTTCTGAAACTCAGTGAAACCATGTACCCTACGCAACAAAGCCATTACGAATGAAGCATATTGGTCACTATAATTCCAATGATAATATAACAAACCAACAACTTAGCTTTAAAATATTTTTCCCTTAGTCAACAGAATACTCGACATGTTTAACAATTTATTTATATTTAGTTCTACGAGAATTTTTTCCAATAAAAATCGTTTTATTAATTTGATATGTATACAATATATATTGAAATGTAACACATTTCAATTGAAAGCAAATTTAACAATTAAATAGCAACAAACTATCACATAGGAAGGAAAAAAACATTTCTGCTTGAAATTATGATTAAATTTATTTATCGGCGAGTGTTAATTGTTGTTCGTATATAACGCATGTGAACAAATTTATTTTCCTAACAATATGTTTATACATATGTATTTATATTTTCATTTCTAATATATACGATACATTTAAATTTTCACATACATACATACATACGATCATTCCAAATCTAAAGTAAATTAAAATATTATTGTCTTCACTCATTTAATAAATTCATTGTAAATGCCGTCATATGATGACGGTTAGAATTTATAATACAAAAATCAATTGATTAAATGAAATTGAATGGTGTTATATAAATTGAAATGTGATACATGCATAATATACATGCATACAAAATATTATGACAGTAACAACAATAAATGACCGAAATGATCAAACCTATTATATCACACTTGTGTGATAAATGTATGTGATAAAAATTACATACATTCGTATACGCAATACGCAAAGATAAATAATGCATTTTACTAAAATGCAGTAAAGAAGAAGAAGAATTTTAATTCATAAAATGATCTACGCTACGAGTATCTCATCTGTACAATTTTACTATGTAGTTGTATTTAAAATTATGTATGTTCAACAGGAAGATTTTTCTTAATAAATTTCATATTGCTAGTGTGAATATTTAATTTTTGATTTTTGTAGAAAAGGATTAGGTACACAAAAAAAATTTTTGGCTGTTTTTAGAAGGAAAATCGGGAAGATTTTCCAGATTTTTAAAAATAATATTTTAATTAAATGTCGTTTAATAAATAAAACGACAAAACCTTGATATTTCAAAAATGCAACTGATTTTGTAACAACAATATGTACCTACACATTATGAATATGTTATTTAATTAAAACTGTGCGGTTACATTCATTCATAAATGAAAAAATAATACCTAATATGTGAAGTTTTTTTTTTTTATAATTTTTTGTTTTAATTGAAAAACCACTATCTTATAAATTTACGTTATTATTCTACGATTTTCTCTGGGACAAAAAAAAATATTTTTATGAATGAATTTTTAAGTAATGTAATATTGTTAGATATGTACCTTCATCTTGAAATCTAATATAAATACAAAGATAAATAGAGGTAGGTTTTGTTTTTTTTTTGTTGTATGACCAACATTATGAAATTATTATGCGTATATATTTAAAATTGATTGCTATCAATATTTTCATAAGAAATTTTTGTATATATAGTATATGATGCATAACAAAAGTATCTATACATTTTATAATGATTACGAATTAATTAAGGCTAGAAAATAGCAATTGAAATTTATATACATAGATACATAATGTGTAAATAATTCATGAATTAAAAATTTATTATGTAAAAGAAAAATATCTAATAAAGATTAAGATCACATTTCTTTTAATCAATTGTGTACACATTCGTATGTATATGTACATACATAAATAATAATATGAAGAAATATGTATGTATGTATAAATTGTCAATATTAATTCCAAGAATTAAAATGAATAGAGAAATAACGATCATTGTGAAAAAATTGTACACTAGTGAAATTATATATAAATGTACATTGTATATATACTTATATTTTAGTATATATATACAAAAGATATAATATATTAAATATTAAATCATATTTTATATGTTAGAAAAATCAATGAACGTGAAAATATGGCTATATTACTTCAAAATGTATTTAATAAAAAAATAATATGAGAAAGTATCCATTAAAAAGATACTATTTAACGCCTTATAATATTATTACCATACTATCTGATTTACATACATACAATGTACATTTCAACACGAATAATGATTTTTTAAATTAATTTTCATAGAATATAAAAATATAATCGATAAATGTGACCAGAAAACTTATACCTTATTAAATATAAATTTAATTAATTTGTATAGATTTTCCATGTAATTTTAATTTGAAAATTTTAGTGAAATTACAAATTTTTTTTATAGTTTTATTTTTATCCATTTAATTAAATTTCATATTTCATATTATTTATTATCTTTAAATTATTTATCTTACGAGATAATATTAAAAAAAAAAAAATTTAATAAGTACAAATAAATAAAATTCGTGTATTTATGAATACCAGTATTTTATTATTTTGCCCATCTCTTAATGACTTTGTCTTTCTTTTTACTTTTCAGGGTTTACTGTTTTATCATTTTGCTAAAATAGCAAATCATCGTGAATACATAAATTTTTATTATTTTTCTGTGTAATAAAACAAAAAAAAATTTAAATTAACTTCTATTAAAAATTTTGCTTTTATTAATTTTCCCATATTCTTTTTAGATACATAGTTTGAAATATGTATATTACTTTTGTCCACATCTTTTGACTGAGCATGTATATTCATGTCGTGCATATATCTACGTACATGTGAACAAATACGTCATTTTTT
Organism: Anthrax anthrax; assembly: GCA_963971155.1. Classification (NCBI taxonomy): domain Eukaryota; kingdom Metazoa; phylum Arthropoda; class Insecta; order Diptera; family Bombyliidae; genus Anthrax; species Anthrax anthrax. The sequence continues at coordinate 21,606,128 of OZ020118.1, forward strand.
AACATACCATTTACCTCAAAGTCAGAATATCTTTAATTATTTTTATAGTATTACAAGGACAATTACAGAAATTTATATCGCTAATATGAAAACAAGTTATTTAAATATGTATATACGAATGTATGCACTCAAACACTATTTTTAAGTACATACTTGATATTCACAGTCAGTGATTAGAAAAACGAAAACAAAAATTAAATTATTTACTACTTTCATGCAAATAACAAATTTTATATAATTTCGATATAAATTGTTAATCAAGTTTTATTTTATTACATAAAATCACACATTGGAGACATCTTCATAGCCTGCAATCAATTTACGTTTATAACTATATAGAAATTGCATTCAATGTAATTCCTACACAGTATACAATACAAATAAATGTGCAGCATTGAATTCAGTTTTTTTTATCTTAAATAAAAAAAAAAACTGGAATATTGAACAAACATACACTTAATGTTCGTTATCAATTATTATGTTGACATTTATTCCGTAATGTGCATTTGCACTTTTGCAGACAAAAAAAGGCAAAATTAAATAAATTATGTAATGGAATTCCGACCACAGCTTAATAATGTGATGTATGTAGTCAACAAGGCGCATTAAATGTATGTGAATGCTTCACATAGTTATTTGATCTTACCTTTCCAAACGATCTCCCAGCGTTTCTGATCTATCAACTTTTAATGGCTGGAATAAATCTTGTACGTCTAATATCTTTGAGTAACCCCTTTTAAATATAGCAATTGTCCACCAAAATATTAATTTTGATAAAAAATTTGCTTTATCCTTTGGATTAATTGGAAGTGATTGAGATTTTGATGTTTCCATATTTCAACTCTTTTTTCTTTACTATGAGGAAAATTTATTTATTTTTCACTACTTTATTAAATTTGAAAAATTAATACAAAACTCTTTTATTTTTTCACTTAATCTAATAATTTTTTCCTATGTAATGTAAAAACACTTTTTTTTGTATGATATAAATTTTTACTTATAGTAAATCACAGTCCACGTATTTCAAACAACGAATTTATAATAAATTTAAAGTACGAGCAATAGATAGTCAACCATGGAATGGTATAATGTGCGTCTGCATTCGTCTGTTATCATTATGATATGCATATTATAAGGCTATTTATCATTTTTTATTTTAAAATTAAACGATAGCATGTAATCTTTTATCACTTTTATAATTTTTATTTTGTTTTTGATTTTCTATTTTATTGAAATTACACTTGTATTTATTTGTTTGTTTGTTATTTTTACTTTATTAAATGTCAAATTACTTTTAATTGTGTTTAATGATTATACAGAGTTGTCTTATCTGTAATGAGATATGAAAAATAAGAAAACAATAAAATGAACAATATAATTAATCCGTTTTTATTATTAAATTATGACAAATATACAATGAAATCAGTGAGTATTTTCCTATCTAATCTTTATATGAATATTGTAATGTAGGTTGAAAGATCTGTTATATCTTTTACTAAGTTGTGCTACTATACAGAATTTAAACAAATTTTACAAAAGTCACCAAACCCATTTTGCAATTTAAAAAAAAGCCTGTTCCAAAATCAAAAATTCAAAATACATCCTTCTATATAATTGATTGTGAATAACTTGTATTTTTCAGTCTTACATTAAGATCACTTAATAGTTTATATAGTTTTGTTTAATTACATGTATTACAAAATGTTACAGTATATTCTGTACATGTACATACATACATACATATATTGTATGTGCACACATATTACAAATACAGATAACAAATGAAATACAACATGAACAAAATAATTAGAAATTATAATTAAAAACTAAATATATATGTAATTATCAAAGTTACTCACACACATGAATGTAAAGTTATTAATTTATTGTTTATAGTAATGACAAGCAATTTATATAATTAAATAGATAAAATAAGAGGAGAAAATAAAATAAATAACAAAATAACAATAAGATAAAAATTTTGCTTTATCATATAATTATGTACCTTGATAATGTCCACGTACCGCATATACTTATGTACTTTTGCATAAACGAACTCAATATTACATGTACATACAATCTTATATATGAAAATGTAACGTAATCGTCTTATAATGACGTCAATCTTATGTTGATTAAATGAATAATTAAATTTAAATTTAGAAAATATATGAGTAGTGCTCAAAACTAAATTAAAAATACTAAAGAGGTATGATTTAAATTTATTTCTCGACAATTAGATATGTTCATGATAATTTCATCAAACACTTATATTACGAAAAGGAACTGTACAACGATACTGTTATGTAAGTACATACATATGTATACATACATATATTTCATAATTAGATATTGGCGTCAATCAAGTCACAAGTGATAGGTCATATGGAAAAGCAAAAATATTTCTATGAAGATCTATACATATTCACTCATTTCTTCATCAACGACCTTTAAAAAAAAATTTATAAATGCATCTTATTATACTCCAGAAGAACAGTATATGTAGGATAGTATGTATATGTATGCATAGATATAATACGTAAAATTCCAAATGAGTAGTTTTTACCATTCAGTGTTTCAAAACAATTAGAAACGTTTCTTATTCATTGATCGACATTTTAAAATTAATTTTTGTATCCCTGTTTATAGATTTGTCGTCAAAAGTCATCGTCAGTAATGATTATCAGGCCATTAAGCTGTTGCGCGATGGATCATCATCATTCCTGTTGATAGGTATATTTATGAGTTTTTGATAAATTTATTTTATATATATTTTCAAAAATATAAGCTTGTCTAAATATTTATGGATGGAAGCACGACAAAGTCATGATTTAAGATCTTGAAAAGGTATAGTATAATAAACAACGTATTATCGTAATATATTATGAAATATAATAATTTCAATTAAGAAGTAAGTTACATCAAGTTACATGCTATGTATGGAGCTAAAAAATTCAATCCATACATTGAAATTTAATTAAAAAATGTGTTCATATATTTTGAAATACAATCAGCTGAAAAAATAGGTATAATAAAAATATGAAAATATTTCTCTTTAATTTTATCTTCCTTTAAACAAGATGACAATCAAAATAAGGCAACATGCGAATTTTAAACATTAACAATATTTTAATCATTGAATTTTGTTTTTTGTTATGTTTTAGTTTTATGTTTATTTAAACATTCAAATGAAATGTTTAAAGACGACCGGCTACATGTAATTAAAATCCTCTAGACACTTTTCAAGATATTCGATACAACATGATGATATAAAATGAAATGCTAATGACCATACAAAAATAAAATTAAAATAAATACATGATAACTAAAACAAAAAAAAAAGTAAATAAATAACGAGTAAATAAATGATGAATAAACTAAGTATATGTATAAAAATATTGCAAATTGCAACGTGTTTAAATAATAAGAATGTATCATATGAATGCGTCATTGTCTGTTATAAAACTATAAAATTATTGAAATAAAATATATACTTATATATTTTTTAAATTTGTTCTTAATGTTATAACTGCACATGTATATCTCAATACCTCAATAACTCAATTAACAAAAAACAAAAAAAAAATAGGTATTTTTTATTTTTTTTTTTTTTTAAAGCCACAATCTTACATCGAACTGACCACAGAAAAAACAAGTATCAATTTATTATTGAATAAACGAAAAAGGTTTCAGAAAATTTAAAAAAACAAAAAACTTATGATTTAGGTATATCTATAGAAGAACACAAAAAAATGTAGTTTTAAAGTAAAAATTATTAAACTATTTTCTTTTAATCAAAAAATTCACAAGAACAAAATCTTGTAAAATTCTTTTAAATGTAAAAATATTATTTTAAATAATTTAACGATAACAACCTCAAGCATCTTAAAAATGTTATCTGGTTTTCTATTTACTTTTTTATTTATTTATTTATTTATTTTTAAATTAATGAAAATCCAACTGTTTGCATTTTATGTAGTAAACAACAGAAAATTAAACACAATACACAAACACATCGAATAAATAAAAATGATTTTCAGAAAATCATTTTGTATACGAATTAAAACATTATTAACAACTTGTTTTTCATTCACAGTGCATTCAAACCTAATTTCCAGTTAATACTATATACTGATGCTAGTAACAACAATCAGTAAACTGATTTAAGTAACTGCGCTTACGGCTTAACTGGTTAACATTTTATAGAATGTAAAAAAAAAAAGTCATTTAATAAATCATTAACATTTTGACTATTTCATGTTAATAAAGATGACGAAGTCTTAAAAAATTACATTATGCATTGACCGGCGCTTTATATTTTTGTTTACTTTATTTTACTTTTACAGGTATTGCTAGCTAAGATATGTATATATTCTAAGATTTGAGCAACAGAACAGGTTGAAATCAAACCAAAGCAAATCTATATAGCATTGATATTTCTATGCTTTATTATTCGAACTTCATTGTCGATTCAACTACAAATAGATAATTTACTCAACCTCAAAGCACCTGAGAGCCAGTTATGTATGTTCAGAGTTCAGACTTCAAATAAAATTTATCAACAAGTGGTCACAGCCACAGCTCTGCTATTAAAGACTATCATTAACTTTATTAAGTGACGGTTACTATATGTTTCACTTGATCATTTTCACTTTCCAATAGAATATAAAAATGGTTAAAAATACAAAATGATAAAATTAATACGAATAAATTAAAAATATGTACTAATAAAACAAGTAATAAAACAACCGATTAAATATATTAACTTTAAAAAAGGAAATAACGACAAAATTATCATTATATCATCTACATAATCGTATTACATGACTTGCATATTTTTAATTTCTCACTGATTTATTTTATCATTACAATCGTCGTCACAAGTAAAAATGTACATAATATGTTTATAATGTGTTTATGAAAAATTGATTTATTTTTTAAAATTAAAATTAAAAAAGCTAAGCTATTATTATTTTTATTTTTTTTTTTAATTTAACAATGAAATCATTGTCTCACTTTTATCTATCACTGTGATTTAATTCAGAAATAAATAAAATATGATTTTCAAACTTGGAAAATTTTTATCAGTAAATATAAGAGGATATAATAAAAATAAAATTATTTAAAAAAATGTTATCAATTGCATAGTGCTTTCCATAATGCAATAAAGTGTACAAAGTTTTCCAAAATGAAATAAAAAATTAAGTTCAATTTAACAAAAAAAAAAAAAAAAAATCAACAATTATCTCAGTTACTTGTTTTCTTTCACAATTTTTTTAATTTATTGCAATATCATCATTACTGTTCGAATATGTATTTTTTTAGAAAATTGAAAGATTCAGCATACACATAAATTTTATAAACATTAAACAGCTCTCAGTATATAGTCAGTATTTAATAGTATGATCAGTAGAATTTGAATATTATTACGAGAACGAGGTAATTAAAATTTTGCACACTACATCATTTTTTGTATAGCTACATATATCACATCTAGAAAATCACACGCATATATATTATTGTACATAAATATGATAAGTATTGGCAATACATCAAATTACAGATTACACATTTCAAAGTATATGAAAATGAATTTTCTTCTGTCTGTGCACACGATCAGAAAGCAAAAATAAAAATGTTATTATAATTCACACTCCCACTAAAGAACTGATTATACATTTAAAAAATTAATAACAAATATAAATTTGAATTTATGTTTTCAAAAAAAAAAATTATTCTTACATTTTCTTTGGTTTAAAATTTAAAAAATTAATTAATTAATAATTTTATTAATTTGAATATGTTTTTGTTAACTCCTAAATGTTTAAATTAATACTGAATGAAAACGACGATAACATTTCAAGTTATACAATAAAATACAGTAAAAAAGTTATAAAAGAAAAAGAGCTTTAAACATACTGAATGATACAACAAAAATAAAACAAATATTTAGAAAAAATTTTAAATCAGAAAAAGATAAAACGGGTGAAAGAACTTATACGTACATAAATAAATTGTGCATGTAATATGGGAATACGTATGTATTCATAATGTTGGTGTTTAATTTAAATTTAAAAGTATTAACGTATTAATAAACCCAGAAAACTTTTGTCAAAAATATGTAGCATTACTCATACATATTTGAATCTACACATATGTATGTAAACGTGTGCTAGGTACATTAAGAATTTATATGTATATGTATCTGTTTTAGATCATTATTTTTTAATAAAATATTCTAATGTATTCAAGATAAAAAATATCTTTTTAAAAAAAAAAAAAAACGAATATTCAGATAACATATGTATGTATGCCGTATTTCGTTGATTGTATTATGGTTAAAAAAAATATTTGAGAGATAATTATCTAGTCTCAAATATTAAAGTTATATTGTTACATATAATATACACATACGAGTATGTATATGTATTGATTTGATTGAATTTTTTATAGTAAAAATTGAACATATTTTAATTACACGTCCAATATTATACATAGTCACAGTTGTTAAACAAAGTACATAAATACACAATTAATGTTACACAATTATTTTTTTATCATATGTTTTTATATGTACATATACAAAATTATACACACGTATACCTACATACATATGTATGTAAATGTGTATTATTGGTATTATGCATTTTATTTATTTGTATATTTTATTTTACTCTACAAATGAACACACATATTGTAATTTGTAATTGATGTTGGTGTTAAAAATGAGATTTTAAAAATTTACACAATAATTTAGATAACTATACATATATATGTATATATATAAAATATAAATACATTTACACAAACAAACACATGTATTAATTTTTTGCATACATCATACCATATCATACATTAATACATGTTTAATTATGTATGGCTATATTCTATGTACATTAATTATTTCTATTCCAAACAAACATCAATACGTATCATGTTATCATGTATACCAGGCAAAACATGAGTGTAGTCTGCACAAATAATACTTAACAATTTTTTAAAAATATATTTTAGTAATTAGTTTACATACCGTTTATTGTAAACAAAATACTCTTGTCAGCTGATTAACTTGTATAGAAAACAAAATTGTTAACAAAAAACATCTTACCTAAAAACACAAAATTTATATTATTCGAACTCACTAAGGTAAGTAGTAATTCAATTGAATTTTAAAGATAATTTCACAAAAAGAGGTATTTCTTCTTTCAATATTTTAAAGAAATATCTTACATATTTTCTATTCATAAAATTATAAAAAATATTTTATGATTTCATTGTCAGACACAACGTTTATCGACTTTTCCTAGATTTTGTCTTAATCTTATAATATACAGCCGCCAAAAATAAAACATACGTATGTAGGTATGTTTTGTAAAAGAAATTTGCCAAAATTTAAAATATATTTTATATAGTCTGAAATAAAAACTATACTCTGTCCACTTATATTATGCACTTAAGGTCTTATGGGAGTACATAGGTATGTCTTTTTTCTTCTCTTATAATTTCTAATCAGACTGTTTCACGAGCAGTATTACCACAATTCACAAAGCTTTTATTATATATCAGATGAATTTTTTGAATATTAATACATAGTGATGTAAAATGGTACCACTTTAAATAACCTCCATAAAACCTGAAGTGTATAATATTAGCAGACAGAGTATATCTATTATAGATATGTTTATTCAAGATTATTTTTAAAATGAAATCGTTAATTTTAAAAATTTAAATTACTTAACAGTTGAAAATTATTGAAATTATATAAACCCAGTTATATGTATATGTACATATTGTACATAGTACATACTATACAAATATCAAACATGTATTTGTATAAATTTGTAATTAATTTACTTACAAAAATTAACTTGCAAAATGAAATGTGAATGAATGTTGTGATTTGTTTTTCATAATTTTTTCCTTTTTGTTTTTCATTTTAAAGATCATAAATCTTCTTTTCACTACCATAAAATTTGATGATAATCAAAAATTTATTTCATAATTAAAGCAATATGAAATTTTTTTAGGCAACTACTATAGCTAACGTATGTAATGACATGAATATGACGTACTGATAATTATTTTAGTCTATCATCGTAGATATAGACGAGACTATATTCTTGGTTGATTACGTAAAGCACACGCTTTTACATAATATTTAATTGTCATAAATTTTTATTTACAGAAGTGATTTTGAAAAATTTTTTTATCTTTATACTTAAATACTACAATACAATGTTATATCGTTTTTATCATTCTTACTATGTTGATTGTTGAATGATACTTCATATATGTATGTATGGATACGTTATACGTTTGATAACACTGTGTACAATATATGATAAATAAACATGATTACCGGTTGTAATTTTTATAAAATTTATCATTTTATATTCCGTTATATTATTTTATATGTTAAAACCTAAACATCTACAGATAAACAAAAGATAAAATTAAAAGAAATAATAGAGAAATGCAAACATTCTTACAATATTAAACGTTATTAATATGCGGTGTACTCTACAATATACTGTACATAAATAAATTATTGCAGTCAATGTAAAAATATGAAATTCCATCAGACAAAAATTTTTGAATGCATACAGTACACACATACATATGTATGTAATTTTTATTGACCTGTCTAACATTTTATAATTTTTGTATAATAGGCAGCTTACAAGTCAAAAATTGAAAATTTCAAATTAAAGTGTACATTTGTGTTGTGCAAAATGCAAACTATAGTAAACTTGTAATGTAAAGCACTACATAATTGTAAGTAAACTGTAATTTAAATATTTCAAAAATAAATAATTTCAGTACAATTTATATTCCATTAAAATTTTATATCTATAGCCAATTGTTTTTTATATGTACATTATTATGATACTTGAATTCCAGCTATGAATACGTTACAAAAGTAAAAATGATTTATTGTATAGGAATAAATAACGAATTGCCTTACCACGTGAACAACATATGTATGTATCCATGTGATCGGAAGAGAATGCAGTTTTATTTCCCTAATTTAAATTGGTTTATAATTTAAAAATCAAGTGTTCAATATAAAATACAAAATATCCAACATTCCGTTCACATTCCTTATTTTGATGTATGTATGCGTTCATGTTGTACATTAAGTTTCCAACATGCCCAATGTAAATAACCCTTTTTTTCTATTTGTCTTATTATTTATTGCCACACTGTAAAGTAAAATTTTTATTTAATTTTACTTTTTAATTTTTACCTGAAATAAATACATTTGTAAGTACGTACCGTACGTTTATTAGAGTCTCTCTTTCTCGTGCTGAATCGGGTGGTTAATAACAAAAAAGACTTTACTTGGCTTCTAAAGTTTTAAAATCTAAATACAAAAAGTTTCAGTATACACTCATTTCATTCAGGTTTAAATTTTAATTTTAATGGTTTAAATCAGATGAGATTGAAAATATTTAGAGATTGATATGAAAATGAAACAAATGTCAAGTGTAATTATATTCAAAGTCAAAATATTTTACATAAAAAACGAAAATCTCAATTAAAATTTTTTGTTAAAATATAATGTAATTACACAACTGTATGGTATAGTTTGAATATAGTATTCTATATCTAAGTATTCTATATTCTAATCAAGTATTCTATATCTAAAGAAATCGTTAATACTGTGGACATACTATGCTCTGTCCACTAATTATATTTACATATATGCAGTTAAGGTCTCATTTTACATCATTGTATATGATTGTATATTGATATTTAAAAAATTCGCCTGATTTGGTAGAAAAATTAGGATTATGGTAATAGCTCATAAAATAACACATTTTAATTAGAAATTAAGAAAAAAAAAAGATTTGAAAAAAAAGAAATGTATATAATTAGTGGACAATTTATAAATAACAAAACAAACAAAATATGCAAACAATGCAAACAAAATCTTCATAAAATATTTGTATTTTAAGTTTTTTTTTTTTTAAATAAATTTATTATTAATGATCATTTTTCACAATTAATCTTATACTTAAATGCATCAAACATTAATTTTATATAATACAGCTTTTTTCATTCTTATTCTTAAAACTAATACAAAGTACAATAAAATTTAACTTACTTCAAACTTAAATATGTAAGTGCATAATACTTGATAATACATTTTTTGATTGATGTAAAATGAATTGATATAAAAATAAAGTTCCTTTTCAACGTATAAAAATCAAATGACAATATAATATTAAAAGATTTCAACATAATTTGAACGTTATGTTTAAAAGATATTGAACACTATTTACACGAATATAAAATAGGATTTGTATACACATGAAGTGCATTAAATGTAAGTAATGGAATTTTTCCGATTTTCAATCAATTTGTTCTGATATCCTTATTTATTTATTTTGTAAATATTTATGTATATATTCGTCTAACATGTATAAAATCTATAAGTATCTGTCGTTTATTTTTTTATTTTTATTTATAATTTATAAAGACCTATAAAACTTTATTATCTGATTCATATTTATCTTTGGCGATTTGATGTAATCTTTCTGATTCTTGTGCACCAGTTGTTTTTACCATATCACTGAATATTCCAATTGGATTTTGCAGTAATTGATAAGGTGTATTAAATTCCTCAACCTTACCAAAATTCATAACAATAACACGATCTGAATCCATAATTGTATGTAAACGATGTGCTATTGTTAAAACAGTACAGTCACGAAATTGTTCACGGATTGTTGTTTGAATCAAAGAATCAGTACTACGCAAACAAAAAATTAGAATTAAATCTTTTGAAAGTTTTTATTTTATAAAAACATTTGTGGACACTTACTGTGGATCAACATTGGCAGTTGCTTCATCCAAAACTAATATTTTGTTTTTTCTTAAAATGGCACGGGCCAAACAAACTAACTGCTTTTGACCAACACTGAAATTGCTTCCTCCACTGCTTACTGCTGTTTGAAGGCCGAGTGGTCCACTAGCTGCGTCCTTTAATTGTACAGCTTCCAAAGAATTCCATATATCAGCATCTGGATATTCTTCAAAAGGATCTAAATTCCTACAACGAATAAACAATAGTATGAGAAAAGTTTTAAAATTTCAATTAATGCGAATACCTTCGAAGAGTTCCTGAGAACAAAATTGGATCCTGTGGAATAATTGAAACTTTTGATCGAAGGGTTCTCAAAGGAATTTGATTTGTATCTATACCATCAATCAAAATTTCACCTTCAACTAAAGCCAAACGAAATATTGATCCAATCAGGGAAGATTTACCGGCTCCAGTTCTTCCAACGATTCCAATCTTTAAAAACAAATTAATGTTTACCACAAAGTTAAAGTCCGTTCAAAAATCGATATGCATTTACCTTTTCCTTTGGTAAAATTGTGAATGTTAATCCTTTTAATACTGCTTCAGCTTCTTCAGAATATCGGAAAAATACATTTCGAAATTCAATTTTTCCTTCAAATGGCCACAATTTCGAAACTTCAACCACTTTGGATGGTTCTTTTTCAGGTTCTAAGTAACAATATTCTAAAATTCTTTCTACAGACATCATTTGATTAGCAACTTCAGCACTTTGGCGAATACCCCATGGAAGAGGATTAATCAAAGCTGTTACTTGTGTAATAGCTAAACCAACTTGATTTCCCATTGCATCTGAAATGAAGAAATTATTATTTTTGTTTTTTGTAGGATTGTTAAAGAAAATACAAACCAGATTCGAACAAGACAAAATAAAGTGTAATACAGCCCATAAATATCACACATATAATATCAAGTGACAATCCAAAAGCCGCCGACGTACTTATAAAAATATACCATGAACCTGAATGTAAATTTTGATGATTGTCAAATTCCCTGATAAGTTCTTTCTGATTTCCAAATGCTCTAATAGTGGATAATCCATACAATGAAGCTGAAAGATGTGTAAACACTGGTGATCGAGCTAAAAGCAAAATGGATTTTCTTGCTAAATTTTTTATTTTTGATGTTATTTTAATATTTTTCTTACTTATCCCCTCAAGACGTTTTATGTTTTTCGAAGTCTTCAAGTAAATTTTACGAATCAATACGAATATTCCACCTAGTACACAAACAGCAACTAACAACACTGGTCTTACAGAAACAACAACGATTATTGATCCAACCATATTCAAAATAATTTGTGTTGCATCTAACAATGCTTTTGGCAGTAATTCATCAACAGATCCCATGTCCTTCGAAAAACGATTTAAAATTCTACCTGATGGATTTAGGTTGAAGAATCGCATTGGAGCCTAATTGAACGTCAAATGAAAAATACAAACAAATTTTAACATTTATTTCTCAAAAGAAAATATATTCGACATACCGATATAACACCGTTAAACATTTTATCATGAAGATTCTGTGAAGCTTTCATAGCAATACCATAAAAACTTACTGAACGAATTATACCGATGACGAATATTGAAAGGACCACTGCACCATGAATGTAAATACAAGTCGATGTATCTAAAAGATTATCATGTCCATCATTGGTTTGATCATTAGATACTAACTTTCCAGTCTCATTTAATACTGTTGGTAGCAATTCTGCAGTTGTTTCGTTTTGTAATATTTTAAATCCATCATTATTCATACTTGAATTCGATATTTTATTATAATGGATACGAAGTTCTTCTTGTGAGGTCCAAAATGATACCCAGTAATCAGCTACACAAACTCCAACTTGTGTTATAAGGAACAATGAAAGAACAATACCAACTACGATTGCAGTGCCACCATTCTTCAAGTAATTCAAAATAATTGATCCTTTTACAGTTCCTTTTGACGATGCTTCAAGATTTTGTTCTTGTTCTGCATTATCTTTGGTTTCCTCATATTCATCATTTGATGCCATACTTGAAAGTGAGTTCATAGATGGTGATAATGATTTTGTTGACGATTTAGAGATCGATCTTGACATTGATCGAGAAGTTGATCGAATACGTCTATCATTCGAATTGTCTACTTTTTCTTCATCTTCAAGCATATTTGCAAAATCATTGCTAGAGCTAGCCAAATCATTAGGAGTACCTTGAACATCAACTTCACCCTAGAATACCGATAAGAAAATTTAAATTACAAAATTAAAATTTCATAAAAACTCTCATTAATTATTTTACATACATCTTTTAAAATTACAACCCAGTCGGCTTGCTTTAAGAAATGTACTTGATGTGTGACTAAAATTCGAGTTGCATTCTGCTTCGCAAGTCTTCCATATGGACCAATCACTTCATCAAACAAATGACGTCCAACATGAGCGTCCACTGCACTCAATGGATCATCTAATAAGTAAATGTCTGCCTTCCTGTAAACAGCTCGTGCTAAACTAAATGTGTGTGAATAAAACAGAAATGTTAGTCGTGAACCACGGTTATTGAATATGCATGTATAACAGTTTACTTCTTACCTAATTCTGGCCTTCTGACCACCCGACAAAGAAGCTCCTTTCTCCCCTATCATTGTTTTATCGCCGTGTGGCAGTTGTTCAAAATCCTTCAATAGTGCACATGATTTTACAACTGCGTCGTATCTTGATTTTTCTACGTCCTGCCCAAAAAGAATGTTCTGTTTTACCGTTGCTGCAAATACCCATGGTTCTTGAGTGGCATACGACAGTTTGCCATTTACCACGATATCACCACTCTCTAATGGTAATTCTCTTAATATCACCTCCAACAATGATGATTTACCAGAACCAACGTGTCCTACAACACCGATTAAATATCCCTTCTTGAATGATATGCTAACATTTTTCAGTACAGGATACCGATCATCCTCATCAGATTCGTTGTGTTGCTTGTATTTATCTTTTAATTTCGTTTGTGTATTATGATGCCACACAGCTGTACTATTTTTCAACATGATTGCAACATCTTTGGGTACTGATAACTCCATTTCACGTATTGCAGGTATTGGAGAATCTTTTGGTGATTTACCATTCATTTTACCATTTTTGTCCGAAATCAAATCATTTACAAATTTCTGATTCGGTTTATCATCCTTTTCTTCATATAGCAAAAATGTTTGTAAACGTTTAAGCGCAACTAAAGATTCGGCTATTTCAGCTACACCTCGTACAAACATTTGTGACATTGTCCATGAGATTATATTGAAATATGAAGACACTACAAACACTTTTGCTGCTGTAATTTCGTTACCTAATAATGCCATGGTCATCATTGTGCAGAACATCGCAGCTCTTGTTGTAAATAAATTAAATGTCATATACAATGCACGTACATGAGAATTTTTACGGACAACCTTTATTTCAAGTTTGCGAGCTAATTGAATTAATTTTGAGAACGCGTATTCCCAAGCATACATTTTAATAACCTGTGGAAATAAAATACATAAGTAATAAACGGATTTATTATTGTATTTTCCAATTTAGAGTGCATGGAGTGTATGTATGTACGTATACCAAATGATAACTTGAACTGTAGATTATGTATTTTCGAGTTTTTAAACAACAATATGCATAACATGTATTTGTTCTCTCACCTGTACACCAGAAATGATTTCATCCATAAAACGTACTCTTTCATCAGTTCTTAGAGCTGTCGCAAAACGAAATTTCGATGATAATTTTCCTGTATATGCTGAAATATTTTTAAGTATTTCATTAATTATTATGAAATATTGAGTAAGTACATTATTAAATATTAATGTGTAACCTACATTGAATTGGTACAACAACAAATACGACAATAATACCAAATACTCCCGCCCATTGGATTTCATGCCATAATAATACACCAACAATAATTGCTAATAACGGAGCACTCCACATTGAATTTATTAGTATTGAAACAATATCAAATCGGCTAACATCATTTGATAACAAATTAACAATTTTTCCAGGTGCTGTATTACCTAGAGCAGTCTTTGATAAACGCAATGATTTGCGATAAATTAAGCTACATATTGCAACACGAAATTTCATTCCATTATGAAATGCATTCATTGTTAAATGATTGAATAAGATTGAACCGACTGCTGCTAATAGGACTAAACCTAACGCATAGTAAGTTGCGTCTGCCGATTGATTACCATTTTCATCTAAGCTATAAAATTGTAAAATGAATGAATTTTCTTAATTTCGTTTATTTTTTTTTTCTGAATGTACCTAAAAGCTGTCAACAGTCTCCCTAGCAAAAACGGTTGTATCAATCTTAGTCCTACATCACAAACCGCTGCCAATAATGCCAGAAATATTAATTCACGTCGAAATGTTGATATCATCGCTTTTAATAATGATGGGTTTGTTTTTTGTACTTGTTGATTCCATTTCCTTTAAAAAAATATATGAAGTGAAGAATAAAATTAGGGACTAAATTATTGAAGTCCAATGAAAATTTAATAATCACGTTTTGCCGTTGTCTTTTTGGAGCGAAGCGCTATCTACTTGCTCTAGTCTTTAAAATATTTTATTATTTTTGATTCGGATAGAAATTAATCAATATGCACATACATATGTATGTTATCGACAAGACACATTACAGAAATATATGCGTATGCTAATGCACAAGAATCATAATTCCAAATGGATCATATTTGATACACATGGATCATATTTGATCTTACCTTTCCAAACGATCTCCCAGCGTTTCTGATCTATCAACTTTTAATGGCTGGAATAAATCTTGTACGTCTAATATCTTTGAATAGCCCCTTTTAAATATAGCAATTGTCCACCAAAATATTAATTTTGATAAAAAATTTGCTTTATCCTTTGGATTAATTGGAAGTGATTGAGATTTTGATGTTTCCATATTTCAACTCCTTTTTCTTTACTATGAGGAAAATTTATTTATTTTTCACTACTTTATTAAATTTGAAAAATTAATACAAAACTCTTTTATTTTTTCACTTAATCGAATAATTTTTTCCTATGTAATGTAAAAACACTTTTCTTTGTATGATATAAATTTTTACTTACTATATAGTAAATCACAGTTCACATATTTCATATAACGAATTAAGATTTAAATTCAAAATATGATTAAAGTTGAAACTGTTAACATTCGTTTGTTATCATGGTAATATTGAAACACAAAAGTTAAACTTAAATTGTTGTTTTAATGTTGTTTTTATTAATATACACATAATAATATTTTTATATTTTTTTATTTTGTTTTTTTTTTTTAAATTTGTATATAAACAAACTTTTATCACCTTTATAATGTAATGATGTATCTGTATTTATGAAAATACTTTTATTATTTTCACTATATTGAATGTCGAATTAATTTTAATTGTGTTTAACGATTTTACCAGAGTTGTGTTATCTATAATGAGATTCGAAAAATAAGAAAACAATAAAATAAACAACATAATTAATCCGTTTTTATTATTAAATTATGACAAATATACAATGAAATCAGTGAGTATTTTCCTATTTAATCTTTATATGAATATTGTAATGTAGGTTGAAAAATTTAATACGTTATTTTTTTGACTACCATTTAATTAATCTGTGTACAATAGTAACATAGCTATTAAAAACAGTAATTGAAGTTAAAAAAAAAAAAAAAAATTAAAGTTACTCACTCACATGAACGTAAGGTTGTTAATTTATTGTTTATAGTAACAAAAATAACGTACAGTTCGAAATTAGAATATTATATATAATTTGTTACGTTCTTGGGCATATATTTATTGTATGTAATTTTTAAATGCATGTGTTACTTAACATAAGAGTAATTTTTTTATTTTTTCGTAAATTAAGAGTCTTCAAATTCAAAATTCAAATAAAAAACGAGTTAATAAATTATAAAAATAAACTAAGTATTTACAAAGTATTGAAACGTGTTTAAATAATAGTGCATGTGTACAACACAATGTTTAGAGAATTACAAAATCTTTGAAATAAAAGCAGTATTCCGCAAAAAAAATTTTTTTCAACTAAAATAAAAATTTATACTTTTCCAGTCTGAATTCTTATCATTTCTAGTATCTAGTATCTTATCATTTTCTTAAATGTTGTCAGTTACACATTTTCTTTAATACTTATTAGAAATTAAATCATAATCATTCAATACACATTAAAGAAAAGGTTCAACACACATAAATGAAAAATTTTTTAAAAATTTAGAAGCTCTCAATACTTTATAGTACATATATCTATAGAAAAGCGTACACAAATATTATTGTGTATATGATAAGTATTGGCAATGCACAAATTACGGATTGCATGTCTAAAATATTTGAAAATGAATTTTCTATTGTGCACACGATCAGAAAGCAAAAATAAAAATGTTATTATAATTCACACTCCCACTACTGAACTGATTATACATTAAAAAAATTAATAACAAATATAAATTTGAATTTATGTTTTCAAAAGAAAAATTATTCTTACATTTTCTTTGGTTTAAAATTTAAAAAATGAATTAATTAATAATTTTATTAATTTGAATATGTTTTTGTTAACTCCTAAATGTTTAAATTAATACTGAATGAAAACGACGATAACATTTCAAGTTATACAATAAAATACAGTAAAAAAGTTATAAAAGAAAAAGAGCTTTAAACATACTGAATGATACAACAAAAATAAAACAAATATTTAGAAAAAATTTTAAATCAGAAAAAGATAAAACGGGAGAAAGAATTTACACGTACATAAATAAATTGTGCATGTAATTTGGGAATACGTATGTATTTTTAATATTGGTGTTTAAAATTTAAATTTTGAAAGTATGTATTACTATTAATAACTCAGAGAACATTTTTAAAAAAATATGACAATGTATTCAAGATCAAAATGATCTTTATTTAAAAACTAAAACGAATAAGTAGTTGGTGTAGTACATTTATTGTATTATGATTTGAGAGAAAAAGAATTTGGGAAATAATTGCCTCAAATAGTTTCATATATTTTAATTGATTGACTTTTTATAATAAAAATCGTAAATATTTCAATTGTTTATCACAATTAATAATATGAAAGTCTTGAAGTGGTCTTGATGGTTTTAATAAAAACAGTGTAAAAACAATTAAATTTAAATAAACCTGATGCAAATCCTACAAGTTTTTTGTAATATTTTCTGTTGTAACTGTCAGTAATTTTTCAAATGCGAAAATATCTTCATTAATTTATTCTGGTCTTTATTTCTTTTAAAAATGTTTTAAATTTTTGATCAGCCAATTGTGTCATTGATTGTTAAATTTGCCAAATAATCAAAATTATATTTCAAAATGTTAATTTTTCAAAACTACTTTACAGTTTAAAATTATTGAGCCCATTTACTCTAATAGACATTACGTATTATATCTGTGCGTGTATAAGTTATTCTGCACGAATCAAATAGACTATTTATTTGTTATATAAATTTTTATTTACCAAAATGATTTTTGAAAATTGTTAATGTTTATTTATTGATAACAATGTGTACGACCGATGTATGATATATAATTTATATTAAATACGTATATCACATGATTAGCGGTTATAATTTTTTTTTAGAAAACCTATCATTTTATAATATTATTTTTAATATACATATACTATTTTTAAAAAAAATTATTCTTTACTCTTTTATTAATTTTAATTTTACATTTATTCAAAAAATTCGTTTTAAAATTTAAATTGTATGTTTTAATTATAAGAGTATGTACGGAACTGATGGTGTGTGATCGTATTCATGTATTATTCATAAAATTTTCTTTTCTTCTAAATACGAAAAAGAGTTTATTATATTTCGTTTAGTCGTGGTATATATTCTCATTTCACTCAGGTATCAAATGAAAGTGAAAGTATATTTACAAAATACAGTAGATATGAAGTAAACATGTAGGTGTAATGTGTACTAAAATCATGTAGAACACAAAATATGATATACAAAATTTTCAACAAAAATTTTTAATAAAATACATATGTATATTCTCTTTAAAACGACGTATGTACGGCACATGTTAGTTGAATAAACGCATGTCTAAAAAATAACAAATACAAACAAGCCACAAACCACCAGGTGAGGCGAACATTTTTATATCAATATCAAGTAGTATTGTATCACATTTGTACAAATCAATACAATCGCACTGTATATAACATATGATAAACATAACGTTATTTAAATAAAGAAAAATCTAAAAAATTAAAATAGACAATAAGTCACTTTTTATTGAATCGATTTTAAAATTTGTGTTTCAGACTAATTATAAACTCCTTTATTAAATTTTATAGTGATTTTTTTATCAATACTTTATATGGTATGGCTATCAGTACTTACCAAATCTGATTCGACGTATTTGGATGTATTCTCAAAATTCTACATATGTAAATATGTGGTTAAACAAAAACTGATGTTTTAAGGTTGTAAGTTGTATTCCTGCTTCAAACTTCAATCAAAATGTACATATGTACATACCACAACAGTATTTATTATTTTACCTTTTTCTTAAAAGTTACTACAACTGTTTTATTTCTATTCTCTGAATAAATTAAAAATTTTTGATAAAATCATTTTTAGTATGGGAAATGTAATAAATTAAAATTAAAATTTCTAATTCGTATATCATCTTAAAAAATTACAAACAAAATTTTAAAGATTAAAACAGTTTAATATTAATAAGGAAAAATTTTATTTTTCTTTGATTTTATTATCTTATCAGATTTTTACCAAGATTATATGAATTTAATTTCTATTATACAATAAAATTACATAAAAATGATCTATTTTAAATAAAACGATCTATTTGTATTCATGTATATTCAAAAACAAATTTTATTTTGATTTTCATTTTCCTTTTATGATAATATGTACTATGTAAATTGACGATTTGGGGCACAGACAATACTATTTTCGTTATTATTTTCATTTTTTTTTCTTTTGAAATTTCTTATTGTTATTAATATTATTATTATCATTATTATTATTATTATTATTAATCTTATTATTATTATTATTGTTATTATAATTTTTATTACTATTATTACAATTACGTATTAATATATTACTCATTTCATTTTTATTTAAAATGAAAATATTTTTTTTAAAATATAGTAATATTCAATACTTTTCAAATAATACCTTTTATATTTATACAAATTTTCTTTTTTGTTTTTCTCTTTATTTTTTTTCCTTTCATATTGATAATATTATTTAACTTTTTTTTTATTTTTAGTGCCCTTCTTATCATTTTATTTTCATTATTATACATAGTGATTTT
This sequence comes from Anthrax anthrax, assembly GCA_963971155.1. NCBI lineage: Eukaryota > Metazoa > Arthropoda > Insecta > Diptera > Bombyliidae > Anthrax > Anthrax anthrax. Next base: position 21,626,337 of record OZ020118.1, read on the forward strand.
GATTTTTATTTTCGTTTTTTAATTTTATTATTTTTTTAAATAGAAAAAGAATTTTTTTTTCAAATCAGAAATTTTCTATACCATTTGTTTGTTTGTTTTTTTCTTGTTTTCAAATGAAAAATTTATTTTTAACATAAAAAATACAATTAATCATGACTTCAATCTGAATTAAACATTAAAATTTTATAATGAAAATTGAAAAATAAAATAATATATTTTAGGTTTCTTGACACATAAATGTATGTAAAATAAAAAGAAAATTAAAGCTTATATGAACATTATGCAGTGAAAATTGAACAAACAATAAAACAAAAGTTTCAATTCCTTATATCGGAAAATTGTTCGTTGTTTAAAAATTATTCACTTAAAAAAAATTATAATAATAAATAAATTTAATAACTGGCATTTTATGAATACTGTACTGTACAATGAATTTAACTTTTTACTTTACTTTGTTACTCCTTTTTGGTGCAAAACTAAATAGTCAATATAATAAATACATTTATAAGTATTACATTATTTTTAGTACCTATATAATTTCTATTCTAAGCTATTCATTTCAATTTTCTCTTTTATTTTTTCTAATTAATTTTTTCTTTCAATTTCTTGTCTTAAATATAAATAAAACATCTAAAATGTATAAATTTTAAAATTTTTGGTATTGTTTTGGGTTCTCTGAACAACTTAAACAAAAAAATAAGAAAAGTGTACAGACTTAGATATAAATTGTGCAACACCTAAATGTGCATGTTTTGTTTGTTTACGTTTCATTTCTATTTCCTAATATGAAATAGATTTCGATTCTTTCATTTTGTTGTTTTTGTAAATAATTTGAGGAACAATACATAAAAATTAATCAATAAACATTTCGCTTTTAAGTATTATTCATAGCATTACCAGACGATCCTGGTGTTGCTTGCTGTTGTGCTGCTAAACCTATTTGTTGGCTGTTATTAATACATGCTTGTGATGTTGATGGTTGATCACGATTTATATATGAGGTACCACTATTAGTTGTGTCCATCATCATCATATTACTACTACTACTGCTACTACTACTATAATCATCATTTGTTGTTAATGCGCTTAAACGTTCTGGTAAATCGGCTGTTGTCGTTGTACAAGAATTATAGCCTAATATATCTGGTAATGCATTCCGTCTACCAATACGTCCAGTATTATAAAATTCATCTTCGATATCTGCTTGTTTTATATCTGACGCTGCTGCCCCTTGTGATGATGACGATGCTGTTGATGTCGTTGCAATATCTTCACCTTCCATTATTATATATACAATGTATCATAAATTTACTTTTGTATATGTAAAACCTATAAAAACGAAAACAATGAAAAGAAAACCTCAAAATTTATCAAATTTATTAAAAAATGAAAAAAAGTATAGGTAAATATAAAAATTATTTCAATACTTAATTATATTTTTAGAATTTACACGAGTGTGTATTTGAATAATTGATTGAATAAACAAAATTGATTAATATTTAGTTTATTTTAAAATAAAATTGTTTCGTCAATTTGTTATGTATTACACCTTTGTTATAAACATGTGTCTAAATTTAGCGTAATAAACTGTAATTAAGTATTTGATGACAATTCAATTGATATCGGTCGAATGAAATAAGAATTACAAATTCTTTTTTTTTTTTGTTTTCTTAATATAGTTTTAACACGAAAATAAAGTACGCTATATCCTTGGACCTTGATTGCATTCACATATACATAAGTACATAACAACATATGTACATATGTACTAAATATTTATTTAATTTTAAATATCAATCACTGTTCATTTTAACTTTAATTAAACGTAAATTATGGCTTATAAAAACGACTGTTAAGAATGTTACGGCAATCAACCTTAGTAATATTTGTGTTAAAATTTGTGGCACTCTTTTGACATATCACAACAATTTTCAGAAAAATTTTAGAATACATTTTTTAATTATTTAAAGAACCTAATAATTCAATTTTTTACAAAATAAAAATAAAAATTAATAAAAAAATAAATAGAATAATACAATTTGTTGACAATGTTCAATCACACTGCGAATAGACACAAAAACTTAATGACATAAAACTTAAAAAAAAAAGTAATGTAATGTATTTATATTTACTTTATTAATTACCTTTTATTTTGTAATGAGTTACCTAAAATTAAATTTTCTTTTCAATATTACAATACTGAAACGTCTTGCAACAAATTGTTGTTGCTTATTACGAACTAATTTTTTTAATATTTTCAATATATTTAATAAATAATAATATCCACTTTTTTTATGTTAATCTTCATCTTTGGCTTTTTAAATATGTATACACATACGTATGTACGACGTACGTACGTAAATGAACATGTGTACAAACCAATGTACAAACTACGAAGGTATGCAATATGTATGCATATAAAATTTAGTTACATTTTTTTTTAGTTTTTAATTTCATTTCAGCTGATTGACAGTTTGTCATTATAGTACAATTTTGTGTTTGTAAACTTGTAAACTATTCGATTCTTCAACTTATTTCTAGTACAAATTTTGAATCCAAATACGATAGCAAATTATTATTACACAACATTCACATTGTACCATGGTACCATTCTGGTACATTTTCAAAAATAACGGTTAAAGTTTTTTGTATGATTTGGTCAACATGACAATAACGGTCACGTTAGACACACGCACGAATCACGATCTGTGTCTTGTATTTTACACCTTGAGACACTTATACGAGCATGAAAGATTTTTATGCAATTTTCTTGGTAAGAAGAATAGAGTATTGTATGAGTTTCAATTGAGTCGTGTCCGATGAAAATCGTTTTACAGTCTCATGGTGTAAAATAACAGTTTATTAATCAGTTAACTGTATGAATATGAAATATATAGTGAGGTTATTTGTTATCCCTCTTTCAATGCGTTAGTTTTTAAAATGTACCGTACGTGTACACTGTAAAGTGGTACATATGGTCCTTACTCCTTGGTAGCGCAGGTAGTATAGTGTATACACAGGAGTGGATCATTTTGCATTTATTGTATTTGGTCCAAAAAATTTTAATTTCTCATACAAAATTACAAAATACAATACATATATAAGTACATTTTCATTTGTTAATTTATATGTTCAAGTTCTAGTACATTCTTTTGTGTATTCAATATATTCTATAGTAATTTATTTCTTTTTCTTTACGTTTTTATTTTTTATATTACATTTTATTAAACCTCGTCGCAGTAATTTGTGAAAAGGAATTCCTATTTTTTTTTCAATTTTTGGATGAGGTGTGTGTAATAAAAAAAAGAAAGAAAAATTTTGTGAAATATATTTTCAGTTTAAAATTAAATATTTTTCAATTTAAACATTCATTTCAAACTAAATTTATTGTAATGAGTAAAAAGATACAATTTTAATTTTGAAGTAAAAATAAAATAAAAAACTAATTTATATGTTAAAAATTAAAAATGTGCTCATTACAATTTGTTGTTCATCCAATACCTGGAACTGAAGAACAATTAAATGATAGGTAAGTAAAAAAAAAATGTATCTAATTTAATTTCAATGAAGAAATTAAAAAGTAAAAAATTTAGTTATAAATTTTCGTAATTCATTTATAAAATCATCATAATGGCTTCTATTCCTATTGTACATGCATATGTCCATACTAAGTAAAAAAAAGTAAATGGATGTCGAAATTTAATGGTGATTTGCAGCCATAATGTCATCCATATTTTATATCAATATAATGTAATTATATACACGTATATTTGTTACTTGTGTTGATTTTTTTTTTCAACTGTGAAAAATTAAGTTTTTCTAATAAAGAAAATAGGGTTTTTTCAAATGATTTGACATGGCGACAATAAAATGGAAATTTTTCTTTTCTTTCTGTTTTCTAACATATATTTTTTTTAATAATAAGTATTTTTAATTTGTAATAGACGAAAATTTTCTTCAAGTTATTAAATATGTATATAATTCGTAAATTTTGTGAAAAATCCTTTAAATGGTGATTGACTGAAATTACCATGTCCAATTTATCTATGCGTGTAACAACAACAACAAAATTGTTACTAATGCAAAATTACGTTTTTATACGTAATAAAAATAATGTAAATTTTGACATATGCCTAATGCATATACATATGTACAAAACATGTTTAAAATGTGTAATTCATTTCTACTTAGGTATATAGTTATATTATGGTGTTTTAAAAAAATTTTTAATGGAAAAATACAATTTTCATAAATTAATATACACATTATAGTACATAAAGAACATACAAAATTTTCATTATTTGCAATCTGCTTACATAAGAGAAAGTGATTAGAAAGTAATTCAAATAAGTTATTGACTTTCGGAATGTACCCAACTAACTTGAAAAAGTGTACATCGTGTAATTAGTCCTTTGTATAAATCTTAATCTTTGTGTTTGCATGCATTTATATCTACAAAAATGAAGTAAAATATAAAAAAAAAGAACATGAAGCCTGTGTCTTAAAAAAATTTTTTTTTTTACATTTTGTTGTAGACTGCGAGAAGTTGCTGATAAAATAAATAAATATGGATCACCAACACCACAAGCATTTCAATCACTTAAAGTTCAAGTTAAACAAATTGTTATTGGTCCAACTCATCTTGGTTTATTGTTAGAAGATGGACGTGCGTATCGAGTTGCATTTTCCGTTATACCAGAACGTTTGGATTTGAGTAAACAAGAGCCTCCAAAAAGGTTACACATCTTTAAAAATTGAATAAATTGCATTAGATAAATTAAAACAATTTTTTTAAAATAATAGCAATGGAAATGGAAACTCTGCAAACAATACAGCTGGAAATTCGAAAAATTCCCCAGGTAATTCACGTCAGTTAGCTAGATCTAGAGCACGTGTTATGAGAACTGCAGTACGTGGTGGAAGCGGTAGTGGTGGTTCTGGTTCACGTAGTACAGGTGTTATATTTGGTAATGGATCGTCTAGTAGATCATTGGTAACTGTACCAGCACCATTTGTACCAGAGGAATTAGTCTCACAAGCTCAAGTCGTATTACAAGGAAAAAGTCGAAATCTAATTATCAGAGAACTTCAAGTAATTATATAAAAATAAGAGAAAGAATTTAAAGATTTTTACATTTGTTTAATTTTCTTTTATTTGTTATAGCGCACAAATCTTGACGTGAATTTAGCTGTGAATAATCTTTTATCACGAGATGATGAAGAGGGTGAAGATACAGAAGAGGGCGGCGATAATTATGTCCCTGAAGATCTAATATCATTACTAGATAATGGATTTAATGCTGATAACAGTAGTGTAATTATTGATCCCACCGATGGATTATTTACTGACGAAATGTTCAGTAATTATTCAAGTATTAGAAAGTAAGTTTGGATTTGTGAAAATTAGAAAAAACAAAAGAGTTGAGACGGGGCTATAAAAGTAAACGAATGTGAAAAATTAATTCTACGAGCTTGGGATTTTTTTTTCCTTTTCCTCCACTTTTAGTTTGCCATTATTAACACATTTTTTCTTTCATTTTTTTTTTTTTTGTATTTTATATTTTTCGTTTACTCGTATCGTTTTTTTATTTTTTTGTTTTCGTTAATTTTTATTAATATGCTTTTTTATTTGATTTTATTTTATTTTTCCTCTCGATTCTGATTTTGCTTGCGTTATGTCAAAACTAACCTTAAATAAATTCGTTTCAATTTCCTGAAACAAGCTTGTTATTTAGCCGTATACGCAGCGAACGTGGTCAACAGAGTGGAAGTGGTAGTGGTGGAACTAGTAGCAGTAATGCTGGAGCTGATAATTCAGCAATTCGTTCAAATGGAAGTACATCATCATCAACTACAAGTGGAATACAAAGTGGTAGTGGAGGTAGTGCAGGTGGCAACAGTGGGTCATCATCTGGAACACAATCTGGTAATGCTGGGGGTGATCGTGATGCATTCAGTCGATGGAGAGATAGACATTATTATGGACCAAGACGTTGGTTTGCAAGCCGTGATGAACCTGGCTGGGATAAAGAAACTGGTTTGTTCCCATTTCCGTCTTTATAGAGAAAAAAAAGGAAATAAATGGACATTTTTAATGCATATATTTCCGATGGTTCCTCAGCCTCTTTAAGTTCATGTTTTCATTTTTGTGTTCTAATCTAAATTTGTGATTTTTGTAGTAATCTTTCTCAATATTGCCACGAAATACTTAGGTAAACATAGGTTGAGTATCTACTTCAGTATTTACTCTATGGGAATCGTGAGAATATTGTCAAATATCTTATTCTTTGTTTTTTTATTGATGTTTGAAATGGAGATTTCATCAACATGTTTCATCAGCATATTTACTTTTATCGCAGCTGATTCTATTTTACATGTCGCCTTTTTCATCTTAAATTTTCACCAAAAATTCATTCACATAAAAAGGAGGAATTGAGGACCTTTAATCTATTAATTTTCTTTTTGAACATTTTTGTTTTTAAAAAGTTGTTTTTGCATCTTAAACATTTTTGCAGACACAAAGAAAAAAGATACAATGTCAAGTCCACCACTTTGGATATCTGATGAATTAGAACCATGGCCCGAAAAAGAAACACAAATACGTTTCTCTCAGATTGCTTGTCTTTATTCAGAGTTTATTGGTATTTCGACAAAAGGTGAATTACATCAATGGCGTTGGAATGATACTGATGCATACAGGAGTGACGTGAGTATATTTTTCATGTGAAACAAGAACATAAAATCTGATTTTACTAAGAAAACATTTTTGTATTGGTGTTTAAGAATTTATATTTAACAAAATGTCTATTTACAGTCTCCTAATATTCATCATCCAAAAACAGCCACCTTAAATTTATTCGAAAAGATCATTTTAATATCGGCAACAGCTATAAGATGTTCTGTAGTAACAGAATCAAATCGTGTTGCTACATGGATGGATGAGGCACTCGGAAATGCTGGTGCTAAATTAGAACATGCCGGTTTAACGTTTCCAGAATTTACACAAGATCCTATTCAAGCGTTATACACTTGTGCTTTATATACAGTTGCACGAACCGAAAACAATTGTTTGTATTGGTGGGGTGTTTTACCATTTGGACAACGAAAACGTTTATGGGAGAAATATAAAGCTAAAACACGAAAACCAATTCGTGCAACATCAAGTAATCCAGAAGTTACTGTTGGCGCCCAAGTAATCATGAAAAAATGTCCAATATATCAAGTTGGATCAATTGGGTTTACAGTATCCAATGGAATACCAAAAGTTGGTCAACTATTAAATTCAGCGTGGGATTTATCAGATGTTTGTCGTTTTAAACTGATAAATGTGACACCATCGTCATCATCATCATCGTCGTCGTTAAATGATAAAAATATTTTGAGTAATTTAACATCAAATGATCTTAAAGATATACTGAAATCTAATAGCTCATCATCATCATCTCAAAATTCATCAGGGAAACAACAAGTATCATCAATCAGTAACAATAAAGAGACGGCTGACCGTTTGGATATGCCTCCACCACCATCGCCAGCATCAAGTACATGTAGTGATACTGGTAGTGTTACATCGCATAAAAGACCGAAACGTGTAGCACCAAAAGAGGATGGTGATTCTAAAAAAGATGAAGAATCATGGATGTTAAAAGATGTTGTATTCGTTGAAGACCGCTATGGACCAGTTGGTAAAGTTTTGAAAGTTGATGGAGATTTTGTTGCTGTTCGTTTCCCAACACCAGGTGTAACATGTGAAAATAAAGATGATGATTGGCAAGAATGTAGATTATTAAAGCGTGATGATGTACAAGTGATTAAATCTGGAACAACATCTCGTGGACCGGATTGCTTTCAGAAATCACCCAAAAAAGTTGTTTTATTTCCATCAAACAACGAAAATTGTAATTCTCAGCTAATAACATTAGCTGTCGATGTAAAAGGTATTCATGCAATTGTAAAAGTCGGATCAAAACTTCATTACTCGCTATACAATTTAAATAATGGCCGTCAAGAACAAGATAGTGTATTTCCAACAGATTACAATGCTTTCGTTGGACATTCATTGAGTAGTGTATCGTTAATATGTGCCAGTGATTGTACAGAAAATAGTGTATTGCTACTTAGAGATGGAAATAGTACAATATATCCACTTTCAAAAGATTGTGTCGAAGCAATTAAAGATCCACAGTGGTTGGATTTGCCTCCAATTAAAACTTTTGCAATGTCTACATTATCTTTGATGTCAGTAGGAGCTAATTTAAAATCTCAAGTAGTTGTTGTGGCTTTGATAACTGAATCACAATATCTAATGCCGAGAATATTACGTTGTGATTTAAAAGGAGCAGTTTCATTACTATCACAATTGGAAGGTGAATTAAGAAATCATATTCCAGCTATCTTAAATGAACGTTGTGATGGAAATCGTAATATATTTCATGCATGCATTTCAATGTGCTCTCCAACATCAAACAAAGATATAGACAATAAACTACCAGTTCCGCCAACAACTTCATCATCTCAAGGTTCAAATGCAAATTTCTCATCCGGAATAGATTCGTTTGTACATAACATCAGAGATGCACGATCAGTTTGTTTACGCGAAATGATGAATCGAGTTGTTCAAATTGATAGTGGAAATTCCAGTGCATCAAATCATCCACCATCATCAATTGATGATTCTGGTTTTCTAGCATTATCATGTTGGCCACCAGAATATGATCCAAATTCTGGAGATGAAGATAGTTTCACTGGTAGTTCGAATAATCAATCCTCAACACCGTCGTCAAAATCTTTACCTGCAAATACTTACACCTCAGATCCGGTTCAAAGAAGAGAAAATGCTGCTTTGATTTTACAACAAATGTGTGTAAGTTCGGTATTAAAGCCGTATCTTCATCAACTTTTGAGCGCAAAGGATGCTCAAGGTCAAACACCATTTATGTTAGCCGTTTCGTGTAGAGCATATGAAGCTGGACAAATTTTATTCAAAGCAATTACGACCCTATCGAATGGTGATGCAGCCATGCGTGATTCAATGATTTTCCCGCCCGGATCATCTCCAGATCAATCACCATTATATGTGATCTGTTGCAACGATACTTGTTCATTTACATGGACTGGAGCTGATCATATAAATCAGAATATATTTGAATGTAAAACTTGTGGTTTGACCGGTTCTTTATGTTGTTGCACAGAATGCGCAAAAGTCTGTCATAAAGGACATGATTGTAAATTGAAAAAGACATCACCTACAGCATATTGTGATTGTTGGGAAAAATGTAAATGCAAAGCATTGATAGCTGGTAATGAAACAGAACGTTTTTACTTGCTATGCAAATTAGCGGTCGAAACAGATTTAGTGACAAAATTTAATTCACGTGGTGAACCGATTCTATTATTTTTAATTCAAACAATCGGACGTCAAATGATTGAACAACGACAATATCGTGCTAGCTCGAGATTGCGAAATACATCTAGCAATTCCAGAAAAACACCATCAATTGATGCTGAATCAGATATGCCAGAACATGATTTAGAACCACCAAGATTTGCTCGTCGAGCATTAGAACGTTTATTAGCTGATTGGAATGCTGTTAAAGCAATGATTATGACCGGAGCTGAACAAGATATACCAGCACCGTCCACTTCAAGTTATGAAGATAATGATGCATACTTACAATCACAGCATGGCACAACACTATTAGATAAATTTACGCATAGTTTGTTCGTAAAATGCAATTCTGAACATTTTGTCGATGTTTTATTGAGATTACTTATTCGCCGATTACATGATTATTATCCTGAACGAGCTAAAGAAGCACAAAAAGTAGCCAGAAGATTTGTGCGTTCAGTAGCAAGAGTATTTGTTGTATTCAGTTTAGAGAAAGTTCCTAACCCGGATAAACAGAGAAGGTACATAAAGATGAATTTATTTATTTATTTATTTATTTATTTTTTTATTTTTTTTTTGAAACTATTTTTACTAATTTATCTTTTCTACAACAGTTCTTTAAATCAATTAAGACATATACAGAGTTTTAAACGTGTTTTTCAAACATTGAATAAGATTGCTATAGAAGAACTCTGTGAAATAGCTGATGCATTAATTGCTCCAGTTAGATTAGGTGTCGTACGACCTACAGCACCGTTTGCAATATCGTCATCAAGTGGTGATGTAAGTTGAAAAAATCTTAAATTTAAATTGTTAAAAACCTACTAGGTTTCTGCTTGTTCATTTATTTTTTTTTTTTTTTTTTTTTAGAACTCTGATGATTTGTTTAGTGTGGAACCGTTGGCACCACCAACATTACGCCAAACAGATTCTAGAAATGTGAATGCATCTACATCAACAGAAGAGCATAGTTCAAATATGATGTCAAGAATTAGTTACCAGTTGCTACAAATGGAAGATAACAATGAAGTCGATGGTAAATAAATAAGTGAATTAAATAAATAAGTAAATAATGATAATAATAATCCTATTTTATATATGGTTTAGGTCTCGGTCAAGCCGATGGTGAAACTTCTGAACAAGAAGAATTATTAGAACGTGAAAGTCAACCTGGCAGTGGTCGACCACAAAATAATGCTGACGATGAAGTTCCCGAGGCACTTAGAAACGAAGATGTACCACAAGAAGGTGAAAGTGACAATGAATTTAATTTTCACGAAGCTGAAACTGAATCAGATTCGGATGATAATCAAAGTACACAAGATGCACAACGTAGCGTACAAACTGGTGCAACGGCCGGCTCTGACACAGGTTAAATTTATTGGTGTTTTAATTGCTTTTTTGTTTGTTAAGATTTAACATAAAATTAAAATTAAATTCTTGAAAATTTTTGAAAAATAATTTATATCAATAAGTGGAAGAATAAAGTTTCTACAACATTTAGGTGTACGATCACTTTTACTTTATCCTGAAGATGAATCTGGTGATTCATCTCCGCCTGATGATGATGGATCAGAAGATGGTGAAACTGATGAACATTCAGAAGAGGGTTATGGTCTTGGTGATGAACAATTAGAGAGACGAGTAACCAATGGTAACCAGCGCAATAATTCTGCTCCTCAATCAATGCAATGGGCCATACGTAATAGAGAAGCAAGCCGATCATCAGTTCGATTACCGACGGGTTCTAGTTTAGTATTTATTGATCCAATGGCTTTGCGTCGATCAGCAGTTCCGGGTTCAGCAGCTGTAGCAGCCGCATCACAAGAACCACATACGATGGCAACAACGGCAAGTAGTCTTGCTCGTGCATTTGGTATTGTTGTTCGTCAAATTTCTGAATTAATGAGTGGACTTTCTGATGAACTATTACAACCGTCTTTACGACAATTGCATGTCACTTATGAAGAAGCAGTAGAATTACAAGTAATTATTGAAATCTTTATGATTTCCCGTTTATTTGAAATTATTTGTCTGTTTAAAAAAAATCAATTTTCAGAAATACCTGGAAATGAGATTAAAACCAACTTGGGATTGGATGCTAACTATTATGGACGCAACTGAAGCCCAACTTAAATTCGGTGCATCGCTTACAAATATTACGGATCCATCAAATCCTTTACATCCTTTAAATACAAATTCACAGAATCAAAATTCGAATTCAATAGGTAAAAATGATTGAGTTTTCAAAGTTTGTTTATACATTTCTTATTGTACGTAGGTTCAAGTGGACAACAACGTAATCGTAGTCAACCTGAAAGTTCACAAAATTCATCTGGATCCAATACGCGTATTGGTTTCTCAAATTCTGATAATCAAAGAAGTTATGATCGGGAAGGTAAGTACACAAAAAAAATCTTAATTATTTACACATCATTTCACACAAAAACCACAAAACAAGAACAGAAAATGTAAAACACAAGCACATCTAGAGCAAATTGTTAAAAACAGCAGAATTCACTCAATATTTTTTCCTTTCTTTCTCACAGTTTATCTTCTTTCAGGAACATCGTACGCACAAGCTTCACGAAGAGAATTTTTCACTTATTGTCTATCATTAATGAGAGCTCATACATCTGAGCATAGAGACTCTTTGCCAGTACTTGATGTAACTGCATTACGTCATGTTGCATTTGTATTAGACGGTATCATCTATTATATGCGTGGTGGTAATGATGTTACAGATACCGCAACAACAAATGTAACTGAAAAACCGGATACAAGCAGTTTGTGGAATGATCAAGACGAAAATGATAACGAAGATACCGAAGATGAATTGAATTCAGCATTCATTGAAAATGATTCTTCGGTTGATGAAGATTTTGCATTAACTATGAATTCATTGGGTAGACGTCATGTGTTCTTCCAAAGATCTGAGTCTACCTTATGTTTAGGTTGTCCAGCACCAGACCCATTTATGGTACCATTAGAAGTTGCATTACCATTGGCGGATAAACCACATTTATTACAACCAAGTGCAAAACGTGAAGAACTATTCTCAAATTTGCAGTTGCCAATTACCGTATCGTCAGTTGGAAATAATAATGCTCCTATTAGTAACAATACTAGTGATAATGGTGCTAGTACCAGTAATTTTAATAATTCAGATGTTATGACATCTCCATTAGAAATTCCTCCAATGCGTCTAGGATTATCACCATCATATGAGACATTATTTTCACAAAGATCAAATCGTGATTCAGCCACAACAACAGGTGGTGATGGTGGTGGTGGTAGCGGCGGTGGTAACAATAGTGATGTAGAAATGGAAAGTCATGATAATGAAGATGATGACGAACAAAATGATGATGGGGATGATGATGAAGAGCAGGAAACACCATCAATCGATGAGATAAATCGACAACAACAAACGACGACGCCAATAACAGGTAATATTGCTGTTGTTGTACCTGATGACAATACAACAATGGAAGATGATGTAGATATGGAAAGAAAAATCGATTCGTATCCAAGTACTTCCCGTCAAAGTGAAAATTTCGGTAACTTGTATGTACAATTGAAAAAGAAAAATTACTATGATCAACACGAAGAAGAAGATCCAAAAATTAAAAATGAAGGTACGATATAAACACAAAATGAAAATTTATTTCTTTTAATAAAGCTTTTCTTTATTTTTTAGCAACACGTGAACAATCTGCAATTGTCACACCAAATTCCGAGGTAATTTCTCAATCATCAACAAGAATGAACGTTGATAGCTATGAAGAAAGCGAGAAACATGACGGTAATAATGATACTATTGAACACAAAACTGTGGTTGTTGAAGAAAAGCCAATACGACCACAAATAATTGTTACTCCACGAAAAGTTGCTGCAGCCATAGAATCAGTTACAGCTGAAGTATTAGCTAAAAATAATAAAAGTTCATTAGCGGAATGTGCACCAACTGATGTGCCAGTAACGTTATTACCATCGTTTTCAGTAATAGAAACACCAACAAGTGCTGCATCATCATCGTCATCAGTAGGAGTAGATACAATTGGAACTTCAACAGTAACAGCAGCAAGCACATCAAATTCAAATAATAATGCGTCAACTAATACAGATATCAACAACATTCCAGCGTCATCAAAGAGTGTAATAGTTCGTGCTGGGCCATCATCAACAGTAAGTACACGAAATTTTATTGCAGAAGTAATGGGATAGAAGATACAGTATCAGTTTATAGTTTTAAAACTGATTCTCACAGTCTACCCAAAAATTAATAATGAATTATAGCTTTCTGATGACTTAGACCTTTAAAGATTTTATTCTAAGACAGATACGAAGCTTACATAATTTTTATTTAAAATCGTCGTAACTAGATCGTCTTTAAAATATTATTGTATTTTTTCTTTACAGTCATGTGCCACTACTAGCTCAATTGAACCTATACCGCAACCAGAAATAATGGAAACTCAAGAAATATCAGCAAATGTTGCCGTTGAAACAACACCATCAACAGCTCCACCACCAATTTTACCAGTACGTGGTCATATGTTTAAACCATCTAGATCAACAGCTCAACCACCTTCGTGGGATTTACTATTAGGTAGATGGAAATTATCACTTGATCTATTTGGTCGTGTATTCTTAGAAGATGTGGGATTAGAACCTGGTTCTATAATACCAGAATTACGTGGTTTCTCTGTGAAAGAAACAAGATTTCGACGTAATATGGAAAAGTTACGTAATGGACAACGGGATTTAACATTAGCTAAAATGGAAAGAAATCGTTCTAGTCTATTAATTCAAACATTTAAAGAATTAAACACACAATTTGGTAATCAAATCCGAAAAGTACATCCACCATTAATATTTAATCGTGTAAAAGTAACATTTAAAGATGAACCCGGAGAAGGTTCTGGCGTTGCTAGAAGTTTTTACACATCAATAGCTGAAGCATTATTAGCTAATGAGAAATTACCAAATTTAGATGCGGCACAAGTTGGATCTACTAGTAGTAGTAAATATGGTAGTACATTTTCAAATATATTAAGGAGTCGTGTTTCTGGTAGAGAATCATCGTCGTCAACTTCATCATCGACATCATCATCAACACGTCGTGGTATTAGTAATAAAATGTTATGGAGACCAAATCGTGATAGAAAAGCATTAAATTATGATGCACGTCCATATATTCCAGTAACACCACATGGTAACATTTTAAAAAAAAAACAAAAAGTTGTACAAGATTTAATAGTTGCGTTTTTTCATTTTCAGATGGTAATCCAGTTAATCCAAGTGCAAATGATCATTTGTCTATACATCTGCAACAATTAGGAGAAAGATTATATCCAAAAGTAAATTATTAAAAGCATTACCAATTTTAAACAAATGATGTATTTTTCGAATTGTTTTTAATTTTTCAGGTTTATGCATTCAATGCTACACATGCGTCAAAAATTACTGGAATGCTATTAGAATTACCACCAGCTCAACTTTTAATTATATTAGCCTCAGAGGATACATTACGACAGAAAGCAAGTGAAGCATTAGATGTGATCCTTAGTAAACAAATAATTATGTATAAACAACAAAAATCATCAGAAATCGGTAAGTAATATTCCTAAGTATATTTAAAAAAATCATAAGCCTCCCTAGAGTACAAAATTTATTGTACAAAAAATTCAAACAAAATCTGCGTAATAATGAACATAGAAAACAACTCAGTCAACGCATCCAACGGTTCAACATCTAAGAAAATGAATCCTGTTGTACTTCTAGAACATTGCCAATTAGATGATAATGCACCCTTATTTTATTCACCTGGTAAACGTGGTTTCTATTCACCAAGACAAGGTTATGGATCATTTGAACGCATAAATGCGTTTAGAAATATTGGAAGGTATAAATAACATAATATTACAGGAATAAAAAAAATATATTCTAAACAAATTATATTTTTTGTTACAGACTTATTGGATTATGTTTACTTCAAAATGAATTATTCCCATTGTTTTTACAACGTCACGTATTAAAATACATATTAGGCAGGCAGACACGTTTCCATGATTTAGCGTTCTTTGATCCAACTGTATATGAATCATTAAGACAATTAATACAAGATTCGCAATCTGAGGAAGGAGCTGAAATGTTGGCTAAATTGGAAATTTCATTTACGTAAGTTTCAAAAATGTTTTATTTTTATTTTTAATCAATGATCGAAAAATAAATACAAAAATTTATTTATTACAGAATTGATTTATGTAAAGAAGAAGGTGGTAATAATGTTGAATTAATTTCTGGTGGACGTGGTATACCTGTTAATCAACATAACATATACGATTATGTTCGTAAATACGCTGAATATCGAATGATAAAGACACAAGAAAAAGCTTTAGAGGTACATATTCCATTTAAAATTTTTTTCAAAATTCATGATGTTATATTTTTAATTTAGGCTTTACGAGATGGCGTTTTTGATGTTTTGCCAGATGGAGCTTTGGATTCATTAACAGCTGAAGATTTACGTTTATTGTTAAATGGCGTTGGCGATATTAATGTAACTACATTAATTTCATACACAACTTTTAATGATGAATCAAGTGAAGGTTCAGATAAATTAATTAAATTTAAACGTTGGTTATGGAGTATTGTTGAAAAAATGAATACTGTTGAAAGGCAGGATTTAGTGTATTTTTGGACTGGTTCACCAGCATTACCAGCATCTGAAGAAGGTTTTCAACCAATGCCATCTGTAACAATACGACCAGCTGATGATACACATTTACCAACAGCCAATACATGTATATCACGTTTATATATTCCTTTATATTCTAGTAAAGCCGTTTTAAGACATAAATTGTTATTAGCAATTAAATCAAAGAATTTTGGATTTGTTTAAAATATAATAATGAAATATATGAAAAGTAAGAAAATACAGAATCGATTAAATAAGTAAAAAAGAATTATGGTAATAAAAATGATTAGATATAATAAAAACACATTGATTTAATTATATTAAAATATTAATTAATAAAAATATTGTAATTTTTATTTTTATTTTATACATAAATGATTATTTGTATCAAACGAAAAAAAAGGAAATGAAATGTAATTATTTTTTATTGTTGTTTTTTTTTTTTTTTAATTTGGGAAAAATTCAATAATTTTTTTAAAATTTCATTTTCTTTCGTTTTTTAATCTCAAACCTTAAATATATAATTACTAATAAATTATGATAATTAAAAGTAATATAAAAGTTGTTTCTTTTTTTCTGTTGTATAGAAAAAAATCATGCATATGTCATCTACCTACTACAATCAAATCAATACAATAATACTACAATACAATCAAATTTAGATCTATTCTATTTGGCTTTGGCATTGTTTGGTTCCCGTTAACAATTTAGTGTAACACATTCTAGCCTAATAAATGCATTCATTATGTAATATAATAAACCATAGGTAATAAATACATATTTCGAATGTAAATAATTTTAAATGACTTTAGACAATTATATCCAATCAAAATAAAAATGCCTATACAATTGTTAATATCCACGAATGCCATATTTTTTTCAAAATTCTTGTTTTGGATACCAAACATTCTTTTTGATAGTAACATTACTACGACTTAATAAACAACATAAATAATACGTATCGAACTTGAAAATTGCGATACTTTCAAAGTTTTCAAATACATAATAATAACAACGGACATTTTTTAGTGTAGGAATTTGTTTTAGAAATTCATTATCATTTATTATATTTGAATTAATTGTGTGAACATATAAAAAAATAAATAAATAAATAATAAAAAATAAAATAAAACTAATTGCAAAGTAATTCGATATGAATTTTTTATTGTATATATATAATGTGTTATCAGATCGGTTATAAATAAATGTTCAATGGTGGTATCGGTTTTAAATTTAATACAAACTGTACTTTGATTTAGAAGAATTGAAAGTAATTGGGAAAGATGTCAAATGATAAAAAGCCTGAAAACAATTATAGTTTATTAAAAAGAAGAAATTCTTTACCAGAAATTGTTATTAGGAAGTAAATTTAAAAATATCATACGTTAAAAATAGTTTAATCAATAATTTATTTAAAATATAAAATTTTTTTTCTTTAGACCTAAAATAATTCAAGTTAAAAGTCTTGATATACCAATTAATACATCATCAATACAACCATCACAACAACAAAAATCTCATGTTCCTAATTATTTACCTGTTTGTATGAGTACAAATTTTATTTCTCACTCAATTACAAAATCAGAATCATCTTCAAAATCTAATAATAAATTGAAAAATAACAATGAAGGATATTATTTTACTTGTAATCAAGATAATAAACAAATTGAAAATTTAAATTCATGGACAAAATCATCTGAGATCTATGAACATGATAAATGTGAACAAAAATCATTTAAAAATTTTTATTATTGTAAAAAATGTAAAATGAAGCAAGATATGAATATTATTCAAAGTAGCAGTGATGAAGGAGGATATCAAAAAGTAATGCCAATTCAGTCAAATATCTCTTTCAAGGATGCTGATTATAAAAATGAAATCATTTTAAATCCATTCTTGACTGCAATTAATCCGAAATTACAAATCGATTCAAAAGCTGAAGTTAATATTATTGAAAATGAATCATTGAAAATTCAAGATTATGATGATGAGATCAGTAATACAAGCTATGAACCGATGGAATCAAAAAGGACATCAACTGCAGAAGAATATTTAGAACCGAGTGTTGATTTCCAAGTATATGATGTATTAACGAAAAGTTTAAAAGATTTATCAGAAGGTTACGACAATAATGAATTGATCAAATGCAAAACTCAATTCATAGAAACTAAGTGTGAAAATAATAACGTAAAATGTAATGGTTCAGAAGAAAACACTACATCACATTCAAATTCAGGAAAAATAGAAAAAAATCCTACAGAAAAAAATGATACAAAATATGATTCATTATATGATGGCGATAAAATAATAGAAGAAACCCATTTACTTTTGAATACGAATTTAATAAAAAAATTGAATGTTGATTTTGTACTATTAAATTTTGGAAGCATATATCCGACATCAAACGAAATTAAAAGTGAACCGATCATAAGAAATTTATCCAAAACACAACGTACAGATTCTTTAGAAGTTCAAGCATCAACAACAACAACAAATGAAAGCTCATGTAGTGCATCTGATGAAAGTTCGAATGGATTTTCAGTTAATAATGTACAATCCATTTCAAAAATTACAACAAAATTGCATCCGCTCGAAAAAGATAAAACCGAAATTTCTAAAGCCTCCGGAATTCTTGTTGAGAAAAAAAATGAAAATCGATTTAAGATCTATGAAGACATTCAATCGAAAGACAAAACTTCTTTAAAAGCTAAAAAAGTTGATGAAGAAAAGGCTACAAAAAAAGAATCGCAAAATATAAAAATCGTTAAAACTAAATCAGGAAAGAAAATTAAAAATTCAATTCAATATCCAGCATGCCATCGAATATGCCCAGGTCTAATGGGAATTCATCATGAACATTCTAAAAGTAAAATTCACATTTCAAACACCCCAAGTATAAAACGAATTTCATCAGGATCTTTTCAATCTACAAAAACAGAAAAATCTAATAATGCAACCATTTCAAAGGGCGCAATTAAGAAAATGACAATCTTCCAAACTCAATCAGATATAATAACACCAGATACCGAAAATGGTCCAAAACGATTTTATCAAAAAACTGAAATTAATGATGGTGAAAAGCATATAGAAATTCTTGAAATTGTAGAATGCGGTGAAAATTGTCGTTCAAGTGCATCAGAAAAATCTGTGAAACGAAGTGATTTTCATGAAAAACAAATTACAATTCCTCGCCCTGTTCAAAATTCCAAAAAAACAGATAGTTTAGAAGAATCAAAAATTGATTTAAAATTATCTCCTAGGTCTGGTAAAAAATTGTCTAAAAAATCTATACCCCTATCCTCATCCACAAGTTCAACGGCTAAGACATTCAAAAATGAAATGACGCAAACAATGATACCAAGTCCATCATCAAATTGTATAGTTTGTAGACATCAGGAAAAACTTCCGAAATCTTTTATGGATGCAATACCATCTGTTATAAAATCTCCAGGTAATATAAATGCTCGTCGACGATATACACCATGCAAATCGAGTGATTCTTTAAAATACCATAGAATCTTTGAAGTAATACCAGAAGAGAAAAGTAGTCAGTCAACTGATTCTTCTACAGAGGATCATCATAAGAAAATCACGCAAAATGAAACAAATGAAGTAAATTCTGCTAATAATGATGTTAAACAATTATTAAAAAAGGATAGCGATAAAATGGCCAAAAGCTGTTTAATTTCTGGCTCAGAATTAACAAATTCATTTTATTCCAAAGAAATTGACGGTGAAATTTGTAGAAAAACAGCAGTAGCTGAAACTGAAACAAAATCATGCTCAATGGAATTTTTAAAAGAAAATTATCACGAATCAATCGATGAAGGTAAATTTAAATAATAAATCAAAAATGCGATTTTATTAGAAATTAATTTGTTTTTTGTTTCGTAGATGATTCATATCAATCGACTGATGTAAATCAAAGTGAACGTTCAAATCAGTATACCATCACTTGTCCCAGTGCTGCAACTGTAAATATAGGATCAGTAACACCAAAAAATGTCTCATCTATAATATTCCCGACTAGTTCAGAATCATGTGATGTAATAAATCCGATAGTGAGTGTATCGGAACACAGTAATTCTGATACTACTTCTTCTACACCAATAACGGTTCCTTCATGTATTCAAAAGTCTAACGAGCTTCAAAAACCATTTGAAGACGCAAAAGAGCAATGTAATGAAAAATCAGTTGTGCAACAGCACCAAAAAATTACTACTAAATTCGAGGCAACGTCAATGATTAATTCACATTCGAAATTTCCTTCTACTACCAAGACTGATTACGCTTGGAGAGTGGATGCTTCATGTTCAGATGATAATAAAAATAGCAAATGCATAAATTTACATAGTAGTTCAGCAAGTGTTTCAAGCATTCCTTTAACACCACTGATGTCATTTTCAAGTGAATGTAAATCTTTCGGAATGGATTCAAGATGTTCTAAATGTTGCTTTTGCAATCCTGTATTACATGAAAGTAGCGAATATACTGATACTTTGAGCTGTTTGTACTGTAAGCGAAAGAGGACTCCAAAATTAGAGGAAGCTGAAACTAACACAGACTGTACATTACTTTGTCGAAATAATAACCATATGAACTTAAGTCCTTATCATTGTTGTACAGCAAATTCAGACAGAACAATAACAAAATGCACTCAAACTGATTTTACATCAACAACAACAACAACAGAAAAGATACAAATTTCAAATATAACAAAGACTAAAAATGATGACAATAAATCAAATAAATGCAAAAATAATGTTAGAAAAACAAAGTTTAAAAAATGTTATCCACAATGTAAAAGTAGTCCTTTAAAACAATGTACAACAAATTTCTCAAAAACAAAGAATAACACTGAAATTAAATTACCGAAAACGACAACAAAAAATATTTGTTCGAATTTTTATGTAACATCTGATACCACATATAATGATTCATCATCTTCATCTTCATTATCTTCATTGATAAGGACTATGGAACGAGGACACCGTTCGATTTCCTGTAAAAATAAACGATCTTCAAAATTTCATTGTAACCATAATAAAAAACACTTAAAAGAAAAACGTGAACATAAAGATATTGGGGTGCAAAAAACTCCTCCTTTTATTGAAAATTGTGAAAAAAATCAAAATAAATTGAATGAGGAAAAACAAGGTACTAAATTTTTAAAGTTTTGCAAATACTTAACAGTACACCTTTTCATTTAATTTTCAGGTTGGTCAGTTACAGTTACTGGATCATGTCAAGACTTAATTCCTGATGTTGAAATGAAATTAAAATTTCCACAAAAACCATGTCTACAATTGAAAAATGATGAAAGCGTTTCAAAAACTGGTATACATATATGTAAAAGGAAAATTAAAACCTTAAGTATTCTTTTAAAATTTCATCAATTTCAGTTCTAAACGATGAGCATACAAATGATGAACTGTCATCTAGAAAAGATCATTTGGCTTTACCGATAACCAAAAAATGTTTAACAAGAACTGCATTAGGTGCATAATTTAATTTAAAATTAAAATAAAAGCTTAATAAAATTTTTGTCTTTTTTCTCAGATACAAGTAGAAGTCAAAGTGATAATAAATTACCTGATTCATCATCTTCTTCCAGACAGAAACAACAATTGGTTCCCTCACAGGCATTTAAACATTTTAATAAAGTACATAAGTAAAACCAAATCATTATTAAATGAATTTTTATTTTTTTGTTTGTCTTTTAGAAATTATCATCAGCATCGATAATAGGTGGTCTTGCCACAAAAAATTCTAAATTACCACGTACAATGTCCTACCAAGTTATAAGCACAGAATCAGGTATAATACGACATGGACGTAATTGTAATTTACAACAAAATTTTTTAGAATTGGATAATGATGCTCATGTATCAAAACATCAAATGTCTATTAGTTGTCAGACATTGAGTACAAAACCATTAACTATTACTGGTAATGCTATAGAACCAGAAGAAAAGCCACGTGTACCAACAATGAGTGAAAAAGACTTAACAAGAAAACGTAAAGATTTAAATTTTACACGAAATAGGCCATTTTATATATGAAAAAATAAAAATAAATAATAGTAATAATAATAAAAATAACAACAGCAAATAAATATATCTTTAAAAAAAATAATTTTACTTATATGATTACATGATTAATTACGATTAGTTTTTTATAGTACTTATTTACAGTACATAGCAAATGAAAAAGCATTTTGTAAGCTACTATTCAAATGTAAATAATGTATGCATGTATGACTTTCTATATGAGATAAAAGTTCTCCAAATATACATAAGAAAGAAAAACTGTGTTTTCATTTTTTCTTGATTTAATTTTTATTAATTTTTAATTTTATTTGATTTGTATAATATACATATTTATTTATTTCATTAAGCGTAAAACTCACATTACTAAATTGGCAAGAAAAAACAATCTAAGGTTTTTATTTTCTACACTTATTATATACATAATTTATACGAATTCCTATAATACATGTATATTTTTTGTTTTTTCATTTTTACTTCATATTTAATTTAAAAAAAAAATTTTTTTGTTTAGTGGATTTAAATTACATAATTACACGAGATTATTTTTAAAATTTAATTTTTATAATTTTTTCTAAATACAAGTATAAATATCATGAATTTGTTTTTTCTTTAAATAAATAAAAAAAAAAAAAACAGAAAACAAAATAAAATTTTTGTTTTTAATTTTTCTTATTTTTTTTATTTCTTATTATTTTTAATAATGCTTTTGTAATCCCTGCAGAAGGTCAATTCCAAATAATGGTATTATTTATTTATTATACATATATATATTTTTTTAAACGAATGTGTTGTTACAATAAATTTGGTTTGTAATGAATTATTTTGAATTGTGTAATTTAATTTTTATTTTCTTCTTTTTATAATTTATTATTTCTTGTTTTTCGTTTTTATTTGACTTCATTTGAGTTATTGTTTTAATTAATATAATTAATTCGTATTTAAACCTAGGTAATTGTAATACACACGATTACATATATATTATTATCATTTTCATTATTATGTTATTATTACAGAAGTATAATTCATTGTTTTCATTATTAATTTTTTTTTTTGTTTTGAATTTTTATGTTTAAATAATTATTAAAAATAATAATGATTTTAATATTAATTTCAATAAATTTTATTGATTTCTTTTTTATTTCTATAACATTTTTTAATTTTAAGATTTAATTAACTTTTCATTTAATATTTTAAAATTTTTAAGGATTTCTATATTTTTTTTATTAATTTCAAGTAAATACATATATGTATATTATTTTAAAATATAACTTCTTTATAAATTTAGTGTTTTTATGGGTATTTATGTGTAATGTAAAATGTGTGTAATATTTTTGTGTGTGTAAAATTTATGTATTTTTTCGAAAATGAAATAATAATTCTCGTTTTTCAAAAAAAAAAAAAAAAGTGAAAATAAAATGAAATAAAATAAAAATAAAATAAAATAAGATAAATTACATACGAGAACAAAAAAAGCTTACATAACACTTTTTGTCTTTATTTTATTTTTGTTTTTTTTTTGTTTTCTTGTTGGTAATGAACTATATTACATTTAATTTTTTGTTTAAATTTTTATGTACGTTAAATTGTACATATAGCTCTACTAATACAGTATTTGTTATATCATTGCATAATAATTTAATAGTAAGATTGTAGTTTCACAAAAATAATAATAAAATATTTATGGCGAAAGTAATAATAGTACATAATAGTAATAGAGATATTTATTTTAAACTTCAATTTATAGCAAAAAAAAAAATACTACCATAGTCGCAGAAAAATTGCAACAATAATTCTACAACAAAATATTTTTTTAAAAATTTCTCATCAATTTTACATTCAAAAGAAAAATTTTCTTATCATTCAATCACATCAATGATTTCATAGTTTTTGTTGTAATTGATTTTTATTTAACAATCTAAACATTATTAGCTTTATATTCTTCATTCAAAGTATCTTTATTATAGCAATCACCAATAACAGTTGAGCCATTACAGACAGTTGTCTACAATTAAAAAGAAAAATTAATCAATTAAGTTTCTATATTATTTTGAATTTCAAAATAAGTCAATTTTTTTTTTTACCGTTTTAATATTCATTGGAAACGTTTCTGTTAATTTATTATGATTTATGGACATTATATTGCTATGATGATGATGTTGTTGTTTTTTCAATTCACGATGTTTCCGATAGCAATTTAATCCCGGTACAATAATTAATATAACACCAGATAATACAATAAAGAAGCCAGCAATATGAAATGATAGATTATAAGTACCAGTTACATCATATATCCAACCTAAGAAAAATGCAAAACAAGAAAAAAATAATATTATAATCTTTAACATATTTCTTAATTAAAAAAAAAGAAGTTATATATGTACCTGCCAACGGTGGCCCAACTAAATTTGCAACACCTTGAACTAACAGTAATAAACCATATGCATTTGTAAATTTTTCTAATGTTATTAATTCAACCAATATGATGCTAGTTAGAGCATAATTAGCAGCAATGAATAATCCAAAAAGTCCAGAAATTACACATAACCACTAGATAATAAAAAATGTTTAATTTATAAA
Organism: Anthrax anthrax; assembly: GCA_963971155.1. Lineage (NCBI taxonomy): Eukaryota > Metazoa > Arthropoda > Insecta > Diptera > Bombyliidae > Anthrax > Anthrax anthrax. The sequence continues at coordinate 21,651,055 of OZ020118.1, forward strand.
ATTTTCAAATTATTAATTAATATTTTAAATTATTATTTAAACTATTTTTTACCAAAAATGAATGTGAAAGTGGCACCATGACTGTAATAGCTCCACATAACGCCATGCATACCGCGTATACAATACTTGCATTAATACCTTTTATATCACCAATCCAACCAAGAAATATCTATAAACAACAAAATATTTTTAATAATCTCAAAATTGACGAAAAACTTTTGTTTTTTTTTATCATTTTTTTATATACCTATATATTTGTACATACCTCACCAAACATATTTACAATTCCAATAATACCAACTAACATTGATGCATCCGACGTATCGATACCCTTTTCAATTGCATAATCAGCTAAATAAACGTATGGTACATCATACCATGTATATAAGAGAAAATTTGAAATAGCGAATAAGAGAAATCGTATATCAGCAAAATATGAAAAATTTAAAATATCCACTAATAATTTTTTGAATTCTTCAACACCTTGTTGCCATTGTGATTTTTCTTCAGCGATTGTTGTCATTGAATTACGATAAATATCTGGACATGATGATGCACGTAAACGATAACGTGTTATATTTAACATAGCACCACGATACGTTAATGAATGTCGATGCATTCGAAGATCTTTTAAGTAAGCAGCCGAAGTTTGTGGACGATTCTAAAATAATCACAAAATGGCAATGTATATAATTTGTTACAAATTTTAAAAACAAATAAAATTTTAATATATAAACATACAATTTGTTGTTCTTGTGGTGCTGAGTTTTTCTTTAAAAATGAAACTAATTTTTGATCATTACAAATTTTTTCCGTGTCCTTTTTTGTTGATAATTTTTTGTTATTATTTTTATTTGATTTTGAACACAATTCATTTCGTGGAGTGTTCATTTCATGGTGCATTGTATATTCATCACCAAAACTGCGTGAATGTGTTAATGCTGCTCTATTTTTCGTTAATGCATTTATATTACGATGTGTTGAAAGTAATTCCAATACTTCTAAAGGCACCTTTTAGGACAAAAAGATAAAAAGTTTGTATGTACTCGTACATATTTCATGACAAAAACTAATATTTTAAATTTTTTAAAGTTTGAAAATACCTTTTCACCATTTCGAACGAATGTTGGTAATGTAACCAATGAACTAAATAATCGTGGATCTTCGAGATCTTTAGCACGAATACCACAAAATTCAGTTGCATTTAATGCATCGGCTGATGGTTGATTCATATTACTACATGTACCACCAGTATTTGTGCTATTACTAACTGAAAATGAATCAGCTGACATTGCTAATTTATTTTTTTCACGTTTTGCTTTTAATTTAGCACGATGTGTTGTCCATTCCAAATCTTTCATTAACATACCGCAAACACACATATTCAAAAATACCCCTGCTAAAATTAATGTTGTACCACGCCAACCGTATTCTTCTAAAAGAATTTGTGTTAATGGAGCAAATATGAAGGTACCAATACCACTGCCACAAACTGATAGACCGGTCGCAAATGAACGTTTCTTTTCGAAATAATAAGCGACAATAACAACAGCTGCCACATAACATAAACTTAACCCGAATCCAGCCAATATACCAAATGTAAGACATAACATTTCCATGGAATTACTAAATGCAGACAATACGAATCCTAAACACGACAGTATCGAACCAAAAATTGTCATTTTCCGGCATCCATATCGATCAGTCAAGAATGAAGCTATCGGTCCTGAGAGTAATGGTATTGCCATAAATAATGATCCAATCCATGCAGTTTTTGCTTTGCCCTCTTCGAAATAATTCAAAAATTCAACAAATATCACGCCGAAACTAAACGTAATCCCATCTGCTATCATATTAACCATAAATGAAGCAAAAACAACAACCCATCCCCATCCACCGTCAGGCGCTCTAGCTTCCGAATATCTTGCTTCTGCAGATGTACCATCCGATGAAGATGATGATGATGAACTCGAAGATAAATCAGAAGAATCTGATGATAGTGCGTCAATCGATGATTTACACTCATTAGCTCGTCGATGTGATAATGGACTTGAAGCTGAACGAGGCGACATGAACTGAACATGAAGTGTAGGACGTTCATTTTCACTACTATCATTTCCTATCGTTATCGGCGATGTTCTATTTGATATAGTGCTTTTAAAATCACGTTTAACTCCATCACATCCCTCAGAAAATAAAATATCATTATTTTCGTGCATCAAATTTATTGAAGAACTTTTAATTATACTTTTCACTTGACCATCTTCACGATCATCAAGGACGGACAATAGCGGTTGTTTATCAGATAAGGGTAATGAAGAATTTTCCTTATTCACGTTTTCACAATTATTCATGGAATTTGATGAGATTTCTGGTGTTATTAATAATCGAATATTTTCTGAATTATGTGATGAAGATGGATTCTGTGTTGTTGTCGTACTACAATTATTACTACTATCATCTACAGTTGTAACAAAATTATTGTAATCATGATTGATATAATCGTTATAATTTTTTTTATTTTCAACTTTTTCATCTTCATTATTATCATGATCAATTTTCATATCATTCTCAATATCCACCATAACAGAATTATTTTGATCTAACGCCGATCCGTTCCAACTATTTATATAATCCCCTTTTATTGAATCATTTACTTTTTGAGCAACAATATTATTTGACGATGTTGATGACAATAACAATTTTGTATCTGAATTACACGTATTAATATCATGATCGCCACCATCATTGCTGCTACGTTCATTTATTAACAATGGAGTTTTACAACAATGGCGGTTAGCATCATCATCTTCATCATCATCATCATCATCATCATCATGGTCTTCATCATTTCGTTTCACGTTCCTAATATCACCGTTTATATGATCATGATCACCATTATTCACTATCACAAATGATAATTGATCATTATCACATGATTTTTCACAATTAACAATTTCTGTTGTATTCTCATTTTTAAAATTTCGTTTTGTGACACAATTTATATTTGTAATATCATCACTACTATTATTAATAATATTATTATGATGCTTATTATTCATATAACAATTGCTAATATTTAGTTCATTATTAATGTCCGTCTTATCATTTTCACATTGATTCGTTGAATTATTTTCATGCTTTTGTTGTTGCTGTTGTAATAATCTAATAATACCATCATTATTATTATTATTATTATTATTTTTATTATTATTGCTAACACTATTATTGCTTTTTGTTGTTTCTGTTGTTGTTGGTTTTGGCTCAGATAATGTTTCTTTAAATGATAAACCATAATTTCTTTCGGATCTATTGATATCCATTCCGATAAATCTCGGCTAAAAAGACGCCTAAATAAATCCAAAAATGAGGCGGTCATAGATACCTATAGGCCATTTTCATGTGTATCCAAAAAAAAAAAAAAAACAGAAAACAAGAAAAAAAAGAAAAATTTAATTATTGAAGAAAAGAAAAAGGGAAGAATATTAAGAAAAAATCTGATATTCCATATACACAATAAAAGGTCCTTGAGTATTATTACAATTACATAGGATATTTATTATAATTACGTATATATCGATACATTTGTGCTATATTCATGCAATAATGAATTTTTTGTATTTTTGTAGTAATAATTTATTTTTAGTTTTTTTTTTTCATTTTATCATATTCTTACCTCAGTATTATTAGCTAATAAAGATTTTAATTTAAGAGGCACAATGGGGTATGGCGATGATTTATCACCAAATCGTTGTAGGCTCCCAACTAGTTGCTTGGCCATGCGTTTTCCAATTTAACTTTACTATATGATAAAACTGAAACCCAAAAAAAAAGAAATTAGACAAAATTCCTTTTTATTATTTTTCTCCAAATTATCATCATCATTTTTTTTAATTAACGAAAATTAGTTCGTATAACCGTTAATTTGCATTATATGCCTATAAATAATAATAATTGTAAATTTTTTTGATAATTAGTTTTTTTTTTCTCATTGGTTTTTATTTTGGAAACAATAAAATTAATAATCAACTTGTGAACTTTTGACCTTATTTTAAGCACCAATAAGGATATTTATTTTGTTTTATATAAACGTATATCTGAATATATAGTAACATATAATAGTTAAAAAATAAAAGGAAAAAAGAAACAATCATGTGTTTTGTACAATATGAATATATATACGCGTAGATGTATGAAGTGTTTGATATAGAAATAAAAATTCAAACAAAAAAAAAAAAAATAAATAAATAAAATAAAATATACGTTACATGAAAATAAATAAAAAATTTACTGCATTCAATAACTTTAGGGTATTTTTAATAGAATAGAATATCTATGTTTTATGGACATAGAATATTTTTTCTTGGATTTTTTTGTGTTTTTTGAATTTTCTATATATGTACAATTGTTATTTATGTACTTTGTATTATTTGAGATGATAAAAGAGGGGGAAAAAAATCAAAATACAAAAAAAGGTTTCTTTTTAGCTTATTATATATACGTTTTATTCTTTTGTTCAAATTTTGTAGATTTTATATTATTTGTCATATACATATATCAGAAAACAGGAAATCCATTTATCCTTGAATGGTGTCAAATACTTTAAGTTATTTATTCTTTCCTTTTATTATTTTAAAGAAATAAAGGAAAAACAAATGAAATAAAAGGTTTGTCACTATGAAATTTAAATGATGAAAGAATATCCATTTTTGCGTACTTATCACATACATACATATATACATATATACATAATAATACGTACGAACACATAATATATACCAAAAAGATTAGATATAATTAAGCTTTTCTGCATATACATACGTAAGTTGCATACATTTAAATAAAAATTATTATAGTCAGTTTTTTAAGCATATAGTAACGTATTTTCATATAGAGCATATATGTAAATTTTGCATCATTTATGTTTATGATTTATGCTGATCTCGTGTGATTGTTGTTGTTTTCGTTTACAAAAAAAACAAATACACAAAACTGGCAATCATGAATGCGAAGAAACATCAATTTAAAATACAGGCAAGGTGAAGTAGTATGTTTATGCCGTTTCTAAGCCAGCGGCTCTGCCGGTTCATGACGTCACAAAGGCATTGATCTTGTCAAACAGCTACAAAACAGCTAGAAAACAGGTCTTAACAGCTACAAAACAGCTAGAAAACAGGTCTAAACAGCTACAAAACAGCTAGAAAACAGGTCTAAACAGCTAAGCTGTTTTAAACAGCTGCTAGAAAACAGGTCTAAACAGCTACAAAACAGCTAGAAAACAGGTCTAAACAGCTACAAAACAGCTAGAAAACAGGTCTAAACAGCTACAAAAAAGCTAGAAAACAGGTATAAACAGCTAAGTTGTTTTGTAGCTGTTTAGACCTGTTTTCTAGCTGTTTTGTAGCTGTTTAGACCTGTTTTCTAGCTGTTTTGTAGCTGTTTAGACCTGTTTTCTAGCTGTTTTGTAGCTGTTAAGACCTGTTTTCTAGCTGTTTTGTAGCTGTTTGACAAGATCAATGCCTTTGTGACGTCATGAACCGGCAGAGCCGCTGGCTTAGAAACGGCATAAACATACTACTGAAACAAATTATTAAAAGCATATAAAGCTCTTTTATGAATTTCTATTATGCAATATTATATGGTATTTATTTGAAAGATTTTATTCTGGATTTATTATACAATGAAATTAAAACAGCAAATACTTAAAAATGTTTATTTTTTATTTTTTTTATTTTTGAATAGTTTTTGGAGTAGATTAGCTATATTATAACTAAATCAAGTACAATGTACATATGTATGTATAAAATGATATAATATGCTGAGTTTATATTATATTCCATAACAGACATGTTTATATGACACTCATTATTATAATTCGTTTATTCAATTCAAAATAAATAACAAAAAAAAAAAAAAAAAAAAATTATTTTTGTTATAAGTTGCAAATGAATGAAGCAAATAAATAATAAATTTATGTCAAATAATAAAATGCAAAATATATAGAGGATAAAAAATAAAATACTTAAACATAAATAGTCTTTTATTATATTTAAAATTTTTTTTAAAAATAATTTTCTTAATTTTTTCCTTATTTGTGCTTTTGACGTGATAATAAAATTTATTATTGCACATGTAAATAAAAGATAAATTTAAATATCATATACGCACGAGATAGAATATCATAAAAATAAATTTAATAAAGGTTTACTGAACCTCATCCTTTTAAATATGTATTTAAAAAGAAAAAGAAAAACAGAAAACAAAATTGCATGTAAGTGTAGGTGTACATACCCATCATTATCTTTGTATGTAAATAAATAAACAAATTTTCTTGATAACACGTTTTTAACAATTTTTTTATACTTACATATTTATTATAACTTAAATATGCGATAACATTATTTTGACAATAAGGAATGATAAAATATGAAAACTATATTACATATGTATACGGGGTGTTTCAGTGGTAAATGCTAACCGCTCTTTAAGTAATAAGTCATGGTGAGAAATAAAAAAAATGTATGTGGAGGTGTAACTTTACCTTTCATTACGCTTTGATCATTTGAAAAATTTTTGCACACCGAGTGACAATAATGGAAATTATTTGATATAACTCTTGAACGTCGTATGATATTATAACATGTTCATGAATGTCTGTGAATGAAAGTATATGACGTGCAAAAAATTTTCAAACAACTGTGGCGGGTTGGGGGTGAATTTCCTTTTATAATAATTTGTTATTTTCGCTGCTTAGCATGATCTGTTTATCATCCGGCGAGCGGTTAGATAGACATCCTGTACACATAAGCGGAAAATTTTTTTCAGGTAACATGATATAATAAAAATTATCTTTATAATCTTTAACTTTATATACCTATGTACCTTTGTATACAACTGCACACATATGTACATTTATAGTTTTCATCTCATGAAAATGTTCCTAATTTTCAGTACAAATTTTTATACTTTAGTTTGTCAATACTCTTAATTGAAAAAAAAAGCATGATGGATATTCATGATGATTTAACTAAATTTGCAAAAGTTTATAATGTAATTTATTAGAGAAAAAAAAATTAAATTTCGAAATTCGCTTTGCTTCTGTATTTTAACTACAGTAAGGTTATCATGATACAATTTAATGTTTTCTTTTCCTCATATTATGCATAAAAGAAAAAGCTAATAGAATTTAGTTTAACCAATATGCATCTATAGAAAATTGTGTACATATAATTTGTAAAAATACAAGAAAATTTTTTTTGAAAAATATCATTTAAATTTTCTTTATCATTTTGTAAATGAAATACACGCACAAAAGAAAGTTAAAAATGTTCTTAAATATAAATTTAAATATTTCTTTCAATTTAAGAGATAAAAAATTATAATCATGTGCAAAGCAAATGTAAAATTAGTAAAAGTTTTTTTTATTTAAAGATGACAACAAAATAGTTTTCTTCTTGAGAGTTAAGTCTACAATTTTCAATACATGTATGAAAAATAAAAGAAACAAAAACTTTTTTCTTTTTGATTTACAATACATATATTATGTGTATATATACATAAGAAAATGGAAAACTTTGTTACAATTTTTTTTTTTTTTAATTAAATTTAAAAAAAACTTTTAATCAACATTTTCAGATTATGTAGGTACATAATAGATGTTATATATGCGAATAATATGTACTTGATATACATAAGATAAACTGTTATATAATATATAAAGTGGTAAAATCATTTGTCATCATTCAAGAACATCAGATATTAATCAATCTTTTAATATAAAACTTTTTTAGAAAAATTTTCCAAAAGATTGTAATTAATGATATACATCAGCAATTTTTTCGGTTTCTTTTTTTCTTACTTTTTAATATGATTTGCAATTTTTAATATCATTAAAACAAATTTAAAATGACAAAAGAGAATATTCAAAAAAGAAAAAATATTTGTAGCATTTCAAAAGAATTTTATCTCTTTATACATGTTTATTTGTCCTCTACTACACAGAAAAGAAAAAAAAAAGAAGAAAAACAAATATACGTTCTATTATCTTACCACACATGCTCCATCATAGGTTATTATTTTTTTTTTTTTTAATTTTATCTGCAATTTTAATTTCTTTCTGTTTTAAAAATAAAGCACTTTATGTTGATAAGATATTTTCTTTTGTGATAAATTTTAAAATAAATTAATATGAAATGTTATCTCAAAGAACCACTAATGATTTATTGTAATCAATTCTTTTATTGAACATTTATTGTTTATTGCATTTAAATAAAAAAAGAAGATAATTAGGTTAATAAAGGAAAATTTCTTTTTCAATTTAATTAATTTTTATATTTTGAAAAAAAAAACAAAAAAAAAAAAAAAAATACATTGAAATATTGTCGTCTTTAATAGTATTTAAAAGATCATTTTGAATTTAAATTTTTATTTTATCATTTTTAATAGTCAATTTAAATACCAAAATTTGAATTATTCATTTATGTATGTTATTTTGATTTTAATTTTTTTAAAATTAAATGCAATTATGTATTATTTTTATTTTTTAAATTAAAGTATCAAATAATATATATACATACATATATTTTTGTTTTTAATTAAAAAAATCAAACTCTTAATACATATCTATATCTACTTCAAATAATTGTAAGGATATCTATAATAACACATGATATTTAATCAATAAAATATTTTAAAAATATAAAAACAAATAAATTGTAAATAACATTCTATACTTATACTTGATGAAAGATCAAAATAATAAACAAATATGTGTAACCTTATGTTAGCATAAGTACGTAGACATAGATAAAAGTAATAAGAAAATCAAATTCACTTCATAAAAAATAATAAATTGATTGAAAACAATTTTTTATTTGTATTATTAATATTGTTTCCCAAGAAGAACAAACAAATTAATTCACTATGAAAAAATTATTCAAAATATTTTATGAAATATTTATTTACATTTTTTTTTTCTGATATGCAAATAATTTTGATGTCATCATATAAGCTGGTAAAAGTGGATTTCTATAAAAATGTAAATCCATACTAATGAAAACATAATATGTGTATTATTTCTTTTTTGTACATATGCAAAAAATAAAGAAAATTGAAGATTTTCTTTCTATTTTTAGTTTTATCTTTTGATGACGATAATAGAAAGTATACAATATTTTCTCAAGATATCTATTGTTTTATTGTTGTTTGTAAGTAAACAGAACAATATTACAAAATAAAAAAAAAAACAATAAAATATACAACTGACAAAGGCACACAGAAAAATTTATGATAATTTTGATTGTTCGACTATATGATCATCGTTATCATTGTAGATTGCATTTTATTATGTCTTTAAAATTGCATTGTCATAATCAAGCGCATCTAAGCAACAGGTGAATTACAATATATATATTTAAATATTCATAAACAGAAACAAAATGCATATCTTTCGAATATAAAACTGTCTTAAGATATTTAAACTTAAAGCATATTATAGTAGAATTGAAAAAAAAAAAAAAAATTCTATTTTGATTTATTTGAATTAATTAATCATGTCTCGATGTACTACTTTGATTGAGATCAAAAGATTACGAGACAATAAATAAACAAAAAGAGGGAAAATATAATAATTTTTTTCTTAGAAACACAAAACGTTTAAATGTAAATTATATGGAAATTAGATTACTTAAGTAGTATATTGTATAGTTTATCTGTTAATGAAGTTCAGCATGTATATGCCTTATGGGATGGTCAGTACACATGTCATTCTTTCTCTCGTTATTTCTGATAAGAGTGTACAATTAAGTGATAAGCATAAGGCACACAATATACAATTAAAATTATTTAGAGACAGACTATAGATAGGTATATATTTTTTTTTCTTTTTATTGAATCTTATAAAGTTATATCATTGCTTTTATTTCAGGTTCATTTCAAATGCAATAAAAATATTTTATACTCAGAATAAGCAATGACCATATACATACATACATACATATATATTACAATCAACATACCTAATTATCATTTAATAAAATCTAATACAATAAACTCTCATATTTCATAATAAGTTTAGCTACGCTACGAGTAGGAAAATAAATTAATGAAATTTGTCATTCTCTTTCCATATATAGACTTTGCATGATAAGATTTATTTTATTGTGTATGTGTAGTTTCCTATATATGTATGTATATAATTGCCTATATTATAAGTAACACACAATTATAGGTACACATAATTTTAACAAAATTGATAAAAATAAAAATACTAAATAATAATTTGCACTAATTATTTATACTATTTCCAGATTCTTTTGTAGGTAGAAGCTATTACAATTAAGTAAAAAAATTTCATTTATTTCATCTTTATTAACAATATTATTTTAAATGACATTATTATTATTTCCTTTGGAAAATTAATTTTTCAGTATCAAAATTTTAATTAAATATAATTGTGTGTACTATATGTAACTGAAAAATGATCGGTCATACAAAAACACCTACTTAAAAAAAAAATAGTTATTTTTTTATACGCACTTTTCTTATTTTTTTTTAGTGAATAATTAATTAAGCTACTTTTTATAGTTGAACTTTGAACATAAGATATTTAAATCCAGAAGTGTGTAGGTGTATTCGGAAACTATTAAATTAATAAAGAAAAAAAAATGAAACATAAGAGAATTGTTTAAATTAAAGTAAATTAAAGATAAGATGATACGTGAACTTCAAGAAAATTATAATGAACTTTTCTTTTCTTTTAGTAATAATCCATTTTGCATTTGACATGGCCGTTACGTATTTTAAACTATTCAAAATATAAAATTTTCGAGACTATTTTCAATATTCAAGTAATGAAATTCAATTTGATAAATTTAGAATTTTGATTAATTTTACTTCATTTATCTGTATTTGTTCGAATCAGTCTATATCTACTTTTTCATTAAAAATTTACTTGACGCATAATCGATAAATCGACAAAATAGGCGATTTATGATACATATTAAAAAATAATTCAATTTTTTTTACACAAGGTGTAGAATAAGAAATTTCCCATGTGAATTAATTTATTACTGACTTTATAAAAAACAAAAATAAAATTTATTTTGTAAAATCTATTTTTATTTAACTTTTTTACGATTGGCTGCAATAAATATTTTTTTTAAAAAAAACTTATTCATTTAACGGACCATATTTAAAAGTTTCTTATTTTTAATCCAATTATGGATACACACATGTACATACAAGTAGTAGCATATTATAATGTTAGAACATGATTATGAGTTTGTTATTTAATTTTATTACATAGATACATAATGCATCTACTAATTCGGGAATTTATTTTTAGTTAACTAAATCCATACAAAAGGCAAAAATGTCATTTGGTACTATATAATTTAGTCACCTTTATACGAAGTACAGTAAAAGATAATTGACAAAAAACAACTATAAAATAGAAATATTGTATTTAATTTTTCACATAAGTACATATGTTTAGTACGTTTAGTTTAGTAGTATGTTTAGTTAAGTACATATAAACGAAAAACGAAAAAAAAATGTAATTAAGACATATAGAAATATTTTATTTTTTTATTTTATTTTATTATAGGAAAGGGTGGTCAGTAAACTGCTACCCTTCCGGGCCCACCACGACCCGCTAGAGCCTCTTAGCCATATACATATAGAGATAAAAACCTTTGAACAGAGATAATGCACTTAAGGTGATTTTAAAAAAATAATAAATTAATTTATTATTAATTAATTTCCGTTTAAAAGTACAATTTTTTTTTTGTTTTGCTTCTTTTAAGTATCTTTAGTTCATGATTTTTTGTAAATATGTAGGTACATACAATTAATTTTATGATTAGCATGATTTTTGTTAAAGTAACTCACCTTGAAAATAATTTTTAAATACTCCATTAAAATTAATTATTTGTATAGAAAATATCAAAATTAAAATAAAATATAAACGTTTTTAATAAATAATAATAAAATAATTAAAAAAATAATTTTGTATATTAGATAATTTTTCAAAAAATTCATCAATTTTAAAACATATAAGTAAAACTTAATTCACTTAAAATGTAACAAACGTTTACTTTTTTTTTTTATTTATAAAAATAAAATAAAAAAATTCACAATTTTTATTAACATTCACAGTAAATTTTCCTATATGGCATGTAAGTTATTATAACAGATTAAATTTAATTAATGAATAAAACATAATACATACAAGTGTATGTACACTAAGTGTGATTAATTGATTAAATTAATGTCAATTTTATTTTATTTTATTTTTTGTTATTTTTAATCACAGAATTAATTATTATAGTTACTACATAACATATCACAAAAAAAAAAATTTTTTTTTTTCAAATTTTTCGCACAACCTTATTGGCTTTAATTTATTTTATTTCACTTAGATACAATTTGGTATTGAATTAAATAATAATAATAAAAAATCTTATTTTCTTAACCTTCAAAAAAAAACGCACATGTTTTATTTATTTAATGGTTTTGTAAACACTTTTAATAAACTAGCGATAATCTTTTTTTTTTATTTCTCTGTCTTCTTTTTTTCGCTTCTCTTATGTGTGATAAAATTACTATGTATGAAATATAATAACATAAATCCAAATGTTAAAAAAAAAAAACAACAATAAATAAATTTAATTAATTAATTCAAATTTTCGAATGTTGTAGAATTTATTTTTCTTAATTTAAAAATGTAACAACCAGTTGATTATAAAATACCGGAATTTTTACTATAAAAAAAAAAGTAAAGAAAATTTTATTGTTATGTTGATCGAAAATAATTGGAAAACACAAAAACCAAATTCTATTAAAATGATAACACAATATTTTTGCTTTTAAATCATTATCATGATCGTCATGAAAATGCTTACAAATGATTGATTATAACGATCAATGATAAATTCAAATTTTTGCTTATATTTTAATTATTATTTTTGTGCACAATTTATACATATGTATGTACTTTTACAAACAGGAATATAAATTAATAGCATGCAACAGTTTAACGTTAATATGTAATATTCTTACAACACTATACATTTGCATACATTTGTCTGTGGATAAAATAACACATGACTCACAATATAAAGTATGTAAATTGTATCGACAGGTGTACACGGTATAACGAACGTTTAAAACTTTATTTTTATTTATTTATTTATTTTTTTTTAACTATCTATATACTATACTTCTTTTGTTTTCATATTTTATTTTATTTTTCTTAAAATATGGTAGATATACATATGTACATTCGAATTTGTCCACAACTCAACTAATAACATAATTATTATCTTTGTTTTTTATGTTATTTTATCATTTTTGTTTTTATTTTATTTATTTTTTTTTTTTTTTACAAAAGAAAACGTGTTTTTCTTTAAAGTTTCCACAAAATAAAGACTATAATAGTACAACTGATATTTATACGATAAAAAAAATATTGATTCAAAAAATATTAAACTGAATTTATAATAACGATATTTTTTTTTTAAATTTTTAGGTTTTCCAAAAAAAAAAAAAAAAAAACAAACAACCGCACAACACAAATTATACTTTGTAAGTTAATCAAACACTATAAGACAACTTTCTTATTATAACATGTAAATGCAAAATGCTTACTGAAAAAAATTAAATTTTTTTTCAAAGAGATAAATGAAATTTTAAATTAAAAAAAAACGACTTTCCATTTTTTTCTATTCATTTTTTTTCCAATTTTTTTTTTTAAATTCTGGACAATACGAGTTCAAAAAACGTATAAATTCTAGTATAGATGAGAAAATTGTGTTGTACTTATAACCGATTATTTTTATTTTTTATAGTATTAAAAAAAAAAAAAAGATATGAAAATTCAACAATAATATAATTGATAATAAATTCAATAAGAAATGATCGTTACTTTACTCCTATGTACCTACTCTGTCTAACTAAGCATTGTAATATGTATGTGCAACTTTTGCTATAATCAAATAATATTCTACAATAATACACATGAGTATATTTTAGTACTTATAAGCTGTTATCAATTTTTGTATACGTTATTTATTTTTTTTTTGTGTTTTGTATAGATTTTATCTCGTTTAGTATGTGCTTATCAATGTACGTATTTTATGTACAAATAAATGTACGAATTGAAAAGCAAAGATTCTTTTTTTGCTAAATAATGTACTTAACCTCATAGAATTGAGAAAAAGATGAGTACAAAAGAAAATGAAAAAAAAAAATGAAAAGAAAATTAACAAATGTGAAAAATAAAATAATAATACCATGTATGTATGCATTAAGAAAAATAACATACATATAGTATGTACGTATATTGTATAAGTTTGGACATGTTGGTAAGTTTATTTGTTGTAGCGATTATAAACACACAAATTATATAGTATACAATTATTGCAATTATCAATTTATTGCTCTTTTGGTCTCCTTTGATATGATATGTGAATTTGTATTACAACTACATATAAAACACTGATTATTAAATTTTATTATTCGAATTACATTTTCTTTTTTCAATATTTTTCTTTCTTTAATTTTTTTTTTTTTTTCAATTTTTTTTTTGCCATCTTTAATTTAAATTACAACAATAAATTTACTTAAGGTTATTTAGTTAAAGCATATTTTTGTTATCTACCTATTAAATTTATTTACATATACAACGCACACATGTGTGTGTAAAAGTTGGTAATAGTGTAAAATTTAACTGAAAATATAAATTTTTATTTTATTATTAAGATTATTATTATAATAAAAAAATATACATATGTATGTGTATGTATATATAAATGATATTTGTGCATGTTTTTCTTTTTTTTCACACGATGTTTCAAAAGTAGGCATTGTTATAAAATGTACCATATTTCGACCACAATTATATTTTGTCGAAATTAAATTTGGTGTAAAAATAATTAAATCATTATTAATAACAATACAATAAAAATTAACCATTTTCCATATTGGAAAGTTATTTCTGTTATTTATTATCAAGGTTGAAATATTTTAACCAATATTGGTCAGGGTATTATTAAATATTACAACATACATATGTACATATGTACATATGTTGTTTTTATTTTCTTTTCACCTTTACAAAATAAATGCAGTACGTTATAATTATAATGAAATATATTTTGTATTCAAATTTCTATTATGTAAAAACTTTTATGCACGTTATGCGGTTATGCACGTTTTTCTATTATGTTTTTTTTTTTTTTTTGAAAAATTTTAGTCACAGTTAATAATGGTAAAAGGTGCATTAAAATTTCAATTCTACGAGTAATAACATTTTATGATACTTTGGTCGATGAATAAGACAAAATTATCAGTCAAGAATTCAATATTTGTTTACCTATACCTTTTACTTAAAATACATATGTATACTCAAAAAACCCAAACAATTTGAACAAAAACATCGTCAGTCCTTAAAGTCCTTAAAAAACAATAATGCCATTGTAATCCTTGAAAATTCGAAAAAAATTGTTTTGAATCAACCACAATTTAGGTGTAAACATATCCTACGCATTATATTGGGTTTAAAAAATTACTTTTAATTGAAATAAAAAACACCCTGTACCATCGATAAGAAAAGAGCAAAAAATAAACAAAATCTTATTGTATTTATCACTCAAATATATAATTGCATATATAGTATACTTTTATAAATATACATCTAATATCTTTTAAATTTATACAAATATTTATTGTATGTAACGTATTTTTATTTAACAATATATTAAATAAATCGAGAACATCCATGACATACATTAAGAAAATAATCCATGCGGATATACAGACATTATACGTAGATTTGTTATTTTATATGTTTTTGTTATTTAATTATGATTAATTTAATTTGATATAGCTTTTATATTTTGTTATTCGTATATATACCAAAATATATTAAAATTTTGTATTTGTGATTTATATATTTTATACATTTTTTTTTTAAAAACGAATTTCCCTCTGTTTTCTTTATACTAAAAAAAAAAAACGAAATTTAATACGTTGAAACATTTACAATACAAAATATGTGTATATACAACTGTGTGCAATATAAAATTAAAATATTGAAATGACTAAAAATTTAAGTAGCTGTTATTCATCTTTGTATACATAATGTGCATATGTATGTATGCATAAATTAAGCAAAATGAGAATTTTCTTTTTTAAAAATGAATAAATAAATGAATATTATCAATTTAATGAATGAATAATAACATAATAACATAAATTATATAATAATAATTTTTTCTTCTTCTTCTTTTTTTTCAAATTTATTTACAAAACTAGATTTTTCAATTTAAAATTCTTTTTGCATATGTACACATATAAATGTATACTTTAATTGCAATTATTAGCATAGTAATGCACATACAAGTACGCTATAATGACGGTAAAATTGAATATATAGTATGTACATATTCATAAACTCGTATACTTTTGCATACAGTGTACATACATACATAAAAATACGGATATTTGAAAAGTTGATTCAAAATTCAAAATAAAAACGCGATATTATACACAAATAAATGACATTATATGCAAAGCAAAATATTTATTATGCATACGAGAAGATGTACAAACATACATGTGTGTTTATATACCTACATTACCTACATGAACATGATGCATTAAAAATGATGAACACATTTTTTTTTTCTACATTTGTGCATATGAAATTTGAATCTTTTTATTTTTTTCATTTTCGTTTTGTTAGTATTTTAGATATAATTCAAAATATTATTTGAATTTTTATATTCTACACGTATGAATGAAATCCATTACTTTTAATTATGATTTTAAAGGTTAAAAAGTCAAATTATTTACTATATGTTTCTTTCCATATTGTGCTTAACAAAAAGGGATGAATTTTTTTTGCACATATCTTTGAAATTTAAAAAAAAAAAAAAAACTTTTAAAAACAGGATTTTCATATTTTATATTTATTTTTCTTTTATATATAATTTTTTTCATATTTCATTTTTAATATTTTTATTTTGCTTTTAAAAGCCTTACGCTGTTGGTTCCTGAATTGATGCACAAATGAACATTATAAACAAAGTTTCATGTATAAATTATGTACGGAAAACCGAAATATCCTTGACATAATTTTCCTCTCTATATATTCTTTATGTATTGTATGTATATACTATGTATGCAGTTAAATAAAACCATATTGATTTGATATATTATGTTGTCTTGTGCATCTTCATTTTTAATTTTTTTTTTTTTTTTTTTAAATAAAAAACATTAAACATACATTCATTACTAATGTTATGTTAGTGATGTTATTGTTGTTGTTTTTCTTTTTATCCTTTTGTACATGCATATATTATTTTATTTAATAGCATGCAGCAAATGTACATGTTCAAAATATACATATGTAGTACATAGTACAACATATGTATGTATGTTATCTATATGATATGCATATTAACTTTATGTACATTATATGTGTACAATTTATATATGCACATTTGATTTCTTTCATGTTATATACATATCATTATTATTTGTATTTCATAAATAATATAAAACATAATATTTTGTGGTTAAAAAGGAAAAGAAAAAGAAACATAAACAAATGAAGTATGCGTTTGCATAAAAATAAAATTTAAAAAAAAAAAAACGTAGTGTGAAACAATATGTAGATACATTTATAGTATGTATTTAAATTGAATCTTGAATCTCATGTGATACATCACAAAACGAAATCAAGGTAATGTTGATGATAATTTATTATTTTTTGTGCTTTGGTGCATAGGAAAATTTATTTCCGTAGAGTACATAATACGAAAGGAAAGAAGCGAGTGCATACACAAATCATATTATATAGACATATTTTACTGAGCTGATTACAAACACGTTTTATAGAAAAGAATCGTTATAATGCACTTTTCTTAAAAGAAGAATACGTATGAAACTGGCTTTGTAAATTCATGGCAAAAACGATTTTTGTTAAATTTTCTTCAGGCTTTTCCCATAAGAGAATAACATACTTTTCTTTTTTTTGAAGACCTACATATGTATATGTATATGTATGTACATATCTTTCACACCACAAATTAAGGTTAAATCTTTATCCTTTCTGAAAAAACAGATTCAATTAAAATTAAATGAAAATAATTAAAAATACCTATCAGCGATTATATTTAAAAAAGGTTACTTTTCGAGCTAATGATTTTTCCTCTAATTTTCTCAAAAATTCTTAGTAGATAGAAGTGTATTATTATTATAATTTACAAGTAAATTCGTTATTTGAATGAAAAACATTAGATTTTTGCATTTTTATTTATCTACAAATAAAATAAAAAGGTCTTTCCTGTTTTTATCACTTTTTTTTAAGGAATTTTCATTTAATTTTTATATTAGTCATAAAAAGAATTTCCTTTAAAAAAAAAAAAAAAAAAAAAAAAAAAAAAAAAAAAAAAAAATACATTAAAAATAAATCAAATTTTCTTTTGTTACTTTTTTTGCATTGTCTGTTTTTTAACATAAATTAATTTTTATGTTAGTTTTTTTTACATTATTTTTTTTTTTATTAATTTCAAGTATCATGGTACTATCCCACTTTTCAAATTTTTCTTGTTTTCTTTGCATCCATTTTTTAAAATTTTTTTTATTCCTTTCGTAACTTTTCATTTCCGACCCATTTTTTATGATTTTTGTATGCATTTTCTTTATTGTCATTTTACAAATAATTTCTTCCTGCCTTGTATGTACCATTCTGCTCTTATATACGTAAGTACAGTAGGTACATGGTGTAGAAGAAAGATAATACCCATATAATAACTTCAAAACTCCAAGAACCGAATTTAAATATTTTAATTGATGAATTCAATGTACATACAGAATTTTTCATATTATTCATGTGAAATTTGAGGCTAAATAATTACCCTTTATTCATCTTGACAGTGCATCTTAGTTGTAAATTTCTCATATCACATATTTTGCATATTTAATTGCATTTATGTTGATAATGTGTAGAACAGTCTGTTTTTCAAACAATTTTTTATTGGCACTTAGCATGGTATCTCAAACTATTTTTTTATTTTTTTTTGTTGATTTCATTTCTTATCTTTGAGAATCTATCTAATTTGAGCATCCTACAAAAAAAAATATGCAGATTTCACATTCATTACACAAAGTATGTCCCACTTTTGGAATCTTGACATTTCTTCCTATTGTTGTCACATCATAAATAATATAAAAAATTTTCTAAATACTTCTAAGCTATAATATTCTTGAGTATATTATATGCAAAAAATAAAAATTTCTCTCTTAAAGTTTTGTTATTTGATATTGAATTTAAAATATATTTCATATTTTTAATGATGATAAAAACTAATATTCTATTATCTATAAAATTGTGAAGAAAAAGTTTTAAATGTGAAATTTCAGTTTTTGTTTTTTTTTTTATTTTTTGTAAATTAGTTTTAAAATTTAATTTAACATTAAAAATTTCCAATTTTACTCAATTCCTTTTTGTTTTATCTTTTTCACGATAATTTAAATAAAATAATAATCATTTTTTTTTTTTATCATTTAAATGTTCTTTTCCTACCTGATAAATATTGCAATATAATTCATAATAGTAGCAATTTATAGTTATATTTAAAAAAAAAGGCTATATTATATCTTTGCATAAGTATTTTGGCTCCATTGTAATAAATATAATAATTCAACACGAAATTTTGAACTTTTTTTTTGTGTTTTCGGTAAAGTATGCAAATTTCCATTTTTAAAAAAAAAAAAATAATAATAATAAAATGTGATATGCAACTATGTATGTATGTATACTCGTACATACACATAAGTAAAAAGAGTACATTATGTATACAGGATATAAGAACTTATCGCTATGTATAAAATATTGGACAAAATCCAAAAAATTCTTGTATCTAGGTGGAAAAGTACAACGACAAAAAATTAATTTTTGTTTTTGTTTTCCTTAATGTGTTATATTCAATTTTTGACCTTTAAAATTTTACATACGCTTGTTAAATTCACGAATTTATTTTGAATTAAATTTACAAACTCAATTTTTTTTTTGTTTTTTTTAAATAGCAATGTATTATAAAAAAGACATTGTGTAATTTAAATTACATTTTTCTGTTTGTATTTATTTACATTTACAGAAAGAATCAAGAAGCAATATAAAAAAAATTTTTGTTTTTTCGTAATCCGGGTAATTTTTTTTATCTTTTTTATAAACTAGATTACAACATAATTTCTAGTATATTCGTATACTTAAAATTAAATCAAAAAGTTAATACTTTTAAAATAGGATTTATAAATTCATTCATTCATATATACATGTACGCGTTATTATATATTTTATATATAACTAAATTACATTCATATACAAATATTTACAAGTATATTTGTATGTATGTGTGAATACATAATTATAAATGAGAATTATAAAATATTTAAATGAATTTGAAAGAGATGTATAATAAAAAAAACTGTATGTAAGGAGTAAGAACATCGCTTGTATAGTGACCAAATATTAAACTTCCGTTTTGTTGTTATGTTCCAAATTTTGTCTTCCTCTTAAATGTCCTTATGAATGGTTTCTACTGTTATCTATTGTATCAATTTATTTTTACTTTTTTAATAATATTCTGTATCATCTAGATTATAAATTTTAAAAAATTTTTTATTTGAAAAATAAAAATTTCTAATATGTAAAAATTTATTAGTTGATGTAACAGCAAGAAATTCTAATTTTACTTGTGTACACTTACGTAAAATATCTTTTTTTAATGTATCTTCTTTATTTAAAAAAAGGGTGTATACATAATGTAAGTAAAATAGAATACATGAAAGCCTACCACAATACATACGCTTTTACATGTGATAATAGTTTAGAAATTTCATAATGAATTGATTTAATCTATGTATTTCATTTTGAAGGGTCATTTATATTATACCGTATAAATGAATGACATACACAAGGAAATTATATTTTATTATGTATATCATGTATACACACATGTGGAAATTGTGTTTATGACGTCAAAGTACAAAGAAGAAAAGGAAAATCGATGGTACAGAGTTTATTTTAGAAAATAATTAAATGTTTCAATTTTTTTTTTTTACCTTGGTATACGTAAAACAAAATTTATATTTTATATGTATGTATGTACTTGCTTATGGTATAGTATGTGATTTACTGGCTTTGAAAAGAAGGAAGCAAAGAAATTATTATAATTATATACTATACATAGGATTCTCTATATTGAATACAATCTATTTATTGATTTTTAAATTTTTATTATATCTTTCACAATTAACATTATTCCAGCAGTATATTGATAATCTAAAATTAAATTTTTAAAGAAAATTTTTCTATTCAATCTGATACAAATATTACTGGAGAATTTTTTAATACAAAAACAAAAATATTTAAATTCAAAAATATGCAAATTTTTCTTTTAATTAAAAACAAAAAGGACAAATTTATTAAGTAAATGAAAATGGTTTTTTTTTTTTAAATGTTAATTAAATATTTACTTGGTACATAAATACATATACAATTATTTTTGCGCAAACTATAGTTACATTCATTACAAGTACAATGTCATGTCTGATTAAAACAAAAATTGTGATCTAATTTAAAGTTGCGTCAAAAAAAAAAAAAATTTTTTTTCCTCTCTTTAAAGTAATTTTTATTTGAATACTATTCCAATAATATGATGTGTGTGTACACATTGAATGATCCTTAATATGAAGGCATGTAAAACATCCTTTTGAAGTACACTCAAGAGAACTGAATTATAACGAATAAAAAGAACAAAATTACACTACATACGTAATAAAAAACATATATATATGTATGTACATATGCAACTATGCATTTGTATGTATATGTATGAAAAAAGGCATTTTAATATAAAATATACTTAAATTTTGTACATGAAAATATATGCTCAGTAAATATCTGTTCATATGTTTGTATACGTATATATATACACGAACAAAACTTTTATATTTAGGTACGTGTTTATGCATTTGGAAAAAATAGAATTTTTTATCCTTTTTTATGCTTTTATTCAATTTAATATTTATAAAATTGCAGTACATACATACAATGTAGTAACTTAGTAACTCTACACATACATATGTACATAATATGTTCTGTACACTTATGTATGTACATACGATTGTATGCTTATTCATACCCATATTTTTATATTAAATCAATAACATTTTCAATAAACAGGGTGTTCAACGATTAAGTATTAATCCGGAAATAACCGAAGAACCATGTCGAAAAACAATGTATGAAAAGGAAGAAAGATTCTTTCCGATAAATGTATAAACATTGTCCAGTCTCAATTACTCAATTGGTTTGTTAGTCATGAAAGTTTAAATTTGTATTTTTAACTAACAATTAATATAAATTTTAAAATTATTTTCTAGGTAAAATATCTTAAAAAGTTATTATTTTATTTTGAATTTTTTTCATACGTTACTCCAAATTTAGTACTATTTCTATTGGTCTTTGGTTATTTTCTAAAAACTTCAACTAATTTTGAAATATATGTATATACTCTGTCCACTAATATTATGCACTTATAAGGTCTTATGGGAGTGCATATGTAGGTATGTCTTTTTTCTTCACTCATAATTTCTAATCTATTTATTAGAAATATATATATATATGTATACTTAGAAATAAATATATATATATTATATTATACTATTTCACGAGCAATATTACAACAATCCACAAAACTTTTATTATATATCAGATGAATGTTTTGAATGTCAATACATAGTGATGTAAAATGGTACCATTTAAAGTAATCGCCATTAGATCCTTAGTGCATATTATTAGTGGATAGAGTATAGAATCAAATATATTTGTCTAAATTATATGGTCTGCTTTCCTAACATGACCTACCATTTGCCAACGAGTTAGCATTTACTCATGGAATACCCTTTATGAAGTTAAAAGCATGTTTTAATTTTTATTACATAAAATTATATACAATTCACAATGTCTGTATGTACATACGTACATATATACATATGTGTCTATTTTTGGTTTGAATAATTCCCTATGCAAATAAATTTAATTATTGATTGTGTATACTTTTTCCGTTTTTATAATAAATTGAATATAAAGAAAAAATTATGACACTACACTGGGTTTTATGATGTGATGTACATAACCATATGTACATATATAAACTAACTAAATTGTGAATCAATTTATCGTGAAACAAAAATAAAATAAAAACTATTTTTTTCTGTGTTCAAGTTAATTTTTTTTATGACCGTCATATAATTTGCAAAATAAAAAAGAAAGTTAATAATAATTAAGTGCATTTATTTACATGACCAATTCATGTTTATTTATAATTAAAATGTTTCCGATAGAAAAGGTTTTTTTTGACAAATTGCATGTATTCCACTACAAATGATAACGGATGATCACTATTTCAAAACAAGCGCATTTCTATAATTTCTATTATTAAAATTAAGTATGAGGATACAAAATATGTACTTACATAAAACTAAAAATATTTCAGTTGATTTAAATGTACAATTGGATTTTCATTTGTTAATTTGAATTTTCATTGCAAAATTTTCACTTTCATTTTTATATATATATATTATGTATATATTGTAAGCAATTTACATATGTACGTATGGATTTTTTTCTCTATGAAATAAAAACTACTACTAAAATTACGTAAGTACACACGTACGCTTTGCATACACACAACATGTATAATGTAATAAATTTATAAGATGAATATGCACTTTACATAATAAAGGTTTATAAGAAGAAAAACCAAATAAAATAAAAATGATAATAAATCTACGGTATATCATGGAATAATGACATCAAAATGTGTATATTTACGTTTCACGTATGGATTGTAATAAAAACAAAAAATACAATAAAAATGTTTTCCTTTTATTACATTTTTCTTTTGTTTACACATTATTTCAAATCTCAAAAAGTGAAAAAAAAAACAATACACGATGAAAAAAACATAAACAAAAAATCTTTGTGTGTAATTATACTTTTTGTATATGGTATTATACGCGTATTTTTGTATAGTATACGGTTATATCATTTTTATTTAATTTTTTTTTTTTTTTTTTTAAAAAGAAGAAAAAAAGGATTACATACCTTTCTTTTATATCATTTGTATATTATTATGAATATAATGTATATATACACCTAGGCATAAATTGTACGATTTTTATTTACCTTAAGTTATAAGATTTTTCATTTGTTAAAATGTACCTACATATATAAATGAGAAAAATATAAAAGCGAAGAAATAATTATAATTATGAAATTTCATTTATTTAAGTGTTTTAATTGTGAAAAATAAATATTTAAAAAAAAATATTTCATTATGCTTTATAGAAAAAAAAATAATAATAATAATAATAATAAAAACAATTTCATGTAATCTTGAAGTAATTTTCCTAAAATTAAAATTTTATATTTTATTCCACATTCAAAAAGAAATATTTATTTTTGTTATCAAAAAAAAAATTTCATTTTATTTTTTAAACGAATACGTAAATCATAGTCAAAACATAAAATATAATTTTTACAAAAATTAATCTGAAACATGATAAAAGAAAGAAATGGAATTGAAATAAAAAAGTAACCGTGATTAAGTAAAGATGATTTTAAAATAATTAAAATGATTTACAGCAGAATAAAATGAGTGTAATTATGTATATTAAAGAACAATAATACAATCTTTTGATGACTTTACCAGTTTTATAGAAAAATTTTAACTGTTATTCAAAAAACGGTTTAATTTGTATTTAAAAATTTTTAAGTTATAAAATTAAGTACATATGTACATATCGGATTTACTTAAGATAAGCTTTGCTTTGAACGATTATTGCCGTTTAAGTATAGTAACAGTAACCATGTTTAACAGGACGAAATTCAAATATTATTTAAATTTAATTTTTTTGTACAATTTTAAAATCTTTTTACGCGTAATCAATAGAATTTGCATTGAAAAAGAATTTTTTGTTTTTTTTTTTTTAATTATGAAATTTCATAATCATTGTTAAATCAAATTTAATTATGTAACAAATTAATGAATTTTTTAGTATAGAAGAATAATTTGATAAAAACGAATAAAATCTTCAACCAATTCAATTTTTAAAATTGAATGGAAAATTTTAAATAATCATAGATAAAATTTTAAAAAATCAAACTACTTAAAGCAAAACAAAATTTTCATTATATAAATTGAGAATTTAATAAGAAGAATGATATTAGAATAAAGTGGTACGATACTTAAAGTTCTTAAAGTTTCTAATGTTCATATGTGATTAAAATACTGTTACTTTTCATTTTCTGTTATATTATCTGAAGTGTCATTTATTATTGAAGTTCACTTTACCACATATGTATCATATAAATTACCCACGTTTGTATGTATGTATGTGTAAATTAAATATAAATACATATGTATGTATGCATGTTTCATATAACGTGTGAGGGAGTATAATAAATAATGAATTGTCAGAAAAATAAACACTTAACGCATTAATAAATGATACGTGGAAAATCAAGAAAAAATCTGTATACGAATAACAATGTTCCTAAATGACGTAAAATAAAAACAATTTCATATACATGCATACATATCCCTTTTTTTACGTAGTATTTGTAATTGAACAAAAAACAAAATATAACATTGTCATTATCAAATGTATCATATACATATGTACATATTATAAGAATTTTACACAATAGATTTTGCACGTGTTTTGTATTTATTGTATAGGATTAAATATTATTTAACGATTAATTTGAGTTTATAAAAAACATACGCACAAAAATCTTTTTTATGATTTCATTTAAGGGATATTCATTATAAAATTTTTGTAATATAAATGACCAAATTTTTTATTCTAATAATTTATATAATAATTTAATATACAAAATACAAATGCATATTAAATAACCAATCTAATATAACTTCGTTTTGTAATCTTTAAATTTATTTGTATATTTATTATTAATGAATTTTTAGTTCACATACTTACTTATAACGTATGTATTTCATAATTTTGTGTATTTGACATGTGAACTTAATTTTCCATTCATTCTAATTTTTGATTAATTATCGTACATGTACACATGTACTAATTACGTAATAGAATTATCTTAAAAATTGCTAATTAAATATTTATAAACTAAATTATTATGTGTTAAAAAAATAAATAAATAAATTTAGCGCACATGTAAGTACATGCATGCTTATAAAATGTACATAACGTACCTATGTAATATGTAGACGTAGCAATTTTTGCGAGTATAATAGGTAGGTAGGTAGATTTCATAGGTTATTGATAGCTAGTAGGGTAGGTATTTCTATGTGCAATCTAAGAATTTTTAGTATTTCTTTAATCAGTAAATCGATAATTTCTTTGAATGAGTCGATGATAAGAATGAAAATAAAATGAATTTTTAATATAGTAAAAATCAATAAAAATAATAAAAGAAAAATATTTTTTTAATATCTCTTCATAACATCCATATAATTAATTATCTGCCTTTTTCTAGATGAGGTTATTACAGTTCAATTCAAATTAATACATATAGGTATACATATTTTTAAAATCTATACTCTGTTCACTAATTCTGTGCAATTAAGGTCTTATGGAAACACACATGTCTTTTTTTTTTCTCTCACAATTTCTAATAAGATCATCTCACGAATCACGATTAGTGACATTAGTGTTACTACAATCTGTAATACGAGATGAATACTTTTAATATCAACATACAGCGACGCAAAGTGGTACCTACTACTTCATGTCATTTCCATAATGCCTTAAGTACATCGAATTAGTGAACAGAGTATAGTATAATAAATCGTACATACATAAGCGTGTATGTATAATTTAATAGGTATAAATAACGTATATTTTTGCAATATTTTTTGTATTTATATTTTTAAAAAATAACCGAAACGGACATTGACATATTTTGTATATTGAACCACACATTTCTCCCTTTAACCTCGTTTCAAATTTAACATAAAAAGAAGAAAAACAATTAAATTAAATATGTATGATAAAATATTAATTTTAATATTCATTTAATTTTAATAAAAGGACAAAAACTATATTTTTATATTAATGCATACATGAATAAAAACAAAACAAAATGAAATAAAATTATACCGAAAAATATGTATGTAAATCGATATGAATTTTATTTAATTATGCAAATGATATTAAAAATAATGAAAAAAAATTATATAGACTAAAATTATCAGAATTTTGTTTTTTTGCCTATCTGTTTATTAAACAACGTATGGAAATTATTTTTTGGTAAAAATTGTTTATAATTCGATTTTGAATATTTTTGCAATGAAATTTATTTTTTTTTTTTTGTAATTTTTAAAATTTATTCCGTATTTTAATATATTTTATTTACACAAATATTTTTGTTCGTATTCTGTTGTAAATAAAAAAAATTCATCATCTTAATTATTCATTTTTTATACAAATTTTGGTGTTTTGTTTTTTATGTTTCACACCTAAAGAAAAATTACATATCCCTTTATTGTATTATTTTTAATTTTAATTCTACATCAATAACGGAAATTTCATAAAATTAAAAAACCAAAATTTTCAAAATTTATATTAGGTAAGTACATACATACATACATATAATCGTATGTAAGTACTTATGCGTATTCGTACCAAAACTTTTATAGGTAAGATAATGGCGTAAAACCGATAAATGATAATCTAAATTGATATTTTGTTGTGCTTAACATGTAAACAGGTAACGCATACAAAAATAAATATGTAGGTATTTGAAGTTTATGAGCCTTTGGAGGACATAAGTTGTTATTTGTATTTGACAGAATTTAAATTATTATGTGAATTCGTTATTGTAAATTATCCTCAACGTACTCGTTTAATGTACATATGCGTATCCAATATCCGTATATATACCTAAATATACATTTACGTGTGTACACACTGTATGTAATAAACACATCACATATTTATGTTATAATTTAATATTAAATAATAAATATCATGAACAAATATAAATACATATCATGCTGTGTTGAAAATCGAAAATTATAGAAACCTTACATGCTTTTTGTTTAGGTAGAAATTTATTAACTATAATAATTCATGATAATAATAATTTAATAATTTTAAATATGATTTTTAGAATTAACATAAAATTTTATTTGCATACATAAGTAGTAAACATGCAATTTTATGTCCTTAAAATGTTTACAATGCAAATATTTTGTGTAATTTGTGATAACTGGGGAAAAAAAACTATAAATTCTTTTTTAAAGTTTTTTAAAAGTTTTTTTTTTTTGTTGATTTTTTGTGTTTGGCTTTCAAAAGTGTATGATTATGTATTTAACATTCAAAAATATTAAAAAATTCAAGTGCTACATATTATTATGCAAATGTAAAAATAATGTCACATGTTTTTAAAAAAAAAGATATACATAAATAATGTACATATATAACTTTCACACATTACATACTCTTCATTCATTCAAAAGAAAGCAGGTTTTCTTACATTTAACAATGTGTATACGTAATAATTGTACTAAAAATAAAATCAAATAAAAAACTTCATATACATATGCATATGTATGTATGTACATATATGCGCTTAAAATACATTCACATATGTAAAAATAAAATATATACTTATAAATAAAAAAAAAATTAAATAAAATAATTTAACAAAACTAAGAATAAAAATTGTAATCACTAATCCTGTAGTATTTTATATGAAAATCCACGGTGCATTGTATAGAGTACGTACATATTACATTAGCATATTCTTAGTCATGATAATTACACATTTTTCAAATCCTCATATCGTATGTTGAACAAACAAAAACAAACCACATTCATACTAAATGAAAAGCTAAAAGGTTTCAATAAGAAAATTTTGTCATAGGAATGGCAAATAATTCTGTTGTTATAATTTGATGTACAAGTACATAATGAATACACAAGTTCATGCAGCAATTCATTTTCTTCGATTTTTTTTTTTTTAACTTTTTTTTTTGTTCATTACTTTCTTTTTTTTTTTCTGATTCATTTTTTTTTTCTACATATAAAGAATTTTTCCTTCACCTTAACATTTTATATATGTTTCCAATGTTACATGCTACTAGTACATAGTACCTTTTTGATAGTACTCAGATTGTACAAAAATTATTATAATAATGAAAATACATTATCGCGTATGCTAACGCTTTTTGTATTATACACATATCGCATATGTATATGTATATACTACGATTGTATATTATGTACGTGTATATTCAAATGTAGTCATTTTGATTTAAGTGTTAATAAACATTTTAACATGATTTCATATTATATACGATACAATTTATTGATTTTCTTTCGTTTGTGATTTTTTTGAACTTCTTATTTTTTTTTTATTGTATTCGTTTGTCTTTCCTTTTTTATAAACAATTTTTTATTTAGTGATATGTTGATAAATTTTATTTACTTTTTTATTAATATTTTGTAATTTTGACCCTTTTATTTAGCTCTTAATATAATTATAGGACAATAAAAAAAAACTTTATTGACCGAAATTGAATTATGTACCTATTATGAATATTTATTTATTTCCATATATTCGCTTTTTATTTAAAACATGCATTTGAATAATGTGGTAATGTAATTTTTGAATGTAGCAGTTAAAGTTAAAATTTATTTATAACATAAATGAACGTTATGTTTTTATTTGATCACACCCATATGTATGTTCAATTTTATAACAGATTAAGATGATATAAATTGAACTTTTATATAAAAATTTAATCAAAATTGATTTTATCGATTGGATAAATTATGCCTTACAATTGATGAAAAATAATCTTGTAATATTTCATTAATATTTTAGTTATCAAATAATTTATCTTATTTGACTATTTTTGCACAGTATATTAACGAAACTTTTCCGGAAACTATTTTTAACATTTTTTTTCTTCTAACTGAACATTTCAACTTTTTCTAGTTCGTTTAATAAACAGTTATTTGTTAGATATCTTTAATATAATTTTTTTTTTGTCTAAATTGAAAAATAAAATAAAATTATTTTTATTTTTATTTTTTTTTTTTTAAATAAAACTTTTTTAGTTTTTCAATAAAATTTTTGATCATATAAAACCTGCTGTATATTTACTGTTTCAAAGGCTACAAAAAGAAAAATGTTCCTTTCATTTTTTTTGTTACTATTTTACATGCAAACGTGCATACAATATGTAAGTTTGCACAATATATTGCAATGCAGATAAAATTTTTTTTTTGGTTTTATACTACGTGCTTCTCTTTGTTTTAATAAAAGTGAATCATTTATTGAATTGTTTAAAAAGTTTATTGTTTTCCCAAATATAAAATTATTGTAGTATAATGTACAAAGGTACAGTCATTATGGGATAACTCTGTTGCAATTTATCTATGTAAGAATATAAGCATGTATAGGACGTGAAATTAAAAAAAATATATATATGTACATATGTATGTATGTTATTTTTTCAACGAACAAGTACAATTACGTGCATATAATTAAAAATATTAAACACTATTTTAATTGGTATGTATTATAATTTTTATTTGAATTAGTTTGATTTTTTTGTTTTACATGTTTAGGTAAATATCAAAAATATTATTATATATTAAGATAATGAAAATGTTTAATTTGAAATGCAATAATATTATTTGATAAGATTATTTTTAAAAATTATTATTTGTCACAATAAATTCTTCTTTATATGAGTCAAATATTTATTTTTTTGTATACATCATGTATCTTAAATACAATTTATCTTAATTATTGTGATTTAATACATTTATTGGATTTTCTATTGTTTTCAAAATTTTCCTCTAAATATTTGATAAGGATATAGTAGAATAGGTGATTAAGGCAGATAATTCTTATTTGATTTTTATTAAAAATAATTCATTTGAAATCAATTTAAATTAGGTCATAAGAAGGTGTTATAATTTAAAGATACATTTAATTTAAAAATTTAATGTATAAAAAAAAAAGGTTTTGTTGTTTACAAAATGTATGGGTATATTACGATACAATGAAATTGTGATTTTTTTAGTCACTATACAGGAATATGTTATTACTAGATGAAATGTCCAAAATTATAACATCTTCTAATTTTTAACTTCATGATTAATCACCCTGTAATATAATTATACATGTTTTTGCTCTTTCTCAATTTATGTTATCGTAAAATATTCATACATACATACACGTGTGTATATATATAATAATCATCATAAGTTTTAATAAAAGATAATTTGTTTGATATAATATCAGATAAAATAAATTTTATGCAATTTAAAAATAAATTGCGATAATTATCTATGACATGTGAAACGAAAATACAAAAAAAAACACTTATCAATGTTCAAAGTTTGTAATAATTTTGAAAATTGTAACATTTTAAGATTTTTTGATTTTACTTTTCTTATCTATAATTTTTATCTTTAAATGTACAAATAAAGTAATCAAGTTAATCAGATGATACAAAATAAACTTAAAATGTATTGGACATAAAACTATCATAAATGTTATGTGCGTGATTTAGGTATGTACAAAAGCTTTATAAGAAATTCTTGATATTCTTTGGAATTAGATATTTATTCTCGTAAATGCTTATATGAGTTAAATATTTTTACTAAGCAAAAATTTTTCCTTTTTCTTACAAATAATGTAATTAATCTAAGTAAGGTAACGAAAATAATCAATATTAAGAGATCATCCATAAAAAAAAATGTGTAATATCAGAGACATACATATATTAGATTAAAGTTCTTTGGTAATATACATATGTATGTATGTCTGGATGAAATGATGTGTCATAACAAAAATTAAGAATCATGAACAAAAAAGTAAAAATTCTAAAATCGTTTAAATTCATGTAAACATAACGAAAATACATACATACATACATATGTACATATTTAAAGAGTAAAGCATTATACTTATATTTCATCAATTTATTACTAATTTTCGTCCTTAAAAAGAAAATTCAATATGGCAGACATATCTCTGGAACCATTTAAATTAGTTCTGTATTTCCTTTTAGTTTTTCCTTGATATGTAACCTATACATATTGTTTTATTTTTCATATATGTACATACACTATATATATATATATGTACATATATATATATTTTTTTAATTTAACAAATTTTATTTATATACAATATATGTAAATTGTCTCCATTTATCTGGATTTTGTAAATTTTATTAACTAAAAGTATAGTCATTTTCATTTATCATTAATAAATCTACATATGAAATTTTTGTAATTTAAAAAAAACAAAATATTACATGACTGTTTGTTTATTTTTTTAGTATGGAAATAATAAAATAAAAATGAATTATTAGAATCTTAAACAAAATCTATATAATCTACACAATATTACGTATTATCTATTCACATATATATACATGTATTTAATGTATTAAAGATTTCTTTTTATTTGTGTGTGGACATACATATATATACATATATGTTTTGAAATATTTTATTCCCATATATTTTTATTTTATGTTTTGTAATTCTAGATCTTATATGTACATACAAGTAATACATATGTCCATAATATATTGACTTAAGTTTATGTTCGTTTACGTATTGAATACAAATTTAATTTTTTAAAAACAAAAATAAATAAAACAATAAATTTGTATATATATGTATCTATATACCTTTACTTGTTTACCTATGTGCAATTCGCCAAATTGTAAAAATTAAATACATAGGTTGCATGCCAAAGATAGGTACGTTGTACGTTTACATTTACATATGTACGTGTATTGTATACATCGTATACTCGTAGCTACTGTTAAATTCATATTGCAGAAAAGATTTTTTTTTTGTTTTTTTTTTTAAATACAATAGTAATTTTATAAAAACTTTATGAACACAAAAATTATATTTAAGTTTGTATATGACAAAAAAAAAGTATATAGGCGGTGTCCCAGAAAAAATGTCACAGAACCTGTTTCAAACTGCTTCCAGCAAAAAATATACTAAAATTAAAATTGAATTACATATTTCAAGTACAAATTTTATTATTGTAAAGAAATTTTGTAAAGTAAAAAATCGAAAAAGAGCAGGATTATATTTTACATATTTTGCTGTAAATATCCATTTTTAAAAGAAAAATCAACACAAAATTTAAATACGTTGATATGACATTCTCTAATTCTCGTCAGACTTTTTTGTCTAAAAGAAGCATTTCTTTTTATGCAAAAATTTCATAGGATTGTATAAAAGAAACGGACTTTTTTTAAACTTATACATATGCATATTTAATTTATTGTGAAAATAATCAATTGTTTAATACAAAAAACTTTAAATCATGATATCTCAAAACGGATGAATTTTAAAAAGGAAATCTAAAGTGTCTTTTTGTTAGAGACGGTTTGTAACGTTAGAGACGTCTTTTGTAAGGTTTTAAAATACAGATTCAACTACATTTATTTTGAAACATCCTATATATGAATTTGTAAATAGAAAATTGAAATAAATAAAAAAATGTAATTGAAGGCAACACCTAAAATTATATTTATATTTTATGTAATATACATATGTACATATAGTAAGACACCCATACATGTATTCTATCATTTATACACACATGTATAAAAGAAATTCATAATTATAATGTAGACAATTGTTATAATGAAAGGATTATTTTTATAAGTACATACTCATTTATTTATTTATTTTTCTTCTGATTTTAACTTTATATCATTTAATATATCACTATAGTACCATTTCAATGTGTATTTTTATTTTTATATGGTATAATGGTAGCCTTTTACATACATGTACATATCCATATGTATACAAAATACATTACAAATCTAATTCAAAATAGAATAAAACTGTTTTCAAATAAATATATATATACGCAATATCAACAATATAAATATTTTTATTATAATGTGTGTAGGTACTTATCGCAGCATACCTATATGTACTATATATATGTACAATGTACATATATAAAATTTCATCGCATGAGTGAATACATACATAAATGAACAAGATAAATACATTGAAAATGTGAATTATTAATGATGAAAATTATTATAATGATGAAATAAAAAAAAAGAAAACGAAGCAAGAAAAGAATACTATTAGAAAAAAAAAAAAAAAAGATTTATCCTTGATGAATATTCTGTTTTTATTTTCTTTTTAAATTTTTTAAAAGCAAAACAAAAAGATAATTGTGAAAATTGCAGTTTTTAAAAAATTTTTGTTTTGCAAAAATGAGAATTTTTTACTTTTTTTTATTTTTGAATTAAAATTCTAAAATGCTTTTATGTACACGTCTTTTCGATATTATAAAAGTTTTTATAAAATGATGACATGTGCATATAAAAATTTATGATAATGGATGAAGCCTGTACTTATATGTACATCAAATTAAATACACGTGGAGACAGGACAATACGTTACATTCAAGTACTTATATACGATCTGATTTTAAAAACTTTTCTTTAAATATCAAATCAAATGAAATACCCTGTTTGTAGAACTTTTTAGTTTTACAGCAATTATAATTTTTTAGCATAAAGTGGATTTAAATAATATATGAGTAAAAGGTATGATTTATTGTATATTTATAAAGTAAAAATGATAAAAATTTAATGAACTATGAAAGCCGACTGAATTATTAAAAAAATACAACAAAGACTTTATTTTATATGTAATAGGTATATTGTAATGTACTGTATTTATTCTTGATTTTTTTTTTTTTTGGAAAGTACCTATACATATGTATATACATATATGCATTTTAATGCATTTACATGCAAAATCATTATTTTATAAATTATTTTTAAAATGCGAATTTTCAAGGTTTCAATTGAAAAAAAAAGATATTAAAAATTTTTAAAATCATAAAAGAAATTTCAATGTTTTAAATTTTAGAAATTTTAATCTTAAATATTTCTGATTATTGCTAAGTAACAAAATTTACCTATTCAATATTTTTCAAGCAATTAAGATTTTTTTTTTAAAAATTTACTTCTAATAGTGTGTAGTGTAGTGTAGTTTGTTATAACATAAAATTTAAAGAAAACATTTAGTCGTATATACCTATATGTATATATACTCTGTCCATTCATTTTATACAGTTTAGGCCTCATGGGAAAACATACATATGTCCGTAATTTCTAATTAGAGTGTTTCACGAACAGTATCACCATAATTTTGAAAGTCTTCATGCAATATAAGATGAATTTTTTAAATATCAACATACAATGACGTATGGTACCACTTTACGTATTTTCCATAAGGTCTTAACTTATGGATAGAGTGTAGTGATTTCCCATTAAGTTATCTGAGAGTTACTTGAATTGAATAGGTGGCTGGACTAGTAGCATTCACAAATGCAAATGTTCCTGAATATATAAGAATTTTTTGTTTATTGAAGAATTAAATAAAAATAAGTGACAGAAATATAACAAAATTAATATATTTTATTTTTAAATTAAAAAAACAAAAAATGTTGTCTATCAATTTGCAAAATTAAAATTTCATATGTCCAAACAGACAGGTAGGTATTAACTATTGTTAGATATTAATGTATGTAGGTAAACACAAAAGTTTTATTATAGGTACATTTTATCCTGAAATTATAAAATAATTTTTTTTATAATTTGTGTATAATAAACTTACCAATAAAACTCCAATAGCAGATGCTAAAAAACACAGCTCGTAATTTTATACATTATTTTTTAAAATTAAACAGTTCAAATGAATAAAATTGTCTTTAAAATTACGGAAAATTTAAAAAAAAAAACAGAGAAATTATTTAAGTACACTAAACACGAACACGTGATTAAATTTCACTATTTTGTATATGTAATATTACCTGAGAATTAATATTGTATTTTTTTTTTTTTACAGATTTAATAAAAGTTAATTAAAATCACTAACTTTTATTCAACACAGTAAATGGGCAAGTTGTATTTATTCAATTGTTATTATTGTTACTATAGGTATATTTTCAATTTAATATTTTATTTAAAATTTCATGTCTATATTAAGTACGTATTTTTTGTTATTTTATTGATTTTTATTTGATGATATAAAATTTTATTTAATTTATTTTAGCTTAAAATATAGCAGAAAAAGAAAAGTAAAATTTTCGTTTTGTTTTTTTCTTTTTTTTCTGTTATTATTTGTCTGTTTACGTTTATAAATATTTTTGTAAATAATTTATGTTTAATTTAAAAAAGAAAAAATAAATTTCTTTTATTTATTTTTTTTTTTTCATAAAAATTTTTTATCTTAAAATAGCTCACAAAATTAAATAATGAAAAATATAGCTGGGGAAAGAAATTATGTAGTATTTTGGTATAGTATACATACATAGGTATATTTTAATAAAATAACAAACTGAAATTGTACGTAAAAAACAAAAAAAAAAAAACATTTGTAAATTATAGTAGTTACAAACAATTTTTCTTTTTGTATACGTACAGTACGTTTGTAGGTAGAAGATATGTACCAATGGAAAAAAAAATCTGTCAGTCACATGATAGGCATCACAAAAAAAAACGAAAATTAAGTAGAAAAAAAAAATCTTTTTAAGTGAAAATAATCACTCAAAATATAAACAAAAATAATTTAATTAATTTTTCGTGCTTTTTGGATTGTTGTTTTTTTAAGATTTTTTTTTTTTTTTTTTTTAAATCTATTATTGCTCTTTTTGTTGTTTCTTTCTTAATTTTCATGTGTACACATGTGTATGTGTATATATATACAAACACAAAAGATATTGCCTCAGTAACAGCAGATTTTTTTTTTCGTTTCTTGCAAAAAAAAGATATCTGACTTCTCTATTGAAAATTGAAATTATAATCACATTGGTTTTTTGTTCACTTTCGATTAAAATAGTAAATTTTTTTTAATGAATTTATTAAATTACAATTAACAAAAATATAAATAATAATTACTGTTTTAATTTTACAAAAGAAAATTTTTTTATTTATTTTTTATAATTTTTTTTTTTTTTTTTTAAATAAAAAATGAAAAGATATAATAATGCAAAATATATGAAAACTACAATCACAACACAACACAATACAATGCAAGTT
Organism: Anthrax anthrax; assembly: GCA_963971155.1. Classification (NCBI taxonomy): domain Eukaryota; kingdom Metazoa; phylum Arthropoda; class Insecta; order Diptera; family Bombyliidae; genus Anthrax; species Anthrax anthrax. Next base: position 21,688,251 of record OZ020118.1, read on the forward strand.
AAAATGGTTAAAATTATATATTATATAGGAGGGTAGGTATGTTGTCAACAACTTCTTTCACATAAAAATTACAATTGAAATACAACAAGAAAAAAGCATGCATACACTAAAATCAACGAATGAATGGGAAAAAAAGTACATACAATACATACATAAAAAAAAAAATAATGCTTAAATTGAACTTTCACATTTCTTTCGTTTTTAACTTGTAAATTACCACTAATCATTTTCCTTCATGTTTTAGAAGATAAAGATAAAGCTCGTTATAAATAACGAATTTTTACATGTAGAAATTGAAATTTTCAAAATTATTTGAGTATTTTCATTTATATAGTTCTCACATGTTAGTACATAATTTTTATATAGGTATATGTAGTAATTACAAATTATCTGTGTAAAAAATAGATAACGTTTAAAAGCTTAAAAGAAATCAAAAATATATGAAATATTCAATTGAATTCAAATAAGTACAAAAACTCGCACGTGTATTTATATGAGATACATAATCTTATATCAAAAATTTGTCGAATTTTTGAATTTTATTTTATCAATTCGAATAAACAGAAAATCACATGAAAATCAACTTTATTAAAACGAATGCTTTTATCACGCTTTTATATTTACTTAAACTTTCGCCAACATAGATAACAGCAGACTTACCAATGTATCTAAATTTATTTAAGTCATGAATTAGCTTTATTAAGTTAGGAAATAGATGAGGAAATAGGAAGTCATATAAAGCTTTAGAATTAAAAAAAACAAATGTTGGCGGAAATAAAAGGAAAATGTAAAGATAAATTCATTATTATATAAATAAAATAAAAATATTATTTTTGTTGTTGTCATGATTCCCATAAATCATTTTATACATTTTGAGAACATTTTTAAAAATTTATATTTTATTTAAAATTAATTAACAAAATTTTATATGATTCATGGATTCAGAGAACGTCCGTTACCTTATCTTTTATAAGGGTACTTGTGATTATAGCTTAGTGTACATGTACAAATAATGTATGTAGAAGCATATTGTCCAAATTTAAGCCGATAATTCCAAGACCTATGAAATATTTTATAGATCTTGGATATTGGATAATTCTTTGTAAGAAAACCAAAGTAACAGTTGAAATAAATCTCATTTTTACTATAAAATTTATTTTATGTACATAAAATTATGATAAAATGTATAATATCGTTCATAATACATACATGTAAATGTATGTGCATGCATGTGAATGTGTTTTATTTCAAATTTTATTTATTTATACACAAATTGTATTTTGAATAAATTCATATTTCTGATCAAATTTTAAGATAAATTTCATGTATTGAGTTTGAATAAATTCAAGGTAATAAGTGTGTGGGTTTCGTTAATCAAATTTTTGATCACCTGTCTAGTTACAAAATTAAAACAAAAAAAAAAAAAAAACAAGAATGGCCTCACAATCAAATATATTGAATCAATTACTTGAAGCTGGTGAAATGGTTAGACGATCAGCAGAAAAAGGTGATTATGATAATGCTATCAAGTGGTACAATAGAATATCAGAATTAGTTGGAGAAATGATACCAAATTTAAAAACTTCAGAGAAAAAAATGTGGGAAAATGTCAGTAGTACTTACATACATATAATGGATTTAATTTTTTTTGGTTACTTAATTTTTAATTAATTTTTTTATTTATTTATTTGTAATACAAATTACGTACATAATACATATATAGCTTGCCTCCGATGTAATAGATGAAATGAAAAAAATTCAAAAGAATGTTAGGCAACAGTATTGCATACGGTTGGTAAAAAATTAAATTAATTTAATTCTAATACTAGCACTAATTTTCTAAATTTATTTAGAGACCGTCAAGAAAAAAAACGAGAAGGTAAATAATTGAATAAAAATGATTCCTTTAATTAATATATAAATTTCCTTTTTAACCGTTATTACTTATAAAAAGAAAAATCTCATTATAATGTCGAAGAAAAAGAAAATAATGAATATACTAGAAAAGAACCAAAAATTCCATATACACCGACTAATCTTGCACTTGTTCCATTTGTTAATGATGTTTGTAGGTCCTTTTTATAATATTTTATATTTTCTTTTTGATTTATTCATCTTATCGCTTAATTTCCATAAAGTGGACATGAGAAGACGTAACATAAATTTAAAATGGGATGAAATTGCAAATTTAGACAAAGTTAAATTTACATTACAAACAACAATATTAGCACCAATTCGTTATAAGGCAATTATAGAAGCGAAACCTATATATGCATCAATTACAGGTGCTTTATTATTTGGACCACCTGGCACTGGTAAAACGATGTTAGCTAAAGCAGTAGCAACTGAAGGTCATACTGCTTTCTTTGAATGTAATCCATCAAATATAATATCAAAATGGAGAGGTGATTCATTAAAAATCTTTCAATGTTTAATGGAAGCGGCTAGATATTATGCACCATCAACAGTTTTTTTCGATGAAATGGATGTATTCTGTTCGAAACGTGACGTCGAAGGTGAAGCTGAACATTCAAGACGTTTAAAAACTGAATTCTTGACACAAATGGACGGTATTAAAGGCAAAAATATTGGAATTTTATTTTTGGGTGCAACAAATTTTCCGTGGAATATAGATGATGCTATATTAAGACGTTTACAACGTCGATGTTATATACCACTACCAAATCAAGAAGCAAGAAGAAAAATGCTTGAAATTTATTTAGGAAAATATCCAATTGGTAAAGGTGAAGACATTGATTTTGATATTATTGCAAAACGATTAGATGGATATTCTGGTTCAGATATTTATACATATTGTAGGTATGTATTCAATGTAAATTTTCTGTTATACATTATAATTGTTATGTTAAATTTCTGTAGGACCATAGCACGGTTACCAGTTGAAAGATTTCTATTAAAACGTATTAACATTGATCCCAATGAACCGATACCGTTAAAAATTGCTGAAAAAATTCGTTTAGAATATTTATCTGATGGCTATGATGAAGAATCAATTAATCGAAAAATTCCTTTATTAAGAGTAGATTTCGAGAAAGGCTTAAAACTAGTTAAGAAGAGTGTCAGCTTAAAAGATATTAAAACATATGAGAAATGGGATCTTAATTATGGCGCATATACAGATGAACGTTTAAAATACATACAGGACGAGGAGACGACTTCAACTGATGATATTAGTGATGGTGCATCATACCCTAAATCAATAACTCATTGATAAATTTTCGTTTGTTTTCTATGTAAATCAAGTTGTTTATAGATTCAATTTGAAAAAACATTAGATAAAAAAAAAAACATTTTTTGTTTATGAAATTTTATTAAGTTTATTAATTATTTTATTTATAAAATCTAATTTAGAATCATTATTATTACTTTTATGTGTGTAATTCCGAGTGTTATTGCACATTTTAATTTAAAAAAAAAGATAAAATAAAATAAATTAATTTAAAAAAATTATATATTTAATCGTTAATCACTAGTACATGTACACGATTTTTAATTTTGCAAAAAAAAAACAAAAACTAATCATACTATTAAACCACGATACATTAAGACATTTTTTACATTACCGCATGTTACACATTAATATCGTATTAAAAGAAAAAAATTAAAAAAGGATTACTAAACAAATTATTTAGAACGAAGAAAAAAGATAAAAACAAAATAAAGTATTAGAAAATGAAAAAATTAAATAGAGATTATAAAAATAATTTTATCAAGATGACCCGAATTCTCTCATCCATCTTTCATATTTTTCTAAATCTTGTTTAGAAACACTTTTATTACATTTAGCAATTGCTTCCATAAAATCTTGTGTTGATACTGGTAAATCAACTTCTTCAGTTGCTAACTGTCTTATTTGTTCTGGTTTCAATCCAACAATTTTTCTTCTCATCGACATCATACTCGCATCTCTACAAAAGAGAATTAAAATTCAATTCTTATCTTTCTTTTTTTCTCAATTAAAAGTTTCAAATCAACATACCTACAAACATTTGTTATATCAGCTCCTGAATAACCCTCTAATTTTTTAGCAATTGATTTTAAATTAACACTAGGATCAATTTTAACTTCACGCAAATTAATTTTTAATAATGCTTCTCTACCTTCATCATTTGGTAATGGTATATAAATACGTTTTTCTAATCGTCGTCTCAATGCTTCATCAATATCCCATGGAAAATTTGTTGCTGCCAATACCATAACAACTTTTGATGCTGCTTCATCACTACCAACACCATCCATTTGAACTAATAATTCCGATTTAACACGACGTGATGCCTCATGCTCGGATTCAGAACCTCGTCTTGAGCATAATGAATCAATTTCATCGATAAATATTGTTGATGGTGAATAAAATCTAGCCATTTCAAATAATAGACGAACCATTTTTTCTGATTCACCACGATATTTTGATGTTAATGTCGATGATGATACATTAAAAAATGTTGTGCCACATTCAGTAGCAACTGCTTTAGCTAACATTGTTTTACCAGTACCAGGCGGTCCAACCATTAAAACACCCTTCCATGGTCTACGAATTCCCTTTAAAAACAAAAAAAGAAAATTAAATCAGTAAGAACGAAATCTAAATTTTATTCTAAGAATTTTTCGAATTCGAATTTACTTTAAAATAGTCTGGCATCCACATTGGTAAAACTACAGCTTCTTCAAGTAAACGTTTTGCATCATGTAAGTCTGCTATATCATCCCAATGTATATTTGGATTTTTTTGCAATATGTCACGTTCTTAAAAAATATAAAATATAAAATTGATTGAAAGATGATACTACTTAAGAATATTTTAAATACCTAAAATATCAACCAATTCTGCTTCAATATGACTACTTGGTTCAAATTTCCTTTCTTCATCGATTTGTTCTTCTTCTTTATCTTTAATTTCTTCCTCTTTTATGTTATTGCTATCATTTCCTGCTGATATAGATTTCTTCTCTTTTTCTTTTGTCGATTTTCCATTTGAAGTACTTCTACCAAACGCTGTGGACTTTCTATTTGACGCTAAAGATTTTTGAGTTTGACTGTTTCTCTTATCCGATTTTTTCGGAATATTTAAACGCCCATTTCGACTTGATACGCTACTTCTGTCATGTCATAAATTCATTTTGATAAGAATATTTAAATATTGAATTTTGAAAATTAATTTAATCTAAATACCTTTGATCAGATCGTACTGGTGGTCCCCATACATCAGGGTCTTTAGCTGGTGGTGTCCATATATCTGGATCAGGATGAAACCATGAAGATGGATCTTTAGTTGGTTCTTCGGCGACAACTGGAGTGCGAAATTTACTTGCTATTGGCATATTTTGTAAATCTAAAGTCATTTCAGTTAATGTTTTTTGGATTTCCTTAATTTTTTGATATTCTTTTGCAATTTGTTGTTGAATCTAAAATAAAAAATTTGAAAGAACAAATTACATAAACTTGAAAATAAAGTAAATAACGGAATTTTCATACCATAACCCATTTTCCTTTTCTTAATGGATCGACCATAGCACCAACCATTTTGCCTAACATTGCTTGTAATCCTTCATAATATATTGAAGCTGAATCATAATTACCAGTTAGTGCCATTTCTCTAGCCATTTTTGCATTCTCATATATCTCAGCAGACGATACTTTAGCCATCACGGTCATTCCTATATAATTCCAAAATTCTGTTCTGTTCTCTAATATATTTAGATGCTTTAATATAAAACCAATTTTAAACTAAAAAATTATCAGATTTAATTATTCAAAAAACGATTGAGTTGAAAAAAAGTGGGCACCTTTTACAAATTACTTTTCTGTCTACAAAAAAAGATGATATTCCTTTTACAGATACAATGAGTTTGAATTTGACTTCGTCGTATAAAATGAGATTCTAATTCCTTTTTTGATTAACAATTAATTGATCATACTTATAATATTCTAAAACTAGTTTTTTTTCGTTCTTATTTCATTTATGTAAGTTAACTTATTTTATTTACTTTTTTTTTTTTTGACTGTCTAACATTTCATAAAAAACTAGTACTTTGATTTTAGTTTTTGTTTTTATGATCAAATCAATATAAGATTCTATGTTATCTACGAATATAAAATTAATCACTATAAAAATATATAATCTGTTACTTTGTATAATGATATGTATTTTTGTATGTATAAGAATGGATTTAAAAAACACATCTGTATAATAAAATGAAAAAAAAAAAATACAAAATTTGAGTTTTTATCTTTTCCTTACAGTAATTTACTTTTAACGACCTGTACTGAGCTGGGCTGGATACTCTGATGATCGATCAAAGCAAACCAAGTAAATGTCATCATGACACTACGTGATATGATTACATATTTCATTTTCACGTTTCATGTTGGTTTCATGTACTACATTTTTTTCACCTTTTTCACATATTTTTTTTTAGCAATTGCAATTAGAATAGTATGAATTTAATACAGGAAAATTAAGCTTTTGAGCACAACATAACCCTTTTTTAAATATTGAAATTTTGAAATTTTCGAATGAAATTTTTTTACCGGCTTCAGGTTTAGATACAGTTACAAATTTTTTATTTTATTTATAAAAAGAGCTACATTATATGTATATAAGTATAAGTACATACTTGAATTTATAATCCAAATTTATAACTTGCAATTTGCAATAAGTAAACAAAATGACTAAAACCAAAAGGTTTAGAAACAAAATGTTTTGTTCATACTTCTGAATAGCGAATACTTTCACACAACACTTTGTTCTTGTATCTTATTAAAATGAAAACTTGCAAAACAATTATTATTTTATTTTAAAATTCACAAAACACAGGCTGAATGTAACAAACAATTAATAAATTATTGTATTTCGTAATTCATGAACAAACAAAATAAATTCATGAAAATTAATCCTCAGCCAATTTTTCCAATTTTCAAGAATTTTTTTATCTTGTTTTGTTTTATTTTTATTTAGATTTCATTTCGTTTCCAAAATGTACAATTAGTATATATGTAAAATTCTTTTTTACTAAAAATTTGGTAATCGGAATCACTGATAAGTGGTGAAGTATGTCATTATTTGTGACTTGATTGAGTAGATATGCTTTGAATTCACCACATCCGACAAAATTATAGTAACAAAAATAATAAAATTAACGAAATTAAAAACGAAACCATGAACTATAATCTTTATCTTTTGTACATTGATTATCTCTTTCTGCTTTCTTTTTATATTTCATTTTTGTAATAAAATTGTAATTATGACTTTTTTTTGTTGTGAATGTGTGTAAAATTGCGTGTATAATGTACTAGAAAAAACTAGTACTACATTTATTTAAAAAAAATTTTTTTTTGAAACCAATGACAAGTTCTTCGGCCATCTTGGTCGCTTCGTAGCAAAGTCATTAATAAAACGTGAAAAAATGTAAGAATTATTTGAAATTTTGTAAATTTCTTAATTGATTAATAACAATAAACTATTGAAATCAAAATAATCAGACTAGTTTTATTAAAATGATAAGGTGAAATAATAATTGAAATTGATATGGATGGATTTTTAAAGTATCAAAGTAAACAAAAAAAAAATATATATATATACATATAAAGTGAAAGACATAATTACAAAAAAAGTATTGAAGCTTGAGCAAATAATTATAATGAAACATTGTTAAATAAATTTTCTAATTAAATGTAAATGTGTAACAAATTCGCATTAAGTAAATTAATGTGATTTTTTTTGTAGACGTCAAAAAAAAAAGAATTTTAAAGAAAAAGAAAAAAATTTTTTCTTTTATGTGCAAATGTATGTAAAGAAAATTAATGGCATTTTTATATGAATATAAAGAAGAGAGACAGAAAAGTTATTAAAGATATTTTTTCTTTCCATCTATCAAATTCGTTTTGTTCATTTTTCATTCTATGAAAAAAAAAAAAACAGATTATTAATATAATTTCGACGTAATAGTTTTTTTTTTCTTCTCTATGTTAAAAAAACTAAAGTAAAAAAAAGTTGGGAAAAAAGATTTTTCGTTGTTTTTTTGCTGCTGAATTATTATTGATCGAATGATATTATATATTTATAAAAAGGGAGCAATAAACTTTTAAATTCGTGTATGTATACCTTTGGAAAAACTTTTTTAAATTGCGCGCGCTCAAAAGAAGAAAAAAAAAATTTTTTTTTTTATTCGATTTGATGGTAATGATAATATGATAATTGTTACTATTCTGGTACTATATTCTTCTCCTGCTCAATCAGCACATTTTAACACTAAAAAATAATAAAAATAAAGACATAAAATAACATGAAAAAGTAAAGTGGACAAAAAAGAAAAAAATCAAAAAAAAAAAAGAAAATAAAAATAAAACGAAAACGAGAAGAAAAAGTAGAAATTAAACTACTTCAATCGAAATTCATAATAATGTTTTTACACAATCACAATTTATATATACATATAAAATACAATACAATAAACATATAAATATATAAATTGTACTAGATTTAAGTATATGAATAGAATATGAATAGATGGTACTATGGTAAATAAATGGATGGATAATGGATTGAAAATGATGATATACAAATGTATAATAATAATGTTATCCTTGTCTAACATATAAAATTTAGTATTGTGTAAATGGTGAAGAAAAACAATTTTTCGTATATATGAAAGAACTGAATGTTGTTTTTTTTTTACAATAATCATAATATAGTGTTGTGTTGTGTGTTAATTATATATATATATGTATGCATATATATGTATATAGAAAAAGAAATATATATTGAAAAGCTATACATACATACATAAATATAAAAAATATACAAATTTATACAATATATGCATGGTTAATGTAAAAAACATACGTACATATATGCATATACATATGTGTATTGAAAAAACATATAAGAAAAAGTTTGTACTAGTGTGCGCAAAAGCCGAAGCCACAAAATCCGGGAACCATCTTTTTAACACTTTCTTTGAATTATTGTGTGTAAAAAATTTTTTAAAAATTATAATAAGTGCATATAGTATATTATATGAAATTAAAATTCACAATTTTATATTGAAAAGAATTTAAAAAATTTGAATTAATTGTGAAGTTTATAAATTGTGAATATATAGATAAGTAAAAAATAAATTTAAAAAAAAAAACGAAGTTAAAATGGATAAATTATATTTATTCTACATATTGGGTAATTATGATGATGATGGAATAAAGAACACATTGAAATTATATTGAATTGGAAGTATATCTATATATTATTTTTTTTTTTGTTTTTGTTTTTAGTACACTATATTTGCAACATCTCTACGTATAAAATATAAATTATAAAAGTTAATAAAGAAAAAAATTTCATATAAAAAATAACATTTTTAAAAAAATATATATATAAGAAAAAATATATTAAAATATACATTTATACTTTACGTACGTTCGTTTTTGTTAATTCGTTCGTTCGTTCGTTCTGTGTGTATTTGCCACTGTGTATAGAGTGTCTCGGGTGTTGGCGTTCTTCATCATATAATAAATTTTATATATAACTTAACTAATAATTTTTTCGATGACTTATTTTCATATTTCTGTGTAATGATATTTAAACGAGAAGAAAAAAACAAGGAAAAAATTTTCTTTTTATCATTGTGAATATGTAAATTTAATTATTTTTAAGTTAATATAACACCTATGAAATAAAAATAAAAATATAATAAAAGTTAATAATAATATCGATGAGATCCAACATTCCGAATGTAAAAAAATTTAATGGAAATCAAATAATGATAATTATCTATATATTTTGAATGAGTGAAATCTTTTTTCTTCTTTCTTTAATTTAAAAGAAAAAAAAAAAACAATGATCGATAAATACTTGTTTTTGGATGAGACCCCTTCTTCTTACTCGACTACACAACAACAACATAAGCAGCAGCACCATCAGCAAAAATATCAGCAACAACAGCAGCAGCAACTACAGCAATACCATCATCACCAGCACCAGCACAAACAGCAGATTCATCAGATTCAGAGAAGTTATGTGTCATGGAACTAATGAAAAGAAAGAAAAAAATTTTATGTTGTAATTTTTTTTTAACATTCATAATCATCATTTTATAATGGAGACTTTAAATTAACCAAAACAAATGAATGTGAAACTTCTGTGATTTAAAATAAATGTTCATAGTTTCAATTTGAAATAATTAGAAATTAAAGCAAAAATATAAAAAGAAAAACAAAAAACTTTAACTAACTTAAAAAACAGAAAAGTAGTGGAAATTTGTTGTTTTCTTTTTTTTTTTATTACGAAGTTAAAAAGAAGAAGAAAAGAAAAAAGAGAAGTGAAAAGAATACAATCATTATAATATAAAATACATAGGGAGCCTGCATATTACACATATTGGTGTATCTGATGTGTGTCCTCAAACAGCTACAGAATACACAACACTAGTGTTTTTGTAACTACATAGAGAGCAAACAAGCTAAAAAGCAGGCAAAGCAAATGCCGGACTTGAGTAGTGGTATTATTGTTATGTGTATAGAGTAGTAGTATATACATATATATTCATGCAGTTGTACTGCGCTGTACTGATTGATTTTTCGTACATTTTCTAGTTTTTACTTTATAATTTTCAATATATAATTGCATAGACATTTTTTTAATTATATGGATATAGGTAGTGGGATATTTAGTATAAGGACAAAAATTTATAATTTAGAAAAAATAATACTAATTGAAAAAGAAACAAATACTTTAAATAAATTTGTGTATGGTGGAATATGGATCAACATCAAACTGAAGGCCTAAATAATGATGTTAATTTAGGTGATGATATTACAAAAAATTCGAATACTAATAGTAATAATTTACAAAATGGATCAAATCTTTCAACAAATTTATCAACTGGAAGAAATACAACTGGACTCATGCAACAACAATTACAACAACAACAACAACAAAATCAACAACATTCACGTACAATACATCAGCAAAGTCCACCAACAAATATGAATGAGAAAAATTCATCGTCATCGTCGACACCGAAGTCACCTCCAGGTGGACATCATGGTGGTGCTTCAAATAGTGGTAGTAGTGGAAATGAACCTCAGAGTCATCAATATGGTGGTGAACCAGGCTTAATGCATTATCAATCATCACCAATGCCACAACATGCTGGAGCAACTGTATCAGGACCAGCAGGAATAGAGCATCCAAATAAAGACGATCCATATTCTCAAACAAATCCAGGAGGACCACATCCATATAGTCGTTATCATGGTGATCCAAATGCGGGTCCACCAGATCCATACGGACGTTATGGACATGCGGCAGCAATGCAAGGATGTAAACCGACACCGATGATGTCAGCGAATCGTCCTCCTCAACGTTATATACCTGGACAGCCCCCACAAGGTCCAACACCCACATTAAATTCATTGCTGCAATCACATCCGCCGCCACATCAAACACATAGATATCCAAATAGTTATGATCCCCAACAGCAGCAATCAGCATTGCAGCAAGGTCCATCTCAACCATATGGGCAACAACAAGGTTGGGCACCGCCACCACGACCGTTTAGTCCCCAATTGGGGCCTGCACAATCATACAGATCAACACCACCGGTAAGGTTTTAATTTTGTCTTATTTATAATAATTTAATTTTTAAAAATTTGTTTAATGTTTTAAGGTTCTATTCAGCTCTAAAAAGGTACAATAAGTATCTAATTTGACATTCTACATGAATACGGATTATCAATTAATAATTCCCAATACATATACTGTTTTCAATAAAGTAATGATAATGTTAACTTGAACTTGAATAATGTTAATTCAATCTTTTTATTTTCTTAAACTAATAAAAGTTAATTTGTCAGAAGGCATATGTATGCATAGTTTAAAATTTTAATCTGAATTTCAAACATTAATTTTTATTTTTTTAAACATGTATACACAGGAATATGTACATTATAAAAAAAATAATATTTTTTTATGTACCTATATTTACATCATAAAATTTATTGAACAAATATTAGAGAAAATCGAAAAGAGTGAAAAGCATAAAGTGGATAACTGTGAAAATTGCCCATTTTTCGTAAATTTGATGTCAAAAATGTTACAAGGTCACACTTAGTTTAGAAGTTACAGTGAATAATACCAAAACAGAAGCTTCTCCCGAGTCCCAATAGTTTTTAAATAAATCTTTTTCTACTTAATGAAATCTTAAAGCCTAATTTTAATTATTATTTTTAACATTTTCATGATTTATTTGTCATCACGTTGACAGTCAAGTAAGGTGATACAAATCTTATCGTTGTAAACACGCATTAAATTCTGAATGCAGAAAAAAATAGTTTGTTTTTAATAAAAAGAGGGATAATATATTAATACATTGAATTTTTTCAATAGCATTTGCATGTTGTTATTTTATGTATAATATGTTGAAATTTCATCTCATGTGACAACTACGACCGTTAATACAGTCTGTAACAAATATGTACATATATGATATGTGTCACATGTGTATATGCGACAATAATATAGTACAGCATATTTTACGTGTGCATGTCCATTAAATACTCAAAACCATGTTCAAAACTTGAAATTACCCAGTAAACTGTCCTTCCTATTGTTTCGTTTTTTTATTTTTCTGATTTCTGAAAAAAAAAACAGCTTTCTGAGTAAATAAAAATCAAATCTTAAAAATACAATAGATTTGTACTTGATTTTCAGTTATACAAATAAAGTTACATTTTATTTCTTATATTTCATTTATAGGCAAGTTCTAGAGGTCAATCACCGTATCCTCCAGCTGGACAAAATCCTAACTCATATCCACCATCTCCACAACAAGGTGGCCCACCTCCACCTCCAAATCAATGTCCTCCGGTAACATCTCAATATTCTCCATATCCACAAAGATATCCAACTCCACCAGGACCTGCACCAGGTGGACCAAATCATAGGTCAGCATATGCTGCTGCACATCAGGTAAAAAATACATTAATTTTTTTTTTTAAATTGTACATGTCTTGTATTTCACATTTTCATTACCCTTTTTACTAATGTAATCATGAGATCATTTCTTAACTTTGTAAAAAAAAAAACTTTTCATATAATGTAAATACGCGCTTAACAAAAAAGAAAATAAAAACAAAGGCAATTTAACTTACTTTAAAATTTGTATTCAAAATTTACTTAACTAGGTATGTAGGAATTATTTTACACTAAATTAAGTAGCAATCATTTCATTATTGATTTTAAAAAAATAAAAGACACAGAAACTGGGAATTTATAGGTCAAACATACTGAATTCATTCAAAATGTAGAGAAAAACTGAAAATTCATTAAAGAAATTTTTTAAAATTCAATTAAAGATTGAAGTCATTTTTTTTGGGAATTTTTTACTTTTTCCTTTTTAATGAAATTTTTTTTTTAGTGGTATACCGTTTTATTTTTTATTGAAGTTACGTCTTTTTATAGGAAAACTGTTTTAAATTTGGGTTTTTTCTTTCTTGAAGAAGTGCTTATAGAGTTAGAATAACATTTTTTTTTTCAAAGAAGACTAGAAATACGTAAGAATAAGTGCATTTCATTTTTTCATTTTATGATAACTATTGCGGTGATTCTGGCATTATCTAAAAGGCGAAAATAAAAACGTCAAATAATTAAATTTTATATTTTTGTGCTTTTCTCCCTATTAATTACATTCATACATACTTACGTTTGTATATTTGTTTGCTTGCTATGTGCGTAACATGTACGTGCCATTATTATTATTTTTTTTTAAATTCTGAATGCACACATCCTAACTACTATTTCCCTACTATTCATTTATCCACCTACCATCATTTCACCTACTTACATACATATGTACATATGTGTACGTGTATTATTAAACCCCACACTTTTTCCGCACATGTAGCCACTATAACCTATTCACATATAAACATAATAAAAAATTAAAATAAAACAAAATAATTTTAAACAAAAAAAAAAGTAAAAAAAAGGACCAGGGTGATAATTTTAATTTAACATGAAATAATTTTCATTATTATTTGCAAATTCATTGAAAGAATACAAATAAATATGTAAATTGATTTCATTTTTATATTTAAACATTTTTTTTTTTTTTTGATATTTCACGTACATACTTACATAGTATGTATTTTTTCTGTTATTGTTTCTGTTTTGTTAAAACATAAAAATTCGATTTTAAACGGATACTATTTAATATTTAACTCCAAATTGCATTGTACATACATATAATATACATTTACATTCGCATTATACATTATACATCTCACACATTATAATAAACAATTTATATTATATTTTAATGTTAAATATAAAATTCTGGTATCGGTTCATAATTGCAATTCTCATTTATTATTATAAAATTCATAAAATATATTAACGTCCATACATTCGCATACATACATGTGTATACATCCATATATATAGTATAAATATATGTATATAATTAAAAAAAACCTACTGATTGATTTTTCAGTATTTATCAAATAATATTTATTTTATTTTGAAAATACATACATACATATATCAAGTACTCATAAATTTACAAAAAAAAAAAAAAATTGTGCGTGTACATAATTTGCAATTCAGTTCCAGAATTTTTCCAAAATACCACAAAAAAAGAGAATATATATGCACTTTGCTATAAAATTATTATTATTTTTATAAAAATAATAATATTTTAATATTATAGTATCCGGATCAAAATCGACCTTGGCCTGGTGGGGCTGGTGGACCTTCACCTGCAGCTAGCCCAGGACCTGGAGGGCATCCACATCCCCCATCATCACCTCATCAAACGCAAACACATGGAGGACCGCCGCCCAGTAGTCCAGGGCATGCTCCTAGTCCGTCCCCACAACCACCACAAGCTTCGCCATCACCTCATCAGGTAATTTAAAACCAGCAAACAGCAAAACAAACAATACAAAATACTCCAAAATCAAAACATAAAAACTAAAAAAAAGAAACTAACAGAAAAAAAAAACAAAGATAAATTAATTACTGTGATGGCTATTTCAAATCAAAAGTGGACTATATATTATAAAACTTAAAAATTCACTCTAATTAGTTAAATATGAATTCGAATAGTATTCGTTTCAAAAATACATAAAATTATTCCCATTAAATGTCACGAAAATCCTAGCCTTTATATAATTAAAGTCCCTGGTGCAGAAATTGTTAGATCATTGAGAAATGCCGAGTCAAGCAAATTATTCAAAAAAACTGAATGAATATTGTTATAATTTTGTTCTGAGAGTTTGCGTTATCTTTGATTTCTCGAAATTTTTTAAAATCATTTAATACATTTTATAGGATATTGAAAGTCGCCAAAATTCAGATAGTTTGGTTTTTCGATTGTAATGAAAATGTTTTAATTTCAGTATCCAAATAGGCCAAGTCAAGCATCGACACCTAATACCAATGAAAGCGAATCTACAGGGGTAAGTAAAAAGTTTACAAAATAATAAAATAGTGGAAAAATTTTTAAATCAACATTTTAAATGTTTGTTGCAGGAAATGACTGGACAAAATAGTAATGATAGTTCGTGTGGTGCTGTAAGTAATGTAGGATCTGGACCACCTGGGACACCAAATCCTCAACAAACTTTAAGGCCAAGCCCTTCACCAACAAGCTCCTCAGGATCTCGATCGATGTCACCAGCAGTCGGTTAGTTTAGTTTTACAACAAATGATAATTTTATAATTTATAATAAAAATTTAAAGAAAAAAATTGTCTTTTTCCATTTGTTGTAATTTTCTTTGTTTATGTCTTAAATTTCTATTATGGGACAAAATTTAAGATTTTTTTCGGATGTTAAAAATAGGTCAACCAAATTTGTCGCTGCCACCACGTCCAGGCAATAATCAACCGCCACCGTCTGGTATTGCGCAATTGCCACCAACTTCAATGGGCTTAATTAGTAATAATAATAGTTTAGCGAATGCTCAACATCATCCGCATCATCAACCGCCGCCACATATGCCACCACAATCTCATCATCAGCAACAGCAAGCTCAACAACAACAGCAACAACAGCAGCAACAACAACAACCAGATCCATCATCAGGGCCAGGATCAAGACCACCACCACCTCCTAATATGAACTCTCCACAGGTGGTCAATCCACAACAACAACAGCAACAACCTCAGCAACATCCATCATCGCACTCTCAACAGCAGCAAGCAAACCAACCAGGAAGCAATATGACAGCACAAGGTAGTTATCAGACTCCACCACCAACGATATCTCATATGCATGGCTACAAAATGGGAGCCAGTCCAGGCCAAAGTCCTGGACCAACTCCGCCAAATATGCCTCCATATCGACCACCTCAGTCACAACAATATTCACAAGGTAATCATTCTACGCACATACATATCTCATTAATAATTATGTACTAACGCATCTTCACATTGAAAACTCACTTTCATTGTAACTAATAAAAAATCTAATATCTTTATAAAACATTACAAGATAAAGAAAATTCCAAAATTTTTGATATTCTATAGAAAATTATCCCTCTCGACCACAATATGGGAATAATTATGGTTCAACGCCTCCTACTGGTCAGCCACCTCCTGTTAATAATGTCCCTCCTCCTGGACCTGGACAATATGCAGGGAGACCGTTACCAAATCATGTTGGTGGCCCACATACACAATTCCCTCCATACCAACAAGGTTGGCCTCCTTCGTCACCACAAAGTCAAGCGGCAATGATGAGCAATCATGTTCAGGGTAAAGGAACGCCTCCACCATCGCAAGCAGCTGTAAATTCACCAAGACCATTAAATTATTTAAAACAACATTTACAACATAAAGGTGGTTACATTGGTGCTCCTAGTCCAACACCTCCACAAGGTTTTGGTAATGGACCAACAATGCATCCACCGATGGGTCCACCACATCATATGGGACCGCCAATGGGTCCGTCAAGTATGGGACCTCCAACATCAGCACCTCAGAATAATCCACCATCGAATGTACCACCTGCAGGTGCAAATTGTTTATCAGATAGTAATTCGAATTCAGATATTGCAAATGTATCTCAAGATAATGGAATTAGCTCGTCAGGATCGTCTACAACAAGTTCTCATCCAGTTACATCTATAGTGACAACAGGACCGGATGGAGCTCCATTGGATGAGGCTAGCCAACAAAGTACTCTTTCTAATGCTTCTGCGGGTAAAATTTTTTATACAAATTTTCACAATTATAGAGTAAAATTTTCAATAAAATTAGCTTCAGGTGAAGATCCACAGTGCGTAACGCCAAAATCAAGAAAAAATGAACCATACAATCAAAGTCATTTGGCACCACCAAGTGCGTCGCCAGGTGCACATTCTCATAGCGAAGAATTTGAAATGAATTCACCAACTACATGGCCTCGAGCAGCAGCAAGTCCAGTATGTAGATTTTAATTGATACATACATATATATTTTTACATGTTTAACTGAAATTATTCATCGTTTTTAGGTATTTAATAGTCATGTTCCTCAGGAAACGTACAGATCATCTAAGGTGAGATGAAAATAAATACAGTATATTTATTTATTTTATTTAACTTTTCTTTTCAAAAATATAATGTTTGCGTTCTTTTTTTTATATAGAAATCTGATAGTTTATGCAAATTATATGATATGGATGATAATCCAGATAGACGTGGATGGTTAGATAAATTACTTAGTTTTATGGAAGAAAGGAGGACACCAATAACAGCGTGTCCAACAATATCAAAACAACCATTAGATTTATATAGGTTATATATGTTGGTTAAAGAACGTGGAGGATTCGTCGAGGTATGCAAGGTGCCGTAGTAGTTCCTTACTAATATAATATGTATTTAGCTTTCCCAGCAAAACAAAAAAAAAATTTTTTTTTTTTAAATTAATCTACTGTATTTTGTATAATCATACACATCATGTATAACTTAAAAATCCAAACAAAAAGTCAAAAATCAAAACCAAATTGATATGTGCATGAAATGATATTTTGGCTAATTTAAAACAAAACAAAAAAAAAGTATGATCATAAATCTTGCTTGTTATCTGTAGAAACAAAAAGTATAATACACTTGCTACAAGGGTAAGATAAGGTTTGAGTAAAAAAAAATCAACTATATCTATTTATTAATTTTTTATTTATTTAGTTATTAATTATTTGTAAAATGTAGTTGCATAATGCTATTATTTAATCTTTCTTTTTTAGACGTTAGTGTCAGTTTAGCAAAATCAAGTAATTTTGAGAAAATAAATTTCCTTTTAAAATTTTTTTATATAAAAAAAATTCTGTTTTGATCAGATTTTTTGGTAGAAAAATTTAAAAATTACTTGATTCATTTATTGTTTCACTACAATGACATTAAAATAAAATATATGTATAATAATAGTAATCTTGAACTGCGCTTTGTAATTAAAAAAAAAATAAATAAATTTTATAGTGAAATTTTTAAAAAATATTTAAAAGAAAATTAACTGAATAAACAAATGAACATTATTATAAAAATGAATTGCATTAAAACAATCGGAAATATAAATCTTAATTTTCATTTAAATGCAAATTAATAATGCATATATCCACAAAAGGACCAGCCATGTTATTCTATTTTTCAAAAATGTTAAATGAACATCAATTCAAAAATCCGAAACGATAATGAAATTCCCAAATGTGTGTAACTTGGGATCGTTTTAAAAAAGAATATGCTTATCTTTCAATAATTTCTTTCCTGTCAGATTTTCGTTTCAAAATTTTGTTCTTTCAAAAGAACAAAAAAAGCAAACAATACAGTTAATTGTAATAATAGCACGATATAATTTTAAGAACAAAAAAAAGTAAATATAAAACTTATTGGCTATAAATTTGTGTAGAAACGTTTATACATTTACCTGTAAAAAGGGTGCATGTGGTAATAAAAAAGTATAACTTAAAGCCAATTCCCAATTAAAATATGTATAGTGAAATTTTTATGTGTTACTTTTCTTAATATTAGGAAATTATAAAAATTTACTGATAATTTTTTTTCTCTCTTCTAATAATTAAAAAAAAACAGGTAACTAAAAGTAAAACATGGAAAGATATTGCCGGCTTATTAGGTATTGGAGCTAGTAGCAGTGCTGCATATACATTAAGAAAACATTATACAAAAAATTTATTAGCATTTGAATGTCATTTTGATCGTGGCGGAATTGATCCAGGACCAATTATACAACAAGTTGAAGCTGGATCTAAGAAAAAATCAACAAAAACTACATCGGTTCCTTCACCAGGTATGTAATGCACAACAAGAATAATTCACAATAATTTATTATGTATTGTTATAAAACATATTTTCGTATTATATAGCAGGTTCTTCAAATTCACAAGACTCATTTCCACCACCTGGCTCAGCTGGTTCATCAATGGATGGCTATCCTGGTTATCCAAGTAATTATCCGCCTGGAGCACCAACTGATTATAATACACAACCACAACAAATACCCCGACCTCCGTCACAAAATAACGCACAGACACCTCATACAGGTTTGTTATTCGACATTTATTACGAAATTTTTTTTTTGATTTTGATATTTTTTTTATTTAGTTTAAAAGTTTGATTTTTAGTTTTTATTTTTTCAAAAATAAACAAACAACAAAGAAAATAGTTTAGTTCTTTTTTTTTTTACATGTACATAAACACAAAAGTACATAAAAGTATTTTGACAATTAAATAACAAGAAAAAATATATATGTATAATAAACACTGTAAATAACTTTTCAGTACATAATATATGGAATGGAATGAGAAGAATGACATGAAAATATAAATTTATATTTTGATTTTATGACTGATTGCAGAAAGTACATGTGTATATGTACTCGGAATTGGAAAAAGAAATTTTTTTTTCTTTTTTGTTTTTTTAAAAAACTGTTAAAAGTAATACGTTATTAGTTGGATATTTTAAATAAATTAAAAGCCATCAAAATATTGAAGGAATTATTAGATTTTCAAATTTAAATAAAGGGATTTACATTATAATTCATATTGAGTGAATTTGTACTGAGTTTTTTTTTTTTTATATTAAATAAACAAGTTGCTTTTTTCATTGAATATGAAGTGTTAATTTTCAAACTTATTTTAAATTCTATGAATATTAATATCAAATTTAAATCCTATTTTTTTAAACCAATATATATATTTTTTTTTTGTTTATTTTTGTTTTTTACATATTATTAGTATTATAATGGAAAAAGGTTTACGAAAATACAATCGAAAATGCATTTGTGATATTTTAGCATGTTGTAATTATCTTTCATATCTTTAACAAAAAAATTTTTGTTTTAATCTGTTATAAATCAAACAAAAAAATATTAATAACTTAAAAAAGTGACTTTTAATTGCTTTATTAATATACACACGTATAGAGTATAATAAAATGATTATAATGTATATAAACAAGTATACGTAGCAGCTGTATGCTCTAGATATTCTTATTATTATTATTTTTCCCCTTAAATTTGGCTGTGTATTATATTATTATAGTCATTCTTTTTATTCCATTAAAATGTGCATGTACTAACAAACATTATTTACCATTCAATAAATGTATTATGAAAAGTGATATATTCTGGGAAAATAGAACAAAATTGAAAAGAAAAAAAAAATGTTTTTCTTTCAAAAAATCAAATATAAAATTTTATATGTATTTTACGGCGTATTTTTCATTACACAAATCATTATAAATTGAGAAATGATATAAGATATTTTTCAAATATTTCTTAATTTTATTTACAATGTACAAATATTTCACTTTTTATAATACACACAAAATTTGCTTTTGCTTTTTTTCTTTTTATCATTTTCCTTTATTAACTAATACATAATTGCCTCATTGATTGTACTATCCATTTAAAATTTGAAAATTAAAAAATGAAATGAATTATAAATATGCAATTGTTGCATAGAATAAAAAAAAAAAAAAAATTAACTATATAGATGGATAGTACTATATTTGAAAAAAAAAAAGGGAAAGAAAGAATTTTTCTGCATTAATCATGTATATAGGTAATGCATCATCATCAAATACTGAAAATATAAACGTTAGCAATCCTTTTGATGACCCGGTGGCAGCATCACGTGGCCCATATCAGCAGGGTACCACTTATCCACCACCGGCAACTCGTCCACAAGGTAGAAAAATTAATCAATATAAAGAAATTCCTTTTTTTTATATTTAAAAAATGCATTATTGGATAAATTTATACACCACCTCAGTTTTATTTTTTCTTTTATACACAATATGATTTTTTGATTATTTTAATAAGTTTTACACCTCATTTTTTAAGTATTTACGCTACAGAGCTTACGTGTAATGTAATTCTTGTTTTTTTTTCTAGCGACGACTCTGTAATATTTATACAAGTATACAAATCATATTTTTTAAGTATTCTGTAATACATTCAGTTCTATTTTTAACATAACGTAACAATCTTAATCTTGCATAAGCTCTCGTAGTATGAAAATTTAAAAGATAGAGTATGGTTTTTTCCCTTTATTTTAGTTTTCCATTAATTAAAATAACGCATTTGTATTGAAAATTAAGTGTTTTTATATAATTTATTTAAAATAATAAATTTCCTCTCTGCTTTCAACGTAATAGCACTGATAGAGTAAAACATAAAAATAATTGTATATAGAAATTAAAAATAATGCAAATATATTTTGAACCTTTAATAAATTTTATTATATCAAATCAATTTTTTTAAATATACCATACTAATATTTTACCGTACATATAACATACTTTTATTAATGTATAAATAATTCTTTGCATGTTGGGTTTCTATAGTAAAATATTCATTTTAATGTGTGTTCCAAAATTCAGGAAAAGTAAAAACGAACGTGAAATTCATTGTAATATGTATGTGTTACATTTGTAAATTAAATTTATAAAATTCTGGTAAAAAAGAATTCTGGAACACTCGTGTTTTACTTATTTATATTTTATAATTCGTTTATCGCTTTCAATTTTAAATGATCTTATATTAGCACAAATTAAGTAGAATCACAATGGTTTCATATCAAAAGAAAAATTCGAATATTTATGCTTTTAATTTTAATTCTCACAAATTGTAAAATTAGAATGCATTTAAAAACTTCGAATAGAAAATTTTTTGTTTTTCATTTTTTTTTTTTATATTATAATTTAATTGAAGACATTAAAGTCAAATCGTCCAATGATGAAACTTGTTATTTAAATTTAAAATAATAATGGTTTATTATTTCGTTATGAAATTACTTTAGTTTGATTTTTTACTTATGAATAAAGTATAAAATAATCAAAAACAAATTTAGGTGGACCACCTTATCAAGGCCAATCTAGTTATAATCAATATGGTACGCCAGAGCAGTATGGTCCAACGGGACCGCCAGGGCAATATCCTCAATCACAAAGTCAATTTCCCCCACCTAATCGGACTATGTATCCCCCATTTGGGCCAGAAGGAGAAACGTAAGAATTTAGAAAAAATAAAAATATGTTCGAACATAAACATTTTCATTTGATTTTTATAGAAGTACACCACCAACGTCTAGTGCTTATGGAACTTATCCACCTCCTACACGGCCTTATACTCAACCTCCTGCCGCGACAACACAGTCACAAACTTCAGTAACAGCTACACCAACGGCGCCTGCCACCGCTGGTACATACCCATCAACGCAAAATCAACCTGATTATTATAGACAACCAGAACAGGTCAGCTGAATTAACACTTATTACAATTTATATATTTTTAAGCGTATTGTTATTTTATATTTTAATTGTTTTATTATTATTTTGATAGAACGCGCAACCAAGAAGACATCCAGATTTTACAAAAGATACTCAAGCACCTTATCCGCCATACGGTCAACGTTCACAAATTTATGGTGAGAATTTGAAAATATTGAATTTTATTATTTGAAAATAAATTTTCATTGTATAGCAGGAGCTTGGCAAAGTGGCACAAATCAATATAGAGGACAATATCCAGCTCAACCCGGTCCACAACAATGGAGCAGCGGGCAAAGAAGTACGGGTCCTCCACCCCCTCCTAATCAACAACCGCCGAGTCAATGGGGTGATCCAAATAGATATCCACCTGTAGTAGGTTCTTCGCCACAGGCATATCAACCAAATCAACAATGGACGGCTGCATCAGCCCCAGGAAATCAAAGTTCACCAGTTCGACAACCACAAAGAGCTGGTGGTAAACCATTTAATATGCCTCCTCCACAAAGTAGTGGACCAAAACCCGCACAACCTGCCCAACCCGCTTTTCCGCCAGCAAATCAAATACAAAAACGAGATATCGTATTTCCACCAGACAGTATTGAAGCGACAACACCAGTGTTGTACAGAAGAAAACGACTAACAAAGAATGAAGTTTGTCCAGTAGATCCATGGCGATTATTTATGTCGTTACGATCCGGTTTATTAGCTGAAAGTACATGGGCATTAGACATACTGAACATTTTACTTTTCGATGATACTGCCGTACATTATTTCGGTCTTTCACATCTTCCCGGTCTATTGAATTTATTATTAGAACATTTTCAAAAAAATCTTGCCGATATGTTCGATTCAGATTCTGATGCTACCAAACATCGTTGCAGTTGGAGTCGTTTAAAAGCTAGCAATAATAACAATAATAATAATAATATTATTATAAATGGTGATAATGATTCAGAAGAACTGGATTTAGGTCAAATAACAAATATACCAAGCCCTGATGAACGAGTATTACTACTAACATCAACACCAAATTATACAATGATGTCACGAAAAGGAATTCCAGTACGAATACAAAACGCTGAAGATGATATTTTTGTTTCTGATCAACCAAAAAAGTGGGATCATGATGAGGATTTAAACTTTCAACTAGGTGCTCCTATGGGTAGTGATCCATGGACATATGGACATACAGAACCACATTCACATGATGGGGTTATAGATGTTTTCAAAGCGGAAATAGTTGACATTCCATTCGCCAGATACTTAAAAGGTGGTGGCGATAAAAAAGACAAAATCGATAAAGATATACTAGACGAAGATCAGGATGAAGATCAAGAAAATTTTGATATAAAAAAAGATAATAATAGCACCTTTAGTCAAAATAATAAAAGAAAAATCAATTCCAAAAATGGTTTAAATGAATCGACGAAACGAATAAAACTGAAAGAAGAATCATCATGGGGTTCTAGTTTAAGTGGCGGTACAAAATGTAAAAACGAGGTAAATAAAGAAGTATTTTCAAATATTATGTATTCAGTGTCATTAATTAAAAACTCAATTTTAGATTACCGAAATTGTTGATCAACAATCAGCACCACCACCACCATCAATAAAGAATGAGCCATTAGACAGCGATTGTCGTGAGGTTGATATGGAACTTGAACCTTCAAAAATTGTTAATGGGCCACCATCAACGGAATCATCGATCAAAGAAGAAAAAGATGAAACCGATAATACAAAATCGTCATCTAATAAAAATGAACATAATTTGCTTTCCAATACTACTACTGCTACTGCCTCTACTACCAACAGTAATAAAAGTAATAGTAATTTTGATCCGAAACAAACGATACATGATCCTTCATCAACACTCCAACGAAGACGAATGAGTGATTACGAGGATGAATGTTATACAAGAGATGAATCAAGTTTATATTTAGTAAACGAATCAAATGATACTTTAGCACGACGTTGTATATGCTTGTCGAACATTTTCAGAAATTTAACATTTGTACCGGGCAATGAAACTGTGTTAGCAAAATCATCAACGTTTCTTGCTATTTTAGGGAAACTACTATTATTGAACCATGAACATTTGTTAAGAACACAGAAAACACGAAATTATGACCGAGAAGAGGATACAGATTTCGGCGATTCATGTAGTTCATTACAAGGTGAAAACGAATGGTGGTGGGATTATTTAATTCAGATACGTGAAAATATGTTAGTTGCGTGTGCAAATATTGCTGGTCATTTAGAATTATCACGATATGAAGAAATAATAACTAGACCAGTTTTGGATGGGTTATTACATTGGGCTGTATGTCCATCAGCTCATGGTCAAGATCCATTCCCATCATGTGGGCCAAATTCAGCATTATCACCGCAAAGATTAGCATTAGAAGCCCTTTGTAAACTATGTGTTACCGATGCAAATGTGGACTTGGTGATAGCAACACCACCATTCTCCAGGCTCGAAAAACTGTGCTCGGTTTTAACACGACATTTATGTAGGAATGAAGATCAAGTCTTAAGAGAATTCTCTGTAAATCTTCTACACTATTTGGCTGCTGCTGATAGTGCTATGTCGAGAACAGTCGCGTTACAAAGTCCTTGCATTTCATATTTGGTAGCATTTATTGAACAAGCTGAACAGACAGCACTCGGTGTTGCCAATCAACATGGGATTAATTATTTACGTGAAAATCCCGATTCAATGGGTACAAGTTTAGATATGTTACGAAGGGCAGCTGGAACTCTACTTCATTTATCAAAGCATCCAGATAATCGAGCATTATTTATGCAACAAGAACAACGTCTACTTGGTCTAGTTATGAGCCATATTCTAGATCAACAAGTAGCATTAATAATTTCAAGAGTACTATTTCAAGTATCTCGAGGTATTGGTAATATGAATTCAAATGAACTTAAACTACAACAAAGAAGACAAAATAGAAGAAACGTATCAGAAGCACAGCAACAACAAAATAATTCTCATATTATTGAAAATAACTGTGGCGGTAGTAATATGAATATTAGTAGTAATATCAACAACAACAGCAGTAGTAATAATAATAGCGCTCTTCCTTCATCATTATCATCATCATCGACTTCAGCTTCATTGCAATCATTATCATCATCATCATCATTATCGTCATCATCGACTTCATTAATTGGTGGTTTAAATATTGATAAGAGCACTGACAATAATGAAAAGAATACCAGTGCTGTAAACGAGACTAATACCAATGATAGTGATGAAAACAAAGTTGAAAATAGTAGTGATAATGGTAGCAGTAGTAGTAATAACAGTAATAATAATAATTGCAATAACAACAGTAATAACAACAATGACACCAATAACAGCAGCATAAGCGTCGACAATGGTAGCGGTAATGCCGGTGATAACAAAAATAGTGGTAACAATGACAACACTAATAATAACAGTAGCATCAGCAGCAGTAGCAGCAATAATAGTAATTGTGCTAGCAGTAGTAACAATGATGAAGCTACTACTGTAGCACAAGCAAACAACATTTCTTGTAGTAATAATAGCGGTAATAGAGGTAATATAAATAATAGCAGTAGTAGTAATAATAATAACAATAATAATAATAGTAATAGTAGTAGCACCAGTAGTAACAGTAATAATAATAGTAATAGCAGTAATAGCGGTAATAGTAATAAAAATAACAATTTAAGTACAACAACATCAACAAATAGCAGTAATAATAATAATAATGAGAGTAGTAATAGTAATAATAATAATAACAATAATAATAATAAGCAACCAACACAAACAACAGCTGCTGTTGCGTAGTAAAAATTAAAGAAAAAAAGAAAAAGAATTATATAAGCGTAAATTAAAGAACAAATTATTCTTTTTTTTTAATTGAAAGGAGTTGAAGAAAAATAAAAAGCAAAAAGATTACGCAGCAACAACAGCAAGTAAAAAATTATCGAATTACTACAATTTCTTTTCTTTATTTTTAATTTTCATGTTTTTTTTACTTTTTCGTGAATCTGTGATCTTTGTATATCAAAAAAAAAAAAAAAAATGTATGTACATTTATATACATAATACATATATGACGGTAATACAAAAAATAAGAAAATTTTTAATTTATGTGTTAATTGTGTTTACGAATAACTAAAACAATTTTTTTCTATATCTTTTTTGTACATAATATATTTTTTTTCTTTCTGAAGAGCCTATAAAAAAAAGCTACTTAATAATAGACCTTTGGATTGAAATTATAGCAACATACTTAATTCTTACGAATAAATCATGTATCATGTGTATATATTAATACATTATATAAATTCCACTATTTTAAATTCATGAGTACCACATAAACTTTTCGAAAAAAACAAAATAGAATAAATCCTGTATTTTTATTTTGTCAATCTTTACTTTAATAGGTTTTGAAATTTAATTAAAGAAAATACATTTTCTTTAAAAACAAATTCTTTTTACTTTAAAAATTTCTAAAATTTGAAATACAAAATAAAACATAATTTTACTTTTTAACACCAATTCATAGGAATAAAATGAAATCTATTTGAAGTATCGTCAACCAGTGTTTCTAAATATTGTTTTTTATGTTTTTCTTTTTAATTTTTTTATCTTAAGTTATGGTTATTCTTGTGTTTTTCCCTTTTTTTCTTGTAACGCTACTAACGTTATACATATTGTGATTTATTACTGCTGTTGTTATTATTATTATTACTTTCTATCATTGAAATGAAAATAAAATGTTTTCTTTTTCC
Source organism: Anthrax anthrax (assembly GCA_963971155.1). Lineage (NCBI taxonomy): Eukaryota > Metazoa > Arthropoda > Insecta > Diptera > Bombyliidae > Anthrax > Anthrax anthrax. The sequence goes on from OZ020118.1 coordinate 21,715,808, forward strand.
AAATCGTAAAAAATATGAAAAACATTTTATTTGAAATTCTTCTCAAAATGTGTAGTAAAATATATTTAGTACGTAAGCAATAAAATTAAAACTCGACAAAATATAAACAAAGGAAATTGTAAATAAATAAAACAATATTATATAGGAAAAATAAAATAAAATCTTTATAAATACAATTTTGAAAATATGATTATTATTTAAAACAACATCAACAGCAAAAAAGAAAAAATTTTTATATAAAAAATGTATTTAAATGAAAATTAAGAAAAAAAAAAAATAAATAAGTAAAAGTACGAAAAAAATAAAAGATTGTATAGAAAATCTAAACACCTTCAAATGAAAATACAAAAAAAAAAAATGCGTGTGAAAAATTATAGAATAGAAGAAAATAAATATATCAGCTAATAATAGTGAATTAGTCGTTAATCGAAAGTTACATTTTCAGAAGAAAGAAAAAAAAAAAAATAACGTTAAAATTAAAACTAAATACAAATAATTTAAACTAATGATGAAGTGAAAGAAGAAAAAGAAAACAGTTTTTAAAAAAATAAAAATAAATGACGTGTAATTTTACTTAATTAGATTGTAATTTATATACACATAAATATTCAATAAGTAATTAAATTGATTGGTTATATATAGTATATATATATATATGCATACATTAATAAAATAATATATAAAAAAAATAAAAAATAAAAACACATTATATACATATATATATATATATATAAATAAAATAACAAATATATTAATAAATACAAAAAACAATAAAAATAATTATTGAATAATTATAAGTAAAAAAAAAGTAATAAAAAAAAAAAATATTTTTTATTTCTTTTTTGTGGTTCTTTATTTCTAAGAACAAAAGAAAAATATACATACATATTTTTTATTTTTATTTTATTATTTTTTTTAATTTCATGTTTAAAATTTTGCTTTCTTTTAAATAGAATCTGTAAAAATGTAGGTCAAAAGAAAATGTTATTTGTGAATGTTTGCTTGTACGAAGTTTTTCTTTCGACTTTTTTTTCAATATTATGTTTTTTTTTTTTTTTAAATTAGTAATTGATCGTGAATACAGAAAAGTAGATAAAAAGATATACGAATGAAAAATACAATTTTTTTTTGATAGGAAAAAGTTAAAGGCGATAATAAATAAAAATAAAATGAAAAATTAAGAAAGAAAAATTAGAAAAATAAAATTAAATTAAATTTCACTATAAAATTTTGGAAAAAATTAAAATAAATTTTTTTTTGTAAAATAATTTCATTTTTACTTTCTAATTTGAAAAAAGAAAATGTAAAAGTTATTACATATGTGATGCAAAACAAAAGTTTAGATACTTTTAATTTAAATAATATTATCCAATTATGAAAAAAAAAAAAAAATCAGCGAATTTAGATTTATTTTTTATTTCTAAAAGAAATTAAAAGTTCTTGCATCACATGAAAAAATTATGTGTGTATTTAGCAAAATTTAAAAATTATGAAGAAAAACGTAAACGGAAACAGGAAAAAATCACCTTTCTTTTTTATTACTATAAATTAATTGTGCTAAGCTAATAAAAAAATAAGATAAAATTAATGTGTGTATTATTATGTGAGAATATGTGAATATAAAAATTCACGTTTATACATTTTATTATTACAATTACTACGACTATGATTCTAATTATGAAGGATTGTGCATGTATACATGAAAAGAAGAAAAGAGTCATATTATTGCTGGTAGCTGATTTAATATGAATTAATACTAACAGAAAACATTTTTTTTTTTTTTTTGTTCTTGTTTTACTTTTTAATTTTAGTTTATCTTTGTTTCTTACATTTTCTATTTCTCTATTAGAAAAGTAACAAGAAAATGTATATGTACCTACCTATTCACAATATGTAAATTATATGAAAAAATTTATTTAATTCATATATTTTTTTCATTTTGCTTACGTTTCTATTAAATATGTTCATTTTTCTTTTTTCACGTTATTTTATTTTTATTTTGTTTTTAAAATTTTTTTTTTTAAGTAGTGAAGTTGTTTTTTTTTTTAGTATTTAAATTTTAGTAATTTAATATTTTCCTTATTAGGTATATAAAATACAACAAGAAAGAAAAGAAAAAAAAAATACGAATCTAGCAAATAGGCAGTTTAGTAAAAGAAAAAAAAATAATAAATCAATTAAAAAGATATATATTACGTATTCAAAGTGAAAAGTATAAAATTAAGGCTTGGAATATTTTAAAAAATAAAACAAAAAAAAGTAAAAAACTTACTATTGTATACATATATGTAGCTATTACATACTAATTAAATAAATAAATAAGTAAACAAAGAAATTAAAAAAAAAAAAAAATGTAATATTTGATATAGTGTACTACTTTAGATAATATGATTATGTTGTAATGAAATATTGAGAATGAAAAATAAAGTAATAAATTTTATTTAAATAAATTTGCAAAATGTATATGTATAGAATACGAGAGGGGGAAACAAACAAAAAAAAAAGCATAAGAATAAGAGACAACCAAGGATGGATAATTAGAAGAAATTAAAAAAATAAAATATAAATAATAAAAATGATGTGGATGGTGGGCTGGACTAGTAGTAATATTGTGTAAAGTAAAAAAAAAAAAAAAAAAAAATATTTTATTAAAACTGACGAATAATGTAATTTTTATGTGGTGCGCAAGAAAGATATATTGAGAAAAAAATTTCAAAACAAATAAAAGATTAATAAATAACAATATGTAATCATATTATAAAAAGAAAGTTATTATTTTTTTTTTTTTAATTTTTATTTAAATGTTTTTGTTTACTTTTTTCTTTACACTTTAACTTTCCTTTCAATTAATTATCAAATGAAAAAAAAGCAAAAAATTAAAGTAAAGAACGGAAAGGAAATTAAATAAATTTAACAAAGGTTATATCGTGTAAAACAAATAAATGGTGGATATTAAATTAATGCAAATCTATTACTAGTAAAGTAAAATCAAACGAAGAACAAATTAAATAAATACCAAGAAATATGATTCGTAAAAAAAGAAACGTTTGTAGTAATTTCAAGAAAGCAAAACAAAAAAAAAAAAAAAAAAAAAAACAAAAAAAAAGAAATTAAAAATCTAAATTTATAATTGTAGTAATATTAATTAAAATTATTATTACATTTATATATAAATTATGTAAAAAGTGGTAAAAAAAATTTATTATTATTATTCTAATTATATATAATTATTTAGTAATTAATAATAATTGATTATATATATGTACGAGAATAAATAAAAGAAAAAAACTAAAATATTAAGAAAAATTTGATTTAAGAAATTAAGAAATGTATAACAAGTTACAATTTAATTAAGTGTAGAAAACCTGAAATGGCCAATTTATACATTTAAAATTTAATTAGAAATGAAATAAAATTTAAAAAAAGAGATGTGTATTAATTAAAATAAAAATAAACACAATTTTTTTTTTTTTTTTTTAAATGAAAAAACAAAAATAAACGACAAGAACAAAAATAACATAAAAGAAGAAAAAGTAATATTTGTTTTAAGATATTAAATAATGGTCTGACCTTATCCAAAATTATAAAAAATAATTATATAATAAAGAGGAATAAAAGAAAGGTTAATGAAAAATTGAAAATAAAACTACAATGATAATGCCCTGGTGATTATCTAATATATGACAAAACAAAAGGGGGGAAAAAAATAAATCATTGCAAAATAAAACCAGAAAAAAAAAATTAAAAAGTAAATAAATATAATTTAAGGTAAAAAATAAAAGTATATATATATATATAAAAGAAAATAAATTTAAAAAATAAAAAAAAAAATTACATGATTTAGACGTCAAAAAGTGTAAGAAAAATAAAACAAAAAAGTATATATTAAATAACTATAATGATAAAGAAAAGTCGTTGTATTAGAATGTAATAATTAATTAATTAATTAATAAAATAAAAATATTAAATAATAATATAAAGACATCTTGAAACAAAAGATAAAAAATTTAAAAAAAAAGTAATGAGTAAATAGTAATATAAATAAAACTAAAAAAGAAAAAAAAATTAAAAAAAAAAAAAGAATCTACATTGCTTATTGTATAAACAAATGAACAAAACAGAAAAAAATTAATTGTATTCAGATAAACGAAAATATTTGGTAGTTTTAAATATTAATTAATTTTTGTTTTTTAAATCCCTTAAAAGTTCCCAAATTTTTTTTTTTTTTTTAGTTGTGAATTAAAAAAAAAAAAATTAAATTAAATTAAAAATTAAATATTAAATTAAATCGAATAAAATCGAATTCATGATGATAGTAACGAAGTACAGAAATTTTTAATAATTATATATATATACAATAAAATGTATATTTGAAATAAATGAAAAAAAAAAAAATATGTATAAATTACAAATTTTCATTTTAACAAAAAAATAGAAACATAAAAGAATCAATAGAGATGTTTTGTCTTGATATATGCGCTCTTCGTACTGTTTTTCTTTTTACTATACAAAACTGATAAAAACCTATAAAATAGAAATTTCGTATAAAAGCGATTCAAAAAAACAATATGAAAAATTAAGGACTTCCTAGTCATTACAAATAATCAAATAATTTCGATTTCATCAAACATGTTAATATATGTGTTTATTTTACTTGGTTTTATTTTTAAAGGTTATGTATGACGTACTTTTTTTTACATGAATTTCTCTATCGTGTCCACGTACCTTTACGTACAGTTCACGAATTGAAAAGTTTTCTATTATTATATCAGACAGACCTAATTTTAAAAATCTCAATCTTAGTAAATGTAACTTATTTTAAAATCTTTTATTTTGAATGAATTTTTGAATGAATACATGAATTTTTGGAGCCACAAATGTACATTCATACTATATAATAAAAGTTACTAATAAATAATCAAATTTCAATTACATACACACATATGTATATACTGTGCATACCAACACTATGAATGTAGCTAACAATAAAATATTCCTATGCTATATGTATTTTGTGTACTATTACATAAATCAAAGATTTCTGTTTATGATTAGTATACATATTTAATTTTGTTTGTTCGATAATTTTAATTCAGTTAATAAACAAAGTAACGAAATTTCTTCACATTCGATTAAAAAAAATAAATAAATTTTAAAGTATTTTATTAAAAAATGAATCATAAAGGTTTATTTTTAAAATTTTTCAAAAAGTTTTTTTAAATAAAAAAAATGAAAAGTTTATGTGAAATTCGTAAAACATATTGTAATGATGACGAAATTCATTCAATTATTGAATTTTATGAAAGTATACCAGGTAATTTTTAATCTATTTGAATCTCATTGTGACATCAAAAGTAAACATTTTTTTTTTGCAAGTTTATTTTCATAACTTTTTTTTTTTTTTAAATTATTGTTAGATTATAATGAATTATATCATTTGCCAGAAGAAGATTTTAATTCAAAAATTGAAAAATTACGTGGAAAATGCTGTAATTTAAAAGAGAAATGTTTATTGCTTAATGAAAATTATCGCCATCGTCGTAATCAAATGAATCGAAATTATCGACGTCGTCATTCTGATACTGAATCACAAGATATTTCAACGTTATCTTTTATTAAATGTAAATGTAATTCATCATTATGTGATTGTTGTCCAAAATTTCATGATATTTGTCATTTTGATTTTGGGGGGTCACAAAATAATACATTGAAAGCAACAAAAAATAAATCAACATCAAAAATGAATAAAAAACGACCAACGTATGTTTACATTTAAATTTTATTTAAAATTTAAATAGAAAATTATTTTGATCATTTTCTCATTATGTAAGGATTGATATCATGTTAGCTAAATAATACTTGTATGTGTTAAGTACAAACCCAGTAAAATTAACTGAAATAAATTGTGTACATGATATTAATCCTATCTCGACTATAAATCATTCTCAATTTTGCCTTTTTTTTTTCCTTCACTTTATTTAAACACGTATAGTTCACAGCATCAAAGAAAAACATCTGCAAAATCATTTAGCACAATTAAAAAAGATCAATTTGAAAAAGATTTTTTAACAATGCAATCAATAAGACACAACACAAAATTGTATTCAATAAAATCAATAACTGATATAATTGATTCGAATAAAGTTAAAGCCGATGATAGTGTGTTGGAAAATCGTTTAATTAAGGATAAATGCTTAACTCATGAAACGACAAAGTAATTAACTTTTTTATGTAAATATAAACTAAAATTCTTGCAATCCACTCAATTATTTACAATGCGTATGTTTTTTCTTTTTTTTTTTTGTAAGATCGATTGAACCCAATGAGCAATTAGAAAATTTTGAAAATTCACTTCACATTTCAAATAAGATAAAAACAAAAAAATCAAAAGAAAATAAAATTATTAAACAGAATCAACAACATCATGATACTGAAATTGAGAGCAATAAATCAAATGCAACAACAGAAACGATTGATAATAATTCGATATCATCTAGAACAAGCAAAACGGATGATGATGCTGCAAAGTAAACAAAGCTTTTTTTTACACATCAGTACATGAATTGCATCTTATACATATTTATTATTTCATATAATGAGTATCTAAATTAGAATTTGATCTATACTTTATTCATAAATTTTTTGCGGTTTAGAATAACTTTTTTTTCTATTTAACAATCTGATAAAATCTTATGAACAAAGTAAAGATCAGTTAATTTTAAATTGTAAAAAAAATTCATGTATGCCTTTATTTTATTTATTAATTGAAACATAAAATTCGTTACATTTAGCTTTTTCAAGTCAATATAATATATTTCATATCATGAACATATTAATTTTTTTCAAAAAAAAGGAAAAAATAATTTAAGAAAATCAAAGTAAAAAATAAAAATATATATTTTGTGTAGTTGCACAGTGCCACCACCACGATTAAATTTAGCTGCAAATTTACGAATATCATACATAAGAAGTAAATATCGTGATTTAGAAGATGATTATGAAGATGTAAAATGTCAACAACGTTCAAAATCAAGAACATCACAACCAGAATGGGGTGTTAAAACAAATTCGGCATGGAAAATATTAAAAACAAAGTACAATTGAATTTTCAGAAAATCTTTGAATAGATTTTCTCGAAATAATACATTTAAAAGTTTTGTTTAACTTTTATTTTCTAGTAAAAAAGGTATTGATGATATATTAGATCGTTTAGCTAAACGTAAAATTGAAGAAAAATGTTTAAAACGTGAACATGAATTAAATATGGAATTAATGAGGCAACGTGTTAAATCATCACCTTTATTACTAGAGGGTTTAAACAATTGGAAACGGAACAGTTATGAATTTCCTTCAGTAATAAAGAGGCATCAATGTAACAATAAAAGACGTTCATCAAGCAGTGATTTGGATAAGTAACAGTAATATCATTACAAAAATTTTCTAGAAATTAATTTTACAATGAAAAAAAATTGCGTATTTAATTACAAATTACAAACATTTTTATTTATTTATTTATTATTTTTTTTTTTTTAGTTGACAAAAAGTTGAGTAACTATTAACTATCGATTCAATTATTTGTTCATCGAAAATCAGAAAAATAAAAACTAATTCTATATTAATTTTTGCTCCTAAAATATTTTATTTATTTTTAAAAATAGACATTTAAAAAATTTCAACTAGTATTCGAGTATAGCTGATGTTGGCATTTCACTTACACCACATGAATTATCACCTCTATAAATTCTGTAATATCCTTGCTCGCCCCATTTTTTGCCCCATGAATTTTTAATAATCCAATATGGTAAAGTTTTATTAAATAATGGATATTCTACTTTACCAAAACCAACAATTAATACACCATGGTCTAAATTGCCTTTGCGACATAAAATTTTCCATGGATGTGAGACACCACCACGATAAAATTGCATTGCATTAGCATTTATACCTGTAAAAATAAATAAATAAAAATTACAAGGTAAAACATTTAAATTATTAATAATTCAAACGTTTTAAATACTAACCAATTGAAATTGGACCATTAGTAACAAGCCATTTAGCCATGGCATCTTCATTCTTTGGCAAATCAAGAGCACCGCTTACTTTAACATGAATCAACGTTCTATTGAAGTGGCATTTATCTTTTTTAGCTTTATATGGATATTCTGATTCTAATTCGAGACCTCCAATCTTTTCAATAGCTCTGTAATAAATCGATAAATTTTTTTTTTCTTTTTGCTAATTCTAAGAAAAAAATAAATTAATATTACTTGTAAGCTGTATCTGGTAAACCACCACGACATGCTGAATCATCTGTATCGCAATCTAACAATTCCTGTTCTGAATATTCTTCTAATTTACCAGTTTTAACTGCATGCAATCCTTCGATATTGCCTGTAACACTGAATGCCCAACAGGAACCACACACACCTTGATTTTTCACCTGGTGCAAAAAATAATTTTAAATTAAAAATTGATAAACGAAATTAATTAAAAAACTAAAATTACCTCTGTTACAGCTCCCTTTTCTCTCCAATCAAAATTTATTGGTAAATCAATATCTGGTATATCAGCTACTAGATTTCTGATAGAATTACTCTCAAGATTCTTGTCATATAGTAGACCAGTACGCATACGATATTCATCTTCAGTTAAATCAGCAAAATCTGTTATCCCATATTTTCCAGTACCTTGTTCCATACGATTTAATTCATCAATTTTAGCTAAATTTTTACGAAATATGGCATAACGCATTTGATGCTCAAATGAACTACCATATTTTCTATTAAATTTTAATTTGAACTTTTCAAATAAGTGATCAATTTTATGTTCAGGTAACTTTGAAAATTGAAATGTATGACTATCATCTTTAATTTGTCCATTTTCTTCAGAATTTTTATAAAAAATCTGAAAAATCGAAAAATAATGAAATTTTAGCTTAAAAAATTTTCTTTTGTTCAAAATCGTTAGTCATATATTAAATATAACAAAGAGAAATATAAGTTCTTTGTCCTTCCCACTCAGGTAGAAATACAATCTAAGAAAATTCGAAATTTAAAAATTACCTTTCCTTCGAAAAATCCTTTATTATGGCTGTGTGTTAAGCCTGTTAACAGGAATAAACACAGTAATATCGTTGAAATTCCAAATGTATTCATATTTTATCTAAAAAAAAATTTAATACACTTCGTTGCGATTACAATAAAAACAAAGAAAATTTAATTTTTAAAACGTAAATTTTATACCGTAGATGATAATCATTAAAATCACCAAAACATTAAACAAAATAATTGAATAACAAAATAATACTACGACAACAATAGTATCAACATTCACTATTCACTATGTATGATCGTCTATTTTGTGTAATGTTTTTTTCTTTTTTCATATAACGATTTGATGGATGATTATTAAATTGTATAGCTGCAGCTGGTGTTGGTAGAATAATCCACTACATATACATAAAGTAAAAATAATTTGTTTCCTCATTTTTCGTTATATTCAATACGTTTTCGTTATCTATATATAAACATGTTATTGCGGTATTACCAGATAAAATTATTTTCGATTACTACAAGATATCCGCTATTATTCATTTTAAATTGGCTTTTTAATAGCTGCTTTAATCTTATTAAACTGAAAATTTTCATTGAAACCAAAATTTTACTTGTAACTATAAAAATTTAAAATTAATAACTCTTAATTTTTATTGGTATTTTCTACAAAATGTATTTGATAAAATTAAAAGATTAAAATCGATCGTAACATAACAAAGAAAAAATACTGAATTTTCAATGTCGTCTTAATTTCCTAAATTTATTCGTTATATTACATATGCAGTTAATTCAAATAGCTTTGCTTTTTGTTTTTCTTTTCACAATTACTTGATTATACATTAAAGATTATAAAAAATAAATTTATTTTAAAAATATGTATGTATATGGAAAACATTCAATTTTCCGCTTATTTACATCAATTAATAATTTGTTATATAAATTTTATTTTTATAATATAAAATAAGTTTAAATGATTTCAATTTAAGGTTCATATTTCTACATTTTTCATTTTATATTTTATTTTTTAATTCATTATTACGTTTTTTTTATAATTCATTTATAAGTCAGTTATAATAAAACAAAAAAGAAAAAAAGTTTAAAACTAGATCACATCCATTTAAAAATATGCGTTTATAAAATTACAAGAAAATAAAAAGAACATGAAAAATATCTTTAATTCATTTTAGTTACAAGTTCTTTTCTATTTCATTCATCTTAATGTAAAAAAAAAATCAATAGTTAAATATGAAATGAATTTTCTTCAAACAAAAGTCAAAATTTAAAAAATATGTTATTACTATTATCACGTTTTAATTCAACATTTTCAAAACCTGGTGGTGGACGTGTGACTGTTGAAGTTGTTGAAATTGTTGCTGTTACTGCTGGTTTTACGTTCAAATTATGAAATGATGGATTATAAAATATATTTGGACAATTTAAATCTGATAAATATAATGATGGTAATAATGATGATGAATTATTATTGTTATAAATTTGCTGATTCTGTTGTTCCGTGTTCATTAATGTTGCTGATGTTATTTCTCTTATTGTTGGTGTTGATAATTCATATTGAGATATTGGAATTTGTTCTGAATTATAACTAATATTATCTAATACATTAGTATAACCTTTGTTAATATAATTATCATTATTTAAATTTAAGCTTGTAACCGTCATTGGCGGAGTAATAATTTTTACTGTTGTTACATTTGGCATAATTGTTGGTGCTATTTCTAAATTTTCTTCTATTGTTGATAATTTTTTACTGTTTTTATTTTCACAAAATTCATTTTCTTCGTTATATGTTGATTTATTTTTTCTTGGTGTTGGTGATGATTCTGATGATGAATATGATACTAGTTTTTTTGTATAATCAATAATGTTTTCGTCACCAACATCTGGCAAAATATTTTCATCTTGAATTTTTTCGAAATCAATACCTTGTGATAAATAAACGCCAATTTCGATAAAACTTGGATATTCACCTTTTTCTATCATTTCAAACCTAAAAAAAGAAAACAAAAATAAAGATGTATTTAGTTTTGTTTTTTTTTTTTTAAATAATTTTTTTTAAAAAAATGTGAAATACATTACGTTGGATATTTCTCTTGTAGATGCTTTTTCCTCTCTTTCGGCTGGATGAAATAAAATGTACACATACATTGAATAAGTGAATGAAGAAAATATGAATGCATAATAAAATTTTGTAACAATAAATAATTTTGTAAACAATAAAAATTTAAATAAAATTAGGCTTAATAGAAAATTTGCTGCTTCAAAATATTTTCATCTCAAAAAACAAATTAAATACGTGAAAAATTTAAAAATTTATTCAATTAAATAACTAAAATTTATTGAACCGATATTCTTCACTTTTTAACATCATTATTCAATGATTTTTCATTTTATTTTTCTTTGTCGCCAGTTGTTACAGCAGACTGAAATGAATATACATGTAATTAAATAATTAATTACAATTCGAAAAAAAGTATATACGTATAATATAGAAAAATGAAATATGAACTAAATGAAAAATAAATTTTGAAGCAACAACGATAATTTTTAATTTTTATGAATATTTTGTATTACTATAATAATTATAAATTTTATGGATTTTATTTTTAATTTGAATTTTTATGTAATTACCTTTTCATTTAATGAATTTGGATAATCTGGAGAATATTTCGCATGACCTTTTATAATTAATGCTTCATTTATTTGAAATTCTTCCTCACCATTTGTGTCAATTATGATCATGTGAATAACATTCTCCTAAAAATTATTTAAAATTAAATAAAATTTACAATCTTTTATTATCTTTAGATATTATTTCAAACCTTATAATTAATTTCAACAGGTTTAGCATATAACATCAATTCAGATGTCATATCTAAAAAGCATAATGTTGCGTCTCTAGTCCATCTGTGACTAATCGGTTTAATATGTGATAGACTACCACGTAATGCTTGGCTTGGTAATTTACAAAATTCCTTTAATAAATATTTAACGTTTTTTATGTTTACATTCGACACAGTTCCATAATCAACAAAAAATATCTATTGAATGAAAACAAGAGAAAATATTAAAAATTTATAAACGCATAAATTTTTTTTTTCATACCTTCACTTTATCATCTACTGGATTTTCCAGTATTTCTCCACGATGCCATAGTTTTGAGTATGTAGCACAACATATCTGTCCAGGTCGTATATTTGTTACGTGCATACGTAATTGTTTCTCATCTAAATCAGTATACACATTCCTATAAAATAAAATAAAATAAAATGAATATGTGTTAATTGAATAAACAAAATTAGGATCATATTATTAACTAAATTCTTTTTTATCTTACTCTATATTTTGCATTAAAGTATCTAATTCATTTTCATCGTCTTTCAAAAAATGGAACCAAAATTTGTATGGGCTATGAACCTATAATTAAAAAAAAAGTTAAATGAATATATAATTTATTTTTATAATAAAAAGATAATAATTACAAACCTCTGAAATGAAAAGTGGAAAATAATTGGACTTCTCAATTTCAGGTGGAATTTCAAATGGAGGAATTTTATCATTTGAATTAGCTACTTCATTAGGAAAATCTAGTAATTTTATAATGTCATTCTTAAAAGAAAATAAACAAAAAAAAAAAAAAAAAACAAATATTAAAATTTTTCATTTATTTCAAAATGATACGATTTCAATTCTTACTTTAAATATTTCAGGAATAGCATCAGACTCACTATTATTATTTTCATTTTTATTTATGGTTAATTTTGAAGTACATATTTTATGTGATAATTCAATACTATTTCTGTTACTGTTATTTAAAGCACATAATTTCTGATTTAGTGATTCAGTGATATTACGTTTATGAGATGATTTTGATTTCATATTTTCTAGTTGTTCTTTGGTAGTTTTTATATTAATTTTGATTTTGCTTTTGTCACTTGCCAATGTAGTTGTACTTGATGTTGCCGTAGTTGCTGATAACGATATAGATGATGGGGATGATTGTCCGTTCAATGAGTCATTTTCTTGTAATATTGATAAATTTTCAGTTTGATTTTCGAATTTTTCATAATTATTAGCATCATTCGAAATTTGAAATTCTGAAAATTTTCTAAGAAATTCGTTACATTTATTTGCTCCAATATCTGACGTAATTGAACAAGAACTATTTGAACCTTCATTATTTGATGATGTTGTTAAGGCCATCGATGAATTATCGCAATTACTTAAAAATTGATTTATATTATTTTGATTTTCTTTTCTAATACCAGAAGTAACCAAAAACACGTCTTCAGAATTTTCAACAGATGATGGTATAATATTCTCTGTTTGACTGATAAAATATTTTTGATGTTGATTTTTTCTATTCACCACTTCACCTGTAGCTTGAGTTGAAATTTTTTTATTCTCTTTTTGTTGAGTTTCTTTCGTTTCTTTTATAAGTGTATTCATTTGACTTTGTAAACTTTTAATATCTTGTTCTTTTTGCATTGTATTAAAAGTTGTACTGTTTGACTTTGCATTTAATGCTGTCAGTTTATTACTATTTGCATACGCGTTACTATAATTTATGTCGTTATTGAAATATTGATTTTGATTGGGTTGAAAATTTACCATTGGATTATTATAATCGAAATAATAATTCTGTTGATGGCCATACATATTCATCCAATACCGATCTGAATAATATCCTGGATTTCCATAATACTGATTGTATTGTTGTTTATAATATAAATACGATGAATTTTGTAGATGGTATTCTGACGTCTGTTGTGACCTATATTTATTATTTGTTTGTGGATGATATTGCGATGTAAAATATTGTGAAGAAATTGGAGGATTAGGCAGTGGCAAAAATGTTTTGGGTGGTGGTGGTGCTGATGAAGAATTCAATTTCGATTGTTGATTTGGTGTGAATTCTTTGGATTTGTTTATTGAATTATTTAAATTTAATGATGCAGTCTCTTTAAAAGGTTTAATATTTGCTGATTCTTTTTTAAATGTTGAAGTTGAAGGTGGTAAATTTGAACTTTTACTAAAAATAAATATATAAACAAGTAAAATTAAATTTTAAAACATATTAAAAAGTAAAACACGGACCTTTCTACAGTCACCATTGATTTTCTTGACCTTGTTACACTTTTTTGATTGCATATCATCTTATTAATATGTTGCAATTTTTCTGAGCAAACAGCGAATAACGTGGCGTTTTGACCAGATCCACATATCTAAACAAAATAATTTTAAAAAAAGCAGTAAATATTTGGAACCATAAATGAAAATATGCAATTAAAATATTTAATTTTGAATGTTATTGAACAAATATTCATTTGTATGCAACCTGTTGCCGAATATTTGAATGTTAAAAATAGTACAAACATGCTTTGAAATTTGAATAATTCCATATATGTACATATGTAAGTATCACATAGTTATGCATGTATGTATCTATGTATACAATTTATACAAATAAGAAATTGTTCAACATACCGATAGTGTGTCCGGTATTGAATGCAAAAATTTTTCTAGTGATGAAAAGCCTAATTTTGCATATGGAATACGCTGTCCTTCCATTTTGCGATAATCACTATTTAATTTATCAATGGTCATACCATCTGGACTAGATATAATTAATGATTTTATAATTGACTTTATCTCACTTAGTCCTTGATCCATGTTACAAATAATTAATAAACTAGTACACTTTATGAAAAGTAAGGATAAAAATATAATAAAATAAAAAATTGGAAAAAATAGACAGCCGATTTGCCGCCCGGTACTTCTTTTTTTCTCATATAACTATTTTAATTGTAAATTTTTCACAACTTATTTGCATTTATCTTGAACACTTTTTTATTCGAAATCAAAATTCTAATCTCTTATAAACCAAATAAGTACCAAAAGAATATAGATACTAACGTTTTAATCTATATTCTTTTGTCACCATCATGCTGTTAAAATTAAAAATAAATATAAAACAAATGTAAATTGTAATTTGTAAAGCCCTTTTTGCTTGTGTGAGTTGTGTGTGCCGTGTGGTAGCTGATATACAAGCTGATATGTTCAGGTATGTTGGGGTAGTGCGATGCGAGTCTCGCACAAACTGTCAAATCAATTTAATTACAAAAGCTAGGACCAAAATAAGACGTAACACAACACGATGTTAGGTTCGAATACATTGAAACCCATAAGGCAAATAGACGTAAACTTACGTTCGTCAAATTTCGTTCTCTTCAAAATGTTAAATTTACGTACGTATAGTTCGGTGAGAATCGAATTAAATTTCACGTAAGTATACGTCTATTTAAGTTTGAAGCATTAAAAATAAGGTATGCGTACATTTGTACGTTTAAGCCTTTAAAAATTTTTATTTAAAAAATTTTTTGAAATTATGTGAGAAATGGTAAGTAAAACACTAATGAAGTATTTTTTCTGAATTTAATTTTAAATTTTATGGTTTTATTTAAATGTATAAAAAATTATCAAGAAACATTTTTTTTAAATTTATCAACTATGTATTCATTATTGTTTACATTAAGATATTTAGGTTGTCAATGTAATTTGTAACAGCTGTTTACAAATATTTACGTATGTACACGTTTCTATTATAGTTCAAATGTCAAAATTACACGTAAATTTAACGTACATTAAATTATATCGAAAAGTCTTGTTCCGTTGCTAAGCGTTTTCATGTAGGTTCTAGCTATTCACTTCAACTTGAAGAAAGTTGAATTTATTATTGAATTGAATGTCGAGTCTCGTCGAATCGACTCAAAAGTTAATCGAGAACGAGACTCAAATACTTGCAAATATTCAATATACATATTCTTTTTGTGTGTTCAATTAAGCATTGTTGATTGTCAGTCCAGTTTTCAGTTTTCGTTGATTGAAAATAAAGTTTTATATTTATACAAGCGTTGAATTGTATTTTCATTATTGTAACTTGATCTCGAATCGAACCGATCCAACCAATCATCTGCATCTTCATCTTCAACTGTTACAGACAAACAGAATCACGTAATTTCGTTTTAAAAAAAAAGTTCAATAAAAGTTTTATTATTATTATATTATTTTATTACTGCAAACTGCAAAGTGCAATCTGCAATTCGACTGTATTTTACTCAGGGTGTGCTTTATTTATTTTTATTTTTCTCGATATTAAATAAAAACAAAAAAAGAAATTTTTTACAAAGTTACTTCATCATACAAGTTTTCAATATCGATTGTGTTGTGTTGTATTTTGTGTTGTTAATTTCTTATACATACATATATTGTTGGGTGGAGCGCTAATTTATATTTGTTTGTCAGTTTGTTACCCTTTTTTATTTATACCACGCATTCATTCATTACACAAAACTTATACAAAAAGCTTTACTATACTTTGGCTTTGATTGTTTGTAGTTTGTCATTTTATGATTTTGCATTATACAACAATATATTATAAGTTCAGTTGAATTAGAGAAAATTTTGCAATTATATTTTGTTTCTGTTATTGATTGATACTTTGTTGTTTGGTGTAAAAGAATTAAAAATAAGTTTGCAGTATTGCAATTGCATTTTGGATATTTTATAACTGTTCAAACAATACATAACATTTTTATATTCTTTATAACACCGGAAATATCAGGTAGTAAGAAAAATTTAAATCGGAAAAGTGTTAAGTTAAGACATTAATTATTATAGGTAGAATATGTTTTAAAATAAACATTGTAATATTATAATTTAAATACATAATAGTGTACGTGTAATTTTTTTATTGTATCTAGAAAAAAAAATTTTTTTTTCCAAAAAGGAAGTAAGTACCTATTAGTATTTTTTTTTCTTTTTTAATTAAATCTAACATTATATTCAATATAAGTCTGGTAGATAAATTACACGTAGTGTCTCATATTTTGTTGATTCGGGTAACAAATTTATTCTCCCCATTATTTACTGTTCGTTACCATTTGTTATATTGTCGAATGAATTATCGATTTTTTTTTTTTTCATAATCCTCATAATCTAACAAAGTTCAAAGACATTTGAAAATTGTTTTTCTTTTGTTTATTTTTAGAGTGCCAATAAATTTAATTTTACTCTAAATTTTATTTTTAAATGAAAAACAAAATTTTCTTTTTCTTTTTTTGACTGATTTAGATTTTTAGGTTCCAATATGTACATAAAAAAAATTTTTTTTTCTTCAATTTTACATTTGTAAAGATATTAATTTAAATAAAACAATGATGATGATATCTAGTCTAGATGTGAACATTACTAAATTAATAGTATGATGGTAGAATAAACAGTTCAGTTAATTCAACATAGCAAAAAGTTAATAGAATATACTGTGATGTAGCACGTACAAACTTGGAAACATCATTATGTCATATTTGTCTGCCTGTTTATTCAAATGGTTGTTCAGTTTTGTGGTCTAGTTAGCGAAAATTAAATATTCAGGTTAATTATAAGAGGAAAAAAAAAACAAGAATTACACAAAAATAAAACTGTAAAAGAAAAAGAATTATGCACATACAAATGAACAAACAAATTGAACATAAAAATCTGCTAGATCCATATGACTTACTTTTTATCTTGTATGTAGGTACATATGTCTGTATACAGAAATAGAAAAGAAAATTTAGCTAGTAAAAGATAATTTAGTCAGAACAGTGTGTATTTATAATTTTTTTTTAAATTAATGAAAATTTAAATACGCATGTGTATTTAGAAAATTTTTGCATCATTTTGTACTAATAATCTGAAAACCTAAAAATATATTTTTTTTTATAAACAATCTAATAACATTAAATATTAGGTATCTACTAACACAAAACATTCAAAAATAAAATAATCAATTTTTCACTGTATTATGTATATGTAACATATTAGCAATCAGCATTTTAAATTATATTAATTTAAAAACAAAATTTAATTTGATTACTTTATCACACATTGAAGCCGGTTTTATAACTTTATTTTCATGTTACCTATTGACTTTTCAGCGTTATCAAAAATTGTTTTATTTTGATTAATTTTGTACGTGATGTAAATTGAATAGAATAGGGTGGCACAGTCAAATAAAAGATTAAAAGGGAAACCAATTTTAAAATTATAGCTATACATAGGTATGTTATGTATATACAATAATACAGATCTAATAAAATTTGTCTGTTTATATGAGCATACATATGTACATATGTATGGTTGTGCAATTATATAGTTGTTTAACGTACATACATACTCTACATAAATTGATTTGAACTATTTTGAACTAAAGTAAAAAAGTTATGTAACATTTGACCCAGACAATGTCTTACACGAACATCTATACATATTATAAAGAGACTTTTATAAAAACAATGTATGGAATTATTTCAATGAAATTTAATGGATTTATTTGATATAATAAATTTATATCCATTTGTACAGACTATACTACAAGAAGACTAAATTCAATTGTGGTTAGTTAGTAACAAGTTAGGTACCTATATAGTAATTACAAAGGAAAAGTACTCTGAGATTTTTAAAATAATTATTCAATTATGCAATTTGTTAAATAATTTTTGAACATAACATACTATAAATTGATGTGATACATACATGATACATATACAAAAAAATTTCATTTGAAATTTTGTAATTTGTAAATGATTGAATTTCAATTTCTATAAACACCTACTCATTTATTTAGATCCCAAAAGTTAAAATTCTAGTTTTTTAAATATGGAGGAAACATAATTTTTCTAAGATTTTAAATTTACAATATGCTATGCCTTTTTATAAAAAATATCAAGGTCGTTAACAAAAATTTGAGAAAAAAAAATTGTAATATCTTTTTAAATGTTATTATTAAAATTTATAAAAAAAGTCGTTATGTATTATTTTGTTGTATAAGATGAGAGCATTTACAATACTGTAACGTTGATTGAATTATATTTAAATAATATCCTAAGACTAAAATAAAAAAACGAAAACAAAATAAAAAAATTGAAAACGAAAATATAAATTGATTACCTATGTAAACATTGTAAATGAAATACCTAGCACGGATAAAGCACCTAACACTTGTTTATAACAATAATATTATCAATTTACAGATTAAAATAAGTATCTAACTAGTCTATATGTAGGTCTATTATTATTGTCATTAATATTAATTCATGTCAGTGTTATATTATTAGATATCATCATTGTCATGATAAATAATATAGCATATATAAGTAGGTATATATATATATACAAAGGTACGTAGATAAAGCAAATATAGGTAAATGTACTTTTGTGCTTTTATGGAAAATATCTAGACAATACGTGCCCATGTATGTAGGTTTTATTTTTATTTTGAATTTTTATTTCTTATTTGTAAACAAGAAAAAAAACTTTCACTATTGTATATTTACATTTAAATCGAATCTATTTTGGAATTTGAATATTTTATTTATATTTTTATTTATTATTTTTTTTTTGTTTTTTGTAAATTTTTATGTTATTCAAGCATTTTGTGTAAAAAAACGAATATATATTTTTTATCTGTTTTTAATTGATTTATTTAAACTAGATTTGTGATAAACTAAACGATCGGTTAATTAATAAAAGACAAAAAACAAAAAATCATGGCAGAAGGTACAGTAGCACCAACACCTGTAAAAAAAGTTCCAATACATTTACAGGTAATGTACAGAATAATTAATTGAAAAATTTTCAAATTAAATTGATGATGTATTAATATAAATTCTTCTCCGATAATAGAGTGCACAAAATCGTGTTTATATTAAAAAGGGGAAAATTATTAATCATGATCAGGCATTTCAAGCTGATGTTTACATAGAAGATGGAAAAATAAAGTAAGTAATCACATAATCATATTCTATTACTTTGCAAAATCAATAAACTATCAAGATTTAAACATAGAAAAATTTTACGTGATTTTGCATAATTTTTTTCTAACTCTTAAACGTGTCTTATCAATACTCTTCATCAAACTTTTCCATTTAACGTATTATTATCGTATCGTCCATTATTTACAAAAAACATACATATCTATTATATGAATTGTTGTATAAAAAGTTTTTTTTTTCTTTTTCTAAACTCTTATTTATATTGTTTATATATCATTTACAGATATGTTGGACCAGGATCAGATTTCGTTGTACCGGGGGGAGTAAAGATAATCGATGCTACCGGCCGTCTAGTTATACCGGGTGGTATAGACCCACATACACATATGCAATTTCCATTTGGTGGAGCTGTATCTGTTGATGATTTTTATCATGGGACCAAAGCAGCTGTTGTTGGTGGTACAACAACAATAAGTAAGAATAAAAATGAAAATAAGAAGCGTAAAAATTACAAGCATAATACATAAATTCTATTTGCTATTTAATTAAACATGAGTGTCAAATTTCATGTTATGAATGCAATTGAAATTTTTATTTTTATTTTATGATTTTTGTATTGAACATATTTTTTGCTTTTTTTTGTTTGAATTTTTAGTTGATTTTGTTATTCCAAATAAAGGCGAATCATTAATTGAGGCATATGATACTTGGCGCAGTTGGGCTGATCCAAAAGTTTGTTGCGATTATGCACTTCATGTTGGTATTACATGGTGGTCAAAATCTGTACATGATGAAATGAAAATTTTGTGTGAAGAGATGGGCGTAAATTCATTTAAAATGTTTATGGCATATAAAGGACTTTACCAGTTAAATGATTCAGAACTATTAGAAGCATTCGAAAGATGTAGAGAATTAGGAGCCATAGCTCAGGTAAATAATTAACATAATGGTTTAGTAGAAATTAAGCGGCTATTAATAATCATAAAAATTGTCTAGGTACATGCAGAAAATGGTGATATTATTGCGAAAAATGTTCAAAAACTTTTAAAAGCTGGAGTTACCAGTCCTGAAGGTCATGAATTATCTCGACAAGAAGAAGTTGAAGCGGAAGCAGTTCATAGAGCTTGTATATTGGCTCATCAAGTATAACAAATTTTATTTAAAAAAAAAAAGTTTTTATATTATGCTTTTTCTAGGTGGATTGTCCACTATATGTAGTTCACATTATGAGCAAATCAGCAGCTATTGAACTTGCTCGTGCAAGACAACGTTATAATGGAACTGGTATTTTTGGCGAAACTTTAGCTGCTGCTGTTGGAACTGATGGCAGTAATTATAAACATCAATGTTGGCATCACGCAGCTGCTCATGTTCTAAGTCCTCCTCTACGACCAGATCCAACCACGCCAGGGTTTTTAATGAAATTCCTTGCAAAGTAATTCAATTAGGCGTAAAATTTGTAGAGGAACTAAGTTTTCAATTTGTTTTTCTTGTTTTTGTTTAGTGATAATTTGCAGGTAGTTGGCAGTGACAATTGTACATTTAATAAAGAGCACAAGGAGTTGGGACGTCATGATTTTTCAAAAATACCAAATGGTGTTAATGGTGTTGAGGATAGAATGTCTGTTGTTTGGGAAAAAGGAGTACACACTGGAATATTAGATCCATGTCGTTTTGTAGCGATTACAAGTACAAATGCAGCGAAAATTTTCAATTTATATCCACGTAAAGGACGCATTGAAGCTGGTTCTGATGCTGATATCGTTATATGGAATCCAAATTCAACACGAAAAATTTCTGCTAAAACACATCATCATGCATGTGATTTTAACATTTTTGAAGGCATGGTATGTCATGGTGTTCCAGAAGTCGTAATTGTTAAAGGACGAGTTTGTGTTGAAAATGATACTATACGAGTTGGTGAGGGTCATGGTAGTTTTATTGAAACTCCAATTAAACCACCAACCATTTATACTGGTAAAGAGAAAATTTATGATAAAGGTGAAATAAAAGACTTTATAATGGAAAATAATTTCGTAAATAAAAACCAAATGTTAAAAATTGAAATACCAGAAAATGATATTACAGCTGATATTGAACGTACAAGGGAAGAATTATCATCAAATAATTTATTATCTGGTGGTGGTAATAATTCATCATCAGCTGATATTTTAACACCATCAAGTCAAGGTAGTAGTCAACCAGAGGAGCATAGAAATTTACATAAATCACAATTTTCATTTACAGGTAAGAATCATTAAAATGATGGTTATTAAAATTTGAGTTATTATTTTTAATTTTTTCTTATTTTTCTTTAAATGTTGAGTTGAAGCTTGTAATCTTGTTTATATCCACACATTAATTCTTTTTTCATAAATTAAAAATAATATTGTATAATACAGAGTGTGTTTTATTTTTTATTTCATGTTTAAAAATTTCTTTTCCTTATTTTTTCCTTATGCAAATTTAATTTTCTGTAAAATTATTTTTAATGCTTTAATTAATTGATTTTAGTTTGTGTTGTATTAATATTATTTGTTAACATGCTTTGTCTTATTTTTAAGTGCACTTTTACTTTTTTATAATGGTATGCTTTTTAATGCTCATATTACTTACTAACTTAATATACTTTTCATTGCTGATTTTTTTGTATCACTTAATGTGTTATTTCAGAGGAAGAAAAAATTGAAAAACGTTCTTGCATTCGAGTTAGAAATCCACCAGGTGGTAAATCATCAGGTTTTTGGTAAAAGTTTTGATAAATATCAAAATTGAATTCAGTAGAAAAAATAAAATACCAATGAAGAAAAAAAAAATTTTGTGAAAAATTATTTTCTACTTAAATTTAACGCATAAAAATATAGATATTAAGAAGCTCATATAAAATTTTGTTTAACAATACACACACAATCAGTTTGCATTAGATTTATATCATTATCAAAATTTTTCATTATGCATACATTACATGAACAAAATAAAGTAATCGAACAATATTTAGTCTTAATATACGGTATAAAAGTAATTAACTGATTATTAATATATTTATACAAAACAATACAAAAAAATTGCATCATTTTATAGAGTAATAACTAATATTAAAAAAATAAATAAAATTTAGAAGACGTATCCCGTATTTCTTATATATATATATCTATATATAATATATATACAATACGTAACATAAATATTTATAGTAACGCATTTTCTATACATCTTTAGATAATATATAAAAATTAAAAAAGATATTAATTTATATTTACATAACAAAACATTAAGTAATTTATTGTAACATTAATCAGGAATACATATTTTTGTTAAACTTTTTAATTTTTATTATTATTTTATTTATTTAACTTTTATTGTTTGTATTTGTATTTATATATTTGTATATTTATGTGTGTTCGAAAAAGCTGTCTTCTTAATTATCATGTACCTAAGAGAAATTAATACATAAAAATTAATTATCTTTGTTTACGTTTAATTTCGATTAAGAGGCAAATTTTATTTACCATAATTGTATTTTATACGTATTTTATTTTAATTCCAAATTTTATTGGAAAATTTCAACCAAATGAATATTATTTAAATTTAATTTTTGTTTTTTAATTTTTTGCCTTTATTAAACGCTTTAAGATTTGAAATTAACAAAAACAAAGTTAATATACAAAAAATAGTAATGAACCAAAATTAAAGTGCAATTTGTTTTTTATATATAAATTTATTATTACTATTATTATTATTATTAAATATACATGTAATTTATAAAATAAAAAAAAAAGAAGATTTTTAATTATAAACAATAATAATAGTAAATGAATGTTATTTATTTCACAGAAAAAGAGAGAAAAAAAAAACAATACAAAAGATTTAATAAATTAGCTCAATTTCATTATTGAATTTAAAAATCTTTTTGGTGTTTTCCATAATATATTTTAAATGTGTAACCAGAATATGTAATAATTTATTGTATTATTAATAATTATGTATTACTGTAACGTTGTCTTATTGGTATTATTATATGATTTTATATTAACAAAAGGGAATTTAAATAAAAGTGAAAAAAAAAAAAAATAAATAAATAAATAAATAAACAAATAAATGAGAAAACATGAAAATAATTACAGTGTTTATTTTTATTGAGTGATAATTTTTTCTTTAATAAAATATAAATTAAAATAAGAAACTCAATCTAGAACTAAATTAATCAAAAATTTTAATTTGATTTATTATTATTTGTTTGTATTATTTTCTATTTATTTCCATTTTAATATAAAGAAAATCGAAATAATATATATATATATTTTTTTCATTTTAGTTAAATTACATATTTATATCCTGTCCACTAATTTTATGCAATTAAGGCTTTATGGGAGTAGGTATGCTTTTTTTTTTCTTCTCTTATGATTTCTGGTTAGAGTGTTTTACAAACGGCATCACCACAATCCTCAAAGTTTTTACACAGTATGAGATGAATTTTTTGAATATCAACATAGAATGATGTAAAGCGGTACTATTTTATGTTGTTTTCATAAAACCTTAACTGCATTTAGTGGACAGAGTATAGTTTTTTATTTTATTATTATTATTTTTTTAAATTTAATGTTTTCAGCTTTTACACATCATACTTATTTTATATTTATGGCTATGACTATTTGAATTTTACAAAAGTTAATTTTTTTTTTATTTATAAACTTGATTTTTATTTTGTTACATTATCATGAAATTCAATATTAAAAATTGATATTACATGGCAGATTATAAAGTCTTTAACAAAATAATCAAATTAAAAAAGTATATGGCTTATAACATAAATATCTAAGTATATTTTTTAAAAACTAATAAACATTAAAACTTACACAGATTCAATATAATGCTATTTTGTGCTTTCATTAACGCATTAGAAATGGGACTAATAAAAGAATTTAGACAAAGCAAATGCCTGAGAACATATACAATAATTTATACATGTTATTATTATAGATAAAATTTTACACCTTACATTTATAAAAATATAAACAGTACATACATAATTTTATGGACTTTAATAACAAAAAAAGTTATTACATTTCACATTGAAAATAAAAAAATTATTTATATGTGCACAATTTTAATTTTTTTTTTTTTCTACTTAAAAGTAATCCTTTATTTTACACAAATATTGTCTAAAAGAAAGGTTACTAATTAAAATATTAAAATTTAATAACTACAACAGAAAAATAAAAATGTCATGAGTCTTATGAAATTATAAAATCTAAAAAACAAACAAACAAATATTTTTTTAGTAATTAAAAAAAAAATCGGTGTTTATTTTTTATCCTCGATTTGTTGTACACAATACTTAAGCGACAGTTTCTTGAAGTCCTGTTGTAAAGGCTGTAGGCATATTATTACGATCTACACTACCATAATAACGTACTGGTGATACTGATAATGGTTCATTACCATTATCGGTGTCAATTCCATCTCTAGAGGGAAGGCTTTTGTTTTGAAAATATTTCATATAGATTTTTGTTTGTTTTTATAAAACTTTTCAAATAAGAAAAAAAGATATATGTACATACCTTGACCATTGATGGCTATGCATATTGCTATAACTATTACAAACTACAAAATTATGCATACCACATGAACTTGCTTGATCATTTATATAATTTTGACTACCATTCGATAATGTTAAACCATTTTTGTGATGATTACTAAAAAATGAAACGTTAGAGAAAACAAATTCAATTTTATGTAAGAACATTAAATGGTTTCATACAAATTTTGAAAATTATAATATGATTTGTTATGTGTGTCAAGTATATCATCATATATGTACATATGTATATTGATAAAAACTATTTTGAAATGATTCACTTATGTGAGGATGATTACAAAAACTGATGATTCATTTTAAATTCATAAATTTTTCATAAATTAAAATAAAATAAAAAAATAAGGTGAGGGGTGATTATTGTTATCATCAATGCATACAGAAAATTATTTTGAAAATATGTGAAATAACAAAAAAAAATTGTTCATAAAAATGTTTTGCTTTTAAATTTAAAAAGAAATGTACGTACATACATATATATATACGTATTTAAAAAAAAAGTGAAATATATCCTTACCCTTTTATATTGAATAAATCACCATTTGAATTTAATATATCAGTACATTTATTTCTAAATAATGATTCATCTGGTTGTAATTGCTTGTATGGATTGGGTCCTTTATCACAGCACAAATAAAATATTGCTACAATTAAACCAACTAATGTATGCAATACAATTATAAATATACAGGCATTACGAAAACCAATTGAATCATATAATGCACCACTAACTGATGGTCCAATAAATGCGCCTAATGCAAATGTTGATGTCCATAAACCGGATATCAAACCATAGGTTTCAATATTATCAGGTAATCCTTTTTTACTGTAATATTGATTAAAATAAAAAAACAAAAAATAAATAAATAAATTTAAAATAAAAAAAGAAAAAGAAAAACAAATTTACATTGATGTTCGAAGAGCATCTGTAAAACTTGATACTAAAACTGCAGCAATACCAATTCCATGTAAAACTAAACCAAATATAACGTTGCCTAATTTCCTGTTACAATAAAAATTAAAATATACATAAATTAAAAACAGAAAAAAATACAAATCAATCAAATAATAATCGATAAATTTTTTGTTTTCTCCGCTATTTATTTATTAGGAAAAATCATGGATCTTGGAAAAATCTAGAAATTATGAATGTAAAAATTATTTTTTTATTTTGTTTTTATTTTGCGTCATAATAAAAATAATACCAGAAGTTGATGAACGGTTCATCTTCATCATCATCATTTTTGAAATTAATTATAATATAATAAAAAAAAAAAAATTGAA
The DNA here is from genome assembly GCA_963971155.1 of Anthrax anthrax. NCBI lineage: Eukaryota > Metazoa > Arthropoda > Insecta > Diptera > Bombyliidae > Anthrax > Anthrax anthrax. The sequence goes on from OZ020118.1 coordinate 21,742,570, forward strand.
GCAAAATAATGTATATAATTGCAATTGTACAAAGAAAATAACAAAAACATAATTAATAAAACAAAATATTTTTTTAAATATGTGATATTGATAGCTTTTATTAGTGTCTTCGGGTTATCATTTGGTTTAAGGTCATAACGTAATCCAAAGTCGCCATACATTTTATTTAATACTGTTGTTATTGAATTTGTACGTATGGTAAATAAACATAAATTTAGTTGATTATTTTATCTTAATTTTATGTTTATATTTTCAGTTATATTTTTTTTTATTAAATTGGATAAAAAATTATTTTTTTTATTTTTAATTATGTATAAATTTTTGAACTTACGTTTCAAGTGGAATAAATGATGCTGGCCCAATTGTACAAAATCCAGCTGCTATAAATATACAACCTAAAAGTGATGCAAATTTTGGATTCATCATTTTATCAACAAGCCAACCCCATATTGGTGCTGTTAATGCATAAACTCCACCATTTATAACGAATATTACACCTTTAATTTTGATAAGAATTTTACATATACATTTTTTTTTTAAATAATCGCTTTTATAAGACAAATGCAAAATTTTGTTTTTATTATTTACCTAATAGAACTGGACTTAAATTAAAATCTCTTAAATGTGGCTCTAATGTTGCACTTAAGAAACCAATTGATGTACTTGTAGCACATATTCCAAGTGAACATACTAGAACTCCAGGTATTCGAAGGACCGTTTTTAATGACGCTAACAATTATAAATAGAACATTTTATAAACTACATACATTAAAGTTCTTCAAATTTAATTCGTAGAATGTAAAAAACAAAAAATAAAAAAATATACTTACGTCCTTTTTCACGATTATCTGCATCTTTTGGATGTTTTGGTAATACACATAATGTTATTAATGCAGTCGCAAATAATGATGATCCCAATACAACAAATGGTAAAAAATATCCACCTAATGTATATAATGCACCACCAACCATTGGTCCAACAATTAATCCAAGACCAAAAAATGTTTCAAGTGATGCAAATGTTGTTCCAACATTATTTGGGAATTCTTTAGCAATTAATGCAAATGATGCTGTTAAAAATGCTGCATTACCTAATGCTTCGATTATACGAATAAGGAATGCAAGTGTTATAAATGATGTGTGACCCTAAAAAGGAAATAAAATGAATAATGTATGTATATGTATGAGCAAGGTACGAGTACGATGAGAAAATATTTAAATATATATATTTACTGGAATTTTATCTAATAATCCAAATAATATTGCTGATGTTCCTGTTGTAAATATTCCACCATTAAATAATACTTTTGGTCCTACACGGTTTAAATTTTGACCGTATATAGGTGATATAATAAATACTATTAATTCGAATACACCAAAAACTAAACCATATTCAGTTGCTGTACAACCCTTCAATTCTGCCTAAAACGTGCAAAAGTAAAAAATAAAAATAAAAAAATTTTTTTTAAAAATTTAGTCATGTTACAATTGTAACGTAAATTTTGTAAATTTATCTATAAACATATTGCAGACATATAACCTAGGTACGTAATTTTGCTTTTTGTTCTTATACAGATAATTTAAATCACTTATATAATCAAAACTTGGATGAAATTATTCTCATTTCATTATGAATTTTATTATCTTCTAATTTTTTTTTTTTTTTTTCGTTTAAAAGAATTTAGAAAAATAAAATAAATTGTATTGTATTCATTTAAAATATGTATCTTTATTATGCAATGTGTAATGTGTAACCTTTGATTTGAACCAGATAACTATTTATTGACTTTTTTTTACATTGTAACGCATACATATAATATACATATAGGTACATATAAATATATGTCTGTACGGTAGAATGTATTATGTGAATTAATTTTAGCATTTTTTACTAGATTCTTGTATTATTTAATTTCCAAATAAAAACCTAGATCCTAGATCTCTTAAAACAGATCTGAGATCTTATCAATTTGTTAGTACTAATTTGTAATACGTAAGCCCAAACATTCCCTCATACGTTTAGCATGTGATAAAGCATTTTTTGTAAATTTTTCTAACTAATTAGATTAATTATTTCTACTAATTATACTGATAACATGACTGAGACAGGGCACCTAATTAAATGCATTTAATTAAGAAACAATATAATTTAGTCATAAACACGATTTTTCCTTTTTATTTTTATTTGTTTTTTAATAATCAATTGATTAAAGTTCGGTAGAAAATTTTATTAAAGCTAAAGTAGGTGTACATAGAAATAAAATGTATTACATATTACGTAATTCTTTTTTTTTTTTTTTTTTGAGTTTTCCTTTCTACGAAGAATTTTTGTCTGTGTATAATTTTATAAAAAAATTTAATTAAAATTTCATGAAAAATTGATAACAAAAATATTGTAAAAAGAAATACAAAAATTTAATTAATACACAGAAATGTACTTCGTATCTGTATATGTTTAAAAAAAAAAAAAGAATATTTTCTTCCTTTTCACCAATATAACAAAATTAAAAGGTTAAAAGATCATTGACTACATATTTATTAAAATAATTTTTTTTTCTAAAGGAAAATTTTTAAAATTAACCGTCATCCAATAAATTATGTATAAAAAAAATTATCAGAAAAAATTTTTTCTATACTGTTATTTTTCTTAGTTGTTATATTTGAATATTGAAATAATTCTATACTAAAATTACGTCAGAAAATTTTAAATGAATATTTTAAATAACTAAAAAAAAAGTTGAATATGTGTTTATTGGTATTATCTAATATACCTCTGATTGTTATTATTTTTTATTTTTTTTATGTATGTATATGAATCATTGTCATATTTATTGTGTAATTATCTTATAAATTATAAACAAAAATATTATAGGATTTTTTTTTTTTTTTTTTTATTTGATTTCTATTTAACACAAAAATAGAAAACATTTTGAAGTGATAACCTTTGTACAAATCTTTACGTACATATTTTTCAAATTTTGTTTATGAAGACTTTTCATTGTGTTTTTTTTCCCCAATACATTTTATTTAAAAATATTTTGCATCTAATTTTTTTTTTTTTTATATATATTTAAAAATAGAATCTTTTCCTATAACTGAAATTTGAATTTGGACAGTGAAAAATTCAAAACAAAACATTTAAATGATAATAAATTCAATAAATTTTAGTCAAGCTATTATTAAAAAAAAAATTTTAATTATTACATACATCGGTCAATGAGTCTACTAGTACTAAAGAGACGTTACTCTTACCTCTTGTGGAAAGAATGGTGCTTGAAGACTAACACAGACTGCATTACAAAAGTCTGCCAAACCGATTATAAGAAGAGTCATCCATTGTCGTTTTGTAAAATTAAATTTTGGCAATATTGGCATTGTAACAGCTATTAAATTAATAGTATATTATTTATTTATTTATTTTATTTTTAAGAAGAAAAAAAAAACAATTAAATTTACAGTTGAATTTTTTTTATATATTTTCTTTTGATAATGCGTTTGTTTGTCTTTTTAATTTTTTATTTTTGTTTGATTTAAAATTTTTTCCGTTATTATTTTTGTTATTCAAACTGAAACAAATTGAATTTTTATTTAAACACTATGAATCGTAATTTTTGATTATTATTAATTTATTTTATTTTTATTTATTTTTTTCAATTATTCTTTATTTTCACGTGAAAATGTTCTTTTTTGCAGTCTAAAAATTTCAAGTTAATACACAAGGTTTTTTTTTTTTAATTTTTGTTTTATTTTTCGTTATTTAATTTTTTTTAAATTTATTTTTTGATTTTTAAACTGAATGTTTCTAACAATTATATATACTGTCTTAATTTTATTTCTATTTATTTAATTTTTTGTCTTTTCATGCATTATTTATTAAGTCGAGAAATTCGATAAATAATTGAAAATTAAATATTTTTCGAAGAAAAATTTACGGTTATTCATTTTGAACAATAAATGTAAATTAATACCACAAAACAAAAAAAAATTTAAATACTATAAAAATTAGTAAGCGCCTGAAACTGAAATCCTTAATTTTATTTTTCAATTTTTACAGGATTTTATTCGATTTAACTTCAAATTTATTCGTTGATTTTGTTAATTTTTTGATTTAATAATTTTTTAATAAATTTCTTTAAAAAAATGAAAACAAATTAGAAATTAAATAATAATTTTTATTATAAATAAAATTTAGGAACTGGAAATTAAAAAATTCAAACTTCTATAATTCTATACGATTCAAGAATGACTGACTCTGATATGTAAATGAATTCAATTGAAATGGGTCTAAAGATGATCACTTAAATGTGATTATCCGCATAATCAATGTTTTGCTTTTATTTTTTTTTATTTCGGTTTTGATTGTATTTTGTTTGTGTATTTATTTTCGATTTAATATTTTATTTTTCAAAAAAACAAAAAAAAAAAATGATATTGATAAGCGTTACATTTCAGAATACAATGTGAATACATTGAGAGAATTTGTATCATTCAGTAGTGTTTTTACTAGATAATTCTATACTCAGACACTACGACCTACGTGCTACACGACGATCACAAATGTGAATGTATTATTTATTCCAGTAAATACATATGTATGAAAAATTTTAAATATTTTGAAAATTTATAAAATTTTATATTATAATAAGCTGCAATTGCAAAACGAAAATAAAAATTATTTTCATTCCATTTGTTTGGATTTTGTTCGCATTAACATATAGAGAATTCTTGGTAGAAATTCAAAAAAAAAATTTTTTTTCAAAATTTGTATTTCGATTCAAAATGTACAAATTTCAATATATTTTTTTAAATTGTTCTTTTATGGGACTGTATATGATTGTAAAAATCATTTTTTTCTACTAAATTCTAATGGTCAAAGTTCTTCTTTAAATGATCAAATACATATATAATCATCAATCATAGTCTTGTAAATGATATGTATGTATGATAGAAATCTGTATATGTCGCGTATATTCTAAGAATAAGAGATAATTTAATTATTAATTAAAAATGTTGCAAAAATCAACAAAAAAAAAAAAGAAATAATTAATATTTGAATTTTCCATTTATACATTGTATAGAAAAAGAAAAATTTTTTTCTGTATTTTATGGTTATCAAATAATCGGTATATACTGCAAAAAATACAAATATTTCATTTTCATGTTAATTTAAATTATTGATAATATTGCTTAGAAACATGTTATTTATGCAAAGAAATTTTTTTTTAGTGGTTTATTTATAGCTGTGTAGGTTTTGGATCATTGAGAACAGTAATACCAAGAAGAAGAAAGTATTTATAAGAACAAAATTTAGTCCTTTTGTATACATACATACAGAATGTACTAATTATGTACTAATATAATGTACTAATTAAAATAATTAAAATTTTATAATAGGCTGAAGAAATTTTGAATTTATTGCTAATAGAATAAATTGATCAAATACGAGATTGTAATGAGATGTACTGAGATGTAAAATATAAGAAGTGCATTGTGATCTGTGTACACATCTAATAACATACATAAAAGGCGATACACATTTATGTGAATCTTTTTTTTTTCAAAAATTGAACGCAATTCACGTATTTGAACTATGTGTTTTATAAACTAAAATAAAAATTCAATAATTTTAATTATTATAGTATTTATGACCTTAAACTTTTCATCTTAATGCGATTGATAAGAGAATTTTCTTTTTGTTGTAATATTTGTAGTAGTAATGATTTGGGCGCCAATAACAGTCAGCATTTCAAAAACAAAAAAAAAAAAATTTTTTTTTCACAGTACGTAATCGAAAATCTACTGCAATCAATTTTCTTTTTCGTTGCTTTTTATTGTTATATGATCATTTTATGATGCAACATACATATGCAATGCAATTCAGTTCTTCATGAGGCATTGACTTGTCGCCTGGATCCATTCAAAAATCAAATGAAAATCTCACAATTTTTTTTTTTTCCTATATTTCTATAAATTATAAAATTTTAATTTTCCTTGCAATTGCGACTTGACATCAATTCAATTATATATAATAGTTATGATCATTTCAAAGTCTGATTTTATTGTATTCGTTCTAGTTTTTTATTTTTTTTTAAGTATTACTAGAACAGCACTACATATAGTCAGTGCATAAACACGCGTTCTATAATTTGAATTTTTTTATTTAAAAATATAACGTAATTAGAAGTCATTGATAATGATAATTGATAAGAAAGTTTTGTCGCCTTTTTAAAAAAAAAATTTTTTTTTTTTAAATATTTTTCTTGATTTTATATTTTTACAACTTCTAGTAAACTATACTACCAATATACATACATATATATAGACAAGATAGTAAAAATAAAATACAAACATTTTCTAATTCATTTTTCTGAATTAAGATTTTTTTTTATATTTTTGTTTATGATTTATTTTAGACTTGATCAAACGGGAATTACACGCAATATTCAATACTTACCATAAAATTTTATTGATATTGTATATCTCGTGCTGCTATAGAAAAATAGGAAGAAAAAAATCTTTTGAGACATTATAATGATTTTTCATACATACACAGATTACACTACTAATAGGGTGTAATTTTAGTAAAATTTATAAATACAATACAAAAAAAATGTGATGACAATCAATTTTTACATCAAAATGGAACACATAATATAATTGTCTGTGTTTTAAGTTTACAAAAAAAAAAAAAAAAAAAAAAAAAAATTTGTTATCAGTTATAATTAATTAAAAGAGAGAATTCATATTGACCTGAATGAGATGTCTGTATTATTTGCTGTGCATATTACTCGATTGATGATGAATAATCAGAGCTAAAATGTTGAAATCTATAATTAAAAATATTTATTATTTATTTAGGATAATGTATAAAATGCTAAAATTCAATTATTGCAAAATGTATGCATAAATGAAAATTTTTCTTCAAGAATAGTCTATAGTCTAGAATTTTTAAATTTGTTTAAAAAAATAAAAATTTTAAAGTATGTACGTTACTTGCTAAAATTTAATTTTATTCAAGTCCTGGAATTTTATTATATGTATATTGAGTTGTTTTGATTATTTTAAAAATTTCAAAGAAAATACAATGATCATTTATATGAGCGCAAAATATTTACATTCAGTCGTTATTATGCATTTTTATAAAATATTATTATCAGAATAAAACACGTGTTTGTCATTCGTTTTTATTGCAGACGATAAATGACATGAATTGAATTTTTTTAAAATAATTACATGTTATTGGATGTTGAAATAAATACTCCATTCAATAGGTTTTCAAAAGCTTTGTAGATTTTATTTATTTTTTTTTTTTTTTTTTTATCAAAGGTATATAAATTTCGTTTTTTTTTTTTTTAAATTTAATTTTGTTTATATGTAGTACGCGTATACGTACAAATTTCATATTGATGACCCTATGATTAAAAAATGATTTCAGAAAAATATTTTACAGAAACATAATAAAAACAGCTACACTACAAAAGAAAGAGAAAATGAATTTATTTTTTAAAAAAAATTTTATACATGAAAAACGTTTTTGTTTTAATTTTTTTTTTAAAAATTCATTTTTGTTTTTTATTATTTATGAAATTAAAATATTCATTAACATAATTATTACATTCTATAGATACATATAAAATAACGATTATTATTATTATTTAAAATACTGTTTTGAATTTAAAAAAAAAAATTACATCCTTTTTTTTGTACAATTGATATTTCTTTTTTTTTTTGTTTTTGTAAAAATAAATTGTCTTAACTTACAAAAAATATTTAAAAAAAATTTTTTTTTTTTAATTATAAAGATTTAAATTTTTGTCGGTTAAATCATATAAGAAAAAAATATGTATATAAAATTTTAACTTAAAACAACTTATAACTATTTTTAAAAATCTATAGCGAATAACGACATAAATATAATTAAAAAGAAATATTACAGAAATTAAATTACAAAATTGTTGATTTTAAAATATTCTTTGTTTTTGAAACTGAAACATTTTGAAATTTAAAAAAAAAAAAAATTTCATTTTTATGTTTTTTTCTTTACGTTTTAATTTTTTTTTAAATGAAATCAAGTACATTTTTAAGTACAAACGGTTTTAAAATACGTTCATCTGAAGAAAATATTTTTTCAAAAAATTGATTATTTTTATGTGAAAATTATCTGTTTCATATATAGTATATGATTTCATTATGTAGCTTTATTTTTATATTTAAATTATTTTATTCATTTTTCTGAAACATGATTAACAGAATATACAATTTTAAAAAATACGAAATTTGTAATGACTGTGTAAGAATTTATTTCCTTTAATTAATTTTGTTACTATTTTTAGATTCTATTTTTAAATATTCATTTGTTTTTCAATTTATTTCTGATATAAATTTTTATATATATATTAAAATGATTTTTCTAGAATTATTATTGATTTGTAATTTATTTATTTTTTATATTTAATTCAACTGGGGTTTATTTTGACCTTAAATTTATACCATTTTTTTAAACTTATCTAATAAATATTAATTCTTACAAAATAATAAAAAAGAAATTTTTAGTACAAAAAAAATATCAATTGAACGAATTAAAAAAAAAAAAAATTGTACATTTTATCATTTCGAAATGGAATTTATTCTTTCTGGAGGATATACATATGTATGTTCTTTGGTGTCTTTGAATTTCGAAAAAAAAATGTTTTTTTTTCCAAATCAAAGACGCACTATTTATTCTTCGGAGTAGTAAATTAATCTAATAGCCAATCTTTTAATTCGATTTGACTAAATGCTCCATTTAATATTCGTTGAATTAATTTTGCGATACTTTGTGATGCTGCCGGTCTCATCTCTTGTACAATTTCCTTTGCATTCTGATTTAGGAATTGATTTATAGCTTCACCTAAAAATTATTAAAAAATAATTTACTAATGAAAATTATGAAAAAATTAAGGAATAAACATTTTTTTTTTTTACCTAAAATATTGTCAGCACTTAATTGATCCTCAATACGGAATTTTGCATTTTTCATTGTAAAATCAATAATAAATTTTCCAATGTGCATAAAACTTTTATCGCCACGACGTTTTTCTTGACCATAAACTCTTGCAATAGCAGTAATATCACCTTAAATTTGGAGATTACAAAAAATTTAGTTTTTATTTAAAAATTAATCAGAAAACAAAAAAAAAAATCAAAAAACAACACTTACTAAATTCAGCCCAGAAGTTACCATTTGAACGGATTGGTAATAATAAAACATTTCCAGATACTTCATATTTTCCAGTTGCTTCAACTTTTGGTATTTTAAAGCTCATATCGATTCGTAATTTCTGTAAAATGTATATAAAATAACATTTTAAATTTGATTATATTATTAATATACAATTGTTGATATTTTTTTTAACCTTAATATCATTTCGAACTTCTTTAACGGTATAATTGCTAACACCTTTCGTTAAAATGTTTGAGAAACGTGCTTTAACACGTACTGCTCCAGCATTATTTTCCATAACCATTTCATCGATAACCATCGGTTCTAATGCTGGTACACCAAGTTCTGGTAAACCATTTGGTAAATAACTTTTTAAATGATTAAATGAATTACGAATGCAACTATTTAATGCTGGATCAGATTTACTACATGGTAAAACATATGATGCTGAAAATAAAAATTAGAATGAATAATCAAAAAATTTGATTTAAATTATTAAAAATTTTTAAATAAAATTTTCTCGTTTAAAATTTGTGACAAAAATTAATGAAAAATAAATTTTTTTTAATCATTTAGAAAATTGTTTTCAATTATTTATAATTCTAGGAATTAATTAAAACTTGAACAAGTTGAATGTATGTAAATAAAAATATTATATTGTAATATTATACAAATGCACATTATGCTAATTGCATATTGTGCATTGTTATGTGCGTAATAATTTATACAAAACGGAGATATTGTAATGCACGCGTATGCATTTATGACCTTATGATAATTTTATTATTAATTATAAATTTTTATTTTGTGGACAAATTTTATTTATTTTTTATTATGAAAATCTAATTTCAGTATGTACAAACATACATATGTACGTAAATACAGTAGTGAATTGAGATGAATTGAATATGTATTTAAAAACATGATACTAAAAATAACTGACATAAAATGATATGACATGGTGATATTACGATGATGATAATCCAAAATTAACTGGAATTGACTGGATGTATGGACAATAGCTCCTCGTTTAATGTGGATTAATTGAGTCCATAGATAATTAATGTTAAACGAATCATATTGAGACTGTTAATACGTACAAAGATGGAAGTTTGATAATAAAATAAAATATGCCATCAGAATTTTCATTTATTTAAACGAGAAATTTATTTTAACTGAAAACAAGAACATATGAAAATGAATCTTTCTAAGATCTGTAAACTGGTGTTATGCCGAAATTACCTTATGACTGTGAGGATACCGCGTTTCACGAGAAATTATTGTATTATTTTTCATTAAGTGCATCAAAATTACATGTACGTATACGTATCTATTAATTACCATGATTATTAATTTTTACAGTTTTTTCTTTTTTTTTCCTTTTCAAGCAACGTTATTTTTTAAAATTTTATTTATAACGATTGATGTGGCGGCGCCATTTATTGTTTTTTTGTTTTTTAAAAGAATACAACGACGGAAGTAAATATAAATTTGAAATTTTATAAATAATTTGCAAAATCTTTCTAAATTAATTTAAAATTGTAATTATCTGTATTTATACAATCATTTCAAATTCATCTCATAATAAATAAATAAAAAATAAAATGGAATTACTTAGAAAATTATCTTGAAATTAATATATGTACATAATATATGTATGTATGTATGTATGTACATATTTTTTCTTAGCATAACATTCAATTCATTTTTGATAAATCAAGTTTTTTTGCCGAAAATAGAATAGAATGGAAAAATAAGAATGAAAGCCAAAACCACAAAAGAAAACAAATTTTAATTATTATTTATGTTCAAATTTTTTATTCTTCTTTTATTTTGACTATTGCACATACATATGTAGGTACACATTATGACAAATAAAGGTATGATAAAGTTTATATAAGATATTTTGTCTAGAGGTATAATAAAGCCAGTAAACGTTTCAAGGCTAAACACTTTTTTTTTTGTAAATCATTTATTATTTGATATGAAATTTTCATTTTTGAAACAAAAAAGAAAAAATTAATTTAAACACATATTTAAATAATTAATTGCGAAAATCATAAACATAATGTACGTACATATATGATAAGTTAATCTTGAACCGTTATACATATGTACATTATACAGGATGATTCATTTGAGTCAACCTGGCCATCCTCCCATACGATTTTTTTCTTGTCTCATGTAGACTTGAGAAAGGTCTCTCCACCTGCAATAATGCAAGACAAACCTGGCCAAGAATGAATCCATTGATGACCAGGTCGATGATGAATTTCAGAAGACAAAACATGGTTAAGTTAGTTAGTAGGTTGTGCTTCTACTTAAAAAACAAAAAAGGCTTCATCACCTCCTCAAGTATGTGCAGACTTAACTGAATCACCCTATATTTATGTATACTGTATGATAGTTGCGCTTTTCTTGACCGGGTATAAATACAAAGTATAAAAAATTTGCGTTCAATAAAAAAATCAAAAAAAAAAAATAATTAATAAATAAATAAAATAAAACAGTATCCTGTTTTTAATGGTGAAATGTTGATGTTGCTGTTGAACAACTGTTTAAATTCAAAATTAGACATGAAATTCGACCTTTAACGGTAAGTGCAAATAATTAAGAATTTAAAACATAATTTTTGTTTTTTTAAATTGTAATTTAATTATGTTAATTTTAATTAATTTGTATTTTCATTATTTTGTTGTTATTTTATCTCTTTTTTCCATTTTATTACTTTTGATTTTTTTTTTTTTTTTAAATACGAGTATATTGAAAAACTGTTTCAAACATATAGCACGTGTTCATGTTATTTATAATTTTGAATAAAAATTTATTAAATACATTTCATATAATATAATGAAGGTTTTTTTTTTTTATTTCATTTCTAATCAAGATCAAGATGAATAAGATGAATAAAAAAAAAAATCGTTATAAATATTGTAGAGATATATTAAACATTTAAATAACATAAAATTCGATAATAAAATTTAAAAAAAAAAAAAACATATATAGCATAAAAGTTATGATGAATATAATAGATTGAGATTAAACTACATTATGTGCATGCACACGCTTAGGAATGCGTTCAATTGTTTCGTAATGATTTAATGATCATTATTAATGCCAATAGCACATACTAAATTTGTACCAATTTTATTTTTTATGCATTTATGTATGTTACTTTATAATTGTATATGGCATACTAAAATGATTTTGTTGTTGTTGTTTTGAATTCATTTTACATCTCTTTGTTACATTACAGTGTCGTAATATTATCATTATTATTTTTTTGTTTTTCTAAAAAAAAATGGCTCAATGAATTTTTAATTTTTAATTTTTATTAATCACCTTTTTTTTATGTTTTTAATACATTTTCATTTATTTATCTTTATTTATTTATTTATTTTTTATTTTTGTTTAGTGTCACGTTTTTCTCTCTATTTAATTTTTTTTTTCATTTCTTTTAGAAATTGAATGAGAAAAAAAAATAAGAAAATACAAATTGTGCCAGACAAGCAAAAAAAAAAAAAAACAAAAACAAAACAAAATCATGAGAAAACGGAGTAAATATAGTGCAACAAAAAGAGTTAAAAAAAAATAAAATAAAAAATAAAAAGATTTTGATGTAACCGCAAATGCGTGAAAAATATTGCAATATGAGATGTAGGTGTATTTGTATATTTGTTTGATTTAAAATGAGCACGATATTTTCCAAAGTTACATCATCATTATACAATCGATTTCAGTTGTGATTCCATGATGTAAATACAAATAGATATATTTTCGTACAAATTTCAATTTATTTTTGGTCACATTTTTTACCTAATTAAAGAATTAGAAAACTAGGTTGAATGCTTATTTTTCATGGTATTTGATTAATTTAGGCTTTATGCTGGCATAATATTCAATAGCCAAAGTACATAAATTTCTTCATTGGCTTTTACCACCTTTTACCCATAATACCTAGAGAACTTTTTTTTTTTTAAAATAATACATTACAATTTCGAAAGTTATTCCATAATAAAGGTTTAATACATACTTTATTCTATTGTTTGAAATTCATAGAAATTCGTATACAGGCACAATACAGGCACATGGTGTAATAAATAATGTTTATACGATTTTTCAAATCATAGTTGTTTTACACAATATAACATTCAATTTGTATTTTTGTATTTCATTGATTTCAAAAATTTAATTTACAAATTACACAAAATTTTATTTAATCATCATTTTAATTTTCTAATAAAAAAAAAAAAAAAAAAACGGATAAGTGTATCAAATTTTGTATACTTTTACTTTTTAAATTAAATGCTTAATTCACAAAAAAAAAAAACCAAAAACTGAAATAAATGAAATTTTTTAAAATTGATGACAAGCAGCATAAGTGACAAAGTTTACACAAAAATTATGAAATTGAAAAAAGAGTTTCTTGAACTTTTGTATAAATTACAAATTGAAAATAAAATAGAAATTGAAAATGTCCTATTACGTGATATGTGTTATATTTCAAATATCCTTAATAATTTTTGTTCTATATATGTATACGTTAACAGATTTTTTAAATTACGGAAGAATATTGTGAATTAAGTAAATACAATTTTTACAAAAATAAAACCGTTAAAATAATACAACATATAAAATCTAAAAATTTGTTGTACCAGAAATGAATATTAAAAATAAAATCCATACGTTTCATACATGAATTACAATATTGCTATTTTTATTTTAAATTATTAAAAATAAAAATTGTAAATTCTTTCAAGCGAATATTTTTTTTTTTTTATTATTTTGCAATAAAAAAGTATTAATCTCTTTCTTTTGTTTTGAATTTTATTTTTTATTTTTTTGCTAAAAAAAAAAAAAAAATAAAAAAAAAATTGTTTTAGATTTATTCAGCATAATATGCGGAATAAAAACAAAATTGTTAGATATGTGGGTAAATGTAAAAATGTAGAAAATATTTTTATTTAAAACTAAACAATACTTAAAGTAAAAGGAGTTAAGTTTGATATAACGTTTATTTACGTATACATACATATTTTTATTGTTAATTTTTTATTTTGATATTATGAAATTTTATTTTTCAAATTAAATGCAACATATGTAAGTTTGTATTTTATTAAGAAAAATATATGCAATGTACGAATACATAAAATCGTTAATATAAAATATGTGCAAAGTACATATAAGTCCTGTATATACATTTAAATAACAAAAACAATGTAACATTGATATACTCGACTACATATGTATATGATAAAATAAATGTACATATACAATAAACCTAGTTAAACCAGACATGAAATGAAAAAATTTCTTCTTTCTTTTAATGAAAGTAAAAATTATTTTACAAATGAAGTTTTTAAATGATGTTTAGATAAGTAGTTGTGATGCAAAAAAAAAAAAAAACATATCAGAGTGCAATGCTGCAATACTACATTTTTTCTTTATTTAAAAAATGCACTTTTTGTTGTTTTATTTAAATGTATGAATGTAGATAGTTAAAACATGTTTATTTGAAAATGTTGTAACTGCCTTTTTTCGTATTTAATAACATTTATCATCTACTGTATACATACAAGAGTAAAAGTGCAAAATTCAAATTTGAACTACACAGAATAAAGTGTGCTTATTTCAGTATCGAATATGATTAGAAAATGATTTTAATAAAGGTTTTAAATCTTAATTTATTTAATTTCAGTTAACAAGATTGATTTTCATGAAAAATTATGATAGAAAAAAAAACGGTTCCAGCACGTTATTATCAGAGATCATTACAGAGTAATGATATTCATATGGCGTATTAATTATGACAAATATTTATAATTAATGGATAGAAAAAAGATCAATCACAATTTTTATTTAATTTTAAGAACAAATTTCAAATCAAATTTTCGCTAATTTTTAACTTTGAGTTTGAGTAAACTCTTGAGCCTATAAACTTAAGTACCTGTACCAATATCTCATTGGAAGGGACAAAAGGGTCGCTATAACTTTTCACTTTTAATTTTTTTTTTTTTTTTTTTTTAAATTTGAATTGAATTTTAAATTTTCTTCATTTTACTAATATTAATTTTTTTTTTGTCTTATGATTGTTGGACTTAACGTAATTGATTAACAAAAATTTGTCTATATAATGAAGTTAAGCGTACATATTACGAATACGTACAAAAAAGAATTTTAAAAAATCCTAATAAATAATTGTTGATAATTTTTTTTTGTATTTTTTATGATGTAAATAATGATTGAATTTGAATATTAAGATTTTCATATCACATAAATATTTAAGTCAAATGGTCTATTTAATTAGTTATTTATATCACATTTTGTTTTTACATAAGACATACCAATAAAAAATTTTCTGACCTTTCTCAAGACTTTTTTTTTTAAATATTTTATTTAATATTTTGTGTACGAGTGCCACAAGTAATTTAAATGAAAAATTAAATCATAATATACAAAATGAAAATTTAGCTACATGATGACCCAAAAAAAAAAAATAATAATAAAATAAAATAAATAAAATAAAAAGATTGCTTATTTTTCATCGTGTGATTGTATATTTTTTATGTACACATTACACACATGTAATTTGTAGCATTTGTATTTAATTGTTAATTTAATTGAAATTATATGTATTGTAAAAAAAAAAAATAAAAATTGATAAAATTTGTATGTTCCATTGACCACCATAATAAAAAAGAAAAAAGTAAAATTTTTAATTATTCACTCATTACGATTTTGAATTACAAAATATAATTACCTATACAATGCAACTACAAAAATAAATAAAACATCGTTGTTATTACTTTTAATGAATGAACATTTTTTTTCTCTTTTTTTTTCTGATTTTCATTATGGAAATTCATGGCAAAAATGTTTATGTTGTATAGATTCGTACGTGCTTAATTCAATTAAATACTATTCATAATCTAATTGCACAATTTTTAGCCCTCTAAATTGTATATTTTTTTTTTTTTTAAATAATAAAAATTTAATAATAATAATTCAATTGAAATAAGCATTATAAATTACAATACATACATATATACTATATTTATAGTCTGTATCTAATTATACCATTAGATTTCATATAACATAATGTATACCTGTGCAATAATAATTACCACTGGTATATTGAATCTTGTGTGTATAGCATATATACAGGCATAAATTACGTTATCATACGTAATATCACAGGTAATATGACATAATATTTGTGAAAAATATAAACCACATTTTAAACAATTGAAATAAAAATTAAAGAAAAACAAAAAAAACAAAATAAATAAACCAGGGTCAGTTATGCATTTTACATGGTATACGCACATACAATATAATATATATGTACAATGTATACCTGTGTACAAACTTTTCCGTTTAAATTGTAATTTTTTTATTGGTCTTCTTTTATTTTCCAATTTAATTTGAACCTAATAATAATATTTTCATTATGATTTAAATGATTATTTAAACATCTAGTATTGGAAAACATATACAAGTAAATTATACATTTTGAAAAAAAGAAATTTTCAGTTCTAATAAATGTATATATTACATGTAACTTACATGTACCGGACGTAATAAAGAAACTATTGATCTTTACAAATTAAAATGTTTGTGATCATTTAATTTGTATTTTTGTTGTGCATGCGAATATACGAGTATATACTTAAATACAATATATCATATTTTTTTAATTGATATATAGATACGTTACAATATTCATGCACATTGTACATACATACTCGTATATAATTTATAAAAATACAAAAATAAGGAAAAAAAAATTATATGAAAATTCAGGCAGAAAATTGCATGTTTTGAATGTTTTGAATTCAAACGGAAAACTTACTATATTATATGTATAACATTGCATTAATGAATTTCATTTATAAAATGAAATACTCGTATATAACATAATATAAAAACGAAAAAAAAAAATATATATGTATATCTTTAAAATTAAACGATACCAAAATTATGTATATCATTGATTAATCGTCTAATAAAATTTATATACAAAAATTTTATATTTGAATTATTGTTGTAGAAAAAGATTATAAAGACATAATACAAAACAACAGATATTTTCACTTTAAATATTTGTATAACATGATAACAAAATGTTTTTTTTTTTTTTTTTTTATTATTATTAAAAACGTAACGGAAAGAAATATACATATCTCTGTAAATTTCTAGTTTTCTTGTTTTTTGAATTTTTTTTTACGGAAAACAAGAAATTATTATTTAACAGATGACGGCTACATTACATACATGAAAATGATGACTATAATCATTTTGAAATATATTACGTTGTCGATGAATTGTTTTGCATATGCAAATACGTATACATACATACATATACATATGCACATGTGTTTTATACCTTTATTTTTAAATACTCCATGAAAAATATATTATTGGATACACTATGGATACACTTTATATATTCTACATTTTTTGTAATATGAGAGTGTATTTTCACATATACACGTAAAATAGAGATAAAATGCATTCAAGTATATTTATTACCAACTTTTTAAATTTAATATCTTGACTTTTGATTACTCAATCTTAAAAATAACACAAGTAAATATTTAAAATCATATATTGTATGGGATATATTGTTTACCGGCTTCATGACAATATTCGATTGGTTTATAGCAAGTTATTATAGTCCGTTATAAAGGTATGCGCATATTTTAAGTTATTTTATATGTACCAATCTATACGATCAGCACATTACCAATGGATTTTAAATATAAACAAAAGACTTCATTTTCCATTAAAATCCATCATTATCATTATGATTTATGTATTACTGAAAGATTAAGAGCGAATATGATTTTTTTTATTACGTGTGTTTTATACTGTTTGTTTTCTTTTTCATAACGTAATAATAACTCTCACCTTGAAAAAAAGGTGCAAATGATTAATGCAAGTAGGTAAAAGAAAATGAAAATGTATATATAGGTTAAATTTAATTTTTTAAAAGTAACGTATAAACTTTTGTCATTAAAAAAAAAAATTTGTTTTGTTTTTTTTTTTTTTTTTTTTGAATAAAAAATAAATGTATGAAAATATACGAAATGATGATGTACTTACGAATATCATGAGTTGATTGGCATCGGCCATTTGTTGATAATACAGCTAATAAAGCTATCCAAATATATTGTTTAATCATTTTTCTTTATTAAATTGTGTCTGGTTTAATAATTATTCTTTTTTGAGTTTTATAAAGATTTTTCTGTTCTTTTTTTTTTTTTTAATTTAAAAAATTTTTGCAAAAGAGAAAAAAAATGTTCTTTTCACGGAAATGAAGATAATAATTAATCAGTTTATAATTAAGTACTTTAATTATTATTTTGTTTTAGATAATACACTTAATTTTTACAATACACTTGTATATAGCTCACGACCACAGACAATTTTATTACAAAATAATAATATAGTTCTTGTTTTTTATTTTATTTTATTTTTTTTTTGTTTTATTCTGATTAATTAAAATTAAAATTACATAACAGTTTGCGCCATAAAGACAAGAACAAAAACTAAAACGGAAATTGTAATTTCAAAAATAAATTAAATTGAAGAAAATGTTAACAATAGCGTGGAAATTTTTTTTTTTTTAATTTTTAAATTATAACTTTTACGTTTTATTAAAATAACAAAAAAAAAAAAAGAAAATTAAATATTATAGGAATAAATACTAATTATACAGTGCAATATATGTACTTTTTATTAACATACATATATGAGTATGTACGTTACACAGTACATACACAGAGTACAATTTCTAACAATTATGTATTTTTTTTTTAAATTTTCCAGTCATTCATGTATTTATTTTGGTTTTCCTATTTTTTTACTTTTCGGTTTTTTTTTCCTAAAATTTCACATAAATTTTTCTCCTAAATATAAAATTTAAAAATCCAAGCAAAACAGTTTTGGTATTATTTTTTTTTTGTTTCCTTTAAATGACTGCAGCACCTTCTTATTCACAAAAAAAAAGAAAAAAAAGTATTATTTGTATAATACCGTCACAACATTAAAACAAAAAAAAAAGAAACAAATTGTATTATATATCTCATCACCTTTACAACGTGGATATAAAACGTAACAACGTAACATTCAAATCCGAAAGAAATTACATAACGTATCTTTTGAACTACTTAAAAACGAAACCGATATTATATATTATTACAACGTTTTACTCTACATATTATGTAGCATAAAATATGTGTATTTTTTTTTTTTTTTTGTTATTGTGGAATTTTTTTTTTTTAATGTACACAAAAAAAAATTCGGTCAAATCAACAATTAAATTGTTAATAAAAATATCGTAAATAAAAGAAAAAAATAGAACAATATGAATATAAATGTTAAATTTTATAAATTTTCACGGAAAAACTGCAAATTTTCTTCTTTTTTTTTTTTTTTAAATTTTAAAGTAAATGTTAGAAATTTAAATTTTAAAAAAAAGGACAAATAAATATGTTAGAAAAATGTACACGAATTCATTTATTATTTATTAATGAAAATTTATTTTTATTTTAAATTAAAATTTAAAAAAAAAAATAAATAAAAAGGAAAGAAAATTTATACCACGAAAAAATGATAAAATACAAGAAATGTCTTAATGATCAAAATGATCAAACGTAGTTTTGAAAAATATTAACTTTTAATTCCGTTGATAAGATATTAATAAGTTTAAATGATCAAAAATATAAAATAAAAACAGGTAAAACGGTCGCCTTTAATATTTGTTTATATTTATATAAAGTTTCTCCCTCTGAATTTTATAATTGAGCTTTATAAAACGTAAGTACGTATACTTATGTTATTTACGTGTACGTGTAGACAAAAGCTGTTTGTGGGGAAAATAACGTATATGAAGCATTGAGTTTGTATTGTATCTTGTATCCCAATTGTATCCATTAATGGATAGTACAATTGTAGTGTATTAATAAAAACAGATACTATTGTATTGTGTATGATGAATGATTTATGAAGGAAGAATAGATTTGTGATAGTGGGAATATATGGATGCAGTATTATATATTATATGTATGTATATGCCAAGTGATCGATGATGATCATGTATTCATTTTTATCTGCTCTAAATTATTGTTTGAGACAAATTAACGAAGAAAACAAAATCATTGATCGATTTTATGTTTTACTCCTGAATATATTTTTAAAAAGAAACTTTATGATATAAATTATAAAACAAAAGCACTGAAATAGAGCGGATGAAAAAATGCATGATAATTCTGAAATTTTAATTTCCTGTACATTTAAATTTAATTTGTGGATAAATCTTATCTTTACATTACAAAAAAAAATAAAATTTTACCTGTGTGCATAATATGTACATACATATGTATGTGTTAGGCGTAATTATAGAAAAATGTTTAATTGTCCTTCGGTAACATAATTTGCATTTCATAACGATTTTTATAATTTGTTTTCTTTTTTTTTTGTATTCATTTACCCGCATCTTGTAGCGATGCATATCTTAATTTAATACTTTTGTAAATTACACATTACGTCTGTATGTTTAATATATTGTTGTTCATGATATCCATCATTATGTCCAGGAAGATATTGCTCATTACAAATATGAAAAATTATATCTGTTCTCATAATCAAGAAAAATAATAGTTGATAATAATTAATTGATATTAATTATAAAGATTTACTAAAGACGAATTTATTTTATTTTATTTAAAAATTTTCTTAATGTTTCTTTTTATTGTCTATTTATTGTTCATTTTTATAATATGAATTGTAAACAAAATTCTATAATAACGCAGAAATTATTAAAATTTTCAATGTAATGTAAGTGTACAATATACATAGAGCGAGCTAATGGTAAAGTGTGAATTAGTAAACGTATAATTTAAAATTTAAAATTCTCCATGTAATTGTGTCTGATAATTAGAAATAATTATCATTTTTCACAAATTAAACATTCTTTAATATTTTGTTATTCATAATTTTTCAAAACAGATAAAAAAAAAAAAATACAAAAACATTTGAAATTATACATATGTGATTAATTAAAATTGTATATTTAAAAAAGGGTGATGAATATTCAATTAGATATTTTCAAAAAAAAAAAAAAAATGTAAATAAAAAGAAGTTTATAAACAAACATACAATGCACACATTTTCTAACGTTTATTATTTGAATTTGAATAAATTAAAAAATAAATAAAATAAAATAAAACTAAGTCAAGACCTTCAATTTTCAAAATTGTGATGTAGTAAGTGCTGCATAAAGTGCTGATATTTTTAGATCGACTTGATAATTATTATTTATTTAGTTTTGTTTTTTGTTTTTTTTTTTTTTGTCTACCTTTATTTAAAAAAATATTTCTATATTTTATAGTTTTCGTTTACTATACATTGTGTTATTTCATATTTTTATGAATTAAATTAAAATCATGTGTACAATTTTAACTACCTAAATTTTATTAAATTACTGGGTCTCTTATTTTTTTTTCATCATTTTGATAATCATCACATTGTGCGTTTTTAAATAAGTGTTATGTTGAAATCAAGTAATTTTTATTTAATTACATTAAATCATAATTAATTTTACTGTTTGTTATTTCGAAACACATACACATGTATGTACGTTATTTTCGTTTAACATTGAATAACGTATTTTCTTTTTATAATTTTTTTTTTTTTTTTAAATTTACCAATCAATTTCAAATTTATAAAAGAATTAAGATTAAGAGTAGATTAAGTACAAATATTTTTAAATAATAAATTTTGTGAATTGTGTAATAAAATGTTTATAATTAAATGGTAAATATAATAAAAATTTTTTATTTGAATTTTAAAATTGATTTGCCATTAATCATATTTACCTTACCTTGTTATACGTTACATATTACAATAAATATTACATTTGTCCATGATTGTCCTACTAAAAACTAAAAACTAAAAAAAAAAAAAGAAAACAAATCACAGAAGTCAGAAGGATAATAAAAATTTAAATATGCAAAGAAAAAAAAATGGATATTAAAATTTATTGTTTAAAATTACTAAACTGAAGTATAGTATTTTATATTGGTTTTTAAATCAATTTAAATTATTTACACGTTTTACGGAATATTTATTTATCAATTACGATTCAAACAAAAAGGCCTTAATATTTTTGATGTGTTTGTGAAAATTCTCTGAAACAAAGAATTCTTCATCAAATTTTATGATTTTTAAATATATGGAGGTTCATTTTATTTGATAAAATATTTCCATTATTATATGATTTTTTGTATTCATGAATGACACTCCTCATCAATAAATCAACAAATATTAACAAATTATTATAGTAGTAGTAATAGTAGGTATACGCGTATAAACAATATAAGTACAACATTATATTATTTGCAACCAATTTGTAGTCATAATAGTACTTAAATTTTATTTAAGCAGTTCAAGGTATAAAATTGTTTATACAATGTATGAGAATAAAATTATTTAATTTTATTTACCGAATCAATTATTTTATTTATGATGTAGATACATAAGTATGTATTCATTTGTTTTTGAAAATTTGTTGATCAAAAATAAAAGTAATGAAAAATAAAAAATAAAAACATAATGAAATGATGACCACAAATGATAAAGACTCAACATTTATTTCGTCGGTACTTTTATTTAGTTTTTCTCAAAACTTTTTTTTTTTAATTTAACTATAAAATCGAAAAAGTTCACTTTACCTTGATTAATTGAAGAAATATTTTAAAGAAATTTTAATAAAGTGTACTACATGTACAATTAGTAATTGTCATTCAATGAGTACATATGTCGATATTTACTTTTATATGATTTTTTTTTTTCATTTTGTGGTAAATAATTGTGTCTTATCCTTGAAATTGGCATTAATGAAAAGTTATGTAATTCGTGGCTTGTTCTTCCTGTTTCAAAAAAAAGAACAGTTTAAATTTAAATTATGAAATATAAAATTATGAGAAAAATGGTTAAGGAAATATTTTCTTCTTCTCGTATGCAGTTCCGGAGAGAGAACAGTTAACAATTCCGTATCAAAAAAACAAAATATTTTTTCAATTTACATATTAATATAGTGATGAAGGTAATGAACAATTAAGTAAAATTAAAATAAAATACTTTTCATTTTTTTTTTGTTCTTTAAACATGAACACTATATTGTGACAATAACACATTAATTTAATACATATCTTTTTTTTTTTAAACGATTTTTATTTTTTACATTGTTGTTTTTTTATTTGTAATAATTTTATTATTTTTATTTTATAAAGAAACTTTAATGAATTTTTCAACAAAAAAATTTAACAAAAGGAAAAAAGAAGCTTAAAAATTTACAATTTTTATTCACTTATTCTTGTAAACGTAGTAACTTACAGATGTATGTATGTATGTGTAAATTTAATTTTAAACAGTATTGTATAAGTGAAATTTAAATTTAAAAAAAAAAAAAGATATTTAATACAATTTGTTGAATTTAAAAATATCATTTACAGTTTAATAGAATAGATAAAATGTGCAGAACTCCTTTCTTAAATGAAATTAATAACAAAGTCACAAAACTATTAGGTAAGTAGGTATATGGAGGAATTTTTTTTTTTTCATATATTATCATTATTGTATGAATTACTCGTATAATACATTTTTATTTTATTTTTCAATATTTTCAATTATAATTAGATAATTTCTTTAAAAAATTATCTTAAAACTCTTTTTGGAGTTTTATAGTTTTTAATTCTTACGATAATTTCTATGCATTTCTGGTACAATATTATAAACATATTGAAGTAAATCATTGATGACTGGTTCTTTTTTCGATTGTAATGCACGATTCATTTCATCCAATTTAAGTTTTGTTTCAGCTTCAATTTTAGCTGCAACACCCTCACGTGAACCCATATGCTAAAATGAAAATTTTAGGTATCATGTACATTTTTAAAGAAATCATAGATAAGAATTTTAAATTAAAATAATCGAAATATGTTCATACTTTTGCTTCAAATTCTTTAAATTGACGTTCTCTTTCTTGTCTATATTTTTCAATTTCTTCTGTAGCTTCATCTTTTGCTTGTTTCAATCTTCTTGCCTTACCTTAAAATGTGAAAAAAAAGAAAAATAAAATTTTCATGATAAAAATTATTAAAATAGATGTTATATGAAATTAAAAAATTATTATCATATGTTGAAGATCATGTGACTTTTTTTTATATTGTTAATGAAATCCAAAATCAATAAATCAAATATCTTATTAAAAAATGGTACTTACGTTTTCTTGCTTCAGCTACTTTTTCAGCAGCCTTCTTTTCTGCAGCCAATAATTGTTGAATACCTTGAGTTTGGCTAGTCATTTTGATTTATTTAATATCTTTTATAGATTTTGAAAAAATTAAATTAAAATCCCTTTAAAAATTACTATTATCTGGTGAAATCTATATGAATGTTGAACGAATTCCACTTAACTACGAATGAAATTAAGAAAATTTTCAAGATTATGAAGAAATGTCATATGACACGAAAATCGAGAATCGAAATATGGAAAACAATATGAAAATGTGAAACATACTGATAATGGAAAGAGAAACATACTGTTAAAAAATTTGGTTGGACATGGTTTGAAATGATTTGAGTTTATGAAATTTATGATAATTTTTTTTATTAATACTTGAGAGACATCTATTGGTTGGTGTCACGAAATGATATTCGACTACAGCGACAGGAAATTGTAGTTGAATAATTTTTTTAAATAAAAATTTTGAAACAGTTTAATTTGTTTTCCTTTACCATATATGTATTTAAAGATTTGGATGGCTATGCGTTCACTTTGATTTGTATCAAGCACGTAAATTTTTAATTATATATATAATTTTTCCAAATTTAAATTTTTTTTTTTACACAAATATACGTACTATATACGGTACATAAGTCATCAATTTGTAAATGTAATAATCAATTTATTTTAATTTTTATCTCAAAATTTGAAAATTTAAAAAGCTGTTTTTTATCTATTTTTTTTTTTTTGCTTTTTACATACTTACATTTATTTGGACGGAGAAACTAATTTACTATCTATAATAAAATCAATTTGATTATTATTATTATTTTTCTTATGCATATTATTTACTACGAGTAAATTTATTTTTATATTTCACATACTATACATATTTCGAATATTTCAAATAGTTTACTTTGCTGTTGCATCTAATATCAGAGTCATTTGTATGGTGTATCAGTATGTCTAGATACACGTATTAGAAGCAGCAAAACGATAAAGATGTTAACGTTGGATGGTATTTGATAATCAATAAAGAAATCAGAAGACGCTTTCTACGAACACTACAATATATTGCAACTATACATAATTATAATTTTTAATAATTCGTTTATTTGTATCATATTTTCTACGCTATCCAATTTATTCAATTATAGGTATATATTATTGTATACAATCAATAGAAATTTATCTTTTATTTTATTTTGTTTGTAATTTATACATAATTTACAGTAAATTCCCGATTTTTATTATCATATATATGATATCGAAATATCATATTCTATAAATTGCCGATGATTTTATAAATTACAGTTATTGATATGTGATAAAAAAATATATTTGAACATATGTACCTAAACCTACACATTTTTAAGTAAATTGGTTTTTACTAAAATAATTTAATAATGAAAAAATATACATTTGTACGTATTTAATTTTTGAACAATTTTTTGATATACGTTTTGATATAAGTCACATGGATCTTGGATAATCCTCAAGAAAAATTGTGAACAGTTCTTATTGGACAGTTATTTAGCGACTGCAAGAGTCTGAAAGGAATGACATCGAGTTGTAAAGGAATAATGACCCATAAAAAATTGTAATAGCTACGAAATGAGAAGAAGATTGAACAGCTATCAATCAATTTGCAAAAATCTAACTGTGTACTTAATTTTAATGTTCACGCCATACATACATTTTTTTTTGTCTTCATAAAATTCATTTTTATTTATTTAAAGAATTTCTTTTTGTTGATATATAGTTTTAAATAAAAAGAAATGTGCCAGTTTAACATTTTGACTTTTGGTGACCATATGTTAGCAAAATTTGAACAA
This sequence comes from Anthrax anthrax, assembly GCA_963971155.1. Lineage (NCBI taxonomy): Eukaryota > Metazoa > Arthropoda > Insecta > Diptera > Bombyliidae > Anthrax > Anthrax anthrax. Next base: position 21,768,899 of record OZ020118.1, read on the forward strand.
AACAAAAAGAAAAAGATTATATTTTCTTTTCGTTTGTCTGGAATTTGTTTTTCGGTTTTTAAGATATTCGTATCTATTATATGAATGAGACATCCATGAATCATAATTTATTAACATTACCAATTTAAAGTGATATTAAGTGTCTGATTATTGCATTAAATTTTTTAACAAAACTTTTATTTATTTTATTATTTTTTCAAGAAGAATGATGATGAATTGATGTTTTCTTTAGAAAAAAAAAAAAAAAAATACCAACCGTTTGCTGTATGAAATTTAATATTGAATTTTTTTTCTCTTTTTTCTATATGCAATTCTGATGACCCTTAAGATGATTACATGGAATAAAATAAAAAACTGTTGATTATTCGATTTTCTTAGTCAATTAACCACATGATTGTATGATTAATACTGATCAATATCTATGACTACATATGTACAGTACTTTTACATTTCGTTTTAAACTAGTTGTTAAAAGTTAAAAATTTAAGCCTATTATTAGTTTAGTTTTTGTTTTTCTATTTCACTTTTTAACAAAATTATTCCACTTTTTTAAGTAAATTAAATTATGCATATCTTATTATGCATGCATGTATACAGTTTTTAGAAACTCTTTGTAATTAGTACATGAGTAAAAATTGTAAAGCAAACCACTATAATGATAAAAAACAAATTGGCATACATTAGAAAAAAATCAAAATAAAAATTTGCTTAGAAAACGATAAATAATCATTACTTTAAAATATAATTAGATTCAATTTAAAATCCGTTAAAATAAAATTGAATATAAAAATGAAATTGGAGAATACTTTATTTATAATTATAAATCCGCTTAAAAGCCTTATTAACACAGATTTAAAATCTGCATAAATGCGAATTTATATACTTTACAGGCTTATCGATATTTGGATACATACATACATATACAAAGCACATTGCATTAAAATTAAAAAAAAAAAATGTAAAGTAAGATAAAATGAGATAGTTTTTAATGTATACAGTGTGGTACAATAAAATACGTTACTACTTTGTATTTTTTAAATTTTATATTCTTCAACTGACAAAATTTTTAATATTACCATAAATATTCTTGAGGAAAAGGCGTGATTTTATATTTGCTTAAAATATCAACATTTCTTTGATGATTGATTTTGTAATGATAAATTAAATGTGTTGTACAAAAGCAACCCGATATAGCACTTCAAATGTATTCACCGGATTATGGTAATAATTAACTCATATGCAAGTACGACAATATGAGTACCTGTATTTATTTTCACATACCATAAAGAAATTTGTACATAAGTGCTAATTTATATGCGTTAACATATTTTGTAATCATAATTTTTCTTCTCTTTTATAACAAGAAAACATTTTTTTTTTTTTAAATTATTTTTATTTATCAATGCATGTGTGTATGTCTATACACACAAATGCAATGTAACATTTTGGTGTTTAAATATTACAAATTTAATTGCTCTCCATTTGGATCAAAAATACGCTTCAACATTATTTAAACGCATAGCAATTAAATGTTAATAAATTTTGAAAATTTTCAAATCAATACTTTATGTCAGAATAATTATTTTATTGGCGCCAATTCGATTTAAGATAATCAGATCAAAACACTTTTGTATCAATATTCTCTCATATTGTTGTTAATTATTATTGATATACACGAACAAATTTACATATGTATACAGTTATTATTATGTTATTGATATCAATATGAAAAATTAAAATTTATTGGTAAATTCAAAACTGTATTTATTATACTCGTATAATATCTTGACCACGAACGGACCATGGTTATTAATCAAAATTGTATTTAATTGCAAATTTATTTATTTCATATACTCCATACAATGTATGTATGTACATATTTGTTGTATACATTATATGCATAAGTCAATTTGCATTAGTTTATTATGCACCATAGTGAGTTATATGTGTATGAAAACTAAACCATATATAAGCACCATGAGGTATACTAACACTTGTGTGTGTGTGTCTATTGTGTATATATGCAATTAACAGAGTATATGTTAATAAAAAAATTTGCATGAATTTATCGTTGTTTAAACGAAATGAGAAACAAAAAATATTTTACTGGTGAACTAGACATAATATTGTCAATGGCCTCGTCAATTCAATATTATTATTATTATTATTAGTTAATGGCCAAATGACAATCATTTAACACGATTTATATACAAGCCACAAACACAATTAAAAACTTAATTTGATATTTTATTTAGAGCACATCAATATACAAAATGCATACAAAAAATGCAACCAAATGATTAGATTTAATTGTTGTATAGAATTTTGTCACCGTTAATGTTAATTTACAAATGTATTTTTATTCATGCATTTCTAATTTGTAATAATTATTTAAAATTTTAAATATGTTTTAGGTTACATTATGTACAAAACAAAATTGAAAAATAAAATTTTTTGTTCATTGGGCGAATAGAAGCGTAATAAACGGAAATATGCTAAAATCGGAAATTAACATTACACATTTCTTTTACCATAAAACAATAAATTAATTTTATGATTACTATAAAAAAACAAAAAAAAAATGATGATTTTCACAATGCTTTAATTTTAAACATTCAGACAAATTGCATAAAATTATTATGAAACCCAGATGTGGCAGATGTGGATGTGGTTCAAATATTTTTGTTTTTATTGTAATTATTCTCTATGAAAATTTCATTTAAATGACTAAAATATGTACATTGGTGCATATTTTATTAAAATATGAAAATATATTCAATTAAAAATCTACATAGAATTTTCCAATTTCAACAGTTGAAGTTTTTAATATAAAAAAAAAAAAATTTTTTTTTTAATAAAACTTTTCAATATGATGAAAAAATAAATTCCCACATCAGATTTATAATTACTTTCAAGCAACAGAATATGGTCTATTTAAAAAAATAAAAATAAATAAAATATTATACAAAAAAAAAAAAAAAAGAACTTCTTGACAAAAATCCATTCAGTCTTGATGTATTTTTATTTACTTTAATTTTCTTGGATGAATTATTTTCATGTCAATCAAAATTTAAGGACATCAACAATAAATTCGATACGACAAGCAATTTATTGTTGACATCAGTATAATTCCTTTCAATTTATGCATGATGAATTTTTTTTTCTTTCTTTTTGCTTGTTCTAGAATTTATTTTACAATAATAAAAATATAAAAAATAAAAATTTCATTAATACACAGTCATACATGTATGTACATACATATATTTTTTTAATTCCATATGCACATACATATGTATGTACAGATTTAATTGTCTTTTTAAATAAACAAAATTTATTTTTTGTCTGTTTATAAATAAAATATAGAATTAAATATTATAATCTTTCGGAAAATTCACACATATGTAATTATGACAATTTTAATGTAATCATATAGAAGGTGAAGATATGCGCACAATACAATAACATGATTTGAAATAAAACAGGCATTTTATTTTAATTTTAATATGTACAGTTTGTGTGTCGCAAATGTTTTTCTAACTATTGACTTTGAATTTGAATAACTCCTAAATCATTGAATGTAGCACTTTATAAATAAATATGTACCGCGTTCGAAAGGATAAAATGTTTTCTATCACTTATCTGAACACACTAATAGCATAGGATTCATGGTTAGTAAGTTATGAATGAAGTATTGTACAAAAAGAGGCAAAAATTTTGTCAATGTTGTCTGGTCGCCAAATACGCTAGATTTGCACCACAAGATCGACACCATTCAATTAGATTCATCAAGTATAAAGTAAAGGGGGCCTACAAGGAATTTTAACTGAAAATTTTGTGTAATCAACATTTTCGTAAATTTTATTTAATGTTAAATACAGTAAACTTTATACATACATATGTATGTATGTATGTATGTCTGATTAAAAGTCATATCAGTGTTATGTACAAATAAATATTTATAATTGGAAACATTATAATATAGTTACAGTTTTGAAATTATAATAATTTACATACTACACATAAATTATGCATAATATGCAAAAAGAAAAAGAAGAAAATCTGTGTGGCAAATATTTAATGATGAATGGTTATAATGGTTGTATAAATTTTATACCGCAATTCTGAGGTACAAACATGTAATATAAATGATATTAGTTTACATATATCTAAAGTTGCATATTTGTGTTACATTACAGTTATATGTATGTATGTATGTACACTTTGAACTTATTAAAATAATACATACATAAAGTACGTGCATATTATTACATTTTTAAAGCATGCCACATGATATGGTACAAATTATATGAATACATGTGGACCATATTAAATTTCTAATATGGTTACATGTCATGTAAAATTTAATTATTATTTTTATCAAAACAGGAAATTTAATATAAATTACAATTACATACATACTACTTAAATAAATAGAATTTTATAAGTTTTCTTAATAAAACAATGAAAAAAAAATAATGCTTTTATTTCGTAATATAGAAATTTTCAAGAAACGGAAACGTATGTTAAATCTTATCAAAGGTATTGAATTGAAATTAATTTAATTAAAGTGCATAAAATTGAGCTAAATTTTATGTAATTTTGAGCATTGAAGTATTAAAAGAAATTTTGCATATTAACAATGAAATTTATTTAATTTACAAATTATTCAATATTATCAGACACAGATTTAATAATATTTGGTAGTTTACATATTAATATAAGTTCCACCCACATTACATACATATATTCCAATATTACACATAATATCTATATGTAATATGCGACACACAGTATTTTGCTAAGTACAAATTTACCATGTACATCAGCAAAAGTAACAAGACAGGTGTTAAATATGATATTTATCACATTTATACCAAACATAATGTACACATTGTGTGTATGGTTATTTATCATTTTGAATTTAAATCTCTTGTTTAAAGTTTGGTAAATGCACACTGTATGTACATATGTATACTCATATGTATGTACACATGCATACGATGTATTTATAACATATTCACAAGCAAAAGTTATTTGATCATATTCACCTCATGTATACCACATAAACATACATACATATGTACACATGTAAATTTTCTTGATGTGCTAAAAGGAAAATATTTATTTACAGGTATTTTACCTTCAATAACTTCTTTGTCTTCATTTTCAAAATATTGTAATTCATGTATATACATATCTTATATTTTATATTATTATATTAAGATGAATAACATAACATTTATGGGATAATTAACACTACGATGTTATGTATGTATATGGGGTAGATACATATGTGTAGATTGTGTATGTCCATCCTATAAATATCAACAAATAACTTTAAATCTTATTTGTATACGATGAGTGTAAATGTCATGTTCTAAATATCTTCATAAAATATGTTCTACATGGTTCTACATATTTTGCTTTAATGTTTATTGTTTTTGTTGTGTTTTTTTTTCGTTTTTTTTTTTTTTTTGTTAATAAGAGCATAAACCAGATTTCATGTTCATTTACTTCTTTGAATAACATTTTTGCTAAATAGAAGAAGAATTTTATGTAAAATAACTTAATCTGAATTTTTTTTTTTTGTATTTTTAGCATCATCCATGCAATAACATTTTCCATTCACATAGGTTCATACATTCAGTATCGAAAAACGAAAATATTTTTGAATGTAAAAAATGTAATAAAAATTTAATTAAACATAAATTCTGTTTTATCTACTCCATCAAAATAATATAATAATTTTATTTTTCACACATGAAAATCAAATATCAAATTTATATTAAAATTTATCAATCAGATAAAAATAATAATAGTATTATCGAATAAGAAAAAAAAAAATCATTAAACATGATTTTCAAATATTTTAAAGTATACTCTGTTTATTAATTACATCCAGAAAAGGCCTTATGAAAGTACATATACGTAATGCTACTTCTTATTTCATTATTTTTAATAAGACCATTACAAGGGTAATATCACCCATCCCATAGTGTATGCAATCATATATTGTATATAGTGGTTTCACTGAAAGAGAAAAGAGAATTTTGGAACCTCAATCTAAAGAAACGTGTTTTTACGCACGAACAGTACACATGATTACAGAATACAGATTGATATTCCAAATTTGCTCCCAGTGTTATCGCTATGTACAACATACGGTTTTATGCACTATGATGTTACCACAATTTTTATATACTTTGTACTTTAAATATTTTCACTACAGGCCTTATGAAAACTACAAAAAGTAGTACCACTTTACGTCATTGTATATTGATGTTTAAAAAACTCACCTTATACTGTATGAGAACTTTGAGAATTGTGGTAACTCTTCTCGTGAAATGCTCTTATGAGAAATTGTGAGAGAAGCAAAAAGATACATATACTCAAATAAGACCTGTAGTGAAAATATTTAAAGTATAAAGTATAGTTTTTGAATATCAATATACAAATAGAACTACTTTTTGTTTGTACTAACTGCATGCAATTAGTGAACAGAGTATATATAAATTACATTGAACATGATACATACACGTAGAAGGATAAATTGTGTATAGTTATTTGGGGGAAAAAAAAAAAAAATAGATAAATAACAAAAGAAATAAAGATACACACTACGGCAGTAGTCAATTATTTGATTATAATAATATGATTATATAATGAACAAATCCAATTATGATATCATAATGGAAAGATGTAATAAAAATTCTTTTACGAGAACATTGTAATATGAAAATGTTAAATTTAATAGATGCATGTAGATATATATCTTCATATATGTATGTATACACAAAAATATTTTTTTGAACGACGTGTAATAATTTATTTGGTTATTAATGATATTGTATGTACACAAACCATATATACAAATTTATGATAGAAAATAAAAAAGAAGGCATTTAAAGATTGTTGGCTCTTTGATTAGAAAAAATGATATCGAAATTTTATATGACCATCATGTGGGCAATAAGTTCAATATAGTATATCATTTTTGATACTTTAATGATGTGATCATTCACATCAAAAACTATATTTTAAAAATAAATACCATAAGATATGATAATACATGTTTAATAATGAAATTCATTAATTATATATGTATGTTCATATTTCAAGATAATCATGTCTTTATTTAATTGATACATTATTCGAAATAATTTCATTTTAAATATTTTAAAAATAGAAATTTATTTCTTTGATGTATAAAAATAATCAAACAAACATAAATGACGTATAATTCTCAATTAAAATACGATTAAATTTCATAACACGACCAAATGAAATATTTAAAAACAAAACCGGGGAAAAAAAAAGAATAAAATTCTATACAAGAAAATTTTAAATGATTTTTATTTTGGTAATTAAAAATCTTTAAATTTCTTCTTTTTATTTAGCATTTATGTTTTTTTGAAAAGAGTTCTGTTATTTATTTAATTATTCTATTAATCAAATAGCACACGAATTATGTTGATTTTATTTTTAGAATGTAAACAAAGAATATTGCTGTTTTTTTTTTCTGAACATTTTTACTGGTGTTTTCCAATGGATACAACCGTTTTTACTTCATCATCAATCATACTTTTTTTTTTAAAGAAAATGTGATACACTGATGAGTATGTAAAAAATTTTACTCAATTTTGAAAGATGTGTTTATGTCTTTTATGTTGTCTTAAACTAAATGATTACAAATTTAATCTAAAAATAATGTTTTATTGTTTTCATTATTTTATATGTAGGTACATTCGTCGCTGCAATAAAATGCTAAATATCATTTGTATTACGGTATTACAACTATTACCTGTCAACACAAATCTATAATTAAAATCAACTAAAACGTTTGTTTTGTTTATGTTCATTGTATCATTCATTGCTAACACATTATGTATAGCTTAGCTATAATTTAAATAAGAAAAATAAATATAAAGAAATGAATAGCAGTCCCAGTGGGATTTTTAACATAGCGTAACTAATGTTTTTTTTTAGGAAATTATTTAAATACATTTTAATGACTATATACGGAACGTCTTGGATATACAGATTACAACAATTTGATATTAAAAATAAAAAAAATAAAAAAATTCTAAAATTTAAAAAAAAGAACAAAATAAATGTGAGAAATAAAAACCGTTATGAAAAGTAAACAAATATAGGTATTAAATTTTCTTATTACAATGATAAAAAAAAAATGGCTCAAATTTAATTGTGCACCTATTCATGGTTATGTTGGATTTTAGATGATTTTATGTACTTGTTAACTGAACCATGTTATTTAAACATTTTAAATTCAACTATACTCTGTCCACTAATTGTATGCAGTTTAAGCCTTATGGGAGTACGTAAATACATGTGTATGTATATTTTTTTTCTTCTCTCATAATTTCTAATTAAAGTGTTTCACGAGCAATATTAACATAATTTTTAAAGTTTTCATAAAATATATCAGATGAATTTTTCAAATATCAGTGTACAATAATGTACTACTACTTGCTAACACAATAATTTGTACTACTACTGTGGTATTACTTTCTGTAGGGCCTTACTTGATGCGTACAATTAGTGGACAGAGTATAATTACTGTGTTTATCTGCATATATGTATGTACATTTCATTTTGATCTGTAATTACAATTATATAAATTACCTTACAATTTGCTCTAATTTTCTTGAAAATTATAATAATCACAAATATTTTATTTTTCGCTTACATTTAAAAAATAATTCATTGAGAGAATTCATTTTTCTTGTATAGGTATGCATGATAATGTAAAATTTGTAAATCATATTTTTAAACCATAAAATATTTTTAAATTGATCAATATCAAAATATCAATTATTTAAAATTTAAATACAAACATGGACCATAAGATATAAACGTAAAACATAAAAATAAAATGAATAAATATTTAAAAAAAAAAGAAGAAAAGAAGAAAATAATTCTATTTACCGTATACTTACAAGCAGTATACCAGATTATATCGTTTACGTGCTTGTATGATATAAATTCAGATGTAATGAATTTTTCAATCAATTAATTTTCTCAATTTAGATTTATGATATTACATTTATGAAGTCATTACAGATACGTTATTTTTGAATGTTTTGAAAATTTATTTATTGCAGTACATAAAAATAGATGATTACTAGTTCTTGTACTATAATTTTTGTTTTTTTTTTTTTATGGTAGAAGAAAAATTTTACATTTGATTTCTTCATTGTATTTACGTTTACTAAAATATGGTTCATACTACAACTATATATAATTTACTATTTATTAGAAAATAAACAGAAAGTGATTTATCATTTGAAAAATAAATAAAGAACAGTATGTGCTTTATATGTACTGAATTTTTATAACGAATAAATCTAATGTAAAGAGAAAATACATCTTTCGATAATAACAGCACGATATGTACATATATGAAATTATATATGAGATCAATTTTCCGTAAGATGTAACACTTGTATAAGTATTTTATGTTGTGTTGTGGACATTATATGTGAATCTTTTCTATGGTTTTTTTTTTGCAGCAACTTTCTGATATAATTAAAGTGAAGTTGTATAGTATCTTCTAACAGCTTTTTAAATGTGGTAAACTATAATGTCAACTAGCAAGGATAATATGCAATCAAACAACAATATTGTAAATACATAAACAAATCGATTTTCCATTTTCCTTTTTTTTTTCGTATGACAATTTTCATATAAAATCTCATAACTAAATTACGTTTGAATTATTTTATTGTAATTGAAATGAACAAAAATAAAATGTGGTAAATATAATCCAATTTCTAATAAATGAAAAAAAAAAAAAAAAAATTGATGAAATTTTGAAATTAAAAAGCAACATAACAGAACGAAATGAATGCTACATTATTTTATTTATTTATTTTTATCACAATATAAAATAACGATTTTAGAAAATTGTAAAATTCCATTTCAATATAATCGAAAATGCACATTGATAAATTTTTAGTTTTAATATAAATCTTTTGCAAATGAATTCATTTCATGAAAACAAATTTTACTTTTTTTTTGTAATATCTGTTTGAAATTTCTTTTTAGAATATACATACATATATATTTTTTTTTTATAACTAGGGGGCTACCCCCTGTCCAACTAGCGGCGGATCAACCCTCATTTAACAAATATACAATTGATCATTTTATTGTACTACTCGCTGCTCAAAAATACTGTATTGATGCGATATCACTACTTTTCTGATATAATTGTGATATAATTTATTGATACATTGCATCCAATCCTTATACTTTTTTCTTTGACTTTTATAAACGATATGTCACTAAAAACATAGCAACATATGTAGGTAAAAAAATATAATAGAGAGAAAACGTTTCCTAAATGTATGCAAACACGAAGTATAACATAGCACGGGGATCACTAAGCTTTTTATATAAATATAATTGAAGGACGAAGATTATTCTTGAATTTTCTTAATGTATGCAAATATAAAATAAAATATTGGACGATCACCGACAACTTTTTTATATAATAGAGAGAAATAGAATTAAAAAATTTTATTTATTCTAAATGATAAAAAAAAAAATATTTTTTAATTTTTGTACACTTCAATTCATCATTAAAATAAATTTGAAATGCATATGCACGTTTGAAAAAGGTATTAAAAAAAATACATTTTTCTTTTCATATCGAATTTTGTACGTAACATACATACATACATACATACTCATCTTACATTGATCCACATATGTATGTTATATTTCTTATGTAAAACGATAAAGATAAACGCAACGTTTTAATCTTCACTTTCAATTTTTGTGAAATATGTAAATAAAATTAAAAAAAAAAAAAAAAATTCAAATTTACACACTTGAGAAACGTTTGCATGTATACATTCATAAAAATGTACTTTTTTAATGAATTACTTTTGAAGAGAAACTTTTCATTTAAACATTTTTCTTGTATGCATTTATTGTTCTAAGATTTGTAATAAATTATAAATAGAACAATTAATTAAAATACGAATTTTATTACAGTGTGAGAAATTTGAGGTGGAATTTTATTAGATACATGACAACAAAATTAATAACTAACTTTTGTAATTTATTTTTTATTTTATTTTTCTTCTAGTAAACAGTGTAATTATTTGAGGGATATTGAGATTATAACCAAAAGTGTGATGAAATAAATTGATTTTTTAAAAATTCGTTTTTTAAATATTTATCTTTTTGAAGACTTATAAAGTTGAGTATAAGTTTCGTCAAAATAATACCTAAATATTTTTAAATCATTTTGTTTTTCCTTTTTTGATTTTTTTTAGTACAACTGCATATTAATTTTATTCCAGGCTGTTGTATGCATAAATTAAATGTATTTTAGTTCAAGAAAAGGATTTAATGAAAATAATTTGCATATTCTGTCTGAATTCCTTTTTTAATTTTACAGTAAACAAAAAAACAAAAGACGAAAAAAAAAAAAAACAAGAAAACAAATTTAGCATCGAAAGATAATTCATTTAACTGTGCAATCCTTTTATAATTTACATAAAATGAATGCATGTCATTTATATGTAATATAAATTCATGAATAGCACGTGAATGGCATAGACAAACAATAACTTAAAATCGCTTTTAATTATAATAAAAATGTGCACTGTATATATTTATTTTTCGTTTTATGTACAAAAACGAAATTTTAAAGAAATTTCTTTTAAGTATTAAAAAGGAATTGTTTTTTTCTTTTCCCTCTTTGTGTGTGCTTGAAATTTTGAATCCTTTTAAAATTATGTATCTTTGAGAATAATTTGATTTCAATTTAAGCGTATTCTTTTTTAAAGGATATATCAAACTTACATACATATGTACATTCAGATTTACATTTTTATGTGTATGTGTATTTCATGTGTTCTTTTCAAAGTATACTCTAGTTTACATACATACGAGTATGTACATATGTAGGTATATGGGGTATGGGTATGGAATTTAGAAATCTTTTTAAAATGCATTTTTTTCTTTTTGAAATAGAAATAAATTACTTGTTTTCAAAAATCTTTTAGTCGTATTTTATAAATCCAAATATATAAACTAATTAACAAAAGTATACACATATAACGTGAGTAAAAAGTCCGTACTTAAGAGCTTTTGACTATATAATATAAAAGTTTATACTCAAAGGTTTTGTATATATACTGGATATTTGTGAAAATTTAAATTAAAAGTAAAGTAATTTCACACTAATTTATTTAAAAGAAATTTATGATTTGTAAATTGTTATCTCTTATGTTAAAAGGATTTTAAAATATGGAATTCTTTTAAAGGGGGAGAAAAAATTAAACTTAATTAACGGAGTAAAATTTATTTACCTTCTTTTTTTTTTTTGTTACACGTTTACACAAAAAGAATTCAATTATATTATAACAATAATACATACATACACATAGTAATAATTAATATCACAGATACGATATGGAATTAATTTCAGAATAAAATAAAAAATAAAAAAAAAACAAAAAATATTTTTTTTTCGTTTCGGATACACGTTTCGGCTATCATTTTAAAATAAACAAAAAAATTGAGAAATAATATTTGTTATGGTAATGATTGAAAATATTAAATGTTGATTAATTTGTTTATTAGTACTACGATTCAAAATGATTTTCTTTTCATCATAACGTTCACCATTCATATCATCATCAGAATTTCCATGTCCTGACATATCTGAATAATCTTCATCATCATTTGGATAATTAACATTTTTTGGTAAATCATCATCATGATTATTAATCTGTGATCGTTTTCGATTACATAAATCTTGACTACAATAACAATATGTTATTCCATTGGCTGTTTCACAGTCATCAATTGCAAGTGTATCACATGTTCTTTTAATTTCTGCACCTGTTTAAAATAATTAAAATTTGACCATTAATATTCTTTGTAAAATGCAAAGAAAATTTGTCAAAAAAATTTTTTATTACTCAACTAAGAAAAAAAAAATTTTGTTTTTTTTTTTTTGCATAATAATTCGCTGCTAATGAATATTTTAATCATATTATAAACTATATACACGTGAATAAAAATAATTTTAGATAAATTTACCTTTAAACTGTGTTACACATCCAAGATATTCTTCAGGACATTCAATTATGAATTTTTCAAGATTCTCAGCATTTTCCATATTTTCACATGGCTGAGAACTAAATGAATTCCCTTGATCGAAAAGTGTATTTTCTTCTCCACATGAATAACATTTTAGTGTTTTTGAATATTTGATGCCTAGAATTTATGTAACAAAAAAGAAAAACAAAAACAATCATAATATGAAGAAAAACTACACAAGCAAAAAAAAAAAAACAAGAAGAGACGAAAACAACGAGAGAAGGTATTTTATAATGGTTCGGTGTAATCTTAACACAAATGTAATCATAAAGGTTTTGTTTCGTGTCACATTTGCGTGCATTTTGTTTCTGTTATTTCTTGGAAATATAAATATTAAATTTTCATTTGTTGGTTGAATATATAAATAGATTATTATATAAAATATAATAAAAAAATAATTCACAAAATATGAGAATGTTGGAAATTTTTTTTTTTAGTTTTTTATCATTTAAAATATTTTTATTTTTTTTTTTCTACTTTTCCAGATGTAAAAATTTTATTTAAATTAAAAATATTTTCGTTATAATTTTAAAGTTATTTTTTAATTTTATTTTTTTTTGCAACAAAAAAAAACAAATAAGGTAATTTTTTAATGCAAAAAAAAATGTAATTTTAACGTATCCACAATTTCCCGTTTTGTGTAAAAATTATCAAGGATTTAATTTTTATTTTTATTTTCGTATTTTATATAAAATATATTTTTTTAAAAATAGAAATTAGTTACACAAAGGATAATTGAATATTCTCTTTTTTGCAATTTAATCTTATTCTGTGAAATTTTAAATATTTTAACTTTTTTTTGTGTTTCACACTAAAAGAATTTGTTTTTTTTTTTTTTTCAACTCACCAAATAAACATAAAATAAATAATTTGTAGAACATTATCAAGTACAATTTATGCAACATTTGTAATCCTTAGAAGTGAATAAATCCGTTGCAATATTTTATGATTTTTGTTTTTAAATTACGTTATTCATTTTATTTTCCATACTTAAAAATTTTTCAATTTATTTTCATTTAATGTACACAAATTTGTGAACTTTTTATAAATTAATTATTATTATTATTATTTCATTTATTTACTTAATTTTTATTTTTTTGTTTTATTTTTTTAATGATTTACATATTTTGTAAATCAATTTTGAATTGATCACATTGTTCTAAAGGTTATCAATAACATATTGCCTAGTGCACATATGAAACAGTCCTTGAAACTATTTTTTTTTTTTCAATTAAAAAAAAATTTATTTATTTATTTTTTTATAATTTTTATTTTATTATTATTAGTACTTTTTTTTTTTTAAATTCAAATCTATGATTGATTTTGATTAGTTTCACACATCATTTTAATTACAACACAAAAGTATTTACTTTCGAACTTTAAATACGTTTACCATTCGGCACGCGACCAAAAACTATACGATAGAAATAATTCGTTGGTCATTTATTTTAATACAAAAATCATCATAATGATTATAATCCGTTAAAAAATGTATCCTAATTTTTCCGTTAAATTAAAATCCTCCAGAAGTTAACAACACCATGGACTACCATCGACTATGTTGATATTCTGTAAGCAGTAAAATTCATATTTTTCTGGTCTTAAAAAATGTTTAAATTTAAAATTTATTTTCAAAATGATCAACAACTTTTAGTTCCACTTTCGAGTTAACAGCAGTTTGTATAACTTGTTAAAATTCACTGCTCCTACCATACGACTATATAGTATTTTTGGATAGCTGAATATTTATGTATGTATAACAGAGTTTACTCTTTATTTTCCATAGCATAGATAACAGATTCAGTTAAATTTTTTATGAAAATTAAATGTTAAAGTATAAATATGTAAAAAGAGAAAATTTACTTCACTGATGGATTTACTTTTGCTTATTTGTGGAATGTATTTGATAAAACAAATAGCACGTGTTCTAGGTTCGAGGACATTCACTCCATAATAATTTAAAACCATTTGAAAACAAAAAAAAAAAAAAAAAACTAAGAAAAATATGATAAGAAGACTAAATTGCATTCTGTGACTCTGTTCAATGTTGTGGTTGTTTTGTTAGTTAATAATTTAATGCACTTTCAAAAAAAGTGAAATATATGCTGCAATTTAATAATGGTGTTGTATGAATGAATACATTTCAAATGTTTAAATTTTTACTGGAATTATCCTTTTAGTTTTTCTTTACTCAAGAAACCAGAAGATATCCAGACAAGGTAGAATACTTTATTTTTTTTTTTTTCTTTTTTCTTTTTTAAGACTACTTGAAACTTCCTTCGTTTTGCTTTTATTTCTTAATTTACAAAAAAAAAAAAAAAAAATAAATAAATAAATAAATAAATGGTGCAAGGAAGTAATAAAATTTTTCAAGAATATTTATGAGTGGATCTATAAAGACGGAACTTCATTTTATGAGTCTTGATAAGTACGTTAGTCATTTCTTTATTGTATATGCTTATATAAAATGAACATAATTTTTCTATTTAATTGTTTGCAACTTTTATTTTTTCTTTTATAATTACTCATAATTGTTCATGAAAAATGGCTTAATAAAATGATTAAAGGATATCTCATCTGAATACGTTATTAATGATAACAATGATGATAAAATGAACTGAATAACTGACTGATGTATAAGCATTATATCATGAGTAATTTGTAATTTATTGTAATAATTCAGTATTTTATTTGTTATAAAATTTAATTACAATAAAAAAAATATGTTTTAAAATTGTAACAATTATAAGAATAAAAAAAATTTTATTATAACAATTTTACTATTTAAATTATTATATTCATTAAAAATATTAGTAAAAACTTGTAGACAGATGTTATGTATATTTCATACATCAATTTTAAAAATTAATACGTTTTTAAAATTGTATTTAAAATGAAATTAACAATAAATAAATAATACATGTAGATGCAGAAGACTTCAGTTATGTTGAATTTAATATGAATAAAATTAAATCAATATCAAACTAAATAGGTATACCAGTGGTATATTTTATTAAAATTTATACAGGTACATATATACCTATACATACATGTACGTTCAATTTCGTGAAATTATTTTAAATCAAATATCAAAAATTAAATGAAAATTATATTTTTTTAGCTGTATATCAACAAATTATACCTGTTCTCACGCAAACTTTCAGGGTACTTTTTATCACATATGTACATATATAGGTATGATATGCATGTTCCATATGTGTTTCGCATATTTATTAAAAATTGCTCAACTGAATTCTAGATTATGATATGTACATATAATAAATCAATTTGTTTTTTCAATTTATTTTTCTATTAAATTAAATGTATCTTTTGCTAGGAAATTTCTGAAATGATTAAAAAGAAGAAGTTGAAAGAAAAACAACATTATAGAATAATACGATATTGATTGTGACAATCATTTTCAATATTTTTTTGAATAGATTTTTCCACCTTTTTCGTGTATTAATCTATAATTTATATTTTAAATGATAAAAAAAAAAAAAAAAAAAATTCAATAAGATAAAATATTTGTTTTTAAAAGTATGTATATACGTACATGTGTTCTGTTTTTTTAAACGACAAGTATCGCCTATCTTGACATCACTTTTGTTACATGTCTGTGAAATTTTTGATCTATTGAAAACCTGTTATATCTTAAGGCATCTCTATCAAGCAGAAAATATACGTACAAGTCTTTAAAAAGTAAATGAAATGTATATCGTATTTATATTGGTAATTTGCTTAACCATACATGATCAATTATCAATTAATCATAGCAATTTAAATAGATAAATGTCCAAGAGTGATATCGGTTACATTGAAATGAAATCGTGGTTGCCAGTGGCTTTTTTATATACATACATATGTACACATTTTATTTCAATATTTACCCGCGTATCATGTTTACATCGATCAACTAATTTTATTTATAAAGGACTTTCTAAATATAATTTTAAATCTATCTAGTATTTTGTAATTACATCATATGTAAACTATTTCAAATTTATCAATTTACATTAGATAAAATTTGACTATGTATACACGTAATCCAAATATGATTTCAATTTGAGATCGTAATTTTAAAATTCTGTGCATAGTCATACTTCGAATTTTTTAAGCATGCGTGTGGTAAATTTTCAATTATGGCCGAATTATTACATCAAATGTAAAATCCAAACTCTAAATTTTGATCGTTTATACGATAATCTCTATTTTTAGGATGATCCCAATTTAATTCGAATTATTTTTCATCATGTATACGTTTACAATGTGTAGGTAATTAAAGATCTTAATAGATTAATAAAGATATTTTTTAAATTTTTTATATTTCGGTCAACATTATGCGGTTATTAATTTTTTTTTTCTTCATTAAATGATAAAATTTTATCTAACATTTACCAACATATTTTATCGATATTAAGAATAAAAAAATTGTTGAAATAAAAGCTATCGCACATGAACATAAATAAGTGCATATTTGTATGTACATATTTTAAATAATTGCATGCTGCATGCATTCAATTTCATTCATAGCTTGTTATACAATGTACATACATATACATAAAGTCATATCTAACTCATGATTCGAATAAATTAAAACTGTTAAAATTGTAAATAATAAAATAAGAATGAATTTTGTAAATCATACTTATGACATGCTAGTAGTATTCATGATTATATGTATGTATCATGAAAGCTAACATATATCGTGACGTGATTTAAATTTCAAACATGAATTTCAAATTTCAAAGTAAATTGATGATGATAGTGCTGATGGATATTATAAACAATTATCGATAATTTGTAAATTATTATTTATTTACTTCGTAAATTATTATTTTGTAAAACTTCAAAGTTATTACGGAAAACTTGTTAGATATTTGATTTACAAATAGACAATCAGTAATTTTTGTGTAAATCATTTAAAATTACATTTCTAAAATATTTATTTAGTTATTAAAAAAAAATAAAAAATAAGAAATAATTTTAAATGCAATTTGAAAATAATATGTATGTATGTATGTACATTAGAAAAATAAATTAGAAGTTAAAAAATAAAAAAATTCTATTTTCTATTTTGAATAATTTAATTTAACGTTTTTAAAATTCGTTATAAAACTAAATAAATTTAAATATTGAATTTAAATATTTTTAGAATAAAGAAAAATTGTAATTTTTTATTTTTTTTTTTTTTTTAATTATTTCAAATGTATATTTAAAATTTAAAATTAGTAATTACATGTATGTACGTACAATATGAATACAATATATATGAGGTAATATACATGTAATCACTCTATTCGTATGTTTTATTTATATTAAATTTATATTTATGTGTGTATTATCATAATAATAACAATAATATTATTTAATGTATTTTGTTTATGATTCTCTTAAAATCTTAATGTTTAAATTTTAGTCTTATCTTTTAAGTAAAATTTTACTAACATGCATATAGTTTGCATAAATATTATACATTTCCATTTTGCATATATGAATATGAAGAGAAAATCAAATATTTAAGTAGATTACGTACTACCAAAGAAGGTACTACACACGTATTACACATTATACAGATACAAAAGGTTGTTTTAGAACATATACTTAGAAATGTACTTAAAATAAATGTTCATATAATTTGTTTATTTGTACATTTTTGTATCCATCATATATGTATATGTACAAAAATCCGTATGTATTAACTCATGTACTCGTATATACATATGTGTGTAGATATGTGAGAAAAAAGCTTTTACCACCTCTTATATATGAAAAAAACAAAATTAAATGAAATAGAAAAATTGAAAATTCTATTGGGATTTAATGAGATCTGGTAAGAAAAATAATGGTTAAAATGTTTACGTAATATTCGCTAAAATTATATAAGATGTATTACGTTAATTAATTAATTAATGGATTATCATTGTATTAGATGTAAGAATCAAATATATAAAATACTTTTAACTTATTTCGTTGCAAAAACACATTTTTGTAATTTGTTAAATAATAATTTTTTTTTTTTTGCAAAAATATTTAACGCTAAATTGTTAATTAAACCGTCAAAACATGGATTTTTATTTAATAAATTATTAGCCAAGCCTAAAGGTTAAAGTCTAAGTTTACATATGTATATTTATTTGGATTATTATTTTAATAAGATAAAAAAAAATTTTTTTCTTTTTTCAAAAATTCTGTTATATGTATGTATAAGGAAATAAATAATTATTATTTCAATTAGTAAAGTGATCCTACATAATTTCTGTTTTCCATGTTATGTTTATAAGTGTGTAAGTAATATCACATTTAAGTTTGATTTTTACTAATAAACTAACTCATTTGTAAATTATTTTTGGATATAATCCAATAATAAAAATGTACAAGAAAATTATTCCAAAAAATATTTATGCCAATTTTACCATAAAAATTCAAATACATATCCATATAAATGCTGTATGTATGTAAATGTGCAACATACATCTTTTTTTTTTTCTTTCAATTTTCTAAAAAGAGAGTAATTATTGTTGGATAAAAATTTAAAGTAGAGTATATATTGATGTTTTTGTTCTGGTTTTCATGATTTTGGCAATGTTGCATGAAAAAATTGTGAATAATATATTTATTTTTTTATGTTAGTTAAAAATTTTTCTACTATTTCAAATGTTTTAATACAACAAAAATTAAAAGAAAAAAGAAACAAATGGTTTAATTTTTTTTATTTTATACAATTTACTAAAAAAAAAAAAAAAAAAAAATTTAAAATTTAAAACAAAAGAAAAAATAAATTAGATGTTGGTACCATGTACACACTATATATTTGCAAATGACCTTTTATAATTTTTTGTTTGAGTTTTGTATTAATGTGGTATGCATTTTTCATGTATTTAACAATAAAACTAAAAATAATGAACTAAAATTTTCTAGCAATTGTGAGCATATACTTGTACATATGTATATACATATACATATAGAACTGCAAAAATGAATACAAGGAAAATTGTGTGAAAATTCTATTTAGAAGAAAGTTAAACAAATTTCAAAAAGAACATATTGTTTAACTACACACAATCTTTTATTTATTTTGCTTACAACACATGTATGAGAAAACTTTAACAAATGCACACATGTACCTGCATTTGATTTATATTTTATTTTGTATATTATATTAAAGTGTATATTTTATAATATTTTTAATTTGAAATAATTCATGTTGTTTTGTTTAATTTGATTATTTATTGCATTATAGCAATATTTGAAATTTGATATAAATTCAATAAAATTATTGTATTGTATTTTTAATATTGCATTTTATTCAAATTTAAATTTTTCACTAAAGAGTAAGAATAATAATATTATTTTTATCGTTTTGAATAATTTTAAAAGAAACATATTCCTTGAGAATAACATTTTTATTCTTTAATAATAACATTTGCATACGAACATCAACCAATAAACAGTGCATGCACCTACATATGTCCTAAGTGTGAATATACATATGTATGTATGTACATATTCAAATATTCTATAATTTTTTCAGTTTATTATTTTGTTTTGTTTTTTTTTTTTGCACATCGTCTGTAGTGCATTTAATCCTAATGCACTTTGAATTTCTTACATTTAATACAAGAAAAGATACTTATATTATCCGTACATTGTACATAGGGATTATACATATATACATGTATTTATTATGTCTGCATTATTATTGTGTTCCTTGAGAAAAGGAAATTAAATCAATAATACAATATGCACAATGCCGTTAAATTCTCCGTGAAAAGTGCAAATTTATTCCAATTCACAGTTCTTTGCTTAGTAAGAAAACGTGCATTAATTTTTTATCTTTCCTTTTTCTGTTATGTATTTTCATTTTCTTTAGTTTTATTTAAGTTAGTTGAATTATGAAAATGCACCATAGGTCTAGACATTGCAGTTTATTATTTTTGTTTTATTCATTAAAGTGATTATTACACTTGTACACATACATATATAGTAATAAACACTTGAGTATCATTTAAAATGAAACTGAAATTGACTTTAAAATTTCTCAATTTTATTTAAATGTATGTGTCCACACTTTAATTGGCTTAAAACCAAAATTCCTTCATCATGAATAATTTTACAAACCATTATTGTTTTACATTTTTTATAGTGGGTAAAAATTGGCTTAATGTTTGTTTTTTTTTTTACGAGTATAGCATAATCAAGTGTAGGAAAATTGAAAGTTAAATGTTATTCAAATACTCAAGGTAAAAGGATTCAGCAGAAGACATATGACAAAATGTATATAATGATGAAAAATTTTTGGCTTCACAATAATTCCACAATATTTTAATTTATTTAGGTTCACTAACCTACGTACGTATGTATACTCAAAAAATTAATGAACATTCAGGAATTTGTGAATTCATGTATCCTTATAGAAGAACTTAATTATTCAAAAATGATGTATATTTATGTAGTACGCTGGCTGTGTACTCTGTTTACAAAGAGGTTTTCCTTTTCACACAAAAAAGAAAAATATTTTACTTACACTTATGTATTAAGGCATGAACTTTTGTATCTTTTGGTTTTTGAACGTACACACACACACATGTACATATAAGTGTAAATTTACTGTTTATCAAAAAACATCTTGTATACACTTTATCTTTGAACAACATGTATGTATCCACTTGATTATAAATCACCTTAGATATGTAAACTTCACATACATATGTATGTATGTGTATATGTAGTTTGTTACTGTCTGAAAAATCAAAAGGATTCGATTTTGTCATATAAAGAATGAAGATGAATAAATATGTATGTACATACTTTGTTGACATTCAATTCAGTTTGTGTAAACACATACACACACACATAAACACATGTATAAGAATTTTACTTTTGTGGTGTAAAGAATTTAATCAATATTTAAAAAAATATATATAAACAAAATTTGAAATTGAATATTCAACAAATAAATTTATCATTAGAAGTGAAAAATGTTTTCTTTTATTATTTTAATTTAAAGGAAAATTTTTATTTTCTTTTTAATAAAATTTTAAATTTTTCAAATATGAAATTTAAATGATTATCGTGTATTTTATTATTATATAGTTAAAAAAAGAATTAAAAAAGATTAATGCTATTGTAATGCTAGACAAAATAAAACATAAATTTCACTTTATATTTTCTTAAAATCCATGGAAAACATTTTATTTTTATTTTTGTATTCTCAGTAAAATTTGTACTACAAGATTTCAATTCTTTTTGGTACTACATATGTATATATGATATTATATATGTATA
This sequence comes from Anthrax anthrax, assembly GCA_963971155.1. NCBI lineage: Eukaryota > Metazoa > Arthropoda > Insecta > Diptera > Bombyliidae > Anthrax > Anthrax anthrax. Next base: position 21,791,327 of record OZ020118.1, read on the forward strand.
GTGTTCATTGTTCTGTGACCATCTTAATCATAATTTCAAGGAAAATGGAATTATATTTTTCCTTGGCATCTGGAACTGCTATATTTTCATTATTCGTTTCTGTTTTGTTTTGTTTGTTAAATTGTGTATCTTTATGTATATAAAAGAAAATACATAAAGAAGGGATCTATTGTATATGTATGTACGGATTTAAAAAAAAAAAAGAAGCTTTTTCCCTATCGTATATTTTATTAATGAATTTCTTATAAAACAAAAATGAAATAAAAATGAAAATTCACACTATATTCAGTAGACAATAGTAATATACGATGATGATGATGATGATATTTTACTTTTTTTTGTTTGTTTTCATCGTTCGTTCTTTTATTTCTACATTATAAATTATAAAATGTTCACGTTCACTTGACTTGTTGTTATTATCAACAAAGATTTATGAGAATTATTTAAAATAATCCTAGAAACTTATTTTATATTCATGGCATTTTTAAATACAAAAATTTCGAATCTAAATAGAAGAAAAAAAAAATAATAATAAGCGAAATTCCATGCATTTTAAAATCAAAAATTGCATTGTATATTGTATATATGACATTTCAATTATTATTTCATTTATACTTTTAATAATTACTAAATAACTTTAAAATTTTGAAATTCAAAAAAAAGGTAAATTTAAAAAGACAAAAATTTAATTTGTACAGTCTAGAGAAAAACCTAATTCAAGAAAAAAATTTTTGAAATAAAATAAAATTTCCTTGTACATATTAAGTCTATTTTTCACATTTTTAACAAAACAAAATAATGTTTTTTTTTGTTTTGAAATTTTCAAAACCTTTTTTTTATTCGTAATAAATCATCAGAATTTCTTATAGTAAATATTTTGAGTGTAAAATGAATTATTGCCAAACAAATCTTTATATATAGGTATACAGAGTCTCTATTACAAAACGTCAAGTATGTATTAAATTATAACGTGGAAAAGTAAATGCTATAAATTTCTTCGTATATAATCATTCATGGGAAAAATCATTTCAGGAAAATAAGGTTTAGTAATATTTTTTTTTAAATTTCTTTTGGTATTTTGTATTGGTCTTTAGTCCACAAGGGTAAGATGAGGTTGGGTTGCCTCGACACTGCAGCTTATTGTATTCCTCACCCTTTGTTTGTGTACATTAAGGCATTTATTCTTTTGGCAAGGAGAATAACGTATACTTTATGTAGTCTAGATTTGAAAGATTTTCGAGATTTCTGCCTTCAGTGATCTTCCATTTCCATATCTTTCTAGTAAATTTATTTTTATTTTCTTTATTTTTATAAAATTATTAGGCTCAAATTTGAAATTATTTCCTTTCTCTATATAGGTAATACTAATAACTGCATTTAATATGTTATTAAATAATAAATAAATATTAACAAACAAAAATGAAAATTTTATCTATACTTAACATGACATATGCATTCTTGTCAAATTATTTATCTCATATTTAATTGGTAAACAAATTGAAAATTCATAGTTTTTGAAAATTCTATTCTACATTTTTGATTTCATAAATTGTAATTTTGGCATGTTATACATGAAAATGAAATTTAATTGAATTTCAAAATTATTAAACATGTACTCAATCAACATTCACATACAATTGTTTTGATTGCTGCAATAAATACATATAATGTGCCATGTGTAGAAATTAAAATTTATTGATAAATCGATATCTTGACCACGATTATTAATCAAAATCATATTTTACATGTTTTTGAAATGAAATTGTAATATCGCAATCTAAAGTGCATGTTAATTTCAATAATACACGATATTATGTAATAAATGTATGTACAGTGTACAGAGGAAAGGATACTCCATACACTAATTTGATGCAGTTAAGGTCTTATGGGAGTATATGTGTTCTTTTTCTTTTCTAATAATAATTTCTTATAAGATCATCTCACGAGTAGTGTTACCACAATCTGTTAAGCTATCATATCATATGAGATTAATTTTTTAAATATCAATATACAATGTCGTAAAATGGTACTACTTTATGTCATTTCCACAAGACCTTGGCTGCATCGAATTAGTGTATGGAGTATAGCTAAATGTAATCGAAAAAACTTACATATAGTACATGTGTATATGAATTTACATAAAATTTATGTTAGCCCTACACATGTTTTGATACATACAAAAAAAAAAAAAAAAATTAAAACACAATCTTTTCGAAATGAATATACAATGACGAAAATATAAGGGCAGGAGAAACAGTAAATTCGATAACATTTATGTCAATAATCCCATCAATTTAACGTTATTTCAACAATAATGTGGTAAAACATTTTATTGCAATACAACAATTAAAAAGATACTTTTGAAAATTTATCTCTAACAATTTGTCAGAATTCAAATGCAAATATAAATTTCATTTATACACAAATATCTTGATAAATATGAAATAATGAAATAAATACATTTAATGACGATCTAATTTTGAATGTTATTAACATTTCATTGCTATTATATTATATCAATTAAAAATTATGTTCAATATTTTCCCTTTAACATAGAAAATGAATGCGTCAAATTTTGAGAATGTTGATAAATTAATACTAATTAAAAATTCCTTTTTTAATGTTCCGACAAAATAAAAATTATTTGTTTGTTTTAATGATTTAGTATTTTGCATTTCTGTATTTGACAGTATTACATGTGCATACGAATGAACAAAAAATTATTATAAAATTTCATTGATAATTTTTGTTTTTCAAATTAATCAGAAAAAATACAATAATTTTGTTTTTAATATTTTAATTGTAAATTTATATATTCTATTGTGATTAACTATAATGATTAATTTGTTTGGCTTTAAAATTTTGTATTCTGTATTAATTGCTAACTCTATAAAAATTCTTTTCATTTTTTCTTTTCTATTTTTGTAATTCATTTAAAATGAATGCATTTAATTTTACAAAAAAAAAAAAAAAAAAAAAAAAAACAAAAAAATATTAGTCAAGCTCTAGCAAAAGTGATAAAATTAATTTAAATGTTATTAGATATTTAAAAGACTAAAAGACTAAAAAAAGATCTGCATTTGACTTAAATTACTTTTCATCAAAGCCAGTCTCCAAATGATGTACATATGTACATTATGTATGTATAATCAGACAGTCACCAACATTGCATTCTACTCTGTATAAAATGGACTGTAACATACTGAAGCAAATTAAAGTATTACAAAAATGATTATTGTGGTTTCATATTTTTTTATTTTCATTATATCTGAGTTTCATAAGCGTTCAAAAAAAAAAAAAAGAAAGAAAAAAAAACGCATTTTTCAAAGCAATTTAAAATTTAGATGAAAATTTATTAACCGATGAAATATTAAAATATGCATTTAAACTGCAGGGAAAGAATTTTAAATAATTTATGCAAATGAAATCGTGAGAATGGTTTTACGTCGAATAAACAAATTTATTTCTATAATTTATTTTTGTGGAAAAAAAAAAGGTAAAATCAATAAAAATCAAAAATAAATGAAATGTTTTTAAAAAATTTTATGTTAATTTTTTCAGACATAAAAAGATCGATATAAATTTGTAATTACATGATAAAACCACTTATACGAGCTATTTAATCGAGAAGAATACGAAATTAAGAAAAATTCCAGTATTAAATGAAAAATGGAAAATTGAGGAAAAATCATCATATTGTACACATAAAATATACATACCTACATATCTATACATGAACATATGAAAATTTTTAAATCTTATTTTTGTTTATTTTTAATTACAATTCTACAATTAACAATGCATTTTGCACTTTTAGTTAATTAAATACATATAAGAATAATGTCTGTGAATAATCTCTACATAAAAAAAAATTTGTAATATTTTCAACTATTTAAAAAAACAAAAAAAAAATTTCCCACAATTTATATATATGTATTATACTATATACTGAGTATGCACATTCAGTAAATTTTAAAATATTTTTTTTTTATATGTACACAGTTTAATTTTTTCCTGAAGAGCAAAGCAATATTCAACATATAATTAAAGTTTTATATACACATGAAAATTAATGTTGCCATTGTAAATCATTTTAGACTGTTTATAATTTTATTTTCATTTCACTAGCTTCAATTTTAATTCAGTTTAATAAAAATAGGATTTTTCACAGTGCAGACATATGATATGTTCATAATTAGCATATTATGGCAACATCGATACATTTTGTATTTATGTTATGTACTAATGGGCATATGATGTGTATACATATGTATGTATGTATGTATCTGGATACTTTTTGTGGGTGCATTCATGTAACATTTTAAAATAAACTCATTAAATTCATTAAATTATTACGCACTGTGGCACTAGTATGAAAATCAAGAAGTAAATGTATAATATAGTCAATACATTAATAAACGAATGAAATGGCTCCATACTAGTAGTAAAAGTGTCTGACTTTTTTTTTTTTTTTTGCTTATGTAAACGAACTGTGGAATAAGTTTTTTTTTGTAAAGTCGATTTTGTTTTTTCTGTTGCATTTCAAGTAGGAAGTTAAATTAATTTTTATGATGAAATATGCAATTGGTGTTCATTCACACTGTTTAACTTATAATTTTATTCATATTGTTCAACAAATACAATCACACTGAATAGGCAAAAAAAAAAAATTATTGTATTTTTTTTTTTTTTTTTTTTTGTAGAGAATAAAAATATTGGAATGTATTGTTTAAAAGACAGTCAGAAAACAATGAATTTTTCCAGACATTCGAGTTCATAACCGACCTAAATATCATCTTTATCCATGAATATTTGTTAAACTTTAGAATTGTTAAGGATATTTAATAAGCTATAGTATGCATAGTTCAAATTCAAATAATGTCAATACGGAAAAATATATTGTATTGTGCAATTTCATAGTCTCGTAGTTTGAGTACATATTCATACAATATAAAAATCATTGAATATCACATTTATTATTGAATTATTATATATGTATGTATGTACCTCTGTTATTACGAAATTTAAAATCCATAAGAAATGATAAATTCATTTGTAACCGTTTTTTTTTGTATTTCGAAGTACAATCATTTTTTATATATAGGTACATGGTTCAATCAACTAAACAATAGTTTAATAATAATGGTTAAATTCATCCTACACAATAAATTTGAATAATATTTATCATCTTGTATATGATAATTTTCGATAACATTTTTTATGAAATTATATAGATAATAAATTGTAAATTTTTTTTTTTTGTAATCAAAATTTTTCGTTTTTTTTTTTTTTAAATAAAAATTATTACAAAATTATAACATATGTTAAGACATTTTTTTTTTCTTTTCAAATATCGATTTGTAATTTAAACCAATTTCTGGACATATTATTTTATACATATAATTAAATTTTCCAATGTATTAACCTTTAAAGATATATAATTTATATTCAGGTAAGATAAATGAAGATCTTATGAACTTTTATAATCTAGTATTTCAAATCAAATTTATTGACTATCATAGATGTATGTATGTATTACTTCATTAAAACTGCAGTATATAACAAATGATTAATTTGAATTAAAATATTATCGTAAGAAAAATTCAAATAAAGAAAACAGAAATTTTAAAAGATTTGGAAATTAGATAAACATGGATGGTATAAGATATATGTATATTTTAAGAAAAGGTAAACAAAATTAAATTAATCTTATTAATTGCGTATAGGTCCTCTAATTACTTTCACTATAGAGCATTCGTAAAAATAAATAAAAAATATAGAGAAAAACAAAAAATCGATATAAATAAATGTAAAAAGATTACGTGAGAATTAGTTATAAGATTTTATTTTATTTTTTTTATTATTTTTTTTTTAAATTCACAAGGGTGAGATGAGGTTGGGTTGCCTCAACACTGCAGCTTAAGAAAGCTTATTGTATCCCTCACCCTTTGTTTGTCTACAAGATTTTATTTAAATGATTTTCTTTTGTGTATTACTTTTCATTTATTACAGAACTTTGCTTAATTAGTTGATTTAAAGCAAAAAAATAAGGTTATACAAAAAAAAAAAAAAAAAAAAAAAAATTTAAAATCAAATTAAATTAAAAAATTAAATGAACATTATTTAAATTTTTTTACCAATTAACATTATAGAGTATTTTTTCATGTTAATTAACATTCATTTCTAAATGAATTAATTTTAACCCAAATAATTTTGTTAATATAGCAACGAATTGTGGTAAAATAATTTTGAATAAAAAACAAAAAAAAAAAAACTTTAAATTTACTTTAGATTTATTTTAAATGGTGTTGAAATTCTGTATTGATGATAATTTTTAAAAACACAAAAATTTGTAAATTCCATTTTAATTCAATTTACTTTTTTTTTTACATATTTTTTTTAACTCTTTTAATTAGCTAATTTTATTATAAGTTCTATAGAGAAAGTTTCATCAAAAATTTAGCATTTTTCTCAGTTTTGTGTTTTTTTTTCTATTATTTATTTTCATTTCTCTACAAAAGTTGAAAATTATTTAAAACTTTATTTTTTCTGTATTCTTTGTTTTTTGTTTTTGTTTAAAAAAAAAAAAATTTAAAAGCAAAAATTGATGATGATTGTACGTTATTTAATGGTAAATGTACACTATACTGTAATGGTAACTAATGAAATACATAATCTATTAAAATGAATATTCTATGTTATATAATATAAATACTGGCTATAATTAAATTATCAACTTTTCTTCTTCTTTTTTGTGCTTCATAATAAAATGCTTTAAATAAAAGTTCAAAAATTAATTTAATTAAATCTACAGTAGTTTTTTTTTTTGTTTTTGTATTGTTTTGAAAATTTTATTGCGTTTTTAGTAATTAATTTGTTTATAATTTTGTATAACCTCATGAGTTTATGAGGGTAGTTAAAAATATTTTTTAAAAATATAAATAAGGAAATATAATTTTAATTAAATTTAAATATCTATTAAACTATCAACATCTATTTTTAAAATATATTTTATCATTGATTATGGCATCTGATGGTTATAAATGTTGAATGTTTTGAAAATATCATAAAAATTTATTATTTTGACATAATTATACGTACATATATTGAAAAAAAGAAATACGAAATTTTTGAAATTGAATTTTAGTTTGTATTTATTTTTATTTTTTTGTAAAATTTGATGAAATTAGATAAAATTTATCTACTATTATATGTTGTAGCATAGCCTACACATTGCATGATAAATGTATTTCTACTTGTATACATATACTCGATACACTAATTCAATGCAGTTAAGATCATATAGAAATGACATAAAGTAGTAACATTTTACGTAGCTGTATATTGATATTAAAAAAAATTCATCTCATATTATATGATAACTTTACAGATTCTTGTAAGATGATCTCATTAGAAATTATGAGAGAAGAAAATACATTAACTGCATTGAATTAGTGTATGGAGTATAGTTGCAAACATCAAATGCAGTAACGATGTCCAGAAACTCGATATATTCAAATGTAAATATGTATCTACTGTTGTCTATCAATTAATTTATGATATTTATTGAGTAGTTTTTGAAATTTTTATTTTTTATTTATTTTATTTTTTATTTTAATTTACGTTTTAGTTCACACCTTTTTTCTATATGGTCAGTTGCGCATATTACATTCCTATACATTAATTCTCTTGTGAATATGTTTAGTTATACAATGTTGATGGCCTTTTTCGATTTTCCATTTTATTATTGACGTTAATCAATAATGATAATAATGATGAAGAAAAATGTAATTTACAAAAACGGTTTTTATATACATACCAATGCACTTAGAACGGATGTTATTTTTAAATCTCTTTTTTTTTTGTGTAGCAGAATGTTAATAAAAAAATACGATACGTTCTGTAGTGGCTAGTAAGTATAGCAGTAGTCAATTTTAGATGATCTTTTTAATGTGGTGCATAGCTATAACGATTTGATTATTTTATCAAAATCATAAAAATTCAATAAAAATTTTAAGAATAAAAATTTATTTGTTTGTATTGAATTTTTTGTAAGATGTGATGTACTCAATTGAATTTATTTATAGAAACTCAATATCAAGAAATAAAATCATAATTGAAAAGACTGAAAAGAGGTTTTTTAACCACTTTTTTGATGTACTAACGTACATATGTATTTCTCTTTTTGTAACCTAATCCCATAGATTATTAAGATAAATAAATCAAGCTAATTAATTGAGGTTTATGAATTGTTCATTAGAAATTAATTTAAAAAAAAAAAGTCAAAAAAAAAAATTAGAAAATTTTTTGTGAGCTACTTACATTTAAAAATATCTTCTTTATTTTTTTTTTTTATTTATTTTTTTTTAAATCTTTAAATAGAAAATAACAATCATTAATCGTAAATGACATTCTTTTATGTAGATACAAAATAAATTATACGATGTTATATTGATAATAAATCTGGTACAGCTATTCATAAAGATAAATGTTCAATTTTTTATTTTTATTTTTTGAATAATTTAAATAAAAATACTGATTTCAAGTTAAACCTGTTCACACACAAGCCAATACACACAGTGGTAGAAAATAAAAACATATAAAATGATACTTGCCGTAATGTAAATTTTCAAATGATTAAATGATAGTTCTCTACAAGCAATAATAATTACCTTCTTTTTTTAAATCATAAACAAGAATGTTTACTTATTTTTGCAATTTTTCTCAAGGCAATTGTTTATGTGTCGGTAAACGTTTGTGATGTTTTGAAAAATATAATAATTAAAGATTATAAACTAGGTGAAATCTTTTTTAAATTTATTTGAGAAATGTTGTCTTGTTGTATTTTGTTGTATTTAATTTACACCTTTTTTTTTAAAATGTTGTTTTACATTAGTTCAGTTCTCTTTGATCAAATTTCTATCATTTTTAATGAAATGAAATTAAATTTTTATCATGCAATTAATAAATTTCTGTCTCATTATTTCCTGTTTTTTGATTTTAATTAGAAAAAAAAAATTTTTTTTTTTTTATTACTAAAATAGTTAAAATCAAGAAAATGTTATGTCTCTACCACCTGTCGATACAAATCTACAATTAATTAAAATAAAAAATTCAAAAAAAAAAAAAACACGCAACCCTTCATTTACATTTATAATCGTTAAATAATTATGAAAATTTATTGAAAATAAAAAAATAAAAAACAAATATAAAAATTTTCATTAAAGAACGTATTATAGCGCAACTAATGGTTTTAGGAAATTACTTCAAATTTTGAATAATCGAGAGTTTTAACTTTAACAATTGAGTGCTATACGAGTATGTTCTGTCAAGCCAACTGTATAGGCAAGGCAACATTTAATTTAATTGTGAATGAAGAAAAAAAAAAAAACATGTGGTGTTAACAAAAACCATGAATTTATATAAAAATACATACTTGAAAGGGCAGATGTTTAACATCAAATTTTTTGTACGAAGACTGGGTTAGTTCTCATTCAATCTAGTCCTTCATTCAGCTAAGAATAAGGTCTAGTGGAATTTTTAAAATAAATAAATGAATAAAATACTGTATATACCTTGTAATGTTTTACCATGTTTTACTGTAATTCACTTACTGTATGTTATGTTTAATTGAAATTGAATTGATGAATGAATTAAAAAAATTATTTATTAACTACCTACATTTATGATTCAATTTATGAATCAAGAGTTAGCTATTGTTTTATTCTTGTGTATGAAAGGATTTTAATCTTTTTCACGATTTCTATATGGAAACTACAGTGAATTTCAAAACATTTAAACATTGTTTTGATGCAAAGTTTAAAACTTTAAAGTATCAAAACTTTATACACTTATAAAACGTTGACAATCGTTCTAAATTTAAAGTTAACATATTATGAACACTTCCAATCTAAAACGCATTATTTAAATAACTAGTACATCATGAATTTTTCGAATGCTATGCACACAGTGACATTATCTAATTTATATTAAATATAATAAATATGAAATTTTCAAAATCATAGTATTACCACTTCACAACAAAGTTTTTTTATATTTTTAAACTCACCCCTATTTTCATTAATTGAACATAATTAAAATATGTTGATATCAAACACATAAATTATTAAATGAATATTATAAACTTCGATTATTATTCAATTATTATTAACTTGTTTATTCATAAATGATAGGATAACAAGAATAGTTGAATGAACTTTTTATTTGCTAAAATATAATTTTCAATAAATTATATGAAATATAACATATACTGATGCATTCAAATGTTATGTAATTATCAATAAACAAAAAAGCTTTTATTTTGTAATTTTATTAATAAATTCAATAATCATTACAAAAAAAAGAAAGAAAAAAATTTGTTTTTTTTTTCATTTTTGGTTTGTTTACGATTCGGTAAAATAACACCAATGTTAAAATGATTACTTTTCTATTTATATCAAAATGTAAATATTAAATGTACTGATAAAATTTGCATTTAATGATGATATTAAATGGTATACAAAGTTGTTTTAATGAATTACAACGGATTACACATAAAACATATCATTTCAATTGTATAAGTTTGACTGTATATGCACCGTATATATATAATACAGATACAGATACAGATAATACGTATGTATATACAGATATCATTAACATAAATGTTGTACATATGTGTGGGTATCACTATAAATACATATATACATACATATATGTATGTATATATAGTGTAAGCAGTGTAAGATATCATCTTTGAAATGTATAATTTATGTGCATAACACAAATGTATTTGCATATAATCAATATTTACATAGTTAATTGGATTATTTTATGATACAAATTATAATTATCTTTATACATTGAGTACATATTTTGTTTTAATTAAATTTTCTTACGGAAAGTAAATGCACATTAGTACGTTAAATAACTCATACATATGCTACTGTACGTGTGTGTATCGTTTACGAATTGTGTTACAGAACTTTTCTAATTGCTTTAATTAATGAAAAAATTCTAACTTTAAGGCTTTAATATCATATTTTTTTTAAATTTATACACAAATATGTATGTATTAACAGGTATTAAGAAATTAAAGATTAGCTTACATACATATATAGTATAATTTATAAAACCCATGTAAAATCATATATTGTACATAGTGATTTGATAGTGATAACACTGAAAGCAAATTTGGAACCTTAGTCAGCGTGCTGTCTGTACGCAAAAAGATGGCTTTTTTATATGGAATATCATGCACACACATGAAGACCGGGGTTCCAAAATTCTCTTTTTTTCTCTCAGTTATACCAATATATGATTTTACACAACGAATTCAATATATGCTACAATATGATCATTTCTTAAGGGTATTTTTAGATGATGTCATGATTGAGATTTTCACGATAAAAATATATCTTCAGAATATGTTTATGGTAAATTGAAATTTATACACGTAAAGAAAATTTCAAATCATCACCACTTGTGTACAAAATAATTTTTTATTTATTTTTCAGTTTCATTTATTCATTATCAACTAAAAAAATATAAGATAAAATTGTGATAAACAACCATTATAATACATATGATATGATGGTATTTACATATACGTACGTACACACATGTGTGAATTTAAAATGAAAAGAATTTTCATTTAATTAATTTACCTGATAATATAGATTAATGGTAGTAAATTTATAAACTCTTCATTAGATATTTGAAAAATTTATTATGATATGTATAGAAAACAGTATGAGATCTAAAATGCATCAAATATTCAAAATGCAACGTGTGTGGTATAGGAATTTTTGGTACTACATCATATCAAATACTACACATGTACATGTATGTTTCTATGATTGCATTTGAGTTATTTAATATGAATGTGGGCAAAAAGAAAAAAAAGAAAAGAAAATGATTTATTGTAAAATATCGTGTAGCACAAACAATTTAATTTTTTCTTATCACAATACAATTTAGATTAGAATGGAAAACTAATTCAGTAAATTTAAAATTTGTTTTAAATTTTATTCTGTAAAAAGTAAATTTTACTTGAAATTTTTTTTGAATTTAAAATGAAAATTTCTTTAAAAAACGCATGCAATAATTATGAAAGTATAATGAACTCATTGATATGATTAATTAATCCAAGTGAAGAAATTCAGTTATAACTATAAATTTTAAAATGTTGCTACCAAATTGTTGTTTTTGGTTTTATTATTTGTTCTCGTCTTGTTGGTTTTTCTCTTTTTTATTTTTTATTTTTTTTTAATTTAAAGGACTAGAATTATTATGTGAATAATTTATGGTCATTAAACATTAGTTGTTTTAAATTTATTATACTTACTGCATTATATCATATTTATTCATTGCAAGTAGATATACACACTGAAAACTGCATTATATATATACGTATATGTATATGAGCTTAGAATAAATATAATAAAATTAACAATGCGTAAAAAAATGAAATATGCTAATTGTATACAGCAATAAGAATATTTTCTAGTTTATTTTTATGCAAATGATATAAATAATGTCAAGTTTTTAAATTTAAACGAATTTAATTGTATACTATTGTTTTAATTAAATTTATATCATGCATATAACAAATTTTATACAAGGTTCATATTATGTATTTTATTATTATGATGACTGTTATTTATTTAATGATATTTAAATGATATATATCTAATTCTTTGTATTTTCTTGCTATATTTTATATCTAAATATGGTACATTTTTCTGTAACATTTTATTAGTTTCTATATACTTTCTCTAATCATTTTAAATTAATTTGTAGCAAATCATCTGCAAGAATAATTTATTTAAGACTGAGTTAACGTCTTTTTTTATAACAGTGGTATTTGTATCCATATTTCATGTAACAAAGTCATTGTAGTGTATTTTTATTTATTTTTTATCTATATAATTTATTTAATAAAAATTAAAAATTAATCTAAGCCTATACATACTATATATTGCATTATAATTAAGAATTCAGTAATAAAAGTCAATTTGAGCGCATTCTAATCAATACATTGCGATACGTTTTTCGAATAATATCATAAATATGAATTAAAATTATTTTTTATGAAATCATAAAAAAAAAAAAAAAAATACTCATAAATCTGTTCATTTATTTTAAACGATTAAATTTAAATTCAACATGTATCCTTTTGAATCTATTTTTATGGCTTTCATTGGGTTGTGTTTATTATGAAAATATTGAATTTCATATTTGAAAAAAAATTTTTTTATTGCAAAATTATATAGTAAAGGAATATCAAGTGTAATAAAAATATTTATTTAAATTTCAAGCATTCTGTATACATACATATGTATGTATATGTGAAGAATTTTCTTTAATTCACGTACACATACTATACAAAGTAAAAATTTGTGGAATTATTTTATTTCTACTTTTAAATCACCATTATGACGAAGAAATATATTCCTTTATATATCATTATTTTAATTTTATTTATTTTTCTTATTTTATTTCTTTATTTATTCAACAAATACACACATATAGTATAACATCATGTCCTTTTTTATTTTTATTTTTATTTTCTATAACTTTTATTTTGTTACAGAAATGAAAATGAAAAATACACTTTTTCTTCTATTCTTTGTGTATATGTATGTTCAGTGAATTTTATTTAATTTCATCTTAACGTAAAAAAAAAAAAGATAAAATGAAATAGTAGAGTAAATAAAGTAAATAAATGTAATGAAATTAAATGAAATTAAATTAAAGAAATAAAAAAAAAAAAACCAAACAAACAAAAAGATTCATAAGGTGTAATGATACATATATGTATGTATCTTTGCCATTAGCTAATTGAAATTGTATTCTGTTTAACTGATAAAATAACATCAATGCATCATATAAATACAATTGTATTGATATTGAGAATTTAATGTGTTTAACTTAATTAAAATTTTGTCATCATTTTACATGGTTGAATTAATTACATTAATTAATGATAATAATTGTTTTAAGTTATATAATTGAAATCATTTTAATTTTGAAATGTATGATACATACACAAAAAAAAAATTTTTTTTTTTTTATTTCTGTGGTGTTATCATCATGACAACCTAATAACTGATTTTTGTGTTTTATTACGAGTGCAAACATTAATTGCTAATTTTTTAAATTGTATATTACATATGTAGTCATATTCTGATAATTTGAATAATATAAAAGAAAACTATACTTAAAGTGATTCTTTATCATCTAAAAGTTTAATGAGTATTTGTATATTTTTATTTTTAAAATTAAAAAGGATATTACATACACACACAAACATTGTATTATTTGAAATCCGCCTACAAATTTTATTTTCATTCTTCTTAATAATATAAAATTCATTTTATTATACAACAATTTAAAATTCGTTGAAAATGAATTTTTATACACAAGTGTATTATAAATTTTTATTATTATTATTGTGATATATTGTAATAAAATGAATTTTAACATTAAACGATTATTATTGTATATACAATATGTGTGCAAAATATAATGACAATATTGTACATATATATTCGTACATAAAACTTAATTAGATATTTAAATGTATATTCGACATTTGGTACATTTATGTGATATGCCTGGTTATTTTCTTATTATTTAAAGATTACACAAGATACAAATACATATAGATACTTATATTATATACTTATTGTGTGTATTCGCATCTTGTATACATCAATTAAAATTTCATTTCGTCTATGTCACTCAATTGATACATACATACGAGTATAATAATCATGAAATAATAATCAGTCATCTTCTCAGAATTACAATGTAGGCATTATATTTAAATTTAACAACAATATCACATACATATGCATATATATAATACCTATGTACCTAAATATATATATATATGTTTTCACGTCTAAGTGTGAAATTTAATTAAACATCAGTTAAAATTTGTTTAATTAAAATTGACATTCAAGCTGATATTGTACACAAATTTACACTTTAGATACGTTATAATAGTACGTTAATTTTTACTAATATACCGTAGATATGTAATTTTTAGATGTGATTTGCGTAAAATGAACCAACATAGAATTTAATATGAAAAATTAAATAAAATTAGAAATGACAATCTACGTTGTAAAAAGTGTAAAATATTCTTTATATTTTTACTTTCAACTTCTACTAGTGATACGTAAGTACGTTGACGTTGTCATAAATTATACTTTAATTATACCTTATAATTTGCTCATTTTTACTTTTATATTGTTTCTTTGTACATCATACATCATAAATTTTTAAAATATTTAACAAAATTTTTTGAAAATTAAAAAAAAAAAAATTTTTTTTTCTCTTTGAAAATTATAAAAGCTTTTAAACACTACAAAATATATTTCAATAAAGGTCAATTACATTTTAATTTTTTATTCATCACAGTTCATTATAAAAATAAAAAAAAAAAAAATTTATTTTTATTACTTTGTTTATAGCATTGATATTTTGCAAAATAAAATTATAAAAAAAATTTCAAATATTATCATAATATGATGTTTATAGAACTGGTTTTCTACACATATTTTATTTAAATTTATTAGCGTTATATAAAAAAAAATCTACAAACATTTTTTTTTTTTTTTGTATTTTATACTTTTACAAAATGTAGGCAAATGGTGAATATATTTTGTGATTTTTAAAATGAAATAATGCAATAAAATCATTAAATTTACGCTTGATATTAATGTTTCGTTATTCGTAAATGCATTTATTCAAAAGTCATATATTGAGTTTTAGATATCATTGAATTTATATTTAAATATTTTTATTCGAATATGATTAGAAATCCTACTGTGATTATATAAAAAACAAAAATACACAATATCTGAATATTTAATGATACGGTAAATTTTTTTTTTTTTTTTTAATTTAATTTATTATTTTACACCTTGTTTCGAATTATATGGTCCTATAGGGATTTCTTTTCAAATTATGTGAGTACCTTTTATTATTTTTTTTTTTACCCAACCAAATTTTTTTTTTATTTATTTATTTTTATTTTTCAAATGTGTAATAATAATTTTTGATTTCCCAGAACAAAACAGGGCAATAAATACGAAATGAGGAAAACGATTTTTACCATTATGAATTCGACATATGTATGTATGTATTTAGGTATGAGAAATATTAATAACTTTGAGATACTTATATGATACACATACTTTCATAATGTGATTAATGTTGATCATTGATGAGCTTATAACCATATAGAGAATCATTCATGAATTATTGCAAATTTTAATCAGGCTTTCACATTCAAGTAATTTTAAAATCTATATTTTAGGATTTTGTGTCTGACATTTTTCGTTCTATTAAAATACGTTTTAGTACACTTAGAACAGTAAATTCTAACAAATACATTTTTTTTTTTTTTACAATTAAGTGAACATTATAAAGCACTAAACGTGATACATTTATTTGCTTTTTTTATTTTAACAAAATCAATTTCGAATCTGATCATCTATTGTGAAATTTTTCTGAATGAAGAAAGAAAAATTAATTAAAGTTATGTCAAACATCCATTTATTTCATTTCATATTTACTTTTAAATTCAGTTGTAAAACGTTTTCCTTTCCTTTAATTTTTTTTTTTTCTCCATTTTTCCTCTATATAACAATTTACTTAGTCTGGAAATTTATTTGAACAATGAAAATTGTTTGTTTTTTTTTTTTTTTGTTTTTCTTATTTTCTTTTGCAAATCAATTCAGGTTGAGAACTTGTCCATTTTCAATGTACAACACATCGTGTAGCCAAAAAATAAACTTAAAAAAAAAAAAAAACGAAAAAATAAATTTTTAGAAAAAAAAAATTAGTATCAAACCAAGCGTAATATTTTCAATTTTTTGTTTTTTTTTTTTTTTTCAAATCAAACTGAAATCAATTGAAATAGAATTTGAAATGAAATGAAGAAAAATATAAAACATTTCCATTTTATTTTAGTTTAAAAAAGTAAATTTTCATTACATACACATGTACATAGAATAATGAAAATGAAAATACATTTTGCGTTCTAAACGAAACATTTTATCAATTTTATTTATTTATTTTTTTTTAATTTTTAATTTTACCATTTGGTAGTGTGTTTGACAAGGATTAAATACCAAAATAGTTTCAAAATTACGTTTTCATGTAAAATTACTTATTTACATAGTTGATTTTCACATAGAATACGTTATTTTTAACGCAAATTATATATCTATTCTTATGTATACGTATAGTGCTTTAAATCAGAAAAGTTCATCATATATGATCACTATAAAATAATGATAATAATTGTACAATAAAATTCGAAATCGTAAGATTGTTATTAACTATTGTACTTTGAGGCCGTTATGTAACATATGTATGTAAGGATATCATTCTTATTTCAAAATATTTTAAAGAAAAGGATTAAGAAAAAAATATTCAATGACTTACATACTGGTTTTGAAAAAAAAAAAAAAAATGAGTTCAGACTGTAAATTTATTTAGGTCAAAATAAAATATATGTATGTGTATTTACAACACAAGAGTAGAGCACATGTACACGATACAGTAGAATAACTCTTCTATTAAATTTATTTGAATTTTTGTATTTTCAAATAAACAATTCACAATCAACATATTTATATTTGCTTTCAAATAATGGTTACTTTGAACAAATATTAATCTAGCAAAGTATTTTAATATTATAATTTCAATATCACAGAATTTATTAGAAACAAAATACCAAGTCCAAAATAGTTACTAATACATCTTTCTATACATTGAAATGGATTTTATAATCCTTCCGTTAATCCTTCTAAAAATAGAAAATAATATTTGCAATGATATATTATAGACAAAATAAATATTGACTAATTTTGCTAGCATTACTAGTTAAAATAATTTTCCTTTCGACATAACGTTTACCATCAATAATGTCATCTGAATTTCCATGTCCTGACATATCTGAATAATCTTCATCATCACTTGAATAATTGAGATCACTTAAAACCTTATGAGCATCAATTCGTGACTGTTTCGAATTACATAAATCTTGACTACAATAACAATATGTAATTCCATTTGCAGTTTCACAATCATCAATAGCTGAGGTATCACATGATCTCTCAATTTCTGCATCTGTTTGGAAATTAATATGAAAGTTAAACTAATTGGATGAAAAATTGCAAATGCAAGGTATGCACATTTGATTGTGTAAAGGGTGTTTGGAGGGAAAAAAATAAATAATTTTTTTTAAGTATTTGTTTTGCATACCTTTAAACTGTGTCACACAGCCAAGATATTCTTCAGGACATTCAATAATAAATTAAGTGGTTTGAAATATTTTGTACCTGAAATTGGAAGCAAAATAAAATTGAAAACATTAAATTTCGAGTCAGCAGAGCAACAAAATAAATTAGTTTTTTTTTTTTTGTAATTATTAAATAATTTTTATTTTAAATTTCTAGAATGCAAAATATAATTTCTGCTTATTAAAACTTCTTAAAAATTATTATAAAAACTACATACATAGCGTATACACTATATATAGGCATTAAACAGTTTTTATTGTGTATGTAATTTTTAACAGATTTCTGTAAAAGTTAAAGTAAGTTAAAGAGTTATTTCTTAAATGTTGATTTCAATTTCCCCTTATGTTTATAATTCCACACAGAAACTCAGTCATATTTCTACTCACCAAAGTGTACAGATTTCAAGTTTCTTTGTTTCTCTTTATTGAATTTTTCAAATTTCAGTACATGTTTGATAGAAATAGAAGTTTTTTTCGATGCTGAATATGATTTCCCCTTGGTCAATGCTCACTATAAATTCAAAACTATACACAATAATTTGTTATACATGTAAACATTTTTTTTGAATCAATTGTGTATAATATGTTGGTGTAGGTTCTTTTCTGAGTATATGGAATTTTTCAATTTATAAATTTGTATAAATATTCATAGTTGAACATATGAAAATGTAATTTCAATGAAACAAAATATGAGTTTTACTTTTTTTAAATAACAATTCACACTTTCAAAAACTATTTATTTGACGAGTATGGTGAATACATTATGTAATTTGTAATTTATGATAATAACAAATTATGAATTTAGTCATTTACAATCGTTGAATTTTTTTTTATTGTAGTTCATTTAAAATTAGCAGAAAAAAATTTGACTCAGATTTCAAACTGGTTAGTTTAGTTTTTTAATGGATACAAAAATAGTTGGATAATATTTTAGATAAAACTTGTAAATGAAGCGAGTGACGATCCTTTGAACATCTTAAAAGCCAGAAAACCACTCATAGAAACAAGAATATAAATTAAATAATTTATAATATTTTTGTTTTAAGCAATACCTAAATTGTATGACTTTGAACATCTTTGAATTAGTTAATTTGTATCTTATTGAAAATATTGTTTGAAAAAATTTTCGTTATTTTTTACTCAACTTACATTACGTGTTTTTATATAAAGAATGTGTGTTGTGTATCTTGAACTTTTGTAGTTATAAATAAATTGTTTATGATATAAAAAATATTATCAGGTGATTTCTAATAAATGATTTATCTTTGGTCTACATCAAAGAAACAATTATTATCAATTGAAAAAATAAAAATATGCAGTGTGTTTTTCATTCATATTTTTAAAAAATTTTTAATTCAATGTTCTTCTGCTTGATAACAAGAAAATATTCTTCTGTTTTTTTTTATTTTATGAAGATTTTATTTTTTCATACGATTTTAAATGATAATCTTGTAATGGTAATGGAGTTGTTGTGTTTACATGTCATTAAAACTGGTTTATAAAAATGTAAACATAAAGTAACTATTTAATTTATGACTGAAAATTATACGTTTGAATGGAAACATGTAACCGTACAACGAAGATTCATGTTAAGTTTCTAATTGATTCGATAAAATTATAAAATTACATACAAAAAAGAATTTTATTTTGATTGCAATTCATTACTGTTTGTTTCTAAGCACTAAGCAGATCCCTAAGTATACTCAAATAATCACAAGCTAAAACTAGGTATTATGTAGGTTTTTTTTAAACAGGAAATCGACTAATTAAAAGTATCAGATACATATTGTTTGTATGGTACTATGTAGACAGAATTTATTTCATTTTTACGGCAAAGGTGTTGCTATAAGAAGATATACACTTATACAAAAGTTTTTAGTTACAGTCACACACCATCAAAAATTTCCAATTTAAAATCACATTACATGAACCTTGAATTATAGGTATTGTACATTATTGAATTATGAATCATAAATGTATAATGATAGGTACGTATAAGGCGTGTAATTCAATATCAGTCAATTTGACAAAATTGTAATTTATTATTATTTAATTTGTAAAAATTTGAGTAGGTGGTTAATTCAGAATTATATCATTCAAACTAATATTTATGTGCACGCAACTCATGACTGATAAATATCAGTTCTCCATGGCAATTTAAAATTTGTCACGACAACATGTATTTCGACAAATAATAAAAAAAGAGGTGTTAATTGACTAATTGACAAAATCTTGATAAAAATCTACTATTTCTATTAAAAAAAAAAAAAAAAAAATTAAATAAAATACAGGTAGCGTATTTACAATAAAATATAAATCATAACAATTTTGATTTATTTTTGTCAATCAGTGTTTTATTGACGTTACCACTTCATCATTTTCCGTTTTGTTTTTTTGTAGTTTGTAAACAAAAATCTCAGAGATTCAACAAAAATTATATTTGTACATAAAATGTAAATTTACTTTTACCATTTAACCATAAATCCTACACTTTGTGGCTTCTGGTACAGATGGTTATCTGTATACATCATATGTATACACAAATTGTTTTATTATTAGTCTAATGATGATGTCAATATAACGTCAAAGTTGATTATCTTTTCTAGAATGTCATTCAAAAAACCAAAAAAATTTTTTTTTTTATTTAAATTTTCAAAAACTTTTCAAATTATCATTAATGATACTTGACATGAACGTGGAAGTTAGTCTAATTGCTTTTTACTTTCTTTGTGTTCACAGTACATCCATTTAAAATTTTGCATTGAAAATGAGGAGTTCAATGGTATTTTCCTATGTAGGTAGTTATTTTGCACTTTAACTGAAAAAAAAAAAAAAAAAAACTATTCATTAAAATAACGAAATGTAAATAAAGGTATCACAGGTATTTTGTATTGAAAACATCAACTACCATTAATGAAAGTGAATCCAACATTTGTACACAAATGACTGAGATTCTTAGGATGGTGTAGAAGATGATGGTAATATAATGTAGTAAATTTGTCGATTGTATACAACCAATTTGTTGTTGTTTTTATATTTTGAAATTAGTTTGTAGATTAACAGATTAACAGAGACTATAAGATCTTTAAAATATTGCAGATAATGCAAATCGAATTCATTTTTCACTTTACATAAAATCTTATGCAAATAATTTTTATTTTATGTTGTTTGTTTCTTAATTTGCATATCAGCATATATCAAGTAAAATTCCTAACATATCGTAGCCAAGCATGACCAAGTTAGTTAATTATAAAGTACATACACACATATTATATTGGCACTGTGTGTTTAAGACAATTTTTTTTAAATCGTTTCAGTAGTCTCTTATCGATTTTAATTATCTTACATTTTTAATCCTTGAGGTATACATACATATATAGATCTACTTGAATTGCTTGTATAATTTATTAAACCACATTGTAAAACTCTAGCTAGCATATTACATACGTTACATGTTAAGTTAACGAAATATAGCAAAAATTAACCATAAAAAATTGTAAAAAACCACTAATAAAGTTTAACAATGGATAAGTTATAATATAGTAATATAAATAAAATTTTGTCATTTTTTTTTTTTTTTTTTCATATCCTTAATTATTCCATAAAGTGAATTTTATGTTTTATCATAAATGTTTACAACACATTTCTGTATGTTATATTTTATTTAAAGATTACATGATATTCAAAATGATATAAAACATTTTATATAAAATGTTATATTGTGGCTTTTTGTAAATATAATTTTGTATATTTTATGAGAAATAATTTTATTTTAAAATAATCTTTGGTTTAACTTATAAATAATTGTGGATAAATTCATTTAATCTTTCTATAAAATTATACAATTTAATTGTTAGATATGTATGTATATAAAATTTATAAAATTTTTATTGATATAAAACAGAATTTGATTTTATTTTTCATTTCGGATATAAAAACAAAAAAAAAAAAAACAATTTATTTTTAAAACGAATTAAAATTTCAATTTTTTTTCTTTTTATTTAAAAATTTTGGTTTTGTGTGCATATACTTGTAGATTTTTCTTTGAAATTTTTTAAATATCAAAACAGAAATAGGAAAAATGATTTTGAATGAATGAATTTTTAGATTAATTAAAGGCTTTTCTATTTTCAAAAAAAAAAAAAACAGGTAACACAAATTGTGTAAAAAATTTACAAAAAAATTTTTTTTTCATTTTTTCAAACCTTTGTATTGAATCTAAATTAAAAAAAAAATAAAATTTAAAATAAAGTGAATTATATCACGTGCAATGTAATTCAACAATTTACGTGAACTCTCTAATACATATAGTTGACAATAACTAAATTTGAAAAATAAAAGTAAATTAAACCACATTAAAATTGCGTGCTTATTATTCATTAAACAACCATGAAGTTACTGTACGTTGTACAACAATGAAAAATTGGTTAAAAATTATGAAAGAATTTGTGAAATAAAACTTGTCACAGATTCACAAATGATCTATTTTTTGGTGCTTTTATGGTATTCAATTCACATGACTGGAGAACATTTTTGAGAAATGTCATGGTCATCAGTTTATTTATTTATTTTTTTAAATTAATTTAATCTGCAATTATTCTTCTGTCTTCGATATTGTCTAAAGAATTTTTTTCAATTTTTTATTAAATCAATAAATTCTAGTGAATTTAAAGAAAAGACATTCATTAAACAGATATTTGATCACCCAAGAAGTGAATGATTGGAAAAACATGCAACATGTTCAATTAAAGGAAATTGAATAAAAAAGTTTGCTGTTTTTTTTTTTTTGCCGGACATGTTCCAGTTATTTTGTTGAACACAACTCTAATCATTATTAAAAGATATTTAAACCACACATTTTTCCATTGAGAAACAAAAAAAAAACGGATAAAAAATTGTTCAAATGAAGTAATTACCTATTTTATCTCGGCAAATAAAGAGTTTAAAAAGTATCTCAAATAAATACAAGTACAATTCGTCGTCGGTATTTATAATAAAAAGATTCATTTTTTTAAACAAGTTATAGGTATTTGTAACGTACGTATTTCAAAAATATATGTGCATATGTATACATATTCCTTACATTCTTTCATTTGTATTGAATAAAGCGATTAACTTGTTGTAAGTTTGTAACAAAACAAGTTCTCAGCAGGTGAATGTAAAAACATTTTTTTATTTTATTTTCTCTTTTACTGAAACATGAATAGAGAATGAATATAAATAAAATGATTGTAACTGTCTGATTTCAGATTTAAATAAGACAAAGTCACACAGATATTGAAATGTTCATAATAAAAAATAAAAATAAAATTACCATTTAATTGAGATCGAAATGTTAAAATGATAGTTAAATTGACTGTATATACATATATTTTAGAATCAATATAATATGAACGTGTGTACATCCACATGTAATATATCCGAAAAAAAGGTTAAAAACTGTCAATTGAAACAGTTTCATTGTTTTTTATTTCCCCATTTACTTAGTTGAATATGTTGCCTTGGTTTTTCATTTTTTTTTTGTTTTTTTTTTTGATTTTTTATTTTATTTACAACTGTTTTCTCTCTTTTAACTGAATAAAAATATCATTTATCAACATTTTGAAATCTTAATTCTATTTCTGTACATATGTATGTATGTGTTACATGTACATATGTATATACGTACGATTAGGGTAAACAATTGAATGAACAATTGTCTTATGGGACAACTTTGTTAAAATACCATTGAATTTGTACTATGTATTATTTCCCATCAAAGAATTGTTATTCATCAGGAAAATTGTCCTGCTGTTATTTTATTACATTCCATTTAAAATTGGTTAACAATAGAAAAACAGTATGCAAGCAATAGATGAACTCCAATAAAATTAAAAAAGAGGAAGACAAAAAAAAAACAAAAAAACAAACCATGAAAATAAAAATTTTCTAAGGTGATAATAGTAATTCATTTTAATACCAGGAATTTTGATTTTTAATTTTTATTACTAAACTATAAAATACTTCTTGTAATTATTTATTTATTTATTTTTTTTAAATTTAATAATTTAAAATATTGGGCATCAAATAAAAATGAAAAGAAACTGGCTTGCACTGGCCTGGGGGTTATTCAAGGTTTATTATAATTTAAATATGTAATGTATGTATTGAATTCACATGAAAAAGCCAACTAATAAATTTGTATCTTTTAAATTTCGTATAAATTTTATTGTCTGTAAAATCTTTTAAAACTTTATTATTTAATAATTCTTTTTTTTTTTGTGTCTATTCACAAACATATAGACCAGTAATCAACTTCAAAATTAATAATAAAAACGAAAACGAACGCATTATGATTAAAATATGTAAATTGTAGCGTAAATAATGATCATAATTTGAAAGATAATCATCACAAATTTTAATACAATTAAATCCTTTAATTTTGTACAAGAGCACGTATTTTAATTGTTCAATTCTGAAATATTTGTGGTCAAAAATTGTACTGTTATATTGTGATTCTGAAGTTTAAGGTCATATCTTTGTTTTTTAAAAATATTTTTCAAATAATTTTCATAACAACAAATTATTTAATTTATGTAGATGTGAATATTCATTGAAAAGAAACAAAAAAATAATAAGGCATTCAATAACACGTTAGAGCCTGTATCTGAAAAAAGAAAAAAAGTTTTATAATGAAAATAAATCCGATTGTATATGAATTATGAATATTTTTGTAATTTATAAAAAAAAAAAAAATTGAATAAATTAATTAAATGACTCATTAGATCACATTAAAAGAAGACTTAATTAATTTAAATTGTCAATTTTTGTGTATTTCCGTAAACTGAAATTAAAATTTCTTTTAACCACTGAATTACTCACTTCATTTGAAAGTAAATGAATTTTTTTTTTTTTTTTTTTTTTTTTGGAATTAGTAAATGAGTCCCTTACTAAAGTCAAATTAAAAATTTGGTTGTTTGAACCAAAATGAATTCATGGGATTTCATTTTTTTTTTTTTTGTTTCCAAATTAAAAGATGCCGAAATGAATAAAAATTGATAAAATTTTATCTGTTTGTAATGTAACTGGTTTTAACAAAAATACAAAAAAATCAAATAATCGAAGAAAAACAAATGTAATTCAGTATCTTATCTTAGCGTGTCATCTGTTAATGCATTTTAATTAAGTCGTGTTTTTTTAAACGTTCAACGAAGTGAATTAAGACAAGGTCGAAATTTTGAAATTTCATTCATTTTAAAATGAATAAAAGAAATCTCAAGATATTTATTTATTTATTTTTATTTTTATTTATTTTTTTAATTTTAATTTTGATTGCAATATCCTGCAAACAAAAATGCAATGGAATTGTAGCTCAGAGCAACTTAATATTTTCATTTAAGAATTTAATGCCTGTTTTCAATGAAATGAGGTATCAAGAAATTTAAATTCAATTTTTTGTTTTGTTTAAGTTGTTGAATAAAACAACATCAAGACAAAGAGGAACACAATCTTTGAAATTTTTGCACGCTTATATCCGACGAATGATTTTAGAATACATCTGCCGTCCGGTTATGATGAAAACTTTAATTATGCATTTCATACAGGTAATGGCTAAGGTGTTGATGTGTGATCATTTTTGATTTTTGATTGGATTTAATATTCATGCAAACTTATACAAAAAATAAATCCTAATCTGTTGTATACATATAAGCGTTTATACGTTTCTCCAAATTGAAATCCAATTATAAAATGATGACCTCCTTGAAATTGGATATATGCGGGCTTTATTAAAGTTTTACTAAAATAAATTAAATTTTCATAACAAAATGCTTAACAAATTTTTATGCAAATAAAATATTATGTTCATAGAACAAAAATCAATAATTAAAGTGCAAAATATCGAGACTATATTTTTGGCCCATGAGTTTAAATTTTTTATTTTTTTTTTAGATAAATATGCCAACAGACAGACAGACAGACATTCAGTTGATTTTCATATTACTTTAATTGCAATTATCATGTAACAAATAAATTGTTGAAATTGGCTTAAATTCAAATAATCACATGTATGATAGATATTTCATGGTAAAATTTCGTGCAGTCATAATTCAAAATTTTAAAAATAAATTACTTGAAAAATTTTCTTTATATTTCAGTTATGTTATAATGACAGTTATAACATGTTAGAATGCATCACCAATTTATTGAGTGTGTTATTGAGTAACATATAAAATTATTTACTTATAATACAAGTTGAAATGATTGATGCTTGATATTTTAAAAATATTATAGTGATAATGCCAAAGCATTTTAATGTGAACTTTATAAATTTTTATATGGCATGAAATAACAGAGTATAAAAACGTAAGATATTGAAATCGAAGATTATACATATACGTGATTGATCAATGAAATTTTTATAAAATATGATGTCCTTCATTATCTATTAAAAATAATATGATGGAAAAATCCAGTATTTCATGAAAATTCTGTCATTTAAATACAGAAAATGAAAATCAATAAATTTTCTTTTAATCATTTTTACTTTATTAATGTTAACTGATTAAATTTAATATTAAAAAATATTTGGGTCACAGAGTAATTTATATTCAAAATACTTTACAAGAAAAATGTAATCTTATACGTTAGCTCACATAAAAGCACTTACAAGATTACGTTTGTAATATAGCTAACGTACTTATATACGATTATTATTAACGACATCGTATTTTAATGTAAAACAAAAAGAAAAATCTATAAAATCTCAAATTTTTGTAAACATATTGAAAATAAAAAAAAAAAGTAAAAGAATAAAATTGAAATCAAATCGATTAAATTGAACACAATAAAAATTATTATTATTGATGTCGTATGTAAGTATGAAATTTTTGAAGCATATTTTAGGAAATATTGAAAGTATACATAATGATGAAATATGAAATCAACCATCAACAATTTATTATGATAGTTTGTCACTCTCAGATTAAAATCTTCTGTTTTCTAATTTCTCACACCATATGAATTTATTTTTATTTGCATTTATTAATATGTATTTTGATTATGATGATGAAGAAGAATCCAATAGGAAATTTCAAATTAATATAAAGTATGCTTTCAGCACGTACGTACACACATATGTATCCTACCATATATTTGTATGCTGATGTTTGATCCTTGCAATATGTGCAACACTATTTCTATATGATTTCAATTTAAATTCAAGGAACATTTTCAATTGTTTGTTATTATTTTTAGTCAAAACCATTTTACAACAATACAATTAAAAGTTGACAATAGAAGCATTTTCATTTTTCATTTGTGTGCGTGTGTGTGATTATTGTAAATATATAAAATGCATTTATACAATAATGCTTATACGTGTATTGCATACATAAGGTATATACATATACACATATATTTGCAGAATTCATGCAGAGAGATAAATTGAAAATCTTTGTTTCATCATAATTTTCTTTGACAATATAATCCATTCACTATTTTCATTTGTTTGAAAATAATTTTCGATTTCCATTAGAAATCGAAAATGAAAATTGAAAAAAAAAAAGAAGTAATAATAATAATAAATGAAAATTGAAAACGTTGCGAAATAGTAAATGGTAGCTTTTAGTGTGGTTTAAAAAATATTATTTTCTTATTCTTTTTTTTTGCTTTCTTTCAAGAAATATTATTTCAAATTTAGTTTTGAAAATAATGAAAATGTATTTCAAATCAATTTAAAAAAAAAAAAAAAAATTTATTTCAAAAATCATTTTATTTGATTTTGTTGCAACGATAAATACTGATGAATTCTCATGTTTAATCGTGTGAAATAGAGTGTATTAATTTTCACCTACGTGCAAAATCATATCCATACGTATATATGTACATACATTTTAATTTCTATTGAAAGAACATTCACTGTAAAATATCCATTAAATTGGAAATATTTATTTGTACAATATATGTACATACGTACGTATATGTACGTGTATACACAATTATACATTGCGGAAATGTAATGGATGTTAACCGCATAAGGAAATTATTTATTTATATGAACCAATTAACTGAATAAATAGAATATTTACCAATTGATCAATAAAATTTTGTAAATAAGAAAAAACAAAAAAAGAATCTCTTTCCTGAATATCTAATTCAATTTGTTGGTAATGTGGTTTAGTTTTTCATTTAGAAATACAAGCATTATTGTATTTAATTGTAATGGATAAAATGCCTGTACAGCAGTGCATCACAACGGCTAGGTCTTTTTCATTCAGTTAATAGGAAAATAAAAGAAAATTAAATTAAGTCGATTCAATAGTTAAAAAATTTCAATTTTTAATAATTAATCGGTTGTTGTAAGTAAAATGTTTGAATTTTTTTCAAATACAAAACAATTACTAATAAGCTATAATAACGATTTTCTGATAAGATAGATCACATAAAATCATAATTTCTTTGATTATTTTTTTCTTTAAATAGGAACATTCTTAGAAGGTGTAACTGATATGTACTTAAAATTAATGAGTAGAAAAATTTTAACGACATTATAATTCATTATTAATCTAAATTTTTTATTTCATTTACACGGCTTTAAAAACTTATGTATGTCATTAAAAATAAAAAATAAACTTAAAATATGTATCTAAAATTAAGGATTGAATTATAATATAAATATTTTGTATCGTTTTTTTGTAACTGATATCAAAGATACGAAATTTTGTGTTGTTCATTAAAATCATCTGCCATATGTAAAGTACACAATTTTAATTTTTTTTTTCTTAATGAAATTCATAATAAAAAGTTCATATTTCTTGTCAAATTAAAATGATTGATTAACGATAAAATTTTAATTTTTTTTCTGGTTTGCAATTAAAAAAAAAAAAAAATAATAATACAAAATCCGTTCATGTTAAACTTATTGATTACATGAGCAAATGACCACGATTACTGTAGACAATGGGAGAACCACTCAAATTTTTTTAATTTTTTTTTTTTTTGTTTTGTTGAAGTTTTTCCGCACGAATAATATTGAAGCCATTGATTATTATGTCTTTGTAATATCATGATTTATATCTTTTTGTCATCGGTAATATCTTCATTTATTAAATTGACAGAAATTTTTAAGTAACCGATTTAACAAACTTGAATAAGTCAAAGGTTTCATTTTTAAAAAGATTTTTTTTTTTTTTTTTTTTAATCAAGATTTACTTGTTAAAGTAAAATTTCAACATTAAATTTTTTATTAAAATTTTTCGTTAGTTGTATACAATTGCATAGCTTTAATATTATCCAAATATAACTATATGTACGAATATAACTCATATCATTCCACATATTGCAACCTTTGTAACCAATATTTTGTCAAACATGAGCATTAGCTTAAGCACGTGTGTAACATGATGGATTTTCTTTTACATTTTTATTTAACTATCACACTATTAAATATGTACATGAAAAATTTAAATTTAACAGTGATAAATAGTAATAAAGAAGAAAATTGTAAAATATAAGCTATTTATATCCGTTTAAATCTATTCAAATATGGATCATGTAAATTTAGAATAACATTTTTTTTTTTATATTTTATGTGTACACATGTACATTGTGTTTCAATATGATGAATTGTAAAAAAAAAAGGGAATAAATAAAATAAAATAAACGTTCAAACGGAAATTCAATTGAATTGAAATGCATTTTTGATGCAAACATTTATTGTTATATTGTTTGAGAATCCATTTTTTTTTTTTTTTTTTGTAAATTTCAAACATATGTTGTGTATTTTAAAAACATGAATTTTTTATTTAAATGAATGAAATATCGTTTTGTTACAGTTATTTTCAATTTTCGATGAATATCAAAAATTTGTCTATTGTATAATACTTTTGAAAAATACATGGTTCAACAAAACAAATTGTGATTTTCATTTTTATAAAATCGAAAAATAAATAAAAATATTTAAAGTGTGCTAATCTGGTATTTTTATTTAGTTTATTTTTTTTTTACATAATTTTGCTTGTAAATATAAACACATATATGCACGTATGTATATGTGTAGATACTTAGAAATATAAAAATTGAAGTAACATTATTTTTGAATGACCAATTTTTTTTTTTGCATACATTGACAAAACTAAACAAATACGGTTTAAACATACGCATTGTAAAATCCTTCAATTTTAATAAGAAAATTACTTTTGAGCAGTCAAATCATTTCATTCATCATTCTCATCATTATAACAAATCTTCATCCAATTATATTAGATTCCTTGAAATTATTCCATATATGTATAATAAAATTGATTTTATTTTTATTTGCCACATACAAATTTATTTTCTTGCAATCATATTTTTTTAGATAACATCACCATCACAACATTCCACCACATCTCTGAATTGAATGAAATTGAAATGAAATCTCTGTACGAATACGATTATAACTGAAGAAGTCGATGTCATCATTATTATGTTCATCTAATCATCAAATTTAATAAATTCATCTGGAATTTTCAAATCGTTGTCATGGAATTCCTTTTTTATCTAAAATATTTTTTTCTTGATTTCCATTAAAGCAGAATTATTAATCAATCATTTTAATATGATAAAAAATATGCAACCAGAAGAGATTTTTTTCTCGGTTGCCTTTTCGTAGAAATCACAAAAAGACACGCGTATACGATAATCGCAAAATATAATTTGCTTTTGTATAGATGACAGAAAAATAATCCCAAAGTCATAAAAATATTCATGGTTTTATCTCAAATAATTTTAAAAGTCCTTTCATCTTTCTGGATTTTATTCATGTCTCGTTCGTTTTCTTCATTTATATTTTACCCATGAATTTTCCGGAAACAATGATACCAATTTAACATTATTCAACATTCTTCGACACATTATTTTGATATTATTGTGATTTTAGATAATAACTTCCTAATTGAATGTTTTTATATTGTTATTGTTTGTTCCTATAGTTCAGAAAAAGAGAAGGGAAAATTTATTGATTTTTGAATAAGATTTTTGGAACAAGGTTGCACTCGGAAACAAAAAATTTAATAACAGGTTTGAGATATTTCGAAATTTTAATAGTAACAAACAAAGACGAAAATTTTTAGAATTAATATTTACAGGTTCAAGGATCACGTTTCTATGGAATTTAAGTCGCTTAAAGTGTCGATAATTATAAAGACTGGTAACAGATTTCATTTTATTGATAGGCTACTAACGAACTTTTTATTTTATCGGAACCAATTAATCTCCAACAAACGAGAATAATTTAGCCACTGGCATCATAGCATGTAACCTAATCTTCTTTCGTTTCACTAAACATCAATCATTTTTAACAGATTCAAGTTTGAGTTTCGTTAACCGTTTTATAATCTCCTGTAAGAAAGTGAAAATATTATTAATGTTACTTCAATATATAGTAAAAATTATTATTTATCAGAAATCATACACGATTTCACGTTTATCAAGGGTTATTTGATTTGTTTACATGAAAAAAGAAAAAAATGTTGCATTTTGATTGCAATTTCTGGCAAAAACATTCACATTGCTAATAAATTAAAAAAAAAAAAATATATGAATTTATTTTTTATATCACAACAAAGATAAAAAGTTTGAAATAATACGTACAAATCAAATATATCATTTTCCATTATTATTTGATAAACAATAAAGATTTCTAATATATAGTATATAGCTAGTATAGCATATACAACAGTCTTTTTATGTAATTGTAAAACTTTTGTGATATCAATTAATTTAAAACTTTTATAAATTTTTAGAGATTTTCAGTAAACAATGATAATAAAATAGCAAATGAATAGAGTTAATTTATAAAACTAAGTACTTTTGTATACAAAAATAAAAACAGGTATCGAATATGTTATTAAAGCAAATGTAATGGAAAATCTATTTTTCATTAGTTTATATAAAGTTTTTAATTTAATAACTTTTGTAAAATATTTTGTAATCATGTATATACATAATTAAAACATAATTAGAAATTTCATATGTACATTCATGTGTATGTGTTTTTATTGTGTAATCATACAAATTTCATTTTGAACAGAAAAGTTATTAAACTTACATAGTAGTATGTATACCTATTTGTTATAAACTCATACCTTATAGTTTTTACTTATTCATATGTATTTATGCATATATTTATAGATTTATAGTATTATTATTATCTACATGACTTATTTACAATTTCATATTGTAATTTATAACGATCCGTTATATTTACATTTATTTTTCAATTGCATGTCGATGATATTGACAACAGAATTAGTCAGGTGTGTGTACATGGAAATCATGTTTTACATTCTTTAATTGGAAATAACATACATATGATATTATGCACTTTTAATTTAAAAAAAAAAAAAAAAAACGACGACATGTAAATTTTTTGCAATTACATTACATTTACAAGTAAATGAAAATTGTAATGTTTTAACAATTTTTATTATTACATTATTCATCGCTATTCAAAAAAAAAAAAATATCAAAACATAATATTTATGTTTTTTTATCGTAAATAAATATCATGAAGTCAAAAATTACACAATTTATTAGATTTTATCCTTTTTTTATTTTTATTATACGAACAAAGTTATGGAATCAGAATACAGACATACATATATGTACATGTACAATTCCTTATTTTGTGCACAATAAATAAAATTTGTTATAATAAAGTAAAGAGACTGTTTATAAACGTTAGAGTATTTTTTTATTGTTTACGATATCCTTTACGAGCTATACATCACATGTACATATAAATATGTAGATGTCTTTTTTTTTTTAAATATATAGTACATTACATATTATTGTTTGGAAACAATTGTCTTGAGATATATGTTCTTAGTGCATTATTTTCTTAAAACCTTGTAAATTTTCTTACTACATTAAAATGAATAGTACTCATCGTCATTTTTTCTTTAAAAAGAAAAAAAAAAAAAAAAAAAAAAAATTGCAAAACTTACAATTCCATTTGAAATTTTTATTCATAAAACATACAATAAAATAAAACAGTCGAATAATTGCAAACTATAACAGCAAGTAAAAGTAAAGAGAGAACCTGTTAAAAACGATGTACCATCTAAAGTATTAATATCATATAGAAATGTTTAAATCTAAGAAAACTATGAACTGATGTACACATAAAAATGTGCAATTTTATTTTATCGAAAGTGTATTCAAAAATATCTATAAATTGATATTACATTTACTTGTTTTGTTCTTTACAAATAAATTATTACATTTTTCTTAGTATTTTTAAGAAAATTATACATATACAAATGAACTCATATAACGCTTTACTTGAGTTTTTCATAAATACAAAAAATAATTTGAATGAAAATTGCTTTGTAAGTGGATAATGTTATATGTATGTTATTGAAATATTTTTAAATTTAAACATAAAAATTATTTCACATAATACTAAGTTTATGTTTTTTTTTTTTTTTTTTACATAAATTCGTGTGAATTGTGAATATGTAACCTATTCAAAAATTAAATTCAAAATATTTTACTTTGTAAATCAAAATCATATACCTACATATGTACATATTTATTATTAATATTGCTTTCAAATGTGCACATTGCTCCAAGTACAATGTTGTATTTATGTAGATATATATAGTTACAATGTAGTCGCTAAATGTAGCATTGTATGCATACCTATGTATTTTAGATAGTATGCATGAGAACATTTTTTTAAAAAAAATATTTTTCTTTACATAAATTTTAAATATGGTCTTGAATCATTTAAAATTGCATACGTATAGATAAATTTTATGAAATTAATCACATATTTATGTAAATATAATACCTATATTTCTGACTAAAATACATAAAAATAATATTATTCTGATATATTGCAATTGAAGTGTGCCTTTAACAACTTAATATTTAACTAAAATTTATTTCATTCAAAAAAGATGAACATTAAAATACTTGAAAATTATTCAAAGATATTTTAAGTGCATGTAAATTATCTTATTATATATTCGACAGTATGTATATAAACTTATTACATATGTACATATTGAATATGCAATAAATTTGCATAAAATACTTTTTGTAAGTAATTAAATAAAATGTATGATCACGACAAGATAATTGAAATTGATAATAACATAAAATATAAAACATAATTTAAACATTTTTTTTTTTTTTTTTGTATACATAGAATAGTACATACTTATGTATGTTATTTTGTAAATGCTTTTACATGTATTTGCATGTATCTTATAAACCAGCTTTTATCTCAAGCAATTAACAATGAAAAACGTTATTCTATGCTTTGAATACTTATG
Source organism: Anthrax anthrax (assembly GCA_963971155.1). NCBI lineage: Eukaryota > Metazoa > Arthropoda > Insecta > Diptera > Bombyliidae > Anthrax > Anthrax anthrax. The sequence goes on from OZ020118.1 coordinate 21,825,950, forward strand.
ATCATTCAAGTATGAATAAAATATTCAATAATTATTCAAATCTCAATAAATTGAAATAAAACCATAAAAGGAGGTTAATTGATTAAAATTGAGTAATAAAGTTTGACAATTAATTTTTCTTACAATATTTTCTTGCATTAACTTTCAGTAACCATGGATAATAAATATTTTTTTGTTTTTTATCAATGCGTGAGTATCTTTTTTTTTTTTTTTTAATTAAAAACTGAAAATTTTCAATATTTTCCTTGAAAACATTTGATTTTAGTTTGTCTTTAATTTCTTTTAAAAAAAAAAAAAATGTTTAACTCTTTGAAAAAAATAAAATATCATTAACTTTTGCATGTTGTAGAGATTTCCTAGCAATCACAATAACTATCATTTACTCTGTTTATTCAAATATGTATTTGAAATTTTTCATATTCCATTGTACATAGTATCAATGTCGGAAAATTCAACAACAATAAAGAAAACTATAAGTACCAGAAAATTTATCAATGTTGAAAAAAAAAAAAAAAAAAAAAAACCAAAATCACAACAAATCAAACAATAGTAATAAAATGCTTTGAACAATAAAAATTCATCTTTTTTTTTTTTTATTATTTACTTGCTCGACTATTAGACGACATTTTATCTGTTGTCTTATAGAAATAAAATAAGAAAATGCTTTGAATATTTGAAAATGTACGATAACGAACTTGAATGTATAAGCAAAATTTGTTATAAGTTTCACATGATTTTTCTTCTTTTTTTTTTGTTTGAAAAGAAGTTTTTCTTTCTTGTTATCTTTCTATTGTGATTTTTACTTTAGTTATTTTTTATTTTTTTTATTTTTTTTTATTATGTTTACAAATAGTTTAAAAGTCAAATAAACTTTCACTTTAATCGAAAAACTTCTTCTAACTTATAACAGACACAAGTCAAGTGATAGTTATTGCTGTTGTTGACTTCTTTTTGATATGCTTTAAGATTATGTAAAATTATGGAAATTGATAAAAGTTTTATCATGGAAAAAATCAGTATTGAAAATATAAATTGAAAATAAAAAAAAAAATAAAAATTTTTATTTGATGAAATTATGGTGATTGAATAAAAAAGTTGTTTGATTAAATATAATTTCATTGCATTTAAAATTTTTTTTTTTTCATTTTTAATTATTTATGAATAAATTTTTTTATATAATCTTTTAATAAGAGGATTTTTATTATTTTTTAATTTTTTTATAAAAATAATTTAATAATAATTAAAGAAAAATATAAAAAGTTCCACTGGAAATTTAAAATCAATGTACAGTTGCGCCAAAAAATAACCGCACGCACCTTCAGAATTTTTTTTTATTATTGGCTACTTTTTCAAAAATTAAAATTAAAATCTCTATATGTTTATATTAAACAATTTTTGGTTAAGATGTTTAGTCATACATAAACAATTTACAGAAAAATAATATTATTTAATTTTTTAAAATATTGAGATTGAAATTTAAATTTTGAAAGCTTAGTCAATAATAGTAAAACAAGCTGAGAGTGCTGTTGGGTGATTTGTTGGCGGATACTGTATGTAAAATTGCGGTTCGCAACCCACGTTAAACCAAATTAAACTGTAGGTGCATGCATAATAGAATCGTTTAGAAAATCAGTAATGATAAACCAAGACTGATAAATGGCTGTCAAGCCACTATACTGATGATTATGTACTATGTCGAATAAAAAAATCAAAAAATTCAAAAAATTTCCCTTATTTATATTTCAGAAATTGAATTTATAAAAATATCATAACATTTTTTTTTTTATTTTTGAAACTTCCTTTCATTTATTTCACATTTTATATATTTTGTTGTAAAGAAATAAAAATAAATGACGTACATATAATGCATATAAAATCAAATTTAAATGACCATCTTAAAACCATTGAATATTTTCCATAATAAACACTTTGTATCAAATTTTTCTACATAAAATTTAATAATTTAAAAGATATCAAAATGATTTTTGGGGCTCCAGACAGTTGAATTAGATTTGAATTGAAATATTCTTTTGTAAATTTAAATGCTCAATCAAAATATGCATCATATATTAGGACATTTATATGCTAATGTATTTTCTAATAGAAAAAACATTTATGGCATATTTTTCTAAGCATATAAACCCATTAAAAAATAAAATTTATTTAAATATTCTGCAAGTTCAAGAATAATTGCATATTGACATCAACACATTACATGTTAGAATAAATGGTTTTTGATGCTTTAGAAAAAACTTTATCATTCGAATATTATTATTCTGTCGACAATAAAATATAAAGTAAAAAAAAAAAAAAATCCGTTGATGTCAATATCAATTACTGTACTTGAACTCATACAGGTTACAAAAAAAAAACCACAAAGATAAAATAATTGATGTTGGATTAAGATAAAAATGTCAAAAATTGATATGAGATTAATGTACGTGTTTTTTATATGTTAAGTGAATGAATTGTGTGTGTGCATAGATATTTCACAGAATTTTTCTCTTATTAAATTAAAATGACATTTATTAAAAATCTTTTATTATTTTTATCCTTTTTTTGCTATGAAAAAAAAAAAGTTTTATTTTTTGACTGAGATAACAAAATACCTACGACACAACGGACAATAGAAAAAAGAAAAGTAGGAAATGTGCAATTTGAACAAAAGCTTTATATAAGCGCTCTATTTAGATTCTTTTTCCGATAAATTTTTTTTTTTTTTTTTTTTTTTTGAGATATCATTCATCACAATACTGTCCATCTGTGATTTATAACCTTTTATTTGAAATGTAATATTTTTATGTTCGTGAAAGGATCATAATAAACGAAATAAACGGATAAACGAAATAAATTGTTGAAAACGAAAATCTAAAATTGCAGATTACAAATTTTAGTCATGGAATTAATACTTATCGATTTAGGATTTAAAGGTTTGTTTGTTTTTTTTTCTTTTTTTTTAATTTCTGGAATTTTAAATTTGAACTAAATTAAATTAAATTTTTTTTTAGTTAAATGCAGAAAATTACAAAACAAATAAATACTATTTTCTTATATAAGATCGATATTCGAACATACATAAGTCGAAATACATGAAAATTCTATGTAAATGTCTTAATGTTGAAATATCTACGTACGAGTACGTGAAATTTTATCTGAACTTTAATACTCATATAATGAATTCGTTACATAAAAATATGAACTAGAATAGGAACAGATGATTCAGTATAATAATTTACGATTGTATGTACATGCATTAATTTTTCCTCTTCCAAATTTACCTGTGTTAACAAATATTTCAGAATTTATATACACATATACACAAATGGTATGTGTGTATTTGAATAAAACTAATAAAAGGAAATAAACGACAGATATTTTGTACTAGATGTGATATTAAATTGCTAATTAACTAGTCCACATCAATAAATTGGAGAATATTATCTATTAATTTATCTACATATATTATCTATTTATATACGTACATATACATTACACAGTATGTGTATATGGTAAAAGCAAAAGGATCATTGTATGGTCATTTGAGGATAAATAATATTTTTCCTTTTTAAGCATCGGTGATAGTAGCCAAACACTTTTGATAATACAAAATTATATAACAAAAGAGCGATTATCTGAATAAAAAAAGGTTTGATGGATTTAAGTATTTCGATAACAAAAGGGTCAATGTTCAAATTAAGCTACGAAAATTTACCTTTTTTTTTCACCGAAAATAAATTAAAATCAAGGTTTGATGAATCATATCTGTATCTAATAATGAAAGAAATTTTAAATTTAAATGATAAATTCAAAAAGATTTTTCTTTTCTTCATTTACTTAATTTTTTTAAACTTTAAAGCATTTAAACATTTGCTTATTTTATTTATTTACTTATTTTAATTTTTTTTTTTGTTTTTTTTTTGTTTTTGATAAAATTTATTGTAGGCAATTGCTTATATATTGATAACCATATTTGAATGTTTTGTTAGGTAATGAAATACAAATAACGCATCGTGTTTAACTCACAATTTTAAAGAAATTTTAAGCTTTTATCGTCGCTACGATAATAGAATGAGAAATATTTCGTCGTGATTCGAATTAGATAATTTTTTAAAATATTGTAAAAATCATTAGTTGTCCATATGTAATCCTGCTAGGCTGTCTAAAAAAAATTTTTTTTGTGTTGTAAAACAAATAACTGTAATCAATCACAGAATAGTGATGGTGTATGTAACATCCTTTTAGACAAACTTTAAACGAATTTTCATTTGATATATTGATGAATTTGTTTAAAAATAATCCTTATAAATTGTCACAAAATAAAAATAAACGACGATAAAGGTTTGACAGACATTGATGAGTTGACAAAATAAAAGATTCTTGCCTAAAAGTTTTTTTTTTTCCTCCTTTTTTTTTTGTATAACCAACAAAATAAAATGGTTTCAAATGGAAAAATTATATCTTTTCTAAAAACAATATATTATGTAATTTTTAGAAAAATTTTTACAAAAAATTTAACAACAAAAAAATACATAAGTATGTACATAATGTAGATAAAAACATATGGGAAATATCTAAATGTAAGTTGTTACAAGAGAATTTAAAAAAACAGAAAACGAATTATCTACTATTTCTACTATCATTCTAAATTTTTTGTTTTTTTTTTTTTTTTTTGTTAAAGCTCATTGTTTTCAATAATCACTGAATTATGTTCACTGTTGTTAACAAATAGCAATAACCATAAAATCTCACAGTAAAGTACATAAAACTCAGTCGTTTATAAACATGCATAAAACAACAAAAATAAAAAATTATGTTGCAATAATGCACGAAATGTACGTTTGTTCTACATTACATTCTCGTTGCATGTTTTTAAGCTTTTTCGTTTCAAAGTGTTTTTGAAAATAATAGTATAGTATATAAAGCAAAAAATAGTGAAGAAATAAAAATAAATTATTGAGTGTAAGGATTCCCTTGATCCTTGTTTAAATTTCCGTATATAGTAATATAAAGGAATCAAAGCAAAAAAAAAAAAAAAAAAAAATTAGTACAAAATTGTAGGTTTATGTACATAAGTACATATAAATAATGAGAGATAATGAAGAATGAAGAATTATTGTTTTAGTACATATACAAATAATTTATGGATAAACATTATCACATGTAAATACTGTCCTTAAAAAAAAAAAAAAAAATTAGGACGAATTTTAAATTCTAACAAAGCGTGGATTTGAAAATATATTAATTTCTATTATTTGTAAATGCTTGTGACAATAAAATTTCAACTTATACACACGAAAAATGAAGTTTGCAGTTCATTTGCATAAATAAATTTCAAATTTTTGAAATGTTTTAGGATAGTCAAAAATACAATTTATCTTGTAGAGATCAAAAAAATTTTTTTACATATCAGTACACACACATATTTATGATGTACGATGACAGTAAAACGGAGATCTTTAATTGAGAGTATAAATTTTGATGTTCATAACATCATTACATGAATCGCTTATTCTTTGAAAGTGAACCAAGTCCAAAATTTTCAGATCAAGAATTTTACATTATTCTCTTCACAAGAATTTAAAAAGTTTATAAATTAAGAATTTTTGATATTTACCATTTTTAAAATACAAATATCCGCACATACAATATGTGGTAGCAATATTACTAACAAAAATTTTGCATCGATGTATGTATAGATATATTTCAAAAATGGTAAACAAAATTACCTAAAAGTAAAATTTTTGTTCTTTACACAATGAAAATATAATTTCAAATGTAATTGAAATAGAAATGTGTAAATTCATACATGCATTGTATAATTTTGAACAGATTTTTCTGTTTTGTGATGTTTTAAACAGATATGCCACTTATCAATGTTGAACACGTTTTTGTGTTTTTGAAGTGATTTTATACATATGTATGTGAATAGATTTTTAATTTGTTTGTTTTGACATTTGATTAAAATAACAACTGCATAAATTATATTATTTGTAAAATCAAAAAACCATGTAACCTTAATGAAATCGTACGTTCATGGTTCAAAAATTAAAGTATAAAAACTTTTCAATTTTGTATTGAAATATTTAAATGAAAGTTGAAAAAATTCATTTAAAAAAAAAATTTTATAAAGGAGAAAATTTTTTTTAATAAAATTGAAAATAGTAAAAAATTAGTTTAAAAAAATGAAAAACGAAAAAAAGTTTTTCAACAAAATTTTATAAAATCTAAAGTTTAAATCTAATTAATTTTCATTAGCTTAGTTTGGGAATTTATTTTCAATTACTTGATAAGTTGTTTTTATTGTAATGTGATTGAAAGTTTTAACCTTATTATTTTTTAAATTTTACCATGAAAATTATTTTAAATGGGTAGTAATAAAATTTTCACACATAATAAAAAGCATTTACATGTGAATATACAAGAAACTTTTAAGCTATTAAGAAAATACATGCCACAATATCGTGATATATAGTATTACATATTATTGGAAAGTAATTTTTTCAATTAATTTTTTGTAAACATTTATTGAGTTAATTTTTAATTAAAATTATAAGAAATTTTTATAATTTTATTTTAATAATAAAAATAATTTAAAAATGGTTCTCATATTTTACAGAAAATAATTTTTAAAATAGGTTGTATAGAGTTTTTGGTTGTATGTACATACATGCATACATGTACAATGTAACGTACGTATACACTTGATATTAACAGCACATTAAATTGATCAAATTTAAGTACAAAAACCCCATTGTTTTTAAAGTGTAAATTTATTTTCCACTCAACATGAAAGTTCATTAACTTAAAATGACACAATTTTCAAATGAAATAATTAAGTTATTAATTGAAAAAAATAATTTTTTTCAATTTCGTTCAATGTTAACACTGTACGTTTGTAGTTCAGCTATATGTATTAATAAATTTGTTCAGGATTTATTCATGCAAATGAAAATAATTCAATCAGTTTATTGGCTTCATTTTTGTATCGTATTTATTTTATTTGGTGACATTTCTATGTTATCTTTAACATGCAATGCATTTAATATTTTTGCTATAAAATTGTAACGCATAAATTTATTAATGCGCATGCATACCTAGTATGTATTGAAAAAGTTTGGAAATAATATATGAAAATTCTTGAATTTTACTTTCAATTCTTGAAAATTGTTCAACTTGAAAAGTAACAATAAAATTCATAGGAAAATTGTGTGCATAATGTCTTTAAAGACTCAAAGACGCCAAATAAATTTACAATTTCATTCATATTCATATACATACATATGTAAGAAAGTATCATTCATATATGTACGTACGTAATGTGTACAGGTATAGGTATGCACGAATTAAAGTAATCAAAAAGGTAAAACCTTATTCGTTTGTCTTATCTAAACACATTATAACAAAAGTTTCTTTAAAAGTTTCAAATGAACCTTCATTTTTACTATGCAAAATATGTTTTTCACATTTAAATTTAAAATTTATCTAAATTGTCACAAGTTTAAGTATGTACTAGTATATGCAGGTAAAAAACAGAAGGTTCATGAAAGGACAATATACATACATAATAAGTAGATATGGTAAAGTGAAACTTTTTAAAAGTTTTTTGAAATACAACAAAATAAGGATACATATAAACATGACAACAAACTGATAACAGACAAAATAATGTCGTCTTGTTTGAAACTTTTGACATTTTTGTTGTTTGTGATGAAGAACTTCGTCTCTATCAGTCTCCCTTTTTTGAAAACGTGATGATGAAGAACTTCGTCTCTATCAGTCTCCCTTTTTTGAAAACTGTCTAAAAAGTGTTATAAGAGTACAAATGATTTATAATACCTACATATGTACCGCTAGTTACAAAATTTCTTTGTTTTGTACACAGGTATCAAAACATATATATACTAATTAATGTGTGAAAATTCCGACATGATGTAAATAATTAGTGCATAACGTACACTGGAAATTGAATAGAAAAAAGAAAAAATAACGCAAAGCATCTATCGATCACTATAGACTATAGGATATTTGTTTCAATTCGAAATTATTTATTTATTTATTTTTAATCATTGCTACAAATTATATATTCGAATCTGTTATACTTTCAGTTCTACAGTTGAGTACTTATTAATTAATACTGAGTTTTCGTAACAACTTTTTAATATGAATTTCTTCATAATGGTAAAAAAAAATTAAATCAACTTCAAATGTCATTAACCGTTGGTTGTTGATACAAAAACAGCAAAGATTCTAATAATGAGCAACAAAAAATTACATGATTTTACCATTAAATTTGAACATATTATAGGTACTTGTTTTACTTAGCCTGTTGAATTACGATATACATAGCCCAATAATGTGTATGTTGTAAATCGTACAGCTTGAATCAAATAATGATAGAATTTCACCATTAAAAGATTCTACATTTTGTGTTTCACTTGCAGAATTTAATTTTTGTTCATCTGCATCAGAAATTCGAAAATGTAATTTTAAATGATTTTGCTTACAAAAAGAAGAAAATTATTAATATATTTAAAGATGGAAATTGAAGCAACATCGTATTTGTACAATGAAAAAAAAAAATTGTTTTTGCAGCATTATCATTTGTATAAAGTAAATTTAATAAACATTTTGTATGTACAATGCACATGTGTGTCCATTCGAATAAAAATTCAAAATTATTTTTAATAAGATGAAAATTAAATACGATGTTTTGAGTGCATAATAAAAGCGTTTACGTACTAAAACACATTCGTGTTTTATTTAATAATATTTTACATTACGTTTAGGAAAAAGACAATTTGTAGAAAAAATAAACTAAAAACTTTAAAAAAAGGACGAGTTAGAATAAAAAATTTCATATTTTGTCTGATTTTGCAATTTTTGAAAATTTTTTTTTCTACAAGTAAAAATCTATACACATTTTCTAACAAGACAATACCATGAGTTCAGATGATCTTTAATAGTAATTGGTAGTCAGGAAGTATTTTTAAATCTCTGTATTCTGTCCATTAATAATATGCATTTGAGGTCTTATGGAGATTACTTAAAGTGGTACCATTTTATATCACTATGTATTTGATATTCAAAAAATGTTTCTGATAAAAGCTTTATGGATTGTGGTAAATGCTGCTCGTAAAACAGTCTAATTAGAAATTATGACCGAAGAAAAAAGACATAGTAATATGTACTCCCATAAGACCTTAAGTGCATAATATTAGTGGACAGAGTATAAACATTTTTAAATTCTATTAAATAAAAATCATTATTCAATCAATCATTTTGATTTCAAAATACAAGCTAAAATACATAAATATGTTAATTTTCACGTCAACAATGTTAAAATTTATATCTTGATTATTATAGAAAAATTCAACCTTCAAATTTTTTTATTTTATCTATTTTAATCTTGTCATTATAGGTCGACTGTGATTTATTATCATCATCAAATTTTATCAAATGTGAAAAATTTAAATATCAAATATCGAAATAAAAAATGATTATACATACATATGTGTGTATATTCATCCAAATATATTTAGTTACCCAAAACCTAATGTAGATTTATACAAGCCATATTCATTTTTCTTGATATGTACATATGTGTATGACAAAGTTATAATTTTCAAAGGTGTAACATAAAATTAAGTTTCAAATTTCAAATTTTATTAAATTTTTTAAATTCAAAAAAAAAAAAAAAAAAAAAAAAAGAATAAAAAAATGAAGTTCATATTCAGTTCATTTATTTTGAAAATTTATTCGAATTTAACAAAATACAATAATTTATGGTAAGGAAAAAAGTTCAAGATAACAATTGTACTTTATAATATTGAATAAAAACAATAACTAAAAAACCACACAATGGAATAAAAATGCTCTCTTGTTGTTTTTTTTTCTACAAAACTGTAACAAATACATACGTATTTATTTTTGGTTTAGGGTAAAATATCATACATATATGTACAACATGATGTACAACATTGGCTGAAAGTTTTATTCAATTTTCAATTTGTTAAAGGAAATTAAGGAAATTGTATACACAAAAGTTTTTCTTAAATTCTATATTCTACATTATGTATGTATATGCGATCATATATACATATGTACATATGTAATAATATATTGGTGAAGTACATACATACATATAAATAGGATTTAGATAAAATGAAAAGTTAGTATGAATCGATAAAAAATTGCATGCTATAGAAATTTTACAAATTAAAATACTTATCTTTAACGAATACAATGAAATATACTAAAGTTTTGTATTATATTATCTATGGATAAAATATCGTTTTTTCATTTTAGAAAAACACATTATGCATTTGTTATTTTAAATATTGGATTAATCAAAATTGAAAATAAAGTAGAAAAAATGTTTTATTTTGACTTAAAACAAGGCTACTGGTTATAATTTATTCTAATCTCTAAAAAAAAAAAACGTTACATGAAATTTAAATTGTTCGCATATGCATATGTATGAGGCTACACAAAAAAACGTTGTAAAGCTACCGGATAACATTTTAATTATATACATATAGGCATTCTATGAACAATAAACTTGTTGTAAATATATTCAAAAATATATTTTGCTTTTATGCATTGTAGGAGGTGTAAAATAATGATCTAAAATAAAAGATTTGAAATGAATTAATTCATACATTTATTTATCGATACGGTAAGATAACGCGAATGTGTCATATAAATCGTACATAAATCGTTAACGTAAAATGTTATAGACGAATTTTGTTTTAATTCAGATTTTATTTACATATTTAATATATTATATACATATTGTAAAATTCAATAAAAAATTTATTTGATAAACAAAACGAATATAAAAATCTTAGAAATGTATTTTAAAAAAATTCATTTGAAAAATTCATTTCATTATGAACCAAAAAACATATTCGTATAAGAAAAACAAATAAATCAAAATTTTAATGGTAAAATCGTGTAAAATATTTTACAAATTATATTACAGTTTGTGATCTTAATTTGTTATAACTTTAATTTAGTTTTTACGAAATGTGAAACCATCATTTGTTATTTATCTTAAATTAAATCGGACACAAAACTTTTATCTTCGTTTTTATAAACATTTTTTTTTTTTTGTTTTTTTTTTTTTGTTAAAACAAATGTATTGTCTATACTTTCCATACTTTCGTGACAGAAATGTCTTATTTGGTTTCAAATTTATTCCCTTAGAGTTCACATTTTTTAAGATAAAGTTTTACTTCTCAGCGAAAATTCGACACATTTATTAACTTTTAAATAATGATAAACAAATGGTATATTTAAGTGTATTCTGTAATGATGACGTCAAATTGGACTCTAAAAGTAATTCAATATCTAAATTGTTTCAAAAATAAAAGTGTAATATAAAAAAATGAAATTTTGATAATAAATAACAAGAAAAAAAAAAATAAAAATATAAAAAAAATCATAAATTTTCATTAAAAAATAATCAGTACACTTGAGACTTAAAAATCTTAGAAATTCAAATTTCATTGAATAAAATATAAAATTTAAAATTGAACAAATTTTTCTAAAAATTTCTTCATTAAATGAATCATGAACAATTTTTGTATTTTGTATTCAATAATAATTTTAACTAGAAAACTAGGTTATTGCTTTTACAAAAGTTTATATTTTATATAAAAAAAAAAAAAAAAAACTAAAAAAAATTCTTCATAATGAATTTATTCACCTTAACATTTCATTTTGACAAAAATGATTATATTTTCATAAATTTATGACTGCCAAATTATTAAACTGAAATGTATGTATGTATATGTACTTACATGAAATTTTGTTGATATTTGCATGCACAATATAAAATGTGTTTATAAGAAAAATGAAATTTACTAAAATTGGTATTTTAAGGTGCAGTAGTAAAAATGTTCATGAGGTAAATTTGATGATTTATGATATCCAGGATATTAACCTGTAAATTTTTATATTAAGACATTTTTCAAAAAAATCCCTTAATGCATTTATATAGAAACAAAAAAAAGAAAATTATGTTAACATCTTATAGCGTTTCTTTTAAACTACATGCAGAAATTTTTGATTTATTTGACAGATTTGCTTTTCATTTTAGTGTTAATAAAATATAAAAAGTTTTTACAAATTTGAATTTACTGCATGAATCATTTTTAAGGATTTTCCTTTTATTTTTTCTTTTTTTTTGTGTTTCAAGAAATTTACACTTTACTTGCGTTTTAAAGAGTAAATTTGTACAATTTCTATAAGAAATTTTCAATATAAGATTTGTAATAAAATGAATTATGCAAATTTTATAATTCTTTAAAAATTTAATGGTTTTCTATATTTTAAAGTAAATTTTATCGTAAAATTATAAACGTACAAACACTAAAGAGTTTGTACAAAAACAAATAAGTGCCAACTATCACACCAATTAATTTTTTTTTTTTTTTTTTTAAAACCGGAAAATTATTATGTTGCATTTTTATTATTTTGTAATAATAATTTATTCATTGAAAATGTTGTATGTTAATTTGAAATTGGACACATTTATTTACTATGTATAGTATCCAGCCAGTATACTGAATTTGCTTCGTTGCAATATCAAGTAAAGCTACTAAATTTTTTAAAAATTCGACACATATTTGCTGATATTGGTTATGTAAAAAATTTTTTATTTTAACTATAATTTTATACATTGTATGAAAATGTATTATGCATTAATGGTATATGTTGATTTTGCATAAAATTTTGTATTTTAGCATGACAAAAAGCATTTTATAAATTCAACAATAAAATCGATATTGTGATTTTACTAACAATAAAGCAGCTAAAAATTTAAATAGAAATAATAAAAATGTGTATTTTCGAACAGCCAAAATAAAATATTGCTCTGCCCAACTCTCCCAGATTTTATTTCGTTTTTTTTAATTTTTTTTTTAAATTCTTTATTCATCAAATCGTTTATTTTATTTTCATTTTAATTTTTGTTCTGTATGTTTCATCTTAAAGTATTGATAAATATGTATAATATTTCACGAATAAAATAATGATTATCATTTCAGTATGATTTCTCCTTTATAAATAATATACAGATACATACATACATATATATTTTGATTTTAATCTAATTTTCATGAATGAGATGAATCAAATTTTTTTAAAAAAAGTTAAGTTAAACATTGACCCTTTTTGTTATCAGAATGCCAAAAGTTCAAGTATCAGACCTTTTTTATTGACATAATCCTTTTTTTGTTTGTTGCTCTTTGTGTTAATAAAAGTTTTAGCTTATTTACAACATTTACTCCCAAATATTTGAATACCTAAGTATAGATATATGTATATGTCTATGTATAGGTACAAACTTTTTCAGTATATTGATATCGATAAATCATTAACACTGTGATATTTTAAAAATAAATTTCCAAATCATTTTCATAGACTTTTTATTTGATTAAGAATATGTATACAAGCATCAATCATCCTTGGAATATTTACAAATTTAAATAACTAAATGTCCTTTAAATAATTATTAAAGATTATGTACAAAATGATTTTATTCTTTCTTTATATTTTCACCTCATTTATTTACACATCAGAAATGTAAATCATTTATTTGAAATTTATTCGTTCTATTGGTTTCTATATTTAAATTATTTAAATTAAAAAGAGTAAAATAAATTCCCATTACGAACGTGTTGAATGTACGTTTTTTAGAGAATTCAAATAAAAAAGTATTGAAAAAAAAATACCAGTCACGTATTTTTATTCGAATTTCTACACATGTTCATTATTTTCTCATTAAACTTTCTATTAGATACCTATTTGTTGGATTTGAACTCACGTAAATAAGGAAGAAAATGAACTAACGAAATATGTACGTAGTTTAATAAAAGTACCATGAACGAAACATATACGATGTCACATGTTTTATTTTAATATGATTACGTGATTCCATAAGCTAATTATTTCTAAATAAATCAGAATGCAGTTCCTTATTTTTTACAAGCACACAATTTAATTTAAACTATAAATAGCTATTAATAGACTACATGAAAAGACATATAGTAATTAATTACCCACGAAATTTAGTAATCTAGATCGTCCAACAGTGTACCTAAAAAGTGTATTTATTATTTTCAGTTGCATTGTAAATTTTAAAAATTGATTCTACATATCCAGTACAAGCAAATATCTGAAATTTTGAAACGACTTTCAAACACAATTCTTTCTGGCTTACTATAAACTTTCAGATTAAAGGATTGTGAAGTCAAATTTTCAAAGATAAGAGAAAATTGTAATTCAAATATAATCGTATATAATATGGATTGGATTAGTTTATTGAGGACATAAAAATCTTAAGAGGATTAATTTTTACTTTTTGTCAAAATTCAATTCAAGATGTGTAAAATTTTTGTTTTATTTTTTCTTTTCTTTTTTTTTGTACTAATACGTTCGAAATGATTTAACTTGCTTTTATCTACATTTTTAGAAAACAATTATTTGAAAATACCATGAATTTTTGCTTTTACACAGTTCATCTGCAAAAATACTAATAGGTAAATTGTACCTGAGCAAAAATTTAATAAATTTTCATTTTTTGTGTATCGAAAAATTCCACAAATAATTTTTTCCCAAGAATACATACATACATATGTATGTGAAAAATTTATCTCTGAACATCATTTTACATAAAATGTAAAACACTTTAAAATTGTTGATTTTTAAATTTAATAATTATTTTTAAGTGTGCACTTTTCGAGAAAATATTAAATTATTTTATTCACAGCATGCTTGAAATTCATAATTGCTTTAAAGTTTTTGTTTAAGTATTTTAATAACAAAAATGAAAAATTTAATTTTTCTTTTTGATTTTTCCTATTAGACTATAAATTTTTACGGCTCACCAAAATGTGTTCTGAATACGAAAAAGTAATTTTGTAAACATTTTAACAAATTCGCAATATTTCTAATAAATAAAATTTTCCATATACATAAGTACATATGTATGTAAAATAGTCTGATTAGACATTATTGAAATATTTATGTAGGATAAAATAATAATTTGAATAAATATTGGCCCATATCGACTGTCTGGAGCCTTAAACTCTATATGTGGTATTTGTCATTTGGAAAACACTATGAAAACATTTGAATAATTCAACATGACCCCATATAATAAAACAAATTTTTCATGTAAAAGTCCTCTTGAATGGATTAATTTTTATTCACTCTTTTCTTCTTTTTTTTTTGGATACAAAATTATTCATTTTATTATGATGCTAAAGCAGTTAAAGTATTGCAAAGAATTTAACTTTTAAAATTTTGTACACAAACATATTGAAAAGTTTATACAAAGTCAAAAATTTTCATGTCATATTGGGTCCTTTATTGTTATGTTTATGTATACATGTAAAAAATTTATATACACAAATGAATGTATGTTCACTAATTAAGAATTTTACAAATCTTATTAGGTATTCTTTTAGTATGTGCTTTTCGAATTTTTGAACAAATTTTAAGAATTTAAGTTATTTAAATTGGTTATTAAAAAAACACAGATATATTATTGTAACAAACGTGTAAGTACTTAATATTGCTAATAGAGTTTTAATATCAAAATTATTTTATAATACACCATTAAAGAAATTAATTTCTATCTTTAGGCTCTAATTGATATAATATTTGAAAAATATGAAATTATCTCGAAAAAGTGTATTACGAAAAAGATTTTACGAATTTTTCATGTTTTCATTATTAAAAAAAAAAAGAAAAGATAAAATAAATTGATCCATTACATTATTAAATTCTTGTAAATTTGTTTAAAATAATAAATTACATGAAATATAAACATTTAATGGAATTTGTTGTACAAGAATTTAATAAATTTTCTTTGTCGTTAACTTTTAATGGATGAGGATGAGAGATATTGTCATAAAATTAAAAGATTATTGCTTTTAGTCATTTGTAATTTAATTAAAACTGCGTTTAACATTTATTATATACATGAATAACGTATATACAGTCTGAGGTTAATTTCAGTACCGTAGGGTTTTCATAAAAGAAAATATTTTACATTTAATTAATTTTCATTCAATTTAATTGAATTAAAAATATGTATGTTTACCACTATGTAATTTTCTGTTCTTTTAACTAACTTAACTTTCTGTATATAAATTTAGATGAATAAAAAGACAGTTTTGTATTTTCATTTAGTTAATAAAGTTTAAAATATTTTTGTAAAATCTTGTTGTAAATTAAATAAAAACATTGACCTCAAGAATTACTGAAATTAAATTCAATTAATTACATAAATTACTTTCATGAGAATTTAAATAATTTTTAAAAATTTGGAATACTAATATAACAATTAGAATATCTTTGTCAACATCATTTGATGAACTAAAATCACAATAATATCAAAATAATGAGTCGAAGAATGTTGAATAATTTTAAATTGGTATCATTGTTTCCGGAAAATTCATGGGTAAAATATAAATGAAGAAAACGAACGAGACATGAATAAAATCCAGAAAGATGAAAGGACTTTTAAAATTATTTGAGATGAAACCATGAATATTTTTATGACTTTGGGATTATTTTTCTGTCATCTATACAAAAACAAATTATATTTTGCGATTATCGTATACGCGTGTCTTTTTGTGATTTCTACAAAAAGGCAACCGAGAAAAAAATCTCTTCTGGTTGCATATTTTTTATCATATTAAAATGATTGATTAATAATTCTGCTTAAATGGAAAGCAAAAAAAAATATATATTTTAGATAAAAAAGGAATTCTATGACAACGATTTGAAAATTCCAGATGAATTTATTAAATTTGATGATTAGATGAATACAATAATGATGACATCGAATTCTTCATGTCACAGTTGTATTTGTATAGAAATTTCATCTCGATTTCATTGAATTTTATTGTGATGAAATTTTTTGATGATGATGATAATATTATCTACAAATTATCGTTATTGCAAATTATCTTGATTACAAGAAAATATTTTTGTGATAATTGGATGTAAATTATCGTATACTGATGATAATGAATAGGTAAAACTAGAGGTAGCTTTTCTTGTACGATATAGCTTAAAGCTTAAAGGAAAAACGGAAAAAAAGAATATTGTGTACAAAATTTGATTAAATTAATTAAAATGCATTAAATTGCATTTATTGTGCTTTATTCTGATGCACATAATAAATGTGTATGTATGAATGTTATCTATATGATAAAATTGCATCTTATTTCTTTATGACCTATATATCGATAATCCAAAATAAATAAGTTCTACATATATGTTCACTTATTTTTTTAAGAAATTACATTCTCCTTATCATGATATTGTATTTTGTGTATATATCATTGAATATATACAATACAACATTTGCCATTCTGTGTATTTTGTATGATATAATCGGATATAATAAAGGATTTATGAGATACTTATTGTAATGGGTTTTATTTTATGTGACATGTGGGCCAATGTATTATGTGTATGCATAATGCATAAGGAATTTGAATTTATAATGCAGAATTTGCAATAAACGAGCTATGTATGTATATGTATGTGGTTAAAATATATTTATTATAGAACTTTTCTTTATTATATTTCAAATTTTTTTTGTATGCAAGGAAATAGCTTGAAATATGCAAATAGAAGAAAGACAAAATTTATTTGAAAGAAAAATATAAAATTTATTGGGAAAAGTTCTTCAGAATTTTGAATTTAAAAAGAAATATATCTACTTACATATTCTATAAAATTTATCAGTTTTCATTATTAGATATTTTAACTATTAGATTATAAAATTTAATTTTCATTTCATTGAAATTTAATTATTATCAATACAACATGTTCACAAATACGATATTAATAAAATTATTATTTCATACACCAGTTGCCTAAAACTATAAAATATCACTTCATTTTACATGATGTCAGTAAATGATGTTCTACGTGTAATTCGATTAAAATGTTAATAATTCATCACTAATTTTATTTTATTAGTTCATTAGGCCATTTAATAAAATAGGATGCATTAATAGAATTATAGAGAATAATATTTAAATTTTCTAACAAAATCCTTGTATTATTCACAGCTTAATATTCTAAAACCGTCCTATTTTTGATGAATTTCTGTGCTAATATCTGGTATATAGCAGATATATTGAATGTTATTAAAAATACAACATTTACTCAAATTTAACATGTAAAAATCCAAATCATACTGTGTTGCTTTGCGATCTTTTGACTTCATGTTTTATTACAAATCCAAATTCACTCAACATGTCTATACCACTGAAATGTTAATTAAAATTGAAAATTTTCATTTACATAAAGTGGTATTCACACATACATATGTGTACATAATATTGTTTTACGTTTTTATAATTTAAAATAAATTTTAACATCTCAGATAAATTTTCTTCTTTTTTCCTAAAATATAATTTTCAATAAAAAAAAAAAAAAGATAATAAATAAATTATAAATACATGAAGTGCACTATATTATTCACATAATAATTCTGTGCACATGAGAAAATTGAATTTAATAAAAAAACAAAAAAAAAAAAAAATCTTCATCTTTATTGATGATTGCATTTGACAAAACTCAGTTTAAATTTTCATTCAAAATTTTACATCATTTTTTAAAAAGTACGTGACAGTGACTGTCATAACAATAAGAGCATTGTGACATGTATCAATGCATTTGGATACAAGTATGTATATGAATTATGTGTTTAACTTTTACTTCTTTTTCAATTCAATTCATTTTTTATTGTTATTTAATTCTCATTCAAAACATGTACCATGAAAAATGATACAGATAAAAGAAAATATTATATGTATATAAAAACATTGAAATAGTAAATTTGAAAAACTATACTCGCACATAAATATACATATCATATGTATGTATATGTACATACGAGTACATACTTATAAAATTGAACAAAACAAAATAGCACATCAGTCAATAAAATCATTCAAGTATGCGGAAAATGGTTCTTCTCTTAGTTGAATTATTATTTTCCTATTATTTTCGTTTTCAATTGAATGTAATACATAATTTATACAAATGTACATATAACAGATACACGTATATATAAAATGTCCAAAAACAAAAAAAAAAACATGTAAAGAATCAATGTATACTATCATCAATTTTCAAAAGAAAGTTCTTATTCTGTTATTAAATAACTCTTATTTTATTATCTCAATTTCATGATATCGATGAAGTTTTCAACAAAATTTAATTCAATATTGAATACTTTTATCAGGAAAACACTTTATCTTATTTCCTGTTTTTTTTTTCTTATTTATTGTACATATTCGGGAAAACTTTAATAAAATGAATTGGATATTAGTTTCTAAAACTAATGATGCACCTACAATTAATGAAAACGATAGTAAATTTCAATTACAGTTTCGAAAACAACAACAACAACAAAATAAATTCTCTTACAAATTTTCATGAAATCTAAATTTTTTTTTTGTTTTCAATCGAAATAAAATTAATTGGTATAGTTTTATAAAAACTTAATATTAAATCAAATATAAAGATTAATTATAAAAATTTTATCATCCATGAAAATAAAAATTTTCTTTATCTTTTTTTTGTTTTCAATTTATTCTTTAAAAATAAAACAAAAAAAAACAAATTTAGCAAATCATTTTTATTACTATCAAAAATTTGTTTTTCAAAAAATTTTCTTTGGCAATCTTAAATAATAGGTAATTAATCAAATAATTATTTTATTTACTTTTATATTTTGATATAAAATGATTTATTATAGTTGGTTAGGTACAAAAGTAATTCAAAAAAAAAAAAAAAAACAAAAATTTCAATCAAAAATATTTTTAATTAAACGGTAATTAAAGTATTTGAAAATGTATATCATTAATCATATTAAAAAAGACAAAAGATTTATATTACAAAGGATTTATTTTATTTAGGTACACAAATTAGGCATTAGATATAATGAAGAATCAAAGTACTTTATTCTTTAAAAAATTTTTCTATTAGTTTTGAAAATATCAACCCTATTTGCTTTAAATTTAAATTAAACACGAAATTAAATCTTTCAAGTGAAAATAAAAAAATTAAAAAATAAATTGTTATTTCATAGTTTTTATAAATTTTAATATTTTCTTTCTTTGAACGTTCATACACTTTTTATACTAGATAAAATTTATACATTTTTTTGTTTACTTTGTCTATGTATACTTTAAAAAAAAACAAGTATGATTTTGTTTACTTTCATTATGTCTTTTACTTTTTTTCTAATGTAATCTCGAGAAATGTTTGATATGCTTTGAAAGCCATGAAAATAGATAATAAATAACACAAACAATTTATGCAAACAATGAATGAACTAAAAAATAACTAAAAAAGAAAATATTTTTGCTGAATTGTCGAAAAAATTTATCCTTTAAAAAAATTTTCGAAAAGACATTCAAGTTTCCGGTATTATATAACATATAATGGTTGTATTAAAAATTTATGGATATTGTAATCAGTCAACATCGTTGTTTTTGTTATTTATTTGCTCATGTTTTTTTTTTTTTTTCATGATTTTCGTAACTTTGTATGCACAAAAATATTTCCTGTTACATGAAAGACGAAAATGTAAATTTTCAAAGTATAAAAGAAAAACTGATGTTGACATTTATGTAGATAACACAGATGTATAGTCTGCTTTAATATACGATAATAAAGTTTTGTTCTTATTTTAGTTTTGCCAAAATCATTGTTAAAAAGAAAATTTAAAATAAGAAAAAATTTTTTTTCAAAATTTTCATAATATCTTTGAAATTCTAATTTGCATTAAAATGTTCACGTGAACTTGAATACCCTTAAGTAGTTATATGGAAATGAAGATAAAACATTACTTTGTACATCATGCTTTTATCAGTACTGAATTTTTTAATGGCACAAAAAATATCAATTGTTAAAGTAGAAAAATTGTACATTGAGTACATACGTACCCAATACATGTAAAGATTTTTATTATCAATAATAAAAACCCACAGTATACATTGAACAATTGATACCATATAAATTTTCTATTATAAAAATAAAAAAAAAAATTGAATAAAATTTTCCACATTGATGTCATATTTAACATGCATTTTGTATTTATCTTGAAAATTTTATATAACGAATAAGAAATAAAATTACGTACATGTACTTTATTTAAATTTCATGTTTATCCTGGTACTTTTCCTTATCGATTATGTTAATACATACGAGGCTATATATGATTATGCATTAAATTTCGAAATAATGTACTACATATACGGATGCGATTTAAAAACTTTAAATACAAATTGTTTTATATTTAAATTTAATGTTCTAATAATGTAAATTTTTAAAAGAGCTTATACTGAATTATTCAAATTTTCAGAGATTTATTTATTTTAAATGAAATGTAGCAAATGTGAAACAAACATATGTATATAGAAGTACAAAGATGGAATTAAAAATGTAAAGTTTTGTGATGAGACCACATTAAATTGAGAATATCAAAGATTTTTCTAATAAAATCATAATGAAGAGTCACAGACTTTTCCAAAGTATATAAGTGAAAAATGAAAATTATCAGTAACAATAAATTTTATACTCAAAAAATGTTATTAAAAAATATCTATTATTTGTAAATAAGTAACTTATATAATTTATTACGAAAATAATTTTGTTTATTATTGGAAAACAAATATACATATATTATTTCTAAGAATTTTATTATTTTCAAAATAATTGAAAACCGTGACTTGAATTTTGAAGAAAATATTTTTCTTTAATAACAAATAAAAAAAAAAAAAAATCAATAAATTTCATTATAAATTGTTCATTCTTGAAAATTTAATTGAATTTTGTATTATTTATAAAGCTTAAAATATGAAAAGTATCATCAAGTTACAAAAACATAAAATAATAGTTTTTTCTTTCTTGCAATTATTTTATATTTAAAAAATAAAAATAAATAAATACAATGTTGTGATATACATTTTGAAAAAATAATGGACAACAATAGAACAAATAGCGAAATAAGTAAAAAAGCTATCCACATTCACTAAATCAATTCCAATGAATTTATTAAGCAAATCGTTTCAAATTATTCAAATTGCTAAAAATCAATAGTCTTTTACCAGCCTTTATTGTTTATAAAAATTACGTATACATACTCTAAGAGTCTAGAGAGTATAAATAATCCTTGTAAATATCACAGTGAAACTACTTAATAAAAAAAAAGAAATATTTTTATAAATTCTAGATTTATATTATCATAAAATCTAATATAATTGGCTAAAAATCAAAAACAAAAAAAAAAAAATTTTTTTCTCTTAGGAATAATCAATCATCATTATCCTTTTAAATCGTATTCTTAACCTATTCTATTATAATTTCATATTTAGTTATGCATCATTAATTTTGTTTATAATAAATGCATAAATCGTATACCTTTTCAGATAAATAAACATTTTATGATTCATTTAATTATTTTGATTTTTTATTTTAGGTAGTGGTTTTAAATTTTCCACAAACTATATACATATGTATGTATATAAGGAAAATTAATTTTCCAGAGACAGATTAATTATGACAATTTTGACCACAATTTATAAATTGAATTTGTGAAACCTCGGTCATGCATACTTTTGTATTTACTTTTATATATATACATATTTGTTTTTTATTTAAATAAAGTGATAACGATTACATTTTCATACAAATTATGTCATTTATGTCTTTTTGTTTTCTTTTTTTTTTTTTTTTTTTTTTTTGAAAACAAAAACAAAAAATTATAATTGTTGGTTTTTTATTACATTTTGCTTGCCACAATATTAAAATTATAGGATTTTTTGATTCATGATATACAAGGTTTTTCGATTAAAATTTTCATCGCTACAATGTAAATTAATGAAACTGGAAAATTTAATTTTTTTTTTGTGGTTAATTTTCGAATATTAAAATTTTGTTGATTAATTCGTTTATTTTTTCTTTTTTTTTTGTCATTATGTTAAGAGAATATTGAGTTAATTTTATTTCATTTTAAATTCAATAATAAAATCTTTTATAAGTGTACAAATCACAAAAACTAAACATAGAAAATTGAACACTTACCTTTTTATTCCTTAATACTATTTCGTTTGTTTTGCACATTTTCACAAAAAACAAAAAATATTGAATTTCTGCAATGTGAATAGTTTTAAATTCCTATAAAATAAAATAAACAAAATTTGTTGAATTATTTTTATCAAAATAAATTCATAAAGTATTTTGCTTACTAAATAAAAGTTTAAAAAAAAAAAAAATTTTTTTATTTTGTAAACGAATTTAAAATGATTTTATTTTTCAAAAAGTATGAAAGCTTAAAATTTTCTTAGTTTACCTTATATAAATGGATTTTAAGCAAGTAGTAGCATTCCATGGTACAAAGACTATACAGGTATCCCGTGCTCTTCTTCTTACGAGCTCTTTGATGACGTCATTACGTGTATTAGTATTAAGTAGTAAAGAAAAATAACGTGATACGCAAGGAAAAAATAATTAATAATTGTTTATTCCTAATTGTAACTTTTTATGTGATTTCGGAAAAATATGCATATGTTTTCAAAAACAAATTTTAAATTACCTTTTAAAAAAGTCAAAATAAATAGATGTAAATAACGACAAAAAAAACCATTGTTTCCAAGTAGAATTTTTTTTTTTTTAAATTAAGGAGCACAATATTAATTCAATTTCTTACGAAAGAAATAAAAAGATTGGAAAATTTTATCATAAAAGTACGCGTTTTAATTCAAAACACATAATTTTCCTATAAACACTAATTATATAAAACACATGGTGACGTCACAGCCGTTTAGATACGTTACCTTTATAGTCTTTGTGCCATGGTAGCATTCAGTCATAAATCAATAAACTGTGACTGGACCTAGCCATACAGGCAAAATGAAAGTTTGTTTTGTATGCAAGCTCTTATACAATTTGTGGGAGTTCGTATACATAGACGTATAGACATAATTGTATTTAAGGGTAAAATAAATTTGCAAATAAATTCATAGTAAGCATTTTAACTTAAATTTTCAAAATTTATATATATTTATTTTATTTTTTAGTTTTTTACTTGCAAAATGCAATTGAAAGCATTAAGGTGTGTGGTATAAAATTGTATTCAAAATTTAAATTTAAAATGTACATAAAAAAGGTACGCCATAAGCTAAAATAACTTAAGTAAATTTATTTGTGTTTATTATATGGTAATATTTACTGTACAACAGATACTGAAGAATTATTTTTAGAAAGTCTTAAAATTTTCAGAATGCATTCAAAGAAATATTTGTGAATTTTGAAAATAACGCGGTTCAACAAATATCTGAGTAAAGACAAATGTATGTACGTATGTAATATAGGTACATATACATTTTAAAAGTAAAATATAAATATTGCAAGTATGTACATATGTAATAATTTTATTATTTGACCAAATATTTGTAATAGTAAAAATTCACTATACTAGTAAATCTGGAATTTTTACTTCGTGTTGAAAATATTCATTAATTTGAGAATTTTAATTTTATAATAATGAAAATTGCCAGAGTTGGAAGTAATTTTATTTAAATAAACATGCAGTTCTTTACAAACAATTTTTTTTTTTTTTTGCCTTTTTTTCAAAAAATTTTCATTTATTTTTCTTTCGTTTCGTATACGTATGCGATATTTTCACAAACACCAAGATAATTGGAATACTGAAAAAAAAGCAAAAAAACAGGTTGAATTTTTAAAATTGTAGTGTTTTTTATTGCATATTTTGTACGATTTCATTGTTTTTAAACATAAAAAGATTAAAGTATCTCATAAAAATCCTATTAAATTCTCGGTATAAATCGCATACATCTACATGATATTTTGTGGTTTTATTTTCTATGTTCACATTCACAGATATTTTTCACCATTGTGAAAAAAAAAAAAAAAAACAAAATGTAAAAATAAAAATACTAAAACATGCAATGAAAATTTCTAAAAGAATTTACATGTACACAATTTTATCGTTCAGATATTAGCAAAACATTTAAAAAATTCAAATAAAATTATTGTATAAGGTATCACATTACTACATTACAACTTGAACCATTTTTTTTTTTGTTCATTTCCGATTTAAAAAAACAAAAAAAACAAAAAACGAATGAATAAAAAAAAATTAAAATATAAACCACCAAATTTATTTAGTGGAAAATCAACAAAAAATTTTCATTAATATCATATATGAAATAAAAATCTATATTTTAATGATAAAAATTTTTATATTTAAATTAAATAAATTTTAATGAGATTTCATGTGGTTTATTGTTAACAAAAAACCCTATCATTTATAATCGACCATAAATTCCTCAAACCATTATGAAAAATATGTATTTTGTTTTTGTTCAACTGTTAAATATTAAATTCAAATTCATTTTTATATTAATAGAGAATCAACCAACCAATCTTGTTTTACTATGAAAATTATGATGGATTATGGTTTTTCCGGATTATTTTTATTTTTATTTAATAATTTTTTTTTTTTTTTTATGAATATTTTATACGAAAATTATAGGTATATAAATAATTACTTTGATTAAATGAATATTTACTTGTAAAAAATTTTCAGTCATAACAAAATTGAGAACAATGGGCTTTATTTACATTGGTGATAAAAATAATATTCAATTGTTATGTTTGTATCCTTTGCATGTTAAATATTACATAAACGCATCCAAAACAAAAGAATTTAAAAAACAAATTTAAAAAAAAAAAAATCAAATAAAATCACTACTGTTGAAAAACAAATGCAGATGATTATTGAATGCATGAAATCTTGTCACAACAAAAAATATGTATCTTGCTATAACAAAAATTTTTTTTGGCTTTCAGTTTTGATTATTTCTATAGAATTTAACGATTACATATACAAAATATCATCACGACATGGTGTTAAACGTTAAGTTAATGTATCCTCCTAAAAAATATTTCATTCAAGGTACCTATATGACATCGAATGTTTGACCTTTTTTTCTTCAAAAACTTAAACTGCACTGAAAAGTCATTTATCACTTTTTGATAATAAATACAAAAACATACATTTAAATACAAAACATTAAGAAAATAAAACGAATAAATAAGAAATCTTTAAAATAATCGTTATACCAAGTTGTACATTTATACTTGGTTCAACATTAAATCCAAAGATCTTTAGAAAATGTCGCGTGTTCAACACAGTTCAATGACATTTTTGAACTCTATAAGAGATAAAGTAACAAGAAATAAAAATGAAATCAAACTGATCAAACATACATATATTTGCACTATGTGGTTACCTTTTGTTTACAATTCAAATTTACATCCTTAAAAATTCTCATCGTCACATATTTAGAAAGCTTTTGTACAATGCAAACGGAACCATTGATATTTTATTTATTTTTTTAACCCACCAAAAAAAACAAAAAAAACAACAAATTCAGAACAACTTAATTAACATTGCATTTGTTAACAAATCCGAATTCATTAAACGGATTAAAAATTAAAAAGGGTTTTTGATTAAAATAAAATTTTTGAAAATGAAAATACAATTTAAAATGTTATTAAACTGAAAATAATCAAAATTTCTTTCATTTTTCAACGAGTAAAGGCTAAACATATTAAGCCTTTGTTGAATAAAAATAAAAATTAAATAACACATTGTTTATCATATGTAAACAAAACCATATAAACAAAGGACTTATTTTTACACTCTTTCTATATTAAAATTGCCTACATTTTTAACCTAATTAAATTTAACAGACATGTTAGCTGTTAGGGTAAAAGACAATATTTACGTATGCATGTACACAAATTAATCAGTAGATGATTTTATTGTTGTTTTGGTATTAACATTCAATATAACTGAATTTACGTTCTACAATTTAAAATTCGTATTCATACAATGAATAAGCCATAAAAGACAGCTAATTAAAATTATATGAAATTTAATCTGATCGTATAAAAATAAAAGATTATTTATATTTTCAGTTGAAATGACCGCCAATCAAAATTATCATACGAAATTTAACAATATAAAAATTTACTTTATTACCTTTTTTTCATTTTAAATAATAATTTTTATATTTAAATAATGTATATATGAACATTTAATTTGATATTAAAATTAATCATTATAAAAATGAAATTTTTTTTTGATTAATGAATTTTTATGTTTTTATGTATGTTAATAGGAAAATATTGTTTCTATAATTTCTGAAATCTCAATATTTCGATTATCGATTAATTGCAATCAAATTATCCAATTATGCAAAAATGAATATTCAATTCAATGATATAAATATTTTATTTCAATAAAATTTGATTTTTTTTTTTTAAACGTTAATTTTTTTTTTTTTTTTTTGTTTTTATAGTTATTATTATTTTATTAATTAAATATTTATATGACTGCTATTATTATTGATTATGGAGTTTTAAATATGTCAATAGATTGATTGAAGGATAAATATAAAAGAAATTCTGTACTTTTATTTTTCTATTTTTCATGTGCCTGAAGAGTTATTTATTTGCTGAATATACATAAAACGTTCAAATTAAAAAAAAAAAAAAAATTCGTATAAAAATTAATTTTCTCAAATTCAAAATTTAACTACATGTATTTTTTGTTAGTTGTACACATAATACACATTTAAGTTCTAAACTCCATTATTTACAGCACTTTCTCTTTATTTTTAAAATTCATCAATAAATATTTCAGTTAAAAACACTGAATTGTTTACATTACATAACAGATCGTTATTGCAATTCATGATGCATTAAATCTTTCAATTTAAATGAAACGTTATAAACACTGTCTATCAACATTCGATAGCGTATAGCACTTTTTTTTTCCAAAAAAAAAACGAAGATGTTTTTATTTTTCATTTCTATTTGTATGAAACTTTTACATTATTTCTTTTGTGAAAATGTGATGAAAATGTTTGTTTTCATAGCTGTAAATTTCATTCAATATAAGTATATCAGAATTAATGAAATAAAAAATACACATATTTCTTTTTTTTTTCTTCATTTTTAAAAATAAATCTGATTGATGATAAAAATCGATAATAATTGTTAAAGGGCAATGAACCTTTGTGTGTGTTTGTATCAAGAAAGTTGTATATTTATACAAAAAAAAAAAAAAAAAAAAAAAAAAAATATGTACTTGGTATGGAATTTGAATTATGATGGCGCCATTATTTTAAATAATAATTCAGATGTGGAATTGATCAAATATTATATTTTTTAAATTCTTAATTTATAAGAATGCTATCATATTTTCAAATATGAAGAGTTATGATTGTCTCTTAAACTAATGTAATATAAAAGAGTTTAAAAAAAACCGTTAAAAAGTAAGTGAAACATAAATTGATATTTAATGTGAAAATTTTAACAACAACATAAAGTATATTATTTCTTTGAAAAAAGAAAAATATATTCGAATAATATATACAAAAAAAACTAGTATGCAGTATTTAAATATTAATGTAGAAATATTCCATCTATTCCTTTCAAACTGGAACAAGGCCAAATTGTGCATTGTGTTGTATTACGTAAATTATATGTTGCGATATGATAATCCAAAAAAAATTTTTTTTGTTTACGTTTTTACGTAAGCGAAAAAAAAAACATTTAATTTATAAACGATATATAAACAACAAAATACTTTTACATATATTTACGTATTCATACATACATATGTACATATAGTATACAAATAATACTGATAAATAAACTTCAACACTTTTGTATACGTTCAAGAAAAATTTTACATTACACAAAGGAAATGAAAAATATATTTTAAAAATTCTAAAAAAATAAAAAAATAAATAAAAAAATAAATAAATAAATTATCTAAAATTTCTGTATTTTAGCATTATAATTTATTCACATATGGTAAAGTAAACATTACATATGAAATTCTCGTTATATTTGAAACTAAACATTTCGTAAATATGTTTATACATAAATTTATACATATAAGAGCACAATCCCTTTTAATTCTTTACCTACATACATGTGGTTGTTTGTACTTAATTGAAAATTTTTAATGAATTTTTAATTTTTAATTAAATTTTACATATCTATATATATATATGCGTATAAACAACTTTAGTATGTAAACAAAAATTATATGAAAATTCATTATAAATTTAAATTATTTATGCCCTTTCAACATGAAATTTGAATTATTTGAATAATTTTATTTAAAAATGAAAATATGGTTTAAATTTTAAATACCTATACACCTATACTAAAATTGCTGGGAGCTAAAAATCAAGATTTTTGTTAAATTTGTTCTATAAAGTTACTAGAAATGATTTTAAACAATTAAAAAAAAAAAAAAAATTAAAATTTACGTGAATATTGTAAAAAGTTTTTAAATAAAAATTAATATCTTCATTCGCGTTATTCAAAGTTTTGTTAGTTTTTCCTCTTTAAAAAAAAAAAACAAAAAACACCTCATTTTAAGTAACATAGTCACATACGTACATAAGTGTATACAGTATGTATATCGTTTGAATTTATATAGGTACTTAAGATTCATTTTTTTTTGTTTTCTTTTATATTCAATTAAATTAGATTTATTTATGTATACAAAAAGCTAATTTACTTACTATTTATTTACACTAATTATATTACTTGCATTTACATTTGTACATGTGCTCTCTGATATATTATGTACATATTAAAAAGATGTACATACGTGTCAAATTAAATTTAAAAACACCACTGTGAACTAATTAAATCAAAGTGATAAATTGTTTTAAGCCTTTATACATCAATATTCAATTTTAATTTTTAATTAAATTCAAATAAAACAATTTTATTTGATTTATGAATTGAATGAATTATAAAAGTATACTTTACGTATGTATACATACATACATACATACATACATACATATATATCTATGTATTTGCATTGTAAAATGACTGATCATATTAGTTACATGTAAAGCATTTGTATACATAAATTAATTTTCGAAATATGTATGTATTTGCATACATTAAACATGATTGTATGCTTATTTACATTTTGTTTACATTATGTATATGAAAATATGTAAATAAACAAAATATACATATACAACAATTATTTATGTAAATTTAATAAAACAGTATGATAAAAGATTACAAGATTTATTTTTATTTATTTATTTATTTATTTATTTATTTGTTTTTTTGTTAATAAACATTTGAACATGTTATTACATCAGTTCACTCTTTGATAATTTTTTACATAAAATAACTTATTCATTTGATGTTATTTTATGTCCATCAATTTTTAAAAATTTTTTTCTTTTTTTTTTGTTTTTATTTTTTTTTGGAAATATTTTACTTTTTTTTGTAAATTTTACTATCAAATCATTTTAATAAAAATATTTCTATTTAAATATTGTAAAATCAAATTTGATTTGAAAAGCGATTTTTTTTTAATTTTCTACCTTTACCTTATCCTTTTTAATAAATTCAATAATACCGGAAATTTTTTCATTCATAATTAAAGAGTTGCAATTGTTTCAATTTAGATTTAAAGTCATGTCAAACAAGGGAAAAATAAAATAAATTTTCTTCAATGGTCTCATTGTCTAGGTGAGTCATTGAACTCCTTTTTATATACGTATATTTTTTTTCTCTTTTTGTTAAGAAATATTTCAACGACATACATACGTATGTAAATGTTTTTATGTATACATACACATGTATATGTACATACCTTGATTTTATATAATAACCACTTATTTAAAAAACTTCTTTAGGTATGCAACTTTGTTATAGGTACATATGTACAATCTGTAGCATGTAATTTACGAGTATGTAATGCAATTTCATTCAACGAACTATTGTTTAAATGTACTCAACATTTTAAAGGCTTTTAAATTTGAATCAAAATGTCGGCATACATACATTTCAATATACATACATATGTATGCTTCAATTCTATACTTCAAAAATTCAGACTATGTACTTTTCAAAATAATTACATTATTTTGATTTCAATCAGTTTTTAACACTTTATAAAAAAGTGTTGTGCATTAAATAAAGAACATTTTCTAAATATACTTTTTTTTTTATAAAATAAGATCATAAAATTTATTATCTTTAATTAAATACCACTCTTCAACAGTCGAAAAGAAGTACTTTAAAAACAGAAAATCTGAAAATTTTAACGAGCCTTAAAAAAGGGAAAAATAAAAATAAATTCAATTAATTCATTACCTGACTATTTCAGTGTTTTTTTTTTTTTTGTTTTCGTTTTTTGCGAAATTCTTTATTTTAGTATTCACTACTTTGAAATTCCAACTCTAAATTGAATTAAAACTAAATTTAATAAAATTTATTAAGTGAAATGTAGCAACTATAAATATTTTTCCTATTTTTCCTTATACGTTGAAAAACGAAATCATTGTTTTTTGTCAAAAATTTTTTGGTTTCATTGCATTTGTGTACTGTATATGTATGTTATTCATTACAATAATTACAATTTCTCATACGTTTTCATATGTCTAATTTTACATACATATGTACATATGTACATACAATTAAAAACATTATCATTATCATTTCAAATCATATTTAATTAATATATATAATTTAGTGCTATTCTGATTGTAATTAAAAAATTTCGTTAATTTAGTATTCTCTTAACAAAATGTTAAGTTAGTAAAATTTGCTAACCTAATGACCAGAACAGTTCTGATTACATATTTAATTTTTGATACATACTCGTACATATGTATTTATTTTAATTTCTGAATTTAAAAGTTCTAATGAATTTTTACTGTGTTATCTGTAATAAATAAATCATTTATCATTATTTATTCTTTTTTTTTTTTATTAATGAAGATAATTTCATATATATTCAATACATCCAAAATAAGTGACCTCAACGTACATACATACATAAGTAGGTATGTTACATGTACCAGAAATTTATACATATTTCAGAATACAAGGCTGTAGCATAATTTTTTATTTTGAAATTTTAAATTGAAATTAATGCAAATTAATGTGTTGTTTGATATTTATTAATAATACTATAATCCGATACAGTTAAGGCCTTGTAGAAATATATATACATGTCTTTTTCTTCTCTAATAATAATTTCTAATAAGATCATCTCACGAGTAGTGTTACCACAATCTGTAAAGTTATTATAGAATACGAGATAAATTTTTTTTAATATCAATATACAGCGACGTAAAGTGGTACTACTTTATATTATTTCCATAATACCTTAACTGAATCGAATTAGCGAACAGAGTATAACTTATGTATGTAAACATTATATGCATAAATATGCAAATGTGTAGTATGTATACCGTAAAAATTAGAAAATATAAATACATACATACAATAGGTATGATAAAATATGTGACATTTTTTTAGATAATTTGAATAATGATGCATTTATTAAAAACTTGTGAATTTTAAATTATACACAATACAAGGCTTCGTATAAATGCTTCATTTACAAGAAATGTGATGAATTAATTTTGTTATTGAATGTGAAATAATTTTTTAAAAAATCAAATGAATTTGACATCAAATTGAAAGTTTCTCTTTTATAATTTTATCTTTCTGAATAGAGAAAAAAAAAATGTAAGAAACATTTAATGTGGTACTTTTTAAACGGTTAATTATGCCTTTATGTATATGCTTTAAAATAAATATAAAATTAATTAAAATTTTAAACCTTTTAATATAGCTTAATTAAAAAGTACATGCATGTATTTCATTGTTGTTTGCTATCAATATTAATTAGTTGAATATCTCAATATATTTCAAACAAAATGAAAAAAAAATTTTATAAAATCTTTTTTTTTTTATAAAACAAATAAATTAAATTTATTGATCTATTTTAATTACTTCATGCTATTGTAAAGATGCAGAAATATAATGTTGGCTTTTAGTTAACAAATGCAAGTGTGTATGGATGTATTTGTACCCATTGTACATCAATTAAAAATACATTACACTTATCAACCTTCTTTTGATTCATAAAATCGATAAATTGTTTTTGTATGCTGTACATAACAAAATTATAAAAGTTTTTAATTAGTTTGAAATTATTAATTTAATTTTAAGTTTCAATATCTATCCTTATTACAAAATGTACAACACTTGTCTGCTATATATAAATAATTTTATTTCAAATGTTTGAAACAATATTAGTAATAATTCGTGGCATGTATTGTAAAATATATTAGAAATGCTTTTATTAGTTCTTAGCTACTAATTAGTTGAATTTTATTTAATTAAAATTAAATTACAGATTATCATCAAATTAAATTAAGTTATTTTATTTATTTTTAAATAAATTTTTCATGAATATTCAACAAATTCACTGAACATTATAAAAGATAATTTTGGTAGAGGTTTCTCATTTTTCCTATCCTACAGAAAAATTTTTCTTGAAAAGACGACAAGATAACCAACAGCAAAAATACTATTCAATTGGTTTTTCATATTCATGTATTAGAGATACTTTAATTTAGGTGCATTTATAACACCACTCATAATTTTTTTTTTTTTATCATTCACAATTAAACGAAACTACATAGAATTTTTAATATTCATAAAAAGTGTACATAATCAGAATGTCTAGAAAACAAAAAAAAAACTTTTGAATAAATGAAATGTTTACAGTCCAAATTTTTGTTCTCATTTTTATTTTGTTTGTTTTTTTTTTTGTTTTAAATAAAAAAAAATTCAAAAAAAACGCGAAAATAAAAAATTACAATGTGAATAACAAAATTATGAATTCAGCATACGTTTCCATTTTTATTCATCCCATATTTCGAAAAACATGAATAAATAAAGTCCATTCAACAAGGAAAATTTAGTTTGTTTGTTTTTTTTTTTCTTCTTCTGTTTTAGTTTTCATTTTTATTTAAACACTGTACTGAAAACAAAAATAAAATATTTTTTTTTGTGTGTTTAATTTTAAAATCTAAATTCATTTTTCATGAATATGGTAGAACTCCCAAATGTACCATTTAACTATTTGAAAATATCATCGCATTTTTCTTTTTAGCAATAAAAATAAATAGAAAATTTTTTCTCATATATTTACACAATATAAAAATCATAAAGCTGTTGTAAATGATTTCAGTGTTAAATTGTTTTTAAAATATGAATTCCAATAAAGTGGCCTTTATTATCATTATTTTTTTTTTTTTTTAAAATAATATTATGCTATGAAAATAAGATTTGTATTTTGTTCATTTTTATCATCAAATTGGGACGTACATGTTATTTAAATCACTTAAATTTAAAAAAAACAAAAATTTAATTTAATATTTTATTTTTACATTATCCTTTCAATTGAATTACCTCTAAATTAAATTGACTTTATGAAAAAAAATAAATAAATAAAAAAATTAAATCAATAAACATCAGACATTTCAAATAAAAATTTCAAATTGTTTACAATGATATGTTAGTATATTTTACAGACAATTTGAAGAGATCAGGATTTCATATTGATATCCCAGAAATATTTTTCTTTTTCATACAAGTATGAAAAATACTTGAAATCCGTAAAAAGAGGTATCAATGTAGAAAAAATTTATTTTTTTTTCTATTTTTATGCAATATCTAAAAAAACTAATGATAATGGACAGATTTTCAATTGATTTCATTGTGTCTAGCAAAATCATAAAATCAAATTGAATTATTGATATCAACATATCACATATGTACATTCATATCAATCATTTTATATCCACCATGTGGGAATATTTGCAAAAAGAATAAAATTACTATGTATATAAAGGTAAATCTGACATGATTGAATGTTTATGTCAGTTGCTTTAACATGATTGAATCTTTATGAAGACTTGATACTATCCGTTTTAATTTTAAATTTGATTTGAAATCTATACATTCACATGCATTAATTGAATTTCAACATGGGTGTACATATTAAGGTTTTCAATACAGAGATTAATAGAAATGATCACTATTTAAGCGTGTGAAAATTTATTTACAAAAAATTTGAAATTCTATTAAAAGTCTCTTTATCTTTTTGAATAATTTATATACATATAAAAATTTCAAACAAAATATATTAAATTTTTTTTTTTTTTTTTGTTTTTGTTTTCTTTATTACATTCTTACTATTTATTCGATTATTAGAATCAATATTTTTAAATAAAAAAAACAAACAATTAAAATCATGAAATTATCCTAATTTATAATTTTTTACTACCCATTCAATATTGTTTAATTTTTTTATTTTCAAGAATTGATATTACAGTCCTGGACACCCAAAACTGACGATAATAAATGTATACATAGTCATTTTAAATTATGAATATGAAAGAGAAAAAAAAAGATTGAAATTGGATTATCTTAATTTGAGAAAAATTTCTTTGACATGTAAATGAGCCATAATTTCATTAATTCATTTACATAAATTTATCTTATAAACTATGAAAAAAAAATATTTTTTTTTTTATTAAATTCAATTTTCATTTTTATTATTATAACAAAAGAAAATTTTTTTTTTTTAAAAACGTATCGTATAAAAATACCTCATCATTTAATAATCAATTGATATACGTATTTTTTATACAATACCGAAAGAAATAAATTTTCTTATATTTCAACGTACCGATCAATGTAACGATTTATTTTGATGGTAACAATTTTTAAATTTAATTACACTTCTGTAAATGTACAATTTCAAGTAGAGATAACAAATTTTGTTGAAATTTTAAAATAGAATTTATACAAAAAATATGTATATTGTGAGAATTCACTTTTTATTAACAACAAAATGAAAAAAAAAAAAAGATATAAAAACTTTTTTAATTTATTTACAAACAATTAATGTCTTGTGTGATATTTAATTGGGTTTTGTAATGAATGTTCTTTTGTCAATGAATTTTAAAACTTTTACATCATGTTTTATTATATATCAACAACATTCAAACAACATTCAAAAAACAAAAAAACAAAAAGTAGAAAATGAAAAAAGTTTATTTTAATCTAATGTTTGTCTATGTAACCAAATTTTATTTTAATCAACAAAAATAAAATATAAATTTTTAAATTATTTCATTTAATTACAAAGTTTTCTTTAATTCATTTTTAATTTTACAATTTATTCAGGTATAAATCGTATAAAAGTTTTGAGAAATACACAAGTTAAAATTAAACAATTAAATGAATTTTTTGAAATAAAAACTAAAATTATGCACAAACATAAGTAAAATAAATTATCAAATTTAAACATCATAAGAATATAACGAAAAACAAATAATTCATTCAATTTTGAATTGGATATAGTAATTTGTTATATTCTTATAAATGATAATGATGGCAAAATTTCAAAATATTTTTTGAATATTGCTTTTTTTTTTTACAAATATTAAAATATTAAGAGATTATATTTTTTATGTAAATATTTCAGTGATTTAATTCCACAAAAATCTTTAATTTAAAAATAAAATAAAGAAATGTATAGAGACCTACATTAAGACCTACATTGAGACCCACATTGAGCATTTTTGCACCTGCTTTTTGCACATATAAGTACTATTGAGTAATCACGGATAACCACATAACTTAATTTAAGAAGATTATCAAAATATTAATGACCTAAATTTAATATGTAGTTCTCGTATATCTTATAAAAAAATGAAATATCGAATTTTTATAATAAATTGAAAAATATCAAATGTAATTCATTTTATTAATAAAAATTAATCTTATTATAAGAACAGAATATATTAAATTTTGATTCAGTACTTTTTAGAGTTTCTTTTAGTCTTATTTTCCTGAAAATAAACATCAGTATATACAATATTAAAAAAATAGTGAAAAGAAACACATTTGTACATATGTATGTATAGTCCCGTGACACAAATAATTTTTAAAATTTTAATTTGGTCTATATCTCGTTTGTACGTACATTTATTATTTAGCTATTTAAAAATTTTTGATTTTTTAAAAATCAGATATCAAAAAATTTTTTATCATATATGAAAAAAATATTCAATCGATAAAATTATTTTATCTTCAGATACGTGTGTTAAACATAAAAAAATAAACAAAACCAATTATACTCCATACGCTAATTCTATACAGGTAAGGACTTTTGGAAATGACATAAAGTAGTACCACTTTATGTCGCTGTATATTAAAAAATTTCTCGTCCTCTATGATAACTTTACAGATTGTGGTAACACTACTCGTGAGATGATCTCATTAGAAATTAAAAGAGGAAAAAAAAGACATATAGGTATTATAGTCCCACAAAGACTTAACTGCATCGAATTAGTGTATGGAGTATAGAAATAAAATCATTATATATAAATGAAAATTTATTTTCTACTGGGAAAAAAACTGTTATTTTCAAATTAATTTACTTACATTTTTTTAAAAATTTACTTTCCACAAATACGTGATAACGAATGTACACATATGTATGTACATATACATATGTATATACATACATGCATACATATATAAATCTGATGTAACTTTACAAAATGAAAAACACATACAAGTATATATGCGTGTGTTGATATTTTGAATAGTTTGTATTCAATTAAGTAGAAAAATTTTTTTAAATAACTAGATTAACACGAATTTATCAAATTTTTTTTCGTGTATAAGTTTTTAAAACCAATTTTCTGATTTAATTTAAAAAAAAAACGTTAATACGATTAAATTACGATTTCATTTAATTTAAAATTTTAAAATTAATTTACCTGTATTTACTAAATGATATTGAAAATTTTTTCCGTATTTGAAATTTATACTCTAACAACAACATAACTGATGATATCAAATACTTGAAGGTTACAAAAATATTCATTTTAGTTTTTTACATATTAATCATCTTTTATCTATGAAATGAAAATAAAAAATTAATTTAAATATATAATTCGTTGTAATTATTTCGTTGACGTTAATTTTTGATAATATTAAATTTTCTATATACGTATATATTTTATATTTAATTTTCAAAAAGGACTTATTATTTTATTTTACAATTTATAATTTAAAAGATATTTGAAAACAATTTTAATGTAATTTTAAAAAATTTCATTTTAACATCTATATTTATTTGAATATATCTTTTTAACTTATATTATAAATATGCTGTGATTTTGTACATAATACATTGCATACTTACATCTATATAAAATTATATATAAAAGATTAAAAGGAAGTCATTTATTTGATAACTAACCACAATAAACCACAAAAAGGAAAATCTAATTAAACTAACTTCCACGTTTATGTCAAGTATCATTAATGATAATTTGAAAAGTTTTTGAAAATTTCCAT
This sequence comes from Anthrax anthrax, assembly GCA_963971155.1. Lineage (NCBI taxonomy): Eukaryota > Metazoa > Arthropoda > Insecta > Diptera > Bombyliidae > Anthrax > Anthrax anthrax. The sequence continues at coordinate 21,864,320 of OZ020118.1, forward strand.
GGAATTGGGATGACATTATGGATATTCAAACATTGCCATCATATTATATTGACATCATCATTAGGACTAACAACTGAGTTTAAAATCATTACGCAAACTATGATATATACCTTCGTACATGTATGTATACATACTGTGTAATATATTAGAAGAAACCACAAAGTGTAGGATTCATGATTGAATGAAGAAAGCAAATTTACATTTTGTATATATATAAACATAATTTTCAATGAATATTTAAGATTTTGAAAATCTTTATTTGCAAATTACAAATGAAGCAATAAAGTTACTGATGTTATTTTTGTAACTCTGATTGACATATAAATAAATAGAAATTGTTATTTATATATGTACATATGTATATATTTTTTTCAAAATCTGAATAGATACATAATTTCATTTATTTTAAATTACTTTGTAGCATCCTAATAGCTTTCTTTAAAAAATTTTTTCAAGATTTCATAAATAAGTTAATTTATAACTTTTTTTAAATAAATTTTCTAGATAGATCGTCTCAACAAATTTAAAAACAAAAGTCACACATTGATGTTTATTCATCATGATTAAGATGAATGTTTGATGTACTTTAAAACTTTATAGGTTTACTTATATGATGTATATTTCAGACCTCATACTAACACCTACTCAAAATTTATCAAACTAAACAATAATTAATCATAATTTTATTGAATTATCTGATTACTAAATTAAATTACATTTATTATTAGGTATACATTTATAATTCATAATTATATTTCAAGGCTGAGGTCATTCTGAGGTTTAAAAATAGATTATATGAAAGTGAATATAGTTTTGTTCAAATTTGAATAACTTCGACTAAAGTTAGTATTTTATTTATTTTTTTTTAATTTATGAAGATGAAATTTATGTTAAATTTTAAACGAAATGATAAATTTTTCTTTACTGTAATCCTAACTTAAATCAGTCTGGAGATCCGTATTAATTTCTAATAAAGTTTACAAAGATTTGTGATATTTAACAAATGCATGTACAAATTACTAATAAATTTGAACTACCGTACATTACATGTAAATTACAAATAATTTACAAGTCCATATGCAACCTAATTATCATTCAAGTGTACTTGGTACTCATTTAAATTCATGCGTTATGTTATGTCGTTATAACCAAGTTTAAACCAACTTAAAGTAAATCTAAACTTTACAGCATTTTTTTTTAGTGATTTTTAGTCTTTTACTTAAGAGAAAAATCTCTTAAAAATGCGTTGATTCAGACAAAAACAGAAACAACAAAAAAATCTCTGAAAATGTGGATTGTGGAATAAACTCTGTTTTAGATGCAGATACAGCGCAGATATGTTATAGTATGATAGAAATATAACATTTTAAATAAATTTACTTTAGAAAAAATATTTTAAAAATATTTAGAGATTGGAGAAATATTAATAAATATTTATGTACCTATATAAAATAACTTTTGGCCAGTTGTATAGCTCGAATAAAGTTAATATATTTTTTAGTGAAATTCAATACTTTATTCAGTATTAAACATTTGGACAATTTGTTCGGAAGTGTTGAATTTGTTTATTATTTGAAATTTTTTATTGAATAAAATAACCGAAAAAAAATAATTATAAATCGAATGATTTTCCGTTTTTAAAATTATTTCCGTGATTTTTCAAAATCAGTATTTTTTATTTGTAATTTTTTTGCTTTTCATTAAAAGGAAAATGTACAAATTAGAATGAAAAATATAAATATTAATTATGATAGAACAATTTTAGAATAAAATAAAAATTAAAAATAAATAAAAAAAGTTGGATAAAGTTTATACCATGCCTAAAAGTATCATGTCTTATAAATTATTACTTTTGTTACTATTTGGTGAGTTTCATTAAAATATATCCAGTTCAAAATAAAAAAAAAATAAAAAAAAAACTTATCATCATTGTTTGTGTGAAAAATATTTTTTTTAACTTATTTGTTTATTTACATTTTATTCACTAAAAATATAAAATTTTCTATTAAAATTATAAAATAAAAGTGTTTATCATTTGAAATTCAAATTTTATATTTATTTAAAAGCAAAATGTACAATATTATAAAATACATAATATTATTTTTTGTTGGATTATGAATAATGTGAATTGGTTGATAAGAGCCAAGTAATATTCTATAAATATTGGGATAAAAAAAAAAAAAAACAAAATTTGGATAAAATATCATAAATTGCCATAGAATAGAATTTATTGAATTTATTTTAATAACACTAAAAGTGTGATGTGAACAAATTTTGAAAATTGTTTGTGAATATTGGATGTTAAGCTTTTAGTAAATTGCAAATATTATATGAATGAAAAATGAGTAGATTTCTATTATTTTATCAAATTTTGTATAAAAAATATTTTTCTTTTTTAAATAAAAAATTTTTGTTTATTTATTTGGAATTTATACAAATAATCCATGCGCCTTTATAAAATTGAATTGAATAATGGTAAAATTGTATAATTTTTCAAAATTTTCTATTGTACATTTTATTTAATATAACAAAATGAAAATTCAAATAATATATGGAATTTTTGTTTTGAAAATTCAACTGAATTTTGTGTTCAATTATCTATTGTGTTACCTTAATCCGATGGCGCTACAGCCCAAATCGAGCCAGGGCCTAATCATCAGGAATATTTTGTTACCTTAATCATACAAATTCAAATCAATTTAACTCTTTAAACAGAAGAGTCTTTTTTACAAAATTCATTTTTATAAAATAATTAAGATTTTCATAAATAGTCAAAATTTTTTTCTCAATTTTCGAATTTTCATATCAATTAATAAATATACCTATTTTTATTTAATTATAGCACATACATATATCTGTACATGCAAATATGTAATAATCTGGGAAAAAAATGTATTTACTTAATTTTTTCGATTTTCACAATGTTAAACTTTCTTATGCAAATGAGTTCACAATTACGATTTAAAAAAAAATTTCATTGTAGTGAAATAAAATTTTTATTATGCACTCATGAATAATTAATTAATTTTTCACTGTGAATAAAAAAATAAACTTTAGTTTGAACTTTTTAAAAAATAATTTGTTTTAAATAAGTTATGAAGTTTTAAAGTATCTTGATGGATTTTTTTCTTAATGGTTTTATTTTTATATTTATGCTTTTAAATAGTTTTTAATTTTTATTTTTTATTTAAAATAACTAAAGTTCAACTGATGAATTAAATGGAAAGTTTATTATAATTAAACAAAAATATTTAAAAAAAAACCACAAAAGTTAACAAAAATTTTAAAATTATCGTACTTTACGTTTCTAGGTATAAAATATTCAAAAACACTTAGATGTTATTCATGTGGTGAAGAAAATTCATTATTCGGTCAAGATAATTCTTTTACATCTCAATCGTGTGAGAATATGGACAAAACCGAAAATCTTGAAAAATTCATAATTGAATGTCCTGAAGAATATCTAGGCTGTGTGACACAGTTTAAAGGTATGCAAATTAAACACTTAAAAAGAAAAAAAAAATTTTTTTTTCTTCCAAAAACCCTGCACACAATTAACTGCATACCTTGCATTTGCAATTTTTAACTCTCTAATATTAATTTCCAAATAGGTGCAGAAATTAAGAGATCATGTGATACCCCAGCTATTGATGATTGTGAAACTGCAAATGGAATCACATATTGTTATTGTAGTCAAGATTTATGTAATTCGAAACAGTCACGAATTGATGCTCATAAGGCTTCAAGAGATCTCAATTATCCAAGTGATGATGAAGATTATTCAGATATGTCAGGACATGGAAATTCAGATGACATCATTGATGGTGAACGTTATGATGAAAAGAAAATTATTTTAAGTAGTAACGCTAATAAAACTAGTCAGCATAAAATAATCTCATTTATTACTGAGATGAATATAATTTTACATATTATCCTTTTTACTTTAAGAAAAACTATTATGTCCACATCAAGTTGAAAATATGTTTTAAAAATATGTATATATGCTTTATATATGTTTTGAAAAAATTTTATTTGCTTGAATGAATTAATTTATAATTATGTAAACAAGAAGTATTCAACGATTTTTAAATAAATTCCAATCTATCTGTGATATTAAAATAATAATTAATAGTTATTACTTTAGTTATAAATTATTTATTATCATTTATACATACAACGAGTTTATTAATTTCTATAAAATATCAAAAAATGATTAACAAAAGAATGGACTTTATTTTACGTTTTAAAAACATATTTCATTGTTATGTTACAGACAATCTGTTTTTCAATTAATGATGATAATAAAAGCATTAAAATAAAAACAAATATCTGTATTTGCCTTTTATTTTTCTTGAAAAAAAGAAAATTATCACTATACCTCAATAGATATTGCATTTTTTTATATTTATTTTTAATAACATTATAAGGAAAAAAAAAATTCATAGTGAAAGCGAAAATTTAATAAAAAATATTCAATAAAAATAATAATAATACATACCTACCTATTCCTTTCTATATTTTGTCTAAATTTTCTTCTTGCTTCAATGTTAATTATTTTTATGTTTTGAAATAAATAAATTACTTTATTTTTGAAAGTAATGAAAATTGAAAATTTAATGTACTTTTGACAAATAAGTAATATATAATACAAATTCTCATATAAAAATATTTATGTACATATACGTATGGACGTGTGCAAATAGTATGTCAACAATAACTTAATAAGCATATTTTCATGTAAGTATGTATATATTCTAATAATAAGCTCATACATTTAATATAAGACTCAGAGATCAAGTATACATACATACGTATGTACATACATACATACATATATTTTGTTCACTACGTGTACAGTCATAGATAAAGTAATCTACTTTTCTACTACATCAATTACGAATGAATTTTGACTTTAAATAAAATGACTCAAAAGCCAATTAAATCATACATGGACATATTTTAAAATATAAAAGGTACAAGAATACATGTAGTTATAACTTATAATATACATACCTACATACCTTTTTGTCAATCATGTAAGCCATTCTCTCATTAACAAAAAATAGTCTTAAAAAGCACTAAAGCATATTTACATGTCATGTAGGATATTCATTAGCATAATATGTAAAACCTGGTAAAACTGATAGTCAACAAAGTAAAAGTAAGACTGAAAATCGTGCATTTTAGTTCACTGATAATTAAGTGACATACGAAATATATCATATAAAAATATATTACCTTATACATACATATACATATGTATGTATGTACATCAGTGTTGCCACTTATATTTAAACAAATGTGGTAGACAAGTCCTGAAAAATGTGGTAGATTGAGATATTTAAGTGGTAGATTAGAGTCCACAGTCAAACTAAGTAAAAATACATTTTTTTCAGATATTTTTATTACATGAATGTGACTTCTAATGGATAAAATAGGATAATAGATAAACAATGATAAAATTATCATACCATTGAAATGAATAGAAAAATGTGGTAGATTTGAACTTAATAGTGATAGATGTGGTAGATCACCAAATTTAACAAAAGAGTGGTAGATCTACCACAATTGTGGTAAAGTGGCAACACTGATGTACATACGTGCTTATATGGAATATGTGTAGTAATCTGTAATAGCGCCAACCTACCATGTAACATATAACTCATATATGTATGTAACTCTCTTTGTACGTTATCATTATACCGTCATAAAATTCTCACTTGGTAGTAAGTATTCCTTTCTAAAAGTACATACATACATGTGTATATATATATAATTTGAATTTTCAATTTATACATACATATGTATGTATGTATATTCTAACTTTCATGGATTGGATAATAATCTCACGATTTTCATAGTTGCTTTTTATTTTCTGTCGTTCTGTCGTAGAGTTATCGTTTTAATTAAAGGACATGCATTAGAATAATTAGTTATCATAAAATTATGCTTCAGAGTTTTATATTTGCATTTTACAAAAATAATTAATTATTATTTTGAAAAATGAAAATCACATATGTATGTAAGTCTTGAAAACAAAAGAGCACAAAAGTACTTATTATAATAAAAATTTTAGTATTGAACTAAACTTTTTAATTACTGTTAAAATCAAGAACAAACTACTTTTATTATTTACAAAAAAAAAAAAAAATTTCTATAGAATTGTGTTAATTAATGTAACTTAAATTAAAACACAAATCTATACATTATAAACATGTACTTAAAAACTCTTTTATTTTATCAATTAAACATATACATAGTGTATAATGCACATATAAGAAAATTTAATTAAAATAAACATTTTGCTTTGATATAGATAATCATAATTTGCATATTCAAATTATATAATAAATAAATATATGAATAAATTTATTACTACTTGTTTAACTAATTAGATATTATAAGCATAAAGTGCATTAAAATCGTGCGTGTGTTATATAATAAATATGCATAACAAATTTCAAATGTACGTACATATTAAACATTAAATAATTGTAATTACAATGATAAGGATACTTTATTGACCTAATGATAATGCTGAATAATTCTTTTTAGATTACATATTATATGATCTTTAAATATAATTTATTTTAGTTCATTAAATTAACTTTAAATTATAGCCTTTTAATACTATCATTGAATATTAATTAATTATTTATTTAATAAATATTTACATATTCTATGAATAAAATTAATATTAATAATATACATACATAATAAATAATCAATAAATATGATTTATTGTTTTATTATAAATAAAATTAATTTGATTTAGTCAAAACATAAAACAATTATACCTATAAAAATATTTTTCTAAAATAAATATTTTAATAATGTTCAATCTGTTTAAAATTTTTTGTAATTTTTGTTAGTCATTTATCTATTTACGTTTTATTACATTTTATTTCCTGAATTTGTTTTTTTCTTCACGGACGGTGTAATGGACGTAGTGGTGCGAAGTGTGCGGATAGTACAGCCTGTCCAGGGTCAATAAATTTCCCACGACGTCTGTTGTAAATAATAACGCTGTATTTCGTTTGTAAACTTAAAATTATGTTTATTACGTATAGATGTCCTATTCTTTGACAATAATTTCCCTATGCTACGTCTTACTCTAGTTTTACAATATTTCTTATAATATTCCTTTTTACCTTTTATCTCTTTTACTTTCAATTCAAATATATTTTAATATATGTATTTGCCTCTTTTATATATTCCAATATAATTCTTTCAATCAACAACCTTTATAACAAACTACCAGGGGACAAGACAGTGGATCAATTATTCCGTACAAATTGTAATAAGGCGAGTGAAAGAAAAGGATTCTGAAGTACCTATTTGTCTTTCGATGCCTATCAGTGAGCTCACCAGAAAAAGGTAGGTTAATTCGATAGCAAAGACCAAGACAACCTCTGTGTTTCAATTCAAGAAAACAACAAACCAAACGATGACCTTTGAGTGAGCTCCTATACTCACTCGTACTATAATATACAAACAAATCCCACCGTTGTAGTGAGTTCCAATACTCACTGTACAAACCCAACGTTGAACCTAAAACCTGAAAACCTGTAAGTAAGATACAAGCGAATCGACAAATGTTTCAATCGCGATTGAAACAAATACCAACGTTGAAAGAACTCTTCTGTCTCCTACAGAATTATATTTGCACCAGTGTGCCACCCTAAATACCCAACTAAACCTTCTTTCTGTCCGTCAAGTCGTTGACAGTGAATATACCGTAGATTACATACACATATATCCACTAGTCGTCGGGTCAGTGTATAAGCCGTAGATTACATACACACTTATGCACTAGTCGTTGGTTCAGTGTATAAGCCGTAGATTACATACACACTTATGCACTGCGGAGCGGAGGAGTATACCGTAGATTACATACACATATACCCCGAAATGGAAGGATTAGGTAGTTGATAAGTATACCGTAGATTACATACACATATACTTATCTGAGGAGTTTCGTTCTATACAGTGTAGATTTCATACAAAAGTATAGAACGGGGATGGTATGTCTCGGGTGTGCACCCACCGATAATACCGACAAGGAGTGACGATTTGGGAACTGGTTGAAGTTCCGTCGTACTGTATGTCTTGGTCTGTGGATATACCGTAGATAACATACACATATATCCACAACCCTATGCCTTGGAAATGGCGGTATCTGAATAATCAGATGAACCCTACAGTCAGCCTTGTAATTGTTGAGTAATAACTTATGAAGTGTATAAGCTTATATATTACTCAATACAAGTCGATCTGACCCGCCTATATTGAATTCGATGAAAATATACCAATGTTGAATTTTCAGTATGACCGTGAATTATATACGGGGATAAATTCTCTATGTAATATACGTAAGGTAATATTACTCTGATTTCATACACTTTCAACATATACAGGGAATGTACCTTCTTTCATCTAAACTATTATCGCAAGTTATTTCAACATGAGGCCTAGCTTGAAAGGTGGGTCTCGGTTCATTATGCAAGGGTGGCTGGGTTCGAACCCCGGTGGAGGCAAATATATTTTTTTCCTTTTTCTTTTATTTTTATTATTTTTGTTATTTCCTAACCTCAAAATGTAACTTCGTTACAACGGTCACCACCAATTCATCGAATAAATACGAACATATTATTGTAGTCCATTGGTTACCTGTTTATTTATTATGTTGACTGTGAAATTTTTCTAAATTACATTTCATAATGTTAACTTTCGGTACCAATTCTATTTTTACGAGTATATATAGTCATATCACAAGACTGTCTGACCCACATTGTAATGATAAATAAACAAAATTTACGTTTGTACAAACAAAAATTTAATCACCTCTGATAAGAGACGCACATATTTAGTATGGTCCTATGATTAAGGGTAACATCAAATACTATCTTTTTAAAAACCTATAGGGCTATTATAGAGGTTAGAGCACATTTATCTATATGTGAGATAACCTTACTAAAGTGCTATAGTATCCATAATGGTATGGTCAACATGAGTCATAAAGTCAAATGTACATATATTTAAGTGAATATTTTGATTTTCACATATTTACCATAAACATTCAAATACAAACAATAGTACTCTTAAAAATATCCAAATACATTTAAATTTGATATTCTTGAAAATTAAAATCGCATTATTACAATCAAAATCATTTTCTATCTTTATAATTTTCGAATTCAAATTAATTAATTTTTTATAGAATTTTATGTTATTTAACCGACAAATTATTATTGTTTTGCAATGATTACACATACATAAATGAATTTTAATATTTTACAAAATGTGTTTAGATGATGCTAATTGCATGTTTAAACGAATTAAATTCATATCATTTGTAATGTTAATATGTTATATTATCCTGTGAAAAAAAAATTCTAATTATAATGTAAAATTAATACGTTCAAAAAAGAGAAAATAGCAAAATTAAAATAATGAATCAATTGAAAATAATTTTAAAATCAAACTTTTGGATATGTAAAATAATACGAAAATGAAATTATATCTATATCTATTGTATATAATATGACGAGAACACATATATAAAAACAAAACAAAAAATTGATACATTAAATAATTCAAATAAAATGTATTATTAAATTGTGATTTGTTTTGTTTAAATATAAATTATACAAAACTTTAAAATTTAAATTACAAAAAAAAAAAGGAAACAGGAATAATCAGTAGGTTTTAACAAATATCTCAATTTAGCATTGATGGTATAGGAAATATATACCATTAAACGGAAAAACTATCTTAACTAAAATATCGTAATCAATTCTTTTATTTTGTAACAGCTAACAGGTAAGGTGCAAATACTACAATTTTACTATAGTTTTATAAATTTTTAAAGCAAATAAATATAGTGATGCTTTTAAAATACATACAAAAATGTATGAAAGATTTTTACATAAATAAATTTAATTTAATCAATTGCCTTTTAATTGTGATATTTATATAAACATGCGATATAAAACATTATTTTATCATATATTGCTAAACCTATGAGATTAATAACAATATTTTTGAATTTATCGTTTGGCGTTTATATATTCACGTTATATCTGTTAAATTACATATATTCAAATCGCATTTAATTTGCTATATTTAACTAAATGAAATGCAAAGTTGATAAATTTATGCAAATTTGTGCAAATACCTTTGACTACTACACGAAAACATTGTATTTGGATATCATATTCACGTTTTATTTGTTCAATATGTAGCATAATGAATGTATAGGATAGGTATGTAAAATATACAGATGACTATGTAATGTAATATGTACATAGACATACTATATGTTTAAAGATTTAAATTATTGTCCAACAATAACACAGAATTTACTTGCATGATATACAAAAATTAAAACATATAATTGTGTACATGGAGTAAAAATTTTGATAAATGATCGCGTGGTCAAAATATGGTTTACCAATAAATATTGATTTCTGCAAGGCAATCTGTCATGTATACTTGTAAGTACGTACGGATGTATGTATATAATGATTTTAGTGTGCCTAATTTGTACATATGTACATATACGTATGTACGTACACAACAATTAATCACAAATAATCAAAACAGATACAATTTTAATCCAATTATTTTAAATCATATTGACACTTAAACCAAAATCACGTAATTCTTTAACACGAATAACTCAAATTACCTTGATAAAGCCATTGCATATTCCAATCCAATTAAAATTTTCAAATTTCTTTCTAAAAATTTTTATATATTTTTTAACACAAAATTTTAAAAATTATTCAAATGAACAGGTAATTTCCCATCGAATATAATAATTTGTTCTAAAACAGATAAAGTGTTAAAATTATATTATAATACATAAGCATATACCTAATATAATAAATAAAAATTATTATTATTGTTATCTGTGCCCATATATTATATTGATGCAGAAGTGCATATTCAAATTATCTACTATAGTAAATGGGACGTTGAGCTACACGTTTATGAGTTTATTAATAAGGTTATTATATTTTTGTGTACTCTGCATTTTAGATAAAATAAATATTAATACATTTATACATATGTATGTGTACATATGTAATGTTGGTGCAATGAAAATTGAAAAAAAAATCTTACAAAATTCCTAATATTCTACCGAATTGAATGTCATTTATAGTAGATATACACGTATGTACATACATAATACCAGTAATACCCAACAATAATAATTTTATAAAATTTTATATCTATAATAATATGCCATGTAAAATATCATTTAATATGCCTATATGCTCATATTTAAAAGCAAACAAAAAATAATTTACAGATAAATACATACATACATACATATACGATTATGTACATTGATCAATATTGATCCCCAGAATAATATCATAAATATGGATTGTATAGAATTAATTCCAAATTTATTATCATTTTTGTATATCGTTAATATCATTTTTGTTTACTTTATTTAAATATGTTAAAGTATAAGAAGGAAGTTTTAAAGAAAATATCATCAACAGCATATTATACAAATTATACATAAAAAGGCAAATATGTATGTACATAAGTTGTAATGTAAGCCATTGGTGCTATTCAAAAAGGGTAGATCTGGCATTACCGTGATCTACCATTTTCGAATAAAACCAAGGTTGAAATGGAAATGATGTATATTTCTGTTTCACTCTCATTACACAATCATTTTAGATAAGGCACTTGTCTTTTGAAATAATGAAATATGGCGTGATCGGTTACCGCTAATTTCATTGTCTCAAAAGATCAGGTGATTTTCTCACATACATTTTGTATGTGAAAAAGCGAGAGAAGAGGTAATCCAGAACATTCTGGAACTTTTTTCGAAATAGAAACCATATAAAAGGGGAGATGATGAAATGCAAGGGGCCTTCTTTTTTTTTTTTCGGTCACACACAGGGAAGTTAGAAGTTAATCGTGCAGTCGGGGATTAAAATTTGCATAATAAAGTTGTAAAAATTTAAGATGAGAAGAAAAAAGAAGAAAAAAAAAAATTAAATAAAGAAAAATGTGGTGTAGAAAGGAAAATTTATAAAACACAGTGATTTTTTTTGAGGTTTCCTTTTTTTTTTTTTTTTGAATTTTTTTTCGTTATTGAAGTAAAACTATAAATTTATTTTTGAAAATTGGTTAATAGAAAATAAAATTTAATTGATAAATGGAAAATTTTTGGTAATAAATAAAAACAAAAAAAAAACTTGGTTCACTATGAGAAAACAAAAAAAAAAGACAAAAACAAAAAAAACGCCGGGTGTAATATATGATATATATTAATGCCATGTGAAAGAAAAAAAAAAATTAACGAAAAAAATTAAAATAGGTAGTGTTGGAATTGGAAAATGTATCGAAACTTTATGTAAAATTATTTAAAAAGAAAAAAATAGCAACAAAATTTATAATTAAATAATATAAAAAAAGGAAAAAAAAATATATAAAATCAAAAGTGTTATAGTAACATTAATTGATAAATTAAATGAAATACATAAATAAATAAAAAAAAATAAAAGAAAGAAAAAATTTTTTTTTTAATTTTGAATACTCAATATATTTTTAATTATAAAATTTACTTTTTATATGAATTTTCAAAGAAATAATTAAATAAATAAACAGAATCCGATATTATAGTTATAAAATGAAAAATGAAATAAAGGAGAATGATTGTAATTGGTGGTGTATAGGAAAAAATGAAATTATAAAAAAAAAAATTTAATAATTATTGTAGTAAATAAGAAAAATATATGATATAGTAATTGAAGGAAAGAAGGATAAAAACAAGATTAATAAAAAAAGTTCGGTTCAGTCAAAGATTGTTAGTTATGCAATATATCAATTATACACATAATATAAACTTTAGGAATTCAAAAAAGAAAAAGTAAATAAGTTCTCTTTTTTGTTTTTGCTTATAATAATAAACGTTCAGATAAATCTAACATGCAAAACGTAATATAAATAAAATTTAAACAAAAAAAACAAAAGATATAATAATAAATAAAAGAAATACGAGAAATTGGGCAACATAAATAAAACAGGGAAAATTTCCAGAGACATCATCGTCATCATCATCATCAGATACAGCGGTACGCATGCCAACGAGGACATACCTGAGCTCGGGTAAGATACGGTTCAATTTACTACTTAAATATTAAAAAAAAAAAAAAAAATAATAAAAAAAAAAAAAAAAAGAAATAAAAATAAATGCAAATAAGATTATTTTTTTTTATTAATAATAATAATAAGAAACAAAAATTGTATTTCGATAATAATGTTAATTTTTTTTTCTAAACCTAATGGGTTATCTTTTTATGTATGTCAGAATATATCATATATATATAACGTTTTTTTACAAGGAATCTTGTTTTACTATTTTAAGAAACAAAAAAAAAGGAAAAACCGATTAAAATATTCCCATGGCATGAATATGGTGAACCTGGAGATAAGTTGTGAATTTTTTTTTTCTGTTTGAATAACATAATGTCGTAATTGTAAAGGAGGATGAGACGTGCTCGCGTGCACCAACGATGGCTGTAACATCCTCCGCTTGGTGAGTATCCCTATCATCACTGAACGTTGGTTCGTGGACCTCTCTCTTCTTGCATATTCAACCCGGTCCTTTATCATAAATTCGTTTTGATGATTATTTTAAATTTGATATCATGAAGTTCGTTCAATAACAGGTTCGTTCGGTTTATACCTGTACGTTCATATATTATATGAGAACCGTCTCATATAAAGTGATTCTATACGATTTATGTATACAATCACTTCGCGGGTAGATACGTCATTCACATTTCAGTATTAATTTTTTTTTTTTTGTATGAACTTCATCAAATCCTCGGCATGATTTTTTTTATGTGTTATGCGAGGATGTTTTGATCATGTGTGTGTACGTTTCGATCATTATTGGTTAAAGATCCCCCCCCTCGACTGAGCAAAGCAGGCCGGTACAAGCATGCTGAGGTATAACCGATAATGATCAGCAAGTCGTGTTTAATTTCATTTTATTTAGTTTCGCGAATACATGATTCATTCATGTTATTAAATTTCATCGACAAATTTCCGTTTAATTTCATAATCTACGAACACACATGAGACATAACATCTGGGCGGCATCCTTACGTAGCATATATGGCGCTAAACGGTGTCGTATATGATATGTTTTAGGGTGCCTGCCTTACAACATCCGCGTCTTTACATAACAGATAATGGCGCCCAACGTGGGGCAAGAACAGGATTGTACTCATCTTTATGATGTTACATCAGATTTCGGTCTTGATGTAGGACAGTACAATCCCAAATTTGATGACTTGCTCCTTTCTAACTGCTTTAAACTGAATATGCATTGTTTGTGGGATCGTTTAACATCGAGAGATCCACGAACCAGGCTGTAGTTTGCAATAGTTTTTATTTTTTCGGTTACATACTACGACGTGTAGTATTTTTGATTTGGTAGTTGATGGTCGTGTGATACGCGAGTGCGCGAGTGACAAGTGTATGTTTTTAAACGGTTGCGTTAAGTATTTTTTTTTGCGGCGTATAAATTATGACATATAAAAAAATTGTGAATAATCTCCGGTATGAGATTTAATATTGATTATACGGCTTATTTTGATATATATAATTATATAAAACATAAAATCGCTATAACGCGAAATAATGACGAAATTAAATTAGTGATGATACACGGGTTCAGTAGAAGGCCGCCGTTAAACTTTGAATGGTTCAATGTGTCGGGTGTCTATTGTCTTGAGTTCTATCGCGGGTTATGTCGGTATTGAATTCGATAATACGGTGTTCGATTTATTGAAATCTAATTCGGTTTGCGACCTCACCGAACAACGTCTGTTATCGTTAATTAATGGATAATGAAAATTGAGTATATCTCATTGTAAGAATATAATTAATTATAAACAAAATATTAAATATGCTTATAAATATAAATGATAATGTATTGATATTTTTTATGGAAAATTAATGATTTGATATTATGGAAGTATGTATAATTTCGGCGATATATTTTTTTTTGATTTTTGACGTTGAGTATAGTGGGAGCTTCCGTTTCTAAACACACTTTGTTCTTTGTTTCGTGTGCAATGTTAGTACAACGTTGACAAGTATTGTCCGGGTTCTTGTGGACATATTCGCGAGAACGTCTGTTGCTGCTTGTTAATGTCTTTGATCACCGCGGTTGTAATTCATTTCTGGTGTTGTCCAGGTGCTTGTGGACATATTCGCGAGTACGTCTGTTGCCGCCTGTAAATGGGTTACTTCAGCAAAACGAGCGTAGCATGTGTATCATCAACAATCCAACTTTGTCGCGTTAATAAAATACGATTTAAATACACAACAGAATTTTTCTTAACATCATTAGTCGAGTTTTGGTGATGATGGGATGTTAGCTTGGTGGAGATGTTTTGTAATTGTTCAAATATATACATTCAGATGGAATTAGTTCTTTTTGAATCTGAATCGTGTTTTTTTTAGCTTGGTGTATTCGACATGTCTCTCCTCTGGAGCAACCAAACATAGAGATATACATTTTATTTCATTTTATTTTATTTTATTCATTTTGAGTCAGATATATATATATTAATAAATATAATTTAATCATCATTTAATAATTTCAGTAATTACAAAAAGACGTTTAGAATTCGCAAATTTAATACACGTGTCGTAAGTAATCGAATCGTCATTAATATAATCAGTTGTTCTTTCTTCCCTATTTGATCAGCGAAATAGCATGTGTGACATTCTCTCAATTTGATGTGATTATTTTCTTATTGTTTCAGATAGCCGTGAACTTCTTAAACCTTTTCAGATTTACGTTTTCATTTTTGAAATTTATTCAAATTATAATAAGCCTTTTTCAGATTATCGTATTTATTTTTTTTTGTATTCGCAAAAGTTATTTTTATTTCGGAAAGTCGTTAAAAACCGTAAACAGGTAACATGGATCCTAAGCACTTGGAACCGGACGAGTTAAAATTGGAAATGAATCTTCGTGGGATCAGCACTAGTGATCAACAGAAAGCGATGGCTGAATTGATCGCTCGTTTAAATGAGGAAAGAGAAGACGTGTCTTTACGTCCTACGCAGATTGGTTCAAATCCTAACCGAGAATTAGGTGAAATTCAAAATAAAATCGACAACATTTCTCAACAGTTAAAAGATGATTTAGGGAACATGACCATTGGTGTTAAAGCAAAGTATCGTTCACGTCTTCAACATATATTGCATCGTATAGCCAGAGTAGCTATTAATAATGCAGAGTTAAAAGGTACTTGTACCAGGCTAAAGTCAGAAGTTGACACATGTCTGGATATGTTGGAGAATGACGGAGCTTCCAGTGTGGACCGGATTAAACAAGTTCAGGATGTGATGAATGCTCTGAACAGGAGTAACGCTACTTTACGTGAAGAACTCTTCAATTTGTCAAATCCAGTAAGAACGAGTTCTCAGAATACAGGCGCTATTCCGAAATCTTCAGTTGCTCAGTCTCAGCCCATCTCACAACCTGCTCAACCCAATCCTTCTTATAATTTACGTTCAAAACAAGATCAGCTTCGTTCTCAATCTCAGTCAAACCAGAATCCACCTAATCATTCTCGTGTTCGTGTTCGTGGTCGTGGTCGTGGTTCCACCCCCGTGCGTAAACCTCAGATTTCAACTATCGCTCGTCATGATTATGATAAAATTGGTTATCAAAAAGATTTCGTTCGTACGCAACCAACAGATGGTATTCATATCCCTGATAAGTTCGTTGATACTTCACCCTTGCCAGGATATTCAAAGACTTATTCAGAATTCCCACCTACGGGTGTTGACAAGTTTACTGATGCCTTTGAGTTACCTGATGTTCACTTACATGACGACGTGTCACTGGATACAACCTCTGTCAGTTCACTTCATTTACGTTCTCCAAAACCTGTTGCCAGAAGAAATCTCTCACCTAAACGAACCATTGCTCATAATCTGATGCCTCGTCATATCTCCGAAGATCCACCTAAACCTCGCTTAACAAATAATGTACGTCCTGTTACAAATCTACGTAGATCCACTAGCCCTTTGAGAAGATGGAATTTGAAATTTGATGGTACAAAGTTTGGATTATCTGTAGAAGAGTTCATATTTCGTATTGAGACGCTTTCAAACGCCGATCGTATATCTAATGATGTGTTAGCCTCACATGTCCATGAGTTTTTGTCAGGCAAAGCTCTAAACTGGTATTGGCTATATCGTCGTACTTCCCCATTGATGAGTTGGAGTGATGTGAGGAGTGCTTTACTTGCCGAGTTCCGTAGTCAGGACACTGACTATGAGATTCGTCAAGTGATGCACTCTCGCACACAACGACCAAATGAATCATTCAGTGATTATCGATTGCATATGCAGAGTTTGGCAACGCGATTAGTAGTACCTATGGGTAAACAAGAGTTGATGCAAATAATTCGTAGGAATATGCATCCTCGGTTAAGAAATGCATTATTGCTTCATGAAGTAGATACTTTAGAACAACTACGCGATCTAGCACGAAAATTTGAGAAGTTGTGGTCAGAGACAGATACTCGTTCAAGGTCTCGGTACATTTCCGAAGTACGCTCAACTCCTCAAACTTTTGCTCACGATGATTGTTTTATTTCAAATGTTTATGATGATGATATCCTTCATGAAAAACGTACTACTAAAACTAAATTGAAAATTCCAAACATTAATGAAAGAAATGATCTGTTTAATGAAGAATATGCAAGCGATAATGGAGATGATTTCGGAGAAGCTTCAGCCTTTGATGATTACCAGATTGATGCCATTGACGAACTCATTTGTTGGAATTGTGATGATAAAGGACATTCATTCAGGCAATGTACACGTCAGCGACGAGGATTCTTTTGTTTCAAATGTGGTCGTAAAGGGATCGTAACCCCTTTGTACAAGTCGTGTAATCCGGGAAACGAGGTGACGAACGAGGTAGACTCCGGTATACCCCGTTTGTCGCATCGTCATCCGGAGGCCGTCAACTCAAAGACACGATCGAACGCGAAAGTCCGTTTTCAGAATCCGTAGATGTGTGCCATGACCTTTCAAGTTCTATCTCCTCTATAACCTCAAATTCTCGTGAAATGTCTAATACAACTTTAAATAGTGTGTCATATATGAATCAAAACAACAAGGAAAACTTATGTGAGACTGATATAAGCTTAGTTGATCGAAATAATGATGATAACGTACAGAGTAGGCCAATACAAATTCTTCAGCGTAGTCCATCGATGTCGACCATCAGATGTGATTCCGAGATGGATCTGACAAAGCGTTACGCTGAAAAATTGAAGTACTACAATGAGTGCCGCGATCGTATTTTCGGTATTAATCAGATAGACAATCGTGTCCCCGAGAGTGTGTTGAAATGTCGAGCGCGTTATCTTCGACGTAAATCTGTACGCAGTAGTATTGAAGCTTTGAATAAGACATTACTTCGAGATCCCCGTCCGTATGCCAAAGTGTTAGTAAATGATTTTGAAATGTATGGTTTGCTGGATACTGGTGCGTCTATCAGTTGTTTGGGCAAGGATGCTCTAAATTTCATCGAAAAGATGAACCTTAAGCTCCTTTCTTCGTCGTCGCCTGTTCAAACAGCTGATGGTTCTGCTCAGTCAGTCCTAGGATCCGTATATGTTCAGATCACTTACAATAACAAAACCAAACCATTTCGACTCTTTGTAGTCCCTTCTCTTTCTCAAAACTTATACTTAGGGATCGATTTTTGGAGATCTTTCCACATTCTTCCGTCATTCATATCAGAGCTTCAATGTGTTTCGTCGATAGAAAACCCTAATATGCATGAGCTGACGCCAGAGCAAGCTCAATGTTTAGAAGCTGTTAAAGCTCAATTTCCCTCTTTCGCCTTGTTAGGTCTGGGTAAGACGCACTTAGAAGAACACGTGATCGACACTCAAGACACTCCGCCAATCAAACAAAGACACTATCCTGTATCGCCCGCCGTTCAGAAACTTATGTATGAGGAATTAGATCGTATGTTGCAGTTAGGTGTCATTGAAGAGTCAAATAGTCCTTGGAGCTCACCAGTTGTCTTGGTACGGAAGCCTGGCAAAAATCGTCTATGTTTAGATTCACGTAAAGTAAATGCAGTAACGAAAAAAGATGCTTATCCGTTGCCTCATATCGATGGTCTACTTAGTCGTCTACAGGACACTAAATATATCACCGGTATCGATTTGAAAGATGCATTTTGGCAAATTCCATTGGAAAAGTCATCTCGCGAGAAAACGGCATTTACAGTGCCTGGCCGGCCTTTGTATCAATACACGGTGATGCCCTTCGGTTTATGTAATGCACCACAACGTATGTGTCGACTTATGGATAAAGTTATTCCTCATGAACTTCGCGAATACGTATTTGTTTATCTTGACGATCTTTTAGTGATTAGCGCAGATTTCGATACCCATGTTAAGAGATTAGAACAGGTTGCCTTTTGTTTGAGAAAGTCAGGTTTAACCATCAATGTAGAGAAAAGTAAATTTTGCCAAAAAGAAATCAAATATCTTGGTTATATTGTTGGCGATGGTTGTATCAAGACTGACCCAAACAAAATTTCAGCTATTATAGAATTTCCTGCCCCTAAGACCTGTAAGCAAGTTCGTAGATTTCTTGGTATGACTGGTTGGTATCGTCGGTTTATCCGAGATTATGCAACTTTGTCTGCTCCTATTTCTGACTGTTTAAAGAAATCGAAAACCTTTGTATGGACCAACGAAGCTCAGACAGCATTTGATCAGTTAAAACGAGTCATGACTTCAGCGCCAGTGCTAACTAATCCCGATTTTAGCAAAGAATTCTTTATTCAATGTGATGCTTCAAAACTTGGAGTAGGAGGAGTCCTATTTCAACTTTCCGACGATGGTGACGAACGTCCCATCGCATTCGTTTCTCAGAAGCTTAACAGTGCACAGAAAAATTATTCCATTACAGAACTTGAGTGCTTGGCAGCTATTCTGTGCGTAAAGAAATTTCGTCCTTATGTTGAAGGATTTAAATTCACAATAATTACTGATCATGCAAGTTTGAAGTGGTTAATGTCACAATCAGATTTGAGTGGTAGATTAGCTCGTTGGAGTCTAAAGTTGCAAGGTTTTGACTTCTCAATTCAACACCGGAAAGGTTCGGCAAATGTAGTTGCTGATTCTCTTTCCCGCGCGTTCGTTGAGCAACTCTCGCTGGATGTCTCTCAATCTGAGATTGACTTAGGCTCCGAATGTTTTAAAGAGGATGAGTATCTGCATTTGCTGAACTATGTGGTGGAAAATGCAGATAAATTACCTGATCTAAAAACTCACGACGGTAAAGTATTCAAAAGAGTTAGGTTTCGGTCTGATAAAGTAATTAATGGCACTTCTGTTTGGCGTCTTTGGGTTCCTAAGTCACTTCAACGTTCACTGGTAAAGTCTGTTCATGAATCTGTGTCTACGATGCATGGAGGAATTCATGTAGTATATCATCACTTATCGCAAAAATATTATTGGCCTTGTATGTTTAAATCAGTGCAAGAGATAGTAAGTGAGTGTGATACTTGCAAACAGAACAAGTCACCCAACTATTCCACTAAACCACCTATGGGAGAGCGGTTCGTTTCCGAAAGACCTTTCCAGAGGCTTTACACAGATCTACTTGGTCCATATCCCCGGACTAAGTCAGGTAATTCACAATTATTGATCGTTCTCGATCACTTTTCGAAGTTTGTATTCCTCAAACCTCTCAATCACGCCACTTCTTCGTCTATAATTAAGTTTATAGAACAAGATATATTCTCCATTTTTGGCGTATGTGAATACCTGCATAGCGACAATGGCAAACAGTTTGTTTCCAAGGATTTCCAATCCTTCATTTCCAATTACGGTGTAAAGCATGTTCGCACGGCTCTGTATTCTCCACAGGCCAATGCGTCCGAACGAGTCAATCGTGTCATCCTGGAAGGCATTCGTTCTTATGTTGGTGAGGACCAGGCTGGCTGGGATGTCAACATACACCACATCGCTACCTCCCTTAGAACTCGCTTTCATAGCGCGATAGAGTGCACGCCTTACCAGGTCATCTTCGGATTTCCTATGGTAAGACATGCCTCTGCGTATCGGGTTCTGAGAGAGTTAGATGCTGTGGCTGATGGTGAGATCCTAGATCTCCCCGAACAAGTGAAAGTTCAACAGATTCGTTCCAAAGTTGCGGAGAACCTGTTGAAGGCTCACTTGAGGTCCAAATCAACATACGATCTTCGTACCTCAACGGTAAAATTTCGTCCTGGTCAGGAAGTTTACAGGCGAAATTTTGGACTTAGTGACTTTAAGAAAGGTTATAATGCCAAACTGGCTCCTAAATATCTTAAATGTCGTATAGCTAAGTCCATTGGAAATAGTTTGTATGAAGTGGAAAATCTCAAAGGCCAGAAGATTGGTACATTTCATGCAAAAGATTTGAAAGCTTAACGTTTTCAATATCACCTCTATCATAGGAGTTCCAACGCATCACATCCGTGACGTTATATCGGACAAAATGTTCATCATATGTACTCACCTCTTATATAACACGTCACCCCCCTTTATTCTTCTTGTAAAATTATTTAATCTTAAATACACGCATGTGTTTGCTCTTGGCCACTGCTGCAAGTTAATTTTTTTTTTGATTGTGAACTTCACGTCATATTGTTTGGAACTGTACTTCGGGTACTATCTCATATTTTCGTATTTGCTCTGTTTGCATTCACTGTGTTCACTATCTCTGCAAGTCATATCAGCGCTGATTTATTCTATAATGGATACGTTCACTAGTTTTATCCAATTGGGACATATATGATTCATACTGTATTACATCTATCTAGGCGATTCATTTCACATCAGATTAATCAGTTTTTATAATCCATCTATTGATTGGACACGTTACACATGCTATGACGTATATTGTCGTTCCTCGTTTCCCCGTTCTCTCTTCTCTCTGCTCACATGTATCATTGGAGCCCGGCCTTCATCGTTATTCTTTTAGTCCAGCCCGGCTAGCCTACTTGTTCAGGTAGGAGACTCGATCTCAGGGTGTGGACGAGCCCCACGTGTTGTTTTGACAACCCAGCTCACCTTTTCACTTTCGAGCACCTTTCTATAGTGGGACTTGTCACTTCTAGGGCAGTCCTTTACGGACGAAAATCATTTTCGGCTTCCTCTTTCAAGCCCTTCTTCTCGGTAGGACTCGAGGAAGGCCTTGTGGTGTAATGTAAGCCATTGGTGCTATTCAAAAAGGGTAGATCTGGCATTACCGTGATCTACCATTTTCGAATAAAACCAAGGTTGAAATGGAAATGATGTATATTTCTGTTTCACTCTCATTACACAATCATTTTAGATAAGGCACTTGTCTTTTGAAATAATGAAATATGGCGTGATCGGTTACCGCTAATTTCATTGTCTCAAAAGATCAGGTGATTTTCTCACATACATTTTGTATGTGAAAAAGCGAGAGAAGAGGTAATCCAGAACATTCTGGAACTTTTTTCGAAATAGAAACCATATAAAAGGGGAGATGATGAAATGCAAGGGGCCTTCTTTTTTTTTTTTCGGTCACACACAGGGAAGTTAGAAGTTAATCGTGCAGTCGGGGATTAAAATTTGCATAATAAAGTTGTAAAAATTTAAGATGAGAAGAAAAAAGAAGAAAAAAAAAAATTAAATAAAGAAAAATGTGGTGTAGAAAGGAAAATTTATAAAACACAGTGATTTTTTTTGAGGTTTCCTTTTTTTTTTTTTTTTTTGAATTTTTTTTCGTTATTGAAGTAAAACTATAAATTTATTTTTGAAAATTGGTTAATAGAAAATAAAATTTAATTGATAAATGGAAAATTTTTGGTAATAAATAAAAACAAAAAAAAAACTTGGTTCACTATGAGAAAACAAAAAAAAAAGACAAAAACAAAAAAAACGCCGGGTGTAATATATGATATATATTAATGCCATGTGAAAGAAAAAAAAAAATTAACGAAAAAAATTAAAATAGGTAGTGTTGGAATTGGAAAATGTATCGAAACTTTATGTAAAATTATTTAAAAAGAAAAAAATAGCAACAAAATTTATAATTAAATAATATAAAAAAAGGAAAAAAAAATATATAAAATCAAAAGTGTTATAGTAACATTAATTGATAAATTAAATGAAATACATAAATAAATAAAAAAAAATAAAAGAAAGAAAAAATTTTTTTTTTAATTTTGAATACTCAATATATTTTTAATTATAAAATTTACTTTTTATATGAATTTTCAAAGAAATAATTAAATAAATAAACAGAATCCGATATTATAGTTATAAAATGAAAAATGAAATAAAGGAGAATGATTGTAATTGGTGGTGTATAGGAAAAAATGAAATTATAAAAAAAAAAATTTAATAATTATTGTAGTAAATAAGAAAAATATATGATATAGTAATTGAAGGAAAGAAGGATAAAAACAAGATTAATAAAAAAAGTTCGGTTCAGTCAAAGATTGTTAGTTATGCAATATATCAATTATACACATAATATAAACTTTAGGAATTCAAAAAAGAAAAAGTAAATAAGTTCTCTTTTTTGTTTTTGCTTATAATAATAAACGTTCAGATAAATCTAACATGCAAAACGTAATATAAATAAAATTTAAACAAAAAAAACAAAAGATATAATAATAAATAAAAGAAATACGAGAAATTGGGCAACATAAATAAAACAGGGAAAATTTCCAGAGACATCATCGTCATCATCATCATCAGATACAGCGGTACGCATGCCAACGAGGACATACCTGAGCTCGGGTAAGATACGGTTCAATTTACTACTTAAATATTAAAAAAAAAAAAAAAAATAATAAAAAAAAAAAAAAAAAGAAATAAAAATAAATGCAAATAAGATTATTTTTTTTTATTAATAATAATAATAAGAAACAAAAATTGTATTTCGATAATAATGTTAATTTTTTTTTCTAAACCTAATGGGTTATCTTTTTATGTATGTCAGAATATATCATATATATATAACGTTTTTTTACAAGGAATCTTGTTTTACTATTTTAAGAAACAAAAAAAAAGGAAAAACCGATTAAAATATTCCCATGGCATGAATATGGTGAACCTGGAGATAAGTTGTGAATTTTTTTTTTCTGTTTGAATAACATAATGTCGTAATTGTAAAGGAGGATGAGACGTGCTCGCGTGCACCAACGATGGCTGTAACATCCTCCGCTTGGTGAGTATCCCTATCATCACTGAACGTTGGTTCGTGGACCTCTCTCTTCTTGCATATTCAACCCGGTCCTTTATCATAAATTCGTTTTGATGATTATTTTAAATTTGATATCATGAAGTTCGTTCAATAACAGGTTCGTTCGGTTTATACCTGTACGTTCATATATTATATGAGAACCGTCTCATATAAAGTGATTCTATACGATTTATGTATACAATCACTTCGCGGGTAGATACGTCATTCACATTTCAGTATTAATTTTTTTTTTTTTGTATGAACTTCATCAAATCCTCGGCATGATTTTTTTTATGTGTTATGCGAGGATGTTTTGATCATGTGTGTGTACGTTTCGATCATTATTGGTTAAAGATCCCCCCCCTCGACTGAGCAAAGCAGGCCGGTACAAGCATGCTGAGGTATAACCGATAATGATCAGCAAGTCGTGTTTAATTTCATTTTATTTAGTTTCGCGAATACATGATTCATTCATGTTATTAAATTTCATCGACAAATTTCCGTTTAATTTCATAATCTACGAACACACATGAGACATAACATCTGGGCGGCATCCTTACGTAGCATATATGGCGCTAAACGGTGTCGTATATGATATGTTTTAGGGTGCCTGCCTTACAACATCCGCGTCTTTACATAACAAAGTACATATATTCGTATAATATGTACATAAAAGTTATGTACACAAAATAATGTCTTTGGCATTGATTCAAAAGACATTGACTCTCACAGCAAGAATCCATACCAAAAACATTAAGTACATGATGTGATGTGTTTCACATATAAAACACTTAATAAGAAAAAAAAAAAAAGAAGAAAATTTCAAGACTTTCGATTATAATTAAAGATTTAAGAAAAATATACATATAATAATAAAAATAATAAATTGCATATTAAATTACAATAAAGTTAACTTTAACTACAGGACAATATTGTATTTTATGAAAAAATAAATTTTATTCATTTTGTACTTTTTATTTAAATAAAAAAAAAAAATTATGCATATATTATCTACACTCTTAATTTAGAGAAAGATTAAATAATTAAAAAAAAAAAAGAATAATAATAATAATAAACATTAAAATTAAATTAAGCTTTTTAATCGAGAATAACATTACGCATTTTTAATCTTTATGTAGCTAATAAATTAAATTTGACTGTAATCAAAAGACAACTCTATCTTTTAATGCCAAAGCTTTAAATTTATTTTTAGGATCAAAATTTCTATGAATTTTCATATTATACTTTTCAATGATCTTAACGTTAAAATTAATTTTATATATTCAATTTTAAGTAATAGTTTATCGCAAAATTATCTTGTAAATAGGAAAAATAAACTCCATAAATAAATATGGTATCATATAATAACCTTACAACGGTTTTATAACATAATAAATCAACAAAATAAAAAAAACAATGTTCTCTATAGAACTTGAAAGAAAAAAGTTTTTGAATTTCGCATTAAAATTTACTTACCTAATATAATTCATTCAAGGATCAAAATATTTATGTAAATATATTATGATTTATGATGTGTAAAATGAAATTATAAAAACCATTTAAATTTCTTCGCTTGTTCGTATAAAACAAAATAAGTATCTATAAAATTTGATATCCTTAAAATCCATTGTATCTGCATAATCTAAAGCCAATATTAGATAAAATATTTTATACGCTTCTTAAATTTATAGTCTGTCTATCAATGATATTCAGTGTGTACAACTGATAGAAATGTTCATTAACATCACACTATTTAGGGCGCATAAATATATCTCGCAATTCTATTCATCACTCCTATGCCCTATTTATTAAAATATAATTCTAGAGACACTGTATAATAATACCCGTCCCCCACCATGACTAAAAAACTACTCTGAATAATCTGAATCATTATCAACCATTACTTGTTCTACTGCTACTGCTGTTTTCTTATGCTATGCTATGTCCTATTGCTATGTATCCTACTGCTAACTTGAAAACAAACAAGAATACTGACTGATTATCATTTAAAGAAGTAAAAGTTGATTGAGTAGACTGAGTATATACATACGTGAAAAGACAAAACATAAGAAATGGACATGACGATATATACAGGGCAGGAATATTTTTTTACATTACATTTTAAAAATTTATAATATTTCGTATGGTGAATTCGGAGATTTTGATAACACTGTTCATGAAAGACTCTTATTAAAAGAAAAACAAGGGAAAAAGATAAATATGTTGCTATAAGGCGTGCACTGAAAATCGTTAATAGACGAACTATAATTTGTACATACATATGTCTGAATACAAATATATGTATATAAAATTAAATGAAAATTTCTCAAAAAACAATCACTTTAAAAATAATAAAATTAATCAAAATCTAAAGCTTTTTTATATATGTACATATGTATGTGTATGCGTATGTATGCGTTTATATATGTACATACATATGTTTATACAATACGTATATAAAAAGAAGGATAGTTTGGATCAAATTTTACTCACATAATTTATTTTATTTTGATGAATTCTTTGAAACAAAAGCAGCTGTGAAAATGTACACAATATGTATGTACATGCATATAGTTTCTACTGTATAATGTGGTATAACATACATATATAATTAATGAAAAACCATCAAGCTTTTACAGATACGTGTACATAAGAATATGAAATTATTTTCTTTTTGTTTTATGATGTACTTGAAACCATCTTTTTAGAGTTCATTTTGCTGTGGTTTTCTTACCCTATACATATATATAATATTGTAAAAGTTTATCACTAAAAAAATAAAAGAAAAATAAAACTTTTTAGTTAAAATTTTCTTTTTTTTTTAATAAGATATATTAAGTGATCCCTGAATACAAACTATAAGTATTTTTTTTTTTTTAAAGTTTTTAATTAAATTATTTTTACAATATGAAAAATTTTAATTTCATTTTTGTAAAATTTCAAATTTAAAAATAATTTAAAAAATGTAATTAAATAATGAGCTCATATATTTTTTACTTAAATAATAATTTTTCATATACAAAAAAAAAAGTATAGATTTATGCACACGTATTAAGATATTTTCATTTCAAAAGATTTATAAAAAGTTTTTAGTCATCATTCATACACAATGATGCGATATAAATAATGCATACTAAAAGCAAAAAAGAAAATGAATTTAACACACAAGGATAATAAGAGACTTTCATCCGGTAAATTAATATGAGATACATACGCGCATATATTTAACAAGAAGAAAAGTACCCAGGTGGAAAAAAAAAGTTAATTTCAGTCAAAAATACAGAAACAACATATTATGTAAGTATATGACTGATGAATATTTATTTACTGTATAAAATAATATAAAAATAAATCTTAGTTAAGAAAATAAAAACACTGAGAAAACAAGATTGAATCTTAAAATAACAAAGAATGTATGTAAGTGTGTACATACTTAGAAAGGTTTTAAATTTTAAGTGATTAAATGTTTAAAATTTTGAAAATATATGAAATAATGTTTATTATGAGCGCAATTATAAGAATTAAAAGCTTTTGAATAAGAAACCTGAAAAAAAAAAATGATTTATTTTTACATAACATTGAAAATCTTATAAGCAATCATGGCATGCTACCAAAATACCTATACAAGTATAAATTGGAAATTAAAGTTATTAAATTGACTTTACTCTTGATTAGCACACCCATTTCCAATAAATTTAAAAAGATAAAAAATTTTATTTATTAAATTCAATTCAAAATTGAATTATGTATGTATATAAAAGATATTAAAATTTACCTTTAAGACAAATTCAACAGAGAATTTTTTTAATATTTGAAAATTAATCACTACGAATATGCAAATACGTTGACTATTGTATATTTTAATAAATACATACATATGTACATATGTGCCTAAAACCATATTTTACACTACCATTATATAATATGTATCTTTCAGTTTTAGTTTATTTAAGTATTGATTAGTATAACATAAGTATTTGAATGTACTTATGCACATGTATGTATATCAAGAATGTATGTATCTACTTCAAGAATTTTTATTACATATAAATATAAGCATAAAACAAATGTAATATGAAATTTTAATATATGTAGTTAAATTTCATTTCGTCATTATTTACATTTTTACCTTGCAATTTCTATAACATCAAAATACGTACATACATATATATGCATTATTATGCATATGGCATGTAATTCACACATTCGGATCTTAGTAAATTTTGAATAAATTTATTCATATTAAATTATGTAAAGTGTATTACAATAAGGCGTTAAAATTTATTCATGTGAAAATTCTGGATACAGAATTTACTTATATGTTATGTACATATATGCTTACGAGTATATCATATTTGTTTCAATTTTATTTTCTTATACATTTGTACATAATAGTGTACATATTATATTGTGTAACATTATGTAAGCTTCATATCCCATAATTCGGTACACATTTTAAATTTATTTATGTATACATATGTACATTAACATTATTACATATGTATCATACATTAACAGATTTTGAATAATCACTTCAATTACAATTTGTCTTCGTTCTTGTTAAATTTAACGAACATGCATTTATATCAGCAAAATTACAACTCTCGTTTAATTGTTTGAAATTTAATAATAATAATAATTATTATTATTTTTGTTTACTACTTATTTTGAAAACCAGTAAATATCTCTTGTTGTCTAGTTTCTATTTACATGCTTAACGTTGAAAATATTTAATTTTAATAAAAAATTATTTTAAATTTTCGACTCATAAACTAATTTTATGTATAAATTTGTAAAGTTAAATCATTACAAAATATTCACTTTATTTTAAAAATATCATGAATAAAATAAATAAAAATAAAATGAAATTATCTCTAAATATTCTTCACAAAGGCTATAAAATTTTAGTTAGGATTTTTAAACTAATCATAATGTGAATCCCTTATAATAAGTCATTTTTCAGTTTGATGAATTTGCATTATGTCACATTAATTAATTTCAAAAACTAATCATAAATTCAAATACACATGAATGTATGATTTTCTTTATTTCTCACTACAGGAAATACGAATTGAATACAAAAATTAGTATGACAAAGCAAAAAAAAAAAAGAAAACAAAAAATTGTTCAGGATTCATATTTAAATATTTAAATTTTATTCAGTTGTTTTTTTTTTTTTATTTATTTATACAATAAGCAGTAAATAATAGAAAACCATAATTATAATTCATTATGAATTGTTTATGTAAAAGTTTCAAAATATGAAAATATTTTTGTTTATTTCGTCAAAATTGAATTCATTGTGCTTTATTTAATCTTATAAAATCTGCTATTTCATAAAATAATGTAAGCAAGTATATGTATATATATTTTTGTAAATATATCTATATTTGGACAGATACATATACTTACATCGACATGGAACAATTAAAATTTACGTTAAATTTTTATATACATACATATGTATATTTAAATATTTTGCTTATATATATATTTGTATTTCCTTAATGTTAGTTGATGCTTCAGGCAATAAATAAGTGATCAATATGAACATATGTATGATACTACGTACAATTACAAAGATGTACATATGTGGACAGTCGAATCATTTTAATTATCTCTGAATTGTTTGAAAAGTTCAAATATTTTTATATTCTTTTGAAATGATTTAGAACCGGAATGATTATGAAATTTTAAAATAAAGTTTCGTAAATAAACTGTATTATGTATGAATGTGACATAAATATGTCGTAAGTATATTTGTGTAAACAATTAACTGGGCATTTCAAATTGATTTTGAATTGTACATACTACATGCAATGGCTTAAATAAAATAATTAAGTGCCTCAAACCGTTCAAGTAAATAATGTAAAAAATTCATTTAAAAGTAAATTTTACATTTGAAAAATTAAGCAGAACAACCAAACACATATGTATACGTATGTATATGTACACTTGTACAGAAGTACAAGCATATGGAAAAAAAACAACTATTTAAAAATTTTATTTAAAAAGAAATTTAGAATTCAAACAATTTTTAGCATAATAATTTTCAAATTATTTAAATTTAAAGTTCAATTGAAAAAATTGATGGCTGATTATTTTAGTAAATTTTCTAATCAAACACTATAAAAAATCAATAATCCTCAGAAAAATCAACGAATTAACCATTTTCTAAAAAACTATATGGTAGTTAAATGATTAAAGTAGTTTTGTGATTCTTGGATTAAAAGTTACATTTCTTTTTTTTGAATATCATTTACAACTTAAAATGCTTATAGGAACATTTCAAAATATTTAAATGATTTTTCATTAACAATAAAAAGCAATAAAAAAAACGTTTTATTCACAGCTATAATAGTTTCATTTTTAAATAAAAATTTTCTTGTTTAGTACATATAAAACTTTTCCAATTTCATTATTCAACATGTTAAGTACATTAAAGTTCAAAAGTTTTTCAAATTTTTTTTTTTTTTATTTTTTCATTTATTTCTTAATTTTCTTAGTTTATCAATTCAATCCATTTCAACACTTATTTACATGTTATTTAATGGAAAAATATGTATATTCTTAATATTTTTAAAAATTTAAAAAGTGATTTCTATTCATGTTTACGCTTTGGTATTTATAAATTGCACGAATATAATAACATGGTATAGTCAAGTGTGTGTGTTTTTTTATTTTGTTTTTTTTTTTTTTTTTTTTAAATTTTCTTAATAATTTGAATTTCATTTTGTTCATAGAAGAACTTTAAACTTTTTTAACATTTTCATTTAATTTTCACTACTTTGTTTGATCCCCATTATAGAAGAGAAAAAAAAAAATACAAATTTTTAGAAAAAAATAAAAGTAAAATAAAAGTTATTCACTTTTAAACTTTTTTAAACTAAATATCAAAAAAAAAAAAAAAAAAACAACGATAGTATCGCAATTCATACACTAAGTATATAGATAAAGACATCGATAAAGAAAGTCGTTTATAAATATTTTCAAAGTTTTTTAAAAAGTTTCTCTTTTGATAAAAATAAAAAAACAAAAAATTCAAAATAGATATAAAGCAATTCAATTATTCAGTAATGAAATGATAATTTCAACGAAAATTTATTGAATATCAACTGAGGAAAATTTTTTAACTTTATGAACTTTTTCTTTTTGAATTTTATGTATTTAATAAAAAAAAAAACATTATTTAAAAAAAAAAAAACTAGAAAATTTAAATATGCAAATTGAATTTATTTCGAAAAAGCAAGTAAATTTTCAATTATTAATCCTTAGTGATTTCAAATAAGTATTTGAATGTAAAAAGGAAAATCCAATCATTTTGAGTTGATCAATAATAAGGATATATGTATGTATATAGGCATTATGGTAACCACAAACCAATAGTAGTATTTATCAAAGTAAATAATGTTTGATTTATTTCACATTTCTATATGACATCAAACATTTCAAAATCAATATATAATACTAAATGTACATATGTATATTGAAAATTTTGAATTTTTGAATAACAAATAAAATATTTTTGTAATAAAAAAAAAACAAAAAACAGAAAACTTTCAATAAATCTTCAGTAGAGAAAGTTAAATTATTATATGCTTCTAATTAATATATTTATCTGACGTAGACATAATGAAATTTATGTAAACTGAAAAATATAGTTCTATCCTTTATATTTACACAAAAATAATAAATACTCCATGGGAAACAATAATAAATTTTCAAAATTCTTTTGTTTTTTTTTTCATATTTGTAATTTTGGAAAACTTTTGAATAAAGTCACGTACTATTATAGAAGTTCATATACATATACGACTAATATTTTGCACGTACAATCGTTACATTTATAATTGTACAATAGAAAATTCATCATCCATTTAATTCTTACATGCATATATGTATGTATGTGTACATGAAAATAACAAAATATCTATACATGCACATATATTAAATTTTGAAAATAATTTCAAATTAAATTTACTTACATTGTATATACGGTGGTTTTCATTTGAAGAAAATTCTCAAATAAATTGAAAACAGTCTGTTGAACAAATTTATAGATTTTTCATGCGATTGTATAAATTAATTGAATTCAAAATTAGAAACAATATTAAAATATATTTTCACTTTTAATATGTTTTCATATTATGATGAATCCTTTTCAAAATTATTGAATATGTTACTTGATTATAATTAAAGATAAAATTTGTACATACATATATGGTAGATAAAATAATTTCAATTTGAAATTTGGAAATGTATTAAAGTCAAGTAAAACAATTTCGATATTTTCTATTTGCTTAAATTAAATAATATCCTTTTTCAAATTAATCGAAAAATTTTAATGATCAAAAATATTCGTAAATATGTACATACATATGTATCAATTAATTGTAAACGTTTGAAATTTTAAGGACTTTCAAAATTTTAATGTATTTACATATGTGCGTGTATGAACTATTTATGGAAATTGTAATTTTCGTTGATGTTTACCTAAATTTGAAATTAGTTTCTGAACAGGGTTTTTAGTTAATATCATTTTCATTTTTCACATATTGTCGTATTTTAAAAGTAAACAAGTTATGAAGAAAAAGCTCAAATTTGTATTATAAAAATTGTAATTATAAAAAATTCATTATAAAAAAATAAATTCATTATAAAAAAATAAATTCATTATAAAAAATAAATTATAACTGCCTTATTGATTTAATTATATTTTTTTTTTAAATGTACACCTACATACATACATATGTACTAAGAAAACGTACATGAAATAAATGCATTTCTAAAAAACAAGTACAAAAACAAAAATGATGAAAACTGAAGTAAAAGCAGATATTGCGCTAACATGCAGTACAGGTAGAATGTGATAAATTTAAAAAAAAAAAAAATTGTTATTCGCTCATTGTTTACTATTTATGTACGTCCGTAATAATGGCGTTGATGTGAATATTATGTTTTTAATTTTTTTCATGCTTTCTACAAAATGAATTTCATGGCATAAATCCAAAAATAAAAATAAATTTTTTTTGTCATTTGTTAATATTACATATTTTTATTAAAGAAATAATTCTCTCTTTTATTTTCACTGTCATAGTCATGAAATATATTATAATGATAATATATGTAAAACTTATTTTGTTTTTCAAAATTCAAAGAATCGTACTTATTAAAATTGCATTTAAAAATAAAAAATTTAAATTTTCTTGACAAAAGAGCGAAATAAAATAATAAACAACAATATTGAAATTCATGAATTTCATTGAGAGAAATGTGTAAAATGCAAATAAGGTAATTGCATGTATTCATATACCTTAGTACATGCGTGGATGAATTATAAATACTATTTAGATATAGAATACTTCATCAATGGTACATGTATGTATGTAAATTTTAATTATCGCTTATAATTTATTTTATTATTTTTGAAAATTTGTAGACAGTGAATATATTATCACAATTTGTTGTCTAAGAATATATACACGTTCATATGTATATTAAGAAAGAACACTTTCATTTCATACTAATAAAAAATTTAAGTGAGTAAATTTGTTACCTTTTGTTTCAATTACTCTATATATCTTTTTTATATGAGCATTTACTTGATGTATAAAATGAAAATTAATAAATAAAATTTTACAGTATATTTTCGTTGAATTTTCTTTTAACTCATACTTCAATATGTTTATGTGTACACCATATAAGTACATCAAAATTTAACATGACGTACCTTAAAAGTTTTATTTATTTAATTTCCTCTTAGATATCAGTAAATTGTAGTTTACATATGTAATTCTACATTATGTATAACGTGTATACGTACATGTATTGTTCAGGTCTGTATTGCATTATACAATACAAATGTAATGTGCAAAACATTTTATATTTTTCATATACATACATATATGATAAGAAGAACGGTAGTACATGATTTTATAATTTCGTTATCTATTTTATTATCTTTTTCTTTTATTATTTTAAATATACAGTATATTGTACGTATATTACATGAACAAAAGAAATAGAATGAATGCATGATTTTATTAAGTTTATAGTTAAATATTAAATAGTATTACTATGTGCTGCTGGTATATAAAATGTACATTATAAAAACATGTACAAAAACTGAGTAGATATTGTGTATTTTGAGATAGTTTTACATTTAATTCAATAAGTACTCCATGAAATAGTATGTACATGTGTGAATAAATGTACATACATAGTAGATGAGATACAGTTAAGACTACTTAAAACACACTTACATTTTAGTAAAGTATTCGTAAACGAAATTTGTACACATGTATACGTAGCATACATATAATATCGATTGAACATTATTTCTTCACATCATTTATTTTTGTTAAATATTAACGAACATGATATTTAATTTTCTATATACATGAATGTATACACTATACAGATAAGTAAAAATTTTTAAGTTAAAAATTAAAATAATGTTATTCTAAATTCAAATAATATTTGAATTTAGTAGAAAATTGACAAAATTTCAACAATTACCTTGAATATATATAACTTTTAAATATTTCATTCTTTAGATAAAATTTTCTTTTGATAAATCAATTACTAATTATACTTGTAA
Organism: Anthrax anthrax; assembly: GCA_963971155.1. Classification (NCBI taxonomy): domain Eukaryota; kingdom Metazoa; phylum Arthropoda; class Insecta; order Diptera; family Bombyliidae; genus Anthrax; species Anthrax anthrax. Next base: position 21,899,226 of record OZ020118.1, read on the forward strand.
TAAAATTCAATTGATATCAAAGTAGTTAAATAGATAAAATAATTAACATTAAATTTCTAAATATTTTCAAAAAATTTTCAAATTTAAAATTTAAGAAGAAAATGGAAATTTCAAAATCCATGGTTTAACTTAAAACTGTTTGCATTCATTTTTCTTTCTTTCTTTACAACATTAACCATATATGAAAACATAAAATATTGATACACTTACATATGTATGTACATGCTCTGTATAAATGAATTTTTTAGTATAAAAATACATACACATTTACATGTACATGTACATATATGTTGAAAAATTTTCGTAGATATATACGCTAATGATTTCAATGAGATATCATAACTATAAACTATACATGTTTATAGTACAATGTTCTCAAAAGATAAGCCAAAAATTCTTAAAGTTAACATTTTTAAGAGAATAATAAACAAAACGCATTAGCTAGTTATTACTTATTATGTTATTTAATTTTTATTATTATGACAAAACATTAAAATAAATTATACGGAGACATACTTTAACATATTCTGTTGTAACTATACTGATGTACATAATTATTTAAAATGTTAATGAATCAAAGAATATTAAATGTATGACTTGTACATGATCACCAATTTAAATTTCACACGCATGTCTACACACACCTACACACATGTAAAAATGAAAATAACTTTTATAAATTTATTTAAATATCTCAGATTAGTTTTGGTTTTAATATGAGAATTATTGTTTCAGTTCATTTGAAAAGTTCTTAAAATATTAAAAATTCTGTTTTGTTGAACATGTCAATGGATATGAAATTTAACTTAAATTACTACATGAATGTGTACATGTATATACGAAAATAAATGACTATACAGTAAGAGTGAATATCTTCCATTTAAACTTGCAGTCTTTGTATTACAATAAAATTGCAGTAATTTTAAATTTAAAATTTAATAATTAAAAAAAATATACATATATATGAAATCACAGTCATTATCATGTCAGTTACCTATTGAAAATGATGGACATTATCATAAAAGGAATCTTAAGCCTATAAGCTGACAGTAAATTAAAATCATACCTGTACATTTAATAGTTTTGTGTTCAATGGAAATACGGTGAGATTATTATCTAAAATAATATTAAAATGAAATCATTTAAATGAATTAAAAATTTTCTACTTAATTATGTTAAAAGAAAATAAATTCCACTTTAAAATTTTGTAAACCAAAGTAAACAAAAAACAATATTATTCCAATATGACCTTGAATTGATTGGTTTAAAAGAAGTTACAATATCACTATCGAAAGTATTCATTTATTTTTTGTTTTAATACAAAATAACAAGGACGATGTATACGTAATTCATAGCATACATATTTAACAAATAAAAATGAAATAAAAATTGCACTGCCATAAAAATAATTTTTGTAAATGGTAAAAAGTACTAATTTTTTATTTGCATGCTCTGTCTAAACAAAAAATCATGTACATTGTCAAGTTAGTGTCCTTAATGCGGTACAATGTTTTTTATTTATTTTTTTTTTTTTAATAAACAAAATTGACTGTATGTAAGTGTAAGTACATATAAACATTCATTGTAAGGAGATTGTAAAATTTATAGTGAACAGAATAAAACAAATGAAGTTTAAAAATTCTTACAGAAATTGATTAATATTTTAAACTTTATTTTTTCTACATAGCCACTCTTATATTCGTTTTGTTTTGGTAAATCTGAACTTTCAAAATGTAGTCAAGAAGAAAAGAATTTTTGACAGATATTGTTGGAACAATTGTGTTTGTTTTTTATTTGGATGGCATGGGACATGGGAATTATTGTTGTGTATACAGAAACCGTGAATATTACGAAATATTTAATAAACAAAAATGCACTTTTTTTGTGACAAGCCATGAAAAGAATAATAATGAGAATGGTGTAATGAAAATTACCAAATAAATTATTGTTTACAAATAAAAAATTACTTCGTCATTTATGTATGTATGTGTTAGGTAAAACAATTATTACCAATTAATTTTCGTAATGATTGTAAAATAAATGATTTGAAAAAATTCAAATAAAATTTATGTAACGTTATTATTTTTGTTAATGCGATTTTAAATTGAATCATTATATATGATTATTTTCATTTGATTACACATTACACTTAAACTGTCTGAATAATTATTCATTTATTGTTAGATAAATACACAGGTAATTATTTATGAATTATTTAACAAATAATTCATACAACAATCATCGTCTGATAAATTCGTCAAGATAAAAGCACACAAATTTTAATTTCATCAAAAATATGAAAATTAATGAATTACTTTATGCACATACGTACATACAAGTAATAGACCATGTATAAGACCACTTACAACTAAATTTAATAATATGAAATTTAAAATTTAGCACATGCAATGTAACAAATTTTAAACTTGCATGTGAATTTTTATTTAAACTTTTAAATTATAAAATTCCGCTAGAAAATTATCATTTTTAATAATTCTAAATACATTGAATATTTTTTTATCGTAAAACATAATCTTTTATAAAAATAAAATTTTAATAAAAGAAGAACAAAAAAAGTGATTGCATATCATTAACCGATATTTTTTAAAATCTTCATTAAAAATTCTTTCGTGTTTTTATTAATAAAAAAATCAAGACACCTACTTACCATCATCATCGTTGATAATATTCTCCATGACAAATACGAGTAACAGTATCAGTAAAAATTAAAAGAAAAAAACAAACCTTATCTTGAAGAATTAAAGTTTCTGACATAAATAGATATATGAGTGTATATCAAACTTATATTAATTTATTAACAACACGCAAGACTAATTTACATTATTAATTGAACTGTAACTAACTATAAAAATATTACATGTTTCATAAAATATTAAGAACTTAATTTGTACAACTGAATTATTTATTAATTTTATTTGATATCGAAAATTTTTCATTTTTTCTTAAAACTATAGTAATTATTTAGAAATCGTGATTAATTATTTTCAACTGATAAGAATTACTTAAAGTAAATTTTTAAATGTCTAGTGTACAATTTTATCTCATGATTAAGTGAATCTTATAAAAAATTTTAAATTCAAATTTCATAAATAAAAAATGTTAGCGCAAGTCGCAAGATAACTTTCAAAATGCTATCAACATTTTATAATTAAAATAATCTGTATTAATCACAAGACAAGAACAAAAAATATTCCCACATTTTGTTTTTTAATTTTATTTAATTATAAGATATATTGAATGGGAAATTTCTATTATAAAACCACCTGGTAATTTAACGTATAATCGAATTTGTTGAACAACTAGATTGTATTAAATAGAACAATTTGTTTATTGATTGTGTGTGTCTACTGTCTGTTATCATACCCTTTCAATGAATTCTGCAACCAATAGCATTTTATAGATAAAGTAAATTTGAACTACGTGAAGAGACATTTACAAAACAAAAAACTAGTTTTACACTGCAAATGTTTAGTGTTCAATATTTAATGACATGTTAGATAATAAAATTAAAATGGTATACATTTGATTTTAATTTTGATTTATTTTTCGAATTACAATTGAAAGAGCATTGATTTTTCTAATGTTCTAGGATGTGTGTAAAATTTATAACAATGACATTCACATAAAAAAGATCTTTCATTGACAACAATTTATGTAATCGATTTTATAGTAATTATTCTAAAATATTGTTCCCTTTTAAAAATCATTGTAATTTTGAAATCAAAAAAAAAAAAAAAAAAAACAATCACGGAATTTGTTGAATTTGATAAATCGTGCATAAAACAAATAATAACATCTTCTATAACATTGTTCAAAATGTTCAATGATTTAATACACATTAATCTCACTACATTAATTAAGTCAAATATAACTAATACAAAAGATATTTCATGGTTATTTACGCAAATTTCAAATTCATGAATGAACAATAGAATAAATACAAAATTTTAAATAATGACTTAATTTTTCATTTAAGAATTTTTATTCAATTCTTCTAATAAACTTTTTTTTTAAATTTTATAAAATAAAACAAAAAAGAAAAAATCTGTTTTTTTTTTTCTTATTTAAATATTATAAACAAAAAATTACTAAACATTTTACAGCAGCTAATACTTATTATGATTATAAGCAAATCCAAAACATTTAAAATAATTAACCATATTTTATGATCTTACTCATGCTTATGGTAATAATTTTTTATTCATTAGACTTTATAAAATGCTTACAATTGCTATATAATAATAATCATAGTAAATCATTAGTAACCAGTTATATGCGTGTTGAAAATAAGATTTACATACTTGTTTAACAACTACATATAAAGGTAGTTAGCAGAATTTTGAAAGTTGGAAATCTATTAAGACTCAAGACAGCATCTGGTTTTATTGAAATCAAAATTTTATAGATGTGATTATAAACAGTGATGTTACTGTGGTTATTTCATGCAAATTACATGTGTAGGAGTGAACATTTTTATAGATGCCTACAGTTCCTGTATTCGTTTTGTTGTGAATAAAGTGTTAAGTAAAATCATGTTATAAATTTACTATTTTATTATTTTTAAATTATTATCAAATTATAAATGATTCTACTATGTAAATATAGATTTTAAGATTTATGAATCTAATAAAAATAATTCAAAAGCTAATTTAAACCCATATAGCCTAGTAATCATTTTAAGCACAAAACTTACAAATTTTCATAATTTATTTTACAAAATTATAAAACAATTCATATTATAGAAAATCAATCTCTCAAATCTTGTTTTATTAAAACAATACGTATAAGGCGACCTAGAGAAAAACTCAGAAAATGTATCTATTGTGAAGTATTTATATCATAGTATTTCTATCAAAAAATCATTCCAGACCCTCCTTTTTAAAATTCTCCCCTTCTAAGATATAAGAAATTAAAGATTAAGATCTAAAATTAAAAACGTTCGTATAATACATGACATCATATTATTTGCTATATCTTTTGAATCACCTTTTGTAGTTGATTTACATTCAATGCAGGAAAAAGCTGGGATTTAGGTCTTTCCAACAAGATATTATTTATTGAAAAAGAATAAGAAAGTTCAATGTTATTAATGTTCAAAATTTAGAAATCTCTTTTTCATGCAAAAATCACTTTGTACAATTTTTGCACAATAGTTTGTCACAATTTTGTGATTTTTACTCTGGGACACCTTGCAAGTACATCCAGTTTTTTTACACTCAATTTCAAAAGCTATTGTTATAGTTTATGAACTAACAGTGAAAGTACAAAATTAAACATAGTTTATAAATTGAACACTTATGAACAATAGCTGATAAAAATCTTGTCGTTAAAAACAAAAATTTTTTTTTGAATAGATATGTACATATGTGTACAAACAAATACTTACTTTATATGTATTTTGTCAAAAGCACTGTGAATTGATTTTTCAATAAGAAAAACTAATTTATTAAATTTTTTCTTTCGTCATAAATCATTTTTTAAAAAATACTTGAAATTAAATTTTGATGAATATTATGTCGGTACCAAAAAGAATATTTTAATGAAATCGTCCAAAAATTTGATTTTATCATTTTTTTTTTTTTTATAAACAATTCCTATGTATACGAGTATTTAATAACTTTATTTTAAACAAATTTGATTGATGACTGGATTTTCTTTCTATTTTACACTTTTTAATTTTCTTTATAACGATTTCAATAATAAAATTCATCATAAAATTTTATTGTAAATTGTACATTCAATAAAAAAATAAATTCATATAAATTTCACTATATTTTAATGTGTTTTTTTGGTTAAATATTAAATGTAGCAAAAACATGTACTAAAAAACATTCATAATAACTAAATAATAATAAATGCTAACATTAAATTCTATGAAATTTATATGAACGTTATATAGAAGTAATGACTCAATATATTTGACCATTTAACAACAATTGAGCATTAAATAAAATTTAAGCACAATTATAAAATATTTTATTTGAAAAAGTTTGAAATTTATGAATTTTCTTTACGTACATACCATATGTAATTACATGAAAATTATATTTGATCTTTATTTTTTAAATTTTAAAAAATTAATTTCCATTAAACTGAATATTAATCTAATTTTAAATTTATTTAGAAAATTGAGAACTAATTCTAATAAATATGAAATTAGAAAAACGTTTTGTATAGATTTAATTTTTAAATGAAAAAAAAAAAACTAAATTGCGTGTAATTAACTTAAGTACAATTTTCATTTCCTTTTAATAAAATGAAGCAATCGAGTCGTATTACAATTTTTTTTTTTTTTTTTGAAATTTTCAATCATTAAATAATTTTAAAATTGTTCATAATTTAAATTTCATGTAAAATCTCAAATATTATTATATTAATATTTAATAAAAGAAAATTTGGAAAATTAGATAAAAATTTGAAATAATAAATTCTAAAATTACTTAAATCTAGTTTTTACGAATATTAACTGCTTTATGTCGTTTTCATAAGGCCTTTTAATTGCATAGAATTCGTGGACAGAGTATAATCAATCAGTTAATCACTATACGGAAAACTTTTTTTGTTTATAAATTTAATTTTTGGACTTTTACCATTTATTTATGAATTTAAATTGAGTATCACACGAAGTACTTCAATAATTTTTTATAACAAACAAATCTACTAATTTATTGTTTTCTTTTTTCTTTAAAAATACGAATTTAAGTCCCTATACAAATATGATTGTACACACACTACGCGTATGATCTGATTGATCAGTACACACACTACATACATATGTATGTACATGTAATTGTAACAGAATTACATATTTTAATTTACCCTATTACCTTAATGACACCATAATTATTGTTTTTGCTTTAAGTGTAGTGTACCATACATACATTAATTTTATAAATGTTATCAAGGACATCGTATTTTTTTTCTTACCAATTTTACTAATATTCGAAATTTAAAAGTTTTATCATTACATACATTCACCCATTTGTACATAATAAACTTATTAAATTAAATTTAAAATTTCTAATGCCTCTTAAAATAGCAAGGGAATAGTGGTTCAGTTGACAATAAATCTTTTAGACATAAAAATCGAATTAATTCTAACAAAAAATATGATAGAAAAAAGTTCGTTATTTTTTCGTGAAGTTAAAACATTTAAATTTTTAGGATTTCTGATAAATCCTAATTATATTAAATATATTTTTCTTATTTGTTTCATGATCATGAACATTTTACAATATTATTTTATTTTAATTACTTTAAAACAACGATCAACAATACAACGAAATATACTTGATTTTATTCTTACTCCAATGAATTCATTTGTATTGATGAGAGCTGGACGAATAGTAATGTACAAAAAAAATGATCTTATAAATTTAATGTTAAGTTGTGATAAATTACTGGAAATATTACTCGTAATATTTTTAAAATTTTTAAACAAAACATAAAAAATTATATTAAATAATTTGATTTTAATTTTTTTATTTTTAAGAAAAGCAATAATGATGAAATCAAAAATTTAATTGAAGGAATGTACCAAAAAATTGCAATTATTCGTAAACGAAATTATCGAATAATTTTTATCACTTTCTTTTTTCTATCATTTTTACCTTTGATTTCAAAAGACAGAAGTAAGGTGTTTTTATTATTTTACCAATTAAAAAGTTACATAATACCTATATTTTTTGTTTGTTCTTATTTTTAAAGCTTTTCCTTTTGAAATTTTACTGCCAGGAATTAGTAAAATAAATTCTCAATTGATTGGATTACTTTATATTATTGAAATGATATCATTTGCTTGTTTATTTTTAGTTTATTTGTCTATATAAAATGTTATATGTATTACAACACTATTCATTGTAACTTCATTTCAATGTCTAGAAAATGAAATAATAAATAAATTACCTAACGCTGATGGTTATCATATTGAATATATTGTAAAAATTCATTTAAATATAATTAGGTAAATTATATGAATCTCATTCAGCTTTAATAATTGCAATTAATTACGTACTTCTGCTAATAATTTTTTAATTTAATTTATATATTTAGTTTAAATCAAAAACTAAATTCAATTAACGGATTTTTACCAGCGATAGAAATTTTTATCAACGGATATGGATTAAGTCTTGTATTATTTCTTATAAATTTTGTAAGTCAAAAAATTTGAAAAAAAACAAAAAAACAGCAAAATAAAATTTAAATATTTTTATAATTAATTTTTCCAGGCAAAATCTTCAGCAGATCTGATATTTTTCATCCTGATTATGTTCAATATTTTGTATAAAGCTTTTTTACCATTTTGGCTATCGAATAGTATTTTAGATCAAGTACGTAAACTTAAACATACATATAAATATTTTTTAATTTTTTTTTTTCATTTTCAATTAGAGTTTGAAAATTGGTGATAGCGTCTACAACATTCCATGGTATGATTCTGATCGATCTGTTAAATCTGCTGTTTTACTAATAATGTTCAGAAGTGAAAGACCAGTATGTGTAAGTAAAGTGTTCAACTTTATATACAATTACTATGATATAGCAAGAAAATTAATCTTTGTTTTTTTTTTCATATACACTAGATATCGATCGCTGGCACGTTTCTATTTACGTTAAATTCGTTTCAGAGTTTTGTAAATCTTTGTTATTCATATTTTAGCCTTTTACGAGGATTATGTTAAAAAGAAAAAAGCTAGAATTTTTCATCTTAGTGTAAATTTTAATTAATATTCTGTTATAAATTTAAATGAACATAAATAATATAAAAATTCTGTTAAAATGATCATTTTAAAAAAAAAAAAAACAAAGATTGAAAAATGAAAAGATAGAAAACCTTTAATCACTTAAACTGTTCACATTTAGTTGAAATTTTGAAGAAAATTAAAAAACGACACAATAATCACCTTTGAAAGACCATGAAAAAGGATCTAGTATCCTTATAACACATCATTATAGAAATAATTATTTTAAATTAATTTTATTGTAAAAGTAATTTTTCCTATGTGAAATATAATGTCCAAAATAATAAATAAAGCGTTGAAATTATCTCATGAATTTTATATAACTCACCTAGAAATTAATTTTATAACATATCTAAGAAGTAATTTGACACAATACCAGTCTCTCAGAATATAATTCAGTAAATTATTTATTCATACTTATTTATTCGTCAATCATGTTATGACACTTTAGTGTTTAAAAAGGGACATACAGTACAGAAGTATTAAACTATAATTGGTAAGTACAACTTTTATTTATTTTTTTTTTCAAACAATATTCTTCATTACATCTAAATAATTACAAATAATTAAAAATAAAAATTTTTGTTTAGAACAAAAATTAACTTAATTATACCATTTAAAAATAAACTACTTTTCACGAGGATTATTTTACAAGATTTCATTTTGAACATTCATTTGTCCATTTGTATGAACCATGACAAATTTTGTATTCTTATCATATACTATGGTTAATTTTATTTTCTGCTAATTTCTGCTATCTTTTTTGTTCAAATACTGAAAATTAACTATCAAAACAAAAATGAAAATAAAAAACCAGTTTACAATTAATTTAAAAAAAGAGAAAAATTATTCATATGAAACACAGGTAACTATTTAAAAAAAAAAAAGAGATTATAAATTAACAAAGAATACAAATTTATCTCATTCATATGTAAGTTCTTGTACTTTCAAATAAAATCTTATATGGTATTAAAAAAGATGCATGTTATATTTGTAAACTGCATTAAAATGTATGACATACTCATATGCAAAAAATGTACAAAAAAATTTTTTTAAAAATGTTTTCAACTAAATAAACAGTCATGAATTTTTTTTTATTGCTTTGAAATAGAAAAATTTCGAAAGATATGGTAATAAACTTTTCTTTGAAAAAAAAAAAGAGATAATGTAAAAAACTGTACAAAATCTTTTGATCATGCAAGGATTTTCTTTTAAAGGAATGTCCTTTGTAAACATAATAAAATTTGAGTGTATGTGTATGATTTAAAATGCATGCATAATTATATAAATTATTTTGCATTTTCTTTTACGTACATATGTATTCGTTCATATAAGATACAATTTCAGTTCCATCAAGATCCATGTAGTTGCACAAATACATTCATAAACTTATTCATGTGGTATACTGTTAATGTGACTGTATAAAACCTCTATGAATTTAAAGAGATTTTTGCATAGTCACATAAATTATGTATACTTCAAAATTTAAAGTTTGTTTTTTTCTTTTTTTTTTTTTTTTTTGTTAAAGTTTGTTTTAAATCAGCCTCATTAAAAATTTTTGAGTAACATATAAACCTCTTATTTATATGCGGATCGCATATTTGCATATATATCTCTATAGTTAGATACTTATCTTTATACATATGTATGTATGTACACATAAAAATATGCACTTATTACTATGTATAAAAAATACAACTTGTGACTTAGAGAGATTTTTGTTCATTATTAATCATTTTGTTTTCATTATGTTGTAAATTGCTATAATGTACTGAAATTTGATATTTTCTCTTGTTTATGAAAGGATCTAAAAGATTAAAGCAATACCAGTAGATGACTAAAAAGCATAATAACACAAGGATACAATGAATATATAATATAAACATATTTTTAATAAATAAATAAATTAATAGATAAATAAATTTATAAGTTCAAAAATATGAAATGCAAATTGATCTGTTTAAAAAAGTTCATTAATTGGCAATACATTGTATACAGTGAGCATACAAAAAAAAAAATACAGTTTATAAAAATTTAAAATAAAAAAAAGAAATAGTAAATTCAAATTTCACTATTAACCGTTTTATATGTTTTTCTTAATACCATTGAATTCATATTAACTATACATGTTTTATTTATGTAGATTATTATTTTTTATCGATATCAAACCTTATACAAATATTTATAAACATAACAATATTCAGGAAATTGATTTTTTACAATAAATGTTGTGTGTTATTAATATAAATATATTTTCTTAATATAAGAAATTCAATTTACATGGTGCATACATAATACATGTGCATATGTAACATGATAAAGTTTCATACGTTTTCTTGAACATATACACATATTTAATTTAATTTCATTCGTTTTACTCAATTTTTGGGTAATAAATCATTTTTTTTTTTTGTTTTTGTTTTTAATATAGTGATTTTATGTAATATCAAAACAAAACAACATTATAACAAAAACAACAATAATAAAATATAATATACCACACGCATTGTTACAATTTCGTTATGTACAATATATTGTGTTGGATATATACCTTACACACTACATACATTGATATTTGTAATTCATACATAATTTTATATAATGTACATACATGTTATGTACGCATGTATACATACTACACATAAATACATACTACATATACACGGTTCATATACCTACATATATGTATATGTATAGTTGACCACATTTTTGCCTTTAATATATCCGTAATAAATTTCAAAATATTCAAAATATCTAATAACTTTATAAATATTCTGTCATAAATCTAAATTGAGAAAATTAATGAATTAGAAAATTTTGTTTCATTTTCATTGTAATGTACATATAATGTAACCATATAAAATATTGTAGACATCAAACTAAAAGAACAAAAAAAACAAACAGTCAATACATAACGTACTATGTGTACGAATATACCAAACATTTATCAAATTTTCTTGTTGAACGTTCATAAATAAATGAATTCAAATCTAATTCATATGTTTAATATGGTATTGACTTTAAAACTTTACGTAATCTTTTGAATAACATATAATGCGAATGTACATATTTTATGTATTTATGTTTCTTGTCATGGCCCAAATATACATATACGTCAATTAAATTAAATTTATTAAAGTTACCTTATATTAGATAAACTTTTAAATTTTGTTTTTTAGAAAAATTTTCAATCAAAAACTTTTTATATTAAATTATTAACGAAATTATACATACATATGTATGTATGTTAAATCTTAAATCAATCTATTGATAAGACACTCAAAGATAACAAATCCACATAATAACAAAGAAAATTTAAATTTAATGAAAAAGTAACAAAAATAAAGAAAAAAAATTTATTAAACTAAAAAATAATCAGATAATTTAAAGGTTTCCAAGGTTTTGAAAGCATTAAAATCCTTTCAGTTTACTGTACTTTTACTGTGCAAAAATTGTAAACAAATTATTTTATCATCCTTTTTATTTATGCATAAATTTTAAATAACTGAGATACTAAAAGTTCGAAACGTACATATATTTAAAAAAATTAATTTATAAAAGATCTTTTTCAATAAGTAAATTGACTATCATCAAAATGTGTTAACTACAATAAAAAAATGATATTGTCTTATTGAAAATTTTCAATACTTTTTGTTTTTACGTATTACATCGTATTTCGATTATCTTCTTATTATGTGTATGTAATTAATTGATTACTTTGTCTTTTATTCAAGAAACTTATTATATGAATTTTCTTCTGTTCATGGAATAAAATAAATTTTAAAATTGTAAAATACATAAAATTATATTCTCTTTTAAAATAAATAAAACAAACTTATTGATTTTAAATTTTCATTGTACTCAAATACATAAATTTAACAGATTTTTGTTCATTTTATGAAAATGAAAATTATATAAAGAAAATTCAATCCAAAAAAATATATATTGAAGATAAAAAAAAAAAAACAAATCTAAATTATGAAATTTAATTTTAAGTGAGAAAAATAATAAGTACAACACTTATACATAGAAATATTACTGCCCTATAGGTCGTATAGTACATTGCATTATCATTAAATCATATTGAAATATATTTAAAAACGAATATTTTCTTCTCTATTCATAAAATGAAATAAGAATATTAATTTATAAAATTTTGTTATTACATTTTTTATTCCCTTTTTTTCCCTTCATTTAAAATTTTCTTTGTCAAAAGATTTTTTTTTTTTGTGGAGTTGGAAAAATATAATCCATTTCATTTTATTTATTTTTTTTTTTTTTTTGCCTTTATATTTCTTTGATGAAAATAAAAATAATCTTAGCACATGCACATAACACACAGAGTGATAAAAATAAAATTAAATAAAAGGATTAAATTTTCTTTTTTTTAATTTTTTACTTGATAGACATTTTCCAAATTAATTTAAATTGTTCATGCGTTTTTATGAAAAATGTTTAAATAGTCTAGCGGTCATACACTAAAATGAATTTTTTTTTTTTTTGATTAAAATTTCAAGGATTTTCATTTACAAGTAGATGATAAAAGATTTTTTCTAAGAATAAAAATTAAATTGTTGGCATCATTTGACTTTTTTTTACACATTTCATATGATAAGATCATAACTCGTCATAATATTAAATGAACAAAGTAAAATAGTAATATTGTTCACTCAAAAAATATGGCAAGTATTTCAAATATGCAAGAATGTTTTTTCCAATGTGTAATTTCTTATATAAATTAAAAACAAAAAAAAAGTTATTTTTAACATTAAAGTGATGATTGAATGATCAATTGTTGTTGTCTATCACATTTTACATTTAAAAAAAACAAAAAAAAAAAATACACAAATTTCCAAAATAGAAAATTGTCTAAACATTGTTCTCACATCAAAGTAAACATTTTTGAGTAGAAATTAATCATGATTATATTATAATTTAAAGAGTACACCAAATATACAATTCAGTAAAGCTACAATGTAAACACATGTTTTTACATGACGGCTAATTAATTAATAAATTAAATGTGGAGACGAAATTATGTTACATTTTTCTTTGACCTTTATTTTCTCAAAGTAAAAATATTTGACTAGGTGTGGACGTTTAAAAATAAAAAATAAAAATAAAATAAAATGATCAACACAGTCAATTTGATCATCATACTTACATAACAAACTCATTATATTAAAATTGGTCTTCATGTTGAACTACTTTCTATCAAACCTACATAGGTGTTCATATTTTATTGTTTGATAAATTTTGAATACAAAAAAAAAAGAAAGAAAAAATTTTATTTTTACCAGGCATACAATCAAATTTAAATTACAATTACAAATGTGACATTTTTCATACATTTACATATTTTAAATTTTTTAAATTTATTATATTCATAAAAAATTTTTTTATATTTAACACAAATGTTTTTTTTTTTTTTTTTTGAATATTATTACATGAGTGTGTGTATTGTATACCTTAAATTTTTATAGATTAATTTTTTTTTAAATTTCTCCTAAATTATTGTATACTTCAGACTTTTATGATTTTTTTTTTTTCAAATGCTAGTTTTCACAAATTTTCTCATAATCTTATTAACAAAGTTATTAACTTCAGGCTGATGATCTGAATAAATAGATAAGTACAATAGCAATTTTTTTAAAAATTATTTAAAACTTTTAAATACATACCTTATAAATTTAAGTTATTCTCTAGCAAATTATGTATGAAAATGTAGAATACGAAAACAAGAAATCAAAAATAAAAAAACATTTATGAGAACCTGAATACTAGAAACATGACTAATATACATAACTATCTAAACATATTGTAATGACTAAAATTTAAGTATTTTCGAAATAAAGTCACTTAAATAATACAAAAATGTGAAATGGAAATTCATCTAATTCATCTCAAGTCCACATATAAATTTCTAAAACGCGTACCACTAATGTTGTTTTATTCATATAACATACACATATACTATTAAATCAACCCCATCACTCATTAACACCAAAACACCCCCCACAAATAAATCCCACTAAGGTAAACAAAAAAACAAAATATGTAGTTGCATATTCAGCAAAATGGTATAAAACAGACTCAGGTTAAGAGAATTTTCCATTTTCCCCATATTTTCCCAACATAATGAAAACTTACTGAACTACAATATAAAATAACTCGAAATTCAGAAATTCATAAAGTATTTCATACAATCTATAGATTTATGAGGAAAGTGTGTTTGTGTCTACATAATATGTAACAGCTTCATACTAAACAATATAATATGTGAATGTATAACATATTTCAACAATATCTGTCTGTATAAGATTTAATTTAGTTCTTGGTCGCGTGTCTAGTATCAAACATCTTAAGATAAATTTACAATAAATACAATACGTAAACACGTAAACACGAGATGAAAATAATTAAATTTTACATATATAATATGTATATAGTGATGTGGTAGTAAAAATACATTTAAATTTATTTAAGTATATTTTCATTCATTTAAATCGCAAACAAAATTCATTTTATATTTATACCATAAATTGGCGGCAATTTTTTCTAATAATTATTTTCCTCATTATTGTGACCTATAAATAAAATTCTTTTAAAAAAAATTTCATGAATTAATCTTACTTTATATAATATCTCTTTTAAAAATGTCATCTAAAACAAAAATATTAAATACAAATATGAAAACGTTATAATAAGAGAGAAAAACAAAAAAATACGTGCAAATTAGATCACATCCGTTATCATTTCATATTAAATTTTGTTCTATAACAAATGAATGAATTTAAATTATAATTTAATATTTATGTACATTTTATATTAATGTTATTTTATAATTAAATAGAAAAGATGAGATGAAATTTTGTAAATTAGTTGCGTGATAAAAAAAATATGATTTAAATTTTACAAAAAAAAAAAAAAAAAAAAAAAAAAAAATCATTTGTTTACATTTAAATGTCAACACAAGTTAATTGTGTAATGTTTTATAAATTGTTAATATTGTGTTTATTTGGTAAGTTAATGATAATTATCAAATTGTTATTATCATGAACAAAAATTTTAGTTTTGATTTTATGTAAGAATTTTTTTTTTTTTTTTTTTTTTTTTTGGATAAACCTTTAAATGTTTATTTAAAAGTTTTAGAAAAAAAATTTGTCACAATGTATGAAGTGATAATAATTTTATCACTTAAATTTGCGTAAAAAATTAAAATATCCGTTAATTTGAAAATTATAAACAGTATCTGTAGGACGATTTATTTATTTTTTTTTCCAATTTTATAACACTCATACCTTGCATGTTTTCCGATATTTACGGTGTTACAGCTATTGACATTACATGGTCAATGTAAAATAACAAACAGTTAATTGAATTAAAAGTAATCGTCTTTTGAACTATATACGTTTTATGTATAGTCAGTCATTTTATGTATAGTCAATATCGAATAACGAACATTTTTTTCCCCCATTTATATTTTCATCAACAATTCAATCATTAACGGAGATATTGTAGAAAAAATTTCCTCTGAATTTAAATTTATATTTATTTTTTTATATTTTATTTTTAAATCCACTGTTTTGTTAATTACGAACAATCTAGGGATAATTTTAAAAAATTGTTAGAAAAAACTTTTTAAAACCCAAGAAAATAAAAAAAAAACAACAAAACAAATGAATATTTTATAAATTTTTCATAAAACATAGATAAGTTTTTTTGTGCTAAAAGTCAGAAAAATAAAAATAAATATGTAAATATGTGAAAAGATAAAAATTGTGAAAATTTTTAACAGCTACATTGTACAGCACATGCTTACCCTTACACATACGATCAACCAGTAGTCATTACACGGCAAAATTTAAAAACAAAAAAATTCTTAGTTAATTAAATCTCATACATAAACAGTACTAAAAAAAATTTTTTTTTTTTTTTAATTTAAGAAGCAAAAAAATATTTAACCCAAACATTTAACATTTTTTTATATTCCACTACCTTATCATCAATTGCAATCAAGTACCTTTTTACTTTTTTAATATCCGTTTACAAGATTTCTGTTTTTCTTTTTATATTCTTTTTTTTTTCTTTCAATGCAAACAGGAAAAAACCCTTAAAAAATTTTCATTTATTTTCTTTTCAATGAAATTAAATTATTCTCTCTAAAATGTTCAGACAAGAACACATCAGATAAAACAAAAAAAAAATGAAAAAAAAAAATAAAAAAAAACAAAAACTAAAAATCAATTTTATAAAAAATGCAAACACTTCATTTAATGGACAGGCAATTTTTTTTGTTCATTGTTTTAGTTATTTATTTTTTATTTTTTGCTTTTTATTTTATTTGTGCTGAAAATTCTGCTATCTATATCGAATAAACTTTAAAAAAAGGTAAAAAAAAAATCATCAAATATTTGTTTTTCTGTCCTTGCATTTTTCGCTATGCACATTTTCGTCCTTTTTATGCACCCTAACTATATATAGTACATACGAGTCCATTACAAATTTTCTTCTTTCAGTATATTCATTGTTAGGAAAAAAAAAACTAATACTGTAATAACACTTAGTTATAGCAAGTTATAGATACTTGTTCATAATAAACGAGAGTAAAATCTATATAGCTATGCGAGTGTAACATGTAATATGGAAACATATACACATATGCACATGCAATGCAAGTGCATCTTAATCAATAATGTTGTATAATATATGGGGGTAATAAAAAACAAAAAAAAAAAATTATTTTTATTTTTACATCAAAGGAATATTGTATCCTTGACTTTCGACTAAATAATATCATGTGTTTACACAAGGAAAAAAATTTTAAATTGAAAAAAACAAATTCTTTTAAAAACAAAATTAAATTTAAAAAGAAAAATGAAACTTAAGAAAAATTACATATATGGATGCAGATGTGCATGTATACATGCATATATAGGATAGATTACGAGATTTAAATATACATATGGATATTTATAGGAAAAGCAAGAACTATAACTTATTTTGTATACATAAAAAAATAAAACTTAAAGTAAATTATATTAATAAAGAAAATTTTTTATTCATATTTAAAATCATAATATTATTTATATTGAAAAAATGTGAATGTAATTTTCATTGTTATATAAAATAGAAAAAGATAGTATGTACTTTATATTACGTTCATTTGTACGCATATATACAGCAGTATTTCTAGATTCTAAGCTCTATCATAAACATTTCAATAGAAATGTAAAATTATATTTTTTTATTATTTAAATTATTATTTATTTTATTTATTTTTTTAACTTTATATTGTGTTGTTTTAATTTTTAATAAAAATACTTATTTATTCTATTTTAATTGAAAAATATTTTTCTCTGTATACTTATATACATACATATATACTCGTATATATCTTGTAATTTTTATCTAATTTAATTTGAATAAAATAAACGTTATAAATGTATAATTTGGGAAAACAATAAATAAATTAATAAATTTTAATTGCAAATAAAAATGAAAATGAAATATTTTATTAAAATCATGTATTTTATTTAAACACAATTATTAATTATTTAACAGACAATTTTTTATGTATTATAATTGAAAAATTTATTTTCAATTCTATATTCAATATGTTAAATAGAAAACTCTTGTTTATTTATTGATAAGATTCTTGTTTATTAGATTCATAAACAACAAGAACAAAAAAAAAAGAAAATTCTTTATTCTATTGAAAAATTTCAATTAAAAAATCAAAGTCATTGACATAAATATTTGAACATTATAAAAGTTTTTAATTGATAATTAATTCCATTTTAGTTAAGAACAAGGACAACAATTGTGATCAATTATATATTTTTTTTTATGATATTTTAATTTTTAAGAGCTCATATTTATATATTTCATTTTATTAAAAAATTTTCTTTGTTTTCCTTTTTAATTTAAATATTGATTAAAAAAAAATATATACTATAAAAATAAAACATTCTTTTTTTCAATATTGAAATTGTTTTCAAAATTCCGAATATTTGCGATGACTTCCAAAACATTACCATAAATCAAACTCTAAACTCAAAATTATTATTATCCCCCAAAATTTCAAAATGTATTCTGAAGGGGTCTCAAACGTTTCATTCAAGAAAATGTTTTATCACAAAATTTTCTGATGTAATGTGTTATTAATATCGTAATTTTTAATATTTTTCGAATCAAACCCATAATATTACAGCATCACAACAATATTATTGACGTTTTGAAACTTACCCTTTATTTTTTTGTAAATCAACAATTATTATTACACAAAATCGAATATGTTGTCGTTATTTACAAATGAAATTAAATGTTACTTCAAATTTAAATTTTATTCAAAATATATTCCGGTGTATGAAATTGAAATTTATTCTTTTTTCATGCATTCATTTTATATTTATTTTATTTTCTGTAGTTTGAGAAAAATATTAAACAAAAAAAAAAAAAATTTTTTTTTCATGCAAATGTATATACATAAATGTGGGGTACAATCAAAGTAAAATATACACGTGTACGTATCTTGCGGCAGTAAACATGAATATATAAAAATATATATCATTGTTTTTTTTTTAAATTTTTTTTATGTTTTATTTTTTACAGAAATTTTTTATTTTTTTTTTTTTTTAACACATAAATTCTACTTTAAAAACATACACGAATTATATTTTTCTATCTCTAGTGTTTGTTATTTCATTTTTGTTTTTCAACTTATTTTTTATATTTTTTTTATTTTTGCAGGTGCAAAATATACAAAAGCACTTAAATGTTATTCATGTGGAGAAGAGAATACATTTCTCGGTCAAGAGAATTTAAATACTTTACCATGTGAGGATATGGAAAAAATTGAAAATCTTGAAAATTTCATCATTGAATGCCCTGAAGAGTATCTAGGATGTGTGACTCAATTTTCTGGTACATTTATATAGTTATTACATATATATACATTATACACACATAAAATGAATGTATACATTTTTAAGTTACACTTGGTTACACCACAACTATATATACATATATATAAATTCAAAATATATGCATAAATAATAATATATGTATACTTTATGCATTCATGTGAAAAATTTAATTTACCAATTCAAAGTAAATTTAATTTCAATTTATCTTTTTCTCTATCTTTATTTTATTCATTCTTTAACATAGTACACCATATACTATATAAATACAACGTACATATACAGCAGTGATTTTATTAAATCATTTTCCTTTTTTCTTTTTTTTTCTATTTTTCCATTTATTGTTCTGTATATCATTATCATAAATTTTATGCAAATAAAGTATCTCATAATAATACTTTTCAATATATGTATGACTTTTTTTTCTGCTTCAAAATTTTATTTATTCTCAGGTAAAGATATAAAAAGAACATGCGATACACCAGCAGTTGATGATTGTGAAACTGCAAACGGAATCACATATTGTTATTGTAGTCAAGATTTATGTAATGGAAAGCAATCACGTATTGATGCTCATAAATCGTTAAGAGATATTAATTATCCAAGTGATGATGAAGATTATATGGATATGTCAGGACATCGACATCCAGATGATTTAGATAGTGATGAACATTATGATGAAAAGAAATTCATATTTAATAATTCAATAAATTACAAAAAACAAATTAATAGATTTCTCATATATTATTATCAAATATTTAATATTTTAATTATTTTATTTTTAAGGAATTATTAAAGGATTTATTTTTTTAAATTCATAATTTAATTTTAAATTTTTCTTATTATTTCTAGTCATTCACAATGTAAACTTATTTATAAATTTGTATGCGTGTGTTTATGTATACATTCCTTAACTATATAATTAATTAATTATTATTAAGCCAAAATATTATAGATTTATTTATGAAATTATTTATTTTTATGTATTTAAATTTGTAACGTAAATTTTAAAATTCCGTATTATCTGTGATATTAATTTACATGCGTATACAAAAAATTTAATTAAAAATGCATAAAAATTATTTTTAAATTTTAATTCATTTATCGTTTCATATGATTGCATTTTGTTTGTGTTTAAAATTCAATATTCAATTAAATCAAATTATAAAAATAAAATAAAAAAACAAAATAAATTGAAAAATCAAAAAGCAAATTATATTTCTTTTTTCTTTTGTTCTGGGTTAAACAGAAAAAAAAAATTAAATTATTTTTTAAAATTATTACTGTTATTGATATTTAATTATGAATGATAAACTAAAAGCAGTTTATTTTAAAATCAATTAATCATCATTATAAACTTTTCATAATTACAAATCCAAATAGATTTTATAACAAAAAATTGAAAAATTAAATTTCTAACGAAATTCGTTAAGAATTATATTTAAAATTCATCTGAATTTCTAATATTACATACACCTATAATTTTTTATTATTTTAACAATAATCCAAATATTTTATTCATTAATTTATTCAAAGCATAAAAGATTAAAATATAAAAATAAAAAAAAAATAAAAGTTTTAATCCTTAATAAATTCAAAATATAACTACTTATCATGTTTAAAAAAGAAATATTTACAAATTGTCTTAAAACAATTCATGTCCTTTATGTATATGTGCTTTTAATTTACACATACAAATTCAAATTTTATTTCAAACAATAAAAATTTTCAAGCTAAATGTATTTAAGATTTTTAATTACACTTAAATGTACAATATACATACGTACGTATACAGAATATTAATCAGATGACTATAAAATATAATACATAGATATATTTTATATGTGCACAATAAAACATAATTTTAGTACATCAGAGTATACCAGCAGCGATCAAAATTTCAAAGTGCAAATTTTGTAAAATTTTATGCATTAAACGAAAGTAAAAAGAATTTTCTTTTCTTTTTTTTTTTGTTAATTCTGCTATTATTACCTTGAACAGTCTTTTATTTTTATTCATGCACACGATGTACTGTATGGAAAACAAAAGGGTAGTAGACAAGACAATGAATTAATTAAAAGATGTTTACATTCTAAAAATGCAAACAAAAAAAAAAGAGAAATTTCCATTTTACTGCTTTTACTCTTCTAACAAAAAAAAAAAATGTATGTATGTATACACATAAAAATGTGTGTATATACATTGGTGCTTGAAAAGATATACAGTCTCTATAATGTGTAATATTCTGTGTACATAAATTTTCATTTTCATAATAAAACACTAGGATATTTGGTGTACTGAGTGCCTCACAATTTACTGCTTGTCCTTTTGTGTGTGTGTGTGTGTGTGTGTATGTTTATTTACACCATGAAAGAATATTTTTCACAATTGATGTAAATTTTTGGTGTCATATTTTCATTTGTTCTTCTTTCATTTTCCTGATGATGACACTGTATGTGTGTTATATATCCTATTTTTTATGTCTACGCCAATATTATATACTTTCAATTTTATATTTTTGATATTTTCATTTCAAAGTTAATATACACACATTCACACACTCATCCATATATTCATGAAACTGAATAATTTTCATATAATAATAAAATTTTATTGTCTTTGTCGCGTCGCATTTTTTTTTTGTTTTTTAATCAATTTTCATCAAACAAAATGAAAAAAAAAACCCCCATCCTTTTAAAACAAAATCCAATATCAAGAATAAAGGTAAAAAAAAATAAAAATTTTATTTTTTTAACTTATTTTAATACATCTGTACGTTTTATGTATCTAAAAAAAAAAATAATTCTGTTTTCCTGTATATACACACATTTCAGTTAAATAAAATGATTATAAAACAAAAAATACATGAATTTAATATTAAAAAGAAAATATTTTAATTTTAAAATTCATAAAATTAAGTATGCATGATTGTGATGAAAATGAACACTTAAAACAAAAAAAAAGGGCGAATACGTTTTTTTTTTTTTTTTTATTAAATAGAAAATTGATTTCCTTTCAAGAATTTTAAATATCTTGTTAACGTATTTCTTTTCTTTTTCGAATTTTAAAAATTTAACATCTAAAGTAACATCTAGATATGATATAAATTCTTATTTTTATTTATTTTGACTTCGTATATTTTTATTACCGACATCCCTGCCGCCTATTAAATTGAAAATTCAAAAGGAAGGTATATCTAAATAATTTTTATTACTTTTTTCATACATATGTATGTACATATAAAAATTAAACACGTATTTTAATTTCCATGGTATTCATATTATTTCATCTTTATATAGTATATCATCTTCAATTCTTTTTTGTGTCTATAAAAGAGGAAAGAAATTTCTTTTATTTTCATTTTTATTTTTAATTTTTCATTTTTTAGACTTTTATATTTTCTCACAATAGTAATACACATTATTAAAATACGTGAAGTATCATAAAAAAAGATCAATATTATGACTATATAAAATTGAATATATGTACATACATATGTATGTATGTACATTCACGAAATAAACTTACATATGTGTCGGTTATAAAATATCAAGATGATAATGAATATTGTTCTATAGTCAAAAAGATATATGTTCTAGATCATAAGGAAATAAAAATCTCAATCATCATCATGATTATAAAGAAAATAAAAGCCATATACACATCACATATTGTATGTATTTTTTTATATTATGCTCAATATATTGTTTATCATTGTTATGATTTTATATATAATGACAAAAATGAGAGTGCATACATACTATTTTCTTTTTTTTTTTTTTTGTTTGAATCACGGACATCACATTTAATACTTATATAATGTGTATTAAAATTTAAATTTAAAATGAAGTAAAGAACAAAAAAAAAATGCAAAGAAAAAGAAATTTAAACTATTGAAGCAAAATTGTATGGTAATGTAGGATAGAGTCAATGATAAATAATAAAAAAAGGACTTTGCTTTTATATAAAACATTTTAAAATGCTGAATCATTGAAAACAAGTAATTTTATCTTTGTATACATTACAAATATATAAAAACTAAATGACTTTCATATACACACATATGTATATATGTTTGTATGTAATATAAAGTAAAATGTTCACACACATATACAATCTATGAAAGTCATTTTTTCTTTACACACTTGTTTGCTTGTTTGTTTATTTATTTCTGTTTACATCAACTTGACTTTATAAATTCAAATGAAAAGGACTGTGTATAGTAATGTTAGCTTCTTATATGTAAAAAAAAAAAAAAAACAAAAGAAATAAAAATTCATATTGATTTTAAAACTTTCAGGAATTAAATATGCAAATCATCTCCATTAAAAATTTCTATTGAAAATAATAATAATAAATGAAAATCTTTACATATGATACATAACACAAATGCTTAATGCTATTGCATACATTTGTATTTACTATATCAGTTATTTTATATTACACATATGATAATTTATATTGTACCAGATTACATAACATAATATGATGACTATTAAAATACTTGTATCATTTACCATACATATATTATATTCGAAATTTAATTCAGTTTGATTGATATGTAAATGAAAATTACTTATACATTAGAAATAATTTATTTCACATTTTAACTTTAAGAATTTAAAAAAAAAAAAATCATATTATAACTGATTTGCACGATTTTTAAAAAATCATATATAATGTGACTGTATAAATTTTCTACATACATGAATATGAATTTCAAATTTTTGAATAATATCATTTCTACTGTCGATAAAAAAAAAATGTTCAACATAGATAAACGCTTTTCGAGAGATATATTATGTTAATTGGATTTTCATCCAATCAATCGAGAAATATACATAAATATTTACAATATTGAAAACGAAAAAGCATTTATTTAATTTTTTCTCACTATATAACGACTTTTTAAATTTTTTCCAATAATTAAAGTAAAAATCACAAATTTTTAAATATTTACAATAATCTAAAAGGTCAACAGTTTCCAAAAAATTAAAAAAAAATTAAAAAATGTTTTTATGTGTAAAAATTTAAAAAAAAAAATAAATAAATCCTTACACCTTGTAAATAATAATTTTTAAAAGATAAACTTGTTTACTCGCTGTATATGTATGTATAATATATGGACAAAAACGTATTTGTACTTATTTACATGTGAACGTATATAACGCATGCAACAATATATATCCTGTCATCCTTTATCACATCTTTAAAAGATTAAAAATTTAAAGTATAACACATAAATTCAATGAGAAAAAACAAAAACATTACTTTTTTATTTCACCATATATAAATACAGTAAACAGAAAAAATGACCTAAAAATTTCAATAAAAAAAAGGAATCTACAACACATATAGAAATATTAAAAACAAAAAATAAAATAAAATATGTTGCTGTTGGACTAGTGACGTGTATGTATATGTATGCAGTTGTGCACACAATTAAGGTGCATGCAAATGTATACATATGTACATATATTCATAAATCTATATGTTCAATAATATCGAGTATAAATTTTTATTTTGTAATCGATTGCATACTAAATTTATTTCGACTGTAACTCATCACAATATTACTGCACAATTTATCATCAATTTGTTGTTGTTGTTTTTTTTCTGCCTCTATTTTTGTTTTTTGTTTTTTTTTTTGTTAGTATAAGTAGAATGAAAATTGTGCAGAAATTTATCACTCAAAATAATGACAGCAAAAATACAAATATATGTACATCAATAAACTTATTGCAATTTTTAAAATTCATATAATGGATCATTTTTTATCGATTTTTTTTTTCTTTTTTGCATCAATACTCGTAATGTTATTTTCCTGCATAAAATAAATCATTAAATCATAAAATCGATATTTGAATATCAGAAAATTATAAAATAGAAAATACATATACACACATTCTATGTTTGATTTTATTTAAAATTTATTAAATATCTAAGTATTTCCAACAAAAATGTAATCAAATGAAAAAAAAAAAAAAAAAAAACATTAATAAATAAATGAACATTACTATAAATACAATAAATTCCATTAAAATACTAACAAATGAATATGAGTGAGAATTACGTGAATTAACGACACCCTCAAGAATTGAAAATATAAAATAGATCCGTGTATAATATTTATCTCTGGATTCTCTAATACTGATTTTTGTGTGTATAAAATTTGAACAGATGTCTGATGTCTGGTCTGGCGTGATAAAAATTTTATGAATATGATTCACCTATGTTACATAAGTATAAGTAAGTATATAAATATGAAAATTTTTAAAATAACAAACAAAAGAAATCCTTTTCATTTTACACTTTATCACTCTCTTACAACATATAAAATGGATCTTTTTGATATTCAGAAATTTACCATTGATGCAAAATTATCTCTGTCTGCTTATAAAATCTACAACATCAATTAAATTTTGTGTGCTAATATGAATTATTACTAAAACAAAATATTTTTCCTTGAAAAAAAAAAAAAAGATTAAATAATGGTACTCCAACTGAACCCTCCTGTTTATGCAAAAATTTCAAATTCATAATTAAAAAAAACAAAAAACAAATTATTCATTACTTGGCTGTTACTAATGACTGCATTATACACTATTATACTTATTTAGCACATTAAAACAATGAATTTTGAATTATATTTTCGGATGAAGACTTTAAAAAAAAGAATTTTTTTTTTTTTTGCTTTTATTAATATGATTTATATTTTTGGTGAGCATATAAAAAGAGTATATTCGGTAATATGTCACCAATACACACAAATATAACAAACCAAAACATATATGAACATACATACATGTGTGCACTTTAATATTTATATTTTTCATTTCACACCCCAATAAATATTTCCACTTGAACGAATTTTAATGTCAAAAATTTGCTCTGAGGATATGATCAAAAAAAAAAACAAAAACCCTTGAATTTTTTTTCTCTCATTTCATTTTTATCAGTTAGTTAAATAATACAATATGAAACCCATCATCTACCCACCCATCAACACCCACAATGAAAATGGTAAAGAAAAAATGTATTTCCGATAAAAAAAAAATAAAAAATTTTAAATGCAACTTCTTCATTTACTTATTTATATTTTTCAGGTCCCTTTGTTTTTCATTTTATCCTTTTCTTTTTGCCGTACATGCATTTAAGGACCGTATGGGCACAAATAAATCACAATAACAAAAAAACAGTCTTTGATACAAACACAAAAGCATTCATTTTTTCTTAATTTATACAAGGTGATTCAGTTAAAGCTGCACATACTTATAAAAGGTGATATCAGTGATATGTCCGAACAAGACAAACATGGAAGAAGAGCGGGGAGTAAATGTTTACCTCGTTTGGCCATTAAAGACCGTTAGAGAAATTTGTGCCTATTTTTACAAAATACTCTATAACTCACGAACCGTTAGATCTAGCCCCCTTCCTTCTTCCATACAATTTTTTGCTTTTTTCGTTAAAGCTTATCATCTTCATAATAAGTTTGTGCAGATTTAACTGAACCAATCTGTTTATTTCATTTTATTTAAAATTTATTAAAAATGCATACGCTCATATTCATTCGTATATTGCAGTAGTCATTCATTTTAATTTAAAAAATGCACAAAAATGATGATGACAATGATATATACTCAAATTTCTTTTAATAATAATTTAAATATTTATATGTATATTTTTAAATTTTACAAAATAACAAATACATATACATATATTTTACTATAAAAATTGAATATATTCTGTTATATATTAATTAAAATAATAATATAGAACACATAAAATGAGTAATGTGTATATTATTGATAGATATATGTATGTATATGTATTAACGACATTAAAAGCATACATACATATGTATATAAACGTTATTCTAAGAAAATTTTATATTAATTACAAAACACACAGAATATAATGTTGATTTTATATCATCCTTTTATACTAATGTATCATAAAGTAAATTTAAATCTTTATAATTATTATGACATTAATAAAATTAATTAATTTCATATAATAAAATTGCGGTGCATATACATACGTGTACACTGAGACTGAGATACAATTCATTTATATGTATGTTTTTATCATTATATACATATAACATTTTCGTAACATTTAAAATTTAAGGTTTCAAAGTAATTGATGCTAATTAAAGATTTTTCAAAGTAATTTTCAATTCAAATTTATTAAAACGTTTGATTTTATACTAATAACGTAACGTAACTACTAAACTAGTGTATGAATATGAGAGATTTATTGAATTCTATCAGGTACATATGTAAATTTATTCGAAAGAAATATACCGCATAGTGCATAAAATCTTTGGCCTAGTTCGAAAAAATTATATTTAGATAATAAGATGGAATAGTAAAATCAAATAAATTTACAATGAAGCAAAAATTATTCGTTTCATCAAGATCAGTAGATTGCTTTGGTTAGGACATGTACTCAGAATGAGCGATGATAGAATTGCAAGAAAAGTCTGATAACTGAGAAGGCAAACTGAAAAGCATAAAACTGATTGGGAGACCTTGGGAAAATTAAATATTAGTAACTGGGGAGGGAGAAAGAAAAGGACGAAATAGTATGGCAAAAAAATCTACAATAGACGAGGGTCATTCAGAAACTTTAGTGCCTATACGATGACGATAATGATATGATGATGATGATGATGATGATGATGATGATATAAACGTATACGAATTTTATTTCAAAATTTATAACTTCACTTTTCTAACAAAAACTTATATCTAAGAAAGCAAAGAAAGAAAAAATTACCCTTTAATTATTGCATTTAAACATTAATTTATATGAAATTATAAATCGATATTGTGAAATATATAACAGAAATCTGTTATCGATTCTTATTAGTTTTGTTCATTTATACATAAAAACTTTATCTTTCTTCATAAGGTAACATTAAGATTTCGTTATTGAATGAAAAACTTATTTCTTAGGAAAAATTCTAATTTTTCTTTGTTTGTTTGTTTTTTGTTTCAAATAATGGAATATAATACGTACAAAATTTCATTTTATATTTGAAATTAATAATTCAATTTTCTTTTGTTTTAGTTTAACGATTTTACATTTAAATTTTGTAATTATATTCACATCGATTATAAATATGTACATACATATTTCATACATAATAAATATGTAACTCAATCATTTTAAATTTTATGTACCATTTTGCTTATTTTTCATTTTTGCATGGATAATTTGCAATTAAAATATGGAAAAAGAAAAGGTAAATAAAATGGAATAAGAAAATTACATCAAAGGCGTACATATGTACATGTTACCATGAAAATAAAACGAAAAAAAAAGTTTTTTCCCATTTTTCCAGAATTTTTCAGAATCCTTATTATTTGAAGTCATTTAAAAAGCAAAAAAAAATTATTTTAGAATGTTATAAAAGTTTTTATAGGAAAAATACTTTGAAAATATTTAAAAATTTAATTTACAATAAAAGAAAATTGTACGTTATTTTTTGAAAAAAAAAAAAAAAAAATTAAAAATTGAAATTATTAATCTCAGTAATTTTGTAATATTTCATATTACCATTATCAGCTCTCACATCCTGGTGTGTAACATTCATTGCGAAGGCAATTTTCATAAATAAATTTCTTATTAAAAAATTATTGTAATTTTACTTTTTCCGGTAGTTATAAAAAGATATATCTTCTTTTCCACGACTATGTTTGCAGTAAATTTGATTTTTTTTTTTTTAAAAAAAAGTAAAAAATATGACTTAGTAATGAAAATAATAACAATAATAATAATGAATGAAAATGGAAAAAGAACTTTTGAAAACATGCCAAAAGTAGAAGTATGTACGTATTACAGATCACTTCTCAAGGGAAATAAAAAAAAATGCAAAAATGAGGAAAGTAGAAAACATTGAAATTTGAGTAGAAAAGAAAACAAAATAAAAAGATGAATGAATGTCGGTATATGCATGTTAACCTTCAATATCGTTTCATTCATTCTGTATACTGGCGTACTACCAAATACATGTCTGTATAAATATATGTATATCTTTTAACTATAACTATATCATACATGTATGTATCTATTTATATCAACATTTCTGTATCTCTACCTTTCAGCAATCTAATTGTGTGATTGTATCCGTATAATATCTCACAGATGAAAATATCTTTCCAAACAGCCTTCATATAAAGTTATATCACGTTATACGTAGTGTATGCAGTATCCAAGATGAGGAAATTTAAATCAATAATGTAGTTAGAATGTATGAAAGCCCAAAACTTATTTTCACTCATAATTTATTCCATGTACATATACAGTATGTAGTGTGCTTATATATAACGAGCTATACATAAGTATATGTATAAACGTATAACGAAGTGCAAATAAATTTTATATTACACTACATTTTTTTTTTATTTTACTCATTCTTGTCTTCCTTTAAATTTTATGTTTTTCTTTTTTTCATAATTCCTGTTTTCTTAGAATTTTTAACATTTTATCAAAAACTAAAAGGATAATGAAAGACATCCATTTATGTGACACGATAATAAATATAGTAAGTCTAGACAAGAATTTTATATAATACTGAATATGTTTTAGCACATATGGAACATACATGCATACGTATACATACCCTATAACGTATAAAAATCTCGAAAAAAAATAAAGGATAAAAAAATCACTTCGAATAAATGAAAAGAAATTATGTTGTGTGTACGTTACAAATAAATGTGTGTTTTATGTACATCATAAATTTTGCATAAACTAATAATTGCCTTGAAATCAAACTCTTTCTTTTGGGAATAATCTATTATTCTACCTATATATGTATGTACATACATATGTATATCTTTAACTTTGCTTTAACTTAGTTTTATATACTACACATACATATTTCCTTTTATTTAACACCCTACTTATATTACTTATTTAATCACGCATCATTAATTTAGGCTTTTAAGAATTTAATGATATTCTTACAAAATTGAATAATAAATGTTATTCGACATGTTACGTATACAATCTGTGGTACATACATATATTGCATACATATAGACATGTTATACATAGCCATATAATATACATATGTATATTGTATAAGAGTAATTTTATTTTAATAGTTAAAATCTTTTACAACTTTATATGTATCATTATTAAACGGATTAATGTGAAATATATACAGTTTTTGAAGAATTTATTGTTGCATTTAAGAAATTAAATTGAAAATTTCATGATGGGAAAATCGAAATGTGTTCAAAATTAAGTCAATTAAATTCATCACAATTCGAAATTTTAATGTTACTAAAAAATAAAATCTATAAATACTGTAATAACGGCATGATACAAAATTGTAATTAAAATTATATTTTTCGTACAAAATATTTTATTTAATATTAACAGAAATTATCTATAGTATACATACTTCTTTTTTTTTCAATAATCAGTATTCGAAGCATTTGCTGTCCAACTTGATTTCACTGGTAAAATTCCTTTATCTGCTCGATCTCTTATAAATCGTAGACCAGCTTCTATTGATTGTTCTAGATTTGGTTTTTCAGTTTTACTACGTTTACTACCAGATGGTCCATAATATTCATATGTTGGTGGAGGTGGAATTTCTGCTCCTTTATTACTTAAATGTTTCGATGCCAATGCATCCTCATCATATCCAGTTTCTAATTCGTTTCTTATTGGTTCTATGATCCTTTCATCATTATTTACAGACGAATAATTTCTTTTTATGAATTCTTTATGCTTTTTATTATTCCGGTCTGTTTGTGGTTTCTTTGTTGTGAAATATAATGTTTCCGGTGGCATCATAATATCTGTTTCAATTTTATTAACATTAGTATAAAAGTTATCATTTAATTGTGAACGGAATGAACGTATTGGTTTATCATCTGGTACTGGAGCAAAATTCATATTTCTTTCATTTCTTTTCATTTCATTCCATTGTTCTTGTGACATTGGCTCCTTTTGAGGTTTATATTTCCATTCATCTACATCTGAATCATCTGATGAATTGTGTCCTGTTAAATTTACACCATCCTTATTACGATCCCATGGACGAACATGGTTTTTCCTTTCTTTTTCTTTCAATTTTTCTTCTTTTTCTTTTTTCTTTCGTTCTTTTTCTTCTTTTTTCTTTTTCTTTTCTTCTTCTTTTGTATCATACAATTGCTCAGATGTTGATTCCGGTTCATCTATTAGAAATTTAATAAAAGGCAAAAAGATTCAAATTAAAATCAAAATTAATAAAAGAAATAAATTAAAGTCACATTTTATACTACAAATTTTCTTCATATTTTTTTTAAACATTTAATTTCTTTTTAATTAAAAAGCAAATTATTAGAAAAAAAAAGCCATATGGATATACCTTCTAATGGTGGAAGTCCTAATCTCGCCCTTTGTCTATTCTTTGCTGCCTTCACTCGTTCTGCAATTATTTTCTCTCTTTGTGCACGTTGAGTTTCTTTTTGTTTTTGCTCGGTTAATGTTTTTTCTCGTAGCTCATCCAATGCTTTACGTTGTTTGGCACGTTCCTCTTCATCTGTTGAAAATGCGTAGTAACCAACACCATGTTGTCTTGCCTCTACATAAAATAAAAAATAAAACAAACGTTTAAAACAAAATCAAAAACGATGTTACGTATTATTAGTACATATAGTATTAATTAATCGTCGTAATTTTTCAAAAAAAAATAAAAAATATTAAAATAACACCTTTTATTTAAATTAATTGCAGCAATTTTTTAAAAAATATTTTTAAAAAATGTTTTTTAATTATTTGTACATTTTCATAAAATGTTACATAAGAAAAAATTAATAAAAATTTTTTAATTAAAATCATAAGCATAATTTATGTTAACCAAACATGACTTCTCAGTTAATACAAGTAAAAATAAACTACAAATCCATGTACATGGTTGTGTTCCATTCTTTTTAAATTGCTTTAAATTTCAAAAATATTTTTAATTACAGACAAAAAAAAATTTGTTTTTTTTTTTTTTAAGTCGTAATAATCCATTGTAAATTTCAAAAATGCGAACAAAAAACAAAAAAAAAACAACAATCTATAAAATAATATAAAATTTATCATTTTAAAAATGTAATTTAATACCTTTTAAATCTATTCAAATAACTGAAATTGAAAACGATTTTCTATGAAAGCTTATATGAATATGTTATTCTATGTATAATCCTTTTATATGAAATTACAGGGGTTTTCATTAAATCATAAATCAATAATATGACAGGGCAGACAGACGGAAATAAAAAATTTTTTTCTTGTGTGTTACATATACATATGTACATAACATACATAATGGCTTTATTATTCATATAGAGGACAAAACATTTTGTTACAAATAAAAAACGACAATAACAAAAAAATCCATATTGCATAGTAAACATTTTTACATTGTATTTTAATACTATTGTTTAAATGAAAATAAATAAATTTATAATAAAAAGTCTGACTTCTATGAAAATAGGATATCCGAAATAACACATACATACATATGAATACGAGTATGAATTTACTCTCTATTAATTTTAAATATCATGTAGTAACTGTTTACAATGATCAACAATTTAAACGTACATATATAGTACATATATAAAGTATGTTATGTACATATAAAAAATGTTATCCCTCTTAACAGAATATAACATATTTTTCAATTGTGAAATATTTGAAATTTTTGAAGTGAATTAAAATGTTTATATGTGAAGAAACCATCTTAGAATTTTACACTCTCTCAGATAATTGAAATTTCTACATTATAAAATATTTTCAGAATTATTTGAAAAATTTGAAATAAATCCTTCAAATAATCCTCGTTTACGGTGAGAAAATCTATACTTTAAGCTTCTATTTTTGTCTTATCTTCTTAACAGTAAAAATTTCATAGAAAAATAGAAAATTTCAAAAAAACTA
This sequence comes from Anthrax anthrax, assembly GCA_963971155.1. NCBI lineage: Eukaryota > Metazoa > Arthropoda > Insecta > Diptera > Bombyliidae > Anthrax > Anthrax anthrax. Next base: position 21,932,848 of record OZ020118.1, read on the forward strand.
AACATATTTAACTACAATTCAAATTCACGTTTTTTTTTTTTTAACCACTACAATAGTGTAAAATATCCAAATATAAATTTTTCTATATAAAAATTTTTCATATTTTTAAAAAGATATGCACAATACAACAGAATTATATTTTTGTAAAAGAATTTTTGTAAAATTTCGTTTGTTGTTTTTTTGTTCATTCAAATTTTTATTTTTGTATTATATAGTTTTGTTTTGTTTCTTAGATTTACCATTTGAATGAATTGTTAACACATACATATGTATGTACATATGTAAATGTACCATATGCAATAACAGCAACAAGAAAAAACCACAATACATAACGTTATGTTCACGTATGTATGTATTTTGCATTATTCAAGTTAATTTTTTTCAAAAACTATAATTCTACACTTTTTCTTGTTGTTATCATTTCATCATTGTGTACTTACATATGTATGTACGTATTTTACAAACCTCATACTACATTTCATATGATTCTCATGCATTATCACATAAAAAATAAAAAAATGTTCACAAATTTTATCATTAGGCTTAATACATAGCTCTATGAAATTCCTATGAAATTTTTTTTTTTTTTTTTAAAAATAAACTTTATGGGAAATACTCATTTCTATCCAGGGAAATTTTCATTTCATTTAATTCAAATTTACAACAATAAAAATTATATTCTATATACTGTATATAACAAATTTCTGAAATTTTTCAAAATTTCATGTTAGTCTGTATTTTTATGGTTAAAACTTCATACAATTTGTTACACAACAAAATATAATTACAAACAAGATTACATTCAATATGAAGAACCAAAAACAAAAAAAAAACAAAAAAAAAAGAAAAAGAGTAAATAAATAAACAAATGCTTAAAACAAAACTTGAAAACATGAAAATTTTTCATTCATTTCATGTTTTACTTTCATTTTTCTATTTTGAATGGTTAGTAGTGGTTGATGATGGTGGTTTTCCTTGTTCCTCATTTTCATCCTTTTTTTTTTTCTTTGATTGGTGGTACAACAAGAAAATTATATAAACATACTAAAAGAATGCAACATGAATGTATTGTTGTTTTTTCTTGTTTTTTTTTGTAACACTACAGTGCAATTATTTATGTTTATTTAAAGTTTTTATGTAAAACAATGTACTCGTGCATTGCACATCACATTACACACACATACCAAACATCATCAAATACATATGTACGTATGTTTGTTACGTATGTAAATTATGTTTTTTTTTTTGCTGTTAGTATGTACATAGATCTGTGTATTATGTGCAAGGATTATTCAGCACATGGAACGACGTTTATATTTCTTTGAAAAAGGGCAGTTCAAGTAAATTGTGTGTATATAATGTGAATAGTTAATTTTCTTTTTATAATATGAATATGTACTATTTCGTTGTATCTATAACTATTTGTAAATTTACATATATTTATGTAGTATTTAGTATATCTATACTACTTATACATTTACAAACAATTCATGACAATATAATGAAAGATTAAAATGTATTTGTTATCCTTTTATATATTGTTTTACTTTTCATTTACTGTGAGTTGAACTCTGTATTCTACATACTAGATACATTATGAAGTATATACATATATGTATGCATCTATGTACAATTATTTGTAAAATTTTAACTCCTATGTATATAACCACACAAACACATGTAATGTGAAATACATAAAAAATATACAAATTAAAATCACATTGTGTTTTTATATCATGTTGGTATAGTTAGTGTATATAACAACAACACAACGGAAAAAATAGAAAACTTCCTGTATTTCCATGTATACATATATTTTATACTTTATTGTATTTATCCATTATACCACTACAAGTCAGACTAAATAACGTCCTTTTACAAAAAATTAAAAAAAAAAAAGAAGAAAATTAGAAAAAAGAAATATATGTAAAACTAGGACTAGGAAAATGTAAATTGTATGAATAAAAACTAAAACTAAAACTAAAAAAAAAAAAAAAATGAAAAGAAAACAACAAATCGAATATGAGTCCACAACAAATCGTTAACCGTTTTTCTCTTTTATTCATAGTCTGTGATTTGAACCGCGAACCGGCAGATATATTGACCGGTATTTAATGTTGGTAACTGAATTATTTTCTGTATATTCGTGTTTTTAGGTTTTTAATGTGAATTAACAAATAAAAAAAAAAAAAAAAAAAACAATAAAATCAAATATTATACATAATTTGTGAAACACAACTTAAAATTAAATAGAGAATTAATCAATTTCTGAAATATTAAAGCGAAAAAAAAAGTAGTTCAGAAAATGTTAATTAATAAAAGAAAAAATTCTCATTTTTATGTGATTATAATTTTGGCTGTTTGTGGTAAATAAAAATATTTTTTAAAGTTCATTTAACTTAAAAAAAAAATTTTTATGAATTATTGATATTCTTGGTATTTTTCATTTTGTTGATTTTTTTTTTTTTTATATGTTGTTTTATGAAAAATGAACAAAAAATTTCATTCCTTCATTTGAAAAATAAAAAAAAAAATAAAAATTCCTTTTCAATAAATAAATAATGCATAAATGTATGTTCATATTTTGCTGTTCATGCGAAAATGTATATTGTACAGTGTATGATGAAAAACCGCATTAAATAACAAAAGGATTCTTAATAAAATTTTCATTGTTGACCTAAAAGCTTTACATAATTTCACACCTGAGTAACTGCTATACTATGACGTGTGCACTTATATCATTTATAATATCCTTTTTTTTTTTATCTTCTAAATATACATACATATGTACATTATGTGGTATGTAGTATGTACTTTTCCTTTATTTTACTTCTTTTTTTTTTGTCAATTTCTTTTTACCTTTTTTATTATTCGATATAAAACATACAAAAAAAAATGAAAGAAAATATCTAGTTTTTAATTTATAACAATGAATATTTGTAAAGGAAAGAAAGCAATTAAAATCCAGAAAATTATACAGAGATAATGTATGTACATGCATAAAAGTATAAAAATTAAATAAAAAAAAAAATATAAAGCAATCATAATAATTTTATGGTCGAGAAATTGTAAATTTTCTTTCATAAATTTGTTCAAGAATAAAATAAAAAAAGAGGACATATTAAAAAACAAAAAAAAAGAAAAGAAAACTTTAGCCTCACAACTTTCGTATGTTAAATTTTTAATAAATTTTCATCGTTCATAATTCTGATAGTGTTCATATAAAATATACATACATACTACTAATACTACTTATATTCTAAAATATGACTGCATTGACATTAAATTGTATAATTTATTTCATAAAGGATAAATCCAGATGTACTTATCTACGCTAAAAGGACTTAATACTAATTTTTAATTATGTATACAATAAAATTAATAAATTATAATGATAAGTTTTAAAATTCTCTTTTTTAAAAAAAAAGAACAAAATTAAATTTTTATTTATTTTTAATTTTTTTGTTTTTAAATTATATTCTTATTTTCTAAAAGTTTTAAAATAAAAAATTTTCTTATTATCCCTTTTTCAAAAAATTATTTTAAAAAATTCTTACTTCATTCACCTATTAAATTTACTAAAGAACACCTTAACGAAATAAAAATTTATAATAAATTAACTTATACCCAGATACAGTATCCCACTATCATTACCATTCATAATTTTTTTTTTTTAATAATAGTTAAATCAAGCGTAAATAAAAATTAAAAAGAAATAAAGATGTATACATGTGTGATATGTATACACAATCACTTACAATATTTTAAAAATTTATTTTAAAATATTTTTCCCAATTTATATAATTTTATACAATCATTTACGTTATTTCTATCCACTTTTTAGAGTTAATCTTCAAGGAAGAAAAACAATCCTTTTTCTTTTCAGGAAAAAAAATGAGAATTTTATTTGAAAAAAGTGTAAAAAAACAAATACATATAAAACAAAAAAGAGGAATTCAATTTTTTTTTTTTTCTTAATTAAATTTCGAAATGATATTATACAATATCGTTTTAACATTAATAAGCATTTATAATTCCGATTGTTTTTTTCTTTTTTTTTTATATTTTCTATAACTTTTTATTTCTACATAATTTTTTTAATATTTTCTTTTTCTTTGTTCTCATTATTTTCTTATTCTTGTTTTAATGAAATACGAATGAAATTACATTTTGGAATGATGGTTTTAAAAAGGCACATAAAATAAAACCATGACAATATAAAACCACAGAAATATATTAAATGTACCTACATATGTATATAAAAGAAAATTGGAAAGTAAAAATTCTGAAATAAAAGAAAAATTTTACCATTTGTATACTATTTCTTCTTAATACATGTATCATACATATGTATATGGTATCGATATCATATGAAACAACAAAAAAAGAGAATGTAATACCATTTTGTATTTGCGTATTTAAAAAATTTATGAGGAAAAAAGGAAAAAAAACTTTTTGTTCTTAACTTTTTAATATTTCTGTTCCTTTATATATATTTTTTTTTTAAACATTTTCAACATCATCAAAGTGTTTGCATATCAACCAAACAACCAACATTATTATCTACTACTAGATACATAGTAAAGATATGTATGTATGTATAACGTATGTACAAATTATATATGTACATATAAAAATTTATGTACATTTCATATCTATCTACGTTGTACAATTTTCTCCTGACCTACATAAATGAATTTATAATCAATTTGAATGAAAACACATTAAAAAGTTTGCTATATTCTTTTTCTCTCGTTACTTTTTTTTTACTTTTCTAAATTGAAAAAAAAAAAAACGAATGAAATATAAATGAGTATAAAAAAAAATTTTCGTTTTTTTTTTATTTTCAAAGAAACTTTTTTTTTTTAAATTTAAATATCTGCATTTATACATACATATGAATACACAATACACATAAATCAAACATTACAATGTATTAAGAAAATCCAAATGCTTGTACATATACATATATGCTTACTTTACGTGTGTATATGTTTAAAATAAAATATAAACATTTTTTTGAAAATTTTTTACAAGGTTTACATCTTTTTTTTTTTTTTATATCTACGAATTTTTATTAATATTAATGTACAAAATTTGTCATAATTATGTGTAGATATAAAGTCAAAGTACATACTTAAAACTTTCTATTTTACTCAGTCAGAATAAATGAAAAATAAAGTAGAAAATGTAGAAAAAAAAATTATAATTTAATTTTCAGTTAAAAATTTGTTATATAATCATTATTATATTGTAATATGTCAATTTATTTTTTAATTTAATTTAGAAAACTTTATTTAATTTTATTTAGAGAAATTTTATATTCAATTAAAATTTATACAAAATTATAACTTTTATATAAAAAGAAAATTTTCAAATAATTTTTTAATTTTAATTTGACAGATTATTTTATAAATGAATTAGAAGCAAGAAAATGTTATTTTTGTGGTCCAAATTCTGATATACCATTACGTATGCATCATCGTCATAATAATAATTTCAATATGAATAATTTTAAAGAGAAAAATATAAAATCTTGCAATGAATTTGGAATGAATGATAATGATAATATAGAATTTATAATTGATTGTCCATTTGGATTTTCAGGATGTTTAACATTTGTGAATGGTAAAAATAAATTAAATTAAAAATGTATGTAATTTTTATAATATTTCTATCTGAATAAATTACAGGTACAGCATTAACACGAACTTGTGAAGAAGCAAATGTTAACGATTGTAAAATTGTTAATAATATTAAATACTGTATTTGTGATTATGATTTATGCAATATAAATGATATTGATTATGATTATTCATTAAATACAACGAAACAAGAAAAAAATCATTTTAAATTTAAACAATATCAACCACAACAACAGGAGCAACCCCAGCAACAAGAGCAGCCACAACAACAACAACAAAAAGAAACTATAAGTGTTAAAGATATTAAATTATATCATTTATTATTTAATAAAATGAAGCCATCATTGCTTTTATCATCAGAATCGAATTCATCAATTTTATCATCATCATTTGCAACATCAAAATCAATGGACAACATTAATACAAATAATCTAATCAACACTTCGACACCATCGAATATATACAATTTAAATAACACCATTACCACCACCCCAATTAAAAACAATAAAACATCATCATTACAGTCAGCAAATAACGCAACACAAAAAATTCTTAATGAACTTTCAACGAATTTAAATAATTCATTTTCCCGTATGAATGGTACAGATTTAATCAATAATTACAATATAAATGGTAAACACAATCAATTACAAAAAAATTCTGCTAAAAAATTGAAATTTTACACAATAATTAATTTAGTTGTTATTTTACTGATTATTAAAAGGGGATTGTTTTAATTTAAAAAAAAAAAAATGAAATTAAAAAGGAAGAGCAAATGCAAATTTAAAAAGTAAATACAAAAATGGAAATAAAAATAAATTAACAAATTCATTACGTTACCATAATTGAAAAGTTTTAGCAAAATTTGTACGCACAACAAAAAAAGGAAAAACTTTAACATAGTTTAAATAATAAAACTCAAATTTCAAGCAATACAGAAATTAAGTTTTATGCAGCGTATGCTTCTAGTAAAAATAAAAACAAAAAATATAATACATGTAATAAAATATAATTAAAGTAATTGTTTTCATTTTAGAATTCGCTAGCTCAAAAAATAAATGTTATTTTAAATTAATTTTAAAAAAAGTTTTTAATTTAGAATTATTACTGTTTATAGAATAAATATAGAAAAAAAAAGTAAAATAAAAGCATTCTCATACCATCAAATAGAACGTCCTGATAATGTACATTCTCTTTATAAATATTTTCTTCTTCTTTTTTCTCCCAATTCATCTTCATTTGATCGTGTTTAGATATTATTGATGTCATTTCACTAATATCATCCCGTATTTCAGACGATGTGTTATCAGTGCGATTGTTATCAATCATCCACATTGGTGCACTTTGCTATTAAAGAAAACTTATGAAAATGTGAACAACAAAAAATCATAATTAAAAAATTTTTTGAAACTTACATTTAATTCAATTCTTGGTTGAATAGTTTCAGCTAATTGTAAATCTTTCTTTTTAAAAAATTCCAAGTCTTTTTTTAAACACTTTCTAGTACGTCCTAAACAATCGGTATATTCAACCCTAGAAAATAATTTAAAACAGAATAACCATATAAATTATTTTATAACAATTTTATTTTTCTTTTACCATTCTTCATCAGGATTCTCGTTATTATCATCATCATCATTATCACTAGAGTTGCTTGAATTACTATCTGTTCCTGAATTCCTTTGTTCAGATTTTTCTTCTTGTTGTTTTTGATTGAAAAGTACTAAACAATTATCATCAGAATTTAAACTACCACCAGATTTTGCCATTTTATCATAAAATCGACTTTTAGCTTCTAAAACTTTACGTGATTTTTCTATAAGTGCTGAATCTTCATATTCTTCGTATTCATCTGATTTTTTATCATTTGACTCTTGATTAGACACGTTTGTTTTTATATTTTTATCACATTTATAAGATTTTTTTGGTACAAATGGTTCTGTTGTTTGTTTCGCTTTATTTACTTCCTCACGTTTTCTAAGTAATTCTGCTTTTAAACTTAGTAACTAAAATAAAAAATGTTATAAAATATTACAAAACCAATTTTAAAAAGCGTAATAGATATAAAAATATTGATTTTAATATACACATATGTACTTACCGAAGAAATATTAACATCAATCCTTTTATTTGGATCATTCATGTTTTATTTATTTTTTAAGAAATATTTAATTCTTAGCTGCTATTATCACTTATTATAATTGTTTTGATTTTAATATCTGTCTGTCGAATTAAAAAAAAAAAATACAAAAATACAAATGTGCATGCATCAAAATCAGCTGTTCTGTTGTTAGCTATTTTGACTATTTAAAATTGAAAGAGGAGAGATAAATGCTAGATTTTTATTTGAAATTTCACCTTCTTTTCCCACCACGTTTTAAAATTTTAATAAGTTTCAGAAGAAAAATTTAATTTTTCCCCCCTAAAACTCACATTTATGTATATTTTATGTCAAAATCTTATTTATTCCATTTAAATTTATCATTTAACGTTCTACTTTAATTTTAAAATGTACTGAATTTTTAGATAAAATTTGCCCGCTCTAAATTTTCGTCATATTTACCGTTTTAACGTGGTGTAATTTAAAATTTAAACAATTCATATATGTACTTTACTTTTGTAATGGCATCACAAAAAAATATCAGCTGAATTTGACATCTCAAATTGATTAAATAGGATGGAATGAAGAAATGAACAAAAATAAACATGATGACGAAAAATGGTACATCAAAATCAAATCAATATCACAATTTTTACATTCTTATCTAATATTTTCCGGTTGTTTTGTGTGCAAATTTTAGTTTTTTGAGTATATTTACTTAACATTAAATGAAAAATATTGAAATAAAAAATAATTTGATTTCTTCATAACAACATATAACAATAATTAACAACAAATGGTTCGAATATTATTCTTACATCCAGATTTGGGTATTGGTGGTGCCGAGCGTTTAGTTGTTGATGCGGCATTGGCATTACAACAAAAAGGGCACGAAGTTAGTTTTCTAACAAATCATCATAATCCGAATCACTGTTTTGAAGAAACCTGTAATGGTACACTACAAGTAAATGTTGTTGGTGATTGGTTACCACGTAGTATATTTGGAAAATTTTATGCATTTTGTGCATATTTTCGTATGGTATATGCAGCATTCTATACAACATTTTTCTTTTCAAGACAACAACGAATCGATATAATATTTTGTGATTTAATTTCATTAGGCATTCCAATATTGAAATTTTCCAAACATAAACCAAAAATTATTTATTATTGTCATTTTCCAGATCAATTATTAAGTTCAAAAGGTGGTTTATTAAAATCAATATATCGTGCACCATTAAATTTACTTGAAGAATTAACAACTGGACAAGCTGATCGTGTTCTAGTTAATAGTAAATTTACAAGAAAGATATTTCGTGAAACATTTAAACGTTTAGATATTGTACCAGATGTTTTATATCCATCAATAAATACAAAATATTTTGATGAAACGATAATTCAGGACAATGAATTAAATATAAAATTTCCAAGAGATTCATTTATATTTTTATCAATCAATCGTTATGAAAGAAAGAAAAATTTACAACTAGCTATAGAAGCTTTCCATCAATTAAAATTTCAATTAAATCGTATGGATTGGGAAAGATGCCGTTTAATAATGGCTGGTGGACATGATATACGTGTTACTGAAAATGTCGAATATTATAAAGAATTAGAAGGTTTAGCTAATGAATTAGAAATATTAGATAAAGTTACATTACTACGATCACCGACTGATAAACAAAAATTATATTTATTAAAAATATGTCATTGCCTTTTATATACACCAGAAAATGAACATTTTGGTATTGTACCACTTGAAGGAATGTATATGTCAAAACCAATTATCGCTGCAAATAGTGGTGGTCCAACTGAAACAATAATTAATGATATAAATTATTCAACTGGATTTTTATGTGAACCAAATAAACATGAATTTGCACAAGCAATGATTAAATTAATCCAAGATAATAGTTTAGCTGAATGTATGGGTGAAAAAGGTAGAAAACGTGTACAAAATAAATTCTCATTTGAAGCATTTACTGACAATTTAGATCGTATTATAAATGAATTATTGGTAAACAATTATAAAATAAAATGAGACGAAACAAAAGAGAAATAAAATAAATAAATATTGGCGAGAAATTTATTACAATTTTTACCTTCACCATGATCTTCATTTTTAAAGTTAAAAAAAAATGAAAATATTAATGTTACACTTAGAAATATATAATATAAACAATATAATTAAGCATAAGTTTAATTTAAAAAAAAATAAAATAGAAATATATAAGAAAAATTTCTTGTAAAATGTCTTCTATTTTGTTTTCATAATTCTAAATAAAACACTTAATTAGTAAATATAATAATAAACTTATTGATTTTTTATTTTTAAATCAAATCACATTTTTTCATTGTATGCACTAAATAATTTTTTATCAATTTATATTTAAAAAATTCAAATGATTTATGCGAAATTTTATTATCACGCTCTAATGTATTTCACTAAATATTTCAAATTTCAAACAAAAAAAAAATAAATTAAACTTAAATAAGTATGTATATGATTTCTAAATGTATTTTTATTTTTTTTTTTCAAAATCAAATTTTGAAACTAAATAAATAAATTGTTCTTTAAAAAAATAATAATAATAAATTATACTATCATTAGTAACATGAAATCATTTTTTTCTTTTCTTTTTTCAAATTAAATGTATGCTAAATTTTTGATTTATCGATAACATTTTGATAAAATATTTCATTTTGTTTTTCATCCATACTTTGCTCTTTTAATATAAATTCATCATTTTGTACATCTTTTTGGATTATTGGTTCAATTATTTCAAATTGTATGCCATATTGTTGATCAAAACCAATATAACCATCTGATATTAAATATAATGTATAAATGATTCTTTCTTGTTTATAAGGTGCATTAAATACAATTTGATGTGAACTTTTATTACTTTTATAACAAATACGTTTTAATGCTAATAGTTCACCATTAGATTGACAACCTAATGTTAAAAACCATCCTTCATCTTTACCTTTCGGAAATTTCGGGCAGTGTATTGTATCATTTAATTTTTTACCTAATCTATTCAAGTTTACATTTAATGTATACTCCTAGAAGATAGATATTGAAAAAAAATAAATAAAATAAGTAATAGTATTTTAAAATTTAAGAAAATTTTGTTATTGTCTTTTTTACCTGTTCAGCGTGAATTTCAATCCAATTATTTCGTTGCATTGGTTGTGTTATAAAACGATCACATTCAATTTCATTTTTATATTGGCCTCTAATAGAAATTCTAACATTAATTGTTGGCATATCACATAAAACCTTTAAAAAAATTAAATCACATTTTAAATCACATTTTTATTATACATTTAACTACTTTTTTTCTTTTTTTTTCTCTTACTTTATAAATTTGTTCAATTTCTGGTTCAGAAAATTCATTACGTAATGGACCAGCCAATATTTCATAATTATTAATACATTTCTCTTTTAATCCAGGCAATATTAATACAGGATAATTATATTGGATTTTATTAAATACTCTACAGTTGTGAATTTCAACATAAGGTAATTGTAAAACAGTGGAATCATCATACCATCTTGCTTGTATAACACATTGCATTAATAATTGAATACATAATGTTGTTGCTAACCATCCTTTTTCAGCTACAACATCAATCATTGCCTAAAGAAAATTAATAAAAAAATTTCAATTTAATAAAAAACAAAAAGTAATCCAACTTTTTTTTAAATCTAATATCCTGATAATACGTGCCTGTAAAATTCGTATTGATTGATCTAAAACAGATTTCGTATCAGTTAAATAATCAGTATTTGGTAATGGTAATCGTGAAAAATGTGCCTGCATTAATAAAAATGTTTTTGTATGCGGTGAATCATATGTTAGAGGATCAACTTTAATTCGACATAATTTTGCTAAATCTCTAAAAAAGTAAACAAAAAAAAAAGTAATAAAATCAAATAAGTAAAAGTTAATTATTATAAAAGTTTTAACTTAAATATCAACAGAATTACTTACGCATTATAAATATCTTCATTATGTCTAACAGGTTGTTGATTAAATTCGTATGCATCACACATAACTCTTAAGATTTCTTCAAATTTCATATTATATCGTAGTGAATCAGCAAAATGACGCATTGTTTGATGTGATAAATAATAATACGATGATATTCGTCCCATTGATGTTGGATAAATAAAACGATCGTCTACATAAATACAGCCAGCATTTTGTAATGTGATCACAGTATTTTCAACTAATTCAGATAGAAAATGATTGACGTTTTTCGGTTCTATACTTTCTAAATTATAGTATGTTGGATTACGTAATAAACGCCTAAAAAAATATGTCCATGTTAAATAATCTAACATGCTTTGTTTTGTTTGTATAGTGCCAGCTACAGTTTCAGCATTTATGTGATCTGGAAGTACATTAAGTAGATTTGATTCAACTGGAAACGGATCATAAAGGAACTTTTTGTAGAAATTCTTTTTAACATCGTGTACTAAAACAACAGCAACACCTTCGTTACCAAATTGTGGACGACCAGCTCTACCCATCATTTGCAATACATCAGTTATTGGCATATCAACATAACGTTTCAATTTTCCATCATAATATTCCGTTCCTTTAATAACAACTAAATGAGCTGGTAAATTTACACCCCATGCTAATGTTGCTGTAGCAACAAGAATTTGAATTTTACGATGTAAAAATAATTCTTCAACCGTTTTACGATCACGCTCCTGTAAACCAGCATGATGTAATCCAATGCCAAAAGCTAATGTTAATTTTAAATTTGAATCTTTTATATTAGATAAAATCTGATCCATTTCATTTTCAGATAAATGCAAAAATTGTTTGGGATTTTCCTCTGCGGCAAGAAATGCAATTAAGTCTAACGCTGTTAATCTTGTTTGTCGACGTGATGAAACAAAAATCAATGCCGGAGTACATGGTGAATACTGACGAATCGCTTGAAATGTTGGACGATTCATAGTTGCCATACGTGGACAATAATGTTTGCCAGGGAAACCATTAATATGCACTGAAAGCGGTACTGGTCGAACAGATGGCTTGAAATTATACAGTCCCATTTGATCTATACCTAACCAATTGGCTAAATCTCTAGCATTCGCTAACGCTGTTGATAATCCAATAATTCTAAGAGTACGTTGTGTATGCGATGCAATAAAATTTGTTCGTGAAACAATTACTTCTAAAACTGGGCCACGATCTTCACCTAATAAATGAATTTCATCGATTACAATCAATACAACATCTCTCACATAATCTCTTGTTTGCCATGATCTACTAATACCGTCCCATTTCTCCGGTGTTGTAACGATAACTTGACTCTCACGTATTGCACGAATATCAGGTGTTACATCACCAGTTAATTCAACAACTTTTTTTTCTAATTTTCGTTCAATTCGAATCTTCCAATCTTCTATACGCTCCCGTACAAGGGCTTTTAACGGTGCTATATATACAACTTTTCCTTTTGGATATTTTTCAAAAACTCGAAATATTGCAATTTCTGCAGCTATCGTTTTACCTGAACCCGTTGGAGCACCCAATAAAACATTATTATCTGTATGATACAGACAATGAAAAATTTGTGTTTGAATTGGATTAAAATGTGTAAAGCTATATAGAGATTCGTATTTTTTATTGTTCAAAACGCTTACTGGTAATGGTTGAAGTGGAAGAAGTTCTGTATGTGGCGGATGTAATTCTGGTAAAATGAGATGTTTAAAACTTAACGGTATCCATGTACTGCTACCTAACCACGTATCACTTGTAACACGTATGTAATACTGTGGTGGCAGAGGATCCTTTAATGGAATGGTCATGACCAATTCTAATGTTTCTTTTGTATACGTCATTTTTTTCGTTATTTGGAAATATTCTGAATGATAAATGAAATTACTTTCTGGATCTTCAATCCATAACCAAAATGATTCAGCATGCTTGCCATGTACCTTATCGTTCCATTTAAAATTTGCCGTTATAAAAGTTCGAATTCGAAGGACGGTTCTTGTTATCGGTTGTAAATTCGCTTCAATATCAATTAATGGAAATTCTTGACAGCATTTTGATACTAATGCCCCAAAACGATGATTCCTTAACCATTCACCAATTTCTTTTGAATCCATTTCACGTAATGTAAGTATACTTAGACCACGATTCTCTAATTTATCAATAATTTCTGGTCCAAGGCATGTGAATTGTCTTAACGGTGTTTCAAAATCCCACATTTGTTTTTCAAACATTTTACTCATCATCAACATGCGTCCAGCTAATATTGCATTATTACTCCTTAGAACAATTGTGAACAGAGCACGTGCTATACGTACAGCATTTTGTGTAATGTATGACATATCCGATGTTAAAGAAAACGATTTCACATATCCTCTAGATAGATACGTTTGCATTAGAATATTAACTTTACCATGAAGATTTTCACTACCACCCTTTGGTACAACTTCACAATAACTTCGTGTTAAATCATCCAATTCTTCTAATTCATCATCACGTACTTTCAACTGTTGAAATTCTTGTGCCTGCGACATCATTGCTAAAATTTCCGATTCATTCATGAATGGCTTTAACAGCTCATTAAATATTTCAACAGTATCGTATTTTATATAAAAATGTGATGCTGTACGTCCAAGATCAGTCACATTTAAATCACCAGTTCTAGGATTAAAACGTATCATTCTAGCTTTGTCTAAATTCATAGCTGCGGTTACAATTAATTCACGACATTTTTTTTCTAATGACGGATCTCTTTGAACATCCATATAAGTTAAACCATAGACCTGAGGATTTTTACGCATACGTACAAATAGATATGTGTAACTAAGCCATTCAATAGCCTCATCGACATTTGATATCGTGCCTAAAGTTATTTCAGCATTCAAATTATCAACTAAACATTGTATGAAATTCGATTCAATTGGGAATTGATTTGTTAACAATGATAAATAATGATTTAATTTATCATATGTTGTGATTATTACACCAACACCACTTTCATCAAATTGTGGACGACCAGCACGACCAAATATTTGCAATACATCCAATATACCCAAATCAATAAATGATCCATGCTTAGAGTCATAAATTTCTGTACCTTTTATAATAACTGCATGTGCTGGTAAATTAACACCCCATGCTAATGTTGCTGTACACACCAAAACTCTAATATGACCTTCAGAAAAATATTTTTCAACCATATTGCGATCATTTCTCAACATACCAGCATGATGCATTGCTATACCACATTCGAATAATTCAGCTAATTGTTTATTACGGCTTTTCGATATTGATTTTTGCGCTAAGCCAAAACTAGCTGAATCTTGATTGGGAATGAATAAACTCAATTGATTTTTTTGTTGTGCCATTTCACGAAGAACAGTTGCTGTACGAATAGTTGCATTTCTAGCATGAACAAAAACCATAATTTGATGTTCTTGTTTTAACATTTCAATGCATTTATCATAACATATTGTATCCATATCAGACAGTTGTTGAAGAGGTTTTATCGATTTTACTCCAATGAAATTTGTACTGAGTGGTACTGGTCGAAAACGTGAATCAAAAAAGAATAGGCCTTTCATTGGATTAACCCGTAAAAATCGAGCAACATCAATATAATTTGGTAGCGTCGCTGAAAGGCCAACAATTCGTATCATACTTTGTGAGGATTCAACTAAACGTAATGTCCGAGCTACTAGTGCTTCAACAACTGGTCCACGTTCACCATGCAACAAATGAACTTCATCAATAATAAGTAATTTAACTAAACTAATCAATGCAACATCGCCAGCACCTTTACGTGTCACAACATCCCATTTTTCTGGTGTAGTTACAAGTATTTGAGTTTGTTGCATTTCAGTTTTTGTCAGCTGCATATCACCAGTTAATTCTCGTACAATTAAATTCAATGGCTTTAAACGTTTCGAAAAATTCTCAACCATCTCAGCAGCCAAAGCTTTCATTGGTGCTACGTAAACGATTTTAAATTGATCACGATGTATTACGCCTTGATCGGCATGTGATCGTATTGTTTGAGCTATCGTTAACATCGCAACATTTGTTTTACCGGCACCAGTCGGTGCACACACTAGCAGATTTTCATTACTATGATAAGCCGCAGGATATACGACCGATTGGATTCGATTTAATTCCTTTGTACCTTGGAAAATAACTTGGCCAATATCATCTAAGGAACTAATCTGTATACGATTATTACCAACACTTAATGGTGGTGGTGGATTTGCTGGAATTTTTACTTCTTCATACATTTTACAATCAACGCGCTCAACGTTTTCTGGTAAACATAATTTTGAACCAGCTATAAAGCCAACATGAGTTTTCGCTTCACTTTGTGAATCAAAAACATAAGGATATTGAATTTCCGGTTGCTGTGAAATATATCTGAGTGGCTGCTCTTTAAATAGGGGTTGTTTTTGTGCGATCTCAAGTAATTTTTGTTGCTGTTGATAACGAAGCTTCAAAGGATTAATTATGTCATTTTCTTGATCATCATCATCGTCATTCATTTTTTCTTTATGAACTGTATTTTTAAGTCGATTCAACTTTTTCTCATCCTTTCTAACTTGTTTCATTAATTGCTTTTCTTGTTCAGATTGCACCACAACGGTTGTTGCAATATGTGGAACTTGTTGTTGTGGTTTTAATGGGTTCGCTAATATCCGACTTTTTAATTGATTCTTACGCTCAGCCGCTTCAACTTTGTCAACAATCTCTTTACGATGTTGAAATATTTCTTGAATTATTTCAAATTTATCAAAACCTAACAATTCAAATAAATCGTTTTGTAATTCATCATTTGTTTTTTTCGATTTTAGAATTTCTATTAAATTATTAACAACAATCGGATTTACATGTTTAACTAACCACGAACGTGTATATTTTTTTATTTCATCATTATTTATTAATGATTTCTTTGAAGTACTCGGTTCATTTTTTTTGTCATATTTCATTGAAAATGTTAATACTGATTTAGCTTTTCCAGTTAGATTTGGTGATAAATCTTGTAATTTTGTTAAATCAATATTTAATTCATCATTTGGTAATGAACATGTTATTTGTGATCCCCAGATCATATCATTATCATTACTAGTGATACCATTCTTTATATCATTGTTTTTAGAATCTAGAGAAGATGCTGATGAAATTGTATCTAAATATTTACGGCATTCATCATTTAATAATGGACTAATTTCATTTACAATTGAATGTAATTTGTTGACTGCTTGTGAATTAACTGGACCAAATATATTTTTCAGTTGAGATAAATGTTTCATCATAACAATGTTAACATCCATAAATAGATGTAATACATATACTGTAACATCATCAATTATTTCAGTATTTTCTTCTGTACCAATCATATCTCTTACTAATGACCATAATTTTTGTAAATTATTGTTAATTTTTATTGCAAATGATTCTTCAGTATTATTTTTTATAAATGTTTTCAATTCCTTCCATGATATTCCTCTGAAATTAGAAATTAAAATTTATTGTATTATTACATAACCTAAATTAAAAATAATATTTAATTGATGTTATTACTTTTAAAAAATATTTTTGATTTAAAGTATAAATAAAAAATTTAGAATAATTGCGAAATTATTAACTGAAAAGTATATAGAATAGAAACAATAAGAATTACATAAATGATTCAAGAAATCAACATTTATGTTTAAAAATCATAATGAAAATATTGATTTTAAAAATACAAACCCTTTACATTCTTTCGATCTCCATAATTGTAAATTAATTTGTTCATTTTTGTTAATTTTTAAATCCCTTTTTATTTCTAAATCTGTATTAGCACGTAGTGCTCTTGATAATCTTGGTAATTCATTCATTATTCTTTTAATTTTATTTACTTTTTTTTTAACTCAATTTGAACTATAAAAGTTAGAGAAATATATTTTTAAAAAATTCAGTTTATTATTTATCTAATTTATTTTTCATGCAATTATAAAATTTTAATAATTGAAGATCGTTTATTGTAAGGAAAATTATAAGTAATAAAATAAAACACGTCTATTGAATTTGAATTTTACGTAGAAATAGAAATCAATCAAGTATCGAAATTTGAAAGCAGTAAAAAATTTATTTGTCAAATCCATTACATTTTCATTTGTACTGTACAAAATATCATCTGTGATTGTGTGTTGAGTGTAGTGTTTATATTTTGAAGTATGATATCAGCTGATACTCAAGGGTTTATTTGGTTTATTATGGTTTATTCACCCTTAAAAAAACAAAGGGTTCAAGGGCAATTTTTTATTTGCGATGACATGACAAGTGATGTACATATTTAGTTTAGTGTAGTGTTTTGTTCTGTGATTTTATTATAGTTTTTATTTTATATTATTAGTTAATAATAAAATAAATAAAAAGAAAGCGTAAACAAAAACTATATACATAAATAGTTTAAAAATATAACAATTATGGAATCAACTGGTGATCCTGAAGATTATTGGAATACATCTGCGAACAAATCATTTAGCTTTGATGAGTGCGATGATGTGAGTTTTATTTGTATACTTTTTCTTTATTGTTAAAAAAAGTATCTTTTTGTTTTGTTTCTTTATTGTAAATAAGTATCTTAAATTAAAATTTTAATTCATTTCAGAGTTCACCACCATCACAATTATCAACGGAAAGTACAAATCGTTATAGATTATTTGCTGATGATAATGTATCAGAAGTTAGTTTTGAATTCACTTCAAATGAAATACCACTTAGTACTGTTATATGTGACGACGATCTTAAGACAAGTAATTTTTATCATTTATTAATTATATTAAAATTAAAATATTTAATAAACAAAAATCTTCAGTTTTAGATGATCAAATTTTAGAGGATAGTCCATTTCGTAAAGGTATATCACAAGAAGAGGAATTAAAGTTATTAAGAAGAAAAGTTCAAGATATGATACATCCACCACCAGTTGAAACAACAGCTAATAAACTTTTATTAGGAAAAATCTGTTCATTTGAATCATATAGAGCATTGTATGATAAAGAGCAATTATTAGATGAAGTTATTAAAACTGGAAATGGTGATGGTATTTTAGCAGTAGTACTATTTTTATCGAAAACATTAAATAAAAAACAATTATATCGTATATTACAAACTAGGAAAGAAGCGTGTAACCAATATTTAAATTATTTAACAATAAGGATGAAAATATCTGAAGCAACTGATATTTTAACGTAATTATTATTTTCCTCTTTAAATATTTCTGTTTTTCTTATAATTATTTTTAATTTACATTTTTAGAATGCTTGGACGTGATACAGAGGCAGCTGTAAGTTTTATAAAAATATAAAATTTTAATATATTTATTAATGAAATAATTACATTAAATTATAAAATTTTCTTGCTTTTTAAAGATACTACAATTTAAAATTGCTGTTCAAATGCATTCTGACCCTCAATTAAAGAAACAGCGTTTAAAACGAGTTTTTAGTGATTATTTTACACAATCATCATCAAATTCTTTATATTCACAGATAATTGCAAGCGCAATAAATTTAATGGGTGTGAAAAAATTGCTGAAATTTTTTAATTTATTTTATTGTTATTGAGAACGACAATAATATTTTTGTTTTATTTTAGAATGGCAGTTATTAGAACAATCAAAAAGTACTGAAAATTTAGATCTTGTTAATAGTTCATCAATTGAATCATTATATTTTGCATGTTCAAAATATAAATGGAAAGATCAGCAATCAAATGATCCTATGAATCCATACAAGTTTATTCAAGATCATCAAATAAGTACTATGTTATTTGAATGGACAGCATTGAATGAAAGAGCTAAATCAAAGGCATATCCAGATTTGAATGGCATTTTTGAAAAACAAGTAAATCTAATAAAATGATATATTTCTTTTTACTTAAATTTTTCATATTTTATTTTAAGGGTTGGGGTCCTTTAAATAAAAAACAATTTCATATTACAATACCATTAGAAATTGCTATAAGAAGATTATACGAGTTAGATGCACCAACCCCAGTTCTATACCAATTTATTTCGAAAATATCTGATGCAAATTTAAAACTACAATTATCTAAAGAAACAAAATGTACTCGTGGTATTGTTGATGCATTAGTTACACTTAAAGAGAAACAAGAATTAGAAGAATTTAAAGAATCTTTACAGCAAGGTAGTGAAGAACGTTATTATGCAGAGAATTCGTTAAAAAATATGGTAAAAATAATTTATTAAAATTTTATACATATTTTTATAATGTAAATAACTTATTTAAATTTTTTACCACAGAATAAAAAATGGTCTACTGAAGGAATTCAATTTATAAAAAAGTAAAAGAATCTAGTTAAAAAATTGTACTTAAAAAGACTATTATATTTTAAAGGTAATAAATTTATTTTTATTTTCGCAATTACAATTATATTTATATTAAAAAACTTTTCATTTTTTTTTTCTTTTTTAAACTTGATTTTAGCTCCAAAATACCTGGAGTTTTATATATTTATACATTAAAAATATAAGAGGAATATGATGATAATTCGTCCATTGCTACGTACAATATGTACTACTTTAGACTTAAAAATGATGCATGTTTTGTTTTTCTTTTTTCTAAATTATAATTTAAATAAAAGTAACAAATTATAATTATAATTTAATTACAATTTTTTTACAATTTATAATTATAATTTAAATAAAAGTCTAAGATGGAATAAAATTAAAGTGTAATTAAATATATCTTTCTTTAAGAAATAGGAAATAAAAAAGACTTATTTACAATGATTTCATTTTGTCATGTATCATTTCCCAGTGAATTTTTATTATTTAATTTCATTTCTTCGTCTTCTGTATAACCTAGACATTCACCCATTCTAATTTTTTGTCCTTCAGTAACTGCAAATCTATAATTAAAAGAAAATTTGAAATTGTTATACAAAAAATAAGATACACTAATTCAGAACTTACTTGAAATTTGTAGATGCTTCAAATACTAACACAATTGTACTGCCCATATTGAATTGTCCTAGTAATTCACCTTTGTTTAATGTAATTTTCGGTGGTAATTCAACTTCTTCATAATACTTGTACTTATGTGTGATTGGTTTAAAGCCAAACCATTTATTCGTTTTTAAATTGTTATCAAAATAAATTTGAACTGATCCAACATTTGTTGCACCTAAAAGTTTATTTTGTTTTTAACATAAAATTTAAACTTTTTAGTAAAAATGTATAAATAACATACCAACGGCTGTAAAACTAAAAAATCCATGATCCCATTTACCAATATATGCTACTCTTTCATTTAAACAAAATAATCCAGGTAACCATTGTGCAATTTTTGGATTAACTGATAATAATTCACCAACAAAATGACGTCGTAGTTGTGGCTCCCATAATGCTGGTGAATGGAAACGATGATAATCACCTGGTGCTAAATATATAACACACTGATATAAACTTGTATCCTAAAATATATTCGAATACAGGAATATATTTTATTAAATTACAAATTAACAACAATTTAAAATTTTTCGTACTTCATTATTTTTTAGTTTAATATTTTCAATATATGAATTTGATTTTTTCTTTTCAATCCAATCATCTGGACCAAGGAAACTATCAATTCTGTATGTAACTCCTTTAACCTATAGCAAAATAAAAATAAATAAACAAAAATAAGTAAAAAAATATTTTAATTCATGTTTTGCACATAAAGTTGAAATTTATTAAAACCTGTTCAATTAAAGAATTTGATGCTAATCCATAATGTAAAACAGTTCCATCAGCTGGTGAAACTAACGAACATATTTCATTGATGTACCGCACATCATTTTTTAATGCACGTGTAAAAAATTCCGATAAACTCTTATAATTCCTTTTTTAGTAAGGAGAAAACAAAATACAAAAATAGTTGTAAAAATTGACAAAATATATAGAGAACATATTGAAATTTAATATGTTTATACGATAAACCTTTGTAAAAAAGCAATAATATGATTTGCACATGCATTACATTATGCAAAAGTTATCTAAAAAAAATATTTGTAATAATTTAAAATAAAATATAAAAATGTATTCAAAAAATCTTAAGTGTACTTAAATCTTAAAAACTATTTATCATATCATGAACATTTATCATGATTTCATTCATTCATTCACAACAAAAACAAAAAATTTATACCACAATTTTTCAGTATATTTTTTGTAATGCAAAGTTTTGTCTGCTTTTCAAAACGTGCAATTACATGCTATCACTAATAAATACACATTCAAGTTTTATGTATGTCTGAAATATTGTGTATACATCCAAAATAAAAATCAAAAAAAAAAAAAAGGAAGAAATTAAATCTAAATTTAAAAAACCTACTTTAATTCTGAATTAACTGCTTCATCCATATTTACATTGTATTTATAACAATAAAGTCCATATATATATGGTCTTAAATATTCTGGTATTGTACAATCAGCTAACCATCCCCAACAACGGCTCATAAACCTAAGGGGCAACAAACAATAAATATTTGCCTACATAAAAAAAATATAAAAAATCATAGTAAATAAATTAAATAAATAAAATTATTATCAAATAATTAATTACTTGGAAATTTGATGCAGTACGTGGTAACCCCCTTTCTTCTAATTTTCGATTATGTAAATGCCATTCAATAGCAGCATATATGCATACTCCGATCGGTGTCCATCTCATTAATATAGATGACCATGTGAACCAACCACCTGTAGCCAATAACCACC
Source organism: Anthrax anthrax (assembly GCA_963971155.1). Classification (NCBI taxonomy): domain Eukaryota; kingdom Metazoa; phylum Arthropoda; class Insecta; order Diptera; family Bombyliidae; genus Anthrax; species Anthrax anthrax. The sequence goes on from OZ020118.1 coordinate 21,955,375, forward strand.
AATCCAATATTGATAGAATTGTCCAACCAGCTCCAGCCTTCCAACTCCATTTTGAATGGAAGTAATATAATGAACGAAATTTACCTTTTTTATTACTGTGATGATGATACTGTTGTTGCACTTTTTCCTGTTGTGTTGCATTACTACTACCACTTATGGATGAATTTAGAACGTCATTAACACCACCAATAACTGATGATTTATTTACTGATTTACGTGATGACCATCTTATTGTCCATCGTCTTGATGTTGGATGACATAAATTCGCTGTTTTTGTTATTCTAAAAATTCAAAAATAGTAGTTTAAGAAATTTTTGATGTAATAAGTTTTTATTTATTTAGCTGTTTGATAAAACGAATGAATATATGTAAAACACCTGTGTTTATTTATTGATTCCTATTTAAAAATTTTCATATACTTTTTATTAAAAAAAACAACAAATACCTAATTTATACTGATAATGTTGAAAGTTTTTTGTGTTTATCTCATGAATGAAATTAAATTTCTGAATTATTTCTATATGTTCATATTCAAAGTAAAAATTTAATAAAAATAATTCATTTGGCCATGCATCAATCACCTGATATTTGTTATCATTTTTTTTTTTTTTTTATTAATATTATACTGCACTTAGTCTGTCGTGTGTCTGAATTCTGATTCAACATGACTAAAGTTCCCAGTATCAGAAAAAATAAAAAAATAAAAAAATAAAAACAAAACAGATTACATAGGCATAACAATTAGTAGAAATATTTTTATTTTGTAAGTGTTGCATATTTGTTAAAATGTATAGATACTTATATGTACATAATAAAAATATGTAATATTTATTAAATATTATAGAGAATGATAATTGAACACAATATTTATCATTATGTATTGTGCTATTTTCATATATACATATTTAAAAATGACAAAAAACGTGGGTCATGACTTTTTGGCCACACACTTGTATTACTTGATAAGATTAATTAATAAAAAACTTTTAATCTAAATCCGGAATTTTATTCTCCTTTTCCTTAATGAAAAAGCTTTATTTTCTTATCACATTATCATGACTTAGAATTGAGAAATTCTTAATTTGAAAAAACTAGAACTAAAAAGAAAAAATCAAAACTCTGCCAAGAAATTTTGTCGTGAAAAAAATAAATAAATATTAAATACGCTACGTAATAAGTGAATGAACTTATGGAAACTTTTATAAAATTAACTTCTGAATAGGAATAGGCATATGTTCAAAAAATTTTATTTTTTCAGTTTATAAATTAAATAACACAAAATTTAATATCTAGATAACAAAATTTATATCTACAATAATGGAAAACATCAATGTAAATTTAGATCGTGGTTTTAATACACAAACAATACTGTCCAAAGAATTTAAATCACCAAGATGCGTTTTATAAATTAAATTTTAATTTATAATCAATTGAATATCTATTTCATTCACATATATTTATAATTTAAAAATAATTTTAATTTCAAGAGAAGTTTTAATTTTAAATAAAAATGTAAATATACTTACATTCGACTCTTTGGCATAAAAAATACGACCATCTTTTCAATCTCTGTGAAATTAAAAAGGAAAAACAATCAGATTTAAATTATATATTTCACACAGTATAATGTAATTTATCAAATAAAAAATAAATAAAAATTCAATATACCAATTGAGGACTAATTATATACAATAGGATCTCTTCATTAAAAAAAATTCAAAATGATGAATGTAATTTAAGAATTTCTTTTTATAATGTATGTCGACTTCCTTTTGTTGCTATTACAAAGCGATAAATGAAATGATTTCAATTTGAATAAATGAAGAAATACAAAAACAAAATTGATAATGAAAATTTCGTAAATCTTCTCAAATAACCATCCACCCAAAAAATTTATAAAGCTAAACCAATATAAAAAAAATATATATGTATGTATATAAAAAAATTCTTGATAAAAGTATGAACAAAAACATCTGTGCAGTACTGAAGTGATGATGTTGATGACGATGATGAAGATGAAACAAACAAACATTCAGCTTAACAATGCGTCTACAGATACCATAAAGTTTTCCATAACCATATCCATGACCATGGCCATATCCATAAAATATATTTATACATTGGCATTCTATGGAAAGGCAATTTTATTTAATAAAATGGCGCCAACAATGAAAACAGAGCAATTCAAGCTTTAAAGTGTTTAGAAGAATTAGAAATTATTGAAAAAAATAAAAATAATGCTAAAAAAAGAAAATACTGGGTAAATCCATTTATGATAAAAAGAGACAAGTCTAATAATATTGAAAAAATATGTCATTTTACTTTCTTTCTAACACAAATTCACATGTAATATTATGAAACGCCATATTTATTTTTGTAAATATTTTTTGCCATGATGGCTATCCATGAGTTTGTCCATAATGGAAGCCATCAAAAATGGAATAGTTTTATGCGTCTACACAGTCCATTTATGGATATGGCAATGGCCATGGAAAACTTTATGGCATTTGTAGAACCAGTGTAAAAAATAATCAAAATTGATAGGAAAAAATTAACAACAAAAAATTGACAGTGCCATACAAAAATTCGATGTTAATATTACAATTTAAAGTGATGTTCCATAACGGCGTTGAGTTGAGCGTTGTAAGTGTTTGCAGTTAAGTGAAATATGTATATTTATACCACTGTTGCCGTTTTTACTCCGATCGGAGTAATTTACTTCTATTTCAACAAGAGTACTCCGATACTCCGCTTGTTAAGATTTTATTCCCTTTTCAGGTTGACTCACAAAAAAGTCATTAAATTTGGTTTTTTACCCTTTTAATAGCTTAATAATACGTGACATCATTTTTTTCATACATTATTACATGTTCGTATATTAATACATTGAGGAATTAGAAGAATGGAAAAATTTACTAATAAAAATACTTCTGAAAAAACCAGAGTACGAATACTTTTGTGGTAAATGTATATTTAAAATCATATTTAATTTTTTTTCTTTTTAGCATTTAAATATTTGTTGTGAGCTAAATTTATCATCTCCATCTTCAGCTCTTCTACATCGTCCTCACAAAGTAGGTCGAATTTTTGAGCAAGCATCTCGAAGAAACATTTATATTTGTTTGTAGATTCGACAACTGGTTGCTCAAATTTCGTTTTTACCAAATCTTTTGGATGGCATAGAAAAGATGTAAATTCATCATCAACAGTGCTCTTACTTTTCCTGTGGTGGAGACGGAATAGGGTGAGTCGTGAGAAACAATTGCTGGGAAGTAATAAGAGATAAAGATGGAGATGATAACGATGACGTTGGTAGAGCGATGCTGGTATGAGTACTAAAAAAGAAAATTTGAATATAATCTACTTTATTCTCAAAAGAAAATATTTTACTGAACTTACTTTCTTGGGGCTAGGCAGGATTTCAGAAATGAGAGGGAATCATATAAACACCATCCGCTTTCAAAATCAACAGCCTCATTACCGGATGGAAGGGATTTTAGCTTCATTGATTTCCTCGTGAATCGATACCTAAGACTCTTCCATCTGGTCTTACAAACGTTAGCTACAAATGTATAAAAAAAAAAAATAAATATTAATAATTTATAAAATGAATATAGAAAAAATTACTGTTTTTTGACTTACCATCTTGTCCTGTAGCTTCAGCTACTTCAACCTACTTTTTTTCTTTTAAATTTTTGTTTCTATATGACAAATTTCTTTTGTCATATAACATGGGATATTTTTTTACTTCTTCAATTAAACGTTCTTCAAACATTCTAAAAATAATTAAATTTAATTAGTTAATTAAATTATCAATTTATAAATTAATATAGTTAATTAATTTAAATACCTGTGTATATAAATAAATTTATTTCCAAAACTTAATTAACATTAAACAAATCTTTTGAAACTAACCATTTCACTGGTATAAAATATAAATGTAACGATTTATTAGAATGTTTGTTTACATTTTTAATTTTTCATATAAAACATAACCAACTAAAAATTTTTATATTAATTTGTTCGAGAATCAACATGAAATACATACATCTATTTAATTTTTTATAATCTTCGATAATTTTGCAGAAATGTCAAATTAAATTCTTTTCAGCTGTGTAACAGCGATCAGTGTAAAAGAGATGTAAAATCTTTTCGAGATAATCCTCTTTTGACAATCAGTATAGTAATTTTTTTTCAGTCTACAGATTAGTACACGAAATCTGCTAATTTGATAATGTAATAATAATGTCTATATTGCAAAAATTAAATAAATTAATAATAATCGAAAGAACATTAGGTAATATAAATTGTAATGGAATTAGTGTAAATTTGTTTGCATTTTATTCACGAAAAAATCATTCAAAAAAACTTGATTCACCTTATAAAGTTGTTAAAAGTCGAAGTCGTATTGAAGGTAAGAGAAAGGAAAGAAAATTTTATTTTTTCTAGAAAGGAATAAAAATTCATATTTTATCATTAGATGAAAATAATAAAATAAATGGTGAGGGTGGTCCAAACTGGGAGTTATTCGCTCCAAGAGGTAATAGATTTTATTTACCAGGATCATTGGGTCCAGCATGGCAAAATTCATCATCAACAATACAATGTGATACATCATTAAATAATTTAATCGATTTCGATGGAAAGGTAAAATATAGAAAATTCTAAAGTAATTCTTTAAACTGAATATATTTATTGCATCTAACTGAGAAACATTCGAAAAAAAATCATTTACATGAACATGAACTACTACGCAATAAATAAATATGCAGTCTATTAAATAATCAATCGACTGATTGGCGTCATTTGTTTATATTGTACAAGGAATGCACAATATTTGTATACATGCATTATATGTGAATGTGAATGCATATAATTTACACATACATACGTAAATTTTCATTGTAAAACCTCTATCTTAAGTATTAAACTGATAAACTATTATTTTTCTATTCTTTTTATTTTTCCCAATATTTATATGAACTTAGGCGGAAAAGGAATTACTACGTTTTACTGCCAAACAATGTCCAACATTAATTAAAAAAAATTTACAAGAAATTTTCCCAGCTCCGGAAGTAGTTTCAAATGAAGGTTTAACTCTAATTACACTACAGTATAACGAAAATTTTGAATATGAGAAAGGAGCTAGTAAAGTAAGTTCTAAATTTTACATTATCAATAATGGAGTTAAATTTCTTTTTCAGTTTGTTTTAGCTGCCCGTGAAATATGCTCGAGACTACGTTTAAATGGTTATTGGGCGGATTTTATGAATCCATTTAGTGGCAAACCATTCTATTCATATGCAAGTGGAAAAAAATTATATAAAGTCGATGAAAGATTTCGTGGTTTAGGTATGAAAGTAATAAAAAATCAAAGTAATTGCTTTATAATATGTACAGATGATGAGAGTGCATTTTCTGGTAGTATATTTACAAATGCACCATCTAATGAGAACATTTTAAAAACTTTAATTGAAGAACAATGAAAATAAATTAAAACCTGTTATTTAAATAAATTATTTTAGAAATATGTTTTAATGGAATGTATAAAAAATTATAGTCAATTTATGAATTGTCGTTTTTTTGAATCTAGAAAAATAAAATCCATAGACTTAAAAAATTGTTTTTTCAGAATAAAGAATGACTAACGATTTATTTGAAAAAAAAAAAATAAATGTAATGAGAATTATAAATAAAAAAAGGAAAATTTCCTAAAAATTAATTTTTATTTAATTTACGCTATCAAATATTCACACTTTGTGCATAATTTTATTCCTTTATACTTTATAATATTAATTCAAATCTCATATTCCTACATTTCTTTTATATTCACTTATTACCAATTGATAGTCTTTCGCAGTGTCTTTCAATCTCTTTCAAACGGTTAATAAATGCTTGTAATTCTTCAACATTACATACAAATTCAATAACATTTTCACGATCACCAGTTTTTTCATTATACCTTCCAAGATTTATTTTATATAATAATTCACCAGTACTACATTCAGATGCTGATGATTTAATATCACATGTTAATTTCCATTCAATATCAGTTACATGTGGTAAACAATAACCAGTTTTTAAATTTTGTATGTATAAATCTTTTCTATGCATATCATATACTTTAATTAATTCATCAATTATTATATTTGTTATATTATGCTGTTCTAATAATGAACGTAATTTTTGGCTATCATAACCATATTTTGTTACTAAAAATAATAAACTAACAACTGCATATTCACATTGTTTAGCATAGTCTGGTTTTGATGCATAAATTTCTGGATTTGATGGTACATCTATAAAAATGAAAAAAAAAAAAAAAATGATTTATTAAAAATGAATTTTCCATATCTAATATCTATCTAAATTTGATTACATAAAATTTTAATACATACTAGCATCTTGATGTATAGCCAATTTTATTGAATTTGCAATCAATTTTTTACTTAATTCAACATTAAGAACAACACCAAGATTTTTTAAACCTTCAATAACAGTATTTGATAAATTTATATTCATTTTTATTTTGTCAATTCAATTTTTTATGTAAAAACAAATTAAATCGAACAAGTACGAAATAACTGTGGAGTAACTATGTATATATGTAACTATTAACTTTACAAAAACCCTTTGCATACACGGTAAATATTATATGTACATATGTACGTATAGTATAGTAAATCTTCGATAAAACCACCCACACTTCACATTCCAATTCCAATTATTGTACCAGAGAGAAAATTATATTTTTCTTGGAACTTCCTTATCAGAAAACCAATGCTGAGAAAACAGAAAAAAATATACCTATGTAGTATTAAACTTCTTTGGTAGTATGTACTTCGATTTCAAATGTTTCAAATTGATGAATCTGTAAAGAGAAGAAGTCAACTTTTCAATCTCATTTTTTTTCTCTCTTATTGTTTTTTAAAATTTCACATAAATTTTTAAAGTATAGGAATTAGGATCAGCTGATCTGATCTCACTAAAATCAGCAGATTCTTATTGAAATTTGACAGTTCACATTTCACAACAAAGTAGAAAAAAAGGAAAACAAATTTTTAAGTATACTGTATACAACATAAACATTTTAAAGTGAAAGTTAAAGTTTTAAATAGAATTTATTTTCATATATAGGTAAATAAAATTAATTTGAATTAAAATTAATCAGGTCATTATGGATCGACCTGAAGATACATTTCGTTACATATACAGTTCATCATTAGATCAGCGTGTCCAAATAAAAATGTAAGTATTTATATTATATACGCGTAATACGTATGTATGTATGTACATAATGATTATAATAATATTATTTTTATGTATGTACAATTACGAATTACAATTATATTATTCTTATCAATGATTATATTAGTCATCACTCATCATCACTAATATTCCTTTAATTGTTCTATAAAGTTTATATATTTTTTTTCTTTTTATTATATGAATAATAATTAATTTAACATGTATTAAAATGATTAGTGGAACACTTGAAGGTGAAAAACAACAACCAGCATATGAAAAATTATTAGATGATCCAATATTACGTTTTTCTGGTCTGTATTCAGAAGAATGCCCACCATTAATGGTTAAAATTCAAGTATACAATAAAGGTAAACCATATTGTTTACCAATAACAACATCATATAAAGCATTTACAAAACGTTGGAGTTGGAATGAATGGATAACATTACCTTTGCAATTTTCTGATTTACCACGTACTGCAATGTTAGTATTAACAATATTAGATTGTACTGGTGCTGGTAAAACATCAATTGTTGGTGGTACATCAATATCATTATTTGGTAAAAATGGATTATTTCGTCAGGGTATGTTTGATTTACGTGTGTGGTTAGATTGTGAAGGTGATGGTAATTATCCATCAAAAACGCCTGGTAAAGGTAAAGAATCAAGTAAATCACAAATGCAACGTTTAGGTAAATTAGCTAAAAAACATCGTAATGGTCAAATACAAAAAGTTGATTGGTTAGATCGTTTAACATTTCGTGAAATTGAAATGATTAATGAAAAAGAAAAACGTATGTCTGATTATTTATATTTAATGATTGAATTTCCAACAATAATTGTGGATGATAAAACGGTAAATAAAATTTAAAAAAGAAAAAAAAAGTCAAAATTTAGTTACATTATTTAAAGTAATCTATTTCTATTTTAGTATTCTATTGTTTATTTTGAACCAGAAGGTGATAAAAAGTACACATTCTTATCTAAACCGAAACTTGTTATTGTACCAGATTCAGAAATATCACAGGTAAATATGAAATTTTAGTTTAAATTTTTATTAAATTAAAATAGACTTGAATAAAATTATTTTATTAACTTTCCCTATTTTATAACACAAAATAAATATAATTTTTCATTTCTAACGAAATTCATTGTATTTTTTTACATTATTTAAAAATCTATATTTGACTACACTGATTCAATTTAATTCAATTTTTAAATCACTCTTTCACCTTCGAAAAATAAATTTTCACGCTACAAATATAATTGATTGATTTTTCATTTTCTATTTATTATCGTTTTCTGCTTGTTTTTAAATATAATGTAGATATAATATTTTGTTATAATTCTTAATTTCAAACGAACTACGGAACCGTTCAAGTACAAAACTACTTATTGTTATTTTAGTTAATTTCATTTATTTTTGCAAATTGTTTAATCTTTTTTTATCGTTAAACTTTTTTTATTTAAATTTGTGAAATGAACAAAATAGTATTGGATAAAGAAAATTTTTTCATCATTTTACCATACGATATAAAATCACATTTTCAATTTTATTCAATTAAATTCGAATTAAAATTATGTTGTTTACCATATTATAACTTTAAATGGAAACGATTAAAAAAATATTGGGTAAGCAAAAAATGCATAAATAGCGTATAAAATAAACTTAATCCATTTTCGATGTCCGTTGCATATTGTTTTATTAATAAACCATCGAATCGGTAATTTAATACATCCTCGTGTGGCTTATGAAAGTGAAAATTATTTAATTAAATAATTTTAGTTGATATTTTTTGTGGTTTATGCGGTTTTATTATTCTTATGATTACGAATGCATTTTTTTCTAAATCTTTGAGGTCAAAGGTTTTACTTGTCTTTAAACTTGTGATTTTATGTTTTAATTTTAGGAAAACTTAGTAGAAAGAAAACACCATCGATTGGCACGTTCTGCGCGATCTGGCTTATCAGATAGAGATGCTAAACCCACAGCCACGTATGTTCCTTTAGATGTTTTGTTTTTAAATACATACAAATATATAATATTTTATCATTACAGTATTCGTGATACTTTACATACAATTGTATATCGTTATCCACCAACATACCCACTAAGTTCTGAAGAACAAGATCTATTATGGAAATTTCGCTTTTATTTACGTAGTCATAAGAAAGCATTAACAAAATTTTTGAAATGTATTAATTGGGGCACAGCATCTGAAGTACGACAAGCATTAAATCTTCTTGTACAATGGACTCCAATGGATGTAGAAGACGCTTTAGAGCTATTAAGTCCATCATTTACACATCCAGAAGTAAGAAAATACGCAATAAGTCGTTTAATGCAAGCTCCTGATGAAGATTTACTACTATATCTGTTACAATTGGTTCAAGCTTTAAAATATGAAAATTTCAATGATATTATGGATTATTATAAAAAAATTATACCAGACAAAGAAATATTGAAAAGTTTCGATGATAATGGTCTTGATCAAAGTTCAACATCAGAATCAAATAGTGGAACAAGTGTTAAAGGTAAAAATTAAATATTTTGAAAAGTTACGTGCATTCTAAATAGCAAACGAATTTATTTATGTTTTTTCCTCTTTTTTGATAAGTTTTAAAAAAATCATCAACCCAACTAGAAAATTCAACGAAATCACTACCAATTTCGATATCAATTACTTCAAATCATCCGGAACCAATTATTAATCAATCGTCGTCCGAAGTATCTGATGTTTCTACTACATTAATGAGTAGTGAATCAACAACAAATTCAACATCAATACAACCAATGGATTTATCATCATTTTTAATTCAAAGAGCATGCCGTAATCCAACGTTAGCTAATTATTTATATTGGTATTTATCAATTGAAGTTGAAGATCAAGAATCAATACGTAAACAAGATGAACGTGTACGAAATATGTATTTAATGGTATTAAAAACATTTTTGAAAATTTTGGAAATCGGTAAGATATTTATGGTTTTATGAAAACTGAAATAGAAAAAAAATCAATTCAATTATTTTTCTCATTTAATACAGGTAATCAAGAATTAAAAACTATTCGACAAAATTTAGAAAAACAACAACGGTTCATTGATGAATTAGTTAAATTAGTTAAAATTGTCGCTAAAGAACCAGGAAATCGTAATAAGAAAACTGAAAAATTCAAACAGTTATTATTAGATGGAGATTGTTTTAAAATTAATTTTATAAATTTCGAATTAATACCATTTCCATTAGATCCAGAAATTTATATACGTGGTGTTATTGCACATAAAACGTCATTATTTAAAAGTGCACTTATGCCTTCAAAGTAATCATTTTATTTATTTATTTCTTTTTTTCAGTTTTTTAGATATTAAATTTATTTTATTTTTTTATTGTTTTATATATTCACAGATTAACATTTATAACAAATGATCCAAATACAGAATATGTTGCTATATTTAAACATGGTGATGACTTAAGACAAGATCAGTTAATATTACAAATGATTACATTAATGGATAAATTATTACGTCGAGAAAATTTAGATTTAAAATTAACACCGTATAAAGTTTTAGCAACAAGTTCAAAACATGGTTTCTTACAATACATTGATTCATATACAGTTGCTGATGTATTGGCTAAAGATGGTAGCATTCATAATTTCTTTCGTAAACACAATCCGTGTGAGAACGGACCATATGGTATAAGTCCAGATACAATGGATACGTATATAAAAAGTTGTGCTGGTTATTGTGTCATAACGTATCTGTTAGGTGGGAAAAATACTATACATTTTTATTGACTAGTAAATGTTAAATAAATTTTTTTAAATATTTTTTAAGGCGTTGGTGATCGTCATTTAGATAATTTGCTATTGACTAAAAATGGCAAATTATTTCACATTGATTTTGGTTACATATTAGGACGTGATCCAAAACCAATGCCACCACCAATGAAATTAAGTAAAGAAATGGTTGAAGCAATGGGTGGTGTTAGCTCTGAACATCATCATGAATTTCGTAAACAGTGTTATACAGCATATTTACATTTACGACGACATGCTAATGTTATGTTGAATTTATTTTCATTAATGGTTGATGCATCTGTACCAGATATTGCGTTAGAACCAGATAAAGCTGTTAAAAAAGTTGAAGAAAATTTACAATTAAGTTTAACTGATGAAGAAGCCGTACAACATTTACAAAATGTTTTAGATGTATCAATAACGGCTGTAATGCCAGCCTTAGTTGAACAAATACATAAATTAGCTCAATATTTAAGAAAATAGAAAAAGAAATAAGACGACAGAATAAACACAACATACAAGTGATAATTTATTAATTTTCATTTCCATTTTTATTATATTATGTAGTATGTATATTTTTTTATTTGTATTTTTTGTCTATTTATTACACATGTAACTAAGTGTAATATACATTACATATTAATAGTTGTATTATATTTATGAATTAAAATTTGAACAAAAAATTAGTATTTCTGATATATTACAATATATATGTATTATTATAATGTCGGTATTAAAATGCAATATGTATTCCATGACGAAAATATATGTAACTAAAATTCTAATTTTTTTTCCTTAAAAGAGTTTTAAAAAAATTCAAGCTAAAACAAAATATTTAATGCAGTTGCTTTTTTTTTTTAAATAAAACATATATTTAGAACCAGTGATAGGCGTGTAAACTGTTTACAGTGTTAAACTGTTAACCACCACATTTCACACGTAAAGACAACGTCTGTAAACATTTTTCTATTGAATGTAAACACTAGAACAGTGTAAACAACGTAAACAGATTCATTAAATTAAAAATTAAATTTTATTCATAAAAATAAAAAAGCACAGAATATGTTTTATATTAATTTCAATTTTTATTTTGTGAATAAAAATTATAAAACCTGTACAATAATATTGGTATTTTTAAAGATCAAAATCATCCGACTCATTATCATTATTATTTGCATTTATTTTGAGATTATAATATATATGAACAAGTTTTTTTGATCGTTCAAATGTTAGTCTGTTTTGAATATCAGAATGCACATAAGACCAATTTGAAAATACCCTTTCAATTTGGGTTGAAGAAGCCGGAATTGAAATTAACTTAGTAGCTAGTTTTGAAATCGTTGGATACTTCATAGATCCCATTCGCCAGAATAAAAATGCGTCATTTTGAAGATCCTTTGACAGCAATATATTGAAATATCCTTGTTTATTGATGAACATATCCAATTCACGAATACCTTCTCCATCTAAAGTGTTTATAAGAAAGTCAGTGACCTCATCTGTTTGTTTGGAATTCAATTTCTGCTTGCTATAATACGGGTGTAAATAATATGCACTGAGAGCATATACATTTAAGACCTGCGAAATTCTTTTTTCATATTCTTTTTTTAAAGATACAAAACTTTCAGGAGGAAATAAAGATAGCCACATATTCACGGCATCAGCAACAGAGCAATTTGCTCCTTGTGCTGTATTTAAAAGAATACAAATCGGGTCAAGCAACTCAGTGTACTCTTGTACTTTTTCAATGAAATTGTTATCAAATAACAATTGCTTAACGCTTTGTTTAATTTTCTTTTTTGAATCAGATACTATTTGCTTCATGAAAGGCAAATTCTTCATCAAGCACTTAAAACAGTCTCGATAAGAGCACCATCGAGTTTCAGCTGGTATTTTAATTCTTGTGCCTCCTTTTGCTAAAATAATACTTTCTAAATCCACATGTCGAAATTCCTTAAGTATGCTTATTACATCTTCAGTTATTTTTTTGTCCAAAACACTTTTTGCTAATAAATTTGCAGTGTGAACACTACAATTGCTATGCCAAATATCCACCATTTTCCCCATTTTAATCATCGAAGCAGCATTATCTGAAACTACTGAATAAATTTTTGTGTTATATATTTTAAGAGCCAAATCTATTGACTCTTCAACTATTTTTGATAAACGTTCTGCTGTTTCTGATTCGCTTAATAAATTCCATGCATTTAAAAATTCTTTTTCTCCAGTTGAGCTGTGCAGCATTGTAACAACTGTTTTGCAATTACTTGTAGTATTTTTCCATCCATCTATTAACAATACTGACTCTGCTCCAACTAGACTCTTGCCTTTTTGTATTTGTTTTTGATATTCGTTGTCCAAAAGTGTAGTAGAAAGTATTTTGCTACTTGGAATTACTTTTGCATATGCTGGTTTTAGCTTCTTTATCAAATCTTGAAAAGGACCAGAATCAATAACACTAAACGGAATATTACATCCGTAAAAAAATTTTCCAACTAGTTCGTTTATTTCATTTTCCTCTTTTTTAGATATCTTCTTTAGATGGCGATTTTTCAATGACAGATCTTTTTCGCATTTCTTTTTTTTATTAGGGTATGAAATTTTAAATTGTGAATCATTGGATGTTGCTGACAATGTTGACATTGATGATGTTGATTGTTGTTTTGATTTAGTACAGCTTTCAAAATCATTCTCGTTTTGAGCTCCTTGTGATGCCTGAGATAAAAATGAAATATCCATTTCAGATTCTGAATATGAAGTTTTTACTTTCAAATAACTAGTTCCTTCTAGAGCAATTTCGTCTTCATCTATTGTTTCGACATTAATTCCATTCGCTTCTGTAGCGGTTTCATGTCGATTGTATACATTATATGTTTCTATTGAACAAGGTAATTCATCTCCAATTTCAATTTTATGGTCTTCTACATACACGTTCTGTTGCTGATCTTCCTTTTTATCATTACAAATATTCCTGGAATATTTATTATTCACATTACATATGTACGTTACAATAATAAATGTAAGTAAATTGATTAATTGAACATACACATGTATGTACTATGGAGTAATCAAATCAAAACAAACAACCGCAATTAAATTTTTTTTCCTTACCTATGTGTTTTCAATCTTGGAGTGGCCACATTAGACAAAGTTTTTTTGCAAATTAAACACAATGCACTGTATTTTCTTCCTTCTTTTTTAAGCTGGAAATGTAGTTCTGCATATATTTTTCTTCTAGGAATAGCCATTTTTCAAAATTAAATAGTTTTCGTTTTTAGTTCTTTAAAAAATCAAATTTAATTCTAATTTTGATTTGAAGTTGTTAGAGTAGTTGTTGAAACTTAAAAGTAACAGATAAACTAACAGACACAACAGACAGTTCACTCACAGCACAGCTGTTTTATACATTTACGTCTTTTTACACAGTGTTTACACTCTTTTACTTCTGTTTATGTGTTTGCTAAGTAAACATAAAAACCGAATGTTTACGACTACGAGTAAACGCCCATCACTATAGCACACTGATGAAAAATGCGGGAAATTTCCCGTTTTCAGAGAAATCGAACCCTTGAAAAGGAAAAAAGAAATCAGATCGAAATTAGGCGAAAAAAGGGAAAAAATCGCATTTTTAAAATAATTACTAATAAATTTAGAAACAGACTATAAACACAGAAACCTTAGGTAGTATTTTACATGCAAAATGATTATTCAAATATGCTAACTTTTTTGATTTAAATGTAAAACAAAGTCAAATCAAAAAATTCAATCAGTTTATGTACGTATGTATGTACATGAAAACAAAAAAGAGTTATAAAATGTATTGCACTTTTAATCAGTTCAATTTTCATTTACGTAAATTTTTAAAAAAATTTGTTTTTTTGTTATATATGTTTATTTTATATTTGTTAATTTATTTTCACACGCTATTTTCTAATTTTTTTTTTTTGTTTTTGTTGTTATTTCGTTTATATTACTTGTTGTTTTAATTTACATGAATTCATTTATTAACAATAATTAATTAAAATAAAATAAAAATATACATATGTATTTTGCATAGTAAACTTTCTGAATTTTTATATAATTTTTATAGCATTAAATTTGAATCAAAAAATTATAAAAAGGGAAATTGCTTCTGGAAAAGGGAAATTTTGAAGGTGTTAAAGGGAAATGTACTGCAAAAAAGTTTTCATCACTGCTGTAACAACACACACACACAAAACAAACACAAAAAATATAAATAATGGTAATTATTGAATTTAAAATAACCAGAAAAATTGACGAATTTCTTCTTCATTCGATGGTCTGCAATGTGGTGGTGGTAATTGATTTTCTGGTAATGTATCTGCAATCAATTTATAACGTAATCTTTTCATTGCCAAACTATTTTGTTTTCCAGCCAATTCTAAATCAATCATACGTTCTGGATAATCGGTACCAATTATACAACCAACGTTTTCTTGAATATCTCGTGGGCACAGCCATGGTTCATGACTTTAAAAAATATACAGCATTTTAAACTTCATTCTTAAAATTTTTTCAAAGGAAAACAGAAAACAATAAAAAATTGTACAAACTTACATATATTGTCGTGGTAAACTTGCCAATTCCGGTACATATCTTGTTATATATTCACCATTTGGGTCTAATCTTCTACCAAGTGCTATCGGACAAGTACATTTTGATGAATCTAATAATTCTTCAAAAGCTGACGACGATACCCACATCCAATTGCCAGCACAAACAGACCAATCAGCATCGAGTAAATATTTTAGGAAGTGTTGTAAACCCCATTCCCAACTACACCAAAGTGAACCTCTTGTTAAGAAAGTTGCTGTAGCATTTCTCAAAGTATGATGAATCCATCCTTCAGTCAATAATTGTCTCATTGCAGCGTCAATTAAAGGAAAACCAGTCTTACCCAATTTCCAACGTTCTAATACATCACCAGATGGTTTTGCCCATGGAATACTCAAGCAAATGTCATTACCCTCCATACGATCATAATTGATATTGTTCACAGACATCGTGTAGAAGTATTCACGCCATACCAATTGACCAGTTATATGTTGGCCAGATGGCATTGTGTAGCAATAAGTTCGTACTTTTTGCAATAAATCATGAACATTCCAATAAAATTTACGGACTGATAAACAACCAAAACGTAAATGTGCACTCATTGATGTCGATGGTCCTAAAACGTCAGGATTTAATTGGTTTGGTAAATATAAACCTCGTCTAAATGCATCCTCTTCAACATGTAATCGTTGTTGTAAATTGATTAAAGCTTGAGTTTCACCTCCTTTCCATTTATTATAACTAGCGTGATCTCTGTATTCTTGATAAACATTAAAATCCTCTGGTGTAGGGATCTATACAGTAGAAAAAATCAAAAAATTAAAAAGAAATTTTCATTTTCTAATTTGCCTATACATTTTCATAAATAATTAGCTCAGTTTTTATTGATTCTGGTAAATGAATAAATTCAATTTCAGTAAAATCTGGATCCTCAACTGGTCTTGGTGGGTTACCAATAATTTGAACCGTATGCTGCAAAAATAAAATGTTCAAAAATTAAAAGAACAATTAATTTAAGAAAACAGAAAAAAAATTACCAAGAACATTTGATACGTTAATGGCGGTATTCCTCCATTTGTTTTTATTACTAATTTTGGATTCCATAATGTATGTGAAACTTTCTCAATACATTCTATACCCAAATTATTACATAATTTCTCAACTGATTCATCACGTTTGCGCCAAATTGGTTCACAATCATATTCATAACAAATTTTCTCAATTTTATATTCATCCCATAAACGTTGAAATATTTCTGTTGGATTACCACGAAAAATATATAATTTACCACCAAATTTTTGAAATTTCTCATCAAGATCATTAAGTGAATCAATAAGAAATTTGAAACGATTATATCCAACAGTTTTCGTGCCTTAAATAAAAGTAATAATATAATAGGTAGTTTTTTTTTAAAAAAATGTAATTTAATTCAAATTTAAAAAATTACTAACCAGCACTTTCTCCATCGAATATAAAAACTGGCAATAAACGAACTTTTTGCCCATTTGAATCATTACGAATTGCTTCTAATAAAGCTGGATTATCATGTAGTCTTAAACCATGACGGAACCATAAAATTCTACTGCTAGTCATTCTATTATTTTTTCAAAATTTGTAAAACTTGTGATATTAAGTATATTAGAATTCAATGACGAAACGAATAAACTGAACTCTTAATTTTTTTAAAAATTAGGTATTTAAAAAAATTTTTTTTCTTTCTCGTATTAGAACTAGAATATTTCAAATAATAGAGCTTAGATAAAAAAGCGAGAGTAAATAATACGAATATGCAGTATGTATGTACTTCCTCGTAGCAATAACAGAAATCAACTGATGAAAAAATAACGAATATTTATATGAATTATTTTTTATGATTTACCATGATTTACCCATGGATTTATTTGAGTTCCCTGTTTTTTGTGTTAAAATTTTTACCTGTCGATGGCACGTGTATACGATTTCAAAAAAAAAATAAATAAAAATAAAATAAAATATTTGTTTCAAAATTTGTTATATAAAAAAATATTACAATTAAATCAAAAATAAAAGTTCTTTTTTTATGTTTGTACGAATCAACAGGGAAAGTTTTTCTAACGCTTCTTGCTTCTAGCGTATACAAATATTTTCATTATGTGTTATGTACATAATTGCATTGTATTGTACATATGATATTTGTTTTTATAGACAAGAAAAACTAATAAACCTTGCTAAATAAATAAATGAAAATAAAAAAATATGCAAACTTGGAAACTGCAACGTGTTCTTTATTTGATTGAATCAACAATAGTTAACATTCTTATCAAATTAAATGTATTATTTGTATATGTAGCATTTTTATGTACATAAGGTGTTTCGTTTAGAACAAAAATTTAAATCTGTTAAAATAAATTTAGAAATTTAAATTATTTTCCTAAGTATTTCTTGAAAAATCATTAGGATGCTAACAAAATAAAATTCTTAGAATAAATTTTTGAATTTGAAAAGTACCCTATACTTGGCTATACCCACTTATAAAATTGCAACCCATTGATATTGGTGTAGAGTTGTATTATGCAACGTGACTTGTGTACAGTAGAGGGGTTCAAATACAATAATATTTCTCACATGTTTAAGGTTTGTACATCATTTGTTGCATTCTTATAATGTAATACCTATGTAACATGTGATTTTTAAATGAAAACTACAAAATGCATTAAGGTAATACCTATGTATACATATGTATGTTTTTGCATTTAAATATATTTACTTACGTATTCATTATGTAGGTGTAGTATATAATATTTTCTTTCATATTTGATGAAATTAATATCTGTTTATGACGTACTTAAATGTACACATTACATTCGCATATTCCTTCTTTTTTTAAAATGTATAGGTATATTGTAGATGATATGTGCATTTGAACGTGTGTACATGCCAATCATTATTTTTTACAGGCAATTGATTCCTACATTCTTACGCAATTTTATTAAATAAGAAGGTACATGACATGTTTTTGAATTTTTGGGAATTTTTAACAAATATATTGAATGTTTGGGAATAAATTAATCAAATATAAACACAATTTTTAGATTAATTTGAAAAAATTTATTTACTTTTTTCTAAACAAAATTTTTAAAAACTTTAAAAAAATGACTAAAATAATTGAAAGTACAAATTTTAAAATGCATAAGGAAAATATTGCAAAAACATCTAATACAACTACTTTTACTAAAATTGTAAATTGGTAAAACAACAATTTAATCTTTATTTTATTTTTGATAATAATTAATAGTAATCTAATAATACTAAAAGATCTTACTTTTACTTTAAGTAATAAGCATTTATGTCAAAATCATTAAAGTGAAAAAGACTCATTTCAGTTATTTTAAATTTTCTATAAATATTTAAATTTTTAACTTTCATTTAAATCAAATTTAAAATCTTGATATAACGTAACGAATTTATAACTTTAATGTATTTTCATTTCAATCAAGTCAATTCCATTTAATGTTGTACTAGAATTATTTTTTAATAATTTATCTTCAATTGTAATTTTTAAATTATTTATAAGCATTTCAATGTCATTCAATGGCATTCGATTAAGAAAAATTTCATGTAAATTTTTATGAATTTCATTTCGTACTAATTGTGATAATTGAATTTCCAATTCTTCTTTATTACGTAATTTTGCTTCAATTTCAAATAAATGATTATCACATACATTTGGAAATAGATGCCTCATTGAATTAGCTAATTTATATACATATTCACGATTTGTACCACTTGGTCCTTTAGCTGTATAAATTTGTTCAACAATTTTATCTAAATTATTTATATGACCAACATATGAATCATTATCTTTTGTTGCCACATATACAATGATATTAATTGAATTCTCATCCTTATCTTTTTCTTCATTATTTTTTGATAATGGATAAAATTTAACATAAAATCTTTCGTATCCATTCTTTTCACGATAATCTAAATGTTCTAATACATCATTTTTAACATTACTAGATATACGATATCCCATACCCCATACTTTTGAATTTTGATTTGTTGTTGGTAATAAAGTAACAACACGTCCTGGTTTTGATGGTGTACCTCGATGATCTAAACTATTCTGATAGAAACGTCTTTCAAATCCTTTTATAAAACCTGGCTGTTTTTCAACAAATGGAAAATCAGCTTTCCATATTAATGAACCATAGCCAAAAATCCATATATCGTTATCAGTTGCTATTGTTTTTGATGGTGTTTGAATTATTTCATTTTTTTCATATTTCTTTAAATCTATTTGAATATCAGATTCCGTTTTTTCAGCATTTACAAATATATCACTAAAAAATTTCATATAAATTTCATTTGTTATATTTTCTATCGTCTTCTCAGTTACTTGTTCGTCTTGTTTCATTAATCCTGATTCTGATGATGTTGATAATGTCGTTGTACATACCGAATATTTTCTTGCAATATTTTCAAAAAATTTTGAATTTTGATTTTCATTATTATTGTCATTATTACTGACCGAAATATTTCCAAACATTCTTTTTTATTTTTTAAATAATTAAGTAAACTAAAATTATGAGATCGCGATGACTATTGAATTGGCATTTTATATTAAACAGATGACTAGTTTTTTTTTTTTTTTATTTATAAAAATGAATTTTTTGCATACATCATTTTGACATTCGTAAAAATGTAATTTTTTTTATTTAAAAAAAAAAAATAGGTTCCACAAAAAAAAACAACAATAACAAAAGTCAAAATTTCAAGTTCCATACAAAATGGCCAGCTGTACAAAAAAGAAAAAGTTTTGTTTTGATTTTGAAAATTGTGCTTGAGTTCCTAATAAAAATTTGTGTAATTTAATTTATAAAATCAAATGTAAGAATTATTATTAATATTAGTAAAATAAAATTTTATTATGTTTTTTTTTATAAATAATGAAATTAGGTAGCTAATTAGAAAACACGAATTTGATGATGTAAAAAAAAAAGTAAAAAATATTGATTTTCATGTTTTGTGCAAAAATATGTTTCCAATTAAATTTGTTTATTTTTACGAAATATTTTGTGTTGTATGTATCTTATTTGTGTTAAATTAAACATAATACCTGGAAAAATGCTTAAATTTGAGTATTTTTCATTCAATTAAAATTTTGTATTACTTCTTTACACACACACACACACACACGCACAAACACACAAAATTTCATTGGAAAAATTTGCTAAAGCAGTGTGTAGGTGGATGTTTGTGCAATACAAGCAATGGTAATTTTATTTTTATTTTGAAAAGAATTTACAATCCACAACCATATAGGCTTTCTTTAACTTCAAGTTATGCGATGTACAGTTATAAACAAAAATTATAGTACGGGTCATTTTTGAAATTACAAAGAGATAAAAAAAAATTCCTGTCACGTTAAAATTTTTTATTAGATACGCACCTAATTTATAATTTTTAGCAAACAAATTTCTTAGATTTAAAAAAACAAATTAGAAAAAAAATTGATACACCATAATTTTATGGTAAATTATCAGGCGAAACGTATTTACCTGAAATAAAATTTTCATTTTACAAATTCACTTTGATTTTGTCGATGTCCAAAAATCCATGAAAATCGATTTATAAAGAGTGAAAAATATTAGTATCAACGTTATGATCAATTGATCATTACTTAGAAATTTGCTGAAACTTATTTTTATTATAAATTCGTTTTTTATATTATTAGACAATTTTCTAAAAATATACTAACGAATCTAAGGTTTTCCTTCTCAATTTTTTTCTTTGTAGCTTTTTTAAATTTATAAATTTCAAGTATCAAATACATGTGGGGAAAAATACAATTTGAAAATTTTTTCAATTAATTTTGTAAATAAAAATGTTGTATAAATTGATGACCTTTAATGACCTTAAATAGATCACATTAGACTATTTAAATGAGCGAAATAATAAAATCAAGACAACTAAATGATATGGAAAATTTGTATAAACACACACACACACACAAAACTAAACAAATATAAGTTTTCATGCATCATAAAAAAGTATTCTTAATTAAAGTGAATTTGTTGTAATGACGAATTCAATTTCATCTATCTTGTTTTATATCATATTATGTTATATGATAATACTTTTTTGTATACATACATACGTTATTTACTCTATAGTTTATTCAATTTTCCTGAAGGAATTAGTCATAACAATTGAATCATCCAAATAAATTTTAGTGTATAAAATGTACGTAAGAAACATTTCTACATGAGATATCAATGTCTATATACATACATAATTATATAACGTAAAACAGTCATCTGATACCTATTATAATAAAATCGATAAAACGATTAAAATATGTACGTTTGGACATACATACATATGTATATAAGTACTTTTGACACGTTGATCAAATATTTAAAAGAAAAAAAAAGGAGCAAAAAACTTGGCATTGCAGATTTTTCTTATTTTTGTTTTTTTTTTTTTGTATCCATATGACTAATACATGCTAATACTAATAAAATATGCCTATAGTATTCTTCTGATTTAAAAAAAAAAAATTGAATCCTTATTTCCAAATAAATTTAAAAAATCAAATTCGGAAAAAAAACGTAGAGTTAGTCTTTTACATTTTATTTCATTTGAAAATTAAACCATACAATACGCTATACGAGATATATTACTTAATTCCAACTCAACTGATGAAAACAAGTAATCAATAAAAAAGGATAAATAAAATATTCATGAATTTAAAATCATGTACATACATAATTGTACATACATGTATGTATGTATGTACATATTTTTATATGTTGATGCTTGCTTATCCATATACTAACATATGTATGTACTATATATTTATAAGATGAAGTATATAATATATAATCTTGATTTCTTATTTTATTGTTTAAGAATAATAATAATAATGCTGTTCTTTTTTTAAAAAGTTTTAAAGTTAAAACAGTATAACGTTAAAGTTCGTTATTGTCTTTTGAATTTTGCGTATATTAAGCTTAATTTATATCAAACGGAATTTTTAGCTTTGTCTATTTTTTTAATAAACAGATCATTCATAGAGAAAAATATAAAATTCTAGAATTTAATGTTTTGCTTAAATACGATTACATTCAAATTTTATGTACTAATATTTTCTTTAATCAAATATTTCAGTTATGAATAAATTACGCCTTTATATTATCCTATATTGTTATAATCCTTACGATATGAATCACATTTTATGTTTTATGTTATTGTTTCATTTTCAATGTTTTATTCTTCCAACTTAAAGGATTTTCAATTTATTTTCTCGAAGTATATAATAATAAGTTTTTTGTTTCTTCTTTTTTTTTCTTATCTTTTATTTCATCTTTCATTATTCTTATTTAAATTTATTGTTTTGTTTTATTTTTTATTTTCTTTATGTATGTACATATGTATGTATATTTTATTGTATATATTTTTTGGCATCTAAAATAAAGTGAATATTTTATTTATTTTTATGTTTTCATTTTTCATTTTCTATTTTGTCTGTTTGAATAATTTTGCCAATTGAATGGATATTTAATTCGTATTGTTGTTTATATTGGCTAGATTTTCTTTTCACAATATGAACGTTATTATTTTTTTTTTTTTTGTATTAGAATTTCATATCCAATAATACAGCTAGTTAACTAACCATTATATCCATATATATGTATGTAAATGGCTTAAAAAAAAGTTCAAAGTACATATAATGTTTTACCTATTAAAGCCATTATTTTGCTCTTTTGTTAGCTTTTTGTTTTTCCTTTATTGCCATTATCATTGTTATTTTTTTTTTCATTTTCCTCTGTTTATGGTATCCACAACATATAACATATTCCTTTCCATATCCATATACTTCACCATACTCATTAACATGTTAGAGCATACTGTTTGTATACGTATAAATAATTGCTAGAATGCCACAATAGCACCTTTATATATTTTTATATATTTTTCTTTTCTGTTTTTTATTCATAAAGAATTTTTTGTTATTTTCATTTTTATTAAAATTTTTCTTAGATACATGTGAGTATACCTATTATATAGTACATTCTAATGTCGATAATATTTTCCTATATACCTATGCATAGATATTATACAATATAAAAACACAATAGTATATAAATTCTAACAAACTATTTCAAGTTTTATGTGAAAATTATTTAACCGAATATTTTATTCATTTTACTATACGACATAATATTATATATTCATTAATATGCTATATAAACTATGCATCTGAATATACATACATATACACACATTCATTTGGTTTATATAAATGATGGTGGTATAGGTCTTCGACATCGTCAAGACTTTTTATTATTGTTTGGCTTTCATATAAAAGAAATCATTCTTAAGAAAATGAAAATAAAAGAAAGTTTTCTTATTGTGGTCAAAATATAACAGTAAATACATACATAAATGAATAATACGTAATGCTTTATATAAGTTTTACATTGATAACAAGAAAATGTTGTTATATTATTTCTTCTTAAAGATATCACATGTACTCTAAATACTTAGGTACCTATTTTTTAAAATATATATGCATACATGTAAATATATATTTTCATTTACCAAAACTTATACAATATAGGTACAATATATGTACATGCTTCATATGTGCAATTGCCAACTGTATATATTAAACTTACGTTTGTTAATATTTTGCTTTTGTCGTATGTAGGGTGGAAAATATTAGAAATTGTATAGCTAACAATTGTAACAAACCTGGTTACTAAAACACGTACAAAAGAAACACATGCATACATGCAAATATATACCAATCTATACATGTACATACGTATCATATATTGTCATATAGTTTCATTTACACATCCATCTAGCTAACGATATAATAAAAGAATGAAAATTTCACCACCCAATCCGACCACCCTCATTTTACTCATTTTTTTTTTTTTTTTTTTTTTTTTTTTTTTTTTTTTGTAGAAAGAAAAGCTCTCTTTTCATATTTGTTATTTTCCTTTCATTTTTTATTTTTATTTTGATTTTTATAAAGTTTTTCACTGTTTGTTGTTGTCAATTTGTTCTTCTATCTTGTTTGTAACTGAAAAATTCAACATTGCAGTATTATAGTAGTCATCGGCGAGACTTTGTGGCATTTAATACTCTCGGAAATTTTTTGTTTTTGTTTTATTTGTTCACATATAGAAATACAGAAAAAAAATGAATGAAAAATTATAAATAAAATTTAAATAAAAAAAAAAAAAAAATTTCTTTTTGTAATAAAATAATATTAAATAGTGTTTTATTATGATATTGAGTTTATTTTTCTATTATGTTCTGTATGAAGGTCTATTGTTGTTGTATCTTTATACAAACGTTGATTAACATTTGTCATTTACCTGTGCAAATCACTTGTTATTGTTAAACACAGTTTAAACATTTTGCACGGCTTTTGAACAAACAATTTAAACAAAATTTTTTAAAAAATAAAAAGAAAATATTCATAAATTAAAATGTGCAAATAAAATGATTTAAATAAAATCGTAAAATCTAAGAATTTTCAACGTATATATACGTACATATAAAAAAATGGATAATTTTGTTAGAACACCCACCGTTATAAGGAAAATGTTGGATGAGGCAAGAAGGTATAAAAATTAAATTTTAAATTTGAAAAGCAAAAAAAAAAAAAAGAATACAAATGGATTGTTTGGTTTTTTTTTTCTCTTTTGAACAATGTGAATTAAATTAAACGTGACCACAATAATTAGAAAATGTGACTAACTATAATGTTGGTTAGCAATTTAAAATGAAAACTGACAAAATAAATCAAAAAGGCAGAATGTGTCTGCAAAGTTAAATACATAAGTATTTAGTGTTCAGATTTTATCAATTAGCAATTCGTTAAATTTAATTTAATTTTATAATTGCATGTTGAACAAAAAAAAAGGTAACAAATTCTTGATAATCGAATTTTGATTTGAGAACACGTTTCTTGAAAAATTTATCATTCTTGCTTTATTTAATTGTTACAAAATTAAATCCAATCACAGATTATAGAATTGAAGATAATAAGGACGAACAAATTTTTTTTTTTTTCAAATAAAATTTTGAAACTAAAATTTAACGTTTAAATGTTTTATTGTTAAAAATTGTTTACTGGTAAAAAGTAAAACGTTAACAATTAACAATCCTTACATAATAATTTTCTTTTATTTATTTATTTATTTATTTTTTTTTTTTGTTTTTTAAAATGCTTTTATTTTGTAAATTTCTCGTAAATATAAAACAAGTTAAATAATAAAAAAAAAAAAAAAAATATTTTTTTAATTATTTTCAATGAAAAAATACATTTTTTTTTTTCACAATTTAAAAGACAAAACTTTTCATATGAATAAAGGATTCATTTACTTTTACATCATTATAAGTACTCTTCAATTCCATTTACTTTAAGTGCCTCATAAAAGAAAAGTAGAAAGAAAATCCTTTTATTTTATTTTATTTTTTTTGTATTGATCCTAGTTTTCCTCTAATGGCTTTTCCCTTTTTTTTTCTTGTTGTTAAAAAAAACTAAAATTACATCACATTTTTTATTGTATTTTGTAAAGAAAAAACAGCTATCAAGAAAATGAGAATAGATATATGTATGTACATAGACTTTAATCTTTCATATTATTGTACTCGATATTGTTTACATTTAATAATAAATTCACGAATGGTATATAATCTCTATAGGGTGTTTGTAGAATGTCAAAATTTAATTTGTACATAAATTCCATTTGTATAGATTATTAAAAATTATATTTAAAATTTTAGTTACAGAGTTTGAAGAAGAAAAACGAAAAGCTGTTATTTATTTATTTTATTTTATTTTATTTTTTTTCAAACAATAAACGAATTGTAGGGAAAAAAATTCAAAAATTATAATGAAATATGCTCACCCTTTATTTTCGTTATGTTTATTCTTTTATGATATTTTGCTTGTATTTTTTTTTTTTTTGTTATTTGCCACCAATATCAGTGGATATTAACTTTGATTATTCGATTTACTTTTAACAATAATGAAAACAAGAAATAAAAATAAAAATAATAAATAAAATAAGCAGATTAACGAAATAAATTCGAAATATCGACCACAATTTCCTATAATGATAAAAGTAATAAAATTTGAAATAAAAATAAAAAATAAAAATAAAAATAAAAGAAAATCAAAAATAAAATCTTAAAGATTTTCTGGTATAAACATATACCACATATGTACAATATGATTTTAGAGATATAAGAAGGGAAAAATTAAATGAAATTTGTTTTATAAATAAATTATATTTGCGAAATTGTAAACATTTTAAGTGAATTAAATTTTTGTATATTTAGAAAGCGTAACGTCCTTTCTAAATTGAGTACTAAAAGACTCCCCTATTTTGTATTCCTTTGTCTATACATAATATACATATGAACATACTGTATATAAATTTTTGTAGTTTTTAGTTGTTAAGATTAAAATGATTTCTCTGTCGTTTGTCGTTAAACACTGTATGATAGCATTTTATTAACATCTATGTATCTTCTTGAATTCAAATAAAAATATGATTTGATGGTACACAAATTGTATATTTTCTAGAAAAAAATAAAATTTTTTTTTAAATATTTTACAAAATAACATGAACAAATTATAAATTTTGATTCTTAAGCATAGAAAAAAAAATTCTCATTAAATGAGCAAAAAGGAAAGAAAAAGAATTCCTTCTTATCATTATAAGTAAAAGGAGCGCCTTTAAAGAATATTTTGTCATAATAATATTCTCATTAGTTAAGCGAAAAATAAGCAAAAAGAACACATAAAGAAAAATTGTACGAATTCAGTAAATATGAGAAATATTTAAAATTCGTGTACAAATTACAATTTTTCATTCATTTTATTTATGAGTGTCTGTGTTTTTTCTTTTAAAACGAGATATTTCTTGAAATTCTTTGCATAATCTAAATTTCTGTTAGAATGAAAAAAAAAAACAAAAAAAACAGCTTAATGACATTTTTCATGAAAATTGAAAAATGAAAGTTGTATAAGAGTTCATCACACTGTATGATGTATGGCACATAAAGTGGGTATTAGATAACATACTTACATATTAGATTCATTTCAAAATTTTGAACTTTATTTGATCATGAATGCACAAGTGTGATACATATGTTATATATTTTGGTACATACGTATATGTATGTATGTATGTTATTATACCAATATTGCACACATATTGTTGTTATGTAGAATTTAACAGATTACTAACTAAATATGAGATACATGTGTATGTAAATAACGATTTAGATACAAAATATCCCATTTTTTTTTATTTAGTTGCTTTAATTCTTTTATATTACAAAAAAAAAAAAATTTGAGTTTAAGTCTCTACTTCAACAAACTGAGTGGTTCGGAATCCACGTTAAACTGTTGGTGCACGTATAATAGATTTGTCGTGAAGAGCCATCAGTAATGATGATTCGGCCCTGAATCACATCGAGCTGTTGCGCCCCATTGATGATAATGATGATGAATTATTTTATTTTATTCGTTTTATTTTCTGATTTTATTTTGTGTATAAAATAAAGTACCTGTAAAAATTCAACAAAATACTAATGTCCTTCATATAAACATTAAATACGCAAAATAAAAAAAAAAATTATACGTGTACGGAATATATGATGATGCATTTTTAATAAAAAAATAAAAAACTTGAGAAAACTGTGTATTCATTATGTTTTTATTCTTCTCTTTTAATTATCCTTAATTAAAGGAAAATTTTTTTTTTTTTTTTGTAACAAAGCTTCATTAAAAAAAAAGAAACAATGACAAAAACATTTGAAAAAAAATGATAAACATAACGAGATATATCTAAAATTTGTTGTGTTATTTTTTCAAACACATTTTTTTTTTTGTTTTTTGTATTTCGTTATGTGAAAGACGAGAAAATAGAACTTCATTATAATTCATAAAATAAATTCCCTTTACTAGAACGTAAGTCATGCAGTCATGTAAACATAAAAATATTTTTAACACTATGATATTTATTATGTTTTTCTTCCTGTGCTAGTTTTAATAAAAATTGTAATTTTTTTTTTTTTTTTGGATTTTATTTGAAATTTTTTTTTTTTGAAACATAGTTTTGAATTTAAAATTCTTTTGCATATATTAGGTGCAATATATGCACTTGTACTACTCACGTTATACACAGAGTATGTTAATATGTATGTATATAAAAAAAAAAAAATTTGTTTTTTTGAAACATTTTATTTTCAAGAACATTCTTATGCAAAAATTGTAGAGGAAAATTCAATAGTTTTTTTTTCTCTTTTTTTTTTATCTAAATTTTCTTTTTTGCAATGAATATAGCAAAACAATAAAAAAAAATATATGTATTACCAGGTAATGCATATATGCACGTATATAACTGGTTACATATTAGCATCCTTTTCTGTTTCTTTTTTTTTTCATCATGAAATTTTGTACATAAGTCCTCTTATTTATGATTATAATTTACATACTACATTACAATAAATATACACATGTACATATGTATGTGTGTATGTATTATTGTACTTACATTCTTTTGTGCCTTTTTTTCTTTTTGTTTTTTTTCATTAGAATATGTGAAACTGTTATAAAAAATATTTTCCGACAGGTATTATGGTGTGACAATTTTTTTTTTCCTACATACGTAGGTGCTGGAACATGTATGTAGTTTTTATTTAATTAGAATAACAGTACATTTACCCTTATATACACTCTTGAAATGTTATTTTTTTAAAAAAAAAAAATAGATGTTTTACAAGATATTCTTATAAAAATAGAAAAAAGAAATGAAAATAAAAGTACCTATGTGTATACTATGAAAATTGCTATATGAGTTATTTTTATCTTTGTTAAAAATGTTATTGAGGTCAAGTACAAGAAATTATTCTCATATTTTTAGATCATGGAATATGAAATATTTATGCTGACACCAAGTTTAAGAATCTTTTTTTTGTACATATATAAAATTTTAATTTATTTCCCTTTACTTTAAAAAAATTTCAACAATTTTTTTATGATTCACGTGTTACTATTATTACATTATTTTATTAAAATTATATATGGTTCATGATAAAACAGGGAAATCATGAATTATTTTGGTCTGGGATTTTTAATTCTGGAACAATTTTTATAAATAATTAATTTCCTCGTGTAGTACTCATCATTCTAGAAAAAAAAAAAAAAACAACTAATTTTCACATTTGTTTTAATTTTTGTACAGAACTTTACATCGTCAATATACAAATACGAATAATCATAATAATAATAATAATAATAACAATAACAATAATCATAAATTTGTGACCGAAATGGAATTATCACATAGTTTAACATTGAATGAGGAAGCATTAAAACAAATACCAGAACAAAAACGTCCTGTATTTGTTTTTGAATGGTTACGATTTTTGGATAAAATTTTGGTTGCTGCACAAAAATCTGATATAAAAGAATGCCAAAAGAAATTGGTCCAACAATTAACATCACACATACAAGGATCACCGGGCCCACCAACAAGACGTTTAATTGCTAATTGTTTAGCAACTTTATTTTCAGTTGGTGATACATTTTTATTATTTGATACAGTCAATACATGCAATGATATTTTAAAGAACAAAGATGATTCACCTAGTTTTCTACCAACAAAACTGTAAGAAAAAAAATTTTTTTTTTAAAATGCTTAAATTTTTTCTATCATAAATTTTTTTTAGAGCTGCAATATGCATTGTTGGTTGTATGTATGAGAAATTAGGACGTATGATGGGTAGATCGTATGAAGAGACTGTCCAAATTTTATTACGATCATTGAGAAGTGCTGAATCACAAACAAGAATTGAAATTATGATCACTCTAGAAAAGGTGCTTATTACTTATACAATTCTTTAATAATTTTGTTATGAGTGTATTAATTGTTTTGTTATTTTGTTTAGGTTTGTGCTGGCATGGGTACAGCAATATCAAATGTTCATAAAGATATTTACAAAGCAACACGACATTGCTTAACTGATCGTGTAATGGCTGTTCGTGTTGCAGCTGCACGCTGTTTATTAGAAATGATAAATCATGCACCATTTTTATATACAACAGAATTAGAGAGTTTAGCTACTTTATGCTTTCGTGCATTTGATGGTAGCAATTATGAAGTTCGATGTGCTGTTGCGAAGTTGTTAGGAACTCTTTTAGCATTCACACAAAATAGTTCCGATAACAAAAAATCACCAACTGCACAACAGATTAAAACTCAACAACAGAAAACTACATCATTAGATGAAGCTTTCGGTATTTTGATGTCGGGATTTCTACGTGGTGGTGTATCATTTTTGAAAGGCACTGGAGAAATTATTAAAGGTAGTTCTGGGGTTAATCGTGAAGTTCGTGTTGGAGTGACTCATGCCTATGTTGTTTTTATTCAACACATGGGAAGTGTGTGGTTAGAAAGAAATCTTCAGACATTTTTAGTACATGTTCTTGATTTGGTAGCAAATCCAAAAGCAGCATCCTCTCATGTCGACGCAGTTTACTCAAGAAAATGCATAAATTTCATACTACGTTCAATAATTGGAAAAATGCTTGGTGAAAAAGCTCAGTCATCTGCTTGCAAAGAATTAATTCACATAATTGCAAAACAAATGAATTCAATTGATTTTAATCCAGAAAATGCAAAAGATTCGAATCAAGAAACTCTATTCAGTCAACATTTGTTAGTTTGTGCTTTGCAAGAATTGGGCAGTTTAGTATTAAGTCTTGGAACAACTGCTCAAATATTGTTAAATGATCAATCATTGAATTTTATTGATGCAATATGCGCTGTTTTAATTCATCCATGTGCTGCTGCTAGATTAGCCGCAGCTTGGTGTTTAAGGCAAGAAAATGCCTTTAGAATTTATAACTTTTTTTTAAATTTGCCTTTTATATTTTTGTCTTTTAGATGTGTTTGTGTAGCAATTCCAAGTCAAATAACACCTTTAGTTGATCGATTTGTTGACGCTATTGAGCAAATGCGATCGTCTCCAGAAGCTATTGCCGGGTACAGCAGCGCACTAGCAGCCGTTTTAGGCAGTGTACGATTTTCTCCGCTAGGGATTCCTCATACTAGAGGAAAAGTAGTATTTAATACTGCTGAAGAACTCTTACGATCTGCAAGTCAAAACAGTCGTTTATCATTGAATCGAACACAAGCTGGATGGCTTTTAATTGGTGCAATTATGACATTGGGATCACCTGTAGTAAAAGGTTTATTACCACGTATGCTACTATTATGGCGTAATTCATTCCCTCGCTCAGCAAAAGAACTCGAATCAGAGAAAGCAAGAGGTGATTCATTCACCTGGCAAGTAACTCTCGAAGGAAGAGCAGGAGCTCTATCCGTAATGCACAGCTTTTTACTTCATTGCTCTGATTTAGTAACAGACGATATCAATCGAAGACTTCTAACACCAATTGAAAGCGCTTTGGCAATGCTTGTCAAGTAAGATTATAAAAAATTATATTTTACAAAATACAATAAAAATTTAAATTTAAACTTTTTTTAGTATTTCGTCGGTACTGAAAAATTATGGGCAGCATTTAAAAGCTCCAGCTGCCATGGTACGTCTTCGATTATATGAAACCCTATCATTATTGCCTCCAAATTCATTAGAATCATCATACACTCATTTATTACGAATGCTTGTGTCAGAATTCACTTTATCTGAGAATCCAGCAAATACAACAAATTCATTACTTCGAGCGTTATGTCATGCTGATGATTCAATTATTCTTGGAACGTGGTTACAAGAAACTGATCACAAAACCATTGAAGATCAAGTAAGATTTTATTTTATTTTTTTGCTTCACTTTTCCCTTATTCTATGTAATCCAATATTTTTTGTTTTTTACTGTGCAACAGATGGAACCTAATCGAAAATTCGATGGGGAACATGTAAGTTGTGTGATGATAAACCAACCACAAAAAAATTTTGTAATTTGGTTTTTTTATATTCTTTGTTTTTCAATAATGTTTTATTATTATTTATTAAACTGAAAAGAAAATTCTTCTTCCCCATCTTCAACAAGCAAACACACGTACAATATATGTTGTTTCTTTTAAATTTCACAAGGGTTTTTAATCATTCAGTAGAACGGAATGGAAGTAACATTTAGAATATGAAATGTATTTGTACACAGTACAAGTTTCATTTTTTTTTCGAAAATTTATTGATTAGCTTTTGCTCTCTATTATAACATTATTGATTTTGATTTTTTTTATCTTGCTTGCCGTTCGGTTTTTTTTCTTGTTCTTTATTTTATGGGAAGTATTTACATTTTTATTAAAAAAATAAAATATTTTTTTCTAGCTCCAACCGAATAGTGCCGCAGGTTCTGGGGCATTAGAACATGATCTTTGTTGTTTATATCGACCAGTACCTAAAAACGAATTATGTCCTGGTCCATTACCACTCGGAGTTGCTGTAATTGATATGTCAGTCACTCTGTTCGGTTTGGTATTTCCAAAGGTAGCTAATAAACATCGGTTACAAATGCTTGAACATTTTGCCGAATGCATACGACAAGCGAAAAGTTCAAGACAAGAGGCTGTACAGATGAATATTTTTACTGCCCTTTTAAGTGGTCTTAAGGGCCTTACAGAATCAAAAAGTGGTATTGGTCAAGAAGAAGTGAAGAAAAGTGCGACGAATCTTATAATTGGTGCACTAGTAAGCGCAAATTCAACCCTTAGATGTGCTGCTGGTGAAGCATTAGGAAGAATCGCACAAGTAGTCGGTGATTCAAGATTTACAGCTGAACTAGCACAGAACAGTTTTGATAAACTGAAATCAGCAAGAGATGTAGTAACACGAACTGGTCATTCATTAGCCTTAGGTTGCTTACATCGCTATGTTGGCGGCATGGGATCTTCACAGCATTTAAATACGAGCGTATCGATTCTTTTGGCACTGGCTCAGGATACAAGTTCACCAGTTGTTCAAGTATGGTCGTTATATGCACTATCGTTAATCGCCGATTCAGGAGGTCCAATGTTTCGTGGTTATGTCGAACCCTCATTGTCATTGTGTCTTAAACTTTTGCTATCTGTACCACAATCACATGTAGACGTTCATCAATGTATTGGACGAGTCTTGAATGCTCTCATCACAACTATGGGTCCTGAATTACAAGGGAATATTTCATCAGTGTGTACGATGCGTTCCTCATTTATGTGTGCTGCTGCAGTTATGCAATCACATTCAGACCCTCTAGTTCAGGCAGAAGCTACTGGATGTTTACAACAATTGCATTTGTTTGCTCCTCGTCATGTTAATTTATCGTCACTTGTTCCTACTTTGGTGAAAACATTATCTAGTAATTACTTGATGCTACGAAAAGCAGCCGTATCATGTTTACGGCAACTGGCTCAACGAGAAGCTAAAGAAGTTTGTGAACATGCTTTGTCATTGACAGCTGATGATTGTCCAGGCCTAATTATAACTGACTCAGGTCTTCCAGGAATTCTTTTTGGAATGCTTGATACTGAAACTGATACAGAAATGATAAAAAATATTCATGATACACTCACGTCAATGCTTCAAATGTTAGCGTCCGAAAATTTAACTCAATGGCTAAGTCTTTGTAAAAATGTCTTAACAGTGGCAATCGAAAATACGAGTGATGATGCTCAGAAAAATGATTTGCTTGAAAATGACGAGAATGAAAACGATGACGATGTAACTGAATACCACGCAGAAGAGAACACATCGACACATCCTGCAGTACAACCACGTTGGCCTACAAGGGTTTTTGCAGCTGAATGTGTTAGAAAAATTATTGCTACTTGTGAAGCAGCTAATCCTGTGCACTTTGATTTGTTACAAGCTAAAGAAGCTCAAATGACAAAATGTCGAGGAGATTATCTAATTCTTCATCTATCGGATTTAATTCGAATGTCATTTATGGCAGCAACAAGTGATTCAGACCAATTGCGACTAGAAGGTTTAAGAACTCTTCAAGAAATCATTGATAAATTTGCTGGTGTACCAGAACCAGAATTTCCTGGTCATTTATTACTGGAGCAATTCCAAGCACAAGTTGGTGCAGCATTGAGACCAGCTTTCTCCCCGGAAACACCTTCTCATGTAACAGCAGCTGCATGTGAAGTTTGTTCAGCATGGATTGGATCTGGAGTTGCACGAGATTTAAATGATTTACGTCGTGTTCATCAACTTTTGGTATCGAGCCTTTCGAAACTGCATACAAAGACGAATAGCACTCAACTTTACAATGAAAGTATGGCAACCTTGGAAAAGCTAAGTATTCTAAAAGCTTGGGCAGAAGTTTATATTGTGGCCATGATTGGTAACGGTTCAGCACCAGTAAGCATGATCCAAAAGAAACTTTCGAGTAACATGAACAACATTGGCGGAACGTCAGTGAATAATAACGGAAACGACGACGATGATGGTGATTTTGGGGATTTTGAAAGTCGTGGTGAAAGTCTCTTGTCTTTAGTGAAACCTGAATTGGATAATTTATCAACGCATTGGCTAGCTGCATTGAAAGATCACGCACTACTGCTATTGCCACCAGAATTTCAAAGTCAATTACCTCATGATGGCGGTGCATTCTATACAACTGACACTATTCATTCATCAAAACCGCATTACTTAGCCTCCTGGCCTCCTATTTTATACGCAGCTGCTTTATGGTTAAACGACGGTGGATTTGATACAAGTGTCGATCCAGACAAATTGCCAAATGACAATGAATCAACAGACAGATCGAATTACGATAACAATAACACCGTAACACATGGAAGCTTAAGTGCTGATCGTTTCCACATGATTTTCGGAATTTGCATGGAGGCTTTGTGTAGTACCCGAACAAGTGAGAAACCGAAATCAGTTATTAGTTGCTTACAATCATTATATACAATTTTCGATTCAAAATGGGCTAGAAAAATGCTTGTCAAAGATAAATCATTGACCATTGAACTGTGTAATGTTTTACATCGTCAAATATTGACACGAGATAGTCTTTTGGTTCAACTTTTATGTATGGAGATCCTAAGGCAAACTATAGCAGCAGCAAGGGAAAGTCTTGAAAATGAGAAATCAAAACGTTTAGAAGAATTAAATGATAATGAAGGAAAAACTGATTTATCAAAGGAATTGGATAATTTATGTGAAGGTGGAGAGAATGGAGAAATAATTCCTGGAAAATCTCATGTTTACGCTGTGCTTGAAGTTTGTTTGTGTATTTTCGTACGGCAAATACCTACAATGAATCCAAGTGGCGGTTCCAAATTGACAACAGATCAATTAAGAAAAGAAATGGCAAAAAAGAATGCTCCCGGGACAGTAATGCTTGGAGAAGATAGTGGTCTATTGGTATCAAGTGGTCTACAGTGTGCGGAAGCTCTTCCAAAATTATGTTCTCCAAAAGGTTTGTATATTCATTTGTCAAATTGATAACAATAAATTCAGACTATACTTATTTATTTATTGTTGTGTAATTTTTCACAGGTGCCGTATCAATTCTTCCAACAATTTTATACTTGACAACAGGCATTATAAAGGAAATTGCAACAAAATCAATTCATGATCAAACAATTATAGCAAATTCTGGTCCAATTCAAGCAGCATTACATTGTTTGAAAACGGCTTGTATTGATCGTTATGCAGCTGATGAGCGTTCATTCAACGAATGGAGAAAATTCCTACAAAGTGCGTTAGCAAGCATAATTGATTTAACAAAAACTGGCTGTGATGAAACGAAAGTAGATGAGGTAACAATGATGTTAGCGATAGCTGTATTTATATTGCATGCTGGTCATAGTGTTGTATCGACACCATCACTTCAATATCCCTGTATTAATTTATACCGACAATATTTGCAAAGTGATAATCTCATTGTTAAACTGAAATCAATTCAGACTATTCGATCAATATTTGCAAATGCTGAATTAAGAGTTGCTACTCCTTACATTCATGCTTTAGCACCAAGAATTATTGAAGGATTATACGTTGAAAATGCTAAAACACCTAAAACTGATGTCGAATTATCACTGGTTTTGGAAGGTATTAATACTGTGGAAACATTAATTGAATTAGCTGAACCACAAAATAGTAAGTATAGAAAGAATTAGGACTTACATTAATTTTATTTATCGCAAGTTACAATTAGTTTTTAATTTGACATGAAACAGTATCAAATTTTTTGGCTATTTGATTTAATGAAAAAATTATTTGGCTATTTTTTTTTTTTTTTAAATTATTTTTAAAATCAAAAATCTAAGATCTTCAATTTTTCAATACAAAACTTTTGAATTTATTTACAAATTTCATTTTTTCTATTAATTTAATTTAATTTAATGCATTTCCTGCAGGAAATTTAATGCAAGGTAAAAGAAAAATAAAAAAATAAAATTTAGAAAAATGTGAATTCATTTTTATTAAACTTTGCATACTGTATTTTAACTGTTACAGAGTTATAATTTTATATTTATATTTTTCTAGGAATTCAAATGTTAACGCTACTTGTTCCAGTTTTAATTAATTTCTTAATTGAACCAACCAAATTTCGTACATCAACAAAATTTCAACGTCAATTACATGATCAATCAATACAAAGACTAATGAAAATTGGTCCAAAATATCCACAAGAATTTAAAACATTAATGGGTCAATCACCCGACTTGCGACAAAAATTAGAGACTGCAATACGTAATAATAATCAACAACAAATGAATATTTCATCGTCAATTAATAATAATAATAATAATAATAATGGAAATGGTAATTTAATGATGTCAGCGACAGGAACCATTTCAAATGGAAATTCAAATAAATCAACGAATAATAATGATAATAACATGCTAAATAATGCGCGATCACAACAAAAACCAACTATCAAATTAAAAACTGATTTTAGTAATTTTTCATAAAAAAATTTAGGAAAAATAAATATGGTTAAAGAAATTAAAAAATAGATTATTTTTATGGTATGAAAGAAAATCATACGTATATATATGTTTTTCTTTTAAATTTGACATAAAATTTATTACTATACTTATTTCATTATTTTATTGGCAAATAAAATTTCATCCTTTATAACTTTTTAAATTTGATTTCAATTAAAAGGCAAATGTCTCTAATTTGAAACAAAACGCTGCCATTATTTGAGCCAAAGATAAGATATCTATCATAATTTCGGTTTGATATTACAAATTAAATTTATTATTGCTATCGTTGAATCCCAATAACAAACATTTTATTTAATTTGATTTTAAAATGTTTTAGTTTTTGAATTCACATATCATCTATTCATTGTTTTAATAATTTTGAAAATATCCTTATTTAATTTTAAAGAAAAGCATTTATGCAAAGCATTACTTAAAAGCATTTTTCTGATTTTTCTTAAATATTTTATGTATTCAAAATAAAATTAAAAAAAGGGAAAAAAGAGAAAATTTAATAAGCAATAAATTAAAATAAATATAATTATTCTATGTAAAAGAAGTTATACTAACAAGTTAAAATTATAGCATAAGAAAAGAGAAAAATTAAATAATATAACGGACTAAATTTACTTAAAAATTAAATTAACGAAAAATATACATATTATTAAAAATGTTTGGATGTGATTTTGTTTTGAGAGAAAAATTTATGAAAAAATAACTAAAAAATAATGGAGTTTTTAAAATAAATGTTATTAATCTTAGTAAGTAAAAACTGAAATAAAGAGTTTATAATAATTTGAAAGATTATAAATAAATTAATAAAATAAAGTAACAAAATGTATAATGGAGAGTTAAATTGATTGTTTTTTTTTCTTCCTGAGGTGAAACATAAAATAAATAAAAACTGAATTTTATTCTAGAAAATATTTTTTTATTATCATGATTTTTTTTAATAAGATATAATTACAATTTTTATTTATTTATTTTTTCGTATATATATAATTTTCTAACAATTATCTGTTTTTTATTTCATAAATTTTATGTATATATATATATATATAGATATGTTTTTTTAAGTAATTTACAAATAGTATTATACAAAGTTTATTTCATTTATTTCCTAAAGTACCTAATTTTAATTATTTTTATAATACATAATAAATATCACAATATGGAATGAATATTAAAATTACAAAACAAAGAGTAAGAAAAGAGAAGGAAAATATAACAAAGAAAAAATTTGTTTCTTGACTCAATAAAATCTAAACAATGAAGAAAAATAACAAAAAAAATTTTTTGAAAAACAAAAAATAATTACAGTATCTGTAAGAGAAAAAGAGAATATAAAAATCATCACTTAATTTGCATTTTAATGCAAAAAAAGAGTACAAATTACATAGTAATGTAACACACAGATTTGGAATGTTTTTACGTGCGCTAATATAATAATTTGCTTTTTATAAACAATACATAATCATTATTCTAATGCTTAATAATTCTTTTTTTTTACAAATAGGAAAAATAATATGTGAAAAAGCAAAACAAAAATCCAAAAAGAAACGAAGTTACCTAATTGTCATTAATTGGTCCTGATATTTTACTAGCATACATATTAGCTACTCTATAAATAAATTCATATTGTTCTTTTGTTTGAACTGAACTAGCACGACCACGACGCACATAATACACAATTTGCGGTATATCAACTGAACGTTTTGGCTGTTCCAAACTTCTTAAAACGATGTCACAAGCAATAATCGTCCCTGTTCGTCCAGTTCCTGGTGAACAATGTACGGTAAGGGGTCTGTTATTATTGAAAATTATATAAGAAAAAAAAATTTAATTTAGTTATGAAATAAATAACGAAATAATAGAAAATATATTTTTTTTTTCTAATTTAACTACCCTTGAGTTTTTTGTGATGACTTTGTTGATTTGTCAACATTTCCATTTGCTGTTATCATTTCATTGTTAGTATTAGATTCATTACTCAATTTTTTTTCTTTTGTTGTTGTATCACCACCACCTCCACATTCATCGTCATCATCATCAGTCTGATCAGTTGGTGATGCTTTCAATGCACTACGTGCCTCTAATAACATTGCAATAACGCCAGCTTCATCACTTGGTACACCTGTTTCTGGCCATTGATACCAGAAATGTGTTATTTCACGCCAAACGTTTGTCACTGTATTCTTTAAATGCAGTGTCGAAACAGCGTATTTATCTTTAACTTCACGAGATTTCAATGTTATTTGATAATCACCAAACGTAATATGATTATCTAATGCAATCGATGTTGGTAAATATTCAGCACATTTTTCTATACCATTCTCAATTAAATCTGTTGCCATTATGATAACACGAGAATTTTGTTCCCAAATCATACGCCAAAAATCTATGACAGTACTTTCCAATGGCGCTTGACATGCTATATAATAATTTGGTGCATCTTTGGGACCCTACAAAATAAAAATTCATTAAAATTCGTTAAGGTTCAAAATCGGAACTTCAAAAATTTCTACACATACTCGAACATAATTTGCATTTATGTATTCCGTTTTTTCATCATCATTCTGACGTTGCAATATTACTCGAGTTTCAGGAAGTGGTATCACATTCGCGTATCTAAATCAAAATATGATTATAAATATAAAATTTTTAAAGATTCAAGAAATCAAAAAACCAGTTTTTGTTTTTTCATTCATATACCTGTTTTTATCTTCACAGCCCGCTGGAACTTCATCAGGTCTAGCTATTATTTGAGGAACATCTTTAAATTCTTCATGTATACTTGATTTTCTTTCAATAAATTTTGATAATTCTTGTACATTCAGTAAATTATGTTTCAAGGACGGATCATCAAATGCGACATTACCATATGATCGTTTTGATGCTCTCATTGCACCTTTCCGTCTGACACTATTGTAAACAGATACATTATCAAGACTATATGCATCTAAACTGACTGGACGGCATCTTTGACCATAAGTTAACTGCTTTTGACGTTTTCTCATCACGTACAAGAAACCAACAAGTAGAATTAATGCTATAATTCCCACAACACTAACTGATATTGCAATAATCACATTATAATCGGTTTCTTCTGGCATATTATTTGTATCATCTGGCGACGACATTGGCCCACCATATTGTGGGGGAATACGTGTGGTCGGATGATGTTGTAATGTTGGCAACAAATCAGAATTAGTAGTAGGATGTAATGATTTTGGTATATCGTAAACGGAATATTCCTGTTCAGCTTTCGTTGGTATAGTTTTATGGGTTGTTGTTGAATTCTGCATTATATGTTCTACAGAATTTGTATCAACAGGAAATACATTAGTTTTAGGTGTGGTCGTTGTTTTCGTACTTATTATTGCTGTCGACGTTACTCTATCACCCTGTAAATTTTGATCTGATGGAGTTGTTGTGTGAATACGATCGATCGTATTCGATTCAATTGAATTTTCAGGACCAGTTACCAAAGTGTTATCAGTCTCTTCTCGTCCATTAAATTCTGGCTGTTCTTCTTTTGCATTTGCTTTGGTCACAATTTTAACAGAAAATGTGGGATGAGAAGTAGCTGAAGTTTGTTTTTCACTTACTTTTGGTGTAATAGGTGATGTTCTTGGTATTCGAATTGTTGTTGCAGCAATTAAATTTTGTTCAGTTGATGGTAAATGATTTAATACTGATTCACTTGCAACAGATTCTTCAATTTTATTTACTGGTTCTAAATTGCTATATACTGTTGTATCTTCAAATCCTGGCGATGATGTTTCATCAGTTGAATTTGAATTTGTATTTACATTAAAATTTTGCTCCGTTTGCAATCTGATTGCTTCTGTTGTCGACAATAAACTGCTTACTGTTGCTAATATATCTTTATAATTGGGGGTTCCTTTGTGTGCTATAACACCTGTCTTATTATTGTTGACCTTATTTGGTGATGAGTCATTAGAAGTCGACGACAGATGGCCTTCACTAGAAGATGATAACGTTGTCTCTGTTGTTGTTACTATTTTAATTACTTGTTCAACAGATTCTTCTGTAGTAATCATTGTTTTTGGTGATGATACAGTTGTAGCACTCCATAATACCATATTTTGTTCATTCTTTTCACTTGAATTCTTTGAATTTTCTTTGATATCTTTCAATTGTTTTTGTTGCTCTAAATCATCAACTTGATTCTTGTTTATTGCTGGTATAGCAACTATTTCATTTTTCTCTTTTTGCTGTTCTTTTTTCTTACCATTATAACCGTCATTATTATCATTGTTGTCGACTTCTTGCCCAATTACAGAAGATGGTACCGGAACGACTTTGAATTGCTGAAGCGTTTCATTATGATTTTCATTTTCAGGTAAATTTTTTGTAGGCGCAAGAGATATTGAAGGCGGTGATGATGAATCCAATATTAATGACACATTATTTTTGTTTACGTTACCAACAGATGTTTGTTTTGATTCAAAAATTATTCCTTTATTTTGTTGATTATTATTTTTATTATCATCACTAATACCATCATTTTCTATTAAAGCATTTTCATCTGAATTAGCTATATTTGTTAAATTATCATTATTTTTATTATTATAATTATTCTCTTTTTCACTAATTTCATCTATTTTCACTATTTTTGACCAATCTACTAAAGCTTTTGTTAATTGTGTATCATTACGATTTAATTTACTTTTTCCAATAATTGTAGCTTGACTTGTTGATGAAACAATACCATCTAAATTAATTAAATTATCATTTTTTGTTGTATTATTTTTAATATTTCTCATACTAGCTAATGCCCATACTTCAGCTGCATCTGGTATTGTCATATTTGTTCCATCTTTTATAAATTTACTATCACGTTTTATTTCATCATTTTTACCTGAAGATGATGAATTTAATGTTTTAGTAATAATTAGATTAGCTGTATTTAAATTTGATACACTAGCATTTGCATTTTTAATCTCATTTATTGATATATCATAATTTTCATTTGTTTTAATTATTGATTTTGGTATTGTAGATATTGTGGCAGTGTTATTTGATTTTAGATTTTCATTATTAGATTTTAAAAAATTGAGTGTAGTTGAATCAAAATTATCAAATGATGACATTATATCTTCATCACTTTCTATTAATTTAGGAAGTTTTTCATTATGATTATTAATTGTTGAATCAAAATTAATTAAATAATCACTTGATGATTCTGTTGTGATTTTGTCAATCAATGAATTTTTTAAACTAAAATGTAATCAACAAAAATGTATATTTATTAAAACTTAATAAAAACTTTGAAAAAAAAAAAATTTTTTTTTTTTTTTTTGCTATGTAGTAAAGTGAGATAAAATGAGTAATTTAATTTTTTTTGAAAAAGATTTCACACTGATGGAAAAATTTAAAATAAGTACAAGGGAACAAAAGTATGTAAATCTTTTTTTTCTTGTGTTTCAAATACTGTTTACAATATTAATTTAAATACTGTTTACATTATAAATGAATATGCATTGCACTAAGCATTGAATAATAAATAGAAAGTTTTTTTTTTTTTTTTTTTGCTTTTTAGAGGAAAAGATCATCTACGAAAGCTTTGCAATATGCTTTTTATTAATGTTCATGTACATACGGGTTATATATTATGGAGGTAAGGTGAAAATAATAAAACAACATTTAAAAATAAATTAAAAAAAAAAAAAAAGTAATTAAAATTTGCTACAAGGCAAACAAACTTAAAAATGTAATGATTTCGTGTTTGTTATATCTGATTATGCCTACATAATATTTGAACCGTATACTCATACATATAAGACACAGAAACGCACGCAAAATAAATTACATAAAAAATTAAATCTTACGAAATAAAACAAAAAATTTTTTTTCATTTTTTATTTAAATTTAGTAATGTTAGTTTAATTTTAATTTTTTTTTTTTTTAAATCAAATTTGTTTTAATATTTACCTGTTGTAATCAGAATGAGGTAATTCTGTTGATATTGTTGATGTTGTATCTTCATTTTCTATAATTTTTATATTTTCTGTTGTTAATTGTTTTTTATGATCGACATCATCATTATCACTATTACTGGTATTATTGAAAAGATTTTTGACATCTCGACTTCTATCTGTTAATGATGATCTTTGAATTTTCATTACGTTACTAGTAGCACTTGTATTATTACTACTATCGTTAATATTACTTTTCCTGATAGTACTATATTCAATAGAACTTTCTCCCACAATTGCTGTATTAATACTACTACTATGTTCATCAATGATTTCATTTGGTTTCATTGTCGTTGTTATCTCAGCTTTAATTGTTGTACTCTCTAAGTTTTCTGAAATTGGTGGATCTATAATCATTTTACTTTTTCTCTGCTCTTGTAATTGTTGTAATACATTATTTCGTATTGTTGTTATTCGTAAATTCTGTTGTTGTCTTTTTGTGGGATTTACTAATGTTACTGCTGCTATTGTCGTTGGGATTTCTATTCTCACCACATCAGTAGTAGGTGATCTTGAAGTAACATCGTCATCTAAATGTGATGATGACTTTTTGATATCTTTCATTGTAACTCTAGCTATTGATAAAGTTGGTGAATTTGTTACCATCCCTGATGATAATGTTGGTTGAAATGGTATGGTTGTTGAAATTGAAGGTAATGTTGTTGATGATGATGATGAAAATTCATCATTATTACTTGTTGTTACGGTCATAACCATCGATAATGGTTGATGTGTAACATATTGTTTTGTTATTTCTGTTGTTGGCGTTGCCGTTGATGTTGCTGTTGCTGTTGTGGTTGTTGCTGTTGTCGTGTCTGTTTCGATAAACATGTCATCATTGTTGTTACTGTTATTACTGCTGCTACTGCTGCTACTACTACTACTACTGCTACTGTGATTACCGCTACTATTGCTACCATTATTGCTATCATCGTTGAATCTATCAACGATTTCTCTTCTAACAACTCCACCATTTATAATCACAAATGAACTAAATACTATTAGTAATTCAAATAATAACAAAAATTGTTTATAATTTTTTGTTTTCCTAATTAAATAGCGATTTGGTCGCATTTTTTAAATTATTTTATGATTTTAAAAAACATTCAAAAATGGTATTGTTTTAAATAATGCGAATTTCTTCTTCTTTTTCAATATTCATTAATGTTATACATATTACAACACCTTTTATAAATACAATATAGG
Source organism: Anthrax anthrax (assembly GCA_963971155.1). Lineage (NCBI taxonomy): Eukaryota > Metazoa > Arthropoda > Insecta > Diptera > Bombyliidae > Anthrax > Anthrax anthrax. Next base: position 22,000,180 of record OZ020118.1, read on the forward strand.
TACATGTATGTACATATGTAAATTTATTCGTTGTATTTTGTTGTGAATAAAAATAGTTTGTTTACTACATGTTTTTAATTCTCAATGAAAATATTTTTTTTTTTTATCTTTAAATAATTTTAAATGGAGATCGTTATTTTTTTTTTATATTTGGTAATATAGTAAATATTTTTTTTTTTTTTTTTTACTTATACATTGATATGTGATTGTAGTTTTTTATCTGCAAAAACAAAAAGAAAAAAAAAAAGAAATAAATAATTTTTTTTTTTTGCAAAAGTAAAATAATTATTTGTTTTAATTATTTTATTTTAAATTGACCATGATAAACTTGTTTTATTTTTATAGAAATTTAGATTTAGTTTTTCTAAAAAAAAAAAAAAAAAAAAGAAAAAATATTCAACTAGCTGATTTATAAGATCAAACAATAAAACCACATACACACATACATAAATATAATAACATTTATCATACGAATGTCAACATTTTACATTCAAATATGTAATTCATTAGAAAATTCAATATCAACTTTTTTCGTTTGTTTGTTTGTTTTTGTTTTTTATGCTTTCATTATTTGCGCATTTAATTTTTATCAAATAAAAAGAAAGTTTTATAAAAAGTTAAAATCAAAAGTGAAAGAAATAAGATCAATTTTCTATGATTGTATAAATGATATTGAATATTGTATATGCATTTGTGCGGATATCAAATATACAATATAGGAGGCAAGAGCTGCAATACAAAAGCTTAACTAGGACACTATATCGTCTTTCCTTTATTTATTTTGTCATTTAAAAAAAAAAATTAATAAAAAGAAATTTTTTTCATGATAACGATATGTAATAATTCCACAGACAATATATTTTCTGCGCTAAAGGTTTAAATTACAATTGGTTAAACCCTTAAACCACATGTAATTGCACCATATAACAGCTGCTAAGAAAATGATTCAATTACAAATTTTCTTCAAATTAAAAAACAATGGGTATTTTTTAATAATTATTTCTTTTGAATATCGATAAAACAAAGACTAAACTTTGAACAATCCTTTGAATTCCATATTGCTTCATGTTTCATTCCAAATGCATACGTATGTAGATAGGTAAGAGGTGGCCGTCCACTCATTCCCAAGCAAGCACACTTAGGCCAAAAAGGTCCATTGTGATACAAATATATGTATGTACTTATGATATGTTTGTATATGCTTTTATCAATGTGGATTTGGAATTATAAACCTGTCTTATATGTAAAGTAAACCTTAAAAATTTTTTTTTATTTTGATTTATTTCTTGTTTATGTTCATTAACGAAAATAAATTTTGGAATCATTTGAATCTTACGCAATCACATATACAATATTTATTCTTATTAAATTAAGATATGATGCATATTATATTATGTACAATTCATATTATCTGTTACTAAGTTTATCTCTCTTGAGATAAAACAAAAAATCTATCAGGTACCAAGAAAAGCACCTATTTCAAATTTTATCTTTTGTTAAGATTATAACAAAAACAGAGAAAAAAAAACGATATAAATTTGAAACACGACCTCATGAGCATAATATATACAATGTTATGTTATAATTTGGAAATATCGTATACGATACCAATTGTTGATGAAATAGAATCAAAGGATTTTATTCATATTGTAAATGATAAATAGGTATACAAAGTATAAATTGATATCAAATGAATTAAAATGCGAATATTTGAAAATGTTAATGTACTCACGAATACGATATGTACACAATATAAGAAAGCATGGCACATAAGAAAAAATAAATAAATAACATTGCACACTGTGATAAATTAGTGTTGACATAGACCTTGAAATTTTCTGAATTATGTACATATATATGTGATTACATACGATTTCATTCAACTTTTTCCCTTGTACGAAGAGGGTGTATTTCTATAAATTATGTGTAAATTCGAAAGAAAAACCTAATAATCCAACCTCGATTTGTGATAAATGGTATTGTGGGCTTCTATTTGACATTAAATGTAATTTTTATTATACCGCTTAATTTAACGTAATACCTATACATTATATGTATCTATATCGCTTATAATGTCTATGCTCTATAGGTATGCATGTACAATATTTACATATTTCCTCAATTACTGTTTTTAACTCAATTTTCGTCAAACCTTTCGTGTATTACGATTTTATTATCAAAATTGAATTAATTTATTGCTTTTTTACATTTTATAAAATATTTTTTATGTAGGTATGTACTTACATTGAAAACAATTAAAATTCTTTTAATTTATTATTTTTAATTTGTACTATTCAAAAGTGAAATTGAAAGTTTAATGACGTCATATTTAACTCTATGTGTACGTATAAGTTGGTACATAATTAAGTTAACTTGTAATTAAGTTTACCTGTTCATGTTCATACATTATAACGTTATACAACGAATTCAAATCTTATGTACAATAATAGATATATGATAAGTATGTAAATAAAAAAAAATATCTTTAACAACTCTTTCACATTTTTATCTTTTAATATCATATGTAAAATTTCGTGATAAGAAAAAAATAACAAGGAATTTGATAAATAAACACTGATTACGTATATTTTCTTATTACATAACAAATAATTAAAAGATAAATGCATTTAAGAATTTGAATTTTTTTTATAAGCATTTTCCTTAAAAATTAAATTATAGAATAGTTTCATAATTTCATAATGAAAAAGTGAAAGTTAAAAATTGTATTTTTTTTTTAAATTTCAAGAAAAAAAAAATGAATATCGTCGTTAATCATCATCATCCATCGTTTATTATAAATTCCTAAAAACTATTTCACTTTCTATTACATCATTCATGTATTTATTTAAATGATAAACAAAAAATAACAACATAATATGTTTTTCTTGTTTGTTTTTATTTACTCTTTCTTTTTAATCTTTAAAAAAAAAAAAAAAACAATATCAAATAAAAATAACTTTCGATCAAATAAACAACAATAACAAATGTGTTGATCATTTCGGTACATAACATACATACATAGATATTTGCAACAGTGTTCATATGCTTTATAGTACCTAACTATCTATAATTCTTTTCTTAAAATATTTACAAATTATCACAATGATAATATTGTCATAGGTAATTAAAAATGTATTTTGGAAATTTGATATATATTTTTGTTATTTTCAATTACAACAATGTTTTAAAACTGATTTTAAAAACAATTTTTATTGTGCTTACATGTGTCTTGAAAACAACCCATTAAACGATTGTTTATTTGACGTTACATTATTGATTGTATAAACTATAACCGCTGAAAAAAAAAAAAAATTAATTTTTTCATAACAAAAATTAAAATCAAAAACAATTTTTGCCTATTTTATACTTACAAAATTATACACACAATTGTATACATGTTATATTAACACATAGATGTATAGGTTTGTATTATTATAATCGTGTATTATAAACACACCTTTGAAAAAAAAGTAAATCTTTTAATTTAACCTTTAAATGATCTTTAATAATCAGAATACTATATAAAATATATTAAATGTAAAAATGTATAAATATACATAATTTTATGTTTATAAATTATTTACACATGTATACAACTAATATATACGTATAGAAATCGAATTTAAATTCAAATTTAAAAAAAGCAGTTGTAACCGCACTAATAAAATTAACATACGAATATGTACATATCTCTATTATATGTATATTAAAATATAGTAAAACGAAAATTTATAGAATTTATAGAATTGATATCGAATATCTTCTACACTACGAAAAAGAAAAAAAAAACAAAATTTTATATTCATTTATTAGTTGTATTTATTGATGACTTGAACTAATACATAATACAATGTATGTATACACTATCATAGATGTAATCAACCTAAGAACCATTTGTACATATGTATATACGATCACAAAGATGGGTAAATAAAAAATATTTCAGTATTTAATTAAAAATTTAAATCCAAGTTGTAATCAAACGATCTATTATAATACATATGTATATCAAAAATGTATAAATTCTGATAAATCGTGATTTTAAGATACTTGTATTGTATATGAACGTACTCATGTAGGAATGGTGGATTCTTTGGATAAACCCAAACGAACATGAAAGATATTTATACATACATATGTATGTATGCAAATACACAAACAAATAAGTGTGTATTTTTATAAATATTTACATCACATTAACATAATAATAAATGATGATTAAATATCATTTTAATGAAAAAAAAAAAAATATATATAGGTATAATGAATATACTATATAAAACTAGTTTTTCAAATAATTAAAATAAATTGCTAAAAAAAAAGATCTTCTTCAATTCTAAAATACATTTAATTGAAAATAATCTTTAATCGTTTTTAATACGTTAATGAGAGAAAAAAAAGTGTTTATAAAAATTAATTTGTACAAAATATTTAGGTAGGTATTAAATAAATTGTTCACGTGAGGTGGGTAATTTGAATAAAAATTTTCATACGTTCGTTATATTTTTCCATTATAAATTCACATTTCATTAATATTCAGATACAAGTACAAAATATTCAGATGTTAAGTATTTTTTCTTAAATTTCAAATATTTTTATTAAATTTAAAAAAATAAATAAATTTAAATTTTTACTTTAAAAAAGATTGTTTGAATTTTACTTCATTTTTTCATAGTATCATTTTCCTCTTTTTCTTTATTTTAAATTGTATTTATATGGGCGATAATTATAAACGTCCATTATAGTTGCGTGATATAAAGTATTTCAGTATACTTGCATTGTATGTTATATTTTTGAAAAAATTTATCTCTTTATAATTTATTAATTTATAAAACTGAATAGCTCTGCTGTAATTTAAATTATATACACACATGTACATATACATATCGAGAATACACTTCCAAACATTGTCCAAAAGTAAAAATTTGAAATATAAATTGTCGTTGGTTTTAAGTTGTAATATTTTATGCTCTTGCATATAACATATAGGTACGTGTACTGTAAACAGATGTTTGTTACATACCATGACATGATTAAAATTTAATATTAAATCTTAAATTAAATTAATTTTATTATTGTAATAAAAATATTTGACAGAGAAATACAAAAAGCAAAAAAAAATTCGTTTTTCTTTTCTTTTTTTTTCAAAAAGCAATTTTTTGTAATACCAAAGGGACATACCTACATTTAAATTATGCACGAACGTGTATATGTGTATTTTTTTTAAAATGTCATGTAACGTATGTACAGACTATGTATGTGCTTGAAAACATCACAAAAAAAAAATGTTTTCGAAATTTTAATTATTGCTTGTGTAGTTAATGTAAACCTTTTAATTTCTGAAGCATTTTGCTTTTAAAAATTTGAATAAAAACCGTTTTAACAAAAAGAAAAAAAAAATGGGTAGCAATATATTTATTTTTGTTTTGTGCTCTAATTTTAGATTAACATACTTTGAACTTTATAGGTACTGCAAGTACTACATAATCAATGTTTTGAAAAAATATATTTCAATTTTTTAAAAAATAATTAAATGTTTCGACCTAATTTTTTTTTTTTTTTTTTTTTTTTTTTTGTGTAAATAAATAATTAAAGTTAACATTACATTTACAAAATGTTAATGGTCTAATAAAAATAATAAAATACAATAAAATCAACAAATATAAAATATGGATGCGTAAACAACACGCACGTTATTTTTATTTGCCAATACATTTTTACAATTATGTGCCTTGATCTACTCATTTTTTTCTCTTAAAAATTTAAAGAAAATTTAAAAAAAAAAAAAAAAATTATGAAAATAAATTATTTTAATTATCAAAACTTATAAAAACTATATAATCCGTGTTTAAAAAGAAAAAAAAAACATTCCAATTAATTATAATCAGAAATTTCTATTCAGTTATAATTTATTGAGTTATTGTTCCATATTTTGTTAATAATAAACAAATTATATTTTTAATTATTATTTACTTAATGCATGCATTCATGTAGGTATGTGCTATTACATTTAACGGGTATTGAGGTATGTTAACAAAACACAAAAAAAAAAAACCAAAAAGCAAAATAAAAAATAAAATATAAATAAAAATATTTTAAAATAATATTGTACACCATAGTAAAAATGATTTTACCCTTTTATTTTTCAAGGTAAGTGAATCATTATTTAATTCATTTTAAGATTAATTTATCAAAATTTATTTAAGTAAAATACTAAATACGAATGTAATACACGTGTAAATTTTTCTGCTCTATTTACAATTTGTTTTTAAATTAATTACTTAAATTTAATCTAATTATTTTCTTTGTAATTAAAATTTTGAAAAAATACGTTATGTTTTAGCTGACATCATTTTTTTTATGTAATAAAAATTGAATTACTTAATTAAAATGCTCTTTCTTCAAAATATTTATTTAATAAATAAAACTTGTTAAATGATTTTTCTATACTATATTTGAATACAAAACCTCATCTCATCCTCTGAGTGTTAATAATAATAATAATACTACATTTGCACATATTTTTACAATAAAGGACATAATTTTCTTCAATTTTCATGTTTATCCTTTTCTCATTTTCTATTTTTGTCATCATAATTAATAAAACGTGTTCAAAGAAATTCGTCTTATATGAAAATAAATTTCGTCATTTAATTTATTAATATATACAAAATGACCTCATTATATTTTTAAATACCAAAAATTTATTTTAAATATTTTTTTGATAAAATATGAAATGTCACGATATGAAATAGGTAAAAGAAGAATTCGTTTTTACTTTTTATTTTTGATTTTCAAACAGCGCAAAAAGTTAAATATAAATTTAAAAATATTCTTACACTTTTTATTCAAATTTACTTTATTATTAAGTGAATTCATTTGAAGAAGAAAAAAAAAAATAAATAAATAAAAAATATTTCAAATTTAGAACATTTAAAATGAGTAAATTGGGTGTGATTACATTCCATTCATATCATTTATTTGAAAATAAAATGATTTTTATTGTTCATTCACTAGCTTTACTTGTATATTTTCAAAAGCAGAGAAATTCATTTTCTTTTTTCTTTTTTTTTATACCTATTCATTTATTAAGAACATTTTGCTTTGAATTGAATTGTAAATACATATGTACACATATTGTTGGTTGACCCATTAATATTGTTTGTATAAAAATAATTTACTGGCACGCTATATAGAAAAGGAAAAGCAAAAGAAAAATTTAAATGCTTTATAAAGCAAATAAAAGAAAAACTTGGATATTAAGTAGAATATCCTGTTATTAGGTTTTAAATTTTGTTTATGTTCTCATGAGCTCTATAGTTTTTTTTTTTGTTCTAGTTTTATATCCTTTTGAATAGCACATAGATTATTTTTTGTTTTTGTAAAAAAAAAAAAAAATTTCTCATTTAATCGTAAATGTTTACTGCATTGAATAAATGAAAATATTTTTTTTTTCTACTCATTCAGATAATCAATTTTCTTTCATTTAATTTTTTTGTTTTAATTTTATGCGTCATTATTTTACAGTTTTAAAACTATTTAGGTTATAAAAATAACAATTTTTCCTATGTTTAGTTTTTCTCTGCAAGTTTCAATAACCATTTATATTTTTCTCTAACAGTTTAAAAGAATAAGCCTATATTATGTACTATAATATGATTGTATACATTATGCATGAGATTTTACATTTATATTATGTGCAACACAGGAGTATGATGATTAACACAGTTTTTCTTACACTTTTCAATTAAAAAAGAAAATGTTTAAAAAATAAAAATAAAAATTAAATTGTTTTTTTTGTTAAATGGATTTTTCATCATCATGCTTTACATCACAGTACGTTTACCTGATGCATACTATACTAAATCATTCCATTCACATAATTATGCTTATATTTCTCTCATAAAAATTATGAAAATTAAATTAAATAATAAGTAATTATATACATATGTACATGTATATATACGTACATTGTGCATCTTCTTATCACACATGTACAGAGTGTACATATATGTATGTACATATGTATATGTATGTATGTACAAGGAAATATATAAATGTTTTTAAATATTTTCTTGTACAATGGTGTTAGGAATAAAATGAAAAAATTTTGTTACGATATAATTAGTATCTATACTCGTACATACATGTATTACAGGCTGCTATATAACGACTTATTTTCAAATCATATGAATACAAAATTATTACAAGTACTTACATTTTAATATTTTTTTAAGCATTAAATTACATTTTTTTAACGCAATATGTTTTTTGTCTTTTGTTTGATTATTATATACATATGTACACATACACATGTACATATGTAAATAAACAACAATTCAATTTTTTAAAAAATTTATGCATATAAACACATATACATAGATAGGTGAATAGTAAAAAATATCACGTTCGATTGTTCGAAGCATAACTAATAATCAAATGATAGCGAAAAATTACAATGTACCTACGTTATAAGCTTCTAATCGTACACGTAACACTTAATGCTTGATATAACATAATATAATCCCATATGCATAAATAATGCAAATTAAATACTATTTTTTAATGCAATAATTATTATTAAGAATAATAAACTGAAATATGTAGAATATGGAAAAATAACGTAAAACATTGCAAATGAATGAAGTATAAATCAAGTACTCATTCAGTATAAACTAATCATAATTTTTTTCTTCCAAATTTATAATTTTAAGTGGAAAATTTAAAATTATAATTACTTACAGCGTGATATGCATAGGCTTTAATTTAAAATTATTTTAACACAGATGGGTTAGATATGTACCTACCTGTGTTCATCTTTTTCACACTACTAAATGCTAATTAAGTACCTACCATTACTATTTGGTAATATTGACGAGAAGTACATTTCAATTTTGTATTGGACACGTGTTATCACTAATAGACTGTCGACTATAATTATTAACAAATGATGAATAAAAAAATCACTTTAATTTTTGGAAACATATATTTAGACCTAATTTCTTGACTCCTTTTTGAAAAATGAAAATTATCCATACCGTTTAGAGAACTACCGGGAATGAAATTCTATGGATAATAAGTTTTAAATTTTTGTTGCTCTTTTCAATTATCTAATATTACAATTTAGTTTTTAAAATGATAACGGATTCTGTCAAAAAAAAAATTTGTTTTTTTTTTTAATTCCTACATAATTAATACATACGCTTTGATTAACACGCACTGATTTTTATCAAATTATTCAGTGGACTATAGCAAATAAATTACATTATTAATTGTAGTATAATAGAAAATGCATGTTGCACTTTTTATGTAATCCATAATTTAAATGTCTTGTAAGTGTATGTACATATATGTATGCGTATCATACAAAATGTCTTATGTACCGTTTATAATTCTTTTTTCAAAATCTAAATGTGTTTAAATTATTTCTATTTAGATACCTATTATATAACATATCTCGCCCACTAATATAATAACATGAAATTACTGTTAAAAGTCAATGAACTGAACATTGAGCAAAAATATATAAAAAAAAAAAAATACGTTTTTTGTATATTGCAGAATTAATACGAATTTCGAAATGTTATACCATTCATGCAAAAATTAGATTTGAATATCACGATTTTATTATAACTTATATTTTTCATTTTACTTTTTATGTTGTTATGCAATGACAGTTTAAAATCTATTAGATACATGTTTTAAAACTAGGAAATTAACAAAATAATACAATTAAAATAACAAGATATATTTAATAAATATTTTTTTCCTGTTAGAAAACAACATTTTCATTCAACCAAAACAAAAAAACAAAATCATTTTGAATATCAACCTATTTAATATCTAAACGTTTAAAGCTTTAATTGCATTTTAGGTACCTACATACATATGTACATATGTATATTTGAATGGTCAAATCGTAAACTTACATCAGCCATTCTCGTTAATTCTTGTTACTGACAAAAACGTAAAAGGATACATTAGTTTGTCCTTATTTACAACGTACCAAAGAATTATCATTTCATTTATCAAAAAATACCTATATTCTAAAATTTATGTTCATATGACCCATTGATCATAGCTAATTCTTTATTTATACTTTAATACTGCGTTAACAATTTAGTACCTATGATTATTTAAAATTAATTAAATTTCAAATGATTCATTATCAGAATAAAATAAAATTTTTTCTTTTACTATTTTTTTAAACTTAGCCATAGGTACCTATGTACATGTACAAAAAACTTCAATTTTTAATTACTTACGGCTTACGGCTTGTACAGTGTATTTGTGTAAAATATTTTTTGATAATGTGTTAGTATGAGTGTGTATGTCGCTTTTCTCTTTGTATGTATTAAAAGATTTATGTATCTATAACAATACAATTACCTTGAAAAATTTTGAAGTAATTAAGTGTACATATACCTATCTACAATGTGCACATAAAATACATACAATATGAATATTAAAAAAAACTGTCAATCTTGAATTACTATCAAAAGCTACAAAATCATTGAAGAAAAATTCAAAAAAAAAAAAACTACGAATTGAAACAAAATTGTAATGGTGCAAGACAAAAAAAATGAAATCTGAATTAGACATGAACATTAATTGTTAACAAATTTGCATGAAAATTTTAACAAATAAAAGTTTTTTAACCTTACCAATGTTTATATAAATTAACAAAAAAAAATTGGTATATAAGTAAACAACACGAAATAAATTATTCATGTTTGAATGATTGGGAATACAGTTGTTTCTCTTAAGATGTTTGTAAATAATTAAAAATTATTTTTGGTTTGATTCAATTATAATTACTCATCAATCAATCTACAAAAAAAAAATAGTTTGAATGGAAATCAATTGAAATGAGATAAGGGTAAATACAAAATTATGAACATAATTTTATATTTTAAATCAAAATAAGATCAAAATTTCGAAATTATTATCAATTTAAAAGGGAATTTTTGTTTTTGATATTTTTTAAAATGTATGCAAAAATAATTTTCATAACTTTTTGATTTATTTATAACAAAAACATAAAAAATTAATCGAACAATGTATTATAGAGAAAACACAACAAACTATGAATTATATAAACGTTTTTAGTTAAGGAGATAAATTTAAATTGAAATTTTCAAATATTTTATTGAATGGTAATTAGATTTTATCTTTACTGATTAATCAACCATGATTTTCAAAAAAAACAAAAAAGGCATGTAAAATATAATGTATATGTACTATATGTGTATTTACACAGGCCATGCATATCACATTACATTCTCGTTTTACATGTAGGTACATTTTATTCTTATAATTAACAAATAATTATATTCTGTGTTAATGTCTAAACTAAATTCTATTTTAGTTTTTTTGAAAATGAGGAAGTATAAATTAATTTTGTTTTTTTTTTTTTTTCAATTTTTTATTTTCCTAAATTTTCTTTTATTCTAAATGGATTGTGATATTACGAGATATAGGTACTAGTATAAATAAACACATGAAGTTTAAATATAAATTATGTAACATATGACTACATAATTAAATATCTATGCATTTTATACACATTTACATTACTAATGAAAAAAAAGGTATTCATTTGTTTTAAAGTTTTATATAAAATTATGTAGCTACATATTACAAAATCAAGAGAAAATTTATAAAAAGCAGAAAATAATAAAAACAAATGTTACTACATGATTACATAATTGAAATTAATATGAAAATTTTTAAAATTGAAAAATATTGTTTGGTTTGTCTGATGGTTAAAATTAACATACACATAGGTAGGTACTGGTTGATTTAAAATGTAAAAAATTCCAAGAAAATGTAATCAATTAATTGAATAATCTGAATTTGTAATATGTTTTTTTTTTCTTTCTTTCTTTTTTTAAATTAATATGAGTACATACATCATTATCTGCATGCGATATTACCTATCTGTTGACAGTGTATTTTTTTTTTTTTTTGTTTAAGTCTTTTTAATGTTAATATAGTCTAAAGTTTCTATAAAATTATAAAAATTACTTACTGAATTTTGAAAATTTGAAACTTTCAAATAGACTACTAAATAAAAAAATCAAAACTGGAAAAACTCAAGACTTTTTACTTGATGATCTTCTCAGTTGCAAAATATCAATTTTATAGTCTGTCTATTAATGATAACTCAGTGTACGCCTTATAGAAATGTTCATTGACATCACACTTTTTAGGGAACACAAAAAAATTTCGGAATTCTACCCAGCTTTTCCATGCTAATGAAAATATGATTCTAGAAACACTGTATAATAACACCCGTCCTCCACCACGGCCAAAGGGTAACTAAAAAAGAAACTAGACTAGACTGGGACTGGTCACTGGACTCACTGAACTGAATAGTGAATAATCACTATTAACCATTACTTGTGTTACTGCTACTGCTGTTTGCTCATGCTGTTCTATGTGCTATTGCTATGTACACACGAAACTTGAAAATGAACATAAATATGAAAACAAACAAGAACGCTAACTGACTATCGTTTGAAGAACTAAAAGTTTGTTGAATGTTGAATAAACTGAGCTCAATGTGATATGTACATATATCACATACATATATATGTATATGTATATTACATACGTAAAAAGACAAAACATAAGAAATGGGAATTATGATATACATATACAGGGCAGGAATATCATTTAACATCAAATGATAAAAATTTATAATATTTTGTATGGAGTATTCGGGAATTTTGATAACACTGTTCGTGAAGGACTCTAATTAAAAGGAAAAAAGACGGAAAAAGACAAATACATATGTATGTTGCCATAAAGCGTGCACTGTGCACTGAAAATCGTTAACAGACAAACTATACGTACAAACTTATCTATGTATGTACAATATAATAGATGTTATACACACTTTAACAATACATAATAATAAAATTTAATTTTAAAAAAATATTATTTAATTTGTATGAAAATTCTACGAAAGTGAAGTTGGGGAAATCTCAATGCAATTTAAACCTTTTGTTTTTTTTTATAATAATTTTGTTGCACGTAACAATTAAGTTAAAAAAATAATTATGTGTATCTACATACTACATAAAGGTATAATACAATACAAATGTACCTACATAATATGAATTTATATGTAAATTTTAGTACACAAAAATATGTACATATGTATGTAATATCTAATATAGGTACACGTAAGTAAAATACAAATGCTATGCGAATGTATATAATATGTTAATTTATACTTAATATTTAATGGCGTTAAATAGCATTCATGCATACATATACATGAGTTATGAACATATGTACATACATACATTTATAAGCCACAATCCCACAGTATGTTGTAATTATAAAATCTGAGAAAAATAAGGTATTGCACGTTTATTTAATCTTCAATATGAAACAAATGATCATCAAACTGTGTAAGGTGTTTCCACTAATATTAAAAAATAATAATATTTTTATTTATAAATGCAAATATGCAAACATACATATATGATATTATTTATATTATGCAAAGTGTATGAGACGCCCAGAGGGGTTTTTACTTAAATGCACATATTATAAAATAACACTCCAATGCTAGAGGTTAAATGTTTATGTACACACATATTTACTTCTTTTACATTGTAGATACGTAAAAAAAAAAACCAAATAAATTTTTATTTCTGGTTTGAAACAATCTCTAATCATGCTACACACCACCATTCTATACCTACATATTATTAGCGGTTAGCCTTGAACAAATTGAATTTTTTTTTTTTTTAAATCTCATGAAAATTATTTTTGAAAAGGAAAAAAAACCTTTAAACAAGGTGTGTTAATATATTGTTCTAATAGGTATTTTTCCTGCTTGTATATGTATGTTTTTTTTTTGTTTTTTCTTTTTTCAATGCAATGTTTTATATTATCATTATTTATTATCTGTACAAAAGTCAAATTAGGCTTTGTTCAAATTCAAATTATGATTAATGTAGTTACGTTAATTGATCATTCTTACAACTTTTATTAATTTATACCTGATCAATATTGCACAAATTCTTTTACATAAAATCTATAAGGATTTTTGCATTGTTTTACATACCTATGTATAAATAAAAAAAATTAATTTTCAATAAAGTTATTATTAGCAATGAAATAAAATTTTTGCAAAATAGGTACCTACAATAAATTTTATTAGAAGTAAAAATAATCACAACTTTAATAAAATAATTGGAGCATGAAATAAATAAATCATATTTTTTTTTTATACAATTTTAATTGATTCTGTTTGTGGTATCATGTTTTATTTACTCAATTTTTAATTCGATAAAAAAAAAACAAGTTTGCACTTTAAGGAAAGTTAATATGTAGACGTTATGCTATAGAAGAAATTTTTTCTTGTTTTTAATATGAAATACATTCGTTTTTTTTAAATGGTAATCGACAAAAAAAACAAACATAATTTCAAATTTTAATTCAATCAATCATACAAAAATTCATTTGCTGTTAGGTATTTATTGTTAAAATATTTTATATTAGTGGGCGTTTTATCATACACACATACTCACATTTATACCAATTATTAGATAAATCATTGGAATAAGAGGTGGATAAATTTTAGATTTTGGGGTCGTATTTTTTTTTAATCAGCTTTGAATACATATTGAAATGCTGATGAATGTGTATCACTTTTGGTATCACGCACATTCTATAAAAAAAAAGAAAGTACCCATACTTAGGTACATATTTTACATATTTTACATGTCAATCAGTATTACGTGTTTTACGCCCCTTCCTGTAATTAAGATAATCACAAATATAGTAACTAGTATTTTTATTTACTTATTATGAGAACTTAATACAATTTTCAGTAGGTTAGGTGTCCACTAAAAAAATTAACATAGGAAATTTTCATTTCAACCCTGATCAATAAAATAATTATACTCCATACACTAATTCGATGCAGTTAAAACCTTATGGAAATGACATAAAGTAGTACCACTTTACGTCGTCGTATATTGATATTAAAAAAATTTATCTCGTATTATATGATAACTTTACAGATTGTCTTAACACTAATCGTGAGATGATCTTATTAGAAATTATGAGAGAAAATAAAAGACATAACTATATAGTCCCTTAAGGTCTGAACTGCATCGAATTAGTGTATGGAGTATAGGTATTCAGGTATTCATAATTTGTATTTTGAATAAGAAAATTTCAATTCATAATCACTCTGACGAGCTCTCTATAATAAATTTCAATAATAATATCATAGAATAATTTAATTAAACGTAACTAACAAAAGTTAATAAAGTAACGGATATTACTTAACCAGATTTAACTTAGTTACATAAGTTAAAATTAATTGAAAGTCAAAATTAATCACAATAAAATGTTCTTTTCAATTTTATAATTGAAAATTTTCAGCTTTAATGCAATTTTGTTTATTACCATAATTTAAAATTTATGGAGAATGTTTACAGTGTTTGCCATATACATACATATGTACATATATACATGCATAATATATGTAAATTTAAAAATTAAATTATAAAATTGAAATAAGAAATTTTACACATACCTCTGTAAAAATAAAATGTGATTCATTTTACATTATATATTTTGTAATTACAATGCAGTTTACATAAATGCTGCTGTGTTAGTAAACACAAATGCAAAAAAATGTGTGAATGAAAATAAAAATTGTAAACAATTTACAATAGAATTTTAAGAATTTTCAAACGCACTACACTGCAAATTACAAAATTACATATTAATAAAAGAGGTTTTGTGAAATGAAGTTGAAATCAAATGTTGGTAAAATATTTGTGGTAATTTTATTTTGCTTTTTATGTGATAACTATCTGAAAGACCTAATTATCATGAGAATATAAACACTTAGCAACTTTAAGTTGTGAAATTATTGCAAAAAAATGAAAGAAAAATATTTTGCCATTAGGTATGTGTCGTAATTCAGATGGCATATATTTTTTTCCATATAATACAAATTAATTGAACAGAAATATTTACATGCCATAAGAAAAAAAAAAGATAAATTTCATTAAAAAAAAAAAAAAAATAGTGTTTTATTTTTATTTTTTATAAATAAATAATACACAAGTAAATTTATGTGAATGAGTTAGGTATGTTCTAGAACACAATTAAATTAGGAAGAGGGTTTATGAGATAATGCAAATATCATACAACATGAATTTTATTTATTTTTTCTTGAATTATTATTTCAATTGAATTAAATTGAAATTATCTTCAAGTAGGACATTAAATTAACAAGAGCTAACAATTTGAATTTATAAATTCATGTATGTAATAATAAATAAATAATGAAACGATAACATTATTAACAATAGCAGTTCCTGACTTGTAATGAATGATGGGCAATCGTTGTTTTTTTTTTTTTCATCAATTTTTCTAAATTAAAAACAATTTCTTGTTTTTATTAAATAATAAAAAATAAATAAAATAAAATAAAATCTTTGTCATTTGTTTATCAACAAAAATGAAACCTTTTAATTTCCAATATAAGATTCTATTTAAAGAAATAAAGTATAGGAAAAAATGAAAATAGTAAAACAAATTAGATTATAAATAAGTATAGTATGTTTACATTTTTTAAATAACGACGAGAATAAGTTAAATAAGAAATATAGAAACAAAATCAATAATGACAAAAAATTTTTTTATTAAGATTTAAAAAAAAAAAATTCTTGAGTTAAATTTTATTTAACATTGACCGAAAGAGATTTTTTCTAAATACTAAAACAGAAATACAATCTCTTTTTTTCTTATAAATTTCCATATGATATATAATTTCAAATTTGAAATTACATAACGGAAATTTTAAATTTTTTTCAACATTTTTTATAAAAATGAAAATCATTTTTAAATATGAAATTTCTGGTTGGCTAATTTCCTTTTGAATTTTGTTATATCTATTGACATTCGTGCATTTCTTTTGAAAATATTTAAAAATAAATAAATGTACCCTAATAAAATAAAAATTATTTGCCTTCGTTTTGTATTTACGAATAAACAAATAAATTTGAATTTTAAGCATTTGAATCAAAAGCTGTACAAATATTTGAAATATTTGAAATTGTCATAATAAATAATCAAAGAATCTTTTAAATATGTATACATACATACATATATTGTTTATGCTAAATGATATACAATTTCTCAATTGCCATTTTAAAATACCCATTTTATATAAAATATTGTATTTAAAAAAATTGAAAATTAGTATACATAAATGCATATAAAAATACATATTATTGCTCTAACAACCTAACATATAGTATACATACATATATCAGTATGTGATGTTTTTATTAAAAACTTTAAGTACACAATTGCAATAAATTTCTTCTTTTTTTTTCTTTTTTCTTTGTGGTTAAATGATCTATTACAACTTGAATGATAATTATTGAAATTAAAATATGTATATATGAAAGATATTAAAATATAGAATGATATCTTAATACCGCTTAATAATATTAACTGCCAAGACATAGTTTACATGCATAAGATATACATACAGTATGTATATGTACACCACAATAATACTGATAATATACATTAGATAATTGACTATAACTTTTATGCTAGAGTGAATTTGACATACTTATTTATATGAAAATGATTTTTTATATATATTTCATTGAATATTGAACTTTTTATTCAATAAAATCTTTAAAAAAATATAAAACATTTATGATTCATAGATCATTTCATTGATCTTAATATCAAACATTTCTAAATGTATTTGAGAGTATTAAATTTAATGATGATAATTTTATAGTAAAATAAAAATAATCAAATAATATTAAATTTGAGATCATTTTATTTTAGATTTAACCTAATTGTGGCAAAGATATAAAATCTAGAATGCAGTAAAATTGCTATGAAATAAAATCATATAGCTTAAAAAGATATTGAACACATATGTATGTATATGTATGTGTACATCAAAATGAGTACCTGGTACAAGGTATCTTTTAGATTTATTTCCTTTTTTTTTTTTTTTAAATAACAAAATAGTACAGATCGCAAACTTTTTTTTTTCCAATAACATTCATTTTAAATTTTAAACTTTTGCTTGTTTTTCTTTCATGTCTCATTTTTGTATTGAAAACAAACATATACAAATGCATTTATGCAAAATAAAAATTAAATGTTATTTAAAAATAAAAAAGTTAAAGGAATAAAAATTCAAATATATAGGTAATATATGTAGATGATTATGGCGTAATGGTTGACTTTATTTATATCTGCAAGCGATATGTTAAGCCTTAAAACATATCTACATGAAAATCTAGATATCTATAAGTAGAAATTCTTTTCAATTAAACATGCACTGTGTTATGGAATAGAAAGCAAACCAGATTGTATGTAATATGCTACATAACGTGATAACTGTAATCTGGAATAATAAATAATAGACATCATTATAGAATAAATCAACAATTCGAAAAGAAAATTTAAAATGAAAAACTTAAGAAAAATTCAAATTTAATTCAAAGTATAGTTTACTTGACATTTTTTTTATGAACATGAATAAAATAAAAACAAAAATATCCAATTAAAAGTCATCTTTATTGACATGTTACTCTGACATCACTTCATCGTTAAATTTCAGTTATACATCATACATTATTTATATCGGGGTCGATTTAAATTACTCAATTAGATTACATCTAGAACAATATGTAGTGTGCCAATTACTATTTTTTAGCACTTTTTCAATCAAATTTTTTGATTTATTAATTAAATTGAGTTTGATATTTAATTGAAATGAAAAGAAAATAAATCAATTCACTAGTTCAAATGATCGCACATACATATGTATGTTCATATATGTAAGTAATTTCAAGAAGTAGGTTGCCATCGTTATATTCGCTAATAAGACAAATTCGATTTGACATTGATAGTGTTGCAAATTAATCGAACAAATCAATTAGTTTTTAATCTAATAAATTATAACAAAAATTATTATTAAAAATTATTTCATATTCAATATTTTTATTTGTTCTTTACTGTCATTATATGTATATATGCATTTACTAACAAATTAATTTGATTTCAATCTTTTGATAAAGGAAAAGAAAAATATTTCCGGTGATATCATTTTACTTAATTATCTTTAATTTTAATTGAAATCCAAAGGTTATAAAAAAAAAAAAAAACAACAAACAATGGATATCAAATTGATAATTTATTACATCACAGAAAATGCATTCAGCTCTACTAAAAGTAACGTATTCTACTAATTGTGTTTTCAATATATAAACGCATGGTTAAATCCAATTTAATTTTGTACGTGTTACGGAAGCTATATACAAGTTGACATCATCTTCAAATAATTCTATTTAAAAAAAAAATTTCATTAAAATAAATTACATCTAATTTCATAGATTATTTTTAAAATTTTTCATCTTATTCAAAATTTGAATGTAATTAAATCACATACAAATAATCAAGAAAAAAAGCCTAAAATTATAATGTTCAAGATGATAATCTCTTAACTATTAATTTATATTTAAAAAAAAGTCTTAACTAAGTAGTTAATGAAATTAATGTGTAGTTTCAGTCTTCTTTCTTTATTCTTTTATTTAACCGTTTTACTTTTAACATTTAAAAAGATCTAAATATATCATATCCAGAATTTCTCTACTATGAAAAATTAAAAATTTTAATTAAATAAACGTATGTTTCAGATGTTGATTTTTATATAAATTTATCCCGTATTTATCATGATAAGTTAAAAATGAATAAATTCTTTTCATATTGTTAATATGCAAATTAACATGATTGCATAACATCGTTATATCACATAAAGAAAGATAATTTCATTTTTTTTTTCTCCTGAATTTTCGTAAAACTGATTGTGATAGAAAGATGATAACAGAGATAAAGAAAAAAAAATAAACTGATCAATTTATTTAAAAAAATATAAAGAAATGAACAAATTTTTTTTTTGTATACGTATATAAAATTTAGGACTCATTTGTATCTATTGCACATTTACAAATCTTCGTTTACATGTGCATATACATGATGATTAATATAATTTCCATTGATTAAATAGCTTTTGTTGATTAAATTTAAACAAATTTCCATTCATATAAAAGTACAATTAGGTGATATCTCTTTTTTTTTTCTTGAATTTGTGCATTTTACAACACAAAATGGAAAAGAAAAAATAAATCGGTCAAGAGCATAACAAAATTATTAAAGAAAATATAAAGAATTATGAAGAAAAATAAAAAACATATCATTTATTGTATGATAAAAAAAAAAATTAATTTCATAATTCGTATAGTAATAAATGCATACAACAAGATTAAATTTTTTTTTCGTGTTTTGTATTTGTATACAACATTTAATATCACAATAAGAAAATTTTTGAAGAAAAAAAAAAACTTAATTTTTTTCATTGTAAAAAAAAAAAAATATTACTTTTAGCCGTTAAAAAGTTAAATTAAAAATTGCAGAAAAATTTGAATACAAAAGATCCATTAAGAAAATTAGAAGAAGATACAATGATTATTGTATTTTGTATTTTGTATTTTTTTTTTTCAATTTACATTGTGATCAGTGATACAGGCAATAAACATACAGTGAATAACATTTGTCATAATTTTTATTGTACATATTTATATAGTAAACATACAAAAAATAAAATAAATGAAATTATGATCTCTACACAATAATGTGAAGGAAAAAATTTAGTAACATTAATTAAATTGTCAAAACAAAAAACAAACATAATACACAAAAATTTTTTGGCTAAATATTTTATTTTATTTCGGAAGTTTCATTGATTAGAAAGTTTCAGTAAATTTATATCGTATCATGATTTAATGGATGATAAAAAGTCTAATACAGCTACAACATTTTTACAATTAGGATATGGTAAAATTTTTATTAAATCAATATATGTACATATATGTACATAGCGTATGTTATATTTTAGCCTAAGGTTAATCGATATTACACGCATTAATGTACACTGATCATCTAATCAACTGTTGATGATGTTTTTTCACTATACTACTAAAAAACAAAGTATCAATTTTTGTTAAGACTACCAATTATGTTCAATTAAAGTTCACTTTCAAAATCAAGAAATATGTATAAAAATACTTTAATAATAAAAAAAATAAAAAATGGTTTTTGTAGTAATTTTTATGTAATATACATAATCATAAAAATTTCGCATTTTTTTCACATCACTGTAATAAATTTTAGTACGTACCAAGTACTCATGTACTTACAGACTTACATATGATATTATTCTTCTTATAAAATAAATCATGTAATATTGAGTGACTTATTTGTTTATAAAAAAAAAAAAAAAAAAAAAATTTTTTTTAAACTTTTTCTTTGAAGCAATATTTTCGCTTTCAATTTACACACATTAAATTTTTTTCTTTAATTCAATTGAAATTGAATCTTATAAAATATAATCACAAATCACAATGATAATAATAACAATAATTTTATATTGTATAAGACATTCATTTATTCATACTCTAGATTTATGTTCACCTTTTTTTCTGTCTTCAGTCATAGTAATAATAATAATAATTTTAATAATAATCAAAAGCTTTAGAAATTATTATTAAGTATGTATATACAATCATGTGTACAATAATATTATTGTTGAAATGAAATCATATAAAAACGACAATAAAATATGGATGTAATAAACAAATAAATTAATGTAAAAAAAAAAATAATAATAATAATAAGAAACTGGCCCATGTAAGTTTTATACAGATAAACCCAGTTTGAGGTAAACACTTGTATACATACGTATGAATATGTATATTCAAAATACGTCATCCACCCTCACTGGGATCTTTCGATTTTGTATGATTATTCATAAGTCATTGAAGTTATATATATAGTATATAAATATATCAAATGTTCACATTGCTTTAAGTGTTTTCAGTTTCAGTTTATATAAAATAAATTTAATTCATTTAATATCGTGTTTTCTATACACAGATATAATTTGCTCTATCAAATACAGCATCAGCATGAAAAATATTACTCCCATTAGTCCCATTTTATTTACGTAAGCATCTACGTTGTATATGATTATATGTATGTATTTTTCTGTAAATTTCGAGCTTTAAACACTTTTTATATGAAAAATTTGAAAAATATGTAAAATATAAGAAAAAAATAAAATGACAATCGACAGCACAAAATATCAAATCAAATTAACAATAATGTGATTTGGTTGAGAATTTATTCCTTACTATTATGGAATTATCTCATTACTAAACGTACAATGTGATTTTAATTGAAAGTAAATTTATTATTATTTTTTTTTTGTTTTTTGTATTTTTAGAGTTGATGAAGAAATTTTTTAGTTGATTAGACATTTACGTATACTACATAATAATATTTTCTTTATTTGTTCAATTATTTCAAAGTTTGAATATTACAAAATAATTTAGTCAGTACATATATGACAATAATTTCTAATTTTGAAATTTTTAGTTTTTTTTTCTTTATAGTCTGCTTACAAAAAGAAATTAAGAAATAAAATAAGAAAATCAAGTGTACAACGCCTAACACGCGAATCATTATATAGCTATTATATTAATTTTCTTTCTGTATATTTGCTTTGATTGTCGATTAAATTTCAAAATAAAAACATGAATATGCATTGATTCTTATAATGAAGATGACCCATATTTTAAGTTCAAAACAACATTTTGTTTTTTGAAAAACTCGTTTAAATTTCAAACATAGTTTAAAAAAAAGTAGTTTTTTCATGTTTTTTTATTGGGTGCATTCAGCATAGGCTTTTTATGCTGTAACCAAAAACTATAGAATTTAAATAAATTATTAAAAATATTTCAAAAAATTTAAATTTCGTTTATAAAATTACAAATTTGTTAATAATACAAAATTTAAATTGGTACATTTGAAATTATGCATTACTATGAGAAATTTTTTAAGCTTACAACAAGATAAAAACAAAGCTTCTTATCAATTCTGAATTCAGGAGACGCGTTTCTTTTAATATCGTTAAGCTATACCTAACGCACCTATTGTGTTACAAGCCTTAAAGATAAATGAATTCTTGTACTGTGGTACAAATGGTAGCACATTTCAAGTTTTAAAAACAACACAGTTCTCGTTACTTTTATCATCAAAACTTGTTTAATGACCATAATTCAACTAATACTAATATTGAATAAAACTCACTACTTTGAGAATTTAAAAAAAAAAAAAAAAAAAATTCAATAGGTGAGCCATACTTTATTATGCTTCAACACTTTATCATTAATCTTCAAAACCTTTGTTTTGTGTTATATTCTGCAAAATTTTATTTTCATTTTTTTCTTTAGTTTTTTAATTGAAATATGTGTATAGCTCATTTTCGCCTATTTTTCTTTCCTTTGTTTTGGTTTTCCTTCATTTGATTTAAAGTTTTTTGACGTCTTTTTTTGGCTATTTATTATGTTATTATTATTAATGTTGTACAAAAGTTTTAAATCAAGTCTGTTGACTCACTAATAAATATTATTACTACTCTAACACAAAACAAAGCAATAGATACACTAAAAAAAAAAAAAAAAAAATTTTTTTTCCTGTTATGATCAATAATACCGGAAATATGTAATATACTGTGTAATAATTTTCAAATTTCAAGACAAATTTCCATTCAATGATTACTTTTTTTTTTTTTTTAAATGCTTTTATTTACGTTGAAAATCTTCCTACACTTTCATATTTTGCTTTAAAAAAGTTATGAATTTGCTTGAAATTTGATCATAAATTAAACAATTCTTATTCAATTTTTGTTTTTAAATAAAACGGTTTAGAAAATCGAAATGAAATATTGTAAAATGGTGAAAGTGTTTATTAGACGTTATACATATGTATGTATCTGATCAAAATTTGATTTTTCTTTTATTGAAATTTCTAAAATTGTTAAAATAATACACTTACAATACAAAGATAATAAACAATAAATATCAATAAAATGAAATAATTTTAATAATTTTATGAATTCATTTTAAATATTTTTGTAACTGCAATTGAAAATATTTGGCATTTTAAAGATCAAAAAACAAGCAAAAAAAAAAAAAAAAACAAAAAATTATACTTCGACTTTTAATTTATTAATAAATAAAATAATAAATCGTAATTGCAAATCGTGTATAAATAATCTGAGCATGTAGCATGTATTGTGTACATCTACTTATATAAATTTCGACAAAAATCGTGACTTTAATATCATTTTATGAAAATAATTGTATACAGTACTAAATATTGTATTCACGATCTTATACACAGTTAATATACAACAAAAAGAAAATATGTATATTTTTATGTTTATGAATTGAAATAACATAAAAATCATGCACTAAACAGCATGATTTTTGATTATATTGTATGTATTCATACCTTGTCTTTCTTTTTTCCATTTTAAATTATTCAATTCTGTTTTTTTTTTTTTATATTTTATACATTTTTTTCCTATTAAATTTTTCAATTTTCTTATATTCAAAAGAGGACAATATACGCATACAATACAAGTATTGGTTAACAAATTTTCTTTGTCAATTCAACAGGTATTGATTAATTTAATTATAAACCAAACCCTTAATACCACAAATATAATTTTCTATCTGTATGGGATGGACAAAAGAATTTTTATATGTAGATCTTTTAGTGGTAAAAAAAAAAATTAAAAAAAAATAAATAAAAATGCAATACCATTATAAAAATATACAAAGTTCAATATTCATCATTCTCATTACTCTGTTAGCATAATGGTACATTATTTAATGGAAATAATTTATTTTTCATTTAAAAACCACACCATAAAAGCAAAACTTCATTAGAGTTTTTATTATTCTCTTATTATTTGTACTTAACGATTTTTTCTTATTCTTTTTCTTGAAACCCTTTACAACAAATTAATGAATCGTCTATAAAATACAAGTTCAAATATGTATATATGCTGTAAACATATAAAAATAAAAGCATAAATTCACAATACACATATATGCTTGTATATAAAAAATGAATATATTTATGTGAATGTGATTTGTATGACAGGAAATTCTGCATCGGACAATTACCTTTATATGTACTTTTTGTTTTTTGTTTATTTAGCATTTACTCATTACAATTCATTTGAAATATTTTCAAAATAATTTCTTATCCATGCAGGTATATAGATTTTTGTACTTTGGAACACAAATGAAATGTGATTTTTTCATTTTTTTCAATACAAAAAAATCTTGAATACCTAATACTTCGCATGTATGTCTTATATGATATGTGGTGACTTAAGCCATCAATTCAAAATGAAAAATAAAAACGTACCTACATACTTTATTTATTTTTTTTCAGTACACTTAGATCCATTCTTCTACTCTAATATGCATCATGTAGTATTGAAAAAACAAGAAATTCTAATACTTGTTATTCTCATTGGGTTGTGCAAGTAATATTTGATTATTTAATATTTATATACACATTATAAATATGTTAAAAAAAAAAAAAAGTTTGAAAAGAAAAACCAAAAAATTTTAAACCAATCAAATTGATGTTTTAAGAAGAGTATTTATTGTGTTATAATAACCTTTGCCTATATAAGTAAATGTAACTAAATTAGATAAAAATATGCTTTGTGCATCAATCTATTTGCTTGTATCTAATCAGCAGAGTAAAGATTAAAAGCTAAAAATATTGTAACATTTCAAATTATATAGTGAAATAAAGAGTTCTTATATCTTCCACTTATAAAATGCTTAATAAAAAAATATTTGTATTTGATTACATTTTGATGAATTTGAAAATCTAATTAAAATACATTTAAATTACAATACAAATTAAATAATAAGGGTATTCAGTTAAACGAGTAAAATTAAAAAAAACTCGTTAACAGGCTTTAAAATTTATGTTGTACATTTTAAACAATTCATATTTAATTATTAAATTTTTCTTTTAAAGCATTTCAAGATGTGTATTTTATATCACATTGAAAATTTCAAGTATTTAAAATGAAAATATTCAATGAATGACTTGCAATTACATGAAAAAAAATTTTTTTTTTTCATAGAGATTAAAATTGTATTTAAAATGATGATTTAAATTCCAATTTAATTTATTTAATTAAAAAATCAAAAATGCATCAAAGTACCATAACGGGTGATAAATTTAAAAAAATTATCTCAAAACATTGTCTGCATACGTACACATACATACGCATATATAAATATCTCTTTATATTGTTTTTGATTTTCAATTTTTTCGTTTGTTATTTTTGTTATGATTCAGAAAGTAATCATATAATTATAATATTAACAATTTTTTTCGAAATACCTACATACATATATATTTTTTTAAATGTTGAAAATTCATATTATTTACGTTCATTTATTTATTTATTTTTTTCTATCGTACTTAATTGAGCTCCAAAACCAAAGAAAAAATAATTTTTTTTTTCAATATACAAAAAAATTGCATAGAAAATTTTTCATTCAATGTGATAAAGAAGAGACATTATTTATTTGAAACTCATTAAACAGATTATATCATTATTTAAAATAATAAATAAAAGAAAAAATTTTTTAATCATAATATTTAAATGGAAAAGATATAAAAACATAAAAAAATATGTTGTACATTTTATAATGGATAATATGTAATTAATGTAAGTAAAATCAAATTATAATTAGAGAGACAGAACAATAGAGACTTTCATTTAATTCCCAGACTTTTACTACTTTTACTTTAATTTTTTTTTTTTTTTTTGTTTGTTTATTATTTTACTTATTACTTTATTTATATAATAAATTCGTGAACATTTGAGAAGAACAATTCATTTTTTTAATAAACACACAAAAAAAAATGGTATCAAGATGAGTAAATTAAAGTTTTCGTTTGTTTTCTTTTCAAAATTAAATTAACATTGAACAAAGATTATAAACAAAAATGAAAAAATTAGGTATGTAAGTACATTGTACAATAAACTATGATACCTAATTTATCAATTTATCGATTAGTAAATGTAGTAGATCGAAGTACATATAAAACTATTATGATACTGATGCTACATAAATATAGTATTATTAATATGTAGGTATGTGTTACATATTTCATATCGATTAATTTTATGTATGTATGTTTGTTGAATTTTTTTTTACGATATTTTTCCAGCTGTACAACTAAGGCTTGATATATTGCTAATTGAAAAATTACTACAAATAAGTAAAATTTACAAATTTAAAATTTGAATTTTAAAATTAAAAATTTTCAATTCAATTCATATTTTTTGTATGTTTAAAATAGTGAACACATTTGGAAATTTTGAATTTTAATTATTAAACTTATTTAGATTTACAAATTAAACTGATTTTTTATTAGAAGTATTTTAATTTGAATACCCTTGAAATGATATAGTGTTTAAGTTCATGAAATTGAAACAGACGTGTAGTATTGAAAAATTTAATAATTATTAGTATAGAAGTTTTATAAATTCACTCTTTCAATAACATTACTGAATACCTTGTAATGCAATATAATCAACAGAGATTAAACATTTTAATAAAATAATAACTACAGACTACAGAGTATAGACTATACAGACGAATTCATTGGAATGAGTCATCATTAAAAATGGAATATGTATTTATTATGATATTTTCACAATTTTCTCACCTGAATTAAATACAAATGAACATTCAGATATGTTTTAGTATAGTTTATACTTTACAGCAAACATACATACATATGAATATATGTTGTAAAATATACATGCATGTGAGTCCGTATATATATATTTTTTTAATATTCATAGAACGTAGTTACATACTATTCAATTTTTATTTTATTCAATGAAATAAAAATAACCATGTATTTATATGAAATAAACATTTAAAATTAATTTCAATGTACCTATACATAAATAAATAAAAATGTTAAAATTTACTTTGTTTGTATACGATATGCATGGAGAGCTTATATGGAATTTGTAAATGAAGGTATCAAAACGTGTATACATACATGTATCTAAATATTTTTCTAAATTTAAAAATATAGCATTGTAAACCTTTTAGCAGTTAAAATGTTAAAAAAAGTCTGCAGACTCTATTGCTGTATTATCATTACGAATTCAAGAGATTGTTTTTTTTTTGTCCTTAAAGTTATAATATAAACCAATTATTATGGTTGCCCATTAGACCAATTTTGATGAAATATTACACAGAGATAGTAATATTAAAGTCATGTTTCTTTAATAAAACAGATTTTTACTCTAAAAAAAAAATATATATATTTTTTTTAAAGGTCTCAAAGACAAAATAAATCTAATCTTGGTCACACGTTACAATTTGTCACAGTTTTACAATATCTCCTACTCGAACTACAAAATAAGAAGCGAAGCAAAGTTAAAAATAAAATTTTTAAATTTAGAAAATGGAAAGTTTGTAATTATGTTGTAATTTTTTTTTTTTTTTTGTAAATAGGTAGGTACCCCCTAAGATTATAAATAAAGTGATACTGATGATGTATAAATGTACTCTAAATATCTCAAGTTTTTTAGTATATTCGTAACAACAAACAAGAAATCATAATGGTATACAATGTAATTTTAATTTTTAACATTCAATAACATTTCGTTTTGTAACAAAAACTAAAGAAAATGATAAAGAAAAAACACGACAGGTAAACAAGTAAAGTCTTGGCACTTGGTCTGCTCTCTTAGACTGTTAAAAAAAAATTAAAAAAAATTCGAAAAAAAAAACAACTAGCCAACATTTTATACAAGATAGTTGGTTCGTTTTTACAAAAATACATATTTTAAACTGTAGATATGTAAGTATGTATACTCATTTATTGGTTTGGTACTGGTTACTAGAGTTAATATATAGTTACTGTTTGTTGCTGTTATTATTGCTTCATATTTATAGTTTGGTCATGGTTTTTCGACATTCTCAAAGAGTATAATACAATTCACAATGAAAATTTTATTTAGAAAAAAAAAAAAAAAGTTAAACAATCTGAAATACCATTTCAATTACTCACTCATATAAACAAATTGCATATATAGGTATATATAATGCAAATTAATACGTAAACTAATTAGAATTAAAGCATGTGATTTTCATTACCTTTTTATTTCCCTTATTGCCTTTCTATATTTATTTTATATCACGAAAATATCCTTTTTTAAATATTATTTTAATTTAGTTTTTATTTTATTATTTTTTAATGTGAAAAATACAATTTTCTCTTAATTTTCATATATACAAATATAAAAATATTCACAATAATCTTAATAACACAATAATGTATAAACAAAAGAATTTATTTATATTTATATATAAAAAAAAAAAACCAACACTTTACGTATTCGTAAATACTTATATTGTGTTAACCAACAAACAGATGATCGTTATATTGTATATACGAGTATTATTAAAAAAGAAAAAACAATAATAAAAAAATTTTCCCGATATTTTTATTATAAAATAAAAAAAAAATTAATATATTGCACACAAGGACACTTGAAAAAATATTTTTATCAAAAAATGAAAGGCACTTAAAAAATAATAACCGAAAACACTTGAATTATTTTATTATTTAAAATTCATTTAATCACACTATTTTAATGTATAATCAGAAATAATTTTTAGTACTGAAAAAATTACGAATAAAAAAAAATTTCTTTTTATTAATCACATAAACACCACCACACTATTCGAATGTTCGCACTCATCTGAATTTCAGTTTGAAAATTTATGAAACTCAAAAGTCAAAACTTAACAAAATGTTGATTGAATTGAAAGTTTTTGTTTAAAATCTAGAAGAAAAAAATTTTTTTTAACTTTCATCAAAGTTAAAAATGTTTTTGTGAATAATTTTAAATGGAAAATACGTTTCCAGTTCGAATGATTCGTATATTTGTTACAATACTTCGTGTGGTTTTGTATTATACATATATTGCGCTATATACATATGTACGTACATTTATATTGTACATAACACGTAGTGTTATGATTTGTTTTATGTTTTTGTTACTAAGCTGGAATTGGAATTTATTTTACAATATAATTGCTTGGAATTAATGGAATTTTATTTGTTGTTATTTAACAAAAATAACAAATGCAACAAATATCAGTTTTATTTTGTATGTATGCAATATTTTTTTTCAACTGGAATAATTTATTATAAAATTGAGGGGAAATAGAAAATTTTGTATTGCCAGTTTTAATTCAAAATTTAATGTACATATTTTCCGTTATTTTTTTTTTTTTTTAAAGTACACACATATGAATGTTTCTTCTAATATTACTATCGTTTATTTGAAGAACAGTAAAAATTTAATTTGATAGAATTATTAATGTTAAGACAAAAAATACTTTCTTTAATTAATTAAAATTTTTAACTAGAAAAACGAATAAACATCTCAATAAAATATTTTTCATAATTTTTTTTGCGGTTATATACTATATTTTATTTCTCATAGCTCAATTTGAATTTTGATTTCAGCGCTCTATTAATTTATATTATTATTATTATTATTAGGTATTTTATTTTTTGTTTTCAAATCATCCAATAATCAACGTCTCATTAATAAAAAATATTGTATGAAATAAAGATTTAATTTTTTTTTTTTTTTTTCTAATTATTGAATATTTATGTTGTAAATCTAATTCATAACATAAAATATAATTAACTGCAATAAATAATTAATGTAGGCAGGCACTTACATACTTATGTATGTATGTTTTTTGTTTTTCAAATCATGCTTGACCAAAAAAAAATTTTTTTTCAACAGCAACAATAATAACCACCGCTTTAACATGAAATAGAAAATTGTTATTTAAATCAAAAGTAATAATAAAAGTAAAATTAAGGAAAACATGAATTATTATAGTACATTACAAAAATATTTTATATATGTAGGTATATGAAAGTAAAATAAATGAAGAGAAAAAAAAATAGCCAGTAGTAATCTAATTTATTCGAACCATCATGCAATATGTACATACATATGTACTATGTATGTAAGTATGTATATGAAACAAAAAAAAAATACATTTTTTTTATTTATTGATCATTTAAACTCAATAATGAAATAACTGGTCGCTGCATATATTGCACTCATGCATAAAAATTAAGCAGTGAAATTAGGTTGCAACGATTTTTTAAAATTTTTTTTTTTCTAAAAGGAAAATTTTTTAATGAAATTTCATTTTTAAAACGAAATTCTATTGAAAATTTTCATCACTTTTTCTTTTCAAGTATAGAAATTAAAAAATCTCTGCATGTTTGCAAAAATAAATATTTCGATAAAATACATACCATACATGTATGATAAAATTTCAATTTTATTATTATTTTATTTTTTGTAATTTTCATATATTTCTCTATTGTTCACGATATCATATCATATTGCACGTCAACAAAAAATAATTATTCACTTAAAAACTAAAAGATAAAAATGATGAACAAATAGACCCAGAAAAAATGAAAATGAATGGAAATTTTTTATAAAAAAAATAATTTAAAAATTTTTGTTTTGTGTTATCGTGTTATCACTATTGAAATTTGTTGTCAATTTAAAACCAGACAAATTATTTTATTTATTACAATACGCCCTATTATTCTGTATTGTTTTTTTTCAAATTGGGTTTTATTTTGAAGAAGAATAAATAAAAATACTCTTTGTTTCTAGAAAATACATCAAATGGATCATCTCTGTCTTTGTAATACAAAGTCATACAATTGATAAAATAAATAAAAATTTGCATAAATGCAAGATAAAACACAGGCCAGGAATTTTTTTCTTGATTTCACAAAATAAAAAAATAAAGTATTTAAATTTGTTTTTTAAATATATTGATTCATCTTTAATTACACATTATAAAAAGTTACAAATGATTCAGATAATTTCCAATTAATCATTATCACATTTTGTGATTAAACAAAAAAATTCGATTTTGTAAAAAAATTTTTTTTTAATTTAAAATATACAGACATACATACATATGTATGTATGTATAAACAATGCGATACCTTTGTAAAATCAAATGCAACTGAAATAATCAAATATTTAATCAACTGCTCAAATTGCACTTTAATGCTATATTCCAATGGTGATTCCAATGTACATATGTATGCACGAATATGACCCAATCTTCAAAAACGCATCACCGCCTTTTTGATGCGATTATTCAGCTTAAGATCATAGTATGCTGAGTATCGCATCAAATAGGCAGTGATGCGTTTTTGAAGATAGTGCGATTTTTTATTTAATTAAAACAAAACTCCTACCTTTATGTAATCCCTTTCTTTTTTTTCAAGTATAATAGAATTTTAACACAATTTCATTTTTATTAATTTTGAGACTTAACTTATAATTAACTTTGTACAAAATTTTTAAATTTTTTACTATTTAAGAATTTCAAATTTCCAATCAATAAAATCAAGCTGTGGTTTGAATCTTCTTTGCGGTTCTATAAAATAAATAAAAAGAAAAACACATAAAAAATTTAAAAAGCAATTTTAATAATAATGAAATAAATTTTTATATAGTTTTTATGAAATATGTATGTACATATGTACATTGCACCATACATTGTACATGCATGATATACATATGTACGTGCATTATATACACGGCATGTTATAAATGCGTGTATTTTCATTTTCCTACTTTGTAAATTATTTTTCAAATTTTTCCAATAAATACAACCCAATTTATTCCTATATATACGAGTACATACATACATACTTATGTACATATTTATATCTTGACAAAACTATATGTACATACGTTAAAAAGAATTACAAAAAATCTACATTTATTGATACTTACTTAACATTGCGTATCGTTGTTCATTTTGTATTTGTGTATAATCAATATTTGGTCCAGTTAAAAACTGTTCTGTTGTCATCATTTCTGATATCCAAATTTCATCTAGTGAATTTTTAATTAAATTCAGTAAATTTTCATAAAGGTTTTGTATATTCTTAGCCATAGAAATTAAATTTAATTCAATTAATGATTTACATATATCATGTACATGAGATTGTAAATTCATTATTTTTATTATATGATTGTAAATGGCATCAATTAATGCTATATCTTCAAAGGGATTTCCTTCTTTTAAACTTAATAATTTTCTTTCATGTTTTCGACGATTTTTACTTGAACGAAATGTTTTCCTAAAGACCAATAAAAGAATAATAAAAAAGAATTGAGAGGTAATCAAAATGATAAAAATTTTGTTAATAAAAATTTTACCCAGTTCCTTTGGAACTTCCACTAAAACGTGTTGAATTCACACTTGTTGTATCTGATAATAAATCACATTCATCAACTCCTTCTTCATACATTTGTTCTGTATTTTTCTTAGCTTTTTCAATTCTAACTAATAATAAACGATTTTTGTAATTGTTAAATAATTGCTCGTCTGAGCTGATATTATGATGTAAAATTTGTGTATAATCTATGAGATGTATTCGCACTAGAGAATCTACAAAACGGAAAGGAATCAAGAAAACTTTGAGAAAGAGAAAAAATGTGGTATTTTTTACCTATAAGTTCTGGATTATTCATTCTAGCTTCAAAGATAGCTTTTGAATATAAACGTCCATTGAGCAAACAATTCAAAGCTTTCTCAAAATCATCAACAAATGTTTTTGTTAAGTAGAAAGCGTCTTCATATTTCCCATTCTCCTGAAGACTTGGAATTAATGAACTAAAAATACAGTCAAATTAGAAACTTAAAAATTAAATGTCTCTTATGAACTTACTTTGATATATTACGTAATTCGTCTGGATCATTTAATTTTAAAATTTTTGTTAACATTAAACATCTTTGCCAATCGATTGCATGTTTAGCACTTAATATCGCTTGTTCTAAGTCATTACCTCGTTCATACATTAAACTAGCATCTTTATGTTTATTGTTCACTCTTAAATAATCTGCATACAATAAACAGATTTGTCCATATTTTTCTTCATTCTTATTTTTAAAATTTTCAAATTCTGTTAAAGCACTTTGATACAATTTATGTTTTTGTATAAATTCTAAACATTCATTAAATCGTTCATTATTATCATTTGCGTCACAACAACAATATTTAATTAAATTTTTTAGTGCTTTTTCATATCGTTTTAAATATTCATCAATTTTATATTTACGATAATTATCATCATATTTTTTTAATTCGTTTAAAAATTTTATATATTCTTTTGGATCTTTTTGTGATTTGGTAGCTATGAACAATACTAAACCAAAATCATACATTCCTAATGCAACATTATATAAATCATTAACGTCAACTAAATATAATAGGTATTTAATTGACTCTTCAGATTTTAAACGAATTTTATTATCATCAATATTAGAAGTTTCTTGTTTATTTTGATTTATTAATGAACCTTCAGTTTCTTTTTTCTTTTCATTCCATATTATATCTAGGGCTTTTTCTAAATTATTACATTTTACATAACATGTTATTATTGGTAATAAAAAATACGTATAATTTTTCTTTTCCATTGTATCACATAAAATTTTACAAACATATTTTATTTTATCATTTACATTATAATTATCTGGATAATTTTCTTCACTATTTTTTATATATGTTAAATAATTACCAGAATATAAAGTTTTTGTAAAATCTTCATTTTGTAAATCACTAATAAATAAATTTAACCATTGACAATTTTTTATTTCATTTAAAAAATGATCTATATTTTCAATAAATAATTTTGGATTATGATCAAATATTATATTTAAATTGATACGATTTTTACGTATTATTTCCATTACTTTTAAATATTTTAATTCATTTAATAATTCACCAATTATATCAAGTAATAATATTCTGGAATTTATTATTTCTAAATTACCTCTATACATTTGTAATATTGTAGATGAATTTATTGGTATTATTGTTATTATTCTGGCATCGAATTCAATTTTTCTTTCATTTACAATTAAATTATCATGAATTCTCCAAAATTTCATTAAATCCATTGTTGTAAATATTATATATTTTTTTGTTATGAAAAATGATGTCACATCTGATGATATTTTTATATTATTTATATACAAATTTTGATGATAATCATGTGCTATAATTTTATAGTCATCATTACTTGCTCTAATACATTTTATATTATTACAGTACTCTGGTATTTTTGTAAATAATTTCGGTGAACTTAATTCATTACCATTTGTAATTTCTATTTTATGAATTTCAGTATTTTTTAAATGAATTAAAAATTCGTTCGAATTCAAATCTGTTATAAAACCACAAATTTCTGGAACTGAAATTATTTTACAAATTCTATAATATTCATTTTGATTTTCAATTTTTATTAAACCAATTGTACTAGAATTCTCATCTAAATTAAAACTTCCAAAAAATACAAACGAATCTTCATTAAGCCAAATTAATTGATTTATGTTTAATGGTAAATTTAAAATCAAATTTGTATATTTATCATCATCAGGTTTAAAATATGAAATCAATTCCACTGATTTCAATTTTTGTGTATCGTATTTAGTGTTTTCAAATTTTAAATTAAAAATTTTTATTTGTTTATCAGCATCAAATATAAATAATTTATTTCCATCATTTTCATTATTTGGATGTGCTATAAAACCACAATAATTTATATTTGAAGAATTTTCAATAGTTTGTTTACACATTGGTGGTGGTATTACATTATTCCGAAAATCCGTTAGAAAAATTTTATTTCCATCAATTACAGAAACAATAGATTGATTATGTGATGGATCTCCTTCAGAATAACAAACTGCATAACACCATCTAGAAAAAACAAAATTTTAATAATTCTTAAAAACTAAAAATAATAAAAATTTTTCTACCTGTACACTAAAAAATGTCCATCTTCTAAAAGAACATATAACGTTTTATCATCCTCCATTTCCCAAGAAAAATGTATAATTTTACAATCGAACTTTAAAAATTGTTTCAAA
Source organism: Anthrax anthrax (assembly GCA_963971155.1). Classification (NCBI taxonomy): domain Eukaryota; kingdom Metazoa; phylum Arthropoda; class Insecta; order Diptera; family Bombyliidae; genus Anthrax; species Anthrax anthrax. The sequence goes on from OZ020118.1 coordinate 22,036,188, forward strand.
TACCAATGATAATTACAGACCGTGTACAAATATAAACGACTCTTATTTTCATATTCAGTTTCAATTGATAAAATATCCGAATTACCATTCCATGCTAAATTTAGAACTTTTTCTTCATTAAAATTAAACGGTAAAACAATTTCACGATGTCTTAGACCATTCTTTTCAAATAAACCGATTGTTGATTTGTTAGGTAATTGATGTGGTACAGCAATTATAGATTTATTTGGTTTCCATGCAATACACGTACCTAAACCATTTAAACGTTCTGATGTATACTGTAATACACCTTCTTCATTGAAAACCTTAAACATTCTGCCATTTTTACCAAAATATGACACAGCAAATAATAGACTATCACTAGACCATGTCAAATTTACCACAAATTTATTTTCATTTGAATCATTTAAATTTGATTCAAGAAATTCTTGTTTTTGTTTAGCTGCTTGTTTTCCTTCAGAACCATGAAATTGTGTTTCTTTTTTACCCCAACCAACTGTTATAAATTCTTTTTCACCGAAATTTTCATCATCTAAATTTGCTTCTGATACTGGTTCAAATGTTGATGTCATAACAACAACTTTTTTAGTTTTTGTTATAAAAACAATTATTTCTTGATCAAAACTCCATGACATTTTTTCTATACCATCTTCACAAAACGTAACTATTTCTGATTGTTTTGTATCTAAATTAAAAACTAATACCTCTCCAGATTCAGTAGCAATGCAAATTTCATTACGTAGTAATAATAATTCAAAATCAACAACATTTGTTATATCAAAAAGTTCTTTGATTTCATTTTCTTTTAAACTCATCGATAAAATTTTACTACCAGTGTATAGATAAAATGTGTCTTCACATCCATCATTTCTAGAGACAAATGATTTTACATTTAAGTTTTGAATACGTTTTTTCACCCCATAAATGAGTTTTAAATTTTTCATTTTAAATTGTTTACAATTTAAGTGATAAATTAATAAAAGAGTTTATTTAAAAGTTCTATTAGAATTTACAAAATTATACAATTTGTTTTGTCACAATTCACTCACTGATATTGCACGTGTAAAATTGTCAAAAAGGTTGCAGAAATTTTACACTCAAAGCGCTGATGTTAATAGCAGGTAAATTCAAAGAAAACAATATTCAAGAGATCAGCTGTTTTATTAGCAGTTTATTTCTCTATTCTAATTCGAATTCTTATTTTTCTCCGTTCTTTTGTTTATTTTCTGTGCGCCTTTTGTTGATCAAAACATAAACATTTAAGATATGTGAAAGTGATTTGATTTAAATTTCAATTATGGTAAGAACAGTTTTTTAATTTTAATAATCCACTTTTGCTTAAAATCAATTAATTTTCATGTTTTTAAAATTTTTAACAGCGAAGAAGTCTAGCTCCTAGTCAGGTTAAAAGACCATCAGGAAATAATGGTAGTTTTGAAGTACCATTTACGAATAAACGACAAAGAAAATGTATTGTGAATAATTACAATGAAGATGATGAAAATGAATGTTCGAAAACTGTACAAGAGAATAGAATTATTTCACAAATTTCACCAGGTCTATCATTAATTGATTATGAAGCCGCTATTGCTGCAATTCTGACACGTCCATTTAAAGTTCCAATACCAAATTATGTGCCTGATTATAATTCAAATCGTTGTTTGGGTTTACGGCGAAGTACAATACGACGTGCCTTACATGATCCATTCGCTTGTAATGCATTGTGTTTGTATGAGCCACCAAATTATAGTGAACATGAAATGTTGACATTGGATAAAAATAAAGTTCAAGTTCATGTTGTCGTTGATCCATTGCTTAGTAATATTTTGAGACCACATCAGAGAGAAGGTGTTAAATTTATGTATGATTGTGTAACTGGTGCTAAAGGTGATTTTAACGGATGCATTATGGCTGATGAAATGGGGTAAAAGTAAAGCTATAATAATAGAGTAAATTATAACATTTTTGTTTTATTACACAGTCTAGGTAAAACTTTACAGTGTGTTACACTTGTATGGACGCTTTTGCGACAAAGTCCTGATTGTAAACCGACTATAAGTAAGGCAATTATTGTTTGTCCTAGTTCATTAGTTAAAAACTGGCAAAAGGAATTTGATAAGTGGCTTCACGGTCGAGTTAATTGCCTTGTAATCGAAAATGGTTCAAAGGAAGAAACAACACGACGTCTTGACCAATATATCAGCAGTATGAGCGTTCGAATGGGTACTCCTATATTAATTATCAGTTATGAAACATTTCGCATTTATTCAGAAATACTAAATCGGTCTGAAATCGGTATCGTTATATGTGATGAGGTAAGTAGTAACAGCCTAACAACTACATGTTTTAACTAAAAATGAATTTAATTTATTTTATTTTACATTTTTTAGGGACACCGCTTAAAAAATAATGATAATCTAACTTATCAAGCATTAATGGGTTTGAAAACCAAACGGAGAGTCTTATTGTCTGGAACACCCATACAAAATGATTTAACAGAATACTACAGTTTAATAAATTTCGTCAATCCAAATATGTTAGGTACAACAAATGAATTTCGTCGTCATTTTGAAAATCCAATATTACGTGGACAAAATTCTGATTCAACTGACACTGAAAGACAAAAAGCTAATGAACGTACACAAGAATTAATTAGTATTGTTAATCAATGTATAATACGTAGAACAAATCAAATTTTAACAAAATATTTACCAGTTAAATTTGAAATGGTTATTTGTGTTAAAATGTCTCAATGGCAATTAAGTATATATAAAAATTTTATGAAATCTGATAAAATCAAGAAGAGTTTATTATCAGGTAACAAACAAATTATTGTCTTGGAGTTTTCATGTTTATGATTTTTTCATTTTATTTTGTTTTTCCAATTATGTAGATAAAGGTGATGCCAAACCATCATTAACAGCTCTATCAGATATAACAGCATTAAAGAAATTGTGTAATCACCCAGATTTAGTTTATGAAAAAATCGCATCAAATGAGACTGGTTTCGAAAATGCGAAGAATTTTTTACCAAGTGGCTACAGTACAAAGTAATTTTTTTCTGTTTTTTAATATTAAAAAAAAATTATATTTCTTATTCATGAAATTTGTTCAAAATAAGGTTTATTGCTTTTTGGTGACATTAATTTTTCACATTCAAAGCTTTTGTTTTAAAAAAAACAAATTTTGGCCTATTCAAATATCTGCGTTTTTTTTTTTAATTTTTAGAGAATTATGTCCAGAATTAGGTGGTAAAATAATGTTATTAGATTTCATGTTAGCATCAATTAAAGCTAATACTGATGATAAAGTTGTACTAGTTTCAAATTATACACAAACACTAGATTTATTTGAAAAATTATGTAGAAAAAGGTAAATAGCAGAAAACACAAAAAATAATAATAAAGACAGATTTTTCTTTTTTGTAGAAAATACGTATTCGTTCGACTAGACGGTACAATGACAATAAAAAAACGTAGTAAAGTCGTGGATGAATTTAATAATCCAGATTCAAAGCAATTTATTTTTATGTTAAGCTCAAAAGCTGGTGGTTGTGGTCTTAATTTAATAGGTGCTAATCGTTTGTTTATGTTCGATCCTGACTGGAATCCAGCTAATGATGAACAAGCGATGGCTAGAGTATGGCGTGATGGACAAAAAAAAATATGTTATATCTATAGATTGTTGGCGGTAAGAAAGAAAAAAAAAATTCTAATAATGATTTTTAAAAGAGGAAAAAATGATAATTTTTTTTTAACAGACTGGTTCAATTGAAGAAAAAATCTTTCAACGCCAAACACATAAAAAATCATTATCAAGTACTGTTGTAGATAATAATGATGATACTGAGAAACATTTTACACGAGACGATTTAAAAGATTTATTTCGTTTTGATGAAACAACATTATCTGATACACACGATAAGTAAGCGAATAAAATTTATCTTTAAAATATTGGGAATCCATTAAAAATTTAATTAAATGTTTCAGATTTAAATGTAAACGTTGTGTTAATAATATACAAGTTCAAGCGCCACCAGATGATACTGATTGCACATCACATTTATCACAGTGGTATCATTGTGCTAACAATAAAGGTTTACCAGATATTGTATTATCACAAGCGTGGAGTGGAAGTAAATGTATATCATTTGTATTTCATCATCGATCACAAGGAGAAAAAGTTAAATCTAGTAGTGGCAATAATAAAGAACAAGCAACAGACGAAGTAGAAAATAATAATGACGAGAAAAAGATAATTGAAGAGAAAAAAACCATTAAAATAGTTGAAAAAAAGAAATACGTTGACTCTTCTGAGGAAGAAGAAGAACTTAAAGGTTTCGTTGATGATAACAGTGATAGTGATTTTAATTAGTTCAAAATAAATTTAAAATAACATTTTTTTCAAAATAATCTTAATAAAGTATTGAGTTTTTTTTATAAATTTTGTATTTTCATTTTTTTCGTTTATTTTTGTACACAAAAATGAAAAGAATTTTATTACCATAGAAATAAAAGTTTCGTAACGTAAAAATACTGAAACATTGAATCCATGGAAATTTAATGGTACAACAATCAATCACAAAATTTTTGATCTTTTTTTAATCATCGATCAAACAAATCTTTTGTATAATTTTTTTAAATGAAAAGATTGTTTTATTAGAATTTTTATTTAATTAAGTTTTATTTTAAATAATCGTTATTATAATAAATTCTATGATGTCAAATGCATTTTATAATAATATTTGGCAAGAAACACTTAAAAATTTGGAAGTATTAACAGTTATTGATTATGAAAATCAAGCACAAGATCCACAATTAAACAGACCACAAGCAAAACTTGAAATTTATGAACTATATATTCGTTACATTTTAATTGCAAATAAATTAGAAGATGTTTATGATAAAATTGTACAACCACAAAAACGTTTATTAATAAGAAAATTATTAGATTCATGTTTGGGGCGTATAGTAGAATTTAAACATGATCTCGTTAATATTGATATGATGGAATTTAGTTATAATGATAGTTTATTGGAAAAATTCAAATTAACACCAAAGGATATTGAAATACGTATACCAAGATATTTTAAACGTGAACGTGAACAAGAAATTGAAGCTAGAAAATTGGCTATGAATGAACTATACATAAAATTAGGTTGGTTAGATGAAGATCAAGAAGATGAAAAATTAACCGAAATTGAAGCGATAAAATTAATTCAAATTCATGAAAGAGCAAGACAGGGAAGACTAAGGTATTAGAAATGAATTGTACGAATATCATCAAAATAATTTTATTGATTTTACATTACTTATATTTAGGGCACATTTTATGAAAGAAATTCGAATGTTAAAGGAAAAATGTAAAAGTGATAGCGAAAGAAAAGGTCCTGAATCCGGTTTAATGGCAGCTATGAGAATTCAAAAGATGTGGAGAGGACATACAGCACGCAGAAAGACAAGACGTAGAAAATTAGAAGAAATGGTATTAATTGGTATGATACCACCAGAATCAATTGGTCAACAACAAAAATCAGAAGCTATTGAAAAAATGAATTTGGTAGGCATAGAAAGCCCTAAATTAAGATTTTAAGTTAAACTTGATTATAATTTGTTTTTATTTGCTTTTTGTGTAGAATATAATGGAACAATATAAAATACAAAAAAAATATAAAGAAGATTATGACCGAGCATTAAAAGAAATTAAGGAGGAAATAAAGAATAAACAAGGACCAACAATAATGGAAGATATAGCAGATGATATAAGAACTTGGATAAAAGATTGCTACGATAAGACGGGAAAATTTCCTGATTTTCCATCAGAAGAGCATGGTGGTTCAAGACATATTTTTAGTCGACAAGGCAAGAAAGTAGCTTGATCAATTTAAGATTTAAATTTTTGAGTAATTTATTGAATTTCTCCTGTTCTTTTTTTTCAGGAACTGAAAGTGAAATGAGTCGTTCATCTGCAATATCTTCTAAGGAGTCCCGTAAAACAAAAGACAAATCAAAATCCCCAGCTCGAAGCGGTGATTTGAACATTGAAGAGAATTTGGAGGCTGGATTCCGACCAACACAATCTGCATTTTTGCCTGATCTAAAAGCCGCTGTTGACGAGTAATAAATAATAGACTTTTACATATGTATGTGTATCCAAATAATAAATTGATTTAATGATTTTATACATTTTTACAGATTCAAAGATGTTTGGAAAGATAAAGATGAATCAATGAATTTTCATCAAACATATTATGAAGATATGATTTATGCCGAGAAATATTGTGAAGTTGAGATTGAGTTACGTAAAGTCGTCGATGATTTAATGAGACAGGAACTGGAATTATTGCAGGTTTTATATTACTTTAATATTTTTACTTGATCTAATAATTTAAGTAAAACCATACTATCGTTTACAGTCAGCTCTTGATCGTGATAGACAAAGTAAAGGTAAAAAAATAAAAAAGAGTAGTAAAAAAGCTCGACGAAGTGGTAAGAAAAGTAAAAAGAAAAAAGAGAAAGATTTAACTCCAGATCGAACAACAGAATCTCTATTTGAAGAATTAGTTACGAATGGTATTATAAAAAAGTATCCAGAAACATCGTTATCATCTTATTTAGGTGATAAATCATATATAGAACGTAGTGGTATTGATCCATGTCCAGGAGATATTCGACAATTAATTACCGAATACTGTATATTACCATTAGGTTCAGAAACAATACGGAATTTCTGTCCGTGTATTCGATCAATACTTTTAGCTGGTCCAAAAGGTACTGGAAAGAAAAAACTATTACATGCAATTTGTACTGAAGTTGGTGCTGTTTTATTTGATATAACACCAACAAATATAGCTGGGAAATATCCTGGAAAATCTGGTCTTATCATGTTAATACACTTAATATTAAAAGTATCACGTTTACTTCAACCATCTGTTATTTATATGGGTGATGCTGAAAGACCATTTATGAAAAAGGTTCCAAAAACTGATCGTTCTGATCCAAAACGTTTAAAGAAAGATTTATCAAAAATTATACGTAACATTGCTGTTGAAGATCGAGTTATTTTAATTGGTACAACAAATTTACCATGGGAGGCGGATCAAAAATTATTACAACAAACTTATAATCGTTTTATTTATATACCTAGACCAGATTATGGTACTTTATCATTTGCATTGAAAGAATTAATTAAGTATATATTTTAAATTATAATTTTAACTATATTTAAAAAAAAAAAAATTACAGTGAATATGCTGGAGGATACACACAATTTGATTACAGTATAATGGCTAAAGTGTCAGACGGTTTTACAATTGGTTCAATTGTGGCATGTATACAAGAAGTAATGACTTGTAAAAGAAAGTTACAATTACGAACACAACCACTTACAAATGTTGAATTCATAAATGCACTTTGGTAGTGTACATTTTAAAATCTTTTTAAATTTTGTGTTAATTTTCCAAATTTTAGTACAAAGGAACCTGTATACAGAGAAGAAGAAGAAGCATTTGTTACATGGTGGTCAAAAACGCCATTGGGTAGACGTCGACAAAAAGCAATTGAAATGGAATTAGAAGCTAAACAAGAAGAAAACACTACTTCTACAACTGGAAAAAATGGCAAAAAATCTAAATAACGGAATGGATGAAACATTGAGAATTAAACTTAATTTTTCGCTATATACATACTATATATATTTGTATTAGTGAATGATTTTTCTTCATGAAATTTGGTATCATCTTTTATTTAACGGGAAATTGAATAATTTATTGCCGATTTTACAATAAATCGACTTTACATTAATTTTGAAACTTTTCATATCTTTCATATAAAAATTATCAACAATATTCTGCAACGTATTTAAATGTTCTGTTAAAAATTGCTTTTTATTATTTAAACACCACAAAATACTAGCATGAAATGAAGGATCCTGAAAAATCAATAATACAATTAAAATTTTTATTTTTCTATAAATTATAAAAAATTGTTATGTAGACTCGATATAAGTACCTCGTAAAATTTTTCTAAACGATATTCATTAAGAATTTCATTAAATATTCCCATTATAATTTGTAAATTATTTGTATATGAACTTTGCACTTGTAGTCCAATAAATGTACGATTTTTCTCTTCATTACAATAAATTTTAACGTTTTTTAATTCGATTATAAATCTATTGACAAGAAAAAAAAATTAGAAAAGTTGATTTTGTTTTCTAATTTCAATGAAAGATTTTAAAAAACTCACTCATTTATGTGATTTAAATTTGTTTGAATAGTCTTTACAAATGATTCAATCCAATGATGCCGTAATATTACCGTTTTTGTTAAACTTATATGAATATCATTAGAAAATTTGAAATCAATTTCAGATTGAAAATGATCCTTTATCGATTGTTGAATATCCTCAATTATATCGGTTTCAACTGAAGATTTTCCAAAAAAAAGATAGATAAATAAAAAAAAAATAAATAAAAAAACCTACACTCTGTCTACTAATTCGATCGATGCAGTTAAGGTATTATGGAAATGATACAAAGTAGTACCACTTTACGTCGCTGTATATTGATATTAAAAAAAATTATTTCGTATTATAATTAGGTAGGTATATGATAACTTTACAGATTGTGGCATAGTATAAAAATTCTAAAATGGATTGTGGTAACACTACTCGTGAGATAAAGAAAAACATGTGTATTTCCATAAAGCCTTAACTGCATCGAATTAGTAGACAGACTATAAAGATTTCAAAAACAGTGTATTTCTTCACTTACTTGTCACATACGCATATGATGCCCAATTTCCTCGTTCATGTTCAAATGATCTGATACGGCCTTCATGTTCCTTAGGGTTATCATTTGGTTTATTATCAATAAGGCGATGTTTAGATAAATTTTTAATTGCATTTGGTAAAGGTAATCTGTACGTACAAAAAAATTTTATTTTCAAATGTTTCTATAAAAAACTGAAAATCAAATATTCCAAATACTAAATATAAAAAATAAAACCAAACCTTGTCTTCTCAATTTTTATCTTTTTTGAAGGCGGCATTTCTTTATTTTCTTGTTTTTGATTCTCATCATTAGAATCTGAATCATTTGATGAAGATGAACTGTAATTTACAAGTGACATCCGATTTTTTAAAATTGTTCTACATTACTTTAAAAAAATTAGAAATATGTAATTAATTATGTATAAATTTTAAAAATCTTTACTTTTTCAAATCAACGAACTTTTGTTATTTCTTAAGGTTTTGTTTGTTTACTTGCTATTATTACACAATCATATGTTTTTGTTTATATTTTATTTTCTTTGATATTTCTAATAAGTTTCAAATTTTTTCGATATACTGCGCTGTTGACAGTTAGGAGAATAGTACATACAATATACAATAGTAAAAATATTTGACTTGAAAGTGGTGTTGTAAAATCGTACACACTACACAATTGTTTTGTTGATTAATTGTTTGTTTATAATTTTTGTTTTTCTCTACCTAATACCTACCCTCGGGACTCGATTAAATTCTATCAAAATTTTAAATTAAAGAATATGTCAAAAATATTTCCTTATCAAACAAATTGTTTTTCTTGTACATATTAAAAGAAAATTTCAAACAGATTTTTATAAAATATTATTTAAATAGAAACGAAAAACACATAAAAACAATTATGAATGTAATTAAAGCGATTAAGTTATATATTGAGAAGATGACCATTGAATCTGGTCCAGGTATGAAAATTTTATTAATGGATAAAGAAACTGTAAGTACAATTTTTATTTTATAATTCTAAAGATTTACGTTTTAATAGTCATACATATGTAAAGGATAATTTTCTTACTTAGACTAGTATTGTTTCAATGGCATTTAGTCAATCTGATATGTTACAAAGAGAAGTTTATCTTTTTGAACGGATTGATTCTGGTAGATCAAATGAACGGGCTAAACATTTAAAATGTATTGTTTTTATTCGCCCAACAAAACAGAATGTTGCTTTATTAGCTGATGAATTACGAAGTCCAAAGTATGGTGCATATTTTATTTGTAAGTTGATTTTTATATTTCTCATCATTTCTATACTCGTATGTTTAATTGTATCTCTTTTTACTGTTTTTATCGACAGATTTTAGTAATATAATTCCAAGAACAGATATAAAAACATTAGCAGAATGTGATGAAAGTGAATCAGTTCGTGAGGTTAAAGAAATTTATGCTGATTATTTATGTGTTAATCCAAATTTATTTTCATTAAATATCTCGGCGTGTATGAGTCGTTTGCAATGGATACCAGATGCATTACAAAGATCTGTGCAAGGTATTATAGCTGTCTTATTATCATTGAAATTACGTCCGGCTATACGTTTTCGTGCTGGTAGTATGGTAGCACAAACATTAGCTAAACAAATTTATGATCAAATCACAAAAGAATCATCATTATTTGAATTTCGATCATATGATTTAAATGGTGGAGCCCCACCACCATTATTACTTATTTTGGATAGACGTGATGATCCAGTTACGCCATTATTACATCAATGGACATATCAAGCAATGGTACATGAACTATTAACAATTAAAAATAATCGTGTTGATTTATCGAATATAACGGGTATATCGAAAGACTTAAAAGAAATTGTACTATCAGCTGAACAAGATGATTTCTATTTAAATAATATGTATTCAAATTTTGGTGAAATCGGTTCAACCATAAAATCATTAATGGATGAATTTCAAAAAAAAGCCAAAGATCAACGTAAAGTTGAAAGTATTGCTGATATGAAAAATTTCGTTGAAACTTACCCACAATTTAAAAAAATGTCTGGTACAGTAACAAAACATGTAACACTAATTGGTGAACTATCGAATCTGACAACACGTCGACAATTATTCGAAGTATCAGAGTTAGAACAAGAGATTGCATGTAAAGCTGATCATTCAGCACAATTACAACGTATTAAAAAATTGGTTAATGACGAACGAATTACGATTCATGATGCATTAAAATTGGTCGCACTGTATTCATTAAGATATGAAAGACATGCTAATTGTGATACATCTGGTCTATTACAAATGATTAAAAATCGTGGTGGTCGATCATATTTCATACCAAGATTGTTAGAATATGCGGGACAACATGCTAGACAAGGTGATCTATTTAATATTGTTGGTATAACAGATGCCATGAAATTAACAAGAAATCTAATTAAGGTAAAGGAAATTGAGTAATTTGCAAAAATATTTGACTTCAAAAAAACTTATTATTGAATTTTAGGGTCTAAAAGGCGTAGAAAATGTTTTCACACAACATACTTGTTTACTAAAAGAAATTCTGGAAGATGTATTAAAAGGACGTGATTTAGATCCAATGTATCCAACAATTAGCTCAGAATTATCATTTCGTCGTCCACCACAAGAGGTTATTGTATTTATAATTGGTGGTGTTACATATGAAGAAGCATTAGCTGTACATCAATTAAATAATTCTGGTTATCGTATTATATTAGGTGGTACAACTGTTCATAATTCTGAAACATTTATAAATGAAGTAATTCAAGCAACATCCAGCATACCATTTAAACATACAAGATCATTAGAGAAATTTCATTCAACTGATAGTAGCATTTAAATTCATCGCATATTTTATTTTTTTCAAAACATTCTTAAATCATGTATTTATTCATGTATACATATATTGTATATCTATTTTATATATAATTCTACATAAATCACTATTTATTTTTAAAAAAATAATAATAATCGATAAATTAAGTCATACATATATTCTACCACTATTACAACTAACAATTATCTAATTAATGTATATTATAATTATTATTATTTACTGTAACGTTTTTAAATGTCTGTAACATTTTACGACAATGGTGTATAAAAAAAGGAAAACATTTTATTGTTACAATTAAATACATATATATCATATAATGATTATTGACTGTTAAATTTACGTCTTTTTTTCCATTTTAATTTTTTTTTAAATATAAATTAGAGTAATTCTTCAAAAATTTCTAAATTTATTTTCTTTTTTTTTTTTTTTTTTGGCAGGCAAATGTCTGTATTTTATTACCTGAGCAATGATGACATTTTTAATGTAAAGACTAGATAACACAAATTATAGAATTAAACTTTACTAAATACGTGAATTAACGTTCATTTGAATCTTCATCATCATTTGTATAAATGAATTCTTCATCATAATCTCCCCCAAAGTTTACCTAAAAAATAATTTTAAAAAATCAAAATATTTTTGAAATACTCATTTCTTATCTCGTTATACTTTTAATAAGCCAATCCATGCTGCATATGTACTCATTGCAATAAATGCACCTAAAAATGCTAATATTTGAGTTTTACGTTTACTATCTAAAAATTCTTTTTCAGATTGTGTTAAAATTGTTGTTGATGAATTTTGATCTGAATTTTTTGTTGATTTATCATGTAATTTTGAATCATAACTTTCAATTGAAAAATAATCCTTTGTTATACGATTTATAAAACGTAATAAATTTGTACATTCACGAATATGTATTTGTAATGGATTTGTTGGTAATTGTATATTATATAATATTGATAAATATGAATAAACATTAGCATCAAATTCACTTGGTTTATTCGTATCAAAAAACCATCTTTTATTACCTAATTTTAATGATAGCATATTAACGCATTGTTTCGCATTCAAAATCATCTAAAAGAAAAAATCCAAAAGAAATTAATTCGATTTGAAATCAGATAAATTAATTAATATTTTTACTTGTTCTGTGTCATGATCATCTTTTACGTCATCAATAATTGAAAATCCACAGAATACATCAACAATATCATCAGCAATTTTAACTAATTTACCAGGATAGTAAAAATTAAATGGAAATGGTGTACGTTTTGCATATAATGCTCTTGTTTTATCAAAATTTTGTTGTTCACCAAACATTATATAATAAAAATAAGGATGTAAATTATTAAATAACACTGAATTGTAAGCATCTGATAAAAATTGAACATTTTTAGTTAGTTTTGAATTTATTGAATAACCCTAGAAAAGTAAATTTCATATTATTATTTTTATTTTTCAGAAAACATGATTTTCTAGTACTTTTGTTTCAAGATGTTTTATAATTTTTCTAGATCCAGATATTTTTTTATTGTCATCATCTGTTAAATATGGTAATACATTGTTATTTGAAAAAAATGGATTTCCACTTAAATTAATTTCAACTGGTGCTTCAGTGAATTTTACTGCACACTGAAATAATAATAAACAAATTAATATTCATATGAATGCAAATGCACATATAAAAATTGAAATTTTGTTTTCACTTTTTAAACAATTAATATTAAATTACCAATGTTTGTAAACATTCAAAATCAATTGACGGTAATCCCCATTCACCTTTATAAATATGTAATTTCATATTTAATTCTAATTATTGAAATTAAATTTCTAAAAAACTAAAGCTAAAGAAACATGAAATTACTTAAATTTTTACGAAAATTATTGCGGTAATTTTAAGGTTAGTTCTGAATTTTTAATTTTGTTTCGAATTTCGAAATTATAAAATATTAATTGTCATTTCACTCTACTACTATTTTTACGATTTCTTGAAAAATTCAAAGATAATCGAGACTCAATTTCAAGAAATATTAAAATTTTAAGAAAATTAAAAGAAAGAAAAATTTTTCTCATTTTGACATTTCAGACGGAATATTTATTTACTTATTTATGAGTGCAAGTGAAAATTTGTACATTCAACTTTAATTTCTTAATCATTTTAATAATATTAAAAAAATAAAATTTTATTGAAATTATTTAATTTTCTTAAGTTGTTGAATTTAAAAATAAAAAAAAAATAATAATTGATTTTTTTAGTGTGGTTTTAATAAAGAAATGAATATTACAATTGAACGAAAAAAAGCAACAGACTGTAATACAACAGCAACAACAATACCAAAAGGATGGCATAATGAAACAGTAGATAATAAATCTACACTAAATAAAAGTAATCTATCATGGGGAAAAGTTGATGTTTTTTATTATGGGTAAATATATTACATATACATATATACACATATTTTTTTTGTTTTAAATAATTTTTGTATACAATGTTTTAATTGTATTTTAATTACATCTTAACATTCATTTGTTTCATCATGTCCGTTTTATATTTTTACATACATTACATATACGTACATTTCGTCCTTGTAATGCATTTTTTGTTGTTGTTTTTTTTTAAATTACCACTTGGATTACTTGGATGAAGAGAATTGTATTTTAGTAATTTATGAAAAATAAAAATATGCATTTAAGAGTGATGTGTCCAAGAATGTTAGGTGTTTGGTCTGTAAATTGTCTATTCTCAAAAATAAAATAAAAAAACCAAAATATCAGATTCACTTTTTTCAAAATTATTCTGCTGATTACCCTTTCCATTTAGAAAACAATATTAATGTTGGAGAGTATAAGATAACACAAATTAAATTTTGGTTATTTCTTTTCTCTTTTTTCATTGTTTCTTTTTATATAAAACAATATATTTAAAAAAAAATAAATAAATAAAACAATAAAATTAGACCTACTAGTACGGCGAAATTAGATTGCACTACTGGTAGTAAACAACATTCTCAACAACAACTACAAATTCAAAATCGTCAACAACAACAGCAGCACCAGCACCAACAACAACAACATCATCGCCATCATCATCATCATATAATGGAAAAATATGATTTAACTGGATATCCAGATTATCCAAATACAACTGATAATAATAAAACAATACAAAATGTTCAACAAGTTATACCTCTCCAACGTTCAGTAACATCTGTTAGTTCATTTATGAAACGTAAATTACCTGTTAAAACGACGACGACAACAGCATCATCGTCGTCATCCACTTTATCATCAATAACATCATCAACAATAGCAACAACAATAACAACACCATCAATAACATCAACATCATTATGTAATCCTTCTCCTTCTAGTAATAGTAATATGCCATCAACACTTCGACATCATCTTGAGTTCAGGTAGAAAAGTTAGAAACCCATAACCAAAACTGAAAAATTGTTATTTATATTATATATCCCTAGTTACTATTTTCTTTGATCAAAATATGCATCGTTTATTAAATTTATGTATAATTTGTTTTAAATTTGTTTATTTACCTATATATTGTACATAGTATCATGCAGTCTCAAAATTAATTTTTTGTCCTTTTATGTTTGTTCTTTTATGTTTTTGATATTTTTTATTTCCTTTTACAACTACAAACCCAAACTCAAAATTTTTTATACTAGAAAAGGCGAATTTACCAATTGGTTATCTCCTTCTTATCTTTTCAATATTTTATCAATTTCAAAATCGTGCATGATATTAATTTTTTTTTTCTCATATTTTAATGAACACGCATATTTTCTTATAATGTTGCATTCCTTTTAATTAATTTTTGTAGTTAAATGTATAATTTAATGCTTAATAGCTATTGTAATGCAAAAAAAATTTAACTCAATTTAGATTATACATAGTTTATTACATATATTGGATTTAGTTAAAAAAAAAATTATAATAATAAAAGAAAGTAGAAAGCAATGTTTCATAGTATAATTAATTTTCATTCATTAAAAAGAACATTTATTAATTTTTTAAAATTAGTTTTTAACTGGATTATAATCTTTTATTATGTTTTTATTTTTATTTTTTAGTCGTGGCATACGAACAGATGTATCACTAGTACCACCAATACGTCAAACAGCATCAATATTTAAGCAACCAGTCACAGTTTATAAAACACAAGATAGTAAAGTTAAAAATGATTTAAAACATGGTATTGTACAAGATAAACCAAAACAATTATTTTGGGAGAAACGTTTAGAAGGATTACGTGCATGTGATATAAATGGTACTGAATTTAATTCAATTGATTTACCAAAAACTATAAAATCAGTTGGTCCAAATATAAACGAACAAACATTATTACAATCTGTAGCTACAGCACTGCATGTATCAAATCATCCAATAACTGGTCAAACAGCATCAAAATCAATTTTAGTTGCTAATTCTGGAGTGTTTTTAAATCCAGAACAACCACTAATGCATTCTGTAACAATAACTGACGATGATATAAGAAGGCAAGAGGATCGAGTTAATTTAGCAAGACGACGATTACAAGATGCATTAAAAGGTTAAAATATAGATAAGATTTATAAAAATAAGGAAATTAAAAATTATAGAAAAAAGAAGAAATAAAAGTCAAAAAAACAAAACACAAAAAATATATGAATTCAAATTTTAAAATTAATATTTTAAGAATCATTTATCATTAACCACAATTTTTTAATTAAATTTGAAAAAATATTTAGGTATAAATTTAGGCATTAAGTCTTTTTTTTAGAATAGAAAGATAAGAAAAAAAATTTTAAAGTATGTTGTAATAACGTAAATAATATTGATATTTAATTTATAAAATAAAGTACATAAACATTAATTAAATGGCGTGAATATAAGTATATATACATACATATATAAATTTGCAAATAAAATATAAAAAACGAATAAATTAAGTAACTTCTATTCTAATCTTTAAAATTCTTTATAAAAAAGTTTTAAATTAAATGTATGAAAAATAATGTTATAATTTTCATTTATTCTTTGTAAAAATAAAACTTCAAAGAGAGAAAAAACTAATTTATACCATGATGGGATTCATCAAAATACATAGAAATGTTTTTTTTTTATACCAATAAAAATTATTGTGTGAAATTGTAAAAATTTAAAATAAAATAATTTTAATGCAACGAAATGTTCCTATATACATGAATACAAAATTTTTTCCCTAGTCAGAAACAGCAATAATGGAATTTATTCTAGGGTTTAGGAATTAAATAAAACATTTTTTTTTAAAAAAAGCATTGTTCCTATCTTTCATAAAAAAATCAAGTCTGTTCTTTACAGCTTACTTGTTTACATTGATTCTCATTGAAATACTTATATTGATTCATAAGGTCATAAAGAAACATAATAACAATAGATAATGAACTAAATAATAATAATAATAATAATAATCATTACAAATAGAAATATGTTTCTTACAAAAACGAAAACAAAATTCAATTTTATTTTATTTATTTAGACGTCTTGTCGCTTTTTTAATTGGTCTAACATCAATATTGCTTGGTCCACCAAGAAATATGTTTGTTGATGGTTGAATTCCTGTTATAGAACCAGTAATACCTTGAATTGTTGTACCCGTGTTATTGTTTTGAGTAGAGAAATTAAATGCTGGTACTTTGCTGGAATCTGTATTAGAATTTGTCGAAGAAAATAGATTACTTGGAGCATTTAAAGATCCTCCAAATGCAAACGGCTTTGAAGTATTTGACTGTTGTCCTCCTACACCGCTACTGCTACCAAAAGTGAATGGTGCTGAATTATTTGATGTTTCTTGCTGATTTGTAGTGTTAGACCCAAAAGAAAATGTTGAAGTGGATGTTGGTGGTTTTAAAAGTGCAGTAGTACCACTTGAACCAAATATTGATGACCCTCCAGTAGGTGTAGTATTCGATCCACTAAATAAATTCTGCGAAGAACCTGCGATGTTGGTTGCACCAGTAAAACTGAAAGGCTTTGCTTGTCCTCCAAATTGCATGTTTTGTGCATTTACTGGTGCGGCAGAAAATAACGAAGATGATGTTTCTGTTGGTTTATTTTCGTTTTTTGTGTTTGATAAGCCAGAAAATGAAAAATTATTAGTTGATGATTGCCCAGTTTGTTGAGTTTGTCCAGTTGTTGAAGCTGTATTAAAAGTACCAAAACCTGTTACTTTATTTTCTGCGTTGTTTGTTGGTGAACTAAATGAAAATCCCCCAACTGAACTTTTATTTGTATTAAAGCCGCCAAATGTATTTTGAGATGTTGAATTTGTGAACGAAAACTTAGGAGCAGCATTTGTTGTCGTCGTTGCTGAATTACCACCACCAAAAGAAAATGAAGTTTGTTTATTTTCAGTTGAAGTTGAGTTGTTGTTTCCACCAAACGAAAATACTGGAGTTGAAGAAGTCGATGAAATGAATGATGCTTGTGTTTGACTTTGTGTTTGCTGGTTAAAGCTGAAAGATTTAGTCGTTTCAGTTCCTTTCGATGGACTTACAAAATTAAAACCCCCTGACGTTGATGCTGGTTGAAGTTGATTTGTAGATGGTGATGCTTCTAAAGAAAATGGTGACGATCCAATTTGATTTCCAGAACCACCAAAAGAGAATTGCGACTTCTGAACTGCTGCCACTGAAGCGGTAGTAGAAGTTGTGGTTATTGCAGGATTCTTAAATGAAAAACCAGCTGTCGTTGTACTCGCTGAGTAGAAAGGTGTAAATGGACTAGAAGTATCGTCTTTTGAGGTACTTGTTCCTTGTGGATTTTTTACTGCACTGAAGGAAAAACCTCCTGTGGATGGTTTATTTTCAAATAAATTAGTCGTTTTTGATGTTTCTGTTACACCAGTATTAAAGGCAGATTTTTCAATATTTCCAAAAATAGAAGCATTACTTGTATTTGCTGTTTGGACACCAAACAAATTAGTTGTTTTTTGTTGAGTACCTAATGTATTTGTTGGCGAAACTAAAGAAACTGTTGTCGAAGGTTGGGAAACTGATGAAAATCCACTGAAATCTACATTTGTTGATGTATTAAATCCACCAAATGTTGGTTTTTCTTGAGTATTGTTTGACGCAGAATTGAACATAAATTTTGGGGGTTGGTTTGATGAATTTGATGTTGCTGTTGAATTTGCTATTGATTCAGTCGCCTTTAAAGTTGATGTTGACTGAGCGTTTCCCATAAAATTACCAAAAATTAAATTGCTGTTTGACGGTGGAGTACTAGTCATCCCAGAAGACGAGTTTCCCTTACATAATTCTTGCGGATTAGATGTTTTTTGCCCAAACGAAAATGTAGGAGAAGCAGTTGTAGTTGTAGTGACCGTTTCGACTTTATTTTCAGTGGACTTTGAAATTTCTGAAACTGGAACAAATGCTGATTTAGATGATGATGTAACATTGAATGTGGATGTTTGTTGTTGATTTTCTAAACTTCCAAAACCTCCTTGACCAAATTGTGGAGCTGAATTCGCATTACTTCCGTTATTAGTACTCGAGGCATTAAATGAAAATCCAGTTGTTTTGCCGCCTTCAGCAACCGCATTAGAATTAATAGTCTTAGATGTTACATTTTTATTGTCTACGTTTATAGATGATGTTGAAAATGGAAAGCCTCCAGTTGAAGCTGTTGTTGTTGCTACAGTCGAAGAAGAAATCAAGCTTGAAGTTGTTGACGTCGAATTAACATTGCCAGATTTTATGCCAAAATTGAAACCAGAGCTATTATTTTCTTTTTGTTCATTTTGTGTTGTCATATTTGACTTTAATGCTACAGCAGAGGGAATAGTCGATGTCGAAACTGTTGTATTTGTAGCAAACGACATTGAAGCAGAAGTTGTTGAAATTGCGTTGGATGTTGGTAACATTGCATCAGTTGTTTTCGTTTCTTCAGATTTTTTTATTACTTCTTCAGGTCTCAACTTGATTAATTCTTGTTGTGATACATCCGTTTCATCTTCATCATTTCCGTCATCATTTTCGTCATTTAATTCACCCCGGAGACCTTTTAGCATCAATGCTAATCTTGATTGTTTCATTTTTTCAATTATTGGATTCTCTTCAAATTGATCAAGTGAAGAATCTCGTGGTTTTACAAATTTTATTTCGTTTTCCTCATGATATTCACGTTGATTTTTACGAGAATTTAATGTCTTCTTAAATTCTTCATCATCATAATTTTTATTGAAAAGTGTTAATCGTGGTTTTTGACTAATTACATTTCCTTTTACCATAGTATTTTTGGTTTCTTCGATTTTATTTTCGGTAGCAATGTTTCGTACCGGAGTATCATATGATTTTAATGGATGATTTTGACGTTCATCTATGGCTGGTGTAGGTGGTAAAGGTGTTATTTGATTTATTACCATACATGGTGTTTGCAACATATTTAACGTAGATTTATCTTTCATTTGTTGTTTTTGTTTACTATTAAATTCATTACAAGATTGTTTGCTCTTGGGTGCTATCGAATTTTCATTGGGTGATGATGTTGGTGAACCAGAATTAATACCACCACTTTGTAATTCAGATAGTTTTCGTTTTGGTGTTGTCATTAAAAGACTTGAACTTAATGAACTTACAATATCATTATTTCGTGTGTACATTCGTTTCTTAACTGTTTGTTCTATATTATTCAATTTGGAATTTGGTGATAATTGAATGTCACGTTGACGTTTAGTCGAGAATGAACTACCTTTTGAAATTACTGAATTACTTACACCACCAGCATTGATACCTCGCGCTAATATGTCTTCTGTTTCTTTACAATGTTTCTTTATAATATCATTTCCATCTAAATCATCGCTATTAATTCTTTTTCGTGATATCTCTTTTAGTGCATCTAAAACACTTCTCGTTGGCACCAAATCACTCTCAACTGGATGAAGTATCGGTCGATTTTCACATGATAAGTCGGAGCTTGTTTTTCTTAAACTAACACTTGGTACTATTGATGATGTTCGTAAAATGCTTGATCTTGTATTTGCATGAAATACAGCCTTATCTGGTGGTGCTATCCGTGCTACTGATGCTGGTCTATTTCGATTTGCTTTATATTGGATTTGGTTCTTATTTAAATGTACAATTGGAAATTGACCAGGTTTTTTGTATAAATTACTAGCAGATAAGCTACGATTTAATCTCATACTATCATCATGATATTTCACAACACGTGAAACTAAACCTTTACTATGTATATCAGTATATACCCTGTAAACCAAAAGAAAATTAAATGTAAGTAAACTGAAAAAGTATCTTTAATAAATTCTCATTAACCTTGAATCAATCATGTTTTTATTGATTGGAGACATTTTAACTGCTGTTATATTGTTTGATGCTAACATTTTATTTGTCGTTCTTTCTAGATTATTCAACGCTGCATATTTTTGTTGTGCTGGACTTAATTTGCCACCCCATGGAAATTTATTTCCACTGAAATAAAAGAAATTTTTAAAAAACATAAATATTATGTTTTATTGGTTTTGTCTATTTTATGCGTCTTTTAACTTACACTGACTTATTAATATGTGTTGATTCAGCAATTGGACTACTATTTGTGATATTGAAACTTAATCTATTACTATCGTATAAAGAACTTCTTCTATCCATCATATGAAAATTTCTAATCAAAAAATGTTCAATTTTTTAAAGCTACTTATGTATTAATTTTCAATTTTTTTTAAATAATACACATAACATGTCCCAATTTGAACTAAGTACGTATTTTCTTGTAAACTTGTTGATAACCTATCAAATCACATTTATTCCTATTTAAATAACCAAAATTTAACTGAATTGTTTTTTTAATGCTTTTGATTTATTTTATTTGACTTTTATATAAAAATAAATCAATAATTATTTATCATAAAATCAATTTTACAATTTCAAATTTACAACGAGAAATTTTCCATTTATGATTGCTTTAATTTTAATACCACTTGTACTTGTTTTGCCTCGTTTTTTAAATTTTATATTGAAAATTTAACACAACACAACTACAAACAGCTTTACAGCAAAAAATAAATATAAATATGACAACATTGAACATACAAATATCATCAAGCATACTTTTCCATTTCAATTTCACAAAAGCAGCTAATAAAAATTCCAGTTTTTGTTTTTGTATAAATTAATGACAGAAATAAAAATGACACCATCAATTGATATTGTTGTATTGTTCCTGTTCCAGTTTCAATTACAGCGTCTCATTTTTACACTGTGGACACAGTAAACAGTTCCATAGTTTTCATTGCCGTGGCCATAAATTACGATTGTAATTGTAATGTAATTGTTAAAATAAAAGGTTTTCTAAATAATAAAATTAATTTAATATAAGAGGTTAAAATAAAGAAAATTAAAATTTAAAAAGAACAAATCAGGTTTTATATTGTATTTTTTCGCTTTTATTTCTATGATATGAGTTGCACTGGATCCACAATTTTTAAAAAACCAGTAAAAATGTATCTAGAAATTGAAAGATGTTTGTAAACAAAGTAAATACATTTGACTAAACATAAACAAAACGAAATAAGCCAAGGACAAAAATTAATTAGCCGGGTGGATACAAATACAATTTATTTTCCTTTAAAAAATGTTTGACAAAAATAAGAACAAGTGCAATAAGTGTTTAATTAATACTTATATTAAATGCAAATTCCTTTTATTTGTTTTATTATTGTACTTTTTGTTTTGCGCATCGTTTTATAATTCTCGAAAAATGCCACTGTAAAAAACACCCAACAATTCGTAATGGACCCATCAGAAGTGCTTGTATTATATTAAGGCCAATACCACCCCATGGTGCCATACCACAACATAATATGGTCAAAATCCAACTTTCAAATCCCAATATAGAAAAAAATGATCCTTTCTAAAAAGTAAATAATTAAAACTACGAGTAAACTAAGAAGTCGTATAACATTTACCAAAGCATCTTCGAGGATTTGTTTTCCAACTTTATCTGGATCAGCTAATCCACCACTGCCTGATATAATTTTTGTTTCTTTTGGTTTCGTTTTTTCTTCATTCTCAAATCCTGGGGTATCTGTATCACATGGTAATGCAAGTGTAACAGATACTCCTTTATGTTTTGATTCCATTGCAATTGTTTCAGCTAGACCACGTAGTGCAAATTTTGCAGCAGAATATGGTCCGTAACCGTAAATACCAAATAATGCTGCTTGTGATGCTGTCATTACAATAATACCTTCGCCAGCATTTTTCATTTTTGGTAAAACAAAACGTGTACAATAATATGTACCAAAGTAATTAACATTCATTAAATGTTCAGCATTCTCAACAGATACATCTTCAACTGTGCCACAAATAGCTAAACCAGCACAATTTACAAGCATATAAATTGGTCCAACTGAATTTTCAATATCAGATAAAGTTTGTTCGATGACAGGATAATTTTTAGAAACATCTAATTGTCTATAAGAAATTTTTTGATTTGGATCGATTTTTTTCGATTTTAAGAGATTTGCGGTTTTTTCTAAAATACATACATATTTATAATCAAAAGTTAAATAAATATGAAAATTTATACAATTCTTGGTATTTAATTTTAATATTATATTTTATTTTACTTAATAATTCATCATTTCGAGCAATTACAGTTACATCGGCTCCTCTTAAAACACATCTAATTGCAATTTGTAAACCAATACCACTTGTTCCACCAGTAATAACTACATGACGACCTTCAATATTTTTATATTTATTTCTTGATCTAATTTTTAATATGATTATAAACTGAACTAATACTGCTAATAAAATATATGCTATATTTTCATAATTAATATTCATTTTCTTTGTGGTGAAGAATTTCCAAAAGATCTCTTCTATTTACAAAACAAAAACAATTGAAAATATCAAATCAAAAAAATCCAAATAAGATGCTTGAGTTTGATCGACAGTTTCGAAATCAACAAATTCAATTGAATCCAATCCAATTGAATCTGTATTCTGTATGCATATTCAAAAATATAAGAGTATAGCATAAGCCTATAAAAAAACATATGACATATTGACATTTGACAATTGACATATGACTAACAATTAAACAAAAACAAAATAAAAAATACTCCTAAAATATTGCTGAATATTTATAAATTACCATTCGTTCAAATATTCGTTAACTAAAAATCGAGTATCGATCAATCGAAAATCGTTATTAAAATGATTTTCTATTCCAAAAAGAAACTTCATTTTTATTTTAGTTTTTAAACATTTAAACATTGAAGAAATAAAAAAATGCAAAATAGAAGGCGAAATTATAAATTTAAAAAACAAATAAAAATTTAAAATTTTTTTCTTCTTCAAAAAGAATACCAAGTACCAATAATCAAAAATATAAAAATTACCCTTAAGTGGTAACCCAAAAAAAAAAACAAAAAAATTAAACGAAGTAATGAGGAATTCACGCATAAATAAAAATACCCAAAATGGTGGAATAAAAAAATATGCTGCAAGGTGTTTTCTCTTAAATGAATTGAATTGAAAGTTGTATTGTGAGTTACGTTGCAAAAAATAAGAGTTTTTTTTTATCATTTTTGTGTTATTTATTTTTTATTTTGTAATTTGACAGGAATAACATAATTTGAAAAATTTAAGTGTAAATTTAGAATATAAAATTTCAACAAAAAAAAAACGGTAGTAAAAAGTATCTAAATATTACTAGAAAAGTGTTAAAAAAAAAAGAAATTGAATTGTGAAAAATTTGTATCTAGAAAATATATACTACATAAAATACCCTACAAACATACACACATAGATGATATATATTACACACATATGTACATACATGTATTGTATATTTATATAGTGACATATTGTATTGGTATAGTAATATAATAAAATAATAACAAAGTGAAAATTTTTTCTTTTACCATTTTTATTTTGTTTTTATTTGTATTTTTTTATTCTAAAACAAAATTTTTGTCATTCTGATATTTAATGTGTAATGTGTATGGAATATATAATAATTTGTAATTGCAGTGTTGTGTGAAGTTAATGATAAGATTTTCATGTGTTTAAAGTTTTAAAATTTGAAAGAAAAAAAAATCTGAAAAACGAAATTAAAAAATTTGTTTTTTCGTTAATTTTTTAATTGTTATTTTTTTTTTATTCTTTATACAACTTCAACTTTAAAAGAAGAAATTTGTGTGTTAGTTAAAACGGCAGCGACATTGTACAAGGTAAAGTCCAAAAAATTTCATTATCTATCTAATTTGAATTTTCTTTAAAAGTCATATCTACTTTTTTATTTTTAATTTTAAATATGTACGTATATAAAAAGAATTTAAATATGTATGTATATATAAATTTGTATGTATGTCAATCCATAATCCATTACATACTTGTAAACATGTGTGTATATGACAAATTAGATCATTATAATGTAAGAAAAAAAAAATCAAGTTTTTCATCTTTATAAATCATAATCATGTCCTTGTTTTAAATATCAAAATACACATGAAAATATATTCAACATTAAATATATTCACACATCTAGGTGTATTGTTTTTATTATTATTTGTAATCGTTATTATTACAATTTTTTTATTTTATTTTTATTTAGACATGTATAGGTACCTATATTTTTTGATTTTTTTTTATTTTTGAGGTCACCACATATCATACATTTATTTCTATAGAATGCGGTATACAAAACGCAATATACCTAACACACAAACATTATATAAGGGAATGTACTCATATTAAAATATACTTATATATGTGGCTTATATGCGTATACATAATTATAATTAAAATTAATAATTATAAACGATATAATATGTGACCATAAGTACTGCACAATGCACATACGTACATTCTAAGTAGATGAATACCTATTAAATATAAATAATAACGATTTGTATACACAATTGCAATGTAAACGTATGGTAAATTAAATATAACTAACTCATCTGTTAACTTCATTAATCTCTTATGGTTGTAGAAATATAAAATGTATTTGTAATAAGGTAAACTGCGATATAAGGTACGTTTCATATTTATAACGCCACCCGAAAATTTCCGATATCTCGAGTACCTTTAGTTCTAGGTAAGTACAATGTTTTACAAAAATAATAAGGGTTACAAGTACTATTCAAAAAAATATACCTGCTCCCTTTCTACCGACAAATATTTTTTAGAGCAATAAAAATAAGATTTTTGCCTGTTTCATAATTATAACGCCATTTTTATTTTTATAAGAAATCTAATTCAAATTATAATACATTCTAATCTTATGATTTCTAAAGGTAATTTTTATTAATGTAAAACTGCTTCCTTATTTAAAATCACATTAGAAATCCTTTTTTCATAAGGTTTGTGATAGTTTCGGCATCAATAGCATACTCCTCCCTGATTACAGCATTTTTAACTCCTCTGTGGTGTCGTATTATTTATATTATTTCTGTATATTCGACGTACTATAATTCCCCAGAGATTTTCGGTGGAATTGAAATCAGATGAACACGCTGGCCAGTCTAAAAGTTCAATCGAATTCGATTGAAACCATGTTTTTGTTTCACGACTTACGTGAATGGGGCCTTATCCTGCTGAAATGTCCACTGAATTTCAGGATTTTGCTGGATTTTGCTGAATTAGGCTCATTTCAAGAATATTTGTATAATTTTCACTGTTCATTCTTGATTATGTGAACTGTAATTTCAAACAACCAGATGCAGAAAACGCACCCCAAAGCATAACACTTCCACCACCGAAATGCCTCTTTGAGAAGTATAGTGGGATTCCTTCTCAAACCCCTCCATTATGCTCGAAAACCATCTGGTCCATCCAAATTCCATTTTTTTTTCATCTGAAAATATTATCTAATTTTTTTTTTTTGCTTTAAACTGTCTTGAACTTAACTCATGTTATAGAATTTATATTAGGTACTTACAGATTCCCAGTTTGTGTCCTATTTTGCCTTGCAAAATCCAACCTTTGCTTTTTATGAGTCTCAATCAAGCGAGGAGCACTTTTCATTCTTGCGTGCTGAATGTTTTCGGTGCGATTCAGCACTCTCCATATCGTCCATCGTGAAACATGTTCCAGTTAAACTCCTTGTTTCATTCAAACTTTTGGTTGAATTGCTGGCTGCACGTGTTATTCTAGAAGCACTCCGGTTATCTAGTTTTGTTTTTCTTCCGGAACGTTTTATTTGGCCATAACCCTCCGGATTCCTTAAAAAATTTCGGACCAACCTATGGCTTCGACCAATTTTTCTGGCGATTTCTCTAATGCCTATTTTTTCTTCCTTAAAGGCTAGAATTTTTCCTTTTTCTACATCTGAAAAACTTTTACCCCGCGGCATTATTTCATAAATATTAATTTTTCTCTTTTTCCGTTCAAAACCGAAACACTTTGAATACTAAACACTTTCACTTATTAGTTTTTATAAACTGGCGTTATAATTATGAAACAGGCAAAAATCTTATTTTTATTGCTCTAAAAAATATTTGTCGGTAGAAGGGGAGCAGGTATATTTTTTTGAATAGTACTTGTAACCCTTATTATTTTTGTAAAACATTGTACTTACCTAGAACTAAAGGTACTCGAGATATCGGAAATTTTCGGGTGGCGTTATAAATATGAAACGCACCTTATGTTAGTATAATATATTGTAAATGTAAATTGTTAATTTTCAAAACAAAAACGAAAACTAGT
This sequence comes from Anthrax anthrax, assembly GCA_963971155.1. Classification (NCBI taxonomy): domain Eukaryota; kingdom Metazoa; phylum Arthropoda; class Insecta; order Diptera; family Bombyliidae; genus Anthrax; species Anthrax anthrax. Next base: position 22,063,526 of record OZ020118.1, read on the forward strand.
GTAGGTATGTAGATATGTACATATGTGTATAATATCGAATATTTAAAATACAATATTCTTAATTAAAAAATTGATTGAAATTGAATGATTAAAAATAATGAATCTAGAGGAAATGAATGTGCACGCATAATGTACCTAAATATTCATAGTCTTAAAACATTCCTTATCATAAATTTTAATTACATTGTAATTCATTGTCATGTGGTATATGTAAATAATATGTAAAAGAAGAAATAAATTTATGTTTGTTTTTTTCACATACATGTATGTAGGTATTAAAATACAGTACTTAAAAGAATTGTATGTCATTTACAATATTCACGTATTTCTCATACCTTATTTATTTTTGTACAATATTTATAAATACGTTTTTTATTATACTATACAATGAATGTGTATATCTGCCTCCAATATAAAAATGTACGTTTTAATTTACATTCATCTTTTTTTCTTCTTATTCTATTTTACATATTTCACGTGTTACAAAACAATGTATCTACATTAAATTGTGCTGTATATGTGTAGACATCACGATATGTTTAAACGTAAAATTTTCAAACCGAATGAAAGTGTTGGATAAAATTATCCATCATTATCACAAGTGAAACTTTCTTTTTTGCATAGATAGATACAAACAAAATTATATGCACATAAAAATGCAATTCAAAGTAATATATGGATTTTTTAAAAGAAAAAAAAACAAACAAGAGTTTATCAAGGATTGTATGCGTCTTTCATGTAACGTATTCGCTAAAAATGATTATGATGATTTTAACATTAGTAATATGTACCAGTACATCGTTTACAGTAGTAAATATAAATTAAACAATTCCAATTTAGAATTTTTTTCATGTATCTTTTTTTTCGTATAAAATTGCAGTGTAGGTAATTAAATTTTTATATGACATTGTATATTCATATGTATATGAAAAAAGATCGATATGTGGTATTTAAATTATAATTCTTATCATTTCACAATTTTATTATAATTTACTCCAATAAAAAAAAGACAATAGAATCAAAATTAAATTTTTGAATAAGCCTGAAAAGGAATTTTAAATCTTTTTAAAATTATCTTTTCATATTGAAATTCTACGTGTGTAAAAGTAAAAGCATTATGAATATCAAGTAAAAATTTCTTTTCAGATACCTATGAATGTATGTATGTATATATATAGGTACATATGTACATATATATGTATAATTTTCTAGATATAGGTAATAGATATACAATAATTTGAATGAAGGGATTATATAAGCGTTTTTATTCAGAATATAAAAATCAAAAAAAAAAAAAAAAATTAATGTTTGAAGTTATAAAACTTTAGTTTTCCTGTATAACAATGGTATTTTCGATTGCAATTGAATTTAAATAATTTAATTAGTTTTCTTTTTGCAGACAAAATAGCCCTCACTAAGTATGTACAAAATTTCTCCTAGTTTTCATGAAAATTCATATAGATTTTATGTAATATTAAATAAACATTTGAATTAATTTTGAATAACATCAAAACAAATCTGTTCCAAATGATATTCAGTATGTTTAATATATAGGCACCTACACAGATTGCAATCTTTTCATAATCGATTGCACATCTGTTCCTTTTTAAAATTTGGTAAATAAAAAGAATATCATGTTTAAGTATAAAACTAAGTTCAGAAAAAAGTTAATATTAAAATTATGTCCATTTCATTTGTTTTTTTTTCTTTATTAAATAAAAAAAAAAATTGATCGTAAAAATTTTTTTTTTCATTTAACTTTGATATTAATATGATCATAATGATATTGATAAAGCCGGCTAAAATATTACAATGTTTATTAATATCTTGTATGCAAGCATGTATTTATGTATACGTACGTATGTACATACGTCGATAAAAACTGAATAAAAAAAAAAAACAAACAAGAAAAATAACAACCAAAAAGTAAATAAAAATTTTAGAAAAAAAATTAAAAAGAAAACATATAAGAAAGTGACGGCACTCACCCTAGAAGGTCATTCAGTAAATTCTGAAATTCTTAAAATTCCTTGCTTAAAGTAGTACAGCATACTGGAGATTGGAATGAATAACTTCGTATATATATATATATATACATATATGAATGTGCACATATGAAATTTAAAAAAAGGTATTTCTCCATGCATTATCTGCATACACATGTGTACATACATACATAACAAAAAATTATACGCAGACGGATGGATACGGTCCCTCTATCTCTATCTTTTTCCTATGATCTTCACATTATTATTTTGGTTTTTTTTTTGATATTATTTCCACATATATATTTTCAACATCATGTGTTTGTATTCTTTTTCATTATACACATACATATATGTCATATCTATGTATGTACATTATATATTCGTTTTCGTCTTAACATTCACCTAAGACTAAAAAAAATTATGCTTAAAAAGATACGTGCTATCGTATGTATATATAAACATACAGGTATTCATGTAAATCTTAGTATTTTTGTGGTATGCAAACTGGAACTGGAAGACAAAAATGAGCCAGAATCAAAAAAGATCAAAATAAAAATAAAAAAGATATAAAAACCAGTGGAGCCTGAAAATACATTTTTTTTTTTTATTTTTCAATGATTTTCTTGGGATACCTACCATATTTATTTTTATTTATTTTTCATTGTTCCAGTTATTGTTACATACATAGTTGTATATTTTATTAAACATTATTTTTTCTCTGTTTTTTTTTCTGATATTAGATAGAATCTCGTGAAATTAATTCGATCATTTATACTTTATAAAACTGGAAGTGTTATCTTATGCTGTTTCTAATATATATCTACTGTATTTAATATTGATTTGATTTTTATTGTTATTGGTTTTTTATTCATTTAATTTTATATATTTTTTATTGTCTTGTATATATATGATATATATATATGTACAACAACAGTCAGTTATTTGAATTACTTGCAAAATTTAGATAGATAGGTATGAAATGAGAAAAAAATTAACTTGTACATAGATATATGTATGTGTACACAGCGCAGCGCGTATCTTGTTGAGTCAATTTTATACACTTTTCTTTTTTGTTTACTAATTTTTTTCTTCTTTTTTTTCTAAAGAAAATATGTAAACACAAAAATATAAAAAAAGAATGATTATCATAAAAAGAAAAAGTTAACTTATTTTCACTTCTAATTTATCTTAAAATAATTTTTTTTGTTTTCTTGTTTTATTTGCTTCAATAAAAACACAAACAAATGTTTTTTTCTTTTTTATATATGTATGCACATCACATAAAGGGTGATTCATCAAAATGTGTACATGAGTTTGAAATTTCTTCTAGGTTTATCCTTAGAAATGTTTCCGTTGATTTTTTCCTACCAAAAGTCATAAAGTTCCAGAGCTAAAAATTCCAAGATAATTCTAACTCTAGCATCCAATCAATTAAAATTCTTTTCCCAACATAATTTCGACTTTCAGGCTTCCATATCGTTTATGTACATGCTTTAGTAAGTCCCTGCATGGATATATATACATATTTAAAAAAAAACAAAATATTACCTTAGTTGTATTTTATCGTGAAAGACTGGTGCACGTAATTTAGGTGACTAGTGCTACTGCTTGTATTACGCATACACATGATATCAAGGATATTTGAAAATGTTATTTCCTTTTTGTTTTTTAGTTTAATTTTCTTGTTATCATTGTCATCCACCATTTTTCATTCTGTAGGTATTTATATTTCTTGTTTTAATTGTCAAGATTTGAGTATTATCAAAGTATTATTTATTTTTTGTATTTTGTTTACGTATATTTTATACATTTTAAAATATACTTGATAAAAAATTTCATATTCTTTTTTAATGGGACTTTTTCTTTTTTTTTACTGGACATACATAACTTTTCTAAATATGCATTTTTTAAATAAATCAAAATAGAAATTAAAAAGTTCGTGTATATACATATATCTAATAGATTTTTGAGTAAGTTAAATACTAATTTACCAATTTTTTTTCCAAAAATTTAGCACATTAAAATTTTAGTCACAATTAGCCGCAATTTGCACACACTATTAAAATGAAAATGTCAGAGAAAACAACAAAAAACATTTTTTTCTAAAAATTAAAACATACTTAATTTATCATCATCCGGAAATATTTTCACAAAATATACAAAATAAAAAAAATTTGGTACATACATATATAAATGAGTTGAGTGTATGTATTTGTATGCATACATACATATGTATGTGTTTGTAATTAATTAAATATGTCCCACTCATTGTGTGGGCAAGCAAATTCAATAACATAGGAAAAGTTTTTTTTTCACGCAATTAACACAATTTATCTAAATAAAAGTGTATCTATTTATGTATATCTATTTGTAGTGAAAAATTTATAAACAAAGTATTTTTATGTGTGAAAAATACCACATTAATGATGTACAAGAAACACATTGTTTGAAAAAAAAATTAGAACTAGAGTAATTTTCAAGGAAAACATCATCATTATTATTTGTATAACTTTTATTTATTTTTTTTTTCTGTTGAAGGGACAAAAAAAAATTTGTTTTTATTTTATTTTTGTTTTGGCTTTAACAACACTAATTAATTAAGATACAATAAAGTAGTAAAAAATAAAAACATTGAATTTAGTAGGTGTTCAAATCATAATCAATTTTTGATAATTTGCCAAAATTACAAAAAACTTTGAAAAACAAAAAAGACAAAAAAAATGTAAAATAAATATCAAAGATTATTATTATCAATTTTTTTTTTCGAATAACACAATTTTATATTTTATGATTGACATCTTTATAGAGATTGTCTTTGTACGTATGTATGTATGTATATTCAGGTGTAAACAAAAATAATATCGTCCTTGTTTTTTTGTTATTTACATATTTATAAATATACAGTTTTTTTCTCAATGAAAAACATACCATAACAAGATATCATTATCGTCTTTATATATGGTTACAATATGAAAATGAAAAAAAAAAAGTTATTAAAATAAATTGCTTATTTTTATAGAAATGTTTCAAATTAAATACAATAATTTATGAGATTTAAGAAAAAATAATAATTTCTTCTCATGTTTTTTTGTTGTTATTATTATTTTTTTTTCTTGATTGAGATTGTATGCATTTACATTGTGTTTACTGTACTTAGTATAAATAAAGAAAAAAAATATATATATTTTCTATTTTGTATTTTTCAATAAATTACAGGTGTTTTCCATCTTATGTCTGTTTTGTTATTTATTTAGTTTTTTTTTCCTTTTATATTTTTCTTTTTATTTTATTATTTTGCTTTTCTTTTTTACTTTTGGTTTTTTTTTACAAGAAAGCTTCTGAATTATTTGTGTTGTGTATACTTAGATATGCACATTTCTATGTATGTATACACAAAGTTTAAATAATGAACATTAAATTTATAATGTATACAAGAATTCAATAAAAATATTACATACATTAATATCAAGAAAAAAGGAGAGGAAAATCTTTTTATATTCATATAAAAAAATAAAATAAATAAATAAATAAAATAACAACAATCATCGTCATCACCATCATCATTATCATCTTCGTCTTCTTCTCTATATAGTACCTAACATTGTCACCGTCGTCATGGAACATCAGTTATGTACCAGGTAAAAAATTATAATGATGATGGGTGATGAAAAAGAAGTAGGTATGTGTATGTATGTATATAGAGAAAAAGATGATATTTGAAAGTTTTTATGGTTTTTTTTGTGTTGTTTACACATCATAATGATGACGTGAGCTCCACAATTTTTATGTATACATTGAATGTGTGGGTAGTATTGTATATACTTATGTACCTTTATCATAGCAAGCAAGGCTACAAAAATAATAGCAATAATCATAATAATAATATCCCTCCCTATAATACATACAATTTGCACAAGTACGTATACAGGATACCTGTATTCATTTCACCTTTCTGGAATTTTATTCATCATATAATGCAATTGAGCATGTAAACACTTACAAGAATATATGTATATATCTATAAAGATATTTGTATATGTATACTGTATGTGTACCACTACGTAAAACATCAGATTCAACATTCACATTCAACTCAGAATTTTAATATGTGGTAGCTCATATCATAATGCTGTTTATTATGATTCCTGATTTTTTCATTTTCTTTTTCCTCTTTCATTTATTTTTCCTCTTTTAAAAATTGTTGTTGATGTTGATTTTGCTTTAAAAGAAAAATATATACCAGACATTACATACCAGATTGTGTATAGGTATATACATATGTACATATATAATGCTTACAAACAGTGGAAATAAAAAACAGAAGAAAAAAAATGATTATTAAGCTCTTAGGCTCTTTTAGCTGTGTATGTATGTACATACACATTATATAAAAATCAACCTCAAGCACATGGTGGTGACGCTAGAAAGAAAATCGAAATCCATCCACAGTTAACTTAGTTTTATTCAACATCTCGGATGGTACATATATATAGAGTTGAGCTCCTCTATAGTTAACTAATATTTGAATTCTAGTTAGTTATATATAATTTAAATGGTAGTAGTTTCAAAGAAAACTTTGTCAGTTTACAAAATTTGAATTAAAAAATATATACATATATATATATATAATTATACATTAATACTCAAATAAATTTTTATGTTTTTAAAAGAAAAAAAGCATTCGTTTTTCGTCGGCTTTTATTTTTTATTTTTTTTTTGTGTAATTTAAATTATATGTTTCCTTATTGTATACAAAAATTGGATGTGTGTGTATGTGGGTTCATATAGTTTTAATGTTGTATTATATACAAAACATCAATGTAATAAGGATGTTACTTTGTTGTAAAAAAAAAAAAAAAAGAAAAACACAAAATTCCGGATTTTTCTAGTGTTGCTATTATTATTATTATTATTAATATTTTTACGAAAAGTTAAATGAAATATATGAATATTATTCATGTTTTTGTGTTTTGAACATTTCATCTAAAAGAAAAATGTTTTATTTAAAGAAAAAATAGGAACATAGCAAGCAATTTATTTATTTCGTTCTCATTTTTATATTTTATGGTAAAACATACTGTAATTTAAAAAATAATAATAATAATAATAATATAAATAAAAAAAGAAAAACTTAAAAAAATTGTGTAAAGGAAAAAATTCACATACTAATACATTAATCAGAAAATAGGATATTTTAATAAAGTAACAAAAAAATGTTAATGCTTTTCGGATTTTTATCATTATTTATATTTTGATTTTTTTTTTAGAAAATATATTTTATTTATTAAAAAGAAATGTTGTAACATAAAATGTGTTGTTTGAAATGATTATTAGAATTTTTGTTATTTTTAATCTTTTTTAAAACGTATTTTTTGAATTGTGTTTTAAGTAATTTAATTTTTTTTTCCTATTTGATTAAATGTAATGTAAAATGAAGAAAGTTATATATGAAAGTGATTTGGGAAAAGAAGTTTTAATGGAATTAGAATCGGTTTTAACAGAATTATTTTATTAACGAAAAAGCAACAAAAAAAAAAAATTAAATAAGAAACAAATTTATTCTTTTTTAATGTGAAATTTTTTAATGGATTTAGAATTTCCGTTTTCCTATTCATATACACAAGACATAACTATACACATATAAATACTTCTTACCCTTCCTCTTTATTTTTATTAGATTTTTATGTGATGATTTTTTTTTTTTGTTCCTTTTAACGTATGGGTAAAAATTTATATTATTTAAAAAAATATATATTTTTCATGAGTCATTTATTCATATGATAATTCATTTTAAAGGTCTTAAAAAAAATTTAATAAACAAGAAAAAAAAAATAGATATCTTTATGCTAGACTATCTAATATCTATTTGATTTGTATTTTTATATTGTATTCATAAAGTTTTTAAAAAAGCCGGAAATTGTACAATTTTTCTCACACATTTATTACTTAAAAATAAGAAACACAAGAAAAAAAACATGAATAATTGACAAAATCTGTGAAATATTTTTGTCTTTTTTCCTTTTTGTTTGTAACTAAAAATTGTACAGTGTTGTAGTTTTGTTTCATCATTTTTGATTTTCATATTTAAAATTTATTACATAATATACGTTAATATTTTGTTTTCATATTTATTTTTATTTCGCATATAGGTACATATACCTATATAATAATAAATTGTACTTAAATTAGATTTACGTAGTAATCGTGGAAACGGAAATTTTAAATTAATCATTATTTAATTTTAAATAAATTTTACAGTAAAATTTTGAATACAGTACAATTTGAAAAGAAAAAAGAAATTTATTGATTTAAACTAAACGCCTTTTATTACCAATTTTTTGATTATAAAAAAAAAGTTCGAATTTATAAAACTCTAAACGAAAAAGAAAATATTCAAAGAAAATTTTTGCAAAATAATATTTTTTTGTGTCACCGTTTTTTTTATTTCTCCCCACTAAATACTTGATGTTTACGAATCAACAACTAAATTATGTATTAATTCGTGTTTTTTTTTCTTAAATTAGTTTTATGCGAATGTTAATTTGATTAAAAAAAAAAAAAAAAAATAATAATAATAATAAAATTTACACAAAATGAGAATATAAATTAAAATAAACAAATATGGTAACAACAATAAAAATAACTTGTGACGGTGTATTTATACAATCAAATTCGAATTCAATAAATAATCAAAATCATCATCGTCATAATCAATATGAAAATGAAATAATATCATCGATATCATCTAATTTATCATCAACATCTACATCATCATCAATACCACCGCCATTATCATTATTATCGTTATCATCATCATCATCAACACCATTGTCATCATTATCACCAGAATCTGAATTAGAAATAACAAATTCTGAAAGAAATAATGAACGTTTATCAAGACATTCTAGTATAAGTCGTAGAAGAGAATATGAAATTAATAGAAAATTTAATCACAGCAATAATAATAATAATAATAATATAAACAATAATAAAAATATAAGTGATAGTGATACAATAAATACAAATATTAATGAAAATCCATCATCATCATCGTCATCACGTTTAGTTGATACAATTAAAGCAAATTTAATACGTGGTAAAAATAAAATATTTCGTAGTATTAGTTTAAGTAGTGCAACAAGAAATGAATTCTTTAAAAAAGGATATATAAATTCATCTTCAACTAATACAACTGAAACGACAACATCAAATACGAAAAACGAAATAAATGAATTTAATGATGATAATGAAAAATTAAAATTAAATAATAGTGAAAATCATAAAAGTGATCATAGAAAAAGTTTCCGAAATACCAAAGAAAAATATGAATTATCATCAATAAAAGGAATAAAACAAAAACAAGATGTGAAATTATTCTCTAATTTAACATCAAATCATGACGATAATGATGATTATGATGATGATGATATAAGGAATTTTTGTATTAACTGTCATCATCAACAACAGCAACAATTAAATGGACAAAATACTTTTACTAGGAGATTAAGTGCACCAATATCTACAAATTCATTACTATCATCATCACCATCACATAAATTCAATAGTAATAATATAAGTAATGCAAACGATATAAAGACAAATGATAATAATTGTGATAAATTGATTTCATTTAAATCACAATTTGCAAAGCCATCATCATCAGCAATTAATGAAATTGATGAGGTTGATTGTTGTAAAATTACTGGTACATTAGAGCCGAAGCAATCATTTAGTAAATCTTTGTCATCAACTAAATCATCATCTTTATTAGAACCAACCACTGCAACTGGTAGAGTTCGTCTTGTACGTTCAAAGTCAGCAGTTAGTGCAAAACCAGTCTTTAAATCAATACCAATAACATCAGCAACAATAACAGCATCACCACCAATTCTAGTTAATCTTGGTCAGTAGGTCTATCTTTTAATTTCATTTTTTCAATAGAAATCATGTACGTATGTATGCAGGTGTATACACGGCAATAAATTTATTTACGTATGTGTATAAATCATATACACATATGTATTAATAATTGTAAATAATAAAAGTACACTAAACGGTATGCATTAAGGTATTTTTGCAATGATATACCTATATTGAGAAAATGCATCTACACTTTTTTTTTGTTTCTGTTGTACTCAATTTTGATTTAAATATCAAAAACCAGTTGAACATTAAAAGATCAGTATATAAAAATGAAGTGCAAATATCGACTTCATTTAAAAGAAAATATTACCAGTAATAGCTTTCTATGAAATAAAATTACAATTAAATAGAAATGTTGATGATTTATGTGTAAAAAGGTGAAATTGAATTTCTTTAAGTAATTACTCATATACATTTCAATTTCTTTTTACAAGATTTTTTTTTTTTTTTTCATTTTATATCTAACTAATAGAATGATATATACGTGTGAGAGAAAATTAAATAACTAAGTCAATACAATATTTTCGGTCATTTTCTTTTATTTTCAATTTATATTAATTGAGTAAAATCGAATACATCACAGATGAATTACTTTTTGGATTATTTGAGTTTTTATTTAATGATACTTACATGGGTTGTACATAATACGATCATTATTTTAACTTTCATGACCATAAAATTTCATTGAAGTTATCGACAACCCTACACACGTATACAAAACATGTACATAAGTATATACTATACAATAACAATAAAAATTTCAAACCATAAGCTTTTAATTTTGTTAATTAAAGATCAACGAGTAAATAAGTATATATATACTTGTAACAACAATTTGAAACATTATATCCAAATTCAGATATTTAAATATATACACAATTGACTTATTAACACGTGTAATATTGTAATTTTATATGATGTTATGCGATTTCCAATTGATCACAAAAGAATTTTAATAAGAAAAAAAATAATATAGTTATGCATATATTTAAAATTTTCAATCATAAAAGGACAAAACGTGTTGAATATTTTTAGTTTCGAAACAAAAATATATTACGTTTTGTTTTTAAATTCAGTATTAAATTGCTTGTCATCATCATTATCGTCACTTTTGTCGTCAGAATCAGATGATTAACTTAACAAAGTGTAGGCGACTAAAGGATACCTCAATAATGTACTTTATTATGATGACAAAATCATTCGTAAAAATGTCATTTATATGTTTGTAATTTTTTCTGCTTTGTTTTTTTTTTGTTTTCTTTTTTTTTTTTTTAAATTCGTATTTTTGTATTTTTCATTGTTTGTTGTATAAAAATAAATTTGAATAATAAATAAAATTCTTTATGTGGTTTGGTTGTTATTGCATGAATTTGTTTATCAGTAACAAATTAATATTCATGACATGTTTATATTGAGGGTTGTATTAATTTATGTAGTAGTTTGGTTAACTTACATGACTACTGAAATGATTCATAAGAATTTTAAAATTGAAAATGAAAAATAAAAATATGCACAATAGCAATCGAAATGTGTTTTTTATACAATAACTTTTGTGATATGATAAAAATATGAGCAATTAAAATAGCTGGTAAAAAAAAAATAAATAAATAAATAAAAAATTCGATAACATAATAAGCACATAATATTGTTTGGTAATTGGTATGAGTATTGTTTTATATTTTTCAATTCGGTAGCTTTCGTATATATACACCACACACAAAATTTTTGTGTCGTTTTTTGTGTATGTATGTAATATGTATTATACATGACCACGAAGGTGTGTCCTTTATTGCATTTAATATTTTTATTACTTAACAGGTATTTTAATATCATAATTGTAAAAGTTATAACACATTCAAAGGGGTATTTAAGTATTTTCATTAAAATTTTCAAGAATGGTTTTTATCTGTATTTAAAATTACTTTATTTATATCCTTCTCTCTGACGGTCAGTGACTGAAAATAAAGAAATTTTTTTTTATATACATGTGTATAAAAACCACATATGAAAAGAGAAAAATAAAATGCAAATTTTTATGAATGAAATTTATTTCTATAATTAGGAATGAGGAAATAATTTCATAGTAGCTACTCATCAAATTTGGCAACATCATACTATATTTCGTATTATGTACTGTCAGTTTTAGATTTTGAGAAACAAATTTCATCCACTTTGTATAAATAAAAATTTGTTTAAAAAGGGAAATAAATTATTAATTTGTAATCTGTTGTGTTTATTAAGAAAAAAAACCTCAATTAACTGAATTCCTTTGAAATATAAAATTTAAAATTTATGATTGAATTATTCCCTTTTCAATTAACTAATTTTTTTATTTTTTATTTTATTTTATTTATATCTGTATTCCTTCCATCTCCTTGAATGAAATTAGATTAATTCAAAATATTATGAGGGTAAAAATTATTAAAGTGTTTGTCATAATGTTTATAAATTTATTTTAAATCCTTCAATCATTACTGTGTGTATAAAAATAAAGAAAATATGTACATATGTATATACATATAAGAACAAAATAAATACATAAAACCACAAGAAAATATCCCTTTTATATACGAGTATAGAAAAAAAATGTTTCCTCTTATTTTTTTTTTAAACAGGAGATGATATCGGAACTTAAACTGTCAAACGTTTATTTTTTCTTATTTCATTTGAAATAAATCTGTATTAGTGTAGTAAATTGTGTGGAATTTTATGCTAGTATGGTTATGAAATTTATTTACATATTTATTTATTTATTTATTTTTTATTTCTAAAAGGATTCTAACACGTACAGTGTACTGTATACATAATTGTGCAGAAATATTATGTGCATATGAAATTGATTTGAATTTTTAAATTCAATAATAAACATTTTTCCAATTTATTTTTAATATATTTTTTTTTTCTTGTAACCGGCAAATTTGAAATTTACAAAATACAAATTATCTTTCCGTCTGGGACACCTTTTCACATGAATAATTTCCTATTTGAATGAAAAACAAACAATTTTTGTTTTTGCTGTTTTTTTCGTTTTTTTTTTTTTTTTTTGTTTGTTTTAGAGAATGACTAGAATGAGTAAAGAAAAAAGGAAATTTGAAAATTTACATTCAGTTTATTCGCATATGTATTAAATTTTTCGTTCAGGGGAGGCAACGACATACATATGTATGTATGTAGATAATTTTGTAAAATGATGAGGTAAAAGTACCGAAATTGAACAACCGATTCATAAAGCTAATGCAAATGTGTACGCACATTTTACTATATGTACATACAAACATATTTATATGTTCATGATATATTTATGTGGATCAAATATAAATGTGTAATAAACCCTTTTTCTGCAGTCACCCTTGAAATTCTATCAGTTTTGAATTAACACAAAATGTACACATATGAAATGAGAGAAGAGAATATGTCTATTATAATCAATACTATACATACATATATTGTATGGAATCAATGTAACTTATTGAACCTTTAAATTCTAGTCATGTGTATACTCCTGTATACTTGTAAATTGTATGTAAGAAGTGATTAAATTGTTTCAAATCGAATACTTTGATATGTGTATATGATCACACTTACATATGATATGCATATGTTTATGAGTATATAATATAGAAATATCACATGGATAAACAATATGAGATTGTTCATTTTGAAATATTGTAATTTTCTATATATATCTAGCTTGAGTATAAAACAAAATGCTATTATACATTATAGATGATAAAAGAAAATCGATTTGGTTGCAAAAAAAAAATGCGTATTTTTTCATATGATGCAAAAAGGATGATAATATCATGATACAATGAATATGTCATAGATATGGATATCATTTGAATGGTTTTATTAAAAAAAAAAGTTTTTAACCCCTTTTTAATATTTCTCTCTATTCTATTCTTTTTATGATTTCTATCTAAAATACCAATGGGTGGTAAATTTTTCGATTTGATTATAAAAAATGTGGTATTAATAATATGTGCGCTTTAGTTAAAGATTAATATATGCATGTATACGTTTTGTTTACAGTTATATAATATATTATAACTTTGAAATAAATCCTCAATGTTTTATATTACACATATTATTTAACATACACAAATGTATTTATATTTTTTTTTTCTGTAAAAATGGTAAAATGATGAGAAAATATATCCCCTTGTGAAATGTCCTTTTTTTTTTTCTTTTTATATTTTAAATCCTATTAAATGTTAATACAGAATTTAGATTTTAGAAGAAAAAGAATATAAATATCTATATCCGATTACTTACACATTTTGAATTTAATACAATAATATTATGTAGTTCACATAACAAATAAATAAAGATATTAACACAAAAAATAGAAGATTAAGTGTTTTACTTTTTTCATAAAAATGGAAATATAAGGATTTTAACTTTTATTTTAATATACATATTCTTTCTGTATGTGAACTGGAAAAATATTTTGAATATAAATGAAATTTTTATGAAAAAATCAAAATTTATCATTTTAAACTTAGTACATAGACGAATACATACATAGGTAATTTAATAATCTAATCTAATCTAATCTAATAATCACATTTCATTATTTACATGAATTATATTTTGAAATTAATATATGTAAATTTATTATAATATATTTAACTTATATGCCCATAAATTAAAAACGTTAATAATTAACTTCTTCCAACATTGATTTGCATTGTTTTTACTTTGATTTTATTTATTTAATTATTTATTTATTTACTTTTTTTTTTTTTTTGAATTACAATCATGGTTGTGATGAATATGTGAAATTTTTTGTTTATAATTATATGTATGTACGTTTATTAGTCATGCAAAGAACACAAAGTACATATACAGTTTACGCATAACTAATTTTATTTTTGAAAAACAGAAGAAAAAATATAAATCAATTCGTTTTTTTTTTTTTTTTGTAAATTTCACTTATTTTTAATGTTTGATTTTTTGCTTTGATTTTAATAAAAGTACCAAACACATTGATGTACTACTCGTATGTACATACATCAAACAAATCATTTTCTTACAAAAGCATATATAAATACATACATACATAAAAAATTAAGTGAAACTCTTTTCCATTTGCTTATTTATTTTCAATTTTTTTTTTTTTTGTATATACATACACAAATATGTATACATACTTAATGTACTTTATTTATGCAAAAATATATCGTATACATTACAAACGTATACAATTAATAAAAAAAAAAAAAAAACAGGAAAATTTATTTACATACAGTTTTATGCGTATACATATATAAAAGACACACCGGAAAAGTTTGAAATAAGAAAAAAAAAATAGAAAGAAAAATTGTTGATGGAAATTGAAAAAGTAGCAACTTTATATATTACAATATAATATGTATGTATATGAAATGTAGAAATTACAAAATGAAAAAAAAAAATTAATAGACTTATGTATGAGTGCTTATTGCACAAAATGTGCTTGGTACTTTTAAACTACGTACATGCATAGAAATACTTTGAGTTTTATTATACATCTAAAAACAAAAAGCAAAAAAAAAAAAAAAATCATTCAGGAAACATCTAATACTGATTTTAATCTAAAAATGTTTTTTTTTCTTCTTGTTTTTCTCTTCATTGTTATTTTTGTTTTGTTTTACTGTGTTACTTTTTTGATTGAGAAGAAAAGCATAACGATAAAGAGAATTGAAGAAAAAAAAAAAACAACAAGACAAAATGAAAAAAAAAACAATATATGAACGGATGTTATTGATATTTCGTTATACATTTATTATAAGCATGGTATTTTTTTTTTGTTCTTTTTCTCATTACTCCTAATTTATGAAAATGAAAATTTTCTTTAATAATTTCTAAAGTTAAAACACAAAATAAATAACACAAATATATTTTACTTAAAAGGACCAGATATATGTCTATAGTAACATACATATATTACAGATAACGTCTAAAAAGACAAACCTAAAACCCAAAAAAAGGAAAAGAAAAAACAAAACATTTTTGATTTCGTTTCAGAGAAAATTTTTGCCTTTAAATTATTATCAGTGAAAATATTTTTTTTTCTTTTGTTTTTTTGTGAAGAGAAAACTTTTTAGGGAGTTTTTGTTTTATTTGGAAATATTATGTATGCCAAAGGCAAATTTCATATTTTACGCATATAAACGGCAAAATAGAGAAAATAAAGCCTTGTTATGAATGTATACGTACACGTACACATTGAATACATATAAATTCTTTGTTGTTGTGCATACTGTGTATACAGTACAACGATTTCCTTATTTTCTTGAATTTTCATTTCATTTCATTAGGTTATTTTTATTTATTTTTTTATCTCCGTTTTCACTTTGTAAAAATTTTCAAGTTAAACATAAATAAAAATGAATGAAAATCTAATTTGTTTATATTTGTACTTCAAATTTATTTATTTTGCTTTCAGTAGAGAATTTGAAAATAATTTTATTATTTTCTTTTTTTTTTGAGCTTTTTTTTTCGAATTTTAAAAGGCTTTATGAATAATAGCTATTAAAACATAAATAGAAATAAAAAAATTTTTTCATACTAAAATTTTAAATAATAGGATGAAAGGAAATTTTTATACTTGCTTCTACTTTATATTTCAGAAAAAAATATTTTGAAATTTTGAAATTTTTAAAAATTCCAATTTGATTATTGTGTTACTGCAAAAATTAAAACATTTTAAAATGAAAATTGGAATTATAAAAAAAAATGCCTACAAATTTCAAGTTGAGAATATTCTCTTCCTTTTATGTTTCTAAACTTAAAGGCTTTTGCTTTTTCAACAAAATCAGTTTTTTTTTGTTCCCACCTTGTGGAGGTGGATTAAGTAATATAGCTAAAAACATGACAATATGTACCAAAAGCTTAGGCCCTAGAACAATTTTTTTGTAAGATACACTAAACTTTCAGGCTTTGTCACATTCATTCTTAAACACCCACCCTGTATAATTAATGAACTAATACGAATGCGATAAAGTGATTTATTTAATTGTTGACATTTATAAGTGTTTAGTATTTTTATTTACTTTTTCTTCACTATTTTTTATCTGTGAAATGAATAAATATATAAAACATAAATGAGTCATTCAGTGTACACATATGTACATATATTTTATACATGTACGTATATATATTTCTTATTATAAATTTAATTGAAGAAAATAAAATAGGTACGTTTAACTTTTTATATACCTACATGTGTACATATTTAAATTGCATGATGGCTTTTGTTTATACTATGTATACAAAAACAATATGACAATAATTGAAAATAATGTAATTTAAAATGACATTGAAATCTGGTTGTCATAAATATATACATATAAGCGAGTTAATAAAATTCTTTATTTAGTTTAATCACTATACATGTATCGAATTAATGTTTATATATAACAAAAATAAATTATAATAAAATGTCATTCTGTATTATAAAATTAAATGTTAACTTTACAATAAATGCAAATTCATTAAAGAAAAAAAAATTTTTTTTTTTTTACAATTGAATTAAAATCAAGAAGATAAAATTGTATTAAACATATTTGTGTAGATGTTAGTCAGTCATCAAGGAAATATTATTTAAATGCAATTTTGTTTCGTTTTTTACTATAACTTTTTATTTAACTCAAATTAATTTTGCATATTACATAATTTTTTGTTTTGATTACATTTTCTCTTTTCCCCCACCCCACACGTTAACGTCATTTTATTACGTAAATATTCTTTATTGAACGCAACTTGATTTGATTTTTTCAGATCATTTAGATACAAATTGAGAACAAGTATTACATATGCATATTGTTTGAATTTTCAATTACGTAACATATCATGTAAATGATGATGATGATGATGATGTTTTATTCTAAAAGAAAATATAAAGTTCTAATTTTTCTAATAATAATTCTTTTGTTATATGGATTATTTTTGTATTTTTTTAGATCATCACCTGCATAAATGTATTATTTATGTATTTATGCATTATACGAAATATGTACTTAAAAAAAATGAAAATTGTATGTGTAACATTCATGTTTACATTTACATTCATGTTTTAAAAAAAAAAAAAACGAAAAAACAGTAACTGTTACAAATATCTGTATTGCATAAATTAATTAGAAAGTTTGAAGGTGGTTTACTCATGCACTATATGTAAATTTGTGATGTGTAATTGTGATGAGTATCAACCTGAATAAGTATTGAATATGAATTTGAATAAAAACTTTGAATTTTAATAGAAAAAATATGAATTTAAGAGAAATTTAAAATGGGGTCCTGTGTAAAGAGGATGAAACCTGTATTAAATGATATTTTAGAGTTCCCATTATAATAGCGTATTTTATTCAGTTTTATGATTGCAATATATATTTTTTTTTTATTAGCTTCTCTGTTACAATTATTCTCAATATTTAATGCTTCGATTAAAATTTTTGATTGCATTTAAATTATAAAAATTTTTAAAAACTTATAAATTTGTATTAAAAAAGAAATCATAACTTATAAAATGATACTAAAAAAAAAAATTGTAAAACTATTTTTATTTGATATAAAAATTTGTAATGCCATAAAAGTCGCTTGAAATTTTTCAAAAATTTAAATTAAACATTTTTATTTAATACTCATCGTCATGAATATCGTAACAATATATCAATATAACTGTTTTGCATGTGTATTTTAATGTGTTCACATTGCACATATTATATGATGCATTTTTTATGAATGAAAACCAAAAATTAATGATTTTCAGTTAAAATTGTAAAATTTTATATGTACATTTTATACCTTTTATACAATTATTCACCGCATACATGTATACATAAATTGCATGTTACATATATAAAATAAATGATAAATATATATGTATAAATAATAAAAAGTGAAATTCGAAAATTTTCACCATCGTGTACAATGCTATACAGAAATATCATTAATTTGTGTTTGAATTGTACGTATACAGTATATATAGAGATTAAACTAGGATAAATAAATACACAAGAAAATGAATCTCATTAATTTGTATATGGTATCACCACTTTTAGATTGTATTTATCGTATAATTTTAATTGTGTACATACATATATGTTTACATAAAAATGTAATGTATACAAATATGCAAATATGTGATTTACTTTGTGATTTGTACATTTTACATTTATTAAATATTCAAAGATTTATACTTGAAATTGGTACATAATAATTCAAGAGATATGTCATTCTTTCAGTACAATTTCAGTAAAGATTTTTATTCATATAGAATTGCAATCTTTCATAAAATTTAACAAAAATATATATAAAAAAAATAATAATAATTGCAATCTTTTCGTATAATTGTTAGAGATATTATATGAGAAATAATGTTGAAAAACTACAATTAATTATATATATACATATATAAAAATGATTAAGATAAAAAGTTTCAGAATAATTATAATGTCTTGTTCATATGGATAGTATTCATATAGAAATGTGAAGATAAATTTCTAGCTTGCAGCAATGTAACTTTGTTTAATAATGAAATGATATAAATGCTGATGCTGCTATGATGATGATATCATAGACATTATATAGAAAAATTTAATCAAGTGTCTGTATTTTATTTTACTGCATAATGTACATCATACAACATTAAGACGTACATATCATTAATAATAGTGAATACATGTATTTAAGATAAATTATCAATGTTAAAAATAAAAAAAACTCGTTATGATTTTATGTATAGATATATTTTTTGATTCTTGTAAGAAAAAAAAAAGCAAAGAAAATATAGAAGCAATTGATAATAAAATATTCACAAACAACGGAAACAATTAAAAATTTTAAAATATTCTTGTATTGTATACAATGAAATTAGATTCATTATTATTGAACAGTCTTAATTTTTCATAATATATGAATAAAAAATTTGATATTGTATTAAAGATAAAAATTTTCTTAATAGTGGTGATTCATCATGAATGCAAAAAAATATAAGTACAAAAACAATAGAATTACATTCAATAATTTAAATAAATGATTGCAGAAAAAAAAAATTATTTAAAAAAAAAACAATTGAAAAACTATGTTCAAGATTTTTATCATGTCTATAATTTTTTATTTCTTAGTTTTTTTCTTCTTTTGTAGTAAATTATTTGTAATTAATTTTTTTTTTTTTTTTGTTATTTGAAAAAACGAAAATTGAAAAGAAAAATTATTAAAAAATTTTCAAAATAGACAATGAAATTAAGAAATAAATTTTTAGGGGAATATACTTATGTGCATGCATTCTGGCACCTACATATACATATCTTATCTTAAAGTTTCAATAAAATTTAGTAGTATTTTTTTAAAATCTTTTTTGAAGCAATTTGAAAGGATATACGATTGCAAATTCGTAAATGAAAATATCTATACATATGTACGTATGTATCTACTTACACGCATATGTATGTAGCATGATTTTGATGTTCAAAAATGCGTAAAATAAATTAATTTCACTTTCATTTTTTATTATTACGGGTGATGAACTTTTTGAAAAATGTAAATACATTTGCGTGTTCATTGTATAAAGTAGTATTGTACAGTATTTTACGGTACGTATTGTATTTCATATAATGATTAATTTCTTAAACATAAAAAAACAATACAATTTTTTTTTGCAGGTGAAAAACCTCAAATTAGATTGAAAATAAAATAGCCCATTTTCTAATTTTTTTTTTTTGCATTGTTCATTTAATAATGTACATTTTCAATGTTTTTCAAAAGAAATAAAATGTTTGATTAATTTTTCTTTTTTTTATGTAAAAAAGAAAAAAAAATTAAATATGTATGTTCATCATTTAATTAATAAACAAAAAATAAAAATCACACTTTGCTTTTCATTTAAATTAAAATTTGTTAATTTATTAACATAAATAATCATATAACTATGTAAATCTAATTGTCTCGTTTAAATACAATTAAATACAGAAAATCTATAAAAACAAACATACAAAATTGCTTTAATGTTCAAATGT
Organism: Anthrax anthrax; assembly: GCA_963971155.1. NCBI lineage: Eukaryota > Metazoa > Arthropoda > Insecta > Diptera > Bombyliidae > Anthrax > Anthrax anthrax. The sequence continues at coordinate 22,084,437 of OZ020118.1, forward strand.
ACGTACATATGTATAATCATCTCATATTTATATAAATTGAAATCTACAAGACATGCATATATTATTACTTTGTCCAGTTTACTTATATGTACATATATGTATATATACGTATACGTTAAATGAAAATTACTTCCGTTTCCTATTATCTTTAGTAATCACTTTAGTAATCTATTTGTTGTATATGCTAAGTTTTATTATATTATATTTTCTACATTATATAAATTATGTACATATAACATGGTCACAATGTTATTTTATCGTAATAAGAAAGTAAAATTGTGTTGAATATAAATCTATATATTTGTATGAGTTTTTTTCTTCTGTTTTCTTTTCTACTTTGTTTTTGATATAATTATGTTTATCATTTTTAATGTACATCATGTTGTTTGTATAAGTATATGAGTATACATGCGCTTGATATCATTATTATTATTATTATTACTTTGTAATGATAAATGGTAGTAAATTTCTATAAAAACAAGCATATAACATTTTTTCTTATGTTTTATGTATTATTGAATAAGTATCATGTACACCATATATGTATGTATGTACATAATACACATTTTTATGCATCGCCGTTAAATTATCATTATGAAAACGCAAATAATAATAAGTATAAGCAAGTGTAAGTATACTAATAATAAATTTATAAAGTAATCTTGTTTTAGATTTTTAACACAGATTTTTTAATTTTATTTCTTTTTTTCTGTTTACAAAAAAAAAAAAAAAAAAAAAAAAAACGTTAAATTTTGTTCGATTACCAGACCGTAATAATGATAACAGATATGAATAGATATTACAATTTATAATTTTCTTCACATTTTTTTTTTGCCTTGAATTGAGTTTTAACTTTTAAGAAATTTGTTTTTCGTTTTCCCTACAACTTCAGTTGTAATTATGTTATTTCACATATGTTATAATAAAGCATGTAATAATAATATGTACATACAATGTATATTTCTAGACATTAAAGAAAAACAATTCAAAAATTGTGTACAATCATGATTACATAATGATATTTCTCTCTTTTTTTTTTTTAAATAAAAAAGTCAAATTTTAAAAATATGTAATGTATGCTATACGTGTCATCGTGCTTAACTAAATTTAACTTAGTCTTATTTGTTACTTTAGTTTATTACTATTACATCCAATTTATCTTTGTTGTACTTTTTTCTTGTTTTTACCCACGATATACAATACATATACCTATGTAATATGTTATAAGTATTTTGATTTTATTTTCATTTTTATTTTTTATAATGATGTAAAGCTTAATTTATAAGTTACTGAAATATAGCACTTGAATGGTAGAGAAAGAAGCTAAAAAAAAATGTATAACCATTGCCTTGCGATTCAATATGATAACGCTTGTAATGACAACAGCGACAACATTATTTTATATAGTATATATAATATATTGAATACTGATTATATAAGTCCAATGACATAGACAATTTATCGTACAATTTTGCCATTGTCGCGGTCGTTGACTATCACTGATGGACTTCGAGGCTTAATTTATTTTTAAATAAAATAAAACAATAAATCTTATGAGTATCGAAAATTTCGGTTTTAAATCGAGTTTAAAATCACTTTATCATTTGAAATGATGCATGTATTTAACACCTACAATACGATAACAAAATATAAATATGTATGTACAATATATACTATATAATATGTTTTCATTTTTTGTATATGAAATTTCTACGCATTTTCAATAGTCATCTTTTCAATGAATAAATTGAAACCACCTCGAGAAAATCAGTAATGATGTGAATGTAAGCATAATACGACATTAATGTGTTTGATTGATATAAATTTATGTTGTATGTAGAAATTATACATATACATCGTTATGTAGAAATTTTCAAGATAATTTTTTAAAAATTACAATAGAGTATAACGTTATACAAACATTAATGTACATATTATATATTATTATGTAATATGCTATTATTATAAAATAAAATGAAAATAAACGTTAAATAAGAGAATATTGAATGTGTTGAAAATTTAAGTTTGTATAATTTGAATTTCAATGAAAATAAAAGAAAACACAAATTAGAAAAATTACATTTAAACCAGAGCTATTTTTCTGTATTAAAAAAATAAAAAAAAAAAAAACAATTTCACATTATACTTTGATTAATAACATGCATAAAAATATATATACACACATATACTTAACATGTGTCTTTGTATCATGTATGTAATTTATCTCATTTTGAAAATTTTTTTTAGCTTTATATATACATATATGAAGTTAAATATTTTCAACCTTTTTTTTTTGTTTTTAAATTCCGTTATAAATAAAATTTAAATTTAAATAAATAAATAAAAAATTTAAGCAATTAACATTTGAAAGAATTTAACAGATATGTTATAATTTAATACACAAGACTGAATACATTATATGGTAAGAATAACTAAAGCTATTTCATTGTTATTTTTATATTATTTATGTTTTCTTTTAATATGCAAAATATATATGAAAGAAATTTTTAAAGAAAATGAATTTTATTTATATACCACGTATTTGATCTACACTCATATATAAACAAAGTTATATATTATGTAAATTATGTACTTTATGTACAAGAAAAAACAAAAACTCGTTAAAAAATTTAACGTAATTTTTCTAAAAATTTTATCACAATTTGTGATAAAAGAAAATTTTTTGTATGTGATGATTTAAAAATTTTCAATTGAAAGAAATTTTTCATTTTTTAATTTAAAACAAAATATTTCAATTAATTTAGAAAATTTCCATAAATGGTTTATATGCATATATACATATATTTAATTTTATTTGTTGCTATAGCAAATGTTGGATAGTCTTTCATATAATTAAAATGTTACTTAACTATTTAAAGGTCAAAAACATATAATACAAAGAAAAAAAAAATTTAAATAAAACTTTTCAAACTAAAAATAAAATGAAAATTATATCAGAATAAGAATAAATTTGATAAATAATAATTTCTACATAAACAAATAACGTAATTAAAATCAAACTATGAAAGTTAAAAAAAAAAAAACTTTATTGGATTTATAGAACTTTATGCAGAAAAAGAATTCTTTTCACCAAAAGGAAAAACTTTGATTCAAAATGAAAATACAATAAACCATTGAAAAAGAATTTTCATTGTAAAAAGAAATTTTACAAATTTTTTAAATTTTACAAGACAAAGTTTTTTTTTTTTGTTTTGTTCGTTATTTAATTTACTCTATAAAATTTCATGCTGAAAATTCAAAAAATACTAATAAAATTTCATTGTTTTCTTCATGCTAAAGTTTTTACTCATTAAGTAGCATAAAAGTAATTAGGTTGGTATGTATGTATGTTTTTTTTAAAAAAACCATAAAAATTAACTTTTTTTTTTTCATGTTTGTAAATATATTTACCAATTGTAATACAAAGTATATATAATCTAATAATGACATTTTTAGAACAATATAAATATGCATATTAGATATGCACGTAGATAAGTACCGATTTATTTCCTTTTATTTTTGCATTAATACACACACTTTGTTTTTTCTTTTCAAAATTCTTATAATAAAAATTGTTAGTTTTTACATAATGTTTTGTATGTGAATTTATCGATGACCCATTTCTTCGGTTGGTTGTACTTCTATTATTAAAAATACGTATAGATATTGTGTATTTGCTTTAAAAAAAAAAAAAAATATTTATATATTCGTTATACTACTTTTTAAAATTACTTTATTGTGTGTGTATTAAATATAAAACACAATGAATAAAAAAACAAAAACAAAAAGAATATGAAACAATTTCATTCATGCATACTAATTTTTTTTTTTTTTTTAATATTGCTTTTCTGTTTTTGCTTAGTTGTTACATTTGAATTTATACCAACTATACTCTGTCCATTAATATTATGCACTTAAGGTCTTATTTGTCTTTTCTTCTCTCATAGTTTCTAATTAGACTGTTTCACGAGCAGTATTACCACAATCCACAAAGCTTTTATTATATATCAGATGAATTTTTTGTATCTCATTACATAGAGATGTAAAATGGCACCACTTTAAGTATTCTCCATAAGACCTTAAGTGCATAATATTAGTAAACAGAGTATAAATATAATTTTTAATTTTCTTCTTTTTTTGTATTTTTATATTTACAATTAGAATTACATATTGAAATAATATTTTGTATAAAGTAAAGCTAAATATTATTGAAGAAAAAAATTGAAAACAAGATAAGAGATAAAAATAGTATACAAAAAAGGTTTCAGAAAAAAAAAACATACATACATTATTTGCATATTATTTTCTGTTATTATTAGCAATAATATATAATACTTTTTCGATGCATAATAGCCGACATAAAGAAAAAGTTCATTGACCATAAATACATACATAATCAGGTATAATCATATTATTTCAATTGCTTATTTTTTTTTTTTTTTAAAGCATATGTCTACATATATTTGTATGTACATAGTAAATATGATATTTTAATATCTGTAGACGACAAACTAATAATATATTTATTATTAAATACACAATAACATGTAGTATCACATTACATATTTTCTGTATATCAATGAAATGAAATTTAATATTGAGGATTTTAATGTACTTTACCTAAATATTTATATGTATTTTCTTATTAACATAAGCAAACCATGAACTCATATGAAAAATTCTCAACTAAAAATCTTATCACTTATCTCCAGAATTATTATGATTATTATTAATATTTTTTTTTGCTTTTTTTTTAAATTAAATCTGAATATTTTATTATATTACAGATACAAAATTTAATTTTTCCTTCTATTTATTTTCCAAAAACATATCATTATTTTGTACAGATAATTGTAAATTGTTCTCAAATTATACTCGAAATATTATCATATTAACTCATATCATATTTGATTTAAATTGATTTATTGAAAAATGATCATTAAAATTTAATTAAATATAACAATACAAAAGAATAAATGAAATGATTAACAATTTTACGGTGCTTTAATTTGATAAAATATAATAAATATGTAATGAAAAACATAATGAAAATTAATAATGTTTATTAATAGTAAATTATATTTGCATTCAAGATAAAGATACATAAATACATATTTGATTATTTAAATACTTTATAATACACATGAATAGTTATCATATCAAAAAAAAAAAAAAAATTAACCTTTTATATTGAAATTATAAATGATTATTATTGAAAAATAAAATGAAAAAAAAAGATAATGATGAAAACAAATTATAATGATGATTGAATAATATGACAAAATAATGAAATCATTAAAATACTTCTTCTTTTTTATAATATGATAAAAATCATTAAACAAATTAAAATGTGAAAAAAAAAAATGAAACAGACACTAATAGAAAAAGAATTAAAAATAAAAACAAAATTTTTATAAATTTATTCAAGCATTAAATTTTGATTTAAGACATAATAATGACATTCAAATGATAAGAATATGACAAAAAGAAAAAACTTAAAAATAAAATAAAATAAAAAAATTTAAAAAACAAAAACTTAATTTTAAATTGACCACGTTTTATGCTGGTAGTACATAATGAATACATACAAGCCATAGTTGATAAAAATAAACGCATTATAAAGAAAACAATAACAATTATAGAATATTTTCTGATAAAATATGAAATTGTAGGTTTATGAAAGAATGCGTTTAATTTTATTTTTTTGTCTGCGTAAAACTGAATACAAAAATACTTTATGCACTCATATCTAAACATATTGTGCATATAAAGGTAGGTTCATTATAATACACATAAACCACGTACAAAATGAATCAAAATTATATGTACATATTTACTATATGATAAAATTATTTAAATACAATAGTTTTTACTCAGATATATGTATAGATATATTTATTAAAATTTCGCCCATATCATATGCCTACCCACAATAACAACTTAATATTGTATTTATATGTATACCTTCACATGTAATCTACCTATAGCTTAAATTTCTTGTTTACTTTTAAATACTAACATGATTATTAAGGCTATTACATAATTATGTATAATATGTATTCGAATTTGATATTTTATTAATTTTTTAAAAATTGATTTCCATTGATATCGATGAATGCGTATAGTGTTTTATAAGCAAATAAAATGTTGACAGACAACTTACAAGTGTACAGATATCACGTAAAACTTTTTTAATAAATTATACTACATTCAAAAATATCAAGAGACAAATATAGCAAGCAGTAATTTGTAATGATAAAAAGAAAAAATAAAAAATAAATTCCATTGTCATTTCAAACTTTTTATTACATATGTATTTGTTAATCGACAAAAAAAAAAAAATTTTTTTTTAAATCTTCAGGCAAATTAAATGTTTTTGACACTTCAAAATGATTTCTATTTTCTTCATTCATATTACTTTGATAATAAAATATTCAGAGCTATTTTAGTCGTAGTTAGCAGATTTCGTTAATTTGACATTCTGTTAACTTCAATATAAAATTTTCGAACTGGTAAAATTTTGTATGGAAATTAGTAGAATATATCATGTTAGCGAAATCTGTTAACTACAGTCAGAATAGCCTCGTTTCCTCTAGTTTTTTTAAAATTAATTTTATAATTTTGCTTTCATTTTCCTTCTTCAATTTTCTTTACAAAAAACATTCGATTAAATGATTTGTTTTTTTTTTTACTTTTTAAATAACAGAATTTTGTGAATAAGTTTTAATGAAATAAATATTTTTTTTTCTTTTTTCAAGCTTGCATTTAATATAAAAACTCTAGTATTTTATTTAAATTTTAAAATTTGTATTAATTTGTTTTGTACAACCTTGACATTTCATATTTTCATAATTTAAAAGTTTTGATTTCATTTTAATTTAAAAAATTTAAAATTAAATCATAAGATACATCATACATATACATACATACATACTTAGAACACGTATTCATAGCATACATATTTTAAAAACAATTTTATTAGATTAGATTTTATTTTTATTTCTATTTTATTTTTCTTAAAATAATAAAAGTTTTCGTATTTTCTTTTCACTTAAATAAGTACATATGTATGTAGATATTACAGTTAACGCATAAAACTTGTAGAAACTTTTTTGTGAAAATAATAAAAGAAATGTTAATAAGAAAAAAAGAAAATTCTAAAACTTTATATAATACTGCTAATTTATAATAATTAAATGATGAGATGTTTATGACATTATTTTCATTCATCTTCATCTTGCATAATAAAGTGTACACAAAAAGTGATGTATTTGTGTGTTAGTATATAATCTACTCGTACATGCTGCAGCTTGCAGCTGTTATGCTCTTATATATCAGTTTTTGTTTCTGAACAAAAATTGTATTTATCATTTTATGAATTAAATTATTGTACACTTTTCTTTAATAAAATTGTTTGAGTGTCAAAAATATAGAACCCTTCTACACTTCCTTATTTTCATTACATAGTTTGATATTTTCAAGTTAACACATATGCTATCATTCTGCGAATTGTATATGTATTACATATGTATGCATGTAATCATGTATGTATGTTTAATTTAAAGGGAAAATGTTTTAAAAGAGAATAAATATATTATGGTAAATTTTTTTTTTTTTTTTTTTTTTTTTTTTTTTTTTTTTTTTTTTTTTTTTGGATCTCTTATAATTAAGTGTAACAACATATGATACAAATGATATTCCTCAAACTTTACATATACATACATGAACAAAACATAAAGTGTATTTTTCGTATACATATAATTTTACTCCCGTTTGATTTCTATCATTTTAATATATTGGAAATCTGTGGAAATTCTACCTACTTAGATCTATGTGAAAAAATTACAATAAATTTATTTATTTTTCTTTAAAACAAAAGACAAACAAAAAAAAAAAAAACACTTTTAATATCTTGGGAAAGTGATATTGCATTGTTAATGCTATGTTCATTGGATATGCAGTAGACAAATTCTCATTGCAAAATTTCTTAATGAATTTAAATGTATGCAAACATTGCAAACAGAACATTTATAATTAATAATAATTTTCATGTTTTATCGTCTATATAGTTACATATTTTTTTAATTACATAAATTAAAGATGATCTTATTGTTATTGTAGATTTTGCTAATTTTTAATGTATATATATACTCGTATGTGTGTCAGTCAAGAAACAATTAAGCAAAATAAAATAGATAAAAACAAAAACATTGCATGCAGAATAAAGAAATTTTCATTTTAATTATCATTTTTATCAAGTTTGTTTTTATTACGATGAGAATTAAATTTTTTTTTTTTTCATACATAAAAATGAAGAAAAATTTTGTACATACATACTACATTTATACATCCTAAAGTTAAATTAATGTCTTAAAAAATCATTTTTTTTAAATTCAGTTCTGTTCTTTTAAGTTTTGTTGAACATTATTTCACAGATTCCTATTTCATTAATTAGTATTCATTGAGAAATTTATTAAACAATCGATGTATTATGCAAACTACTGATTCAGATCAACATGAAATCTATGTAAATAAAAAAAAAAAAATTTTTTTTTTTTTTATTAAATTCGACATTTTAATTTTTTCACCTTTAATTGGGTAAAAAAAAGGAAAAATTGTGAATTTCAATGATTTAGAAATTTATCTAAATAATTTATTTAAGATTTTCATCATGTATTTTGTTAGTTTTATTTTCCTTTCAATTTATTTTGCAGAATTACGTTTTATTTAAATGTTAATGTATATATACCACACCATATACTTTAATTAATGTTGTAAATTTTTCATCCTTTAAATTATAGGCGGTGGCATATACATATGTACATGCATACATACATAATGAAGTTTTTGTATTTCATTTTATATCAAAATTTTCTCATCAATTTTGCATGAATTAACAAAGTGTTTGTATGAAATCTTTACTATCGGCATTTAATACAGGTGTTATGGATGAATTAAAATTTACTTACATATAATAAACAGCTGAAAGAACAAATTTTGAAGAAGATACTATAAAAACAAATTGAATACTTCAATGTAAACAAAAAGAAAAAATTCAATTTTGTTATCAATATTATACCACAACAAAATTTATGTCAAAGAATTTTTAAGTATATGTAAAGTAAATAAAATATGTATGTACTTCTGTGTATATATATATATATATACCTATATCGACTAAGATATGTATAGATATAGTTATATTTACTGGTACATACAATTTTCATGTATGCGTTCAAGTGATAAATAGTTTGTATAGAATTTTCGCTGTTCTTTAGGTGAACTATTTAAAAAGAATGATGAATAAGTAGAATTTTTTAAAGAAAAAGATCAGAACATGTTCTTTTTATTTTCTTTATAATTTAAAATGATGTTGATGCATATACTGTTGTGACATGAATATTTTATTAATGTATTTTCTTTTATATACGTATACGCGATTATGTTTTCCTTAAACTTATATGTACATATTTTACTACACAAATAGAATATAAGAAGCAATCGTGATGATAATGACGATATTGTTGAAAATCAAATTTTATTTATCCCTGGTATATGTACATACACCTTTATATTAATTTTTACCTCTGTATAGTGGCTTCTTATACGAAAAATACGTTTTTTTTTTCTGTACTTTGAAAAGCAAAAGAAAGAGCTACAAAGAAAACAAAAAACAATTTTTATTTTTCTTAGAAATATTCAATCTATAATATATAAAATATTTACGATATGTAGGTACAATTGATTTCTATTTATTTGTGCACTTGTACAAATGGTTTAGATGCATGTATGTACGTATACGATAGATGTTGTATTATAATGTACAAATGAATGATAACAAATTCATCTATATATGTAGGTACGTATATTTAAATGTTTTATATTATACGAAAATAAAAGTTGATAGACACGAATTTATAATTTGATCGACATTCATTCATTTCAATGATGAAAACTTATTATTTGATAAGAATATTAATTTCAAGGTGAAAATCTATCATACAAACAAACAAAAATCAATGAGAATTTTTATCTAGAAAAAATACCAAAAAAAAAAAGAAAAAGAAGATAAATACATTATTACCATATTTTATCTATTCGTGTTTGTTAGCTTCTTATTGCATGTTAATGCGGTATTTAATATCTTTAGTTTACATAGAAATAGGGAAAACCCACAGGAATATTATTTATTCTCTGTATTTTGATGTGAATGAATAACAATTGTGGGAATAATAAAGTACACTGAAAATGATGAATGTACATATATGCATTCACATGTTCTTGTTGAAGATAACTTTTTTTTTTTTATCTTCACTATTCTCTTATAAAAGGATGATTGAAATTGTATTTTTTGATATTTAAATGAATTTTTTTTTCCAATTTATTTTTCTTTTGAAATTTATAACAATTTCTCAAGTATCTAATGTAGTGAGAATAAAAATGTAAATTAAATTTAAGGAAAATTTTAAATTCGTAATTTAATTTTCTTCTGGTTAAGAAAATATTTTTGCGAACATCTAACAGAAACATTTTATTTTTCAAATATTATTTTCATCATATAATAAGTTAAAGCATCACGTCTGTAAATTAAACTTCATTCTGAATTTTTTTTTTTTTTTAAATTTTTACTTTTATTATTTAACATAAGATGAATTTAATTTGCGATGTACCTACCTATATACTTTTTTTTGTTTTTCCATTTTTATATGAATTAAATAAAAATATTTATCAAGAAGTTGCACTGCATTAAATCAACATGTACCTATACATATTTATGTTATTTATTATACAGACAAGCGTGTAAGTAATCGCCTAAGCAGATTAAAATATGAAATTTAAATTAATAATTTATTTATTTTTTCTTTTTATTTTATTTTTCCATTATTATTGTTCATTAAAAGCTCGGCATTAAGAGTATGTGCATACATGTACACACGACATTAAAATGAATTCGCATTATATGATCTGTCGTTCATATTTACCTACATACATATGTATGTACATACATATATATACTTATATAACGATATTTTTAATTATTTATCATTTATCATTTTTATTATTTTCTTATAAAGATGTACATACGTATATGTGTATATGTATACAGTTTCTTCATTGTTTTTACCAATGAATGCAAACTTGGGGGTTGAAATACATTTACATACATACATACGAACATACATATGAGTACACCATGACTATATTATGACTATGTACACGATAAAATTTTCCTTTACCTTTTGTTTTTTTTATTTGTTCTTTTATACACTTTAGTCAAAATTTAAATAAAATTTTTATGGAAAATATTGTTTGCAATATATGCTGCTGGCTGATGTACTTTAATATTATTTTCCATTTTTATTTTTCATGTTTTTCATACACCAAACTTATATGAAAACAGAAATAATTAAAATTTTCTCATTAGAAAAAAATTTTCATTTTTATACATGCACACTAACAAATTCATTTCTCTATTTTTTACTTATTTCCACAGGTCTTCTTCAATATAATTTCATCACATTTGTTTTTGGGTGAAAGTGTGCAATCATTTATCTATCAATCTTTCATTTCTACACTTTTAATGCAATAAAAGATCGATTATTATTCAGTCTGAGTATTTTTTTTTTTGTTTTTCAAACTTTATTTTTCATTTTGACCATTTTACTTTTTATTTCGTACATGTTGCTTGCATGCATATGCATATGTATGGATCTGTAACTAAAATACACGACATAACTTGTACATGTGTATGTTTCTTGTTTTATAGTATATATATACATACCTGGATGTACAATATGATTTGCTAATAGTATTTTCATCATTACAGACATATTTTATTCCACATAATTTGGCATTTTACCAATTATATACTTAACGAACTAGAAAAAATGCAATCAAAACATCAATTATCTTTTAATGTAGAGACGGTCGATATAATCAACATGCACATATACGTACATTACGTATGTATACTAATTCATTTAGATGTATGTATACATATGTATGTATGTGTGTGTGTACAATTGAGAATGAAGAATAGAAAATTGAGCAGACATTGCAAATTATATCATGAATGATAACAAAAAATACATATATGCATTTTTCATCATGAAAAAATAGATAACCTGAAGAGAAATGAACAGCTAGAATGCTTGTTTAATCAGTTTTTGAACATCTTTTTTTTTAAGTTAGAAAAATGAATCGAAGATGTTCAAAATTTTTAATAACAAGAAAATACATTGGACTTATTTCCCTTTACCCTTTATCTTTTTTTATTAATTTAAGAAAATTATTATCAATAATACAATGTTAATGTGCAAGGATGTTTTCTTTATAAAATACATAATAATCAATTATGAAACTTTAAACCAAAAAATATGAAAAAAAAAAATTTATTAAAATCATTTCATTAAAAAAATATTCGATAACATTGAAATTATTATAATAGAAAGTGAAATTTTATATTTCAGCAAAGAAAATGAAAATACATTTTTCAATTTAATGAAGAAGAAACGCCTTTTATATGTAAAATAAAATATAGGAATGCATAAATGTATGAAATTTATTTAAATAAAAGGAAATTTCTTCTTTTTTTTTCGGAATTTTTAATTACTGATTTTGATTGAATTATTTTCATTTATTATTTTTGTTTTTTTTTTTAAACTTTTTAATAAATATTTATTAAATGATGATTAATATAAAAACGATCATAGGCCATTTAAAGTCACGATTTCTAACTTTGAACGCATATGTAATTGGCATTTCGTGTTTACGATGTACGTATACTATGGTAAAAGTTTGTATTTCATTTTATTAATAAATTAATATTATAATTTTTTATTATTATGAAAATGTACAAAATCACATTCATATTCATTAATTTTATTTGTTTAAAAGAAAACAAAAAAATAACAATGAGAATAATACATACATATATGGATGATTATTTTCAAGGACTTGTTTTGATCTAGAATAACAGATAGTCTTTACATAAACACACAAGTATTTCGTATACATATGTGGGCATGTAAAAAATATATAACTCAAATGTATAACTAAAGAATATTTTTGTTTTTAGTTATAGTATTCCATTACAATTATAATATGACTTAATTATGTTAATGTGTCACACATAATCAAAAACAGATTTTTGTATTATTTCATTTCCCTTGTATTTCCTTTTTGAATTTGAGTATAATTATTTTATGTGTATTCACTAGCTTCTCATATCATACATGTGCATATGAATGTTATGCTCATTATTTTTTTGCTATATGTACTTATGTATATGTCCTCATTATGCGAAAATTTTATAATATATATATAGACATTCAAATGCAATGTCATTTTTCATTTATAAAATAAAATCATAATTAAAACAAAAAAAATTTCCAAATTATTTATTTATTTTATATTTGGTCTTTCATATTCAAAAACTGTTACATTGAAAATTTTCAAATTAAAATTTACTATAGTAAATTAGTAATTAAATTGGGAATTTTATAAAGAAACTTTGGAATATTTAAAATTCAATGATTAGAAGATAATTAGGAAAAAAATCCTTTTTTTTTTAATTAATTAGAAAAAAATCTGTTTTTTTTTTTTTTTTTTTTGTGAATAAAATATGAAAATGTGTTTTCATATTTTGAAAATCTACATATTTCACATAGATCATGTAACGACATCATCATTTGTATGTCCTTTAAATTTTTGCATATTTTAATAAATTGTATCAAAAAAAAAAAAATTTTTTTTTTTTTTTTTTTTTAATTTAAAATAAAATACCAATTAAAATTTCATTTTAAAATTAAATTGCACATTAAAGTAGAATAAGCACATTTATGTAGCATTTTAATATGAAGAAAATAAAATGATCATAAAAATAAATATCTGTATAATTTAAATTAAATCAGAAAAGAAAAAAAAAAAATTTTTATTTTGTATTAATTTCCTATATCTATTACATTGGTTGAAGACAATCAAAACATATAAAACACACATTGGTCATACACAACAATGTATGAGATAATCTCTTGCATGATGTTACTTTATTTAATTTAATCACCACAATTGTACGTTATATTTATATATGTACGTAATGATGACATTGAATTAAGTAACAGCAGTCAGCAATGTTAATAAAAACATTAAACTACATACATATTAACATTTTGTAACATTTTTGTGTTAGTCATTGTTGTGATAATAGTATTTAATATTAGATTATATCAAATATCAAAAATCTCATCATATCATACACCATTTACACAAATTAATTTCAATAAAATTTAGTTTAATATATCTACATACCTTATTCAATATAATGCGGATAATAATTGATTGTAACAAAATTACGTATTTTAGAGTTTTGCTGTTGAGTGACCATACCTTTAGCTATCTGATTAATAAAATAAAACAGCATAAAATTTTATTTTAATTTTTTTTTTTTTTACTATTTAACGTGTTATGCATGTGTGTAAATGATATACAATCTAGTTTGGACTTTATTTAGCTAATAGGCATACATCGGAGGGAGTGTGTCATACACGGTTTTATTATTTGTATGAAATAAAAACGAATTAATTTACGATCATATTAAAAAATCAAATAAAATGATCATAATAAAAACAATATTATTATTATTATTTATTTTAATTTATTGATTTTATAGAAAATTGTATGTTATGTATTTATTTTATTTGTATAAATATGGTATTACATCACCACTATAAAATTTTTTTTATCTAATTGAGTTGCAGTATATCTGATGTTTATGTTTATTATTTATTATTTTTTACATTTGATAATGAATATACATACATATATAAATACACACTAATATTTGCATATTGAATTATATAAAATAACATTTTATATAAGATACTAAACGTATATCTGTAGATACTACAGGTACAGTTTTATGCAATTATTAATTTTTATATATACTTGAAAGAGTCTTTTCATCAACTTATTTTTGAGAATTTTCAATTTTAAATTTAAAAAATTTTTAAGAAAAAAAAAAAGAATTTAGAGAATCTTGTTAATTAGATTTTTTCTGATTTTCATTTTTTAAAAGAAAGAAAATAAATCTAAGATTCATATTTTTAACATAGTCATACGTATTTTAAATAAAATACTTTTTTCATTTTATTTTTATTTTTTTATTTTTTTTTTCATTAAATTTGAATAAAATCAAAAGATACAAAATTTTTATGTTTCATAAGAATACACTTAACAATGCTAAAAAAATCAACTGTAATATTTTAGTGGCTTATTGTTCAATAAGTAATTTAAAATTTAAAAAAATTGAAGTTTTTTTTAAAAAATTTATACAGATGCATTTTCATAATCTTTAAATTTTAAAAAGTTTAAGAAAAAACAAATCACATTTTTAATGTTTATTTTGTCTCATTCTATACATGTACAACAATTTGTCACTAAGCAATTTTATTTTAAATTGTAAAGAAAATGTTTAAATGATTCCTCGTTTTTTTTGTAAAATGTGCCTATATGCATACATTTGTTTTGAGCTATTTTATTCCATAAAATCATGTTGAAAAAATAATGTTGTTTCTTATTATAATATCCGTTTCTTCTTTGGATTTTTTTTTTTTTTTAAAGATTTTCTTCCTCTTATTATTATTTTTTTTTCTTTCATCTAAAAAGGTGCCAGTTGACCCACATATAAGAAATATTTTATTGTGAAAAACAAAAATAAATAAACAAATAAACTGTATATATATAATGTAGTTTCTGTATTTCTTTCATTTTCTAAATAGTATCATAATTATGAATAACATATACTTACATCGTCATCCCATATATGCACATATATTATGTACATACAGACATAATGTTTGTATACATAAGTACATAATTCTTTTGTCGTTCTATAAACTCCAAAAATAGTTCAGCTATAATTTGTAATATTTTCTAAAAAAAAAAAAATACATATAGAAGGGAAAAAATAATTCATATGTAATTTTTTTTTATATTTCTGATATTTTAACTAAATGACATACATACTATAGATGAAGTATTTTTTTTTTTAGATATATTCTAACATAGCAAGTGTATATCTGCATATTATACAAATATACATACATATTGTAAATTTTAAATCAAAAGTTTTTTTTTAATTTTATTTTATTTTTATAATTAGATTTTTTTATTCAAACGTTCTATGTTTATTTTTTTCATTTTTATCTTCAGATGTCGATCTAAAAGACCATAACAGACAGAAACAGCGTGATAAATGCTCAAAATTTGCTGTTTCGTCTGAAAGTATATTTCTACATGAATTTACACTACCTAGAAGAAAGTCAGCATTATTATTATCATCAACATCATCACCATCATCAAAGACAGCATTTAATAGTATTGAAAATATTGTTACAAAAAAGGATTTAGAAACAATAAAATTACAAGAACAACAAAAGACAATCTGTCAAAATAACACCACCAGTAATAATAGTAATAATAAAAATAAAAGAAATTTATCATATCCAATTAAAAAAGAACAAATAACAAGACAACAGCAATTAATAAACGGTTTCAATCGTATTTTATTACAATTAAAATCATCATCAGTACCATCAATAGTAACAGCTGGAAAATTATCAAAATTAACTATAGCATCTGAATCACCAGAATCATTTGATACGATAATAGTAGATACAATACCAGCGACAGTGACATCAACAGCCTCAACATTGAGTCTGCATAATTCAAAAGAGTTCGTCATGAATACACACGCTACAACTGCTCTGAATTTACAATCATCAGCTGGACAAACTTCAGTTGTTGGCCATCACAGAGGATTTTCTCAACCAACTGCAGCTAATTCTGGTGATCCATGGTTTTTACAATCGACTGGACATCAAATGCCACCAACGGCTCCGGCTAGACAACATAAAAGACCAGCACCTCAACCAGGTACTGGTGGTGGGATACCAATTGGTGGAGCATTATTACAGCAACAACAACACAGCCAATCACAACCACATATAGTTCCACCGACAATTCCACCTCACCAATCTCATCAAAATAATGTAATTACCTTAAATCCAATAAAAATATAACAATTAAAAAATAAATGAACATTTTTTGAAAATTTTATTTTACAGAATCAACACATCAATTCCGTTCATTTATCCTCGCATGCTTTAAGTAGTCATAATTTAATGTCATCATCAAATTTGACAGCAAAATCACCAAACCAACAACAAAATCTTCATATAATTCCACCCCATCCAAATTTAACAACGACATCAACAACATGTCAGACACAACATTTATCAAATTCATCAAATAATAATTTAATGTCATCATCATTAAATTCAGTTCAACTTCAAAGTCATTTAAATTCTGGAATAGTTGGTATTGGTAGTGGTGTCGTTGGTATGCAATCATCGATAACAGCTAATCATCAGCAATCAAATTCAAAATTGCATAATATATCAAATATGGTCGGTAGTGGTGTTGGTAGCGGATTAATACATCCTGCATCGGGTCCAACACAACATCCAAATCAAATGCATTTATCTCAACAACAGCAGCAACAGCAATCTACACAGCAACAACAGCAACAGCCACCACCACCACCACCACCATCAATTCATGTCCCATCGACAAATGTTATGTCAGCATCACTTCATACGTACGATACAAACGGTACATCGTGGAATAGTACGTCTTCATTGTCGCCAACAATTTCAAATGCATCATCGACCTCATCCACTCATCAACAGAGTCAACAACATTCACAAAGAAAATGTGAAGTTAAATTGAATGCTATGCCGTAAGTTATATGCTTTTTTTATGTAGAAGAAAAATGAGACAAAAAAGAATGAAAATTATATTTTCTTATTATTATGCATAAACTACCACTTAAACATGAAAATCCTTTTGCTGTATTATTAGAGTAAGGAAGGCTTTTTGTATTCGAAAATGTACACGTAAACTCACTCTAAATTTTCCATATATCGTACCATTACCACTTGAGAAATATGTGAATTTCATTCATTCATTCATTCAAAAAAAAATTTTTTTTTTCTTTAAATTTTTTTTTTTTTAATTTTCATTTGAAAAGAAAAAATTTGTCTCCTTTTTTATTGCGCATATAACAAAAAATAACAGTATTTTTTTTTATTTTTATTCAGGAAATTCAGTTGTAAAAAAATTATTATCAATTGTACAATAATATATAAAGTACAATCTACAATCAAAATTCTCATAGTACGAAAAGTTTAAGCGTTAATATAATCCTTTTTTTGTATACGCTGTACGCCTACGCTTTATAATATCTTCTTACGCATATTCATGATATATTGTACCAAATTGTACTCAAATTGTCGTATACACACGAGTTACAACTACTGACATTCATTGGAAACGAATTTGAGTTACGTCGCTTCATTATCGTCGTAATTTATATAATCGCAACACGATATTTCCATTCTTATAAATTTAAATACTCTGATATAACTAGGGGTAGTACATACTTTAAAGATGACATTTGTGATAACAGTTGTATGTACCTAGTTTGTTTTTTTTTAATATGTCTTCATCTAAAAGGATTCATAAATCCTCTTCAGGAGCAATGTCTATGTCATATTTAAAATCTTTTTCTTCCAATAACTTGTTTATTGAATACAAACAGACATGAAAATTGCAAACAAATAAGAGCAATTTATAAGCAGAATGATTGTACAAACGGAAAAGAGTTTTTTGTCTGTACTTTAAAGGTTAACGTACAATACAACTGCTATTATTTTAAGATTTTAAAAAAAAGAAAACGGAAAATATGAGTAAGGGGCTTTTTCTAGTCGGTGTCTGGTGATAGCAATTGTACAACGAGTTATAATCTCTATAAAAAAAAAACGCTCCTTTTTCTCGTTGTATTGTAAATGATAAACGTAAAGGTAGATAAAATTTCAACGTAATACGCAAACGGTTAGGGAAAAATTCATTCAGAAAAATCTGAAAATCTTAAATGAAATAACTTGAACTTGGATTACAAATGTACAAGAAGATAAAAAACGACTATTTTACAAATAATTTATGTTTTTTGGTATGAGGATATGAAATGCATATGTGAAAACGTAAAGCAAATAGAAAAGAGGGCACTTACCTCTTTAGCAAAACATGCTCTGTATAAATTATTACTGAGCAATAATCGTTTACATTTTTTTTTTATATTTTATTTGTACTTTCTAAATTGTACTATGTACTATTAATGTGGATATTACAACTACTTTAACTTTTATCTATTATACCACGTCTTAAACATTATTTCATATATGCTGCAGATATGATGCGTCGATAGCTTATTAAAATCTAATCTTAATTGAAAGAAATAGGCCATAATTTGTTTTTTTTTTCTAAATTTAAATTCAAAATATGTATGTATAGCTAAAAGAAAAATACTCATACAAACAAAAAAATTTAAAAATTATTTTGCTAAATATGTACATATAAATAATACATGTCATTATAATACACTTTAATAGAAAAAATTATATACATAAATATATAAACTTTTTTTTTTGCTTTACATTTAAGTATATTTTGGTTTTCTGGCCATTTTAGATGGTTCCATGGTAGTATAACACGTGATGAGGCTGAACATTTATTACAACCCCGTGAAGATGGTCTATTTTTAGTACGTGAATCAACAAATTTTCCTGGTGATTATACATTGTGTGTATGTTACCAAGGAAAAGTTGAACATTATCGTGTTAAATATTTAGAAAATAAATTAACAATCGATGACGAAGAATATTTTGAAAACTTGGGGCAATTAGTAGCAGTAAGTTTAATTGTCATAAATATTCACTATTTACTTTTAATTATTTAAAATAATAATAATATTGTAACAATAAAAAAAAAAAAAAATTAATTAAAATTCGAAATTTTTAAATTATTCTTTAGCATTATGAAAAAGATGCCGATGGTCTTTGTACACAACTAATAAAATGTCTTCCGAAAAAAGGCAAACAAGAATTCTGTATAAATTCAAAAGATTTCATTGATAAAGGTTGGGTTATACCAGAAAATGACTTACAATTAAGAGAAAGTATAGGTAAAGGTGAATTTGGTGATGTTATGCTTGGTATATTACGTAATGAAAAAGTTGCTGTTAAAATGTTAAAAGATGATGGTGCAGCACAAAAATTTTTAGCTGAAGCATCTGTGATGACGTAAGTTATTATATTATAATAAATATGTAATTTGAAATCAAAATAAATTTTTTGAAATTTTCAAAATCATATAGGACCTTAGAACATGAGAACCTCGTTAAATTTATTGGTTTAGTGTTTACAACTAAACATATTTACTTAGTAACAGAATATATGAGTAAAGGTTCATTGGTTGATTATTTAAGATCACGTGGTAGACAACATATTACAAAAAAGGATCAAATTAATTTTGCATAGTATGTTTAAACAAATAAAATTTTAGATTCTTAGAGAATATGTGGATTAATTTAATTTAATTTATACTTTCTCTTTCTTTAATAAAATAGTGATACATGTTCTGGAATGGAATATTTAGAAGCAAAAAAAGTTGTTCATAGAGATTTAGCAGCTAGAAATGTTTTAATATCAGAAAATTGTGTAGCTAAAGTATCTGATTTTGGTTTAGCAAGAGAAGAATGCTATTATAATTTAGAAGTTGGTAAATTACCAATTAAATGGACAGCACCAGAAGCATTAAAAGGAGGAGTATGTTCTTATAAAATATCATCATATCATATCATATCATAAATATCATATCATATTTGATTTATACATATATTTTATTATTTTATTTTTATTTTCTTTTACCATTTAGAGATTTTCAAATAAGTCAGATATGTGGAGTTTTGGTATTTTACTGTGGGAAATATATTCATTTGGTCGTGTTCCTTATCCAAGAATTGTAAGCAAATTATAAAAAAATTTTATTTCATTAACTTTAATTTTATTTGCTATCTTTTTATGTTTAGCCATTGGCTGATGTTGTTAAACATGTTGAAATTGGTTATAAAATGGAAGCACCAGAAGGTTGTCCACCAGAAATATATGAAATGATGAGACAAGCATGGGATTTAAATCCAATTAAAAGACCAACATTTCAAGAGCTCAAAGTGAAATTATTACAATTAAAAAATTCAACAACATGAAATTTAATAATAAACGAATAAAATCATAAACAGAAGATTTAAATAAATAAATATTAATTAATTAAATTAAAAAAAAAAAAAGTAATAAATAAAAAAAAAAATAAAAACTAAAAAAACAAAAGGAATATATATATAAATGTATGTATAAATTACGAATTCATTTATAATATTATCTACAAAAAATACAATGAGATACATTAATACAAATATACATTATTACAACATTAAAAGTATAATAAGAAAATAATATCAAAAAACAAAAACGAAATAAAAATTAAAAACAAATAAGCGAATAATCCAAACAAAAAAAAAAGTAGAATTAAAATGAGAAATTATTCAATGTTTTAGTTGTCCATTTATATATTTTACATTACAGTCCAACTTATATATATATATACTTTTTTTAATTTTTTAAAACCATTTCGTTATTTTATTTTTAATTAAAAAAAAAGAAAAAATGGAAAGAGTGCATTCGTTTTTATTTAAAATAAAACAATAAAAATAAAATTTATTATACAATAATAGGAAAAAAAAATAGGATAATGAAAATTTGTAAAATCTGTAGTTAAAGCGTAAATAAAAATAAAATTTACATATATATATAATATATTATATACATATATTTTATTTCAAATAAATTTTATTTTAATTTTTTTTATTTCGAACTAAAAGAAAAGTATAAAAATTGATTTTGCAATTGAATTTATTTTATTTTTTTAATGTATGTAAACATGAATATTTTTTTTATGTATAGAATAATATGTTTTTTTTTTTTTTAATTTTATTTTAATTTTAACTAATTATTATTATAATTACAGTCTTATTAATGAGAAATAAATTAAAAACAAATTATATATGTATGTATGTATATTTAATATATATATTTATTGCAAAAATATAAAATAAAAATAAATAAAATGAAATGAAACTAAAAATGAAAAAGGGAATAAAGCAAGAAATTAAATCAAATAAAATTCAAATATATTAAAATACTAATTATACTATAAATTATCTTTATGGATTAATCATGTATCATTATTGATTATAATTATTATTATTATTATTATTACTACCATTATTATTGTCTACATTAAACATGTACACAACTGTATACATATGAAAATAGCAAATAAATAACACTTAAAAAAATAAATGAAACTTAAAGGCAGCAAAAATAATTTAAAAAAAGAAAACTAAGCTATAATATAAATTAATACTAAAATTTAAATTTCGTTAATATAATTAATAATAAAAAAAAAAGATTAAATACATGTTTCTGTGTTTCGTTAATGTCTATATAATTTTCATACAACATATGTATGGTGTTCATTTTTCTTATTTTTATTCAGTTTGATTTATTTTAAAATCAAAAACTAACTGTTTAAATTTTTTTTTTTTTTTAAATGAAAACAAAAACATTTTTAATTCGACAATGTAAATATATTATGGTAATTTAAATAAATTATAATTGTATGTAATAATATATTTCTGTAATAGTATAATAATGTAATATCAATTTACATTCATTTTCTGGTAACGTAAAAAAGTGAAATGTGTTAAAAAAAAGTACATAAAGGACAGAATTTTTTAAAAAACAAATAAAAATACACAAATAAAACAATATTTTATTTTGATTTTTTAAATACGTAGTATTGTAAAAAATAGTATGAAAAAATGAAAAAAAAAAAATTGATTATCAAATAACGTACCTCTAGAGTAGTAAAACTAAAACTAAAAATAAATATATTAAAAAAATTAAAATGAATAAGAAAATTTTTTATAAATTTTTAAATTTTTTTGTTTTGTAATTTTTGACTATAATTATATTATACATATATACTCTCAAAAAATTTTACTTTATTTCTACAATTATACAAGCAATGTAAGAATTTAAAAAAAGGACAAATCGATAATTTCTATTCCATTGAGAATAAGTTGTTCATTAGTAAAAAAATAAAAAATAAAGTCTAAAGCACAATCTTTTGAATGCATTTATTTAAAATGATAACGTAAAAAATAAGAGCAAAATAACAAAATTAAATTAAAGTAAAATATAAAAAATAAACACACTGAAATATAAATTTATCATGATTTGAAATATTTTTCTCAGATGCGATTGTAAATTATGATATTTCTACTATTACTACTCTAGAGAACATTATATATACATGCATACTTAATGAAAAGTAATGAAATAAAAAGAAAGGTATGAAAGATATTAATTAATTAAAAGTTAAATTAAAAGAAAAAAAAAATTAAAAGTTTAGTCGATAATACATAAATTTAAAAATAAATAAAAATCCTTTTAAAAAGTGATTTATAAAAAATATGTGAAGAAGTTGCAAAAGAACAAAAAGTAAATGAAATTAAAAATAAATTAAAAGAAAATATAATAAGAAAAAGAAATTTAAAAATATATATTATTTTTCGACAATAACTATTAAGAATCTCGTTGTTTATTATTATGATTTTTATTTTATTTTTAATATTATTATTATTTTTTTTTTTTTTTATCATTATTATATTATTATTATATTTACTAGATTATATATTATTCTTATTACTTATTATTAAAAAATTAAAAAAAAAAATCAGAAAAATAAAAATGAAATACACATACAAAACACATATGATAATAAATTAATTAAAAACAGCTTTTTAAACTTAAAAATAAAAATGAAAATAAAAAGATCTGGAAAAATACACTTAAAATAAATTGAAAAAAAAAAAAAGAGAAAATATTTTCACACGCCATTAGATGAAAAATAAAAATGAATTCGTTTCATATTAAAATAAAAATAAAACAAAAAAAAAATTTTTTTCGCATGTTTTTATTAATTTTAGTTATACATATATTCTATTGTGTTATTTGGTTTTTATTGTTAGGGATTAATTTTCTCTCTTGAGTGCAATGTATAATCGTTTTGTTTGAATAACGTTGTCATGTTTTCTTTTTTGTTCTGTAGTTTATTTTTGAATTACAATATTAAATTGAATTCAATCTTTTATTTTTAATGTATAAATTTGTTTTCTTATTTTTTTTTATTTTTTTTGTTTAATTGAAAATAGGAAAAAAATTATTCTTGTTTTGTTAAAAGCTAACTGCTTGTCTGAAAGTATGTATATTTTCCATTAATTCATACAAATGTCCTCCTTAGATAGACACATGATAAACCTTGTTGCATGATTGCTACAAATATTGGAATTTCATTAATTCATTTAATTTGTATTATCATAAAATATCATAAAGTGATGATGTTAAAATATAAATAAATAAAAGTAGATATGTAATATATTTGAATAAAAGTGAAAATTTAATGTTGAATATCTATAAAACATTAAATTAAAAAAAGGAATCTAATAAAATAAAATAAAAATGTACAAAAAATAAAATAAAAATAAAAACAAGAAAACAAATGTTCGTCCTTTTTGTGAATTTAAATACGTACTACGAAATGAAGATAATACATCTCTAATGCATGCATAAATACATATTACATAAATATGTAACGTTTGATCTTTAATGTTATAAAATCTAAATTTAAATTTAAATCATTTCAAATTAATCAATAAAACTAAAATAGATAAAATGATAAATAGTCTTTTTAAAATAAACAACAAATTAAATAGTAGCTTCATAAAACTCAAAATATCAGAATAAAAAAAAACAAAAACAAGAATAAAATGAATAAATAAATGAAACAATAATTAATAAATAATAATTTAATTTGTACTACTAACTAGTAACTATACAAATTCGTTCTTTTTTGGCTCTAAATATTATTAAAGAAAATTGGTAATTGTGTATTAATTATTCATTTTTTAATGTAAAAATCTAAAATTTAACTTTTTTTTATATATTTTAATTTCATATAAACTAGAATATATTTTAACGAAGTAATTTTTAAGTACTTACCTAGTTATACAAATTGAAATTTTGTTTTGCTTTTTAAACATTTTTAATTTTTATATTAGTTAAATGAATTAAATTAAAACAATACAGTTAAATAGTTAAATATGAAACGAAAAAGAAGAGAGATAAATAAATAAGAAAAAGAAAAATAAATAAAATGAAAATTGTAATTATACATATATTTTATAATACATATGAGAAAATAAGAAGATAAAAAGAAAATTTTAACACACTTTAATAGTACCAAGAAAAGGTTAAAAAAAAAGTTTTTTTTTTCTTAAAACTACATACGTACATTACGAAATGTAAAGGACATAACCACTCCATTCAGTTTTAATATATAATATCAACTGAATTTTGAAAATTTTTAGATTAATACCAAAATGAATTGATTAAATACAGTTAAAAAATTCCAAAATTTCAAAATTCTTTTTAAATTTCGAATGAAAAAGAGCCTTAAAATTTTTCCAAATTCAAAAAAAAAAAAAAAAGAAAAAAAATCACTGAATAAAGAAAACTTTCCCATCTCGAGTTTTATGAAAAAAAAAAAGTTTAGAGAATATTACAATATATACATATACGTTATAAAATAAATTATATCAAAATTTAAATTAAAGTTAAAAAAAAAAAATTCAAATTTCAGGAAAAAAGTTCATTTTAATGTTCAGTAACAATTTAATGTAAAAAAAAGGTTTTGAAAAATTTGAAACAATTTTTAAAAATTAAATTATTCATTAACAAAAAAAAGAAGAAAACATTAAGTGAAGAAAAAAAATGATAAACCAATTAATACATACAATAAAATAAAATCAAAAGTAAAATATAAAAGAAGCATTGAAATAATGTTTAAATGTCCATTCTATTTCCCCCTACTCTACTTAAACAGTTATATTAAAATTTTTTGCTTTTTCTGAAATTTAAATTTATTTTATTTTTTATTTTTTTATTTACATTTAACAATATTCGAAAATGAGAATTAAAAGTAAAACATAAATTTATAATTTTTATTTTAGTAGATATTAGAATAATTTATTTTTCGTTCTTTTAATTTTTCTTGTGCATTTTGTTGATCTGAATCCATAGATTCATCATCATTGCTATCATCGGTATTTCGACATTCTATTGTTATTTTTGTATTCACTCCTTGACATTTTAATGGTATATTTTTAAAATTACATTTACAACAATGACAATGATTTTTGTTATTATCATTTAAATGAAATTTAACTTTATTACGTGATTTTATTAAATCTGATGTTGATGTACGTTTTGAGTATTTGAATGATGGCTATAAGAAAAAGTTTTAGAATATTTTAAATCATACTAATTTAAAATTGATAAACAAAAAAAAATAGGGGTATTGAATTGATAAACCATCGATACCGCTTATATTATTTACCTCCGGTAATGGAGTTCGTGCAGATAATTGCCAATGTATTCGTTTTTCTATCGGAATTTTGCAATAATCTTTCGACCTTTATATAAATATTTTTTTTTCTTTTTTTAATAAAATCTTTTAAAATTATTAATATTATGATCTTACATATATTTAGTGCCATAAGTTTCATTCAAATCCTGCATTACGTTATTCTGTTGGCTAAATTGTGATGATAAATTTAATAAATCAATAATACTTGCATCAGATGCTTGTACTGTAATTATATCAATAGAATAAAATGATAAAAATAATTTTATTGTGAAAAAAAAAACAAAAAAAAAATAATAATTTCACATACGTATTTCAGTTACATCTTCCATTTGTCCATCACTTTTTAATCGTTTAAAAGTTAAATAACGTGTATCAATAATTTTTCGTACATCTTGTTGTTCAATTAAATAAATTTCTTTATTCAATATAATTGGAACTGAAAAATAAAAAAAATAAAAAAATGTAGATAGAATTAACGTTACCCCTATATTGGTATTGATTTTTGATGAATTTAAACGAAAGATCAATTTACCTTGTATTGGTTGACCAATCTGTTCAGAAGTTTGTTCAATTTTTTTTGTATTAGGAGTTATTGGAATCATAGCAAGAAAAATTTTCTATTTATTTTATAAATTAAAAATTACAAAAATAAATTCATGAAGATTTTTGATTATATTTTTTTTTTTTTTTCGAAAAAGATGAAAATAAGTTATGAATTGTATGTATAATTTTTTTTTTTAATTTAATATAAATTTATTATATTTTTTTCTCTCATAAAATTTTGTTTATTATATTTTTTAAAATTTATTCTTATTTATATTAATTACAAAAAAAAAAAAATTGGCAGTTATTTTAAACATTTTAAAGGCATTTATTTAAGGCATAGGTTTAAAATATTTCCTTGAATTTTAGAATAATGTACGAATAGTACAAGCCAAGATTATTTTATAGATCTTGGTACAAGCTTTTTACATTGAGTTCGTTATTTTACAAAAGAATTTGTCTTTCTTTCTACAAATAAAATTCACCTTCTTTTTAAGTAGGAATTTTTATTTAACAAAGGTGATTGGTGAATTTTATTTGTAAAACGACGGTTTTTTTTTTGTGAAAAAATGAATTCAATTTGTAAAACCTACATATAACATGTATAACAAACACTTTGGAAACTTGTACAATAAGGGATTTTTGCTTTTTTAGTGGTACATACATATCATTAATAAATAATAATAATCTTTGGATTGACTATATTATTTATATTATTTTCTAATCCTCTTTGTATTTGCAAATCGATCACTGAAAATATTTCTCCATCACTTCAGTAATGCATTCCAGTTATGAATTCTTCTGTTCATTACTTCAGAAGCATTCCATTCTTGATATCCTGAAAATAACTTATTTTTGTGGAACGAATGTGGAAAATAGACTCCAATACTTCAATCGCATAAGATTTAATTGGCAAAATGGTAGCCCTGATTCCCCATTCTGTGAACAGCTGATTTTGATATTTCTGAGATGAGAAAGAGATTTTAAATTAGTATTTTATTTTTTTTTTTATTGATTTTAGAAGACGTGTGCGGGTACGGGTGTCCTAAATATACCGGTGAACTGTGAAGTGTTTTATCTCAACAAATAATTTTCCAAAAAAAAGATTTATTTATAATAGATAATTTAATTGAAAAATAGAAAAAAAACATGACTCATTTTAGATTAATTATATTTTTAATTATCTGTGATATTTTCATTAATGGAATTACAGCGACGACAAATCATACAAATAAGACTTTTATACCAAAAAAACATTGGCAAGTAGTAGAGGAAGGTGAGTGTGTACAGAAAAAAAAAGAACACGTAATCTCTAGAACAAAAAATATATTATTAAAATTTTTTTTAGGACAAGCAATTCCAGCTGGACTTCATGTCCGAATTAATTTACAAACTGGTAAAAAAGAAGCAAAATTAATGGATGATAATGAAAATAATAAAAATAATTCTTTAACTAATAAAACAATAATTAATAATAATGAAATTAAATCATTATCAAAAATTCCAGATGAATTATTAAAAACTGATTTAAATAAAAATGATGTAAATATTTCAACAATAAGTGAAAAATTAGAAGATGCATTAAAAAATTTAACTAAAAGTGATTCACATATAAAAATTTTAAATACAGATATTGATGATATTACTAATGATAATGATACTCATATTGAATATATTCATGCTAAATATAAAAGTTATGATGAAATTAAAAAAGTATTTGCTGATAGTAATATGAATATAAAAACAGATTTTGAATTAATTAATGATATATTTGATAAATATGAAAATTTAAGTAATTATAAAGAACGTGAAATACAATTAATACGTATATTAGATGATTTAAATTATTTATCACATCAAATTGATAATGCCTTATTATTTATAAATAAAGGTGGATTAAATTCAATTATATTACCAGTATTAGTTAATCAAACAAATCGTAATTTACGTATTAAATCAATACGTTTATTAGGTGCATTAACACAAAATAATCCAAAAGTTAAAATACATGTATTTGAAAAAAATTTTGGTAATTATTTAACACAAATAATATTAAATTCAACTGATAATGAAGAATTATCAGTAACATTATATGCATTTAGTGGCTTATTACGACAATTTCCATATGCACAAAATTCAATATTAATTAAATCAAATGGTTTAAAAGCAATTATAAATTTATTATTAAAAGATGATATACAAATAAAAATTAAAATAAAAATTTTTATATTAATTAATGATTTATTAATTGAACATGATAATATATTAAATAATAATACTAATTTACAAATTAATGAAAATTTAAATGATTTAACAAAATATACACAATATAAAAATATTAATTTACAAAAATATTTAAAAGATGAAAATTATTGTGAAGTATTTATAAAATTTTTAAAAATTACACAATTTACTGATTTAATTAGTAATTTAGAATTAATTGATGAATTAATTAAAACAATGGAAAATTCATATAAATTTTGTAATTATATATGGTCAAATAATTTATTTATAAATAATTATTTATTAGATATTATAAAAAATTTCAATGAAAATAATTTAATTCAACAAAATGATGATTATACAATCGATTTAATAAGAAGACTGAAAAATATTCATGAAATTATATTTCAAAATAAATATAAATTAAATGATGAACTTTAATAAGAATGGATAAACAATTCGATGTTTTTATTTTACATACCTATATGTTTATTTTTTAAGTTGTTCGATTTTGTCAGGATTATAATTTAGTATGAGTTTTGTATTATTATCCATCCATGATCCTAGGATAAATCATAAAAACCATGTCGTCCACCCATCTTAGTTTTAGTTTATCAACTTTTTTTTTAGAAAAAAAAGGAATGTTTTTTAGAAAAGGAAGTCTGCGCCACTAAATCAAAGACTTTTTTCGGGAAATTTTACTGAGCGAAAAATAAAAAAGACATACAAAAATTTGCATCTATTTTACATATTTATTTTGACTTGAAAGCAATAATTACATGATTAAAATGTTTTTAGATAATTTACAATATATGTATGTACAGGTATGTACAGTACAATTTATTCATCTACAATCTAAATATAATTCAAACTCTAACAAAAATTTTTTTTGTAATTTCTACTACATAACAAATCACACGTATTGCAAAGATGACTACTTTGAAAAGCCTCTCTCATCGTTGAAATTAATTTCATCTTTTTGAAAGTCATCAAAATTTAATCTCTTACACATTCACAATTTCGAAAATCTTATCTTTTATTATGATAAAATACAAATGATTTTATTACTTTAAATAAAAGTTCAAATAAAATTTTTACAATTATAATTTTTGTAAAAAAAAAATGTTAATAGAAATTTTCTGTATGTCAGAATAAATTATATACTAAGCAATACATTATAATTTTGAATATTTAATTACTTTTCTGTTGTTTAATTTTATAATCAGCTAATGCTGCTTTAATTGCGTCTTCAGCTAACATTGAACAATGTAATTTAACTGGTGGCAATTTTAATTCTTTAGCAATATCAGTATTTTTTAATTTTCCAGCTTCATCAATTGTTTTACCTTTAACCCATTCAGTTGCTAATGAACTCGATGCAATTGCTGAACCACAACCGAATGTTTTAAATTTTGCATCAATTATTTTACCATTTTCATCGACTTTAATTTGTAATTTCATGACATCACCACATGCTGGTGCACCAACTAAACCTGTACCAACACTTTTATCCTTTTTATTTAATGAACCAACATTTCGTGGATTCTCGTAATGTTCAACAACCTTTGTAAAAGTAAAGAAAAATAAATTCACGTTTATTTATATGTATTGTTTTAGACAATTTTCTCTTACGTTTTCATGATAAAATGAGCATGGAACACTCAATGATCGTGGATGATTTCTTAATAATCGTTGACTTATTCTTGTTAAAGACATGTTTGTTCGTTTAAGAATTTACTGAAAATAAACAAGAAAAATTATGTATTTCACAAGATTTATAAATTTTATTTTGTCTTAAGGCCTTGAGTATTTTATGGTTATGTATTTTGCAATTCTTGCTTATTGCGGTAATGATCCTGCGGTTAACACGTATACAAATTGAAAATGAATTTTTTAAAAAATATATTGCATTGATTTTATTTTTCTTGACCGTGACCTTCTAATAAATTGAATCATTTGGGTATTTCATGAACAGTACACGAAGGTTACCGATTCATAGACTTACGTCTATAATGACTATCCTATTCTATCCCATTCAACAAATGAAATTATTAATTTGATTTTTATTAATTAACTGAATAATTCACTTTAAAAAAATTAGATTTTCATTTTAATGAACCAAAGTAGTAGATGATACATTTTAAAATATTATTTTTAGCTATTTAATTACATAAACAAAACTTAGAAATAAATTTACGAGTTGTATTAATATGTTGCCAATAACTAAGATTTAAGTAAATTATAACGCCTTTTCTGAACTTGTAATTATTTAATTGAAATTTTCACTTTATAATTTACCTTTTCAATAAATAATTTAAATAAATTAATTTGATTGATTATTAAATTAACTTGATCGAAAATTTATATTTTAAGTCGTAATTCCGTATTTCCAAAATTACAAGTTATTTATATTTAAACTGCTTGCCTTGCCTTCACTTATTATACTTTTATTTTATTTTATCACTTGAATCACTTTCACATCTAATTTGTTCTTTTTGCTTCTATATTTTCTTTTTTTTTATTTCTTCTTCTTTCTATTTATATTTTGAATTTGACAAAACATAAATTACTTTTGAATCTTATTAGAACGACACGATTAACCAAAATAAGAATAAAATGTAATATGAGAATGAGAGAGAAATAGCAAAATAAGACAAGAGTACTTTTGTCAGCTGTTAATTTGCATTTGTTTTGGTTTTGTATGCAAATCCAAGGAGTTTTATGTTCGCCGGTGTTTGAGTTCGGTTTAAAGTAAAATGTCAAAATTTGTATGACGCGACACGACTGTAAACATATTTTATTTATGTAAATAGAAAGAAAAACAAAACAAAGTGCACGTGTTATTGCCTATTGGTAAATTTTGTTAATTATTGAAGAGTGACTGTGTTAAGTGTTTAAATTTATAAAAAGAAAGTAATTTAATAAAAAATATTAGTACATCTTGAATAATTTAACTGAGTCCTTTGAGGAAAAAAAAATGAAAAAAATTAGAAAGAATTTTGTAACGCCGTTGGTAAGTTTCTAAAAATTTCCACAATTTTAAACTTTACAGGAGACATTTAATCGTTTATCATAAAAAAAGGATGTAAAGCTTGGAAATTAGTTTAATTTTTATTTTTTGTAATTAAAATTTCAATTAATAAGAGCTTATGAAACTTACTGCAGTTTATAACGTGTGAATAAAGAAATGTGTTCCACATAACCTGTAAAAATTTATAGAAGCGCTAATAACATAATAAATTTCATTTTTTTTTGTGACTCCATTAGATTCGAAGAAACGAAATAGATGATTCTGACGATGAAATGGATAATCAACAGATTGGCTACAACAATGGAAACTCAGACGATGATAATGAAGATTATGATTCTATGATCGAAAATGGCACAAGTGAAGACAGTGGTAACGATGATGATGATGATGATGATATCAACAATTCTGAAATTGAGGATAATAAAGAAAAAATTCAACAAGAAATAGCAAATAACAAAAATCAAACAAACAAAATTTTACAAAATAATGTAAAAAGAAAACATGAAATTGATAATAGTGATAACGTAAATAATAAAAAATTTAAATCAACAAAACAATTATATAAACCACCAACAGTTGAAGAATTAAATCAATTACGTGAAACTGAAAATTTATTTCATTCAAATTTATTTCGTATGCAAATTAATGAAATGTTAAAAGAAATTCAAATTAAAGATAAACAAAAAATGTATGTAGAAAAATGGTTAATAAAATTTAATGAATTTTTAATGAAATTAAATTCAATGAAAGATAAAGATAATTCAAGTAATTTATCATGGTTAAAAGAAGTACAATTAAAAATTCCCATAGATACGGTATCATCAAAATTAATAAATGATGAGAATATATCATATAATTTTCAATTTTTAAAACCATTAAAAGAAGCATTTTTAATTGGATCATATCAAAATGGAACAATAATTAATTCATCATCATCATCTATTGTAATTGATATTTGTATATTGATGCCATCAAAATATTTTTATAAAGATGATTATTTAAATTTAATTTATGATAGAAAAAGAGCATTGTATTTATTGTATATTGCATGGAAAATGATAAATGATTTTTGTGAGAATATTGATATATTACGATTTAATTACTATAAAAATAATCCATATAGACCAATATTAGAAATTATACCAAATAATAAAATTGGTAAAAAATTATATTTTCAAATTTTCACATGTCCTGATGATGATACATTTAAATTAAATCGTTTTGTACCTTGGAATAGTAATATACGTGAAAAATTATTTAATAAAAATTCTACCAATGATGATGAATTACTATTAGCAACACCAAATTATAATGCTAGTATATTACAGGATTTAACAATGAAAATAAATCATGATTACCTTGAGAATTTATTACATAATCATAAAAATTTACAAGATGGTTTAATTTTATTGAAAATTTGGTTAAAACAACGAAATTTAAATAATGGTTATAGTGGTTTCAGTAATTTTATGATATCAATGTGGATTGCATATTTATTTAAAATAAAGAAATTACATACAGCTATGAGCAGTTATCAAATAGCTAGAAATGCATGGAATCATCTTGGTAAAAATAAAATTATAAATGTTCAATACCGCATATTAAGATTTTTTTTTTAATTTTATTTTCTTTTCAGCTATTAGCGCTTGGAATGAAGATGGTAAAGGAATCAGTCTTTGTGATGATTTTTCAAAACCAAATCAGCCAACATTAGAACAATTTCATACATACTATGATATTGTCTTTGTTGATATTTCTGGCTTTCAAAATATTTGTGCAAATTTATCATTAGATTTGTATTTAAGGATAAAACATGAATCACAGTATGCCATAGAACTTTTAAATAATAAAAATGTTAACAGTTTTCAATTACTTTTTATGACAAAAATTCCAATTTATACACAATACGATCATATTTTAAAGTAAGCGGATAGACTTGCATAAATAAATTAAATAGAGACCATACACTGTTGTCTGTTCACACAATTAAATAATTTTTATTTTATTGATATTAAATCACGTGATTATATATATGTACTTATACATATGTATACACTTGTGTATGGCCTCTATAAAGAAACAATTTTTTTACATTACAAATATTTACATATGTTTTCTTCTATTTCAATAGGATTTGTGATGAAAAATCAATTGATAATATCGTTGAAAATCATTGTGATAAATATGATAAACATAATTTTGCTGGTGCATGGTATCCCATAATTCTTAAAAAAATTACTAGGTAAAGTCAATTTTAATTTTTTTCTAATGATTTCATTTTTCGTAGTTTCATTTATTGATTCTTGTTGGTTTTTTTTTACATTTTACATTTTTTATTTCTCTTTATGATACAGTGTTTTACGTAAAGGTTTATCAGATCGTATCATATCAATGGTACCAATAGAAATACCATCAAAATCATGGGAATACAATGCTGTACCAAAAAAAATGAAGAAGCATTTTTTTTTAGGTTTTCAATTAAATCATAGTAAATCATTTGAAATATTAAATAAAGGACCGCAAGCAAATAATGAAATTGAATCTGAAGAATATCGTAAATTTTGGGGTAAAAAATCAAAATTACGACGTTTTCAAGATGGTGCTATAATTGAAGCTTGTGTATGGTCATCAGCAAATGATATATTAACAAGAAAACGTAGAATTTTACAACGTATTATATATTATTTAATTAATTATCATTTAAATGTAAATTATAATGCATTTAATTATTATGGTTTTGAATTTGATAAAATGTATTCATTAAACGAACAATTCTATTTAAATAATAATAATGATAAATTAATTGATGCTGAAAGTACAACATTAAATATAATTAATACATTTGATGAAATTTGTAAAAACTTACGTGAATTGAATCAATTACCATTAGATATAACGTCAATATATGGTGTATCATCAGTTAATCGTTATTGTGATCCAATACCAATATTGGATAATGCAAAAAGTTATTTAGATAATGATCGTATAATATTTCAAACGTATAAAATTATTGATGGCATAATACAATTAGGTAAAATAAAATTTAAAAAGAATTTGTTTGTAAGAAAGAATTGTATTTTAAATTCTTAAATTTTAGGCTTTAGTGGAAAATGGCCTGATGAATTAGCAGCATTTCGAAGAATCAAAACAGCATTTCATCTTCAAATTGCACAACAATTAAGAAAAAAATATAAATATATAACACGTGGTTCTATTGATGGTGTATACATATTGAAAAATGGTTATGTATTTCGTTTTGAAATTGGTCATCAAAAAGAGATAATATTAACAAAAAATCAAATTACTGATCATAAAGGTGTAGTTTCATATTCAGAAACAAAACTTAGTTTAGAATTAGATAAACGTTTTAATATTATACCAAAAATTACAAGTACATTACATGGTTTGTATCAACAATACACAAGTTTTGGTCCAGCTGTTATGATCGCTAAACGTTGGCTGTATTCACATATGATTGATTCATATTTATGGCCAGATGAATGTACTGAATTATTAATGGCATCATTATATTTAAATGTAAATGTTTATCAAAATCCATTTCAACCACAAACTAGTTTTATACGTTTTTTACATTTGTTATCTACAACTGATTGGAAAAATCAATTATTTTTATTAAATTTTAATGACGAAATGACACGTAAGTAAAATTTAAAAAAAAAATACAAATTACTAACCGTCTTATTTTTTTATTTTTATTATTTATATAGAAGAAAAAATTAATGAAATTGAAAGCCGTTTTAATAGTGAACGTGATTCATTCCCACCATTAACAATAATAACATCATACGATACAAGTAAATACGACAGTATTTGGTCCATAAATGCACCAACAATACAAATTTTAGCACATGTTACAATTTTGGCTAAACATTCATTGCAGATTATTGAAACAAAATATTTAACAAAATCGAATATTGAAATAAACGATTTATTTACACCAAATATGGATGGTTATAATTTAATAATAACATTACGTAGTAATCATGTACATTCATGTTTAGCTACAACATTAGAGAACAATAAAAAATCAAAATCAAAAATTGATGCAACAATACCAGCAGCTGATTTTGATCCAGTACAAAGAGGTTTACAAGAATTAAGGGTATGTACATACATATATGTATATACAAAAAACTAAATAAATAAAATAAAATCCCAATTTTCAACATTATTTCTCTTTCTATTCTACAGGAAGCTTATTCTGAATTTGCTGTATTCTTTTATGATCCATGCGGTGGTAAGAAAATTTGTGTTATTTGGAAGCCTGATATTTTTGTTGAAAAAGATTTTAAAGTACAATCAGTTAATGGTTGTTATGTAACGGAAAATAAAAAATTAAAATGTAATCGTTTACAATTAATTGAAGATTTTAAAATTACATTAAGAGATTTATATTACTCTATTGAAGAAAAAGAAGTATAATTTAAACTTAAAGAACAA
This sequence comes from Anthrax anthrax, assembly GCA_963971155.1. NCBI lineage: Eukaryota > Metazoa > Arthropoda > Insecta > Diptera > Bombyliidae > Anthrax > Anthrax anthrax. The sequence continues at coordinate 22,121,203 of OZ020118.1, forward strand.
GTGTGTATAATGATAATCATAATGAAAACAAGATTTAAAAAATAAAAAATAAATAAATAAATTTAGAAAATAAATAATTTGAAATTAATTGAAAAAATTAAATTTTTTTTGTAAAATTAGTTTATTGCTATAACGTAGATTAACTTAATCTTATTTGCTTTGTGGCACATTTCTGGCACACACTATGGAAGAAGAATTTAATCTTGTTTAATAAAATATGGAAGAACATCTATTGGTGCAGCATAACTCATTAACCATTTTGGACCCACATGGACTTCATCCTTGTTACCATCTTTCCATTTACCTACCGGTAAGTATATGTCTCTTTCATTTTGACCTGGCATTATAACAGGGGCTGAAAGATATTTATCTCCTAATAGAAATTCTACAATAAGAAAACCAAAAGAAAAAAAAAACCAGCTAAATTAGAATTACACTAGAATTATAAAAAGAGAATTTTTTTACCATCATAAATTTGTCTAGCTACAACATCATCTGGATCTAACCACCATATAGGTCGATTAACTGGTTCACCAGTTTGTTCAGCTAATCTAAATCTTTCGACTATATAGTCTCCTACATCACTATGAAGGTTTATAAATTTTTTACTTATTTGTATGGTTTCTTCATCAAAATTCCATGGCACGTATGAGAATTGTAGTGATGGCATAAACACATTTGCTTCTAACCATCTTATAAATATTTGTTTATCTGGTGGATGATTATAACCATTGCCACCAATCATATCTGGTAAAACGAAAGGATAACCAGCAAAATTTAATTGAAATAATGTTGTAATTAATGTTGTTAAACCATTATTCCAATTCCATTCAGTATCTTTATCAATCATACGAACAAATATTGGATAATCTTGCGTTTTATAACCGACACGTGCCTCAACCATTCGACCAAATTGTGAAACAGTATTTATATATGTTGTTGTTATTAGATTTGGTTGTAATTTCTTATCACCAGTTTGTACTGAATTCTATAATTAAATATTTAAAAAACGAAGTGAAATAAAAAAAAAGGAAATTTGAATGTCTTAAATTTCTGAATATATTCTAACCATTGGACTCCAGCTACTCTCACCAGCATCAAATTTAAAACTATCAATTCCAGTCTCTTGTTGTAGTTCATGTAAACGATCGCTAAACCATTTAGCTGCTTGTGGGTTTGTGAAATCAATATATGCAGCAAATTCATTGTCTTGTTTTGTATTCCACCATTTTGTATCAATTTTACCATCAGGATCTTTAGCAAAATATCCTTTCTCCACACCTTCCTTATAACGTTCTGTACAATCTTTGTTCACAAACGGATGTATCCATAATGTTACACGAAAATTCTGTGCTTTTAAATCAGTAATTAATTGTCTTATATTAGGGAATTTGTTCGTATTAAATTTCAATGAACCATAACATGTTTCCCAATTATCATCAATTTCGACTTGACTACTAGGAAGTTGATTTTTAGTTATTTTATTTGCAAAATCCCTAACAATTTGTTCATTTATTTCAGTTTTATATAATGCCCATGTTGACCATATTGGATATTTAACCATTCTTTCATCTGGATAACCGGTTGGTTTATGTAAGAAATTATTAATTACATAAAAATGTGCTTCCCGCGCATTTGATGCTATACCAATTTTATAATTTAAGCGAAAATTATCATCTTCTGTATTATATGGTAAATTTTTTTTAGCATTAAAACATAACTTGTTTTCATATCCATTGGTATTTTGATTTAAAAATAATGGTACATCATCTTCAATGAATATGAATACACCATTCGAATTTAGCCAATAACGTTCAGCTACAGCACACATATCATCTTCTTTAGTTACATACGAATAATCGTTGAATGTTAATTTTTCAACTGGCCAATATTGATAATGACGTTGTGGTCCACCATACCAATTTTTTTGTCCGATATCTAAATTAAAACAATCTTGTGAAGTTTGACCACGTTTTAAATTACGTCTGACATCAATTACTGATACACCATTTCTACGTGTTATCAATTCAATTTCGGTTGTTATTTGATCACGACCAATTAACGTTAAAATTTTCGAATTAGCTTGATCAAATTTCATTTGAAAAGTGCTTGAGAATGCATCATCAAGTGTAACAGTTTGAAGAATTTTGCCATCTAGAAAATTGAATTGCATAAAAAGTAATAGATTTTTTTATTCGTTTTATACAAATTAGTTTTTTATTTATTAAATCATACATTTAATATAATGCAAAATTACAAATTTTTTAAATATTATTACTTACTTTGTGTAATTGAATATTGTTGATGACCATCATTTTTTGTTAATTTTATAACAATGTCAGTACCAGAAAATCGAAATGTTGGGTCACTTGTTTGACATAATTCAACACTATTTATATTAAGACTTAATAATAAAAATAAAATATAATTTAGTAATTTATTAAATTCACACATTATTTTTAGTTTTTAGTTACTCATTTAACGTTTAAAATTTATGATTGTTCATAATTGAATGCGATAAATAAAATACTTAAAAAATATTCAATGTACAGAATTTATATAGAATACGCTTACAAGAATATTTTAAATATTTTCATATCAAAGTACATAACTAATCATTTCCACTTTTATTTAAGTGATTATAATTTCCCATTTTCTTTTCTCATGATCAGCTTTGATAATGAAAAGTAATTGAGAATTGTTTACTGACTTTATTGTGAGAAAAAAAAAAAAAAACATAAGATTAAAATACAATTGATTACACTACACAGTACATATAAAACGTGCTCATCAGTCATTACGATGTACTCATTAACTAAAATTATAATTAATTATGAATTTTAATATTTTCCCTGCTATTGAAAAAAATTTTAATTTATATACGTATACATATATTTTTATTCATTTTTTATTTTTAAATTAAAATGTCACATTACAAAAATTTATATAAGATAAAAATACAAATTACAAGTAAAAATTTAAAAAAATAAATAAATAAATTTACACAAGTAATTATTACATAATACTGCACTTTACATTAAAGATTTTGTTTTTATTATTATCATCAAAAAACAAAAAGAAAAAAAAAGTATAAATATAGATATATATATTCTTATCATGAACTTTTTTTTATCGATTAATTAAAATTTATATCATATTTGAAAAAGAGTCCATATTTGTATGATAAATAAATCATTTAATTTTTTGAAACCCGCAAGGTTTCAAACGTGATTAGAACATGATTCAACTTGAAATAAAATACTTAAATATATCTCTTATAATTTTTGTAATTTTATATAGTATCAAGTGCTCTATTTTCAGTCTAATAATGTTCCAATTGAAAGAGCAAAAAATATTAATGAAAATTAGAATAATTTACTTACGTAGTTAAATACAAGGTTGTAACAGTAAATTACTACATTATTAATGTCGGATCTCTCATATCCCTAAGAGATAAAAAAATTTTTTTTTTAAATTTTAAACAAATTTATAAAATAAAATTTTCCTTATTACTTTTGTCGGTTTTCCTCATCTGTATCCTCTACAAAAAAATTGTCAGTTGAATCAAGCATCGACTTTATGAAATTAAGTTCATTAATATCAGATAATAATTCATTTTGTTCATCTTTTAGAAATTCCTCTAATCTAAATTAAAATAAAAATTAAAAAACAAAAATTTCATAATATTTAAACCAAATTGGTATTAAAACTATTGAATTTAAATTTGAAAATAATCAATGTGCTTATTATAAATTTTTTAAATAAATAAATATTTTTAAACTTACGATTACATGCAATTCTACAATTGTTATAGCTGCATGTAAATTGTAGTAAATAAGATTTTAGATATGTATTTAAAAAAGAAAATTTGTTACAATTTTATACATATGTAATTTCAAATTTATACATACTCACCCTAACGATGTTGTCCGTTTCAAATTTAATTCTATTTTATGTAATTCATCAGATTTCATTTTATGTACTTCACGTATAATTTTTGCCCATTGATCTTTATAAAAATCTTTTGATTTTTGTACTTCTTCTAAACGTTCACTTAAAATACGCTAAAATTAAAAAATTACAAGAAAAATAAAAGCGTTAACTTATATGATTTTATAAAATTTTTATTAAACTTACAACATCTTGAAATAATCCAGCTAATTGTTCACGTGGTAAATATGTTTTTTGCATATCAATAATTTTTTGTTTTAATTCATCAATATCATTTTTTAATTTTATATTTTCTGTTTCAAGATGATTTTTATTTATTTCTAAATCCATATATTTTAATTGTTCTAATTTTAATTGATGTTGTGTATCATTTTCTAAACGTCGATATTTTTCATTTAATTCAATTATTTTAATTGAATAAAATTGTTCAAGTTCTGCGCGAATTTTTTCTAAAATTTCAGTTTTTTCAAATTGTTTTAAATCATTTCCTTTAATTGTATTATATGCTTGTTCTAGTGTATCTGTTAATTTTGAACATTTATCTAATTTTTCTTCTAATTGTGTTTCTTGTTCAAATTTACGTTTCTTCCATTCAGCTGTTAATTGCGCTAAATGATTTATTTCCTTACGTTTTAATTCAATTAAATATTTTTCTTGTTGTTTTTGTTTCCATTCTTCTAATTCTTCAATTATTTTATAAGCTAAATTCTCATCGAAATATGTTTTTTGTTTTGACTGTTTCGTTGTTGTTTCTATTATTGATTTATTTGTAGTATAATTTTTTAATTGACTATTAAAATTAATTCCAATATCGTCTAAATAAACATATATATGAGACATTGCTATTTTATTACCGTTATCATCTTCCATTAATATAACACCAGAATTTTTATTACTATTGTTTCTTGTATTCATTAATAATAATTGATTGTCTAATTCAGCGTATGCGTACATACCACGTGGACCAAATATTTTTAATAAACAAGTATCTGATTCAATTATATCTAATACATGATTTGATGTTGTTGCAAAATATAATTGCAATTCTAAATTATTATTAAACTCAATAAAATTTGATGTAATTTTTGTTAATTCAAAATTAACTATTGTAAATGGTGTATCAGCTTTTGAATGATGTAAACTAACTTGCCATATGCCAATATCTGGACGACGTGTAAATTTAATACTTTGTAATATTAAATTATAACTAAATGTCCTTGGTAAATCATTAATTTCAATTGTTGATGGTTTTGTAATTGATATTGATTTTAACATTTTATTTGTAAATAATTTTTCGGTGTTTGTTTTATTTGAATTTTCATAATTATCATCTTTATCACTATTTGTTAATAAATTATCTGTTGACATGGATTTTGTTAAATGTAAATTTTTTGATTTTAATTCTCTGTGTAAATAATTTTCAAGTTTTGGATTTGTTATAAATAAAATTGAATCACTATGAGTTGACTGTACATCATTATTGTTTAAATTCAGTTTTTCTGTATTCATTGATTTGCCTCTGTAATCATTTGTGCAACTTCTTGTTGCAGATGCAGCTGTTGATTCTGCAATTATTTCTGTATCATAATATTGAGCTTTATGCGATTTATCAATTATAATCTCATAATTACCAATTTTTGGTGTCGATATATAATGTATTGTAAATACATATTCAATATATGGATTTATTGACGTTGGAGGCAAATCAAATAATGGTTGAATTGAAAATTTTCCATTTAATTGTTGTGTATTATCATTGTCACCATATAATAATTGAAATGTGTGCAAATCATTATTTTCAATTAAATTTTCAAATTTAAATATTGTATGCCCTAAAATTTAAATAACAAATTTAAAGCTTGAACAAAAAAAAAATATGTAAAAAGAACTTTACCGATAATAATGTCATTGTAATATAAATCAATTGGTATGTACAAAACATTATTGAAGTATTCTTGTAAACAACGTAATGATGATCGAAAATTTATTGCAATTTTTTCTTGTATATTATAAATCCCATTACCCTTTGGTAACAACGGACAATGAGTTGGTGTACCAAATAAATTATAACGTAAACTAAATAATTTATTCATAGTTTCTTCACGATTAATAATCTATTAATTTAAAAAAAGATAAAAACAAAAATTGTGTTAGAAGAAAACAATGAATGTATGCATATTTAAGCATATTTTCAATTATACTAACATGTTCTAAATGTGCAGCATGTTTCAACATTAGCTTCACAATAAATATATCTGAATCTTTATTTGAATCTCCAACTTGTAATAAACCTTCATCTACTAATAATTTAATGTACAAACCTTTTTGTGATTTTAACATATTTGCTGTATTATTTTCAATGTTATCATCCGATGCACAATCATTTTTTTCTTGTAAATATGACTAAAATTTATTTTATTTTTCAAATTTAAATTAGAATAAAAGAAATACCAAATGAAATCAATATACTAACATCAATGTAATTGTCCTGTATAAAATTTTGTTTATTGGTAATTGTTAAATATAAAAGTAATTCTGGTTTTTTATGACGCCAGTCACCATTTAATCCAAATAATTTATGCCAATGTGGTTTATTCTTAAATAAATTCATAAAAATTAATAAATTTTAAAATTCCATATTTTTACGTACTTTTATTACCTGTGTAGTTTTTTTATATGTAATTATTGGTACACCACGTACAGGAAGAAGTACAAATCCAATTAAATTACGAATTTCTTGTTTATTTTTCCATGTAATCGAATAACATTCAATTTTAATTGGAAGATTTTCTGATTTTATTCTATAAATTAAAATAAAACATTATTTAAAAATTTTTTAAAAAGTTTAAAATTTTGCTATGAAGATAAAATGTTTACCTTTTAATTAATTTTTTATTTGTTTCAAATACTAGATTATTATTAAAATTTAGTCTTTCTGTATTATTATCAGGAATTTCAATTATTTCCGACTCAAGTTGACTACTACATAATGATGCAACAATTAAAATAGCATGATTTCGATTATTAAAATTGATACCTATTGAAAAAATTTAAAATACATATTTTAATTTTCGGGGAAATAAAATTATTGTTAAATTAAAATGATATATGTATGTATGTATGTACAATAATTATAAAATACCTTCTAGTAAATGTAAACAAAATATATATTGTTCATCATCCTCTTCCATGTTTTTGTTATAACCCATGCATATAATTCTTTTATTTATTTATTTTTTTAAATTTTATACAAATAAATAGAAAAATATACGCGTGGATATATTTATTAGCCAAATTATATGTTTTTTTTTAAATCAAAAAATGAATAAACAAAAAATTATTTGTGCAAATCTGTATTTTTAATTTTATTTTTGACAACTAAATGTCTACAAAACAAAAACAAATTTGTATCTGTTTACTTGGATTGTTGATTCACAAACAAAACATATGTACATTCGTGTGTACATTCGTTGTTTTATAAATGTAGGAATTTTAGAAAAATAACGAATATTTGATGAGTTTGCAATTATTTATTATATACTATATACATAATATACATATATATATGCACTTGCATATTTTTTGTTCAGTTTAAGTAAATAATCAAAATTATTTTAATTTTTTTAAAAATAGAAAATATACTCTTCGTTAAATTTCAAATACATAAGTATGTATGTATGTTTTTGTTTTTGTTTTGTACTGCCTCATGTATAAAAAAAAATAATTTTTGACGTTCCATATAATTTTAGTGGCTCATTAATGTAATTTTTAGGTTAATTTGGTTAAGAGAGAAGTGAGTGATAAAATTACAACGAATATTATACAAAAAGAAAATGTCAAAACTTATCTCATGTATTATATTATATTTTGTATTCGTTTTATATAGTTTATGTACATACAGTGTATATATTATGTATACTATATGTATATCACGTATTTTATTCCATTTCTACAGTTCTGCACAGTGCCACTGGGGACATAAAGATTTTAATAATTTTTTTTAATTTAATTGGAATCTACACATACTTATATATTCGTACTTTTCCACACACATACTATATACTATGGTATATATATTTTTTTAATGTAAGAAAATTGGAGAAGGAAAATGCATGACACATACGGAAAACTCAAAAATACATACAATAACAATGTATGTAGCATAGATGTGGTGTAGTAGACCAACCGACATCATTAATATTATAAAAATTTATATTTATCAATTTTTTTTTTTCATTTATCATAAATACTTTTAAAATGGAACATTTTTGAAAATTTGGTATATTGTCATTTATCAATGAGAAAATAAGAAATAATAAATTAAAATAGAAAAAGTGTGATAAAAATTTCAGTTTTTAATTTACAGTGTTTTTTAATGATTTAGATTTGTAAAATGATTGAAAATAACAATTAAAAGTAACCAGATTAGTGTAATTTTAATTTAATCTTTGGAAAAATTAAAATAGAACACACCTTTATTATCATTAATTAGTTTTGAGAGTTTTGACATTTGAGGGTGTATTGTGTTGTAGAATGAATTGACTTTCATGATAGAAAAAAAAACAACAATTTGTACAAGAAATAAGGCTTTTTTTTTCTTCTTTTCAAAATTGGTGTACCAGAACTGTACAATGTACTTATATGAGTACATGAATAACTGAACTGTATGGTTTCCTTTTTTTCTTTTTTTAAGTGCATTAAATGATTATATAATGACCTTTTTTTTTTAAAAATATTTTTTAATTTACTGTAATTACAAATGTAACAAAAATTCAAATATATTGATGGACAGCTGTTTTATGATAAAAATAAAACATTAAAAATGTTAAAATTATAATAAATTTAAAATATGAAACTCAAATTTAACACATACAAGTACATATATATATAGGATCGTATATAAAATATGAATGTATAGAATATTTATTTTATATTGCACAAAATTTAACGAAGAAAATAAAACTGGTTTTTCCTCTTTTTATAATTGCATAGACATAATGTAAGTACATACATACAACAGCGAGATATATATGTACATATATGTATGTAGGTAGTAAAAAATTTGAATGTGAAAATTTTTAGAAATATGTGTATGTGTTGAGAAAATTTAATTTTCCAATGTAAACATGCATATGCAGTGGTAGATTTTATATATAGTTATGTAGGTATATACAATAGATTTTATACGTATTCTCTATAAAAAGGGGCATGTACGTACATATGTGTTACAACATAGCTAATATTTGAAATTTGAAATGATTTTGCGCAATACACACAGGTGAATTCGTATATATGATAATAAAAAAAATTGTACATGATCAAAATTTTTAATCAAAGAAAATTAAGAACTTGTTTTTTTTTTCGTATTGAAAAGATATGGTGTGCATGTACATTGTACAGTGTAGAAATTGTAGAATACAGAATTTAATGTTGATGAAAAAATGAACGAAAGACGATGAATTGTGCAAAAGTAGTTGTATGGTGTATGACATACACAGTGTAGATTTGTATTGTGAATGTGAAAAAAGTGGTTTTATATAAGAAGAAATAAAATATGTTCGATGAAATTCAATAATATAATAATATAAAGCATATAAAGTAGAAGATATGATAGCTAGAAGAAGGAAGAGGATATAGAAAAAAAAGACTTGACAATAAAAATAAAACAAAAAGAAAAAGAATTAATAAAAATTAAAAAAAAAAAAAAAAGAAAATATATCGAAGATGATGATGGCGAACATTTGGCCGTATTTCTTGAGACGATCGTCGTGTCGTCTTTTTGCCCATCATTGTCGCCGGTAATATACAAATTAAATAATTATTATTTATTTATTTTTTTAAGTGTTTAAATATTGTAATATTATTTGAATGTGCATTTGCTTTTGAATAATTAAATTTATTTTGAATTTAAAGATCAATTGAACAAAAACAAAAGTGTAAAGGATAATTTTTGTGGAAAAGAAATCTTTTCAAACAAGAAAACAAGACTTCTTTGAAGTGAAAAAAAAAAAAGAAAAAAAAAAATTGGTAATGTTACTGCAAAAAGGAAATGGGAAAAATGGTTTTTTAAAAAAATTTTCAATCTTGTTTTCCAACTAGACTTTTGGTTTTTTTTTTGTTTTTTTTATTGAATTGGAGAAATTAAAAAAGTGTAAAAAGAACGACTAAAATAATTTTTTTTTTTTTTTGTAAATTAAATTTTGAAATAAAAATTACACGTATAAGAAAAAGTGTATTTTGATATTTTTTTTCATTTTATTGAGTTTTAATTTAATTCATTTCCTGATTATTATAAATGAAATATGAGCAAATTGTTTTTCAAAAGTGCTGTGATCTGCCTTCTTTATATAAATATCATTAATTATATGAATCATTTAAAAATTATTTCTTCATCGACAATATTGTTATCATCATCAATAATAAAACAAAGTAAATTAATAATTTCTAATTATAAGAATAACAAATTTAATATTATTAATAATAACATTAAAAGCAATGTAAATATAATACAATTACGTTATTATTATCGTCATTATTACAATAATATAATTTGCTATTACATCTGCTATTTTATAATAGTATTACTATTATTATTATTAATAAAAGTATCCTCCTATATTTCGTCGTCATCTTATAATATTTTATTATTGTCATCATCATCGTTGTATTCATCATTTAATAAAAAAAAAAAAAAACATTGTCGTTTTCGTCACTGTTGTCCTCATTTATTTTAAAGTATAATTGCAATAAGCCAGTTAACAAAAAATATATTTAATACAGAATACAGTAATAAAAAAAAGAGAGAAAAAAAAAGCATTATCTCTCTTTTGACATCTTATTAAAAGGATTATTTTATAAGGTAATTTTAATGATCCTATTTTTATTTATTTCTTATTTTATGAATATATATATTGAAAATGTGAAAAAAAGGAATAAATATTTAAAAAAAAAAAAAGAAAAAATGGTTCATTTCATATACGCATCTATACATATTCTAACAAACTATATAACATATTTTAGTAAATACATACATATGTGCATACAAGCTTACATGTATAGAATATCTACAGTTGAGAAAAAAATTTTTCGTCATAAAAATATTGGAGACGTCAACTGTGAAAATTTTTTTTTTTTCGTTCAATTGTATATTTTTTACACCTTTTTTTCTCTAAATACAATAAAAGTTGACTTCATATTGGATTTTCTGTCACTTTTCTTTTAATTACATTCATTAATTCCTCGTAAATGCATTTATCTTTGTTTACTTTGCTTAATTCATTTCACTTTATGACTTGTGTATAGATACTTATAGAAAATACATATGTATGTAGGTATGTACACATATAGTGTAATGTCTCATTTTCTTGTTGTTTTTTTTTTTAATTTTATTTTTTCCACTAAGTTTTCTGAGTACGATGACTGCGATCAATCATCCTTTAAGGAAGTGTACAGTAAATATATGCAATATCTACCCCTGCTAAGAGAAAGAGACGAATTATGCATTTACCATTTAATTACTAGAATACCAGTTTTAATTTTTAATATAAATGTAAATTGGATAAAAAAAAAATAAAAATAAATATAGAAAGGCAAATATGAATGTACATAGGCATAAAATTGAAGTTATAAGAAAGAAAAGAATACAGTATATCAAATTGCAGTGACGGCTTTTAATGTGAATGTGTGTGTATTGTACGTACGTATTCATATGTATGTACATTTGGTACATGCATATACAGTATACACATTTATAGGGTGCTGTCAATTTTTTCATGTGCATTCATCTGTATTTTCATGGAGACGTAGATGCTATGTTGCCAGTTTATACCTGAAAATTTAAAACATTTTTTTTATAAAATGTGTATTTGTATTGTCATTTATGTGCATTTTTTATACGTGATATGAATAGAATATGATATTAAACAAAATGCACACACATTCATCTTTATACCTAATACATATCTATAAATGTGTATTTGATATTGAATGTAATTCGAAAACACTTTTTTTTAAATTTTTGTATGTATGTGTATCTTATTTGTAAAGTGCAAAGTTTTGAGAAACTTTTAAAAATTGCAAATATCATAAATTTATAAACATAAAACACATATACCTACATAGTAACGTTGAAATAAATGTATGTACCTACATAACATATATGTATGTACGTATATACGCATTTATGTATAGATTTATGTATATATATATTAAGAAAATGTTTTTCTTCATTTTAAATATGTTTGAGCTCACCATGAATGTTATACAATTTTGCAACGATGTTGCAATCCTACAATGCTGTATTATATTCAAAATTGTTGTCGAATAAATTTTATCTTTTCATTTATTATTTTATTATTATGTTCGTATATGGAGTCGTACAGTTATGTGTGTACATTGTGCATATGTATATGTACTCAGACTTTATACATACATGCAAAACAAATTAGAAAATCGTACAGGAATAAATGATTTGTATTTTTCACATTTATTTGTTTTTTCTTTATGACGAAAGTCCTGTCTGAGTTTGACCTTTTCATTATGCTTTTCTATATAATGTACCTATACCTACATATACATACATACATACGTATTTTCATGTTTTTAAATCCCTGTATTTTTACGTACACGGTACAAATAACTATCTGTATAAATCCTACACAAATGTACAAATACTTGTAATATATACGAATGTAGACAAATTTGCTTAAACTTAATATAATTATCGGCCTGGATTTTTTTAAGTGTAGGTATGTAAAATTATAAGTCATGAAAACATTTAGAAATAAAGTTGAAATGAATTTATCTGGAGTCTATATATTACTGTTATTCTATGTACGATATTCAATTATTTTCATCCCATCTAGAGATAATATAATCACATGTAAGCATGTACATAAATATGTATGTACATATGAGCTGTTCAGTGTATACAATGATAATAACTGCATAAAACAAAAAGTTGAGAAATGCGATGAAATAATGTACCTACCTACATTGTTATTATTATTATTCAATGGCCAAAGAAATTTTGTCGTTTAATGTTGTTAATCTTTATTATTCAGGAAAGTTATTATAAATATAAAAAGTTATAACTATACCAAGTGCTTTCACACTTAAATTTAAGATTTTTCAAAAAGTAGAATTAATCACTGTGTGCACTGAACGGATATTACCTATAAAAAATTTTTCAAATATCTATACATTCATATTGTGTATGCACAAATTTATGTATTTCTATATGAATGAATCAATTATTAATTTATTTTATTTTATAATTGTATTTTTTTGTTAAAGTAATTTAAATATACCTAATTATTGTGATAATTTTTTCTACAACCTATTTTTTTTTTCTTTACAGGTACCTACATATACATAATTTCAAATTATAATACACATTAAAATATCAGGTTTTTATATTACGTGCTAAAATAAACATTAAGCAATTTTTGTTATTGTTTTCATAATTAAATAAATAAAAGAAAACTGTTTCACATTATTATACATACATACATACATATGTACATATGTAAGTGAAAATAAAACAAAAATAAAATTTTATTCCTAGCTTTTGAAAATTAAAAGAAAAGTAGGTCCTACTCCGCCGTCCTTCCTTACCTTATGTATCTACATATATTTAATACGTACATACATACATACTATGTACTCACGTATGCACATATGTACATATAAATATGTATGTTTAATTTTTCTGTGCTGGTAAATAAAAATTTAAAATCACACACTAAACAAATATATAATACACATATGTATTTAATTGCTTATTATATTATGTAAAATATATTACGTGCGTACACATTACAACAGTAATTACGTATGATTCAAATAAATTACCTACGTTAAAAATAAAAGTGGAAAAATTTTCTTTTTATTTTTATTTTCATAAGATGTCAATATAATTAAAATTATAGTGAACAAAGTACTTAATGTCATTCAAAAACTAATTTACCTATTTCAAAAAAAAAAAAAAAAAAAACCAGTAGCAAAAATTTTTTGAAAGACAGTTATTATATTTGATAATGTCAATTGTTTACTATAACACATTTAATATTAAAATTTTCTTTTTCTTTCTCTTACCAAATTTACAATAATTATCTTTGAATAAAAGATAAGGTTTTTGTAAAAGTTATTAATTATTTTGTTATTTTTCTTTTTCATGAACAAATATTTAAAATACAGAATTTCGATTTTTTTTTTGTCTAGTTTTGTTTAGTTGTTTTTTTCTTTTCTTTTGAATAAATTTTTATTATTTGAAACAATTTTTTTTTTTTTTTTTTCATTAAGAATTGTACCAATATTTTCATTTTTATTTTTGATATTTTAAATATTATTATCATTGAAATATATTAGAATTAAATTAATTTTGTGTATTACATATTAAATGTTTTAAATAAATCGATAAAGAAAACAAAGTTGAAGATTTCTTTGAATTTATAATTGGAAGCAAATTATAAATAAAATGTAAGTAATCTCATAAAATATTATTGACAATACATCATATTTAAAATCCAAACGTTAATCATTTTTAAGGTTTATTTTGTATCTACAAAATTAAAACAAAAAAAATCGATTTAAAATTGATTTATTGTAGTCCATATACATATGTATGTATGTAATTGATTTTTAAAACAGTTTTTTTTTTTTTAAATTTATTTCTTACTCTCAAAATTGAAATTCATATGAATTTTTCCTTATGCTAACAATAAGTAATCAAATAATCAAAGAAAATTCATTGTATTTCATTTCGATAAACCAATAAGTTTGTTTTTAGATGGTATAGTGAAAATAAAAATAAAAATTAAATGAACAGCACAGAAAAATAATAGTAATAATTTGAATTAACAAATGAAAAAAAAAAATTAATATATATATATATATACCTACATATATAAAAAAAAAAAATTTAATTAAAAAATTTTGAATATTTTTATATGAAAACTGTGTTTTCTTTTTTCTTTTTTTTTTGTCTATTTTAGTTGCATTCTAATTCATGTATTGTTCATACGATGCATATAAAAAAATGCATTAGGAAGAATATAATCAAACTAAGAAAATATAAACATATTTTGAAAATATAAAACAAGAAAATTATTGTAGTGTATGTACATAATTGCTTAAAATCGAATTAAATAAAAAAATAATAACGTAACAAATACCGTAGATAATAAAATCTAAAAATAAAATAAAAAATAAAAAAATAAAAATAAAAGAAAATTGTTTAGCACAAAATCATAAATTGTAATATAATTAGAATAATAACAAAAATAACAAATAAATAACGGATATAAAAAAAAATAATTAATCAAAATTAAAGAATAAAGAAAACTAAACATACATTATATAAATTAAACAAAAGTAAAAAAAAATACAAGGTATATATGTATATAACAAAAATTATTTACAATACATATAATTACATACAGAAAAAAAATCACATATATTTATACGTACATATACACTGTAATACGATTATAATTTTACAGTTAAATAAAATTTTAAAATAATATTTAGTAAACGTTCAATAAAAAGAAAAGCAAAAAATAAAAAAATAAATAAAAGAAAATCAATAAATAAACATAAACAATTTATTTCTTGTTTCTTTTTCCAATAAAATAAGTAATTTACTAAATGCTAATAAAAATAATCCATAACATAAAAGATACACATATGTAAATATATTTACTATAAATAATTAAATAAAAAATTGCATAAATCTTAATTTAAATATACATACAAGTACATTTATAAATAATAAAAAAAAAATATATATATTAGATAAAAAAGAAAGAAAATATCATCTCTTTATCGATTTCGATTATTATTTGATTTTTAATTTTTTATTTTTGAAAATATATACATACATATATATATATACGCGTGTATGCATTATAGATAACGTGAATATAGTGAGAATAAAATTTGCGAAATAAATTTAAGTTAATGAATTAATAATCAAAAAGAAAAAAAACAGAAAAGAAAAAAAGAAATTAGATTGAATATAATTAAAATCATCAATAGACAGGATTAAGGATTAACAAGGAAAAACAAAAAAAAACTAAGAAAACAAAAACAAAAAACGGAAATAATATAGAAAATTAAAAATTATCCAGGAAAAAAAGGAGAATAACGTGCATAATGCAAAGTTGTGATAGAACTGAAAGATACGCTAGAAGCGAATCACGTCAAGTACGTCGAGATATTCAACCGAGGTAAGTTTATTATTTAAAATTGTACGTAAAGTTATGTACCTACTTATTTCTTTTTTAAAATACATATTATGATATTTTGTTAAATTTTTCTTTTAATATAAAGATATTATTAAATCATACTGTTTTTCAAGCATTACATATACACATATCAATTGGTGTATATTTTCCATTCGTTACATATTTAGAGCTCATGATTTTTAACAGATAAATATGTACCTGTTTAAAGATGTCTGCATTTTTTTGTATAAGACTTTAAGCTTTATAAAATTTTGAATTTTTTTTTTCAGTTCATTTAAAACTTTTCAACTTTTCAAAAAAAAAAAAAAAATTATCCTAATTTCATGTTTTGTAATAATAAGTATTTGAAATTAAATTTTGCAAAAATATAATATAAAAAGAGTTTGTAAAAAGGATTTATCAATTTAACACATTTACTTTGAAGACGAGACAGTAAAAAAAAATGTTAAATTGAAAAAAATAAAATGTACACTTGTA
This sequence comes from Anthrax anthrax, assembly GCA_963971155.1. Taxonomy (NCBI): domain Eukaryota; kingdom Metazoa; phylum Arthropoda; class Insecta; order Diptera; family Bombyliidae; genus Anthrax; species Anthrax anthrax. The sequence continues at coordinate 22,137,876 of OZ020118.1, forward strand.
GTAATTGTAGATAGAAGAAAAACTATAATACATAAGATAAAAAAATAATGCAAAGTAATTGAAAATTACTATATGTACGTATTAAAGTTATATGTATGTATGTAACGAAATTCATATTATACGCTCCCGCCATTCTATTTTTTTTATTTAAAAATTTATTGAAATAATTTATGAGATGAAATGTTAGCATGTAGGCAAAGAATGGGCTTTAAAATACACAAGTACATAATAAAATGTTTAAATTGTGGGCCATATAAATCACATGAGTAATGCAAAAAGAATATAAAAGTCTGAGTTTATAGTGTGTAAAATTTTGATTGATTATATTTGTGTTATGTACTTTGAACCTTGTACTTTTTCAGAAAAATTTAAATATTTTGATATGATTCTATAGTCCTTCATCAAATTTAATACAAGTATATCTACATTAAACTGATACGAGGTCTAGAAAATGTTATTAAAGTTCATAGCGTAGACTATAGATAATATCATTTACGAATTTTAACAGCTGTTCTGTTTTACTATAAATCATTAGTTGTGTCTGTACATATATAAAGTAAACCTCATAAGTATATAAATTTCATATCAATATTTTGATGTTGATTGACAAGTAATACATTTGAGGAGGAATAAAATTAAGAATATGAGAGAATGAATACAGTTTTAGGGGAAAAAGGGCTTCATTTTGAGTATTTTGTTTACAGTATTTAATAAATTACTGTACATTTCGAAAATTATAACGTTAAAATGTATTTTATTTGTATATTACATTATTATTTACATAAATACACTTTAGGGCAATGACTTCGAACCTATAGCCCGCACTATAAACATGTTAATTACAATTATTGAATAAATAACATTACATTCTTTGATAAAAAAAAAGTCCAAATGACAATTACATACGTATGTAGAATTAATATAATCATTCTGTTTGAAAAATTTAACAATGCTGCCTTTCCTTTTTCTGTATATTTAGTGTGCTTTAACACCCGCACTTTTTATATATGTTTTCCTCTTGAAATCTTTTTTAAGCCCTCATAAACTAAAAAACAAAAAAAAAAAAAAAACAAAAAACAAAAAAACAAAACAGCGAAATAAAGTACAAGTTATTACCTTTTTTCTAACTTTGCATGTAATACCATCATAACTTCCGATAGATCATCTATTTATGAACTATTTAACCATTTTATTTTCATACTTTACTCATATGTATTCTCTCGTGAATTTAAGTAGACTTTTTTATGCTATTGTTTTAATACAATTTTGTTTTTTTCTTTTTAAACAAAATTTATTTTGAACAATTGTTGAACCAATTTTATTGTTAGTTTATTATTATGTATTATGCTCTTATGTGAGTGTTATTTTATATGGTTATACGAACGCATGTAATATGATGTTTAAGTGGTATGTAGTTATAAATTCATAAAATACACTGTTATTTATGCTCGTCGAGCGAGATATGGAGATATTTTATCATGTTTATTTCTTTTTTGTCGAATGATATAATATATAATATTTTTCTACTTCTCTTATTGGAAGTTACACATGAAATGCGAACGTACATTACACACACGTATGTATGTACCAGATTTTATAATATTTACATTCATATATACATATTTTATGTAAAAGTCATACCTTCTAATTGTCTTTATTAATGGTGTCTACCACAAAACTAAAATTACTTTTTAATTTTTGTTATTATTAGTTGGTTAATATAGTAGTAATATAGTGCATACATGTATGAAAACAATTTTTGTTTTTAACTCATATATTTTGTATACGTAGACATGTCCTATATATGTACCTACATGCTTTTTAACTTATATGTAAAAGCAAAAACTAAAAATAAAAAACAGTAAAATACCTTTTGTGGCTTGCTTTCTGTAAAATTTACCTTACTTTAATTTTTTTTTTTTTTTTTTTTTTTTTGTTGTTACTTGACCAGTTTGTTATTTCTACACATACATATATAAATCCAGTTTTTATATAGAACTGAATAATGCACATATACATACATTTGTAATGTAAGAATTGAGAACATCTGTTATATTAAATTTTTTTTATGTATTTTATGAGATACACAGAATTATACACATATTCAATTTATAAACAATACATACATATATATAGTTGAATTTTTCTACTAACATAAAATTCTGTAATTATATACATACATGCATACGTATACAGTACTTCAGGTACATTTAAATTGAAATTTTTTGAAAGTTAAAAAGCTTCAAGGACTTGAAATTCATTTCCGGTTTCATTTGCGGTTTTCCAATTTTTATTATAAGCTTGAAAAATATTGTGGTAATATTTTTATTTTGTGCATTGTTTTCAATTTTTTTTTTAAGTGAAGGAAATTTATTACTTAATGGTATTAAAAAAAAAAAAAATACTGTTCCTTTTTGTTTTATATTTGGCACACTATGTAAAGTAACAAATGAATAAAAAAAAAAAATTAATAATTTCTATTTACACTTGGAAAAATCATGATATTTTGTTTTTCTGTATGTTCTCTTTATTAATGAAATAACAAAATTTATTTAATTTATTTATTTTTTTTTTGAATTGCGAAAAAATTCATCAATATTTCTATATGTTTTACTTAAAATGATAAATAATAATGAAATATTTACAATATTTTTTAATTTTATTTTTTATACTTAAAATGAATATTATTTAAATATTGTGTGCGATACATAAATATAGATTGAAATATCTTCCTTTATTGTTTCATTATCTGCATATACACAAAAATATATTTTCTTTTTAATTTATCTACTTACATATAATGTAATGAATTTATTATAATGTATTTTGTCGTTTAAAAAATTAATTTGATGGAAATATTAAGCTTGAATGATTCTCAGGGTTTATTTTGTGGTATAAAATTAATTTTAATCGTATAAATACTTACATGTAAATACATATCTACATATGTATATAGGTATATACTCTATTCAACAGGCCATCACAGCGAAGATAGAACGTCAATACATTTTCCTTTTATTAGAAATTTATGTTTTTATGTTTTTTTTTACTAACTGATTTTTGCGTCATTGATGATAATGATATTAGTGAGAGTTGAGTTGAGACCATTTTTCAGTTATACGGACATAAATATTTTTTATTCATTATATTATCTTTCATAATAAGCTAGATGAGATGGAATGTTAATCAAATTTTTATATTATTTCTACATAAAAACAATAAAACGCATGCATTTTACATTTGAAAAAAATTAGTTCATTAAGAACTTCTTCATATATGTGCTGAGATAATGCTTTATGGTTTTATTTTTTAATTTTCATTGCAATCAATATCTGAATTGAGTATATATATATGTTAGGTTGTTTCTATTATACAACCTCTATGTAGTATTTATTAACGTAGTCTAGTTAATGATGGTGATTCTGATGAAAATCCATAATAACTGATGTAGAACTGAGTTGGATTTTTTTATTGATCATATGGAAAATACGAAAAATAGAACTTTTATTGTTTCATAAATTGTATAAATTTACCCGTATGTATGTATGTACTGTCATTGGTTGTATATAAAATAATAAAATTCAAAAAAAGAAGAAAAAAGCTAAACCGAAACATAAAAAGACAAACTCTCATAAAATAAAACCAAAATCTTCTTGACATACTTTAACAAAAGTTCTTCAATTCAGTGTTTTTTTCTTAAATACAATATCTTTTGTTAAAAAAGTAGAATATTTTTGTTTTTTATTCGTACATATGTACACATGTATAACTTAAGTTATAAATATTCATGTATACATAGATACATACATATACGTACTTATACGTATGTACATAAGAAAAATCTTTGATGTATTATATTTTACATATGCTGCTTTTGTGTAGCAATACAATATAGAAGCTGTTGATACTATTGCTGATGATTGTGATGATGATGATAATGACGATGATGATGTCTTCATTTTATTTGCAATGTACCTATAGTAATATATATATGTACATATTTGTATTATTATTTTATTTTGAGTTCAAATTATTCATCTAGTTGTAGTCAATCATCATGACAAAATGGAAATTTTTTGTCGCTTTAGTATTTACACACAAAAACATACATTTTGCTAGACATCTTGTAATATTTATATGCATTAAATATGTATATTTTGTTGATCTCTGATTTCTATGTATATATGTATGTATGTATGTACAATTGTATGTGTATAATGCGCAACGTGTAGTTAATGTAATACAAAACATATAATAATTTCAAAACACACACAAACATTATCATTTTTATTATCTATTCCAATATTAACGCCAACGTAAAAAATAAATAAAGAAGAAGAATAAAATAAGAATTACAAATAAAAAGTTTAAAAGGCAACACATTTTTGACAAAACATAACTTTGTATTATTATTAAAAGTTGTTGATTGTTAACATTTAATTATTAATTGTTTTTTCACAAGCAAAAAAGTTAAAGATGGTTGGTTAGAAGTGTTACAGTATGTGTATATAGAATTAAAAAATTACATGAATTTTGATGTTATTGTACAATAATGTTTGTTAGTCTGGTTTGCTAAAATATAATGGTCAGAGAGCGGAAAAGACATATCATATTCTAAGAAAGTTAAAATAAGAAACAGTATACACACATATGTATATGTGTAGGTATTCTTTTTATCTGTTATTTTACTGACACTAAAAAAATCGTATATTTTTTTTTTTATTTTGATTTGGTATTTAGAGTTTAAGGCTTAATTTATTCCATGTTAAGTTTTCCAAGCAGATCTTTTGTTATTCAATCATTACATTAACAATAAAAATGAAGATTCGTAACTTTCAGTACTTTACATCACATGTAAAATAATGTTCTACCAAATGTTCCCCTTTCGTTTTATTTTGTTCTATAATACGATTTTAGCTCCCAATAAAGTAAGCTTAGGAGAAAAAGAAATATGTAAAGCACATTAATACCTTTTTTCTTTGTCTTTTGTTTAACGTTTTTTTTTTTTTATTTTTTATTATTATTTATTTTTTATTTTTTGATGTAACAATAAAGACATAATAAATGGAATAATAAAATTTGCTGATCTAGTATGAAAAATATTACGATAGACAATTTAACTTCTTTTTATTTATTTATATTTTTTTTTCTGGCTTTGTAAATTAATAAAAGTATTCAAATACCTACATACGCACATATGTACTGACTATTTTAAAATGAGGCCGTTGTTCTTTTGAAATATTTATCGTTCTTTAAAAAAAAAAAATCATTGAATCAAATATGAAATGTTATTTAATTTGATTTTTATTTTCTGATCGAATTATTATTAATTTTATTATATTGTATGATATTATTATTAAATCAGAGGATCAAATAAACACAAAATGAAATATTTAAAAATAAATGAAAAAGACTATTGAATACAATTTTCTATACCTAAACACATATGTTATATTAATATAGTATGATATGATTTGTATTACTATCAATATTTTATTTAATGATAAATTTTCAATAAAATTTTTAATCAATTTTGATAGATTGAATGAGTTAGTGTAAAACTGTACAATTTACAGATACAAAAATCTAGTTTTATTAATAATACTCTCTTCAAATAATGATAATAAATTAATGTGCGTTTCTATAATATTTTCTATTTACATATTGAAATTAATTAGTACATATTTGATGATTATGGAATCAAAGTTTTAAATATGAGAGCACGTAAATGAGAGTTTGTACTTATATACATAAAATAAGCATGCACATGCATACATATGTATGTATGTACAATACGTATTTAAGAAAATTGAAAAATTTGAAAATTCCAAGATATCAAACTAGATATACAGTGGTATATATATGAAATAAACTCGTCCTATGGTTGAGTATCATCTAAGTCAAAATGCTCATATTATAAACCAATTTTTTCCAATAAAATTAATTGAAATGAGAATAAATTTGAACAAAATGTCATTCCAGATTTTTATAATAAACAAATATTGTATATAAATAAAATAAAAGTTAATTAATATGTGCAAATAAAAGAAATTAAGAAGTACAAGAAAACCGCATTTTTGTTTAACTAAATATTCTTTATCGGTTATAACCTTCTTTTATCAAAACAAAAAAAAAAAAAATTGTCCAAGAAGCTTTCATTTCTACCTCTCCTTCTTCTTAATAATATTTTTGAAATGAATTATTCAAACACTAAAAGCCGTTGTACGACAAGTTATGACTCTTTCAAAAACATATTTCATATTCTGGCTCAAATTCAAGACAAAAGATCAACCTAGTCTAATGCTAATACTGCTAATGACGGCTCATATCGTTTTATCTCAAAAAGCTCATACTTATGTTGGAGCACTCATACCACTGTATTAAAGATGTAAAAGAATAGGTTAAAATTATTAAAGAAAATTTATTATATTCATGCGAATTGCAATTTGCAATGTTTTTTTTTTCAATTTTGTATTTTGATCATTATGTATTTTAAATAATTAATAAATTGTCGAATATGGTGCAAATTTACATTATATATATCATAACACGTATGTATCTGTATTAAAAAAATAATATATGTAGAATGTAGGTATACACATACGTGCATTTAGAGATGTACATATGTATATACACACGTATGTAATAAGAAAAAGAAAAACTGGTCATTAACCTACTAAAACCGCATATTTCCGCTGTCGTTATCTGTTCATTGTTCATTCATATGTGCACACTTGTATCCACCACAAATTATACACAATAGAAATCATATAAAAGATATTTTTCACTTTATAAATGATTAAATGTAAATTTTAAAGTGTACATATGTAATTTTTATTTATTTATTTTTATTTCTTTGTATTTTTAAATAATAATGCAGTATATATATACATACACATAGAATAACAGAAAACATCAATTTTACCAATTAAATTTTATCATTATAATAAAATTAATTGATAATTTTGGAAAATGTACATAATCGAATGAATCATATGTAAAATTTATTTTACAATAATTATTTATAAATTAATGGTTGTAATTACGTGTGTATATCGATGGGTTTAATTGTAATTTAATATAAAATTTCATTTTTGAAAGTTGATTAATTATTATTCAATTTTCTGTATCTACTTATTTTAAAATTAAAAAAATATTTTATAAAAAAAGGCAAAATTGTTCATTCTAATTTTGTTTTTCAATCAATGAATGGTTTATAATAAAATAAATATTGTAGCAAATAATATTGCCGCAGTAATAATTTTTGTCTCATAAATGTTGCAGTTGCAAATTTAATTGAAAATAATTATTTTAATTATTATTACTATATTCTGTCTATGAATCGCATGCAGTTATGCAGGCTTTTAAAATTTGTATATGTAGGTATGTTGTAAATATGAAAGAATCAGAAAAATAGAAAATTGAGTAAAAGCGTACAGGTTATTAATGATTTATACAATACTTTATAGTCATCAAGTTATTTAAGTTATGACAATAATAAAATATTTTAATATAAATATTTTATTGAAGCAGAAAATTTTATAATTTTATTTTTATTTATCTTCTTTTTAAAAGTATAATTTCGCCGTAATATAATATTTGAGATACACATGAATGATAACTTCAAATATATGATAAAACAAGGTTAATAATATTTAAAGATATTTTTGTGTTTTTAAATGTCTAGCCTCTAGCCCACAACCTCTATCGTTATTTAATTGTTTTTGATGATAAATTTCACTATTAACGTTTTTATTCAACATTGAGATAACGTACGTACGTACGTGCTAAGTGTTTTAAAGTATGATATTGAAATTTTTAATTGATATTTGTTTATTTGATAATTAATATTTTGTTCCATTGTAGCATAAATTATGACTATAAAATGGAATTATGTGATAATAATGAGATATGTTACATCATTAAATATTTTTCAGAATATCTATTCGAAAAGATACAAACTATTTGAAAATATCTCAATAAAATTTTCCTATATTGTTTTTTTAGTAATGAGTTATGATATAGCAACTACAAGAAAAAATTAAATTTTTTATAATTTATCTTTTTACATCATTTATTATCATTTTGTAATATAAAAATGTACACATTCATTGTAATTGTAATCATCAAATCATCAACAACACAGATACAATAATGTGATAATATATATATACAGTCGGAGTCAAAAGTATTTGTATACTACAAATTTTTTGATTTAAATGACTGCATTATGAAGGAAAGTTATGTGATCATATCAAATTATATTATTTACGTTATATTAATAATATTTCATATAAAACAAAAATTCTACATGAATTTCGAGTCAAAAGTATTTGCACACTTTAACAATTCATATTTATTTTTAAAAATATTTAAAAAAAAATTCATATAATTAATATTTGATATGAGAGGTTTTGCTTTCAAGAACGCTTCATATCTACGTGGCATTGACTGACTCAATTAAATTTTTGGTCATTTCTGACGTCATATTTTGCCTCTCTTCATTGTTAATAAAAATTGTGAGATACATTTTGAAGCAAAACCTCTCATACCAAATATTAATTATATGAAATTCTTTTTAAATATTTTTAAAAATAAATATGAATTGTTAAAGTGTGCAAATACTTTTGACTCGAAATTTATGTAGAATTTTTGTTTTATATTAAATATATTTTATATTATGTAAATAAAGTATGACAAATGTTACTCATTTTAAAGGTGACATTATGTTCTTTCGATTGCCATATCAGTTTGATGTGATCACATAACTTCCCTTCATAATACAGTCATTTAAATCAAAAAATTTGTAGTATACAAATACTTTTGACTCCGAATGTATATACTCAAATATGTGTATACCGACCACACATTTTAAAAACTGTACATATAGTAATAACAAAATTACAAAAAAAAAAAAAAAAAAAATAGCGTATGTAGATATAAGTATTTTTAACAAAAAATATTTAAGAACATTTGCAAATAGAGAAACTTTATGTAAATATAAAAATTGAATAAAATCCAAAAAAAAAACATGAAAAATGAATGTTTAAAATTAGATTTTCATGGATTAATAATAATAGTAAACAAAATTTTGTTGAATGTTGTGTGTAAATGATATTTTGAAATAAAGTAAATCTAGATTGTATATATGTATGGTACTTGGATGTACGGATAAATTTTTGTTTTTATATATGTACTGAAAATATAAAAAAAAAATTTTTTTTAAATATTATATAAAACTGATTATACATTATTCACACCCAAAAACAAAATAGAAAACATTAAATAATTTTTAATATTGAAGGAATTTTTCTTTGAACATATATAGACGGTAATATATGTATATATCATATTGATTGCTTGGGTATAATAATTCAATTCAATATTTGATTAAGCTTCTTTTTATATACATACATATGTATTTTTTTTTACTTGTATTATAGTATTTTTACTGTAAAATATCAAAGTCTAACCGTGTGTATGCGATATAGAGAGTACATACATATATGTAAGATTGTGATAAGATTGTCCTTCACGAAATAAAATTGATTATCAATGTTTATTTGATTTTTTAGTTTAATATGAAACAGCAACAAATATCGGAAAATAATCAATTGTACGATCTTTTATTTGCAATATCAAATCAAGTAGATTAATACTTACTACATACGAATTATATATACATACTACAATTAGAAAGTTTAAAGCTAGAAATAAGTACATATGTATAAATAACATGATTTAAAAATTTTATTAAAGCAAATATTGTGGCTTAAATTAAAATTTTTAAATTGTAATCTTAAAAAAACACATGTCAATAAAACCTGCTTGTTTTGTAAATGTTTTTTTTTTCTTTCTAGTTTTTTTTATCTGTTTTTTGTGTGTGTTGTGTTCAGTTATTGATAAGAGTACTTTTATCAAGTTTTATTAGTTGATTTGAAAAATCTTGTTTTAATTATTTATTGTTTTTTCTGTGATAAATATCCAACTTATCTGCCATATTTTATTTTGTTTTTTGCAATATATTGCAAATTTCCAATAGTTAATGCATATCTGTAATGTTTTATACCTTCATATTGTATATAATATTGCATCCTGTGTATATTTTTATAAGAATCTTGTATATTTTTTTTAAAAATTATTTTTGCTTTTTTTATTGAAATTTTATATTTTAGTTTTGTTTAGTGATAAAACAGGTTCAACGAACAAAATAAAAATTAAAATGAAATGAAGAAAAAAAGTAAGAATATTTTTTTTTTTAAAGTAAACATGTAAGATAAGTAAGCAAAAATATATGAAAGCATAAAACATGTTTTACGAGTATTTACATATATGAGTATGTATGATTTCGTGTTATTTCGTTATAAGTATAAATATAAATACATATATACAAACGTCGGATCTACTATGTATACTGTTTATAATTTTTCTTTCTCACCTGTTTTTTAAAAGCTATTATTTATAAATACATAAACATATAATAATATATGTATTATATTGTACAATACAGTAATGGTAATACCTACATACATACATATACCTAGATACATTTATTTTTTCTTAGTAGCTTTTTTTATATGCATGTACCTACATATGTACATATAATGTACTATAGTTAAATGTACATACTTTGTAATATTTATGCTTTAATCCAATTTTCTGCGTACATAGATACATATGTACATGTTAACATATAAAGTATAATTCATGTATAATTTTAGAATTAAATTATATACAAGTGAAGGTATTTTTATTCTTTTGTAAATAAGAGAATCTATTAAATATGTACTTGTGTGTACATACATATGAGTTAAGTGTGACGGACGACTATATATACAAAAGTTAAAAAATTATGTTATATGAACATGTACGTATGATGTTGTATTAAAATAGTAAAATATTACAGTATGTCTAAGAAAAAATGTCTCAAATATATTTTTTAAGCAATATCTCAAACGATAAATGTAGTTTGTTTGATTATACTTCTTAAATTATTGTATGAAACAATTTATACTGATTAATATGAAATTTGATATCATCAAATAAACAGATTTCCAAGGATTCTGAGAATATTATCTTGAAATATTGAATACCAATTTCATTGTATGTACTGGCGTAAAATATCTAAATTTTTCAAACTATCAACATAGAAATAAATATTTTGAATTTTTAGAAAAATGTAGGTATATATACCTATATACATATTGTGACATTTATTCTGGAATACCTTGTATGCACGTATAGTGCTCATATGAAATTTGAAATAAATGAACTTAAATGCTTTTGACTTTGACCAATAATAGTATTACACATGTGCATATTGGTTTAATATATTTAAAGTTATCTTTCTACAATATATCAACTTAGGCTGCTATTCATCATCGTTATTCTTTCTTTGTATTATTTTTACTACTTAATTTTCCAAAATATTAACATTTAAATGTATTATATATGTACTAACATATCAGTACAATGACAAATAAAAGATAAGCTGAAAACTGTACAGAATCAATTTGATAGATGTTCATCATGAAGTAAAATATACTATGTATGACCAAATACATTTTGTAACGCATATTAAGAAAAAAACAAAAAGAAATAAATGATACAAAGTGAAAATGGAAGAAAAAGAACTCAAAAGTACATTAATAACCGTACAGGTGCATATACATATGTATGTACATTAAATTAAACACATATTATATGTGTATGTACATGTGTTTATTTTGTTATAAAAGGTTTTATAAAGTTTTCTTTTTAAACTTTACATTGTTGCATTTATTTTTATTTAATAATTACGTGAAGAAACATGAATTTGTTAGAATAAAATATAAAAATATAACATATGCATTAATAGGTAATATGTATTAATAATGTGTGTAGTATACTATACACGAATAATATAATACAAGGTAAAATATAGAATTAATTGTGAAGTTGTTTGTATAATTACGTTATTAATACTTATTATATAGGTAGTGTATAAGAGAAAATATAAAATGGTTACAATGTTTTCTATTGGATTTTTCTATACACTTTCTATATAATATAGAATAAAATCACACATGCATACATACATATAAGTATAAATTATTTTATTAGATATCATACTGCGATACTACAATATATATATTTAGATACATACGTATGATACAGATATCGCACCTATACATACAATATACATGTGTTGTGTATACAAATGTATGCGTTGTTGTTGTTGTTTTTTTTAGTTTTTAAATATATCACATTCACATAGAAATGGTAAAATATATTACAAACATATATCTACATATCTATTTTATGTTTAGGTGGTGTGCAGTTATATGTCAAACACAGAAAAGTGGGTGGTGTAGTTTGTTTGTGGATTTGTAAATAAAATGAGTGAGAAAATAAATAATTACATGCATACAAACACATATAAATAGGTATGTATGTATGTGTATGTATATTTTATAATATGTATTATACACGACGATATATATCGTCATCCATAACCACATATTTAACAATGAAATTAAATAAAAAAAAATAAAAAAATAAAAAAATTAAGCGAAAGACAAAAAGATTAGTTATGCTATGGATTTAACAATCACAAACATTATAACGAGTACATTATTACAAAATGACTGTATATATACAAATATGTATATATATGATATGTATACACCATACCATATATATATACGGCCACAATAAAATAATTTCATGTAGGTATGTGTACAAATTTTTAGTCTACGACTATATATCAACTCTACAAAAATTTATAGTAAGTAATTCAGTTCTCATTTTGATATTCGGTTGTTTCGATCAAGAAATATAATTATACCTAAATTATTTTGTTATTATAATATTAATATGAAAAAAATTTATTTAATACAAATAATAGACAAAAGTGTGACGATTAATTAAAATTAATCATTGGATTAATTTCACGCAAAAAAAAAAAAAAATAAACCTACCTTAAAAATTTTATTTGATTTTTATTTTTCTTCCACTGTTAACAAATGTACGTAATCACACAAAATACTTTTGTTAAATGAAATATAAAATAGTGAAAATTTTTGTATACATTAATTTGTAATAAAAAATTTAAATAAATAAAATAAATTATTTTGAGTGTTTGATTCGTTTTGTTTTTTGTATGTATATATACATATAAATGTAGTGTTAATTATTTTTGTACCTGAAATATCAGCTGGATAATATTGTAATAATAATATAAATAATAGTAATAAGTTTAATTACGAAAGAAATGTTTAAATTTAAATTTTGATTTTAATTCTTCTTTTTTTACTCTTTTTTTTTTTTTGAAATTATTTACAAAGTGAATATCAATATGCGTGTCTGTATGCATTTGAATATATGTATGTATGTAGTATGTATTGTAAAATGAAAAATAAAAGATAAAAAGAAAGATCATTATGAACCGGATTTCACATTATAAGAAAATAATATATTAAAAACGGACAAAATAGATGGTTTTCTGATAGTCATCGTTATTTTATATCAGACAAAAAAAAAAAAAACATTTTATTTATATTTGGAACGATACATATAGTAGTATATAAGTAAAAACATTTTTTAAACTTTATTTTAAAAAGATTATTATCTATATACATAACATCTGTTATACACACACATATTGAAAAATATTTATGGTCTAGTATAAGATTAAACATCATTGAAAATTATTATAAAATTTCTACATTTCTATAAATATACATTCAAAAAAATTTTAATCTACACACACATGCATATTTTTCATTTTCTTGTTTTTTCTTTTTTTTTTTTTGTTTCAATAAATCGTGTAAAATTTTCAATAAAAATTTTCTATTTCTTTGAACATCTTAATCTTAATATTATTATCATTTATGCTGACGTTGGTTTTTAGAATATTACATTACAAAATATTATATTCATATGAATATCGAATAAATACAAGTTTGAACATAGTGTATGTAGGTACTTACTTTTATGTTTTTTGTTTCATTCAGTATTTTTGTGTATTTTTTTATTTTTTTATTTACAAATTATACGTCAATTGTATAAAAGTAAAAAATATTAAAGTAATAAATAATATAATTTCGGAATACACATATACAATGCATGTGTACAATTTTTTTTATATATATTTGTATTAGTGATAATTTAAAATTTTAATTATGCCGTGTCGTGAATTATATTAATATAAATTTTTATGATTTTTTAGATATTTTTATTTATAAGAATTAATATAGTTAGAGTGTTGTGAAAATAATTATAATTAATTATTTCATTTTTGGAATAAAATATTATTTCATTTAAATTTATTTTTCAAATTTAAAATAAAAAAAGAAAATAAAATTTAATTAAAATTCAAAAAGAAATAGAAAATTATATATTTTGTAAATTTATTTTTTATTGTACAAAAATTTAAATTAAAATTAAATAAAAAAAAATATACATACATACTCGTACATACATAATTTATATTTATGTGCTACGTGTGCAAAATCATTATTTTAAAATTATTTGATTATCATAGTGTAAAATAAAGTAGAACTGAAATCTTAAACAAAAAAAAAATTACAATTTCTTTTCTTCTATTTTGTTTTATTTTTACGTTTTTACAAAAAAATGATAAAATAAAATCATATGGTTGAATAAACACTTATTCGATTAACAAATCAAGTGAATTTGTAAGAAATTTAGAAAATCTATTTAAATGTAATGTACCTACCTACTTAAATTCTTTCTGTGATTACGGTGTAAAACACATTCACACATACATACATACATAAAAGTGGATAGGTATATTTTGTTTTTTTAGTAAAAATTGAATGAAAAACATGTTTTCACTGTTTATAATGAATTTTAAATCGTTTTGTATATATATTTTTTTTTTTTATAGAGAATTGATTTTTTTAGAAATATTTAACAAACAAATATTTTTGAATAAAAATTTTTTTAAATAAAATTTATTTAATTAAAAAAAAAAAATGAAAAATACGTTACTAGGATATGCCAAAGTGTGATAGTATTTGTACAATATTTTTATTTAGAAAAAAATTATAAGTAATAAACTGTGATTTATAAATGAAGTATAAAAAAATAGAATAAAAATAAAGTGAATGTTTTTTTTTTTTTTGTTCGGAAGTTAAAAAATCGAAAAAAAATTTTTTTGTTTTGGTGATATGACAATTTGAAAGTTTTTTCCTATATATATATATGGTGCTTGATTTGTTCATAAAAAAAAATTTATAAAGAAATTCCATATTGTATATCAAGATTGTAAAATAAAATTTGTTCGTTTTGTTTAAAAAAGTAAATTTAAAATTACAAAAACAAAGCCAAAAAAATTTACTGAAATTGCTTGTTTTTTTTTTTTTTTGTAAATTAAGTGAAAAAAAAAAATTAAATGAAAATAATGCAACTATGATATTTTTAAAAATAAACTTCCAATACCTTTAATTAAAAATTTATTTTAAAGAATAAGGTATGATCATGTTGTATTTTGTTAAATATATAAAATAAACAACAGTTTTTGTTTTGTTTTAGCATTAAAATTTGACATGTTTATTTGTAATTCATTGATTGAATTTATTATTATATTTTTTTTTATGTACAAGAATATTTGTTTTGTACTTTATTAGTTCCGAGTTTATTTACTTATTTTGATTTTAATTAAAGTTTTTTTTTTTATTTATTTATTTTTTTTATTGTTTTTTTATTTTAGTGTTTGTCGTTTTCAAAATCAAAAAAAATATTAATTTGATTTATTTCCATTAAGTATTTTATTTCAACACATATTTTAGTTTTCGTTTTTAATTTTACTGTTTATTGTGTATATAAAATAAAAAGTAATATATAAAGAAAAGAAAATAAAACAAATTAAAAACTTAAACCATAAACTAGGTCGTGTTATTGAGTAAATCACGACATAATTATATTATACATTTACTTACTATATATACATATATATACGTATATATATATTATTTGTATACTTTTTATTCAACAATCAAAACTATAAGTTTAATAGTAATATACATATATATACATTGGGGAATTATAAAATCTGTATTATACAAGTGGTACAAAATTTTTGAAAAGTGAAGAAAATAAAAATACAAACAAGGCTTATTGTTTTTTTCTTTTTCTTTTATTTTCAAAAATTGTTCGACCAGTAGTAAAGTACGTATTAATTATTTATTTATTTTTATAATTCATTAATAATTTCATTTTGTTTTTGTTATACATATGTAATACAAAATTTTTTGATTATGTATTATATACCTATACGTATACTTTTTTGTTGTGTCTAATTGGCAGCTTTAATTTAAATCTTTTTGTGCTTTATATATATATAAACATAAAAAAAAAAACAAAAATTTTACTTTCAAATGTAGGTCATTCTCGTATGTATGGGTAATTTTTAAGAAAATTAAGATAACATATTGGAATACAGAATTTATTTAATATTTCGATACACAACACAAAAACTAGAATCTGTTAATTATTTCCATTAACTAAAATCACCATATATACATACACAGATGTTGAAAAATAATCCATGACAAACTTTTTTTTTTTTTTTACTTTTAGTATAAAACAAGTGCTTTGAAAGCCAATGAATTTATATTGTTGTGAAATTTCATTATCAAAAAAGTATTCAATTATTATGTAAAATGTAAGCTATAATTTCAAAATTATCATTAAGACAAGAATTATTGTCTATTAAATAAAAGTGATACAACATTGGAAATGAAGCAATTCAAAAAAAAAAAAAAAAAGGAAAACTATACTCTATCCACTAATATTATGCATTTAGGGTCTTATGGGAGTACATACATATGTATTTTTTCTTCTCTCATAATTTCTAATTAGACTGTTTCACGAGCAGTATTACCACATTCCACAAGCTTTTACTATATATCAAATGAATTTTTTGAATCTCAATACATAGAGATGTAAAATGGTACCACTTTAAATAATCGCCATAAAACCTTAAGTGCATAATATTAGTGGATAGATTATAGACGTGGAATATCATCTGAAATAAACACTATCGCAAACTAATAAAATCCCAAATTTTTTTTATTTAATTAATTAAATTAATACGCATGCATAGTAAAATTTTGATAATCAAATTAGATCATAAATAAATTTTGTGTAAAATATATGTAAATGTATATTTGATAATGTTACTAAAACATTCACATTCTTTCTGTTTTATAAAATTGTAAATTACATTTGTGTTTCTATTTTATTTGAAATTTTTATTTTACATTTATTACAACAGTAAATAAAATTCTGTACAATTTAAAATCTATGTTGAATAATCAAGCATGTGTATTAACAAAAATATATCTTATATTTACATTTGAATTTTACATCACACATTCATACATATTTGATCTTAATTACATACGCAAAATTATAAAAAAAAAAAAAATATGTACATTAAAATAGATTGGAAAATTTTATCGAATCATCATTTTTTAGGAGAAAAAATTACATTCACTCAAAAAACAAAATTAATTAATACCCCCTTATAACATACCCCACGAAATTAACATACCTCACAAAAATGTGAGTCTTTTTTACATAAAAATAATAAATTTGTTTTTTGTATGAAAATTTTTAATTTATAAAATAAATTTCTTTAAATTTTTCACATATTTAATAAAATTGGCTAGTATTGTTTAGAATAAGCTAAGCTAATAATTATAAATTTTTCATCAATTTAATTATAGTATGTACATTTCCTTACTGTTTGAAAAAATTTTCTAAGTGTGTCAATATTTTTTTGAGTAAATGTATATTTTTGTTTACAAATTGGTGTTGATACGTGTGAATGATATCAATAATGGACATAGTAAAATTTAGCAAAACAAAGTTAATAATAGCAAAAATAATAACATGATATTTTACTGGTCTACAAATTACTCTTATATTTAAAGCATATATCAGTATTCAGTTTTTATTTTTATTTATTTATTTTTTTTTTTTCAATTAGCAAATTTGTATAGTTTTCTATTTTAGATCTTAATATAATTATTTAAAATTATTAAACATTTTAAAATAAGATGTTGTTTAGACTTTAGAATAATCTTTAACAAAATACTTAAAAAAAGAAAAAAAAATGTAAAAAGTAATAAAACAAAATTTACATTTATTAAAACATTTAGACGTAGATTATCACTGTTAATATTATCTAAAAGTATTGATATAATTTTATAGTTTAATTTATTGTTGAAGTGCATTTTTTAATATTTGAGAGTTGTTAAAAAGATATTTTCAATTTCAAATACAAAGCAAGGTAAAAAACAAAAAAAAGTTAAACAGAATGAAGAAAAAGAATTACTAATTTTGTTTTTACATGTGTTACAAGTATACTTATGCATATGTATACGTTCATCGTATGTATATTTATATTTATTAGTGAAAATCCAATTTGTATCGATTTCTATGACCTTTACAATGACGTAAACTCGATTTGAATTGATTCGTGCACATTATTACAAAAAAAAAAAAAAAATCAGATAAGTTAAAAAAACACGAAACTTCAAACGAAAGAAATAAAATGTGAAGTCTTTAAAAAAACCGTCTGTTATTTATTATTTTCATTTTATTTTTCTTTTCTCATCAAATAAAACCTGAATGATTTCCGAAAGCGGTTTTTTTTTTTAAAAAAAAACATAGGTAGAGCATTAATTTTTTAAAAATTGGGCATATAATGAAACTATCATTGAATTTTTATTACTCATCATCTTTATCATTGTCTATTATACCGTGTATTTTTATAAATAAAAGTTAATATTAAAGCATGAATCATAATAATTATAGCAAGCATACCTTTAAACATATTTTCAATTCTTCACACAAATACACATGCGCATTATATGCGTATATATATATACATATGTATACATAAGTATAAATATGTTAGAAATTTATCTATAATAATATATTATGTTATCCAATATTTTATACCTCATACATAACATATACCATATCTTTTGTGATCACTTATCAATTCTTTAAGGTAATTAATTAATTGTGTTAGATATTAAATGTATCTATAAGAAGCTTTGTTATATATTTATGCATGTTATGTATGTGTAATAAAAGCAAAAAAAAAAAATGGACATGTGCAAATTTATGCAAGTGTGTGTAATATTTTGTTTTAAATGATGAAGGTAGGAACATGTAATCTGTTTTTTTCTAACACGTCTTTAATAGCTATTTCCATTATAAATATGTTGTATCTAATGCTTTGTAGAAACACAATATATTACCTAACTTTGAAGAAAAATGAAACTGTCCAAAACTACATACAATTTATATTTTATGATAATTTTCATTGTCTATTTTAATAATCTAACGTCATCAATTTTTTATTCATGTTATCCATTTTTTTTTTTTCATTTTATTATTTATTATTTGTAATTTATGTATTGTTATGCATAAATTTCAATTTTCAATTCTTTCTATTGCATACATAAATGCATATATAAGTAGATGTTTTGATATATATATCTTCATATGTATGTACATATATTCCTGTCTAAAATTAACAATGTACACCTTTAATGGTATTTTAGAGTTTTTTCAATAACCAACAGTTTTTATTTGAATTCATTTTTTCTTTACTATCTGTACATATATTTACAATATACATTTTAACAAACCTCATATACATATAGTTAAATCGATAAAATTCATATGTGCATAATGTATACACATGCGGAAAAAGAACGTGATAATATTATGGTATATAAAGTGCAAAAAAATATTTTTTGATTATGAAAATAAAAATTTACATATGTAGATATTTTGAATAGATATATGTATGTATATAGATAACATGAATATCAAATACACAGCGTTACCTATTTTCACTGTCGATACTTTTTCATAAGTTAGAAAGTATACAAAAATTAAAATAGAAAATGAAAAAGTTAAATAAAAAAAAAGATATAAATACTATGTTTTGAATAGTAAAAGTCGATGAAAAATACATGGATATTAGTTCTACTTTTAGATTTTTTCTATGATATTTATAGTTAAAAAAAAAAGCTCATTTTTGTAGATAAAATGGAACATTGAAATTTAATAGCATTGTTACCTACATATAAATGTATGTATATTGTATTATAGTTCACCGTTGTTCTGTATGAATAATTTATTGAAAATTTTTGAAACCATATGATGTTTTTTTTTCATGTTCTATTTTGTTTTGTTTTTTTGTTTTTTTGTTTTTTGTTACTATTTTATAATAAACCACATTCATAAATGATTTTTATGGGAAAAAAAATGACATTTACCAAATGAAATTTTTTATAATTGCACAGAGTAGATACATTAATACTTACGTTTACGTACACATTTTCAATTTATTATCATACATAATTAAACTCATAAAAGTAATTAAAAAGTTATTTTTTAATTGTATTTCCGTAATTTATATATTTTCAAAATCATAAATGTGTGCACATGAAAAGTTTATACTTATTACATATGTACATAGTATGTATACGTTTACTACAAGAACCTATCTTGAAATCTACATATGCATTTATATACGTATATATACAAGGTGATTCATGAAATGAAAAGAAAAAAAACACTATGGTCGTTTGAAAAAATGAAAAAAAATTGCCCATTAATTTATAAATAGGTAGGTACGTATATTTGCAAAAATATTATCCTGACTAAATTGTTTAAGTAATAGAAATTACTAAAATTATATATTAAAATTAATCCATATCTCAGGAGTTTTCATATTTGATTTAAATTTTCTTTATATCAGAATTATTTTTGGTACATATATATACATATAAAATATGCTCGAAAATATGAAATTCCTTGATTCATTCGCCTTATGTTCGGTGGATCATCCTGTATAAAAAGTACTATATGTATGTAATCAATTAAATTTGTGGCAATGTACAAAAGGTAATTGGTACTAATTGAAACGAGAATTTTAAAATTTTTATTTGATCATATTAAGTTTGAAATTTTTATTTCTTAGATAAATTCATATAATGTATGTATATATAAACGATTCTGAAAAACTTGAAAACTTTTTGAAACTATGCAGATATATAAAATTATTAATGTTTCTATAAAAAAAAAAAAAAATAATTGCCAATATTATAAGTAAATGTCAAAATGAATTTAGATGCTAAAATTTCGGTCGTTTTTAGTTATAATTTTATAAATTATTTTTTATATACATACATATATTTTTATATAAAATATACATAATATAAAATGTCATTATTAGTTTTATGATGTCGTTGTTTATAACAATCAATAATTTTATTGAACATATTGTTACTATCAATAAAAAAAAAAAAAAAATCTTTCATCTCTTATTTCTAGTAAATTACCATTATTATTAGTGTTTTGGTGAATTTATTTATTTTATTATCTTTTTATTCGTTGTATTTTATTTTGTTTTTCTTTATTGATTTGACAAAAAAAAACTTTTTACAGAAAAAGATTAAATGATTTTCTATATATATGTATATGTACATATATGCATATTCAATAGATTTGCTTTATTCTTTTTTGTTCACATAAAACTTTATTGGATTAATGCCATTTATTTATTGACAATGTGTCAGAACAATGTTTTTTAGGGGTTTTCATTAATGTTATGGAAAATACAACCAAAAAAAGATTTTGCATTTATCAGTATAGGCAAACCAATTTTTGTTTTTTTTTTTTTTTTTAAATAAAATTAAATTAAGAAAAAAAAAATTACAAATTTACTGAGATGTATCTACATACATTACATATGTACATATTATGCCTGTACTTAATATCAAATTTTAAATAAATTATAATTAAGAACTATAAAAACTAGATAACTTTTATGCATTTACATGTGTTTGTATGTAAAATTGTAAAATCAAATTATGTTATCATTTTTTTGATTACAATAATGAATTCATTCATATTATTGTAAAAATCAAATAATAAATTAAACAAATTCCCAAATATTTTCTTTTTTTTTTTTTAAATTAAAAAAACATGTGAATTACTGGGAATCGATCACTATTTTGGGTGTAATTTCTATCAGAACAATAAAATAAAAATAAAATACTTGATAATAACGAGACATTCGATAAAATCAATGTCAAAAACAAATTTTCATTTTCTTGGAAAAAAAAAATAACGATTTATTCGACCTTCTTAAAAACAAGTCCAAGTATAAGAAACTTATAAAAAATTTTTTTAAAGAAAAGTATGGGAAATAGAAATACCTACATCTTATGTTTTTTTTACGACTATAGGTTCGATATTGGTATGATATGCATAGAAAACATCATGTATCTATGTATTGGGTGGTATTGATACATTTGAACCAATTTTATTAAGAAGTATCTATATCGGATAGAAATAAAAGTTAATGAAATTTTTCTGGCATAGATAAGAATTAAAATAAGTACAAAAAGAAAAGTGAAAAAGAAGAAAATAAATGAAATGAAATGGAATAGAAAAAATAAAATAAAAATAAAATTAAAATTAAAAGACCTAGAATTTACACTTGTCCTTAAGAGAGAGAAAAAAAAAGAATGATTTTATCTCATATTCTCCTACAGTACTAGATACAATTTCAAATAAAAGATTATACGACTACATATAGTTATGTTCTAAATTTAAAAGCATTTAATTTATACATAGCTATATAGAGTAAATGTAACAAAAAAAATCTGTTCTAAGCATATAAATCTTTGTTGTATTTTAATGTAAATTCAATGAAAGGGGCAGAAAATGACCTACGAGTATTACAAATAATAATTAGTATTAATGTACACATCACGTAAAAAAATAAATAAAGTTTTCTTTTTTAAATGAAGAAAATAATAATTAATTCATTTATAATAGAGTGGCGAAATTAAGAAATCAGAATGTTGTCATGTTTCTGACTTTATTTGAAAATGTTTTACCAACAAAGATTAAAAATAAATGGGAAAATAAAAAAATAATGACAAAATAAAATTTTCTATGTGGCTGTTAATGTAATATGGCTTAGGCAAGATTATAAAATGTTTGTTGAGGACAATCATGGTTTGACCGTTTGATAAAATTTAACAAAAATGTCAACCAAGATTTTTATTTTTATTTTTTCCAACTATGTATATTAAGGAAGAGTATTTTATGTTCGGGGGACGTGGAAACTCTACGTGGATAATAAAATTGTATACATGTGTATTTATATGTATAGATTGTTAATGATGATATTTTGTAATATTTATGGATGACGATTGCCCAGATTATTTCGTAAAAGGAAGATGTCATCTTTTGTTGGTTTTAACAATGATTATATTACTGTAATTATAATAGCCAGATATTCTCCCACGGGATTTAATATCGTTTTTGTGGAGGATTATTGAGCTTTTTCTTGTGAATTAGTTGTACATACTCGTGCTTTATTTTTGGAAATATATTTAAACGAGTTTTTCTGGATGTTTTCATCTTTCGTATGTAATATTGTACACATTACATATGTATGTAAATATGTATGTTTTAAAGGAAAAATTCAAAAATAAAAATTATGTATATGTTTTCATAAATAAAAGAAAAAATCAATAAAATGCTGTAAGCGTAAACAATTTTGAAGGTTTTATGGTTCTAATTTTACTAATTTGGTCATTGATTTTTTTTGTCCTCCCTTTTTATAAAGAAGGGTTGTGCTAAAATATGTGTATATATACCTACATATTATGAAATTTTTTATATATTGGTGTATTATGAAAGTAAAACCATTTAAAAATGTATGTATATGTTTATGTGTGTATGTATTCACGTACATATGTATATATATTTGTATTTAATGAATACTCCACAATTATATTATTAAAAGTACGTGAGAAATACAAGAGGGTAATTTATAATGTTTTCTCCCTACTTTAAAAAATCAATTTTCATTTTAGTTGCTGTTATGATGACGTTAACATGAATTATTTTTATTCCATTTTTTTTTTGTTTTGCTTTATTTTCTGTTCAGATTTCATTGTAAATTATTATTTGTGTCTTCATATTTCTAAGCCATAAAAACATGTATAATCGTATACGCACTTTTTTTTTTTTTAAATTTGTTTTTACTAAAATTATTGTAACAATTTTCATTTAACATTTAAAAAAAAAAAAATTTCATATAAACCATCCACGTGTATTGTTTGCAATGAAAAATTCAAGGATAACATTTTTTCACTTTTGTATATAGGCAATCGATAAAATTGATTGTTTCTTTTTTTCCTTTCTTGTACTTGTGTCGATTGCATTGCATATATATATATAAAGAAAATTAAAATTGATGCATGTTTATAATTGATGATTTTATTAGTTGTAGTAAATAGTTAAGATTGTAATATAGAAAAAAATTAAAGAATAACAACCAATTTGCAAGGATTGCAAAATATCCTGTACATACACATATTACATTACCATTACATGTGTATTTAATAAAATATACATATAAGCATATACAACTTTAATTGTGAAAATTTTAAAGGTTAATAGTAATAAAACCTTCATTTTATAACCTTTAGAATTCAATGTATCAAGATGTTTATATATATGTATGTACGTATGTACATATGTACATATATTCTTTTAAAATTTGAATGTGTTCAAATACATATGTAAATTCATGAAGGCACTTACAAGGAGATGCAAGATATTTTGCATTGTCAGTAAAATGTGAAATAACATTTAAAGTGTTAAGGTCTAATTCATATTATATATATAAAGGAATCAGAAGCATAATATTAAAAAGAGAAAAATGTACTAGCAAAGCATTTAATAATCTAAAAAAAAAAAAAAAATTGAAACTTCTGTATTTAACTTGAAATGAGAAAATAAAACTTAATTTAATTTTGATGACAGACATATTAGACTTTATTTCCTTCTTATTTGTTTATTTATGGCTTCTATTTTGTAACATTTTCCTGTCAATTCATTTACCTTTATATACATATGTATTTATTCACCTACATGAAAAATGTATGTTATATGAATTTCGTTCACGTGGATATCTTTTACATTTTATGTACAATGTACGATAATAATATGATTATCAAGCAAATAAACGAATTAATTAATTAAATTCCATTGAAAAAATGCTGTTGTATAACTCTTTACGTACGAATTTAATCAAATTTTCATTATAAAATGTCCTAGCACATATTGGATAATGCAATACATTTAAAATGAATTTCAAAATAAAGGTCAAATGTTTTATTTAAAAAGAAAAATCGAAATGAAACTTTATCCTTTTTTTTTCCTTTTTCATGTACTTTTTTTTCTAGTATGTATTCTATACTATAGTAAATACTATACGTATATAGTATGTATGTATAAAAATCGTTACTTGACCCAACTACTCGTATTTTCCTGTGCTGTTGACTTATATATTCATTTTTTACTTTACTTTGTTTTGTGTCATTTTATTGTTTTTGGATTTACTTTTATTTTTAATTGTTTTTATTATCCTTTCTGTAGATATTTTTGTCCTTTTTTTTTGCTTTTTGAAAAATATAAAGGTGTAATACTTTTATATCAGATAGATTTTGAAATATTTATTTCCTTTTCTGTTATATTCATTGTAAAGAAAGGAAAAAAAATAAATAAATAAAAAAAAGAGAATTCAATTGAAAAAGTTCATTGACGTACGTTTATTATCTAATGTATGAATGAAAAAAAAATTTTTTTTTCCTTTTGATTTCCCGCGGCATATGAAAAACGTTTTAATAAAAGTACAAACCATATCATTTTTGATTTTTTTTTACATTTTTTTTTCTAAGTTAGTATCTGAATTTTAATTTCATTCTGTTATCTATTTTATATTTTCTGCAGAAGAAAAGTTTATTTTTTCTACATACAATATAATACACTGCTGTCATAATTTTTTTTTTCTTATTTGGATAAAAAAAAGGCAAAATGCTCTAAATTCATGTTACATACCTTTAACTTATAAGTACGTTTCATATGAAATATACAATAAATAATGTTATATATGAATGTGTACAAAAATTATATTTTTGGTCTGTGTAATGTGCATATTATCGGTAGACTGTGAATTTGTAATTCTGCATCAATATAATATTTGTATGTTGTACAACAGTTTAATATTTGCACATATTGAGTATTTTCATTTTAGTTTAAATAAAGTCATTCATTTTTATAATGTAAAAAAAAAGAAATGATGGAAATAGACTAAAAAAAGGTACGAACATATACATATGTATAAATGAAAAACTGGAATACGTAGGAGTAAAATTGTACTTTATTTAAACATGTAACGGAGAAAATAACGAAAAAGAAAGGATAAAAGAATGGTAGATAAAAGAAATCTACATGAATACATAAATCTATATCTACGTACATGTTAAAAAAAAAAAAAAAAAAAAACGGGGGAATTGTGGTACACATAACTATTAGTACAGAAAAAGTTGTGATGATGTGGCATACATGATAGTAATAGATAGCATCATTTTAGCATCTATAATCGATATTTATTTATTTTTTTTATTATTACATTTTTCTATTTTTATTTTTTTTCACGTACCTAATACCTACGTACTTCTACTAAGATCTCAATAATGGAAATGTAGAAAGTTGTACGTGTCTACATCGAAAGATAAAATTTATTAGATTGTGTACGAACATTCGTATCTGTAAAATCTTTTATAATGTTCGTTTTTTTTTTTATTTTTCAATCAAATAACACAAATCCTTAGAGAATGAAAATTAAAATAATTAAAATAAATATAATTTTCTGTATTATTATTTAAAATTAAAAATTTATTATTATTACGCAGAAAATTTTATACTTTCTAATAAATCAATTTTATTTTATATTTTATAAATTTATATTATTTATGTATATTCATGAATTGTATAACATTATTATATTATGAAATTAAAATTTAATTTTAACTTTGAAGTGGCAGATTAACGATAGAATAAATAATTTATTAATAATAAATTTTATTGAAGTTTTAGAGGAATTCTTAGAAAATCAGTAACATTATTTATTCAATATGTGATTTTCTTTTTTTTTTTTACAAAAAAATAAATGAAGCACTTTTTTAGTTACTTCATAAAATTTTATTTTTTATTTTTTTCAATTACAGACATTCATTACCACTTCACTGCTTGTATAACATTTTATTTACTTGTTTTTTTTTTTTTTTTTGCCTTTTATCTTCGTATCGTATACGTACGTATACATTACAACATGTTACAATTTCCGATGATAAAGGTTAAATTCATTACAACGTTCTTGTGAATTCCTTTTATTTATTTATTTTTTTGCTTTGAAAAGAAAAGTTGTGAGGAAAATGATAAAAATTAATTTTAGTAATATATTATGTGTCTATTGAATGAAAATGAATTTACTTATCAAATTAATATAAAAATGTACTTTAATATATCAAGTATAACACTCTTGTTAACTAAAAAAAAATTTCTTAGATTGATTAGAAAACATTTCTGTTTATTTTGTCTTTTTTTATTTGATTTTAAATAACTTATTCAAGGATAATTCAAAAATATTTAACATTGGTTGATATATATAATAGAACAGTAGATAGAGTAAAATGGTAATGAAATGATATCTTCTTACTTGCGTATATATGTATATGTATGTACATACATTATTAATTAAAAGTGGTTAAGACTAAAAAGATTTAAAAGAACATATTGTATATATAAATGACATGACATATGAAATAAAACAAGAAAATCATACATTAATGATGATCAGATGACGGCAATGATGACGATTATTACGATTATAAATATCTATACGAGAATAACGTTAAGATAATTTAATATTAAAAAAAAAAAAAATAATAATAATAAAGAATGATTGTCATGAATAATGTATGAATGTCTCTACTTACACTTTTTTTTTACCTTATTTTTTATTTTGTGGTAAATTATTTATACGAACGTTACGTTATGCGGTTAACTATAATTTCAAGTTTAACATAATCTTTCATTTTAATGAAATAATAAAAATGATGATGATGATGATGATGATAAGTTTTTCATTAAGTTGCTTTACGTTTATCCGTCATTACCTCGTGAAACATCAGGATTATGATACATATAGAAACCATATATTGCTACTGTTGATAACTACATTTCCTTCAAGTATACTATAGCATCTTAATATATTTATTTTATTTTATATAAAGAAAATTTTAAAATTTAATTATATATTACATAAAAAGAAACTTGAATTGATATGATGTTTAAGAAAAATTTTTTTTTTTTTTTTTTAAATATGCCTTCTTATAATAAAAAAAACGCTGATGATGAATTTAGAAAATATGATTTATAAAATGTATTAAAATTAAATTATAATTTTTCTTTGTGAATACACAACTAATGAAACTAATTACTACAATGTTTGAAAATTTTACATAAAATTAAATTTGAATTGAGACTTTTTGTTTTTTTTTTTAGGTAAATGAAAATACTTTATGCTTTTAAAAGATTGTTTACTTGAACACCATAGATAAGATTTAAAGTGTATACTTATATATAACTATGTTAACAGTTTACTGTAATGTCTACTGTACATAGATGCTGTGTTTACTTTATGTATGTTTTTTATATCACAAACATTTTTCTGTGAAAACGTTATATATGTTTGTGTGAATATATTATTATATTTTGAAAATATCTGTACAAGCATTATAGAAAATTTTAAAGGTTTTTGTACGAATAAGTATACATACATATACATATGTATATATGTAGAGTATACGTTCACATTTACACATATATGTATACACTTGCACGTATATAAATAGGTGCTAAAATATATGTAATTGCAAAACTTTTCAAAGGAGAAATGTCACGTTTAGACAGAATGTGATAAAATTGTATGTTTTTGAATGATGTTAGTGTAAATGTATCTGTTAACAAACGTGCATTATTTATACAAAAAAACAAGATGGTAATGGGATTGCAGTAAAATATAAAGGAAAAATATTTCTCAAAAGAGATGGAAGAAAAGCAAACAAATAACAAATTTGTTTTGTTATCCTATATGAAATGATAAAATGTTATCGTGTACAAAAATAAAAAACCGAGAAAAATTTTTATTTTCTATTTTCTTGTTTTTAATTTGTCAAGTGCATAATCAATCATTTAAATTTAAACTAAATTTAAAAAAAAAAAAAAAAACAAAAAGAAATAATGGTGATTGGTGAGATACGAATTTGATTTTAAAATGTTGTCATTGTACTCAATTTAAAAGTTATAGGTATTTGTGTAAATGTTTAAAATTATAAACCGATTCCTTGTATCTTAGAATTTTTTTTCGTGAAAATTCTAAATATAATAATATTTATCATTTGTATTATTTTTAAAAATAATTTTCACAATTTTTAAATGTAATGTTTTTGTTAAAATAGATTTGTTAAAAGATAGACAGGTGATGCTTTTTTTTAAAAAAATTATTTGTGTTATTAACGATAAAGTCATCGACTTTATTCTTCACACAAATTTTTTAATAAATTTATATACATAAGTCAACTTTTAAATAATTCATCATTTCATGAAAATTTTTTAGCAGTAAATTCAATGTCATAAAATAATTTTGTATATATAGTATAACCTGCGGATGTTTTGGGATTAAAGTAGATCCTATTTTGTGTATATATACATACATAGATTTTAACAAAATAAACAAATGAGAAAGTGATAAAAAAAATAAGAATACACCAATATGAATTGTATTTAATACAAAATCTTTTAAACCATTTTTATATGCTTCCTATATACATATATTCGTTTATCGTTTCATTTATTTCTTCTTCCTTTTTTTATAAAAGCAATGACAGCAAAAAGTAATCGATGTAAGTACATAACGTAAAAGATGAAAAATGAATTTTTCAAATTTTAAATTTATCTTATTTTATTTAAAGTGTACATACGTGTGTATATCAACAGATATGTATGCGTACGAATTAATGTACATAAAATACATATACATTTTTGGAAATATGTACATACATCTGTATACTTATACAGATCGTGTTTACATAAAGTGATAAAATATGAACATTTTTGGTTGGGTGAAAAATTTATTTCGATTACAAGATAATATAAATATGATGGATTATGATTATGAATAGTGGTATGAATGAAGGACGATATGATGTAATGCATGAAAATTGGAAAAGGAAAAATATTGTAAATATTAAGGTTTAACTGGTTGATATCTGTGTTATAATAAAATTTTGAGAATAAAAATAAGAAATTTTCTCATTTCATTTTGATAAATAAAATTTTCTCAATTTCCAAAAAAAAAGTGAAGAAAATTTTATCATAACCAAAATGATGATAAATTACATTTTTGATAGAAAATGTATTTTCGATTTCTTGAGAAAACCTTGAAAATAAAATATATTAATAACGTAAATAAACATTTGTGCAAACAATGTTACAAATGTAATTATTATATACATATAAATAAAATGTGTTTGTGTGTGCATCAAATACGTACATATATAAAATTTTTCTTTTTCTATTTATATTCATTGTCAAGTATAAAAATGTCACAAGCAAAAAATTGGAAAAAATTAAAGAAATATACCTAGATAAGAATTTAAAGAAATAATATTTATGTATACATACACAAAAATGTATATACGTATGTATATAAAATCGTTAGAAATTTTCTACAATTTCCTTGGTAGTTTCTTCTCATTGTATATTTATACTTTATTATTTCAATTTAAATTATATTTATTTTTAAAACAGATTTTCAGTTTAAATTGGATGACCTTTTCGAAATTGTATTTAAATGATTGTAAACAACTTAATGCAAACAGAAAAAATACTATTGTTATTTTACACATGTTTATTCTCATACACGTATAAATTTTTTAAATTAATAACAGATAAATAAAAGTTAGGTGTTTTCATGTTATAATTTCGTTTAATGCAATTTATGCGTACATATATATGGACATGTGTACGTACAACAAGAACGTGTGAACGTGAACGTGTATGTAAGAACGTGAACATAGGCATCATGTATACCTATATATGATTTTCACATAAATTTTAAAAACATACATATATACTTTGTACTTTAAATATTTTCACTCCAGGCCTTATGGAAACTACAACAAATAGTAGTACCACTTTACATCATTGTATTATATTGATGTTTAAAGAGCTCACGTCGTACTGTATGAGAACTTTGAGAATTGTGGTAACTCTGCTCGTGAAATGTTCTTATGAGAAATTATGAAAGAAGAAAAAAGACACATATACTCATAATAAGGCCTGTGCCCTGTAGTCTGTCTGTAGCGAAAATATTTAATTTAAAGTATGAAGTATAGTGTATATAGGTACCTACATATTCAATATTAATTGAAAATGGAACGATATCGATAACAAATATTTATTCCAAAATGCACAAGTACAAATATGATTTTTTTTAAAATCACATGCTACATATTGCAATCATATTTTTAGCACTGAAAAATGATTACTTGTATGTATACACATTTTACATTTGATTTTCCTTTTATTTTTGATTTTCACTGCATGCACTTGAATGTGATTTATATGTGATTGGAATATAAAACATAATTATATATCTATCAAAAATTAATTTGTATTAGTACCTAATTTAAAATTGTATGTGTATAGGTACATTTTTATTAAAAAATAAATAAAAAAATTAATACGTATACATATAATTACGTCTATCTCGTTTAAATACAAATTTAATATTAAATTTATACAACTGCAATTTACGTAAAATAAAATACGAAGTAAATTTGTTTTTTATTAAAATGATAAAAATAATACGACTATACAATATAATTGTAAAAATAGAAAATCATTGACATGTAGAAGGTAAACAACATTGCATTGATTAAAATCGAATTCTGAATGCATTTTAAAATGTTAGCTTGATGAATGATTTGGTAAGGTGGAGTATTGATAGATAATAAAATCATAGTTGTAATTGTTTTACATATAAAAATAAAAAATATGTAAAATAATTAAAAAATGACTCAAGATGATTTATTTGATAGAATGCAATTAAAATTTTATGAAGAATTTATAGGTATATGTATGTACGCTATGTGTACGTAAATAAAAAATATGTAACAATTTTGTTTTTTTTTTTTTTTTTTAAATAAAAGAATGCAGTCTAATATGTTTTGGTGTAGAGTATATAAAAAAAAAAAACGTCATCGCCCTACATTATGCAATGCGTCATTGTCGTGCATGTTTTGCTTATGTCACCACGATTTAAAATAAATTTAACACAAGTATGTACAATTTTTATTACTGTTGCAATGAAAATTTTCAAAAGAAAACTCATGAAAATTTATTTTTAGATTTGAAAATTTTGTATATATATAATTAAAATAGTTATGTATACTTAAATTTATAGAACATATACGTACATATATGTACATATAGTTAGGTATATATATAAGTACATTGTTACTAAAAATAGAAACAAAATTATAAAAATCGATACAAATCAAATATATTATATCTATACAAATAGATTGCAATGTACTTTGATAATCAAAGAAAAAATAAATAAAAAAAAAAATATTTTGATTTTATACTCATGTGAAATTAAAAAAATTTTCTTATATCTAAAATGAATATGAAATACATAAGAAATAAAATACTTTTGCAAAATTATTGTTTAATGGCTATATAATAATATTTTTAAAAAAATATAAAAAGAAAAACATAATCAAGCATAGATTTTTCGTATATTTAAATATCTATAACTGGTAAATTAATTGATTTCTTATCTTTTATATATTTTCAAGTAATTTTATCAAATTTGAAAATAAAACGTCTTTAAATTGCAATATGATAAGATTAGGTGCGTTATAAACATTTTTACTTTTCATGTTCCCAATGTAAAAATGTTTTTTTTT
The DNA here is from genome assembly GCA_963971155.1 of Anthrax anthrax. NCBI lineage: Eukaryota > Metazoa > Arthropoda > Insecta > Diptera > Bombyliidae > Anthrax > Anthrax anthrax. The sequence continues at coordinate 22,170,821 of OZ020118.1, forward strand.
TTTTTTTTTAATTAATTTATTACTATTTTTAGAAAGTAAGCAGCAAAACAAAGAGTAAATAATTTTTTTAATTGAAATATAAATTATGGGAATACCCAACAGTTTTTGATTTACAAATAAATAAATGAAAATTGCGTATATAATTTTTAATTCAAATATCTATTTTATGTATACATATAAAATAAATACATATAATTTATTTTATTTATTTATGAATAATAATAATTCTAAATTCATATAAATATATACACATATATATACCTATAAATATTTTGTTTTTATGATATTTTTATATGTACATACGTATAATGTCGTACTATATACACAACTTTTTGGGATCTTTATCGATTTTTTTTCTATATTGTGCAGTTATATAGAACAGGATTAGGCTGTTTCCCATTATGCTTGAATAACTTTGAATAGTTGAATTGAAATGAAAGAAGACTGAAAGTAAAGTAAAATAGACAACTAAAGAGAAAGAAAAGCAATTTAAAAAGTAAAAAATAAAAAGGAAATGAGAAAATCAATAATATAGACATTGAATATAAAATTATTGTTGATACAGATACAATCGTTATTATTATTATTATTATTATTATTTTATTCTCTGTGGCATTTTATTTAGAAATCCTTTAACACAAAATCTATATGTATATACGTACGTGTATGTGTACGATATGTTTTTATACACAACAATAATATGCCAAAGTATACTTATGTATGTAAGTATATAATAGTCCAACGACCACTATAAAATTTTCTTGTACATACCGTAAAAAATAATGTAAATAGGAAGAAAGAATGATGAAATTGTTAAAGCTCTAAAGTAAATAATAAATACGTACGTATATACGTACATCTATACATACTTGTTGATGTTGAAAAAGACGACATATACATACCAAAATTCTTTGATAAAGTTAACATGAAAACCTTTTTCAATTCAAAATATATATACAAATACCCATGAGTACTAGTGACTAAAATATAAATAAAATGAAATGTACAACAGGGTGTTTCATTAAGGCATAATCGATTTTTGTTATCTTTCCATATAATATCTGAATTTCAAATAGTTTTATCTAAACCACCCGTTATATTCTTATCCTTTTATTCCCAATTGTATACACATGTGTAAGAACATACTGATAAGTTAACTAACACATTTTTACATGTTGTCCATATTACTACTTACGCACGCATGATAAATTGATTGGTTTCATTGTATTATGTACATTTTTTTTTTCAACCTATTTTCGAGTAATGTTGGAAAATATATATTTTTTTTTCGATTTTCAATAGTTCAAAAGATATTTTTATACAAAAAGAAAACGGAGTTATGCTATACATATACTATGTGTATAAACATATTTTCCTCTTGATAAATTTACATATACATACATAAGAATGTATGTACCCAATATGTACCTACCTATTAAATTTTATATATAAAATCATTTTTGTGTATCATGTTAAGTAATATAGATTTGTGTACGTGTATGATTATATGAAATATGCACTCATACATATGTATATGCGTGAATGAAAATAATGTATTTAATGATGAAGATTGAAAAAGACATTTACCAGTAATATTAGTATAATATTATGTCCATGAGGTGAAGAGGATATGAAAAATATTAAATCAGATTAAATCGTAAAACTTTTGCATTGGTTAAACATGATAAACTAAAAACAGGAAGATATCAAATTGTATATAAATGAGATACATACGTATACGTACATATATGTATGTATCTTTCATTTATTGATATATATTGAATTAGAATTAAGGATTTGGATAACGGGTGAATATCCTATAGCTTTGTTCAGTTTTATTTTACAATTTCGATAATAATTTAAATTTGATCTTTTTTTTTTCTCTTTTAATGATGTTCAAGAAACTTTTAAAACAAAGTAACATGAAACTTTTTTTTTTATTTTTTTACAAATTAAATACTTAAGTTTTTGTTAAAGATTATTATTTTTATAATTTTACATTAAAGCATGTATTAAAAACTTATATTTTTGTTATTTTAACTCCTTTCATTAAAAATTTATTCCACGTCTGTACATAATGTAATCGTTTAAATACGGTAGATTTGGGTAGATGTATGTACATACTAAGTATACATAATATGATTGAAACATCCCTGTTTCATACTTATATTTGTGGACTTTGTAAATTGTTGGTATTTTGTGAAACATTTTTCATGTTTAGTATTTTCATATAATTTTTTTTTTTTTCGTATTTTTATTTCGGTAATGAGAGCTATTCTCGAATTTTTTTTCTCCCTTTTCTTTCTTTTAAATAAAAAGGTTTTTGTATTAATGTTGCAAGCGAAAGTCCTTTTTACGCTCTAAAAATTTTTTTGTAAATTAAAAAAAAAAAATGAAAAATGCTGAAAATAAATGAATGAACGAACACATACTTATTTGCATGTATAAGTGGGAAAGGGGTCTTTACTTTGCTTGTTTTGCTTTGCTAAAATGCATCGATGGTGTTCTACATACGTAACGTACATATATGTACATAACGGATTAATATGTATTTTAGAGTAATGAAAAACATAAAGATTAATTTTTTTATTATTATATATGTACATACGTAAAATCATTACCTACGTCTTTTTATAAGTCTGTTATATTGTTCATTGTCTTTTTTTGCAATTCAAATATCGATTGCAATTATTCCTTTCGTTGATTTTTCAGTGCACTTCCAACAATGTTGACGACACTATGTTGAATTATTATTTGTACATATGAATGTATGTATGTGCATAATTACAACAAGTTAAATTTTTTAAATTTTAAACCCTTGTTTTTAAAAATTTTTATTCAAGATTAAAATTAATTTTTTTTAACGTTTTGTCGATTGCTTCACTTCGATCCTTATGTTCAGTTTTACACCCTCTGTACATTTCATAATTATGTGATAACGCATTAAAAGTCATTTTTCTTTTTTTTTTGTGTAAAAACTGCATTTGAAATGCATTTAAAAAAAATATATTTAAAGTCATATTTCTTATTTATTATTTGATTGTAATTTTTGTAAGAATAAAATTAAAATAAAATATATTTACGAATAAAGCATTTATTTAATTGTTTTTTTTTTATTTTGTTTTTTGTTTTTTTTTTACAGTGGTGTTCCAGCAGCGGCATCAAGTACAGCTGCTGGAGGTGGTGGAACTGGCACACGTGGTGGCGGAAGTGGAGCTGGTGGTTCCAGTAGCATGTATTCCGCCCGGCATTCAGTAAGTTCCTCTTCGGGGGTACTTATGGTAGGACCAAATTTTCGAGTCGGAAAGAAAATTGGCTGTGGTAACTTTGGAGAATTACGTTTAGGTAAGCAATATTATTTCTCTTTTTTTTTTTATTTGCGTGTCACTTGGTGTGAACTGTTCTTTCAAATATTTTGTTGTAATAAACAAAAAAGGGAATAAGAGAAAATGAAGTGATGTATGTATCTTCTTCCAGTGAAATCAATTTTTGAAAAATTTGTATCTTTATTTTTGTACATTTCCGGTCCCCTTTAAGTGAAAGAAACATATGTACATACATTAATTGTATTTAATGTTGAAGTAGATATAAATAAAAGTAACAAACATTTTCAATTAGATTTCTTTCAAGTTTTATTCTTTTAAGTTCATAGCAAATTGTGTTTGTGTATATCTTTTTTTAAACATAAAATATGTTAAGAATTAATTGTATTTAATTTCATGTATTTTATGCCGCACCTACACGATAATACTGTTATAAATGCTGGTTTAAAAACTTAGCGCATTTTGCAAACAGGAAATAACCTTGCGTTTCAGGCAATTTACGAAGTTTTATTTTTGTTTCTTTTGATATCGTTCATACTTTATGAAGTTTTTATTAAATCGTTTACTAGTAATGGTAGCAAAGTAAAGAAGTCATTGTGAATGAATGTTAAATAAAAAAAAAATATATATATTTCTTGCATTCAGTTTTGTGACTAAAAGAATAAAACATGTTTGGACATGAACGAACATGTTTGTTCAGTAAATGAATCTACCTTAACGGGTCAATATTCGGTAACAATGCTATCTAACTAAAAGATCTTTAAAATTGCTGATTTTAACGGCACTGACATTATAACTCGATGTATCTACCTAGATTTTTTTTTTATAAAACGTACATAATATGCGAGAAATATACACGAAAGTAATATAATAATGATCTAAAAAACAAAAAGAAAAGACTATACAGGTATTCTGAAGTTGAACAAATTTCATATAAATATGTACATACTATAATTTACTTATTCATTTGTGTAATATGTTACATGTATTAGTAGATGGCTCTGCATTATACATATTATAGCAAAATGAGATCCATTAGCTCAGCTGATTAAATTGCAGAATGTATACGGTTCTTATACACCTCTGCATTTGAAGGTACACATGTCTATACCTACGTATGTATCTTTAAAGTGGTCTTTAAGTTAGATATTAGTGGTTTTCTTTATAAGAAACTCTTTTAGTTTTTCAGTAAATACTTTAAAAGGTATGACATACAGGGTGTCCTATATGTTTTATCACAAATACCATTCCTAGCACAAAATCATCCCGTATTTCCATTTTCGTATTGCATAAATTTTCCGGTGTGAAACGCTACATTTTGTATAAATACAATTTAAAATTGAGTTTTCACTATTAAAAAATTTATATGAAATTCGATATTTTTTAAATAAAAGTTGACACAAATCACTGAATGTCTCAAGATGATATCAGATAAATTATTAGAGTTTGAGATACTGTTGATGGAAAACATTTTATATTTGGTTCGAATTACTTCATATAAAAATTATATAGGTAATAAATAGGTAACCCAAAAATCACCATACATTGTTGGAAAGGCCTAAGTTCATCTCTTGTTGTTAATAAATATGAACTAAATATGTAAGGTATTTATAGGTTCAAAAATCAAAAGATTTTACCCAATATAAGATGTCATGTATTTTAAGGGGTCCGAAAAATTTCGGTGCCTTACATACCAAATTGAATAAGTTTTAGGGGTGGATTATGAAACGACTTTTTGCTAAAAATAGTCTGAACTGTATGAAAAACGCAGGTTTTGACATAAACTGTGAGACACCCTGTATAAAAAAAGAAGAAAAAACTGCAAATACGTAAAAGTTTAATAAATGTGAGTATTTTGTAGCAAATATTTTGAACTATACACTCACGTATGCAATGAAAGAAAATTCGTTGTGGTTAGTTTCATAGTCGTAGAGGTTCAAGTATGAACCTTTTAATGACAATAAATAAAAGTTAATATAAGTGTTGGAGTTTAAGTATTTTATGTATGCGGTGTTTATTCGATGATATATGTAAAACATTTAATGCATATGTATTATTTATTTTTCAATATGTCTACTTATGCACATAACTACGGTTCTTGTATTATTTGTGATCTAATTAAATTACTTGTGGTAAACCAACCTGTTTTCTTTATGATCTTTTACATACATACATACATACATATGTATATACATAAATGGACCGTTTATTTTGAAAGTGGTGTAAGTTCATGTTTGAAATTTCAAAATATTGAATTTTATTGTTGTATGCTTACACTTTCTACTAATCTCCGTAAAGGTACGTGGACACGATAGAGAAATTCATGTAGAGTTCTACCGCAAATGTCAAAAAAATATCGTAGAGACGTGTAAACACTCTTGTAGAGCTCTACGTTTTTTTTTGACAGCTCTACCAGCTCTATTTAACTAGTTAAATAAGGTTGGTAGAGTTTTCATATTATGATATTGATTTTTTGTTGTTTGACCTATCATAAATATTTTTGAATATGATAATATTAATATAATAAAATACATACATACATATGTACATGAATATTTTAATATAATAAAATATTGTAATAAAATTATATTATAATAAAATTTATATTATATTATATTATATTATGATAAAATTATAATATTATAATAAAATTAATATTATATTATATTATATTATGATAAAATTATAATATTTTAGTAATATTTTAATATTTTATAATAATATTTATAATATAATTTATAATAATATAATAATATTTATAATAACATTTTATAATAATTACAATATTTTGTTTTAACTGTTATTTAGTAATAAATAAACCGCAAATGCAGCAGACGTTTGTGTTTGTCTAGTCGACATTTTTAATATTATTTTTGTTTCAATGTAAACAGTTGGCGTAGAGCTCTACAATGGATGACGTATTTTTTGGTAGAGCTCTACATGAATTTCTCTATCGTGTCCACGTACCTTAAGGAAAAAAAACATTTGATTGGTATAAATTTTGTAGTTTTTTATACCCTTTCGAATGTTTTTTTCTTTTTTTTCATTTTTAACTTTTTTTTTTTTTAAAAAAAATTTTTTTCAAAAAAATTTGAACTTAGACTGCTTTCAAAATAAACGGCCTCATATTTGTGTAGGTTATATGTACATATTTACTTATTTATTAATAAACGAAATATCAAATTCCAATAAAAAAATGAGTGAGCAGTACAATGACGTACAAAAAAAGTGCAAACTTTTTTAATGCAAAAAAAGAAGTTATTTATAAGAAAAAATAATGACTCATGCTTGAAATTGTCTAAAACCATAAAGAAAAAAAAATCATATGAAAGAAATACAAACAGGTTTACTTCAGATACCTACATACATTATACATTATGTACTACTTTAAAGTCTGAGCACATAATATCTTTCTGATTAGATATGCATACACTTTACATATTTTATTTACGCCAGATATACAAGGGATTTAGATATCAATATTTGCACACATACCCACATATGAAAATCATCACGATATGCCTCATTCTGTCTATTATTGCTTGCAAATTTACAATACGTTTGTTATTGCCGCAAAAAAATAATTATGAATAAAAATTTTTTTATAAAATTAAAATTGTCTTCATTTTAAAAACAGTACATTAAAATAATTTCATTGACTAACGATACGCATAATAATTGAAGCTAAAGTATGAATTTTGCTACTTTATGTTTGTTTCTAATATTTTCATTTTTAGATTTTTTGAATATCAATTTCAAAATTAAAATATCATAATAAAATTCTAATTGAATGCAAAATTTTTAATTGAAAGAAAATGAAAAATTTCATTGTGGTAATTTTCAAATCTTTTATAATACATTAAATTTATAGCGTATAATTTGATGTAAAGTAATACCAAAAGATTATGTTCTTTTTTATATTATATAATTATGTAATATATAATTATTTGTATTATATAATTGTTAATTAATATTATATAATACTTTGGTAGTCATAGCGACAAACTTTTACGAATTTATAAAGACGAGAAATACCTACCTATCATTTGAAATCGACAATTTAATGATGTAATTATGTATAGCTAAATGTGGCTTTTAATTAAAAATTCGTTTTTTGATGATAATTTCATTTAAGTAATAAATTTTACCTTTTTTAAATAAAGTAATTAAATTGAGTATAAAAGCAGATATTAAAAAATTTTTAATGACAATTGTATATACAGAATACTTTAAACTGAATAATAAAAGTTTTCGTTTATTTAAGAGCTGTAAAAAAAAATGTTTTGAAGATTTTAATTTTCTTCATTTAAAAAAAAAAAAATATTGATACTCTTTTTATCAAAAAGTAATACTTCAGATTGATAAATAATTTATTACTCAAATAAATATTTTTTTATTGAAATAAAGTAGAACAAATCATGTAGTTCTATGGTAAAAACCGTACAAAAGTATTTTATACTCTTTATTAAAAAAAAAAAAAAAAAAAAAAAAAATTAAACTCAGGCTATAAAAAGCAGTTAAGAAATAAGTGAACACAATATGTGGAAGTATCTATACATTAATAATAAATTAATACATTAAATATCGATGGTTCTAAAAACAAAATTTTTCAAAAGTCAAGGAAGAAAACAAGGTTAATAATTACAAAAAAAAAAAAAAAAAAAAAAAAAAAAAAATTGAAAGAAAATAAATAAATACATTTACCCAGATGTGCAATAATATACTTAAAATGGTATTATGTATAAAAAGGTTATCGTTATGGGACATTTATTACATATTATACCAATGAATGTTATATTTTTCTTATACCCTTGTATATATGTGATGTAATATATACATATATGTATGTATGTATTAAAAATTTCTACTAACCCACATATATAAAAATAGATAGGCTGTGAAATATCTACTTAAAAAAATCAATACTGTATTATATTGACTTGTGGCATAGAATATTTTATCATTACCATTCCTACGCATTTTAATGTACAGTATACATATATACGTACACACGCACGAAGTTTTCTAAGAAAATTTTTGTATTTATATATTACTTAAAGTAAATATTAATTTATTTAAGATATTTTCCAGTATATGCGTATACATACATAATACCTATGTATGTTACATATCCTCAGTTTCTTCGAACCATTTCTGTTTCTGTTTTTCTTAATACTTTAATACAACAAATTGTTTAACAATACTTGAAAGTTTTCGATTTGTTTAGGTACATCGTAAATCATAAAATAACAGTCTTTAAACAAATGAATAACATATTTTTAAAATCTAAGATTTTTGTAATTTTGAATTAAAACAAATTTTACAAATTTTCTTTTTAGAGTTGTTCAAATAAAACTTTCACTTAATAATAAAAATTTATTTGGATGTGTTGTGGTTGAAAGCTTGACAAAAACATTACAAAAGTTTAGTACAAAAAAAAGTAAAAGGATATATGACTATAAGCATAATATAAACATATTGTTCACGAAAAATTTAATTTTATTAGAATTTACTATTTAGAAGAAAATTTATGTATATGTACATAGATATGTCCTTATAACAGAATACACAAGTTTAAAATAAGCACATACATAATACATATGTCTTATTCGGATTTCAGTATTGTTTTATTAAATTAATGAAAATTTTCATTTTTACGTAGAATGATTGTCTCATATATTATGTATTTATGTTTTTTTTTTTTTTTTTTTTGAGAAAACTTTTTCAAGTGTGAATTTTCATTCAAGTTGAAATTTTTAAAGTTATTAGATTAAAACTTTCATGAAATTTAAATGTAAACAAAAGGTGTCATGTCATACATTTTGAGTGTTGGTAACATTATAACAATTCTATAATTTTTTTTTCTAATGGTCTTAATTTTAGAAATTTTGAAGTTTAAATTTAGATTGTATTTAAGATAGGTAACATATATGTACATATCTAAGTAAATAGGCTAAATATAATTGAATATAACATTAATATTTCCAAACAACAATTTCTAAAGTATAATTCATGAATTTGCCATACATTCGCATAACCATATACATACATAAATAAATATAAACTTCTTGTGTACAGTGCATATATACGATACAATTAAAACGACCTTAAAATAGATTTTCATGAAAAGAGATTTGTTTTCATCTTGAATAGAAAATCTTTTTGTAAAGACCAACCTTATACAAATGAACATAAACTTTTGAAAAATTTAATGTTTTATAATATGGTGGGTAGAAAAACATAAAAGAAAATTTTAATTTGAATGAATGAATAAAATTGTATGATTACATTTTATATAACATGTTTTATTTTAACACTTCGTAAATCATTTATATTTGTACAAGTGTACATATACGTACATATATACTGTTTACCTTTATTATATGGATGAAATGTGAAAGAAAGTATAGATAGATATGGTGTAAGTAAATATCCACATATCCACCATATGACGATATTTTTATATATCATGCTTTTTGTTTGTCGATTTATTTTTTATTTACTTTTTTTAAAATTATAATTTACACAAACTCTTGATTTGAAAATGTTTCTGATGTCTTCGTTTTATTATTTATTTATTTATTTATTCAAGTTTTCTTTATTTTTGTACGTTGAATTACATCCTTGTCACAATTTTGCAAACATATCTTAGTATATGTATTATGTGCTAGTACGTATGAAAAAAAAATAATTCAAAGTACAGTTATAGGTTAATCCCAGATTTTTATCATGAATAAAATATACATTATGTAATATGTGGGCAGATCCAGTTTTGGCTGAGTAAGAAGGTGGATGAAATAAAAAAAAAAATAATATCTTATTCATGTACAAGAATTAATGTAATTAAAGAACTGTTTAGTTTCTTTTATACAACAATTCAAATTTGAAAAAAATTTTTTGTTTTTACAAACAAACAAAAAATTAAATTCGCTAAAATACGTAAATATAAATGAAGCTGTAAAATTTCTCATTAGAATATAATTTTGAATGCAATTATTTGTTAGCAATAATTACGTTGTCCTTCACAAAAATATTAAATTTAAAAATGACTTCTTGTTTTAAATAATTAAAAATTTAAAAATATTATTTTTTCTTTTGTCTTGAATAATAGAAAAAAAATTTTTTTTTTCATTCATTGTCTAATTATTACTGTGAAAAACTGTGAAAAATCATCATTTAACCTTTTTTTATCCGTCATTTTACAACCACTTTTAAGCTTTTGTCTTGAAGACAAATAAGTAGAAGATATATTAGCTACCTTCTTTCTCTTATTATATTAAAAGAAAAATGTTTTACTAAATATAAGAAAATAGCATTCATTTTTCTTTGACTTATTCAAATTGCATTGTATTTTTTGTGTAACACACTAATGTACAATAGTAGCGTTGGGTAGTATACGTAATTGTACATTCCTCGTGTAAAAATGTATTCTGTTTTTTGTTAAATTTGCAAATCATTTGAAAAAAAAAAAAATTCGCATTAAGTAAAGTTAAATTGAAAATAAATTTCTTGAGAATTACCTTTAAAAAAGAAAATATTTATAAGAATTTTGAATGCCTCTTTTTATTCATATTTTATTTAAATGTTATACACATACCATACCGTATTCGAAATAGTGTATTTTATGGTTATCTGTTTTTTTTTCTTCATATATTTTCTTGCTTTCATTTTATTTCCCTCATCAAAAGTTTTTCTATTCAAATTTATATATATATACCTACATTATAATTTTCTTTTGTTGAGAGCAAAAAATTTGTTATTCATTCAAACATAAAATATACATACATACATACATACACACATGCATGTTAATAAAGCTGGTTCTTTTTGATTAATTGTAAGAATTATTTATTTCTAAGAATATGATGAAAAGTAAAAGGGAAAATGAATGAAAAATTTTTATGAAATTTCATTTCTAAAAATTTTCAAAAGATTTTTCTTCTGTTTAACACATGTACATACATGAGTCATTTTATGTTTATTTACATTTTTATTTCCGTTTAATAATTTTCATTTCCTCATTTTTAAAATTCTTTTATTATGTGAGCATATATATACATACACATGTAATGTACATAATGTGTTTAAATAAAATGTAAACGTATTATTTTTATACATTTTTTTTTTTTTTTTAAATTTATTACAAAAATTTTATTGATTTTTATAATTTTCTTCTATTTGAAATTATGTAAATATAACAAAAATTTAACTTCTGAAAAAAAAAGAAAAAAAAAATTTACAATTGTAAATTGTATGCTATATGATACACGTGCATACATACATGTTGAAATAATGTATGTATGTAAAAGTATTATTATTTTTTTTTGCCTTATGTTTTTTTCTTCTTTTTAAATAATTTTATTTTTCTACCTTTAATTTTTTTTTTTCATTTATTTTCTTTTTATTTTAATATACGTTTTATTAACAGGTCGTCGAATGTGTTTTTTTCAAGGTGGTTCTTCAGGTGCGTAAAAAATTGTTCTTGAGTTGAATAATGTGCAAATATAAAAAAAAAAAAAAACAAATCCGTATTTTCTATGTTGCACGCACAATGTGTATTAAATTAAACAAATTTATCGTTATTCTTGTCTTGTTATACACGAAAAAAAAAGTTCATTTTGTAAATAAAATAAACATTAAATTTGTGTATTTAAAAATAAAATCTTTTTTCCCCTTGTCAAATTGTATTTAGTCAAATTAAAAGTTTTTTTTATTAATAAATGTGTGGGTTTATGTATTAAATGGCATTAAAAGAAATAATTATTTATTTATTTTTTTTTAATTCAGATCAAAAACTTATAAAGAATTAAAAAATTTTATTGAATTTCATTAATTTCAAAAAAAATTAAAAAATTAAATTTTTTTAAAGGATAATAAAGACTTTAAATAGGGTATAAAATTGAATTAAATGAGGAACTAAGAAAAATTACATTAATATTCCTTTAATTCACTCAATTAATTTTATTTATGCAAAATTAACTTTCGTATTTGTATGTATTTTTTTTAATTTTTTTTTAAAATATCTACAATATAAACTTAATGAGATTATCATTTGAGGACTTTTCCTAGGTCAAAAATTAAATTTTTTTCTGAGACAAAAAAAGCAAATTAAAATACAAAAGAATGAAAATTAATTTTTTCATAACAAAAACAAATTTATAAAAATTTTACTTAGTTAGGAAAATAAGGACACAAAAGCAAATTTATTGCTTTAAAAAAACCATATTAAGTTTTAATTTTGGTGTTCTTTTTATTTTTTATTTTTATAAATAATGAAGACCATAAAAAAATAGAAATTTAGAACTTAACGCACAAATTTTCTTTTTCACACTTTTTCTGTGTCCTTAAAAGTTTTTCATTAATTTTTTTTTTTTGTCCGGCTTCAGATTTATACTTTTGGGATGATAACTTTATTTCGTGTTGTGCTGTATGATAGTATGTAGGTCAAAGGTTTTATGAACTCATTTAACAAGCTTGACAGGACATGATTGACAGAGCGTGCAGGAAATTTATTTTTCTTTTTAATTTGTTATTTTATTTTTACTTATTTATTATTTTTTTTCTTCTAATTTTCATTTCTAGATAATTTATTTCTATGTATAATAGCAAAATGTATCTTGAGTTTTGACCCCTGAGGCAAAAATTTTTAATTTTGTACAAATATGTTAAAATGTTATTCTTTATAAAGTTTTTGTTTGAAATATTTTGTATGTAGACATGTAAATTTTAATATTAATTTCTTAATGCGAAGTTATATAATATGCAAAAATTCACATTGAATGTTTTTTTTTTTTTTTTAAAATAAACTTCAGCAGGTGTAATAATATTCTGACTATAAAATGATAAATGTACATACATACATACATGTATTCTTTTATTTACAAGACATGGAAGAGGAATGTTGTTATAATATGTTTTCATATATTTATTTTATACGTTCATATGTACATGTGTATGCCTAAAGTTGCTATAGCATCAGAACAAATTTTTTATTTTTCCAAACTACAGAAGAAAGAAAAATATTTTAATTTTATATTTTTTGTTTTTAAATTTTTATTTTTTAATTTTAATTTTATTTTCATGATTTTTTCTTTTTGTTGAATGTTTGTTTTTTAAAGCATATGATAATGTCCTTTGAAATGGAAAAAAAGAGTCATTAAAAATTTTATTACTCCCACAATAATTTAAAATCTGCAGTTTTTATTCTTTTGTCATTTGAATTAAATATTTTTTATTTCTGTCTGTTCATTTGAATGTAGTAAGAGATATCGTGTTAAAAGTTCTTAAATAATAAAACAGACAAAGTGAAGAAAAGAAAAACAATTTTTAATTGTTTACAAAAAGAATTAAAAAAATTGATTAAAAAAGATAAGAACAGAAAAGTAAATCAATTCAAATTTTTCTATATACTTAGTTTACATCTACAATATAATCAAAGTCAAAAAAAAAAAAAAAAAGAAAAAGAAAGAAAGTTGAATAAGAATTAGAAAGTACCCCAATAATAAGTATCCGATTATTATCGTTTATTTTCAATGAATTTTTGTTTTTGTGGTTAATCCTTGACATGTAAATATAAATATTATAAATGTAACTGATTTCCGTATTACATGGAATTTTCATGACCTTGTTAGTCGGTCGGTATTGTTTAATCTGATTATTTAATGCGTGCGTATATATGTATGTTTATGACGTATATAAATATTTCACTTTTAGGGTGTGTGCATGTAACCACAAAAATGTTAAATTGTGTGTGATTTTGATTTTTGTCTTTTCTCGTTTTTATTTTATTCTTCCATAGAAACAAATAAAATAATTTGCCCGTTGTCTTTAAGTATACTTGAAAGAAATTTATTAATTTTTGAGATCAACGAATTTAATTTTGATTTTTAATTTTTTTTTTATTTGTTTTTAATACGTGGATTTTAACTTTTGTGGAAAATATGAAAATATGTATAATTAATTTTTTATTTCAAAATATTAGATTACGATATGTCGTTATTTTAATAATGCGTTTGTTCTCTAATTGAAATATTATATTGGTTTTCTTTTTTATTCATTTGATATTAAATCCGTGATTTTAAAATTTTTTAATTGATTGTAAATTTTTCTTATTCCTATATGTTTAAATAAATCGTATATTAATGTGACTTTAAAAAATTTCATATATTCGTTTTGTTTTCTTTTATTTATAGGCAAAAATCTTTACAACAATGAACACGTAGCAATTAAAATGGAGCCAATGAAGTCAAAGGCTCCACAACTACATTTAGAATATAGGTTTTATAAATTATTAGGATCGCATGGTAAGAAAATAATTTTTTTATTTAAATTTATATTTTCATTATAATTTATTTATTTATTTATTTTTTTTGTTGAATATAAACAAACAAAAAAATTTTTAAAAATAAATCAACAATAAAACAAAATATTGCAATAATAATTAAGTAAATAAATAAAACGAAGGAACGAATAAATTAAAATAAAATTTCCATAATAAAATATTTAGAATTGATAATTTTAGTTAAATAATTCATTTGGCGATTCGCATCGATATTTTAAATTTATAATAAAATCCATTTGCAAACATGTTTATTTTAAATGTTTATTACATTTTTTCAATTTTATACATACGTATGTATGTAGATTTGAAAATTTAGTAAATTTCCAGTATTTTGTAGACATCCTTTTATTTGCGCGTATACACCATATCGATTAGATAAACATGTTAAAGGATAAATAATCAGAAGTAGTGTAAATATAAATTGTTAAAATTTATTTTGAAAATTCATTTAACTTAATAATAATCTAAAAACACTATAAATGCTTTTATAAATTACCGACGAATGACGTATATATATACATGTAACATAATTTCATAGAGAGTTTCAAATTCGAACAAAAAATTCAAAACAAAAAAAAAAAAACAAATTGTATTTGCTTACTTTCCAAAACTAATAAAAATCAAATAAAATTTTATGAAACTTATTGAATCAATTCTTTATTGAAAAAAGAAAAAAGAAAATTGCAAATTATTATTGTCTGCATTATTCGCAATTTATTTCATGCAGTAGCTTGTATTGATTTTTCAAATTCTAATGAAATGGATGACATTTTTTTTTTGTTATTCATTTGTTATTATGAATGTTTATGGGCGTTCAGTGTTTGTTGTACAAATGAAAATGTTTTGTAAAATATTTTCTATTCCTCTATATTGGAATCAAATTAAAAGAAAAAAAAAAGTAAAGGTTTACTATACAATATGTACAAATTTACATGTGTTAGATAAATTTTATAACTATACATTATCATATAATAATCATGTATGTATGATGAATAAAAACTTTAAATGATTTAGTTAATATGAAAAACAAAATAAATTTAATAATAAAAGAAAGAAAACAAAAGGCAGGAAGAAGATTTATTATAATATTGCACAGTACAAGTCTAGCATAATTAATTCGATTCAGTTATTTTTAATATCGTTACAATAAAAACAACAATGGTAACAATATAAAAACAAAAAAAAACAAAAACAATTACAATACTCTATGAAATTATTGCATGTGTTAAAAATAAATTTTCTTTTGAATTTTTATTCATTTCTCAATTTTTTTTTTTGCTATTTGAATTCGCGTGATTCAATAATTACACAGATTGGTTAGCGTAAAAGACTGGAAAAAATTAAAGAAAAATATCAAGTTAATTTTTATCTTGGTTTTAAAAGAAAATAATGAATAGATACAAAAAAAAAAAGAAAACAAAGAAAATTTCCTTTTTACGTAATCGAAAGAAAAAAAAAATTGCTTTTTTATGTAATCAATGTAATTTTGATTTTCTTTGCTGTATTTATTATTGGATTTTGAATACCTACCGCAAAATTGTGAAAAATAAAAATAAAACAATATGCTTCACCTATATATGCATTAATATGAATTTGTAAATTAATGCATAACAACATAAAATTAACTATTTTTGTGTTACACACTTGTATACATTTGTTGCATACTTTGTACTATTTCACATTTAAAAATATCGTTATTTTATTTTTTTTTCTTATTTAAATTTTATTTATTGCTACTACTTCAACGCAAATTTTCAATTTATATTTTCATAATACATAATTGTTTATTGAAAAATATTTAATTTATAATTTTCTTCAAAAGATCTATAAAATTATTTTAACTTTAAATTAATGGTGTGTTTTATGTGAATTGAAATTAAATGAAAACATAGAGAAAATTAAAAATTTTATATTAATTCAGATGCAGTAAGAATGTATAGTAAAATACGTGGAATTGATTTTTTTTTTGTTTTGTATAAAGAAAATTGCAATACTTTGTTTTATTTTTAAGGAAAAAAAGATGAAATTGAATTTTATTTTTTTTTTGCAATAATTAATGAATTTAAAAAAAATATATACCTATATAAAATTAAATAAAATAAAAAAAAAACAAAATTAATACATTCACTAAAATTAACCAAGTTAAAAAGTAATTGACCTACATATTTCAAATCCTTCATATACATAAATCCTTTTTTGAATTTATAATTTTATCCTTATATTACTTGCCAGTTTCTGTTTGTACAGTATTAATGTTGTTGATGGTTATCAATTGAAATCAATGCATATATGCATACTTATATGTATAACTTTGTCTCAGTAAATTTAAAAACAAAAGTGTTTGTTTCTTCATTTTTTCTTTTCAAATAATAATAAAAAAGCCTAAAGGGATTAAAAGGAAATTTTAGAATGATGAAAACATTATTTAAAAAAAAAAAAAAATACATATTATTATTTTTTAAAGGTTTTGCAACAAAAATACATTACAAATTATAGATTTCGAATGCGAAAAATGATTGTATTCACGAAATAATATACCCTAGATAATTGTATCAATTAATATTTGTACATAAAAATACGCAATTAGAAATGACAGCAATAATAAATAATTATAAACGGAAATTATAAATAAAAACGGAAATTATAATCGTAATTTAAATTTTTCGCCAATTAATTCATATGTATACATACATATGTACATGATAAACAAAATTTATATATTTTAAATCAGATAAAAATTATAATATTCAAAAATTTTTCATCATATCTAATTTATAGTTCATTAAAAATTGTACAATATTAAAATGGTTGATAATTACTAAACAACGAAAAAAGAAATTAGTTTTACAATTAATTATTATTGTTGTTATTTGAACAAATCAAATGATTAAAATTCCAAAATACTGAATATAAATTAGGATAAATAGGTACTTTACAAGATCAATTGATTACAATTAAATGTTATGAAATAAAATGTTATATCGATTGAGAAACAAAAAACAATACAAAATTGTAATGTAAAAAATTTGCAGAAGGAATACCACGTGTCTATCATCTTGGCACGTGTGGTGGACGTTATAATGCTATGGTATTAGAATTATTGGGACCATCATTAGAAGATCTCTTCAATTTATGTGGCCGTAAATTTTCATTGAAGACTGTTTTATTGATAGCTAAACAACTAGTAAGTGTAAATTTTTTTTTTTTTGCCTTTGGTTTTACTTTCTTCTCTTTTGTTTTTTTTTTTTTTTTTTTTTTTTAAATACAAATTGCATAGAATTATGCGTACAACTCTTTCTTATTTTTGTTTTATTTTAATTACAAAATTTTGTAAAACATATTTTTGAGTTTTGTTTCTAGAAGAAGAAAAACAAAAAAAAAAAAAATTGAAAAATTTCTGCAGAAAGAAAAAAAAAACTATGCTCTATAAATAATTGTAAAATATTAAATTAAAAAATTAAAAATATGTATAAAATGTTCTTAATTTTCTTTTTTAAGAATATTATAAAAAATGTATACTTAAAAGAAATTTTTAAGAAATTGCGATTATCAATTTTTAAAATATATATATGTATATATATATATGTGATTGACTCTGTTCGATACACACAGAGGAGATAATAATGTACTGAATTAAATTTTTCTTCATTTTATTTATAATTTTTTTCTGTTTCAACAATTTGACTGTTTGTTATTTTGTATGAATTTTTTATATATATATATATATTTTTTTTGTAACGAACGAGTATTATTTTATCTTATAATAAATGCTGCTCTACGCAACATTTTAAGTATTTCTTAATTTTTTGTTAAATAATAGGGTATTAATAAATTGAAAAATAATATAACAATTAAACATAAAGCTACTTAACATACTACTTAGTTTACAAAATTTAGATTTGTATTATATGTTTTGCTTTAAGGAAAATATAAAATATTAAAATAAATTAAAATTTTGCATTACACATTTATTCACACGTGATAATTGAATTTTCAATAAATCACATGTGAAATCTATAAAGAGGTCTCTGTTGATGGTTCTGTTATTTTAGCTTAATTGGTGCTGCTTATAATATGTGTTCTGTTAAAACAAAGTTCAATATAAACATATGTATGTAGATGTGTTTTCTTCTTTTTGTTTTAATTTGGTAAAATTTAAGGAATACTATTTTATATAGAATTTTGAAATAAAATTGAGGCAAAGTCCTAGATGTTACTATGAAACAAAACGAAAACGTCGTTATATGTGTGTAATATATATATTAATAATTATTTGTTTTGTTGTTGTTTTTGTTGTTGTTGTTGTTATCCGTTTTAATATGAAAAAAACAATCCAAGAACGAAGTGTTCGATGTGAATCCCGCCAAGTCCTTCACATACATTATAAATAAAATAATCATAATAATAATAATAATATGTAATTTGTATTATATTTTTTTTCGTTATAATAATATCATTAATATTACATAAAAGTCTAAATGGGGATTATAAGAAAATAATAATTGGAAAATAATTTCATTTCTGTTACCTTTTTTATAATCCCTGATTTTATAATTATTAAATTGCTCACAACATTATGATGTATTAAAATCAATCAAAAATAATTAATTCTCCTTATTACATTAATTTGCAATTTCATAATATAAATTTAACTAATTATGTACTTAAATGAATATAATTTGTTTTTTATAAATTAAAATTTTTTACTTTTTAAATATAAAATTTAACAAATACAAAAAAATGTTTACTAACTAATCAATTTCATTTTTTTTTTCTTATATTTGAAAAGAAATAATAAATTACACATTTTGATAAAACAATTAAAAAAAAAAAAAATAAATAAATAAATATAATGAAAATTCAATGATTACTGATTTCGATTATACTTTTTTCTTTTTTTTTTTTTTCTTTTATTACATCATGTTTACTCATTTGTTAATTTGAATTTCTTTCAACGTTCATCCTGTATTTGTCGTTATCGCTATATATATCAACATCAATTTTTTCAATATCATTAATTAATTAAATATTATAAAATTATATTAATTCGTTTGTGAATGCATTCTGTATATTTATTAAACATTTAATAACATGTGAATTTATTTAAATTTGAATTTTCTTCATTAACAAAAAAACAAATTGTTTAAATCGAATTACATATAATTTTGAAAAAATTAATTAATGATTAAAATAAAAATAAAAAATAACGCAAAATACAAAACAAATGAATTTAAAAAAAAAAAAAAAAAAAAACAAAACATAAACATTTGGTGCGGTATTATTATGCAGCAGAGGGTATACCCGAAGTATATTACTTCGGACCATGCGGCAAATACAATGCACTTGTTATGGAATTGCTCGGTCCATCACTTGAAGATTTATTTGACTTGTGCGGCAGACGGTTCACACTGAAGACAGTTCTCATGATAGCAATACAATTAGTAAGTACAAAAAAAAAACATTTTTTTTTTCTGTTGCTGGAAGCAAAAAAGAATGAAAAAATTAAAATAAAACAATATTATGTATTTATAGAAAATAAATAAAATTTTAGTTAAATAATTGATAATAAAAAAAAAAAAAGGGAAAATTAATTCGCTAAAATATCTAACAGTGTATCTTAATCATAAAATTTGTCTATAATACTAAAATAATGTTTTGAATATTATTATGTGCTTTTGCATAGTAACATTTTACACATATGTACAAATACATTCATATCATCATATACATTTTATTATTTGTTATAATATTTTTAGCTTTTCTAATTTTGAAACTAAAATACTTGACTACAGATAGACATTTGGTCACCATTTACATGTAAAGACATAAATATAGTATTTAGTCTTAATTTATTAATTACATATATTGATTAATCATTTTATAAATATGATTTATCATTTTTAGTTATGTGGTTTTATTATGATTACATATTTCTATTATGACACGAAATTAAATAATTAAAATCAATTTATATAGAAAAAAATGTGAATTCATATACTGTATATTTATAAATTGATTACCATTAAGATTTAAAAGAAAATTCTAATTCAATAAATTCATTGTATTTTTATTTTATTTAATTTAAAATTATGATTTCATATTTTATTAATTTATTACATACTTATGTATATATACATTTTATTAGATTTATTTTATTTTTTGTGTATGCACTAATTTATAATGTAAATTTTAATTTTGGTTTTGGGTAAAATTCATTTAAAAAATGAAAGAAAAACAGAAGACTATATTTGTCATAATAAGCCAATAATTTCGTGCAAATAAAATAATTTTAAAATTTTGTACATACATACATGTATGTATTTGCATATATGAAAGTCAGTTAAACTGATATTTAATCTAAAATCGAAAAATAAATTTTTTTTTTCATTTATTTTCTTGTTTTTGGTTTTTAGTAAAGCGATAATTTCGTACTTGAATTTTTATTTTACTTTTTTTTGCACGATATTTGAACAAAATAAAATCTGAAAAACAAAATAAAAATTCATTAATATTCATAATCGCATTTCATTTCATTTTTTCAACATTAGTTGGAAAAGGAAAAAATAAAACTAAAACATAATTCATAAAAAGAAATTAGCAAAAATAAGTAAGACATAGTTTTTTTTTTTTTTTTTTTAAGATCGTAATTATTCTTTAAATGCTATGATAGTACTCATCGTGTTAATAAAATTTTGATTTTCGTAGAATTTTTCAATTTTTTATACATTTTTATTTATCTATTTTTTTTTTTACTTTTTTATTATTTTCTTTCTAATTTTTGGTAGTTTTGACTCAATTTTAATTTATTTTTTCTTTACTCATTTCGTTCTAAAAAGAAAATCGTTTACTTTTTTAGCTCCACCGGATCGAATATGTTCATAGTCGGCACTTAATTTATAGGGATGTAAAACCAGAAAATTTTCTCATTGGTAGATCATCAACAAAACGTGAAAAAGTCATTCATATAATTGGTAAATTTGATGAATTATGCAATATTTGTAAAAAAAAAAATTAAACGTAAAATTTTTATTTTATGTAATAAATTGTTTTTGTTTGTTTATTTTAGATTTCGGTTTGGCCAAAGAATATATTGATTTAGATACAAATAGACATATACCATATCGGGAGCATAAGTCATTAACAGGTACAGCCCGATACATGTCAATAAATACACATATGGGTAGAGAACAATCTAGACGTGATGATTTAGAAGCTTTAGGTCATATGTTTATGTACTTTTTAAGAGGATCACTGCCGTGGCAAGGTCTTAAGGCTGATACACTTAAGGAAAGATATCAGAAAATTGGTGATACAAAACGTGCGACACCTATTGAGGTAAAAGTTTAATTTAATTTATTTAAAACATTGATAATCAAATTATAGTAAAAAAAAAAAATAATTAAAGAATCATTTTGATTAATATTTTATTTTTATTGCCTTATATCACATTATTTGGACAATTTCTATTTGATTTCATAAGAAATTTATTGAGAATGATTTAAAATCATTGATTGATATTTTGTTGTCATAATTTATCATCATCATGAAAAATCAATAAAAACTTAATATTACAATGATTATATTTATGATTTGATTTTTATTATCGTCAGTTCCTTTTGTGTATTTTAAATGAGTTCATCACTTTTAAGGGTACACAGTAAAATAAATGATGTTAATAAGAAAAAATGAAATATTACTTGATTATTATTTCGTTGTGTAAATATTTTTGTTATGTATAATATCATTTACAATAGTATACACATATAAAAAATATGCATGACAATATAATGATGAACTGGAGTATAAAACACATACATACGTATGCATATACGTACATGAACATTTCTTATCATGTAATAAATGTAATTGATAACAATTCAAACAAATGAAAATCTAAATTGAAATGATTAAGTATTTAAGAAAATATTATATATGTTAGATACACAAAAAAAGTATACATCGTATATGCAAGTTAAATAAATAGAAATACATTTTTGCTTGTATATATGTACATATGTATATACATATATGTACACCAACAGTTTCAACATATAAAAATTAAAGGTTGTTATCAGCAATATGTGGAAATGGATTATATTATTCTATTTTTAAAATTGTTGTAAAATGCTATATGACTTTTACAGATAGAATATTTGTATAATAGAAATGAAAAAAGCAAATTTAAACAAACAGCATATGGATATACACACAATTTTAATATATGATCACATAAAAAGCACATTTATGCGTTTGTATGTATGTATGTACATACATATATGTATATGGAATGACATTAAAAAAGGGTATATTGTTATCGATTTAAAAGAAATGAGTGTTATTACTATTGTTTTTAATGTATGTAATTAAGTTCGATAAAAGTGAAATAAGGAAATTTTTCTCTTTTTACTCAATTTACATTTCTTTAATAGACGTTTTGTAATCCATAAAATTTATGATTCAATCGTATATTATACATACTAACATATGTACGTATGTATGTACATTGCAGTACATGTACATTTTTATAAATGCAAGTACAATAAATGGGGTATTATTTATCAATTTGTAGCACAAATTTATTATTAATTAAAAAGACATTGGTAGTAGAAAAATAGACAACGCAAATTACAACAAATAATTTTTTTTTTTTGTTTATTAAAAAGTTATATAAAAATATTTTGTACTAGCTATAGCTATGTTAATATTTATTCACAACAAATGTTCTGTATAAATAAAGAAAATCATATTAATACACGTATGAAATTTTAAAAATACAAAAACAACATTTATTTTATTTCTCAAATATGTTTATAGTTATATTTTAATTTAAAAACAAAAATTAAAAAAAAAAGCGTTTTAAAATTGTTGAATCTGTTATTTTTTCTTTATATTTATTTTTTAGGTGCTTTGTGAAAATCACCCAGAAGAATTTGCCACATATTTAAGGTATGTGAGACGATTAGATTTTTTTGAAACTCCCGATTATGATTTCTTGAGAAGACTGTTTCAAGACTTATTTGATCGTAAGGGTTATGTAGATGATGGAGAATTTGATTGGACAGGGAAGACTATGGTAAGTTGTATAATTATTTTATAACAGTGTTCATTACATTCTTTTCTTTTTATTAATAATTTAAAAAATAAAATGATATAATGAAATTTTAAAAAATATTTTTAAAATTACAAATTGCTTTTAAGATTTCTTTTGTTTTGTTAATGATTGAAAAAAAAAAATAGTTTAAATTTGATTAAAAAATTTTTCTTTTTAAATTTTTTACACTACTAACAAAAAAAAAAACAAATATTTATCGAATACCTTGATGATTTTTATGTTTTTCGTACTGTAATGAAAAAATACCAAAAATGTTTAATTTGAATTACAAAAATTAAAAAAAATAAATAAAAACAAAACCAAAATAAAGAAACACAAATCGTAGAAGATAAAATAATGAATATTATATCAAAGTAAAGCAAGTATTGAAAAATATAAATTAATTTTTATAAGTAAAAAAAATAACGTATGTAAATTTAAATTAGAGCCCTTTTTTACAAACCAAGATTTTTTTTCTAAATGAAAGAGAAGTCAACAAAACAACAGAATCTGCACAATTTTTGAAAAATGAAGACATAAATGAAATTTTTTGTAAAACCAAAATAGTAATAAAAAAACGTTGAACAAAAGAAGGATGAAGAAAAAATTTTTACGAAAATTAAATGTATTTTGTTTTTTACAATTTAATCATATATAATTTTGTTATCAAGTATTCATGTTTTTTCTCGTAATGCACGCACATTATTTTTCTTTTATATGAATTTATATATGTTTTTCTCAATTTTTATTCAATTTGTAAAATAACACAACAATAATAATAACAAGAAAATACCATTAAAATTTTTAGTTATAAAATTATAGTGTTTTTATTTTTTATTATTACTATAATTTGTTTTTGATTTTTTATTAGTTGTCTTTTATTTTTCTTACTTTATTTTTTATTTTTTTATGAAACACGGATAAGCAATTTTTTTCCCAAAGCAAAATTTGAATGGCTAATTTATTAAATTAAATAAAAAAAAATATTTAATTATTTTTGTTTTGACTTTTTTTAATTTAGTTTATGAAGAAAGTTAATTAAAATTAAATGACTATTTTTTTAACGAAGAAAACACATTAATTTCTTTATTTTTATTTATTTTTTTTTTTTTTTTTTGTTACTTTTTGTTGTTTATTTTTGGAATTGCTGTGCATGGTGCATACGTAATCTTATTTTATTTTTGTTTTTTTTTTTTGTTTATTTTTTTTTTTAATCTTAAACGCAAAAATTATGCAAATGAAAAATTTAAAAAACAAAATCAAAAACTGAAAATAAAAAACTTTTTCACGGCAATAAAAGACTAAAGAACAAATGGAAAGGATGAAAGCTATAAAAAATGCTCCACCTTCACATTGTGCTAAAAATAAATCAGATAAGGTGATTACATTATACATTGAAATGTTGCAAATAAATTTTGCTTTTGAATAAAATGTTGAATAAAAAATGCTTTGCTAAAAAGAAAAATATATAAAATTAGTTAAGCTATTATAGTTACAAAAATATAGTAAGCTTTAACTATTTTTTTCTTTTTTTTTCTTATTTATTTAATATTATTTGTGTTACACGTTAGACAAATGATCTTTACATAGTTTTCATTTCGTACTTGAAAATGACCGAAGAATTTTAATAATGAAAGTAAACTTCTTAAAAAGAGGAAACATTTTTTTTATCTGCGTCATTTTGCTAAAATGTTTAGAATTTTAGTACTTGGTTATCTTTGTAAAAAAAACAACAAAAATTATATTGCGAATCATTTTTGGAAATCGAACACTATACCTGACCGTTTATATGAATTAATTATTTTTTGTATGTGACAAAAAAACATTTTCGTTAATCATTTGTAACTAATTTTATTGTGCATTATAGATTCATTTTATAAATTATATATCAATCTTTTGTGTATCTTTTATTCATGGCTAAAATGTAAAAATAATAAAAGAACAAAAGAAAATTTTAATTGTATCGCTAATGTTAAAAAAGTAAAAAACGAATTGTATATATATATATAAAATAGAATGTAATTGTATATTAATTTTATACTTGTTATTTTGAAACAACTTGCATCTTTCTATGATCATTACCATTCACTAACATAAAATATGTATTTTTTTTCTTTTTTCCATCATTCAACCAAAATTACAAAATTTATAAATGCAAAAAAAATAAAATAAAAATAAAAATCGATTCGATCAAACATAAAAATATCATAATTTTTGCAAACATGTTTAATTGCAAAAATTATATAATAAAAATAAATACAATAAATAATTATAAAATAGTCAACGCCTGTTGGATCACTTCAAACTGGTCATGAAGTCATCATTTCACCAAATAAGGAACGTCATAATGTTGCTAAGGTAATTATTATTATTATTATTTATTTTTTTATTTTTGGTATATCATTCTCTTTTTTTATCGTTCGTCATTTATTTTCAATTTATAAAATTAAAAATTTATTTGTTTTTTTTTTTTTTTGTTATCTCATCAGTGTACAATATTATCAATCGTATGAAATTTTTTTTCTCTCATACATACATACCTATACATATTTATGTCCATCATAAGTTTTTATTTATAATTAAAATATAAAATCTTTAGATTAAAAAATATTTTATTTAAAATCGATTTATCATTTTGTTTTCCCCTCAAAAATGAAATATGTACTTTTTATTTTATTTACATGTTTTTATTTTGCTAAAATATATAAATATTTTTCTTTTTTTTTTCTAATTGAAACAAAAATATGAAAATTAAATCAAATAAAATAAATAAAAAAAAATAATAATAAAAAACAAAATAAGGGTGAATACGATGGAAATGATTTCGATATGGATGATGAAGATTTGTTAATAATTGAGGTTGGGAACAAAATTCATTGTATATTTATGAATTTAAATAATTGATTTAATTCAAAATAATTGTTAATTGTATCGCTAAAAACGGTATCTATTCAATTGCTAAATATTGAAAAATGCAAAAAAAAAAAAAATTCAATGTACATAGGCTGCTTTCCTTTTAATTTTCTAATTGATGGATTTTAATTGGTTGTAGTGGAATTCAACTGTATTAAATATGAAATGCCGGATATATATGTGTATGTACATTCATTTTCGTTTTGGTTGTACATATATCTATTGTTGAAAATTTTTTATTATTTTATTGAATTTTAAAGCTCTCATATTTTTGAAACTAGCGTACCATTTAATGGTGGTTTATTAAATTTTACAGACTGTAAAAGCTATGAATTTTTCATGAAAAAATCCGGCATTTTCTGTATGTAATTACCTAATATTTAATCGTTTTATTTAGTAAACAAAGGTGATTTTAGTTTATTTAAAGCAGAGAGTCATTTAGTAGTATCAGTTGATATATACACAAATTTTCAATGATTTAAAATTATTATTTGTAACGATTGAAATCTGTATAAAATTTATCGCTAAATTTTTTTTTTTATTTATTAAAAAAGATTTGATAGATTTACTAACAGCACATATTATTATTATAATTACTATTATTCTTTTTTTTTTACTTTACATTTTATATATATGCATCGATGCATTCATTTTTGATTTAATTATATCCTCCTGCATTAAAAATGATGCCTCTACGTATTGACGTGTTATCCTTTTACAAACAATTACATAAAATATACTAATATTATATAACTAATCAAACGTCATTATATGTACATGCCATTGGTATTGCTACTGCATTTTGTCATAAATTATTGTACTCATTTAATATCGAAATGAATTGTAAATTTTTACATAATAAAAATGAATTGTAATTTTGTCTATGCATCTTGAATTTATAAAAAAATAAAAATAAAAATAAATAAATAACGAACACAAAAAAAATGTTGTTGTTGTATTGAAATAACAAAAACAAAAAACAAAAATATATAAAAAAAAAAATTGGTATATACACATTCTTATAATATTATTGTATGCATCCAATTCAAAAATTAACGAATCATCAGACAAACGCCAAAGGTGGAGGTGTTGCTGCATGGCCGGATGTACAAAAACCTGGTGGTGCCACACTTGTTAATCTTACACCAGCCGATAGGCATGGTTCTGTACAGGTAAGTAATTGTTTTTTTTTTTTTTTTTTTTTTGGGTTTTTTTTTCGTATTTCATTGAATATCCAAACTTTATTCGTTGTTTCTTTCATATCTCTTTTTGTTTTCAATAACAACATTATAATTCACATTTTCTATTCGTATTTGGAAATTCGATCAAAAATTTTCAAATTTAGATACTCTACAAAAATGAGAATATTTAATATTTATTTCATTGTGATATCTTTTTTTTAGATCGAATTTTCAATTAAATCCTTAATATCTTTTTTGTTAAATAATAAATGTATATATGTACAACGTATGTATACTTTAATCCCACTGTAATTATATTATTTATTTAAAAAAAAAAAAAATTTGTGTTTAATTACAGATTTATTTGTTATATAAAATGAAAAGTCATTATTTATTTATTTTTTTTAAAAACATGAAAGTATGATACATAAAAATATCTTTGTTTCATGTGTGCATACTCAATTAATTTCATACATTTTTGCATTAAATTTTGAATTTTTTACTTATTAGTTTTATTTTATTTTATTTTATATTGAGTTTTATAATTAACTTATTAAAACAATAATATATAAAATTTAGTAATTTCATGGTTCATCTTAAAATTAATATTGCAAGCTGAAAATTATAAACTGACAATATTATTTAAATTTATGTATAAGATAAAATGTTAGAGATCATAATAATTTGTTAATCTACATACATAATATATGATTACATTTGTTTCTTTTTTTTTTTTTTTTTAATTAATCTGTAAAGCATGTTACGAGTACTAATATAAAAAAGACTTGTTTTTTTTTTTTTGTAACACAATGAAATAGGATTATACTCGTTTTTAGGGTATAGAAATAATAACATAAATAGAAATTAAGTAGGTGATTTCCGGTTTTTCTTTATTATCTTCGGTCGAAAAGTAATTTTAGAAAAAGATAATGCAACAGTTTAAAATTCATTTAATTTATTAGTCAGGTAATTAATCTGCGAAAATTAAAGGACAATTGTTTTAGAAACTTTCGATATTGTAAATGTATATACATATTAGAAATTGAACTAAACAATTCTGTGTGTTTCTGGAATATTGTTAAAAAATAAATAAAGGAATAAATTTTGCATTTTGGCCCTTTTTTTTCTAAATTATGTAATTAATTTTCCTTTAATTTCTTCTTTTTTTTAATTCTTTTTGATTTGATTTTTATGCTTTATTTCGTTTGTGTTTTTTGCATTTTTTTTATTGCCAAAGTATATAGTTTGCATGATAATATCAATTTTTATTTAAAATTTCTATTTAAGAAAAAAAAAATTATATTGAATGCTTGAAAATATTTTTCTAAAGCATTGTATTTTTCTTTTCCAATCCTTTTTTGGTTTTTTTTTTTAAATCATTTCCATTCTATTTAAAATTTTTTTAAGTTTTTGTCTCCATTTCATTTCATGAAAAAAAAATTTTTTTTTTTTAAATTTTTTATAAGAGTTTTGAGCTCTTTCTAATACACAATAATAAAAATAAATAAACGCAGAAAAAGAAATTTCTAAAATCCAAATTTATAAAAATTAAATACAAAATGTATCCTTTCCTCAAAATACCTCTAAAAAAGCAACAACTAATTTTATTTTATTTTATTTTGTTTTTTAGTTTTTAGTAAAATTTTGGTTATCTCTTACTCCCATTGTGCAGACTGTCTTATTTTTGGCATTTTCTCTTCTAATCTTTTTTATTGATTTATTCTACATAATTTCAAGGTATTTGATATAATTACATACAAAGAAAAAAGAAAAAAAAAAAAAAAAAGCAAAAAGACAAAAAGATTGAAATAAAAATTAGATTAGCACTTGTAAATGTTATGAATGATATAAATAAAAATAATTAAAGGTTAATATAAAAATTAAAGAAAAAAAAATTTGTTTGTTTTGGCTTGCTACTTTAAAAGTATATATTTTTCATAGAGGCAGATAATATAGATAACATTTTGTTTTAGAAGGAATGTTGTTTAAAATAAAATTTTTAAATTGAAATTTTTTGCATAATTTTGTTAATGGAATGAAAATTGTATTAATACATATACTATATATACATAAATGCCTGAACGGAAGCAAAACAAAAAGAACTCATTTATAATAAATTCAAAAAAAAAAAAAAGAAAAAGAATTCTGTAAAGCGATCAAATTCAGGTTTGTTTTACTTTTATTTTGAATTTTGTTTAGTTTAGTGTTAAAAAATACGAGTATTTATTTGTTTGATTTTTACATTAACGTTTTATAATTTATCCATATTTGATTTTATTCACTTTTTTTTTTTAAATTTGATTCGTTAAATAATTATTTTTTATTTTTTTATTAAATCATGAGAAATTTCTAATTTTAATTAGAATTTTAATTTATTTAAATTATAAATAGAATTGATTTATTATGTTTATTAAAACCATTGAACCACTAAATTCAGCTTTACAACACACACTGCATTAACTGAGTTTAGATTCAATGGTTTGAATTTGTATATTTCCTAATTTCTAAAATCCCATTTTGGTGTTTGCGTCAACGACGAAGGCAATATAATTTGAATTAAACGTTTTTTGATTCTGTTACTGTTGCTGACACAGACATTTTCAACGGGATTAATTTGTAATGTGTTTTTTTTTGTTTGTTTCAAATTTTTTAATAACATTGATTAATTGATCTTCCTTATAAATCATTTTATACAGTCATAAAATTTTTCTTTCTCATTTTAATTTATAATTTTGTAACTTTGTTTTCTTTGGTTAAACTTAAACTTGAACAATCTCTTGAACCTTTTTTTTGTATTTTAATTTCATATTTCCTTTGAAAATTAAAATTGGAACAATCCATAATTAATAAATATTTATTTTATTTTATGTTTTTATTTTAATTTCATAAAATTTAATTTTTACTTGTGTATGGATGTATAAAAATTATCAAAACGTATAAACAATAAAAAAAATAATTGGAATTTATCAAAATTATTCATTAATAATAGTCTTAAAATTAAAAGTATGAAATTTATTAACGTCGGTTTTTGCATGCTTTATTTATTTATTTTTGTTAGAGAAAAAGGCATGTAAGAAAGTTGGTTTTTCTGTAAAAATTAGTTTAAAAAACAAAAAAAAAAAATGATAATGATGATATTGATATTTAAAAAAAAAAAAAATGAAATTTAAATTAGAATATGTATTACTTTTGTTAAAAAGGAAAAACTCTTTAAATTGCATGAAACAAACAATTTTTTTTCTCTTTTTCTATTTGTTTTTTGTTTATTTTATGGAAATGCGTTTTATTTTTTCATTTTTCTTTTCATTTTTTTTTATTAATTAAACGCAAAAATGCAAAATTATTAATTATAAAATAAATTAAATATAAATTTTTATTTAAAAATTTTTAAAGAAAAAAATTAAGAGAAAAAAAATCAAAATCAAAAATACTATTGTATAAAAAAAAACACTTTACAGAAACACCCTGAAGATAGTTCTGATGGGGAATTTAGTAATAAATCATATGTGGAAGAAGATGATGATGACAAAACAAAACAAAAAGATAAATAATTCTAATATGATAGAAATAATTTTTTTAAATTAAAATTAAAATAAGAATATTCTTCAAACGAGAATTTAAAAAAAAAATAATAATAATAATAATCGAATGGATTTATGATACAAAGAAACGATTAAACACGATTAAATTTTTAAATATAGATAAATAAATTTAAGAACAAAATATAAATCAAAATAAAATTATAAAAATGAAAATAAATATTTTTATACAGTTATTCGTGGTGGGAATTTTTGTATAATAATTTTTCTTTGAAAATTTAAAATTAATTTAATTTTAATAATAACATTTGTGTGTCTAAACAAAAATGCAAAATAGATTTAAAAAAAAAAAAAAAAAAAACTTAAATTACAAAAATTAAAAGTACAATTTCTAACTATTACTAAAACAAAACTATGAATGCTTCTTGTTACGAGCGCTTATAAAAGATTTGAGAAAAAAAAAATGATAAGACAAAGAAATTAAATTCAAGTAAGAAATACGAAATAAATACGCAGCCTAAAAATGAAGGTAAAAGAAAGTTGTTTGTAAACAATCTAAAAACATAATTCATAAAAATTATTCTCTCATCACTTTTTTGTATTTTTCTTGATTTTGTATAAAAATAAAAAATCATATCATCATTATCACAACGTCCAATTTTCTTTTCCATAATAAATTATCAATTATAACAATAATACGTATATTTGCATAAAAATTTCATCAGTCAATAATTAATTTTGCTTGTTTAAACCATTTTTCATACTGTACTATTTCATATATCATAATATTTCGTTTATTTGTTTCGGATAATTAACATAAAAATAAAATAAAAAAAAAAACTCTGTCCTTTTGATATATATTTTGTACATCCATTCACAAAATAAAAACTCTGATTTTTTTTTTTCTCTTGAATTTCTAGTATTCAAAGTAAAATTGTTTATTTTTTTGTTTAATAGTTGACGTCAACAATTTAAATATGTACAATACTTCTAATTAGGAAAATATAAATATACAAAATTATTTCATATTAGTAAATGTTAAAAATCTTTTAAGGTCTGTTAAAAATTAAAACATTGAACAGGACAAAAAAGAAGAATAATAAAAGTCAAATGAAGCCGATATTTCAACAGACTCTCATAATAATCTAATAAAAATATTTTCATGATTTTATAATTTTTTTTTTTTTTTTTTTTTTTTGGGTGTTTTATACCATCGTCATACATTCGTAATTTGTTACATTATAGAGACAATCAAATTTAGAAAATCATTTTTGTTGAATGAAAAATATCATCGTCATATTGTTTATTTTGTGCCCTCGTTCTGTTTTTTTTTTTTTTATCGTAATCGTTTATGTTAGATGTTTTTACAAATAATCACTTATCTACTTATTCATTACCAACCACCAACACAATCACTACCACCAATTTTGTCCACCACAAATCACTTTTTCTAATGTTTTTTTTTTTTTTGTCTTTTCGACAAAATTATAAAATGCTTAAGAAATGTTTCAAGATGAAACAAAAGACAACTACATGATCGTTTAATAATACTCTATATTTGCTTTTATTCAATAGTCCTTTTTTTATTTTTTTATTTAAACATTTTTCTTTCCTCTTAATGAATGTGTATTAATTTTTATTTTTTTGTTTTTTTTTTTTTCTTCATAAATTTCAAACAAAAAAAACGAAAAATGTTTATAGGTTGTGAGTTCAACAAATGGTGAACTTAATGCCGATGATCCAACAGCTGGACATTCAAATACTCCTATAACACAACAACCAGAAGTAGAACTTGTGGATGAAACAAAGTTTGTATTCAAAATAATTTTATATTAAATAAATAAAACTCTATAATAAAAATGATATTAAAATACATATATATATTTAAAGTAAATTAAATTTAATTTCTAGATGTTGTTGTTTCTTTAAACGAAAGAAGAAGAAATCATCACGTCAAAAATGACTAGAAGGTGTTCAATGTAGTCCAGAACGTGAAGCTGTTACATTATTACGTGCTACTTCACATTCAAATTCAAGGGATAGTGTACTAAATAATCCAAGTCAGGATTATGTGCAAGCAACATCACAGCATACGTTGCGTTATCCATCCGCGTCATTATTGACGCCAACACCAACTACAAATAATACACCGACACTTCCGTTGTAATTTATTATTATTATTATTATTATTAATTATTATTAATTAATTATATTATTATTATTATGTACTATTATTATGAATAATGATGATTATTATTATAATTAATTATATTATTAATTAATTATTACGAAAAAAAGGATAAGACAAAAAAAACTAAATTAAATGTATAATAAAAAATTTAAAATAAATAAAAAATAAAAAAAATAAAAAAACTGATCAAAAAATAATAAAAACATAAAAGAAATTATTAATTATTTCATTACATATTACTATCATATATATAAAAGAGAATAATATGAAACAAAACAGAAATTACAATAAAGTATGTACATAGTATCTACAATAAAAGAAAAACAAAAGTAAAAAAAAGCTGATTAAATTTCATTCTTCGTGAGCAGCAATTAAGTAAAACTA
Organism: Anthrax anthrax; assembly: GCA_963971155.1. Lineage (NCBI taxonomy): Eukaryota > Metazoa > Arthropoda > Insecta > Diptera > Bombyliidae > Anthrax > Anthrax anthrax. The sequence goes on from OZ020118.1 coordinate 22,204,784, forward strand.
AAATGAAAAAATAAGAACAAAAATAGCAAAAGAAAGTTGAGGAACAAAAAACAAAAAAAAAAAAAAATAAAATTTACTGTCATACAAATCATATATGGGTAAAAACGAAAAAAAATCGTATGAAAAATTTTTCAAAAAATTCGGTTTAGAAAAAAAATTAAGCAAGTAAAAAAATTAAAATTAGTCAATTTTTTAATTCAAAACAAAATTTTAAAAATAAAATAAATTAATTTTCATGTCGTTGTATAGTTCAAATTTTTTTGTTTTTTTTTTTTTTTTTTTCTAAACCAAATAGAATTTGTCGTTTAAGTATTTTCCATATGTAATTTGAAAAATTTCTCATCTATTCCGAATTTATCATTCAATTGCTATGTAAAGAATATAAAAATGTATTGTGTAATTCCATTTTACATATTTCATTTTCTACATATAAATATATATTATATATTTTTGTTTTTATTAAAATTTTGTATAGTAATGTAATAGATTTTTTTTATACGATTTTCATAACAAATATGTATTTTATTTTATTTTATTTTTTTTCATCAATACTTTAATATAATGAGCATAATTTTGATGCCAATTTAAATTATTTAAAAAGAAAAAAATTACACGAAATATATAAATTAATAAAACACAGTATGTAATAAAATAATAACAGAATGAAATTTCATATTTATCTAAGTTGCTTTTATTAGAAAACAAAAACCAATAAGAAAAACAATAAACACATATAGAAAGAAAAATAAAAATGATAAAAGATGACAAAATCAAAAAATGTATTAACTCACAAACAAAAACAAAGCAAAAGCCAATTTAGGTTTATATTGTATACCATACACATGAATACATTTAACTTGATTTAACTAAAATAAAATGAAGGAAAATAAAAAAAAAAAGAATGAAACATAGGAACAAGAAGAAAAATTGAAAATGATTATAATATGATACTTATATGATATATATATAAAAAAAAAATCAAGTAAATTTTTGTTTTGTTGCAAGAAATAGATAAAATAAGTGAAATGAAAAATTTTAATTGTAAAGCATGATCGTGTTATGTAAAAAAAAAAAGAGAAAAAACTAAAAAAAACTTAAAAAAAAAAGAAAAATAATTAAATTCAAAGGAAAAAAAAACAAAAAAAAACAAAACTTGCTCTAAAGACAATGTAATATCCTTTTTAAAAATAAAAGAAAAACAAAAAAGTTTAAAAAAATAAATTTATGTTTTTTAATTTTTAATCTATTTATGTACCTATACCCTTTAAGGTTCAAATTTTTTGTATCTGAATACTTTCAAAATTTCGTTCTATTAACCGAATGCTTAAGAATTTGTTTTGATAGAAATTTTTCTAAAACACTAAACCAATTTTCATCCTTATATAAAAGGATAAAATATGAGCTTTATGAAAAGTTTTTGGTGTATAAATGTAGATGTCAGTCTCATGCAATATCCTTTTTTATAGCAAGGATAAATTTGTTCTAGTAAATTATAGGGAAAAGCTATGATATTTTCATGAAAAAATTTGTTAATTAAGCTCTTGTCTTATCTAGGTTTTATTATTTTTTGTTATCTAAATTTCAGATTTTAGCATTAGCGTTTAATTCATTTTTGAATTTTTTTTTTGAGGACACCTTCATGTATTGAAAGTTTTTTGAATATTCAAATATACTTTAATTTGTAGTTAAAATAAATTTTAATAAAAAATGTTTTTTTTTTATTTTTATAAACGGTATGAAAATAACATTTTCAATTTTAAGTGTTTTTTTGCGTTTATTATTTTTTTTTCTGTAGATTTATTTCAATCATTAATTATTTTGTAAATTTACCATACGCGCACGATTTAAATTTATTTATTTTCAAAATAAAAAATAAATGAATGAAATTACTGTACATTTTATATCAAAATTATTTATTTACATTGGCTGTAATATAAATGCACATATCATCGCTGCATCACATCATATCGTATGATCAGGTAGGTATGTAGGTATAAAGCTGGAAATATTTCATTTTACAAAAAAACTAAAGAAAAAAATGCACATTTTTTTTGTTTGTTTTTGTAAATATCCACCTAGAAATCCATTTATCATATGATATGTATGTATGCATACTTTGATGATAAACTGTATAAATAAAAGCGAAAAAAATTTTTTACAAATTTTTTATTTTTATTTTGATTTTTTGTTTTTCACTTTTTTTTGTGTGTGTACGAGTTATGAACATTATTTCGAATTTTAACAACGAATATATGAAAATCCAAAAAAGACAACGTCATTTTCTGTTTTATATAATATCACGATGTTTTCTATAGTATTTTTTTTTTTTTTTTGTTTTTAAATTTAAAAAAAAAATAAAAGTAAAATTATTTGGATTTATATTTTTAAGTTAAAAATTGCATCAGGATTTAAAACAGTGAATGTAAAAAAAGAATAGAAACAAATATAAAAACAAAAACGAGAACAGAAAAAAAAAATCCAAATTACAGGACATGTTTTTGTATTCAAATTTGCATAGTCATTAAATGTATTCAGTATTATGATGACGATGGTTGGTGATATAAACAATTTTTTGTTTGTTTTTCTTTTCTTTTTTTTATACAGGAATTGAGAACTGAAAACACGCATATATACAATAGGAATTAACTAAAATAAAAAAAATAAAAAAATAAAATAAAATAAAAATAATAAATTTCAGATTTTTTTTCCATTTCAAATTTGGACATTGCATTAAAGTGAGTACACACAAAAAAAAAATTTTTTTTTCTTTTTTTTAAATATGTATTGTATTAAATTAAATTTTTAATTTTATTTAATTTAATTGATTGTTTTGTTATGTTATTTTTATGATTGGTAAAAAAAAACCAAATTAATTTATTTCAACCTTTTTTTTGATACATACATATATCATGTGTTTTTTATATAAATAAATTCTAATAGTTTTTATGTTGTTGAAATTGACAAAGTTTAAAATCTAAAAATAAATATTACGTCCATGGACAAAAGGTAAATTTATAAAAATTATATTAAATTACTCTTTTCTCTATATTGTTTCAATTACATCATATAATTGAGTTATTCTGTAATATCAAGTAAAAAAATTCAAAATAAAAATAAATTTCAGTTACGAATAATTGAAAATGGACGAATTATTGTTATTTTATTTTATTTTTTTGTTGATAAATAAAAGTAAATTTTTATGTAAATTAAAAATAAAAAAAAAATAAAATAAATTATGAAATTGTAAATAATGATATTAATTTATTTTATTTGTTCGTTATGTTCATTCGTTTCTTTCAAATTCATTTATTATAGTTTTTATGAATTTTCTGATAATTTTTTATTTTTTGTCATTTTGATAGTTTGCCAATAAAAAAGAGAAAAAATAAAAAATCAAAAATAATAATAAAAGTTATAAGACATTATGTAAAATTTCTGTAAAAAATTAATTGAACAAAAAGATAAAAAATAAAAAATAAAATTACATAAGATTCAAATTACATTGCTATGAAAGTACAGATAGAATAGAGAAATAAAATAAATGTAAAATATGAAGCATAAATAAATAAAAAAATTTTAATAATAATAAAAAATTAAGTAAATCAGTAATATTGCAAATATATAACAGAATTCATAGAATACTTGTAATTCAGATATCATGTATTCATTTTATTTTTTTTAGTTTTTTTTTTTTTTCGTCCTTTAATAACAAATCATAATTTCAGTTCATATCCAGGAATTTTATTGTTTTATTGTTGTTAATTTATTTTTGTAACAAATTATTTGTATTTTATTTTGGAAAAATTCCAATAATATCTAAAAATTAAAAGAATGAAAAATGAGTGAATGCAATTTTTTTTTTTTTTTTTTTTCAAAATAAAATTATAAAATGGAATAACGAAAATAAATAAAAAATGATAAATTTTAAAATCAATTTCTTTTTTTTTTGTTTATGGAAATTCGTTATATTTTTGTTTTAATTTGAATTACTTTTTTTTTCTGAATTTTTTAGAGTATAACTAGAAAGATAAAATTTTTCTTAAATATTTGCTTAGATGAATCTGTAAATGATTTGTCTGTTCTATGAATTATACACATTTAAGAATACATGAATAAAGATTAACAATTTTCAGTTTCTCATTATTATTTTAAAAATTTCAAATATTTGAATTTTATAAGATTTTCATTTTTTCAAATTGAAATCAAGGTTATCCTGGTCTTAATTAGCAGGTTTCGTTAATTTGACATTCTGCTAACTTTTATACAAAATTTACGGACTATTAAAATATTGTATGAAAGTAAGTTAACGAAATCTACTAAACCACGACCAGAATAGCGTTAATTAATTATCAATTTTTACTAATAAATAATTAACGTTCGAAGATCTGTATTGTAAATAAGGTCAATACAAAAAAAAATTATTTTCTTTTCAATGAAGGCATTTTTGAAGGTTTTCCTTAATAAATAAATCTATCCTTTATCGTACCATCGATATACATAGTTACTTAATCTACATTTGTAATTTATTACATTTCTTTTTAAATAATATTATATAATTTGTATGTATGAATGTAATAGATTTCCAGTAGAATTATTCAAAAATACAAAATTAAATTTATTCACATCATGAATTTATGTGTACTGTAGATTAATTTAAAATGAAATAAAAATAACGTAAATATACATTTAAAATGCATCTGAGATTTAATGTGGTTAATGTAATTTTTAAAGAAATATAGTACATATGTAAAATATACATATATTATTGTATGTATTAGTAATATATTGTATATAGGCAGTCAATGGAATTTAATTTCTATACATGACTATAATGTACATATGGTACAATTCTATATAAATATATAGATTTAATTTTATAAACATTAATATTTTATGCTCTACTAACGTTTTACTATGCTTAAATCCTATTCACTAGTCTCATTATATAATTCAAATGTAATCTGTACAATATTGTGAAAATATCTTCTATACCAAGTATTCTACTATTGAATAATATTGAAAAGTTACAAACATATATGTATGTGCATGTACATACATATAATAGTAGTGGCGGTTACAAAATAAATCCGCGAATATTAAGAGTAATATGGTAACGTTAAAAACGAACCTATAAATGTAAATATTTATAAGTCCATGGTGCATGTACATATTAATAAAAGGACGTACAATATACGTACATAGGTATATATCCTTATATACATATGTACATACATTTACCACCAGGAACGTATGTACCTATATACGTACTTATTGTTTGTTATCTAGAAATGTTATGGAAAACGATTTGAATGTTTTAAACTAAAATTTATTATTGTACAGTATTATAAACTAAATTATAAAACGTTATCCTATTTCATATATGTACATATAAATGTGTATAAATCTTCATTTGAATCACATTTATGTACGTATTTACATTATATGTACGTACATGAAGGTGCACGCATTTATATAGTACTGACATTGGCTTTGTACTCTGTATCTGTAATCTGTACTTTTTATTTTAAATTGAACCCAAGCATATATTAAGCTTTTGAATAAATACTGCTAAGGAGAGTGAAAGGCTGAAAGAAAAAAAAAATTCGTTAATAAAAATGATTTTTTCAATTGTGTGTAATTGGATTTTTTTTTTTTTTTTTGGAAGAGATGGAATTGTGAAATATTGTATCTAAAATTCAACCTAAATTTATAGAACACTTCAAAAAAAATTCATAAATTTGAACTAAAAAAAAAATAAACAAAAAAAAAATTGAACGATAAAAAAAAAAAATTGCATTTGATATATCATATTCAATCAGTAGATGAATCGAAAAATAACGTTTATTTATTTACCCAACTTTAGTTTTTCATATCAGATTTCATAATTTTGTTGCCAAGTTTATTTAATATCAAAAGAAAGAGTAAATAAAAATAGAAAAAAAAATACACAAATGCAAATTTGATCTCTTGAAATAGCAAAAATTAATTAACAAAAATATATGGATTACAGTATTGAATTAAAACATGTTCTAGTTTTTTTTTAAGCCATGATATCCTTAATTATTACTACAATTCTCAATCCAATTTATTTTCTATTTTTAATACAAATACAATCTAATTGTAATTAAATGAAAGCATACAACCCACACATTTATAAAAGACACAACCAACCAAATGTAATATTAAATTACTAATTTATTTTGTTGTGAATATAATTTTTTTTTATTTATTTCTTTGGAATTTTCAGCTAAAATGAAAAAAATATTCGGAATTATTTAATACTGGATACAGTGATCAGACAAAATGTTGTCCGCGTCCACTTAAAAGAGGTGCTTGTTTATGAAAGAAAAAATGTCTATTTATGCTATGCACAACTAAAGGCTCAACTAAAATAAAGTAAGAAATCGAATGAACGTGTGGTTATGAATGTTATTTTTACGTAAGTTAACCAAAATAAAAACGTATGTAAAAATGTAAACAAGTTTTTAAAGATGACAGTTCTATCATTTAAAATTAAATTTACGTAAAATGTACGATGCTTACGGCACATTAAGTTACGTAAAATTGACGAACGTAAGCTTACGTGTCTTTTGGTTAATACTATATGTATTAACCATTTATCACATTTTACGTTACGATACGTTACGTATTTTTATGTTGATTTTGGTTGAACCTTTAACCATTTGGTTCGTTATTGTACGCTTATGGGAGGTGTCCATTCATAGAGGTTTCACTGTACTAATACCATTTAATACATGCGATTTAAAAAAAAATAATAATAATAAAAAACAAACGGGAATATTTTCTGTTTTTGGTCTTTTTTTTTGTTTTTTTTAAATGAATGTAAATTTTTATACAAACCCATATGTACATACATACACATTGTATAATCAGGCATGCACGTTGTAAACATGTGTGCTTTTATGGAAATGAATTTTACCATAATAAAATTGTGCTAACAGATAATAATTCTATTTAAATTAAATTACAAAATATTTTAATGTAAAAATGATATTAGATTAGTATTGATTATTGTAAATGCTGTACTAAACCAATTTAGTATTTTTTATTATTAATATTATTTCAAATATTTCATGAAAAATAGAATCATGTTTGATATAAAATTTTTTGCTTTTTTTAATTTTTAATTTTCCGTTAATTTAAACTATTTGTTTTTTTTTTTTTTTTTGTGTATTTTAATTTTACGAAAGTTTTAAATGATTATTTTTTACACGAATGAATAATTTAATTACATCATTTGTTATATTTTTTTTAAAGAAATTATTTAAAATTCAAAACAATCAGGGATCATCTATCTGATCGTAGTTATAAGATTTCGCTCACTACAAACGGAATAACAATGAATATTGCCTATTTATTTATTTATTAATTTTTTTTTTTTTTTTCAAAATTATCAGTATCTATTTATTGTTATTTCTTTTCATATTACTTCTTTACATATTAACTTTTATTTTTATTCCTTTTTATTATTATATTGCAATACAAATTTTTTTTTTTTTTTGTTTTTGTTTTACAAAATTTTCATTTTCATGACTATAAAAATAAAAATCTTAATTTGTCTTTTTCACATTATGCTATAAACAATAAAATTTTTCTTGTATGGTGAGGACATTCAAAACAATAGTTTACAAGCAATCGTCTTTTTTATTTTATTTGTTGTTGTTATTTTTGTTATGTTGTTGACATAATAAATTAGAAAATTATTTTATTGAAAATTGTATAATGATATTAACTATAACACTGTATATAACGTATTATGTAATATGAATACGTATACAAGCGTATTATCATGTGTAGCACATATTATTCAAATGTTTTATTCTTCATATTTATACATATTTGTACATTTTTTTTTTGTATTCATATACATACATACATACATATACATACATATGTACATATATGTACATAATAATGAATAATATAAAAATAAAATCCCAGAGGAGTCATTAGTTTTGTTAACAGTCTCACATAAGTGACACTTTTCTGACATTTGAACGGCAACCAAATGGAAAGGACATTATATACAGTGTAATATTATTTACATTGTTATGTAAAATATTTTGTATAGTTTTATTTTTATGTGTTACTTTATGCTATTTACTATGGATATCTAGATTAATGTACATATGTATATCGAATATACAGAATTATACAGATGTATTTAATCAATGTAGACATTATCAAGTTCTATTACACATACATATATGTATATAGTATATATGATGATATATGTTTACTACATACATACCTACATATGTACATATGTATCTATATACATATTTTATACAATTTTCATGGCATTTTATTGTAAAAACAATTTCTCATCAGGAAATATTTTATTATTTTTGAATATGATGCATGTTCGGTTATAAACGTATACATACACATACATATACGTACATATGTACATATAAGTATGTATATATAATAATCGTACAAAATATCTATACATCATATGTAAGTTTTAAGGATACATATGTATATATGTATGTACCCATGAAAATTTCATATCCTTTAAAATTATAATCGAAATTTGAAATTTTGTGTATGTACATACATATGTATATATAAATTTTATTAAAATATCTATTATACGAATTTATGAATATACATATGTATGTGCGTATAAACGAATATAGGTATGTATGCAGATTCATGAAATATACATACTATGTATACATATATGCATTTATATAATATATCATCTGTAATGTATGTGCGTGTATGATAGTCGTATGATGAAAATTGCATAATATACATAAATTCGTATTTGAAAATTATGTAATGCCAGTCATGGTTTATGTATGCATGTAAATTTTATACCAGAAAATTATTTTCCATTATTTGTTTTGCCAGTTTTCTATATTTATGTAAATAAACTGGTTTGTTTGCAAATACAATTCATTTATATGAATGCTTGTATGTGCATATATGTACATATGTATGTATAAGGGATCTTATTTTGTGTATTATCATTTATTTGCAAAATAATATGTAATGTAAAATTTCGACTAAATAACCCTGAAGTAAGATTATATTATCAAATACATACATTATTAGCATATTTGTTTGTTAGTTACAATTCTTTTTGGACCGGACATACACAATGTACATATGTACATACAATTCGAAGTTCGAAGTTCATGAAAAACCAACAAACAAAAGAAAAAACAAAAATCATATAAGATATTTTATCAAAATTTTCTTATTTATAAAAACATAACATTAATCCGAATTAAGTAATCTCTACCAAGAAATAATTAAAAGTTATATAATTAGAAGATACACAATGTATGTAGATAGTTTTTATTAGAAGGTATAATACAGTCGACTGTTTTTAAAGTATAGTCATGTATGTTCTTATGAAGCATAAGAATATATTGCGTCACTTAATATGTTTATGATTTATGTTACTCACGTTTGATTGTTGTTATTTTCGTTTACTATAGAAAACATGACAATGAGAAAATGAGAGAAAAAGATAACTTTAGTCATTTAGTGACAAAAAGTGGTAAAAGAATGTGAAAAAGCACTATTTTCAAATACAGATAACTATGTTTTAAGAACGATCTGTATGTACATACATACATACATATGTCAAAACACAAGTCAAAAATGCATAATTGCATTGATTTAAAACTGAATGCTTTGTTGCTCAAATATTTGCAGTCAATTGCAAAACTATTGAGTTTTTGAATTCATGATTTTCGTCAAAAGATGATCAATTGATGTTTTTGAACTGTACCTTTTACATATGTATGTACATACATACATACATATCAGCATATCACACGTTTTGTTTAAGTAAAATATAATTGAAATGTTCATAAGATTTTATGTTATAGCACGTGTACATATGTATGTACACATGTAATATTTAAAAATAAATTTTCAATATTTTTTGTTTAAATTGTATCACACAAATCCTTCTCCCCCTTTCCCCTTCAAGGCCTTAACAGCATAGTTAGTTGGCAAAGTACAAAAAATAAAATAAAAATAAAAATACATTAAATAAAATATAACAAAAACAAAAATAAATAAATAAAATAAGTATTGTATGTACATATGTACATACATATGCAATAAAACAAATGAAATAGATTTAAATATTTTCAAATTTTTTATTTAAAAAAAAAAACATTTTTAATAAAAACAATTAAATAATTTCAAATCAATTGAAATGTTTTTCAAATACAAAAATATTAAAGTAAATATTTTAATATGAACGTATTTATAAAAAATTAAAGTAAATAAAAAATATACAAAATTATTTTCAATAATAAAATTCATGAAATTTTTCAAATATTTTTTATATGAATATTAAATTTTTTATTATTTTTGAGGAAAAGTATTGATTTAAAAACAAAAAAAAAAAAAACAAAGAAAAAAAATATTGGGTAATCCAGTATTTTTTAAACCCCTTAATTTTCGTCACCAGTTATGTGATATAAATACATATTAGTATATTCAAGTATTAAACAATAGAACAGTTTATGTACTATTTTTTTTTTCTGTTATTTATTATTCGCTGTCGAAAACATTATGGGTACCACAAACAAAAAAAAAACATTTTTTTTTTTTTTTGCTCAATTATTCAGTGTTTATAGAATATTCGAAAATTGCATTTTGTTATTATCAAATATTTGAAATATGTATGTATGTATTATTCAATTTTTATTTGCGAATTAAAAAAAAAAAAAAAGAAAGGAAAAAAATGTGTGCATGATAAATTCATTTTTTCTGGTTATGTAAAAGGAATTGGAATTTATAGAAAATATGAAAATTCTATCATATATGAATTGCGAACGTATACATTTGTATGAATAAATCTGCTCTTGTATTTGTACATACATATACATGTTATATTGTGAATTAGGCTTGTTTCATATTGCAAGCGACGAGCGGCGAGCAATGATTTTAGATCTAACTGAAAAAGCTAAACGGCATTTTAATTCATCTGTAGTGAAAATGTTGTCATGTGAAATTTATTAATATCGATCACAATTAAAACAAATTTGATTTTAAAATCAATGCCTAGCTTTGTCGCTTATCGCTCATCGTTTGCCAGTATGAAACGAGCCTCAAACGTATAATTTTTCTATTATAAATGACATGATATAGAAAATTTGTTTGTATTCATGTGTATTTTATATAAGCTTATTGAAATTACGGTTCGATGATTGTATGCAATTTATATGTACAAGTAATACATACATATGTATATGTAAATATTTATCCACATATATATATATGTATATATGAATATGTACATTTTAAATTTGATTACATAAAAATGTCACCTTTATACAGTGAACCAAGCAGTGAACGTGAATGATTAATTTGTATGCCTGCATTCTGCATTGCATATTTGAATTTTTGCGTATATTTCAACAAATATACTTTATTTTTGCAAATCATACATTTATTGCAAATATTTTGTGCACTTTTTCTGTATTGTTTTAAATATGATATAATACATAACATATACGTACCAAACATACATGGAATTTTAATTTAATGATGAGAAATTTTTAGACTTTCAAACAGATATTGTGTCAATACAAAATCAATATTTTTAAATAAAATGTAAGCAGTATCTACATATGTATGTACATATTCGTGGTTAAGCATAGGGTAAGTCGTTAAATAGATTTTTGTCTTTTTCAAGGTAAACTAAAACATATTGAAAACACATATGTACGAGTACATACAATTATTAAATTATTTTATCATTTCAAGTGGGAATTCAATCGATATTGAGTCGTAATATTCCTTATTGTTATTAGATACAAAGTGTCATAGAGTAAATGTCATAAAATGAGGCTAACGTGCAGTTCAAAGTGTTTCTACTAAAAAAATCATTTCATATTCCCCGTCTAAAATTTACCTTTTCTATGAAGCGACTATTATTTGTGGGTCTTTGTAATAATATTTATCTTTTGAATTTTCAATTGATATGTGATCTATTAATGTTAATGTTTTACAGTTAAAAGCACATAATATGTACATAGCTTTTGTATTTAATTCAATGATTTTTTTTTTAAATAAAATCTTTGTACTTAATTTATCTTAAAATTAAAGTTAGAATTTATTTCTAATTATTATGTACAAAATATGTATGTGAAAACATATGTATTTACATGGTTGCTTTAAGGCTCTAATAATTTAAAATATACATATGTAAGTAATAATAATTCGTTTTGATCTAGAAATGATTTTAATATGAATTTGATATGTACACATACAAGTACACTATGTTAATATGATAATATAAATGAAACATAAGTCTCATTAGAACATTCATAATTGGAATTACTTTTCAAATGAATTCATTTATTCATTTATAAACTTATAATATGTAATCCTTTATTTTCTTATTTGTATTTTATTCATATACGGTTATTATCATTATAAATGTATACGCATTAACATATACATAGATATTAGATTCTATGATTTAAATAATGAAAATCCTTTTGAATATTTTGATAATTAATTTTTGAACACAAATATATGTGGAAACGTATACACTTAGGTGTGTATGTATGTATGCTTTAAAAAACGATTATACGTTCCCATTCTCTGATATATTTTTTATTTATAATATTTTAAAAAATCGGATTGTATATGTAAAAAATTGATTTTTATAAATAAAATAGACTATCTTCAAAAACACATCATTGCCTATTTGATGCGATATTCAGCGTATTATGGTCTTACTCTGAATATCGCATCAAATAGGCAGTGATGCGTTTTTGAAGACGGCCATACTTACATGTGTATTGTGTAATTTTTAATTTACCTTTGTACAGAAATTTTACCTTTTATTTTACTTTACCTTTATTTTACTTTATAAAAATCATGAATTTAAAAATAGTTCTTAAAATGAATTAAATACACATTTAAAAAAATTTTTTTTACATACATACATGTATGTATGCACTCTATCATTATTGTTATTATAATTTAGATATTCATTTGTTTATTTCAATTTTGACCTTAAAAATAATTTTCCTATAATTATTGTGATCCATTTATATTGTTACCTAAAAATATTTCCTAATCCCTAAAATATTCAATATAATTTTTCTTAATCGAATTTTATTATTCTTTTCTTGATCCTTTTGGTACTTTGCTACTGTTAAAATCCCAATCAGAATCTTTTATACCAATTTTCTAAAGGTAAAACTGAAAATTACATTCGGAAAATGAGATTAGGAAAATTTCTATAGATTTTTTTTACATACATATCTGCAATGTATGTACATGTACGATATTGTATCTGGACCTTTATTTGTATACTTTTTTAAGATTTATCTATACATAGATAAATATACATATGTACATTTGTGTACGTTTTGTAACGAAATACGTCAATATGTGTATATGTATTTTTTTGTTCTTATTTCTATCCACACATTAATTTATAACTGATACACAAATAAAAAATAAATATATACATATGTATGTACGTATGCCAACATTTAATTGTCTAGATAAAATCAGTTTTTTTTATCACCTAACGTTATGTGAGTTTTATGCGGTTTCGGTTAACCTTCATTTACCTTTTATTAAACACTTTGTTTTATATGAAAATTTAAGAATTTTGCATGTGTATTGTAAGTATACATATATGCATGTCGAATAAAGCTTAAAATAGTATTGTAAAAAAAATGTACACGACGAATAAATTAAAATTGTCTACCTATCTATACTTTTACAGTGTACGTGTGTATGGTAAATAGCAGACATAAATTTTAAACTTTATAAGCTCAATTTTAATTGTAAACGTTGTATAATGTGCTAGATAAGTAATTTACACACAGGACTAATTCTAATTTATTTGTACTGTGTATATGGAAGTACCTTATATCTTTATTTATATTGTTAATATATTTTATTATATATGTACATATGTATGTAGATTTTGTGTATTTTATCTGAAAATGCCTGATTAAGTGGAAAATGATTCATTTTGCTTTGTAGATTGCTAAGTTGCTACTTGATTTACGTAAGTATTTTTACATTTTAGATCTCATACGTTTCATATGATTTTAAAAATTCAAAAATTTAAAAATTCAATTTTTTTTTTAATTTTTCAAATAATAATTGTTAAAAATTTGAAAAAAATATTTTCGAAAAAATCATATGTATAAAACCTATAAAAGTTGTATATCCTATATTAATTTTTATTGTTAAGAATCGAATTTCTACTTAGTGTAAAATTATATTAATAACTTCAAATTTATATTATTAACATAGTAGTATTGAAGCAAATTGAAGTAAATAATTAATGTAATAGTAATCATAGTTAGCAATGTTAATATTGTGACATTTCATTATTGTACATATTTATAATATTTCGAAGTTTTTGTTTTAAAGTGGCTTTACACTGCGAAAACAAATGCGTGGCGATAGCAGTGTAAATCAACTTTTATACTGACATTGTAAGGAAAATTGAATGAATAAATCACGTTAATAAATAACATTTATGTTTCATCATTTCATGTCGCATTTACCTGCAATTCACACACACTCATAAATACACATACATAAGTATGTATGTATGATCTTAAGATATTTATATAATGCACAAAAATATTTTTGTTTAATTTTAATTCAAAAATTAAAACTTTAAATAAACGTTAAATGAAATAATTTAAAAGTTTAAATTATAAAATAGGTATATAGTATGTATGTACATGCGTTGTTTATTATTTTTTTCGATTTTTCATCATAAATTTGGTTATTAAATTATACTCAAGTGTATGTGGGTTTAACTTGGTGTTAAACAAAATTCTTGTAAAATTGTATATTTAAATCTTTTAATATCTTTAGAAAATAGGTAAATCACATACTATTAAAATTACATTTTAATAATATATTATAATGAAATTCAAAAATTTTAATTCCCTTATAGAACTTTAACATGAAAAACACAGAAAATTTCATATTTAACCTCTTTTTATGAAAATATTCCAAATGCGTATGTACATATGTATATAGTTTAGTGTTTATACGAAATTTGTTTTTTTTTTTAAATAAATTTCATAACAATACACAGTGTAAAATGCATAGAATGCATTCATTATCGTCATCGTCATCATCATATTATCATCGTGTTCTTTGTATTTGTGTATACATGAGGTAAAATAAAATATTTAAATATTTTCAACAATTTTAAAGATAATCAAAATGAAAATTTTCTAAATTATAGTAACTACAACGTATAATTACTCGTAGTGCTAGGTAAACTTTTCTTACGTATAAATTTAACCTTTGAAGAAGAAAAACTTTGATAGTAATTTTTATGTTGATGTATACATACGTATTTAAATTGTGTACATGTTATATTGTGTTTCTTAATATTGTTCAACACTTTCAATATAATCAAAATGTTTAAAAATTTCTTTAAGTAGAAAAACAAAGTTTCTTAAAGTTTTTAAAGATTTGTATGTATTAAGCGTTTTTCATGTGTATATGAAACATAATATTAACTAAAACATTATTTAAATAGTAATTTAGTTATTATTTAATCTTTTGGTGGAACTTCAATAATACGAGGTTTCTCAATAATACGAGCCGTTTTATCACCTTTCTCGACTATCCCAATTATCCATGCCTGATAGCCTTCTGCTTTTTCAATATCACGACAACATGCAGCTGCTTGTTCTCTTGGTAAACAAATTAATAAACCACCTGATATTTCTGAACAATTACCTTGTAACAATTGAAAAACGGTTCCACAAACTTTTGAAACTGCTGCCATTCTTGCTAGTATTGGTAGATTATGAATTACAAAAGAGACAGGATTTTTTTGTTGTGATACTAATGCTTGAGCATGTCCAAGGAGACCTAAAGAACTAATATCAGTTGAACAATGTGCATTATAGTAATGCATAAATTTTGAAGCAACACGATTTAATCTAGCCATTGAATCCATGGCTCTAGCATATCCTCTACGAACTTCTTCCTCGGAAACAACAGATTTTATTCGACTCCAACGATCTGGTACCTGAATCCATTGATACGCACTAACTGCAATCTGAGTTCCTAAGGGTTTCGTTAGGACAAGTACATCACCTGCAACTGCACAATCTGGTAAAATATATTCATGACGTTCACATATTCTGGTAGCAACACCGCCGATTGTGCACCAAGGATTTGTAGTAATAACACCTCCAATGACAATTGTGTCAGCATCTCTCGCACAATCCTTAGTAAATTAAATAAAAATTAATTGACTACACTATGTTTTTTTTTTTTTTTTTTTTTAAATGGGAAAACAGTAAAAATAAAGCAATTAATTATTATACTACGTACTTTGAATCCCTCATGGATTAATGGCATAACGACATCTCGTTCTTTTGTATTCATTTTTAAACTACTGCTTAAGTACAACTGAATATTGTCACAATCAGTAACTCCCACCGCATACAAATCACTTAGGATACATGCACATGCGATTCTTCCCATCATATAAGGATCATCAACAATGACACCAATCATATTTGATGCTTGAACTAAACATAATGTACCAAAACGCACTGGTTGGATTGTGCAATCTAAGGTCTTGATAACATTCTCTATATTCGGATCTGCTATATCACTATTATTTACGTTATCTCCCTCACCATTCATATTACCGATGGTAGAATTATTTGCAATTAATTTTCCGAATGAGTCCTCATGGAATTTAAATCCTTGTGTTTTAAGATCACTTAAACGTGTTAAACGAAAAGTGGGATCCAATCCATAAGAAATTGGATCGAAATGAGTTCGAATAGAGACATTTCTTTGCAATTCTAACTGTTCAGCATTTAATGTGTCTTGATTTATATTTATTTGATAATCAACATTCATTTTGAAAACTTAATTATTTTTTTAAAACCAATTGAATTCTTGTCTTAATTTTTTCACAAGTTTACACCAAGGTTTATACTATACATATGTATGTTTCAATGTAAAAACTAAATGAAACAAAATTCAATTTAATCAATGCAATGCTTACTATGATAAATTTTGTTATGAATTTTCAGTTAGAAATTAAAGTGTATGTAAAATGTAAAAAAAATTCGTAAGGAAAGTGTCTTTCTGTTTTTTTTTTTTTCTTACTTTGTTTCATGAGCTTATGATAAATGCATGTTATACATATAATTAATGTGAAATAAATGAAAATGAAAAATAATTTTTATTTATTTATGTTAAATATAAGAAAAATCAATTCAATTGACAACTTGTTGACTTTTTAAATTTACATAAAATTCAAATGAAAATCAACTACTTAAATGTGAATTATGTATGCATACAAATCAATTGAATTTGTTAATCATGTTGAATTATTTGTATATTCATAATATTGATAAACATTTACATTACTAATAAAATATTCTAATGTTTCTCTATCATTTTGCTTCTATTAAGAAATCTTCTATAAAAAAAAGAAAAAAAAAATTAAATTGATGATAAATTATTTAAATTTGTTTTGATTCAGTTATTTTGATACAAATTTATAAGTTGCTGTTATATACACACTACCATAAACGCTGATATATGAACATAAAGTGTATGTACATAAATGAATTTTAAATGGTTTATTTTGTATTTTAATATTATCATAATTATATGTGCATAATAAATTGATATTATAAATTTTGTATTTAATATACATATACATATAAATATTGATGTATTATGTGAGTGCATCAAAAATTAAATGAAAATTGATTTTCATTTTATATAAGAAAATTTCTTTATAAAATTGTCAAAAATTCTCATTCTAAAATTTGTAATACACTCTTACATACATACATATGTATAGTATGTAAATATTTAGATGAAGCTTTATGCGATCACATTAAATTTATTTGCCAATGTGACATAAATTTATAAAATGGAATTTTTTTTTTTTTTTATAAATTTGAATAAAACTGTATGAATTGAATTTCTATTATGTAAATTATAATGTAAACAAATTATATTTTATATTTTATCTATGTATGTATACTTATAATTTTGATTAAAATTAATTTAAACATTAATCATTTAAATCACATTTGTAAAATGAGTTTTGTAATAGTTTAATTGATTTATTCAAAATGAGATACCACATATGTATGTATGTACATATGTGCATACATATGTACCTATACATATACATACATATATACATACATAAGTAGTTATATGTACATACTTACTTACATATGTACTTCTAAAAATTGTACATGCACAATCAAATATGTGCATATGAATTTAGTGTGCCAGACAGTTTGCGGTTTCTATTTTCTTTTATCTTTTCTGTTAGTTGTAAATCATGCACATATGTATGTATGTACCTATGACGTATGTATTAATAGTTCCCTCAAAAGTTTAAAGGTCAATTCAATAAAATGAATAATTACCATCACACGAATAAAATGTTATAATATCAACATATGTTTGTATGTACATATGTACATATGTATGTAGATATAGTTCAATATTAGTACTATTTATGCCCATAAATTATCATATTTTTGTAACGTTAAGATATGTGAAAAAAAAATCTTTTTTCTTTTATAATATTATAAATTGCAAATTAGGTCACTGTCATTGATGTATTATTCAACTTGTACAGGTAATCTACTGAATATAATGGAAAATATGATTAATGGTAGAACATTTACATTAAATTTCCTTCCTTTTATGACCTCATTTATTATATATAGTACTATGAATATCAATTTAAAATTTTAATGATTTAATACACCAATTTAAATTTTATTTCACATAGATACACATACATATGTATGCATGTATGTATGTATGCACGGATGAATAAGACAAATAAGTATCTTTTGTGTATAGTGTCAGTAAATGGATAAAAATTAATTATAAATTAATAAAAATATTTTTCATTCCATTTTTTTATAACAATAAAATCAATAGTTATGTGAGAAGTATGATTAAATTTAAAATTTAACTAAATTAAAGTTCATTTTAAAGTTCATTAAATTAAATGCATTTTGAAAATATTTATTAATTTTTAAAAAAACTGTAAGAGCCAAATTTTTTATATTTGCAATTTTTTCATAATCTTGATTTTATTGTGCTCATTGAAAAAACAAATATTATATTTTATTATAAATAACTTTAAAATTATTTAGATGTAGAGAAAAAAAAATTGAAATAAATGCCTGTGTATATGAGCACGTCCTTATTATATATGTATGTAGGTACATGTACATTCATGCGAATAAAATGTGTGAATAATTATGTATGCTTAACACTTGATAAATATCTATTTGAAAAGTTTTATCTACATACATATATCCAACGTATGTATATATGCATATTGCATATACATATACGAGCACATAAAAAATTAAGTAAAACTATAGTTTTAAATTAAACTTTATCATAATTTAACTGATAAAGTGATTCCTTTGGGCGTAATAATTATGTTAGAAATATGTAGCAGAAATATGTATGTGTGAATAGATGAACAAGCAACTATACACATATACGCACATACATATATATATATATGTGGGTAACTAAATACTCGTATACGTGCTTAAATACATATGTATTTGTATATATGTACATACATGGAATACATTATTTAGATACTTGTACGTATATGTAATGTGTGTATGATCCTTAGATTTTGGTTTATAGTTTATTGTTAGTTAGTTAAAAGTTCAAATGAAAGTGTTTACTCTTATAAGTTCATTTAATCATCAAATGAATTTTATTATATGTATATTTACCATACATACATACACGTACATACATGGTCTGTACATCAGTACATATCTACGCATAACGAAAGTGATTTAAATGCATTTGATAATGTAAAACTTTATTTGACTCGTTTATACATATCATGTAGTTTTAGTTTTATTTAAAAATTATTGTTAAAATTTTGTTTATATCTGAAAATTTATAATATTGTTTTATTATCATAACATAAATTGTTTTTTTTTTCTTTTTTATTTTTAGTTTTTAGATTTTTTTTTAGAATTTTTATATCAAATGTTTTTAATCTAAAAAATAAAATTCGATTTGATAGTTATCTTCTAATTTATTTTACAATATAAAGATATATAAAATAACTTCAGATAACATAATAATATACTTATTTAGTGTACATTTGAGAATAATATTTGAAATTTTACTAATTTTATTATAAATTTATTATGGCCTAGTATCTTTGAATACATATAACAAATTTTAACTCAAAAAAATATTTTTTTTTTGTTTTTAAATTTATATATAGTTTATCTATGGGATAACAAATTTCAAATAAACGTGTGAAAATTAATTCAAATACATGAGTACATAAATTTTAATTGTTATAACTGCAAATACAAAATTTTCATGTATTATTTATTTTTTTTATTATTCTTAAAAACATGTAAATTTGAAAAAAAAAAAAACAAATTTGTTTAAAAATATTTTGATTAAATAGCAACGTTATGACTATGATTGACATGGAATTTAATAAATATACGTACAATACTAGGTACATACATACTTTTCTTTATTATGACAAAATTTTATACATCAAGAATAACGAAATTATGCGCTATTTTACCTATACAAGTACATATATTCATGGATATTTGTATATTAATGTAGGTGTATGATTTGGTTTATCAAATTCTTTTGTAAGTGAAAATTAGTGAAATTAATTTTTCATTTGGTATTACAAAATTTTATTATATTCACAGTGAAAAATCTTAACTTAATATCTGCTACAGGGTAATATGAGAATTCATTTCATTTCATTTTCAATTACATCAAAAGCATTTTGGTTATTTGGTATGTCATCAGCATCATATTATATATGTATGTATGTGTATGTAATATAGACACATCCGTCCATACATACAAAACAATGTGCTTTAATATTAAATAAAGAAGGGATTTATGTGAAATCTAATATGATGTGCATGTGTATATTCTCAATTCGTTTATTGTAGCGGTGAATTGCTTTATTTTATTTTATTTTTTTGTAAATCAAAAAAAAAATACATGAACTTGATGTATCATCGTGTACATGTAAAAGGTAAAATAAAATGAGAATGGAGGGTGGTTTTTGTCAATCTTGTAATATATTACAAGAGAAAATATATAATATATGTACATATATATTTTTATATAATCGCTTTACCCAAATACATAAATATTTGAAAATAACTGAATCGTTATTCGTTTGAATAAGGGTGACAGAAATATGTATGTTTCACTTGTCACAAAATATATTTCATTTATATTGGGGTTATACATTACATGATGTTATATGTTATTTCTTAACAAAAGGTATACCTACATAATGTGTACGTGTAAATATATCCATGCACATTAAATACCGTAGTTTTATGTTATATTATTTCTATTTGATGTTAAGAATTAAGTCGAGGATGAAATATCGAAATGGAAAAATTATATCATTTTTTCTTTTTTGTTTTGTTTTGTTTATATTATGAACATTTACACCATTACACCTACAAAGATAAGAAGATACGTACATAAGTATATAATCTGAAAGTATTGAAAAGGATATTAAATGTGTGTATAATGAAATATTTTTGTAAGTGCGACAAAGAATATAAAATATTTCTTCAATATGAAAAAATGAAAATTTTGTATTTGTAACCATCGTTATACGGTTAGTTAAAACTGATAATGGTTTGATATCAATGGGGTGAAAAAATAATAAAAATTTATTAATATCAATAAAAAAAAATTTTTTTTGAAATATTAGCAACCGAAAATGATGAAATTTTGATGAATTTTTTTTTTTTTTTTAAGTATGAAAAGAAAATTCGTTTTTCTTCTTAGAATAATATTTATTTAAGAAACATGGATTTTAATATTTGAGAGTTTTCATATTTTTTCATTCGTATTATATCGAATTTATTGATAAGTTTGTTTTTTTTTTTTTAATAGAAGAGCTGTATTTATTTAAATTTGAAAGAAATAAAAAATATGTGTATATGTACATGCATACAAGGAATACATGTATGTATGTATGTATTTAGGATCTTAAATGTTTATAATACTGTCTAATAATAATGTAAGAAAAAAAATTTATAAAAAACAAAGGGGAGAAAATACTAGATATTTTATAAATGTATCGTATGTTATACTTTTGCTCGAATATACCTATATTAATATATTGCTCGAAGGTAAATTTCATGTTGTTTTGGAGAGGCAAATGCAACAGTTGGAGCATAAATTAATTTTATTTATGCGCATTTATTATTCACTTTTAAAAACAAAAATATTAAATAGAAAAATTGAATTTAAAAAAAAAAAAAAAAAAAAAAAATGGAATAAAATGAAAAATTATAAAAGAAAAAGTTTTTATTTAAATTTTAATAGATAGGGAAAGAACAGAGATTTTGAGTTCTAAATCATTTGTATTTGTATTTTAAGGCCCATCATATTCGCCGGTCGGTATTAAATTAAGTTATTCAAAAATGTAAGAATGTCTGTGAGCTTAAAAAAATGTTTAAAAAATAATTTTATTTAATTTCAAAAAGTATGAAATTTTTCCTGGAAAATAATAAGGATGTTGGACGTATCAGCTTGTGTTCATAAAAATAAGTTTTCTATATTTTGTACAACGTACGTAGATACATATATGCATTTAAATAACTTTTATTTATTGCATATACACATGTATGCGTAAATATAAAAGGGAGTTATTATATATGTATACATATATTTTTTTAATTAATAAAATTTATTTTCAGATTTTCAATAAATTATTATAATACTTATCCGTAAGTGCTTATGTAAATGTAATTTGTCATTTTATATTATTATTTAATAGTTTTAACAAAATTTAAAATTTGCAACCACAATTATACATTAATTTCATATAAATTACGTAAAAAGAGTAATGACCACAAATTTAAATTAATTTAAGCATAAAATACATGCATACGTTAAAAAACAGAAAAAACAAGTAACATCAGATACGCATACGCATAATAAACGTATAATGTGGGTTATGCTTATACTCTATGACAGTCAATTTATAATAATTATATTGGAATATGTATAAGTATGAAAAAGAGTGTGAAATTTGATTATAATGTCCAGATAAATTTTACGGAATAATTTGTATATTATAGAAATTCATTCAATCCTATAAAGGTGTTCATCGACATCGATATAATAATATGTATTATGATAAAAGGAATATGGGATATGTTCGAACTTTTAAATACATATACATATATATATGCATACGTTTACATAGAGTTGTACGTATATATTTTAAAGGATCAATTTTCCATGTGTATTATTTTGTTTACATGTATTTTATATAAAATTTAAATTTATGATAAACATACATAAAATCACGTATATTTATATACATACACACATACATGTGTATGTATTCGCATAAATAGACTTGAACAAGTAGAATTGTATGTGTATACCTTTTTTCATACATATCGTTCAGTTTTATCAATGTACACAATATAGGTGATGGACATATAAAGTATTCATTTATGGTCGAATAATCAATGGTAATAAACTGTGAAGAACGTTGTTAAATCTACGAATGAATGAGTATCAAATATGTACACTTGTATTTTTGTGTGCATTTTAAAACACGTACATATACGTATATCCAATAAAAATTGGTGTGTTTGTATTTTGAATTTTATATGGCATAGCAAATTTATACAGTGTGTATTCACTAGACTGGAAATATTTCTATTGTCATGTTGTTGGCTTTATACTCCTATGAGATACACGTAAATGTTATTATTTATTTTTTTTTTTTACAAAATCGGATCAAAAATGTTTGATTTTCTAATGCGTGCACACGTACACAATATAAATGATATGATGACGGACACATAAGTATATTAAAAAAATAGACAAGGAGCTAGACATCATATAACATTCAATTAAGGTTTCTAAGTAAATAAAATACGAATGATTCTGTTCTAATTCATACTCCTACTTCAGTTTCATTTTATTTTGCTTTTCTTTTGGCCGATTAATATATGTATGTATGTACACACATAAGTATAGTATGTGTAACAAATGTATGTAGAATTGGTAATTTATTTTGTTGTTTTAAAAATTTTATTGAATTTTCTTTATATAGAGAAAATATTTCTGTAGTTAGAAAAATAAATTTTTTAAAATTTTAAATGAAGAATTAAAATAAAATTAAAAAAAAAAAGAAAATATTAACTAGGGGGTACCCCCTGTTCGACTAGCGGCGGACCAACCCCCATTGAACCATTTTGTATTTGTAACCATCGTTATACGGTTAGTTAAAATAAAGCTGATAATGTTCATTACAGTTTTGATACAATTATAGTGATGATACAATTGTTCATTTAATTGTACTACACTACTTTTCTGATATAATTGTGATATAATTTATTGATACATTGCATCCAATCCTTATAATTTTTTCTTTGACTTTTATAAACGATAAAAACATAGCAACCTAGAAAAAAACATGTAATAGAGAGAAAACCTTTTCTAAATATATGCAAATACAAAATATAACATAGCACCGGGATCACTAAGCTTTTTATATATGTAAATATAATAGAAGGACGAAATTTATTCTTGAATTTCCTTAATATATGCAAATATAAAATAAAATATTGGACGATCACCGAAAACTTTTTTATATAATAGAGAAATAGAGAGATTAGTTGCTGTGAATTATTGCAAAATTCAACTAAAGCATAATAAAGTGTAAATCACAGAATAAAAGCATTCAAATAAATTTTCAATTATAAATCAAATCTTTATAATAAAAAAAAAAAGTTATTATTATTTAAGTTCTTGAACCTGAATTTTTAAAACAGTTATTTTTTAGTTCCTAAAAAGGAAACAAGATCGTATGACTTTAGAAATACATTTGATACTATGTACATCAAAATCCTTCTAAAGGGGGCTAAAAGTTTTTTACTATTATTATAGGTAATATTTATACATGGGCATGTTAAAACTGATATAAAATTATCATATAAATTTATATACTCAATAAACATAAAAGTATAGGATTATATACAGGTAAAAATATTAAATTTTATTTCGATCAGAAAAATTCGCAATTACATTACAAAATGTAATCATTTAAATACCAGTTACAAACATTACAAAATGTGTACATACTTTGTATAATAAAATCAAGGGTAAAAGGAAGAAAAATAAGAGGACTTGAAATGTTATTTTCTTTTAACGTAAGACATGTACATACGTACTACATAAATGTGTAATTTTATTTCATTGTATACCTATAATACTTTTGATTTTATTATTTTGGTTAGTACATTATCCTTTACATAAATTCTTTTATGTTCTTTCTATATGCATCCATGTAAATGTAAAGTACATTAGATCATACAAAAAAGTTATGTTCCTTATATATATACACACAAATAATAATATTACGTATATGATGGATTTTTAAAATTCTCCTTAAAATTTTACATTGTGTAAAAAGACACAGACATAAAAAAGATAAGTAAGAAAAATAACGAAAAAAAAAAAAGAAAATTTTTTATTTATTTAAATACAACGCATATTTTGTGAAATATTTAACAATAAGGTGTTTTGTCATATTAAATTTATATTTGATGAAAAATATTTGCAAATGAAATATATTATTGGGAGTTTGAAATATGTGAAACAAAAATTTCAATAACTTAAAAAAATTTAATTAAATATTTTAAATGTTTTTTTTTTTCTGTGAAAATTTCTGTTCAAATTCAAATATTACATACGGTAAAATTTTTCCGCTTTATTTTAAGGACACCTTATATAAAACAAAAATGTAATAATATAAATAAGAATATTAAAAAAAAAAAACATTTTACTCTTTAGGAAGCATTTTCTTATTTCTTCTAAATTACAAAAAATGTATTCAAGTACGAAAAAGAGATTTAAAACGTATGTGATGTCTGTAATGTGTAGTATGATTGGAAATCAAATTTTCATTTAAAATGTACGTTATTTAAAAAACAAAAAAAAATTCCACAAACATAGTAAATAAAAATGAAATTTTTCAAATTCAAATATTTATGTGTAATATATCAAAAAAATATCTAAAAGAATGTTTTTCACTCAAAAAATATATTAAATTGAATCATGTACATTTGAATACTTTGTATACATGAAATTCATATATACAATGTATGTACATATGTTAAAAAATAAATTGAATTTTTTTCGGTTTCGGTAGGTTTTTATTTTGTATATGATAACGAGTTTACAGACTACATGTTTTGAGCAGTTACATATTAACATTATGTAAGTCTAAAATATGTAATTGTATAATGTAATACATGCATATATGTATGTATGTATATGTAATTTAATTTATTTAAATGCTTGAATATATTAAGTGAAAAACTCTTTTTCGAAGAAGAATAAAAAGGAAATAATTTTCTCCTTTATATTTCAGCTTGATTGAAATAAAATTAAAATTTCATTTCAAGGAAAACACTTATGCATTTAAAGAAAATGAAAAGTGAACATTTTAATTTATTTCTTTTGTTTTTAGTAAGTATTTGATGCATTTTTATACTTCAATATTAATTTGAGTAAAAAAAAACTTTTTCATTGTTTTCAAGCTTTCAAAGGTACATGAAATAAAAATAAATTTTTTAATATATGTATTTTATTTTTTATTCAAGTATGTCATTTGCACGCATTACGCCCATATTTTCATTACCAAACGCAAATAAATTTTTTTCCCGTATATGTATGTACATATGTACATATGTATAAAGTATTTTTTCAATGGTGTTGTCTTAAAAAAAGACTGTTATTATTCAATATAATATTATTCAATCATATTAAATGAAATTTTTATTCACATTTTTGAATGTAATATTGAATATATTTTGAATGTATAGTGAAAGACATAGAAATATTTTAATTTCCTTTTTTTTTATCGAATATATTAAAAATATTACAAATATTTTATTGATGGATGATGTTGTCCTTTTTATTGATATATCTCATAATAATGTCAATTTCATAAAAAGAATTTTTGTTTTTTTGTCATAAAAAATTTATTTTAGTATTTTCGATCTTTAAACCTACACGCATTTTTTTTTATTATATAAATAAGATAAAAAAAAGATCCTTTTTTTTATATAAAATAAAGAATGTAAGAGATATCTAGTCATTAAGTACTTAAATGATTGATTTCAAAATATGAAAAAAAATGTTTATATAAATACATTAAGCACAAAAAAGATTTTATTTTTTCTTTTTTACGACATGTATCAATATTATAGTATATAATAGGACGATGTTAAGAGCATTTAAAAGTAATTATGCTTAACAATTTTTTATTTTATTTTTAATATCATCACAAAGTGATAATAGAAAGTGTGTTTGATAGAAACACAAAAAAATAAATAAATAAATAAAATAAAATAAAATCGTTGACTATTTATTATCTTTTAAAAGAGCTTCAATGATTGAATGATTGAATTTTTAAACAAAATTCTTAAGTTATGTTTATGACATCTCGTTTTTATTAAATAATTTTTTTTTGCTGTTTTTGATTTTAGAAAAATCAATTAACTAATAATATGTGTATTCAAGATTTTATTTAAAAAAAAGAAATAAGAAAAATGTTTACACTATAATATGCCATTATCATTATTATAAAATTATTATTTTAACACCAAACAATATTTATGAAAAGGAAAAATTACTTTTTTAAGATGATTTTCTTTTCAACATCGATATCATAACACCTGCTACCTTTAATGTATTTTAATGATTCTTTTTCTTCATTCATGTATTATAATTTAGGGTAACAAGTAAATACGATAGCTGTGAAATTTTATCGGTATTACATATACTCGTATAATATTCGTTCAATATAATCAATAGATTGTTAACAAAAAAAAAAGACAAAAAAAAAGAAAAAAGAAATTCAAAAATTAAGGAAGCAAATATTACTAAAGCTGAAATTATGTTCATAATTTTTCGTGAAAAATTGTTTGTTTTTTTTTTGTAAACTATTGAAAAGTTAATCTTTTAACTGAAGTCAAATTTTAAACATAAACATGAAAAACAAATGAAAAACTTTCCTTTGTTTCTTTGTTTAGCTTATACTTTTTTTTCTTTTGTAAACTGATCGTTTATTTTATTAATAAAATACAAAAATAGTAAATGATTTCAAAAGCAAAAATTTAACCTATTTTATTCATGTCTACATGTTTACATAATGTACATATTTACGTTAAAAGTATCTGTCACTAAAAGTATAAGATAAAATTTCTATAATAAAACTTTAATTCAAAAACCATGAATATATATGATACCATTTAAGTATCTTAAAAAGGATAATAAAATTTGAATAAAATTTGTACAAATTCTCTATGCTTCATTAATTTTGTACTTAATTGCAATGAGAATGGATATTGTGATGATGATGGTGATTGCATTAATTTTCATGTATAATATATTTAAAAGAAAATACTATCTATATACATACTTTTTGTGTTAGAAACACAAAAGATTTAAAGGTTGAAATAGAACAGATTACAACAGATAGTTACGTAAAATTTTGTAAAATTTGTGTAGAATTTCAATTTTGAAAAAATAAAAAATTTATAAATTCTTAATTCTACAAAAGGATATAAAGAATAAATGAATTATATATGTACATACATATGTACATATATGACTACTAGAAATGATATAATACAATTGTATTGGTATTGAAATGTTTATGTTATGCTCAGACTGTCATATACATTTGTGTTACATTAATCTTTATTGGAATTTTCTGTAAATAACGAATATTTGAATATTTTTGAAAATAAAAAAAAAATAAAAAATTCAAATTTTTATACACTTCTTGTGGTATTATTCACGAATCTATTACTTATTAATATTTTGTGCTTTTGTCATACAATAAAATTAACCGACTTGGTTGCTACTTCAATGGTAATTTGAAATTTATTATGAAAATAAGACTACGATTTTTTACTGTAAACTGTATGAACTGTATTAAAGAAATGCAGAATTTAAGATATGGTATACGAATGTGTGTATTTACCACTTTTATCTACTCTGTATAATTGAATCATTGAAAAAATTCATTGTTGTAATCGATTGCTTTGCTTTGAACATATCCCAAAAGAAAATTAATTTTTCTTTAAATTTCCACGTTTTTTGATTCTATTGAATTGTATGTATGTACATACTGTATACATGCGTAAATAATAAAATATTTCGAAAAATTGATATCACTTTCATGAATATGTTAACGAGCAATTTGGGCTTTTTTTTGTCGAATTTTATTGACATTTTCGTGAAATAATTTATCGAATTTTCCTGTGATAAAGAAATAAATGTGATTTCCCATGAGACTAGTATACTAGTTATATATTTGTTTTTACATAACAAAATGATGCCGTCATCATCACCATGTGTGTTTATATGTTAGTCGCATATAAAACACGTATTTACATTATACACAATGTTACTTATATACGTACACGTACGTACATATGTATATGTTTTCGAGAATGTACATATGTACATCAAAAAGTGTAAAACAAAAATGAAAGCAAATAAATAAATAATGGGATATGAATTTTTATTTTCATTAATGATCATCATAAATCTTTTAAAAATACGCTAATAATTTTTTTAAATTGCATTTTCATAATGGACATTATAAAAATTTTATGTGTTTTATTGATATCAAATTACAATTTATTTTTACATATTGTAATAAATAATTTCACTTTTATTTTATTTTGGTATAAAATTACGATTATGATAAAAAGTGATCCAATGTAAAATTAATTAATATAAAAATATTTAAAAAAAAAAAAAAATATATTCATAAAAAATGTGATGAAATTTTTTAAATATTAAATTACATCATTTAATAAAATTTGAAGTTATATTAAAAATAAAAATAAAATAAAATTTATCTGATAAAACATATTAAAGCTTTTCAAAAAATCCATTTTTCATGATTAATATTTCAAAGATGAACGGATGCAGCTGTATAAGTATATGCATGAAATAATAAAATTTTTCTTTATTTAAAATTTAAGAGATAAAAGAAAAGTAGACACACTTTTTCTTTTATATAATAAAGCATATAAATAATTTTATCCTTTTTAAACAATTATATAAATTCCTTTATTTTTTGTTTTAAATTCAACATATTGTAATCATCCAGTTGCCAGTTTTTGTTTTTTACTATAATACTTATAAATATGTAAAAAGGCAAAAAATAAAAGATAAAGAAGAAAATAACAATAAAATTTTATTCATTATTATAATCATTATCTATTCTCATTTTCTTTTCTTACAATACAGATTCCGGATTCTGGACATTATCTTCATCATTCAACAAAAGTTATTGTTATATTTTTATTTATTTTTTTTTTTGTATTTAATTTTTTTCTTTTTTTATATTTTCATTTACGGTATAAATGAAAATATATACAATTAAAAGTATTATGAAAAAGTTTCTCTTTCAATTCATAATTGTTTAGAACTCAGAAGTAAAAAGCTATATAGAAATATCGGATTAAGGGTTCAATGTTATTTTAATTACTTTATCCGTTTAAGAAAAAAAAAAAAAGTAAACAAAAATGAAAAAGAATCCTTTTTTATCTTTAACAAATTTTCTTGTTTCACTATTATTGTTGTTGTTTTTTTTTTTTTTTAACTTATATTATATTATTGGTCATTAAGTGTGTACTTTGTAATTATCAGAAAAGTCAATTATGTGGTATACAATATGAACCATGCATATAATTTAAAAATTACTGTTACTAAAATATGTTTATTCTCTTTTTTATTATTTTTCTAATGACCAATTTTTATTTTAAAATTAATTTAAAATGTAAAATATCTTAATAAAATTCCTTTTAAATAAAATTTATAACTTGTGAGTAGAATTTTATTTAATTTCTATTTTTTTTTTTTTAATGTACGAATATTTTGTAGAAGAGAAAATTTCACTTGAAAAATTGATAAAAACTTTTTTATTTGTTAAAAAGTTAATCTTTCAACTTAAAAATTATTTGATTAGAAAAATTAAAATAAAAATTTAAAATAAAATAAATTTTTTCATGAAATAAAAATTAATTTACTTAAAAAATTTTAAAGATTGGCAACATAAAAGACAATAAGATCACTTACATTATGTACATAAATATAGATGAAAATTTGTTTAAAAGAAAATGAAAAAAAAAATTAACAAATAATAAATACATTTTTGTTATGTTTACTGATGCCTAAAATTCTATACTTAATTCTTTAACATAATTAATGACTTTTTCTATAGAAAAAGTTTATTTCTTATAAATATTTGTTTAATCTATTTTTTAAGCCATCAATTTTTGTGTCGTTTGAGTTGAAAATTATTCATGTAATATTAATTTTCAGTAATGTATACGTACATATATATGAATATATATTTGTATGTATAAAATAAAATTAGATTTTCGTTTAAAGGATCAATTGATTTTCCTTTTATATAAGGATATGCCTTTTTAATTAAATTAAATATAAGTTGAAAATACTCTTGAATATGAAATATTTATTTTTTTTTTAAAGAAATTTACTTATGTAACTGTTAAAAGTTTAAACCCAATAATAACATCAGCACACCTACAGTGATAACACAAATATCAAAAGCTGAATAAGTAAAAGTTCAATGATATTGGTAATTTTTGTTGTTACAATTAAAATAGATTTTAATTCGTTTTCGCAAAATTTTAAAAAAATTGAAAATGTCATGCCTTAATTTTTTTTTTTTTTTTTTATTGAATTCAGAATGAAGAAAAAACATAAAATTAACCATAGTCTTCCACATTTTTACCTTGTTACCAATAATATGTGTTAACGTTATCATTGTGCCTAATGCTATGTAGGTGCTATCATTGGGCTTCCAATTTAAGTCTATTTTAAATGTGCAATTTGTTTATAATATAATTTAAAAAAAAAAATAAATAAACTGTATGTGATTGTGTGTAAACGAATATTTTGTCCTTCTAAATAATGAAATTTATATAATGGGAATAAGTATGCATGTGAGTATATACATATATTGAAATTATATAAAATAAATAACATGACATTATATTTGAACATCGTTTTAAATTCTTGTCCTTTAAATTAGTATTTTGTAAACTGTATAATCTGCAAATGTTTGTATACTCAAGTTGCTTAAAGGAAAAGTATTGGTATATTTGAGACCATAACAAAAACATATCTATATCAAATATATGTACGTACATAAACGAGCATTTTAACCACAAATACAACATTTACAATCATATTTGAATATTTGTTATTCGAATGCAATTTATATTATTTACTTTACTTTGAAATGACTTTTCAAATAATATTTGTGCTTATCTCATTTATATTTATATTTGTGTAGATTTACAAGAAATAAAAATTTTTGATTGTGTTTATGATTTCATATATGCATCGTACTTTATATTCAATTAAAAGTGCAAATAAAATCAGTTCAAGAATTCGTATAAGTGTTTATATTTATCTTTAATAATACATTGTTGAAGACATTTTCAATTTAAATATTTAAATAAATTTATCGTTTTGAATTTCTACTAAATTAATTCATAATGTTTTTGCATGGACTGAAAACAAAACATTGTTTGTGAACAAATAATTTTTTGGGTTTTTTTTTTTTTTTTTAATTTCATTAGTTCTTTTTCTTTTAATAATCTTAATTAAAGTCATTGAGTATACAAATAGTAATTATATTTTCATGTTAAATATCATTTGCATTTAATAATAAAATTTTCATAAATTTTTCTTTCATATTAAAAATTTTCATAATTTTCATGAAAGTTTTTTTTTTTTTAAAATCAGGAAGTATAGTTTGTTGTCTTCTAATTGACATACTCATTTTGTTTGTTATTGTTTTTTACATTTTCTAAAAAAAAAAAAAATAAAAATCCTTTTTTTATCCTTCTCGAAATCAAACAAAAACCATGTAACACATTTTGTTTAAGTATAAAGAATATAAAATTAAAGGACTTGAAATCAAGGAAAATTTTAATTTTCTTTAAAATTTGTTTTAAAATGTTAAATACCTAATTGAAATAGAAAAACTAATCAAGAATAAGAAAGAACAACATTTTCTTAGCATTCATTATATCTATATTTTTCTTATGTGTCACATTTCAAAGTATAAATTTTATATAACTTTTTTTTTTTAAAAAGTATTTTTCATACATATTCATTTTATTACCATGTAATATTTAAAAATGATAATTTTATGTAAAATTATAGCAATGTACAATGAAAATTTTTATAGTTGTATCTAAAACAAAATGTTAATTATACTGTTGTACATATAACATACATATGTACATATGTATATGTAGTATGTACATAAATGAATGTGTAGCTGTTGTAATGAGTGCAAATTTAAATTTCCTCCTTTGAATTTTCTTCATAGTTTATTAATTTTTTTTTTCCTTTTTTTTTTCATTTTAAGATAATTATAAAAAAAATTTCTTCAGTACAAGTAAATATTGTAATAAAATTGAAATTGAAATTTCTATTTTAATTTTTATAGTTTTATTTTAATATCTAATTACTTAATTTCCTTTTATTTTATTTATTATATCTATTTAATGTCTTAATGTATTTTTCTTACACGATAAAAAATTTTTCTTATATGTATGTAATTTGAAATACAATAAAAAACATAAAAGATAAAATAGATAAAAAACACATTTTTGAATAATTTTCATTTTTATTTAATTTTTATTTTTGTTTTTAATTTCTTCCGTTATTAAAAAAAGAACCTAAATAAAATTCATAAAATTTTAATTGATTATCTTTGAATTTTTATATCTTTTTATTTGTATTTTTAAAATTTATTATTCAAGTTATTTGAAATGATATATGAAGTAAGAATTCTTTATTATATGGTATATGTGTTGATTATTGGAAATGTTGTTTATAATATTTAATAAACATTTTTGTGACCTTTTTATTCTTAAACATTTTGAAAATACAAACGATAAATATTTTCATTGAATTTTTAAAATTCATAATTTTGTTTGTTTGAATAATTGCAAAAAATATAAAAAAATTTTCAAATAAAACAGATTTTTAAGTTACACACATTAAGAAAAAATTGAATACAATTTTAAATTTTTAAAGAGGATCGCTAACTCGTATTTATATGTACATATATACACATTATGATATTGTAGTATATAATAAGTATAAACGTTCTACATGTTATAGAAAAAAGATAGAAATAAATTAAATTTATTTCTTTAAATACTTTTAAAACTGTTTAAATGAGAAATTTTCTAATTAATTTTTTAATTTAAGTTTTAAATTATTTTCTCTATTTTTGTGTGCATATACACACATGAATTTTATGAATATAAAACATGTACAACATGACATACAAATATAATAAGAATGGTATGCGGTTTACATGTTTATATAGAAATATTTTATATAAATTTTTATTTTTATTATAAATAACATAGTTGGAAGAATGAATGTAAGTTTTATACGAGATGTTAAAAAATTCTTTAATGAAGACAAATTTTATTTGTATAAGTACAATATGTATATACACACATATGAACGAAATTTAATACATAATATATAGTGTGTATATGAATGCATGTTCATATACATATGCTTGATCTGTGAAATATGTACATACATACGTAAATGTGTAATATATGTATCTGCATGTGTAAATACGTAAATATTTAAAGAAATTTTAATAAAGTTCAATTTTGTTTTTTTTTATTACACTTTATTTAAACTTTAAAAAGGATAATTACAATAATTATAAAATCACAGGAGCTAATTAAAAAATGGAAAAAAAAAATAAAATAAAAACAAAATAAAATCATGAATAATTTTGAAGTGTAACAAGAAAAGAAAATTAATTATAAAACATATGTACATAAGGCAAGAAAATACAACAAGATATGTACTCATATGTACGTAATGTAGACGTTATACAAGAAAAGACAAAAAAAATGTAAATCAAATATCAAAACTGTCAATATCATTTCATATTCAGAAAAATGTCTATTAATATGCAGGATATATGACATAAAACAGTTATAAAAATGCATGTAAATTCTGACAAGATTTTCATATTCTAATGACACTAATTCTAATATTCATGATATATCATAACATTATCAGTAAAGTGAATACAGTTGATTGAAGTGTTAAATAAATAAAAAAAAACAAAAATATCTTCATCATGTTATCAAATAAAATGTAGTTAGGAAAGAAATTTTTAGATTTTCATTAAAAGTTTTAGTAATTACGTTGTGTGTTGTGTGTCATGATTACGTTTCAACACAAGAATATCTTAACATAATTAATTTTTTTGCTTCACTTTCGAAAAAAAAACTAACTTTTTTTTTTATTCGTTTTTGCATCTTTTATTTGATTTATTTTTATTTTCATTTTCTTTTAATTTCCTTTTTAAAATAGAAAAGAAAGAAAATTTTTTTTTTTTCAAATTGTGTGAACATTTTTTTATATAAAGACATACATATATGTATGTGTGAATAGCTTTACTTATATTAAAAATCACATTAAAAAAAAGGAAAATGTTTCAAAGAGAAAAAAATTTTTAATGTTTTTAACCTCAACATTATGCAACCTTTTAGATTCATGTCACGGAACTTAATTTGGGGTACGATATTAAGAAAAAAAAAAAAATTGTTCAAATATGTGCACGTTATCTGCACGAAATATATAGTACGTATTGAAAAGAAATAGAAAATTAGAAATAGAAAATAAAATAAAAAAAAACTATTTTAAGAAAAAATACATACATGTTATGTATGTTGGAAATTATAACATATTTATTTAAAAAAGTATTTAAATAGAGTAAAAATAAAATCGTTAACTGAAATTAAATTTAAAAAAAAAAAAATTTAGATTTTAACAAAGAATTGTTCGATTTTGTCCACTGTCATTTTATGAATATACTGAGAAAAACTCTTAAAAAGCTTTTAAAGCAGTACAAATTTTTTTTATTTTTTTTATTTTGAACTATTATTTCTTATTTAAATTATTTAATGGTGTCACATGTCGTTATAATCGATTATTATTATATCGTTTAAATATAAATTTACTTTTAGTATTTCGCTTTATATATAATTGTTTGAAATATATGTATGTATATAAAATTGAATAACTCTTTTGAGAATTGCATACATGTATGTATGTAGTTATAAAAAATCATAACGTCTTTATATTAAAATGCTCTACACTATTTCACATCATTTAGTTCAATTGGATTGGGCAAATTGCCAAAATAAAAACAGATGAAAATCAATAAAAACTGATTATTTGCAAAAAAAAAAAAAAAAAACAAAAAGAGAGAAAAAAAGAATTTAAATAAAATAAAAAGTAATAATAATTTCTTTTTCATTTCTCTTATCTAAATGTGTGAAAAACAAATATAAAATATGTTATGTATACGAATGATACATGATAAACCGATATTTAATATTCTTGGCAAATTTTCAAATTTTAATTGTATGTACTTATGCATGTACATATGTACATAAGATACCTTTATATAGAAATTATAAATGCATATGAATATTATAAATTTTTTAGTATGCATGAATGTAAGAAAAATATTCAAATTTCAAATAAAATTTCATTGATAAATTAAATGCATTAAAATAATTGCATTATAACATCATCATGAAATACAAAAAATGTTGACTATAAAAAAAATTTTTTTTTTTGAAATTAAACTAATTAACATATGATACACCAGAAAAAGAAATCTTCTATCAAGTACATAAGCTATGTGATAGCTTTATTTATGTACAAATTTTTTTTTTTAAAATCGTTATCGCATTTAGCACTAAAAAATATGTGATAACAACTTGTTTCTTAATGAATGATATCCTTATAGATACATACATATATAAAATTTTATATAAATTTAAAAATTGTTTGATTTTATAAATCGAATATTTTAATTTTTTATCCTACATCGACGTTTTTTTAATTTATAACATAATGTCGATATATTATTTTTAAAATCCTCTTATTGATTGTATTTTTATTATTTCCTTATGTTAAAACACTGAATGAATGTATCAATATTTTTGATGATTATTCAAAAGATATAAATACATTTTTTATAAAAATTTTTATAATATAGTCAATATTGTTTTTTTTTGTCTCTTTTTTATTTTCTGCATGTAGTAATTTAATATTCTATTATACATATGTATTTAAATGCACGTGTTCAAATATGTATGATATTTAAATACTTTTATATTTATATTGTATCATGTGTACATATATAAAATAAATTTTATAATGAAAAATTTACGATTATACACCAATAACATAGTATGTAAATAAACACGTCTGAAAATACTTTATTTTATATATTTTATTTTATATTTGATATATGTATGTATGTAAATTTGTATGTGTATATGTGTATATTACATATGTAAATGTGTATTATATATATGTGGAAATATATTTATTTTTATTTATACAAATATTTTTTTTATCTATAAATAATGTATACAATCTATTTTGAAACCTATACACAATTTTTGTAGAAATTCGTGTCGGTATCATATTTTGATCAGACAATAAAAGCAATTCATTGAAATTCATGAATGAATATAAAACTCTTGAATTTAATATTGTACCTATATAATAAAATCTTACTGATTTATGAAATCATGAAAGTAAAATTAATGTTTAGAAAATGTTTGTTTATTTATTTCTTATTTTAAGGAAAACGAAAGAATACAAATAAAGAATGTAAAATAAGGATAATTTTGTATGAATTTATTTATGTATTTGGATAAGATTTAATTTATGAACATTAAAAAAAAGAAAAAAAAAATTTTTATTTATGTTATTTTAAATAATTTTAGACAGATTTTAAATAAGATTAAAAATATCTAGGATATTTAATAAGATTTAAAATATCTAGGACAAGAAAAAAAATATATCCAGGATAACTTAGAATTTTTTAAATTCTTTTCAAATAACCATTCATATGAAACATAAAAAATTTAAATCAATTAGATTTGCTGATAATTAATTGTATGTATTTTCATCAAGTCGTTACATAATTGAAAAACCGTTTGTTTTTTTTTTTTTTTGTTTTGAAAAAGAATATACGAGTATGTATATATCCTTGTAACGAAATTTTAAATCATGTATGTAATTTTCAAACTTTTTTAACATCATTCAAATTTAATCGCTATTTCCTTTTAAGCTATATTGTATTAAAATTGAAAGTATTTATGTTTTTCCTAATATTTTAAGTTCTCATCACGCCTGTTTTTTTTTTTTTTTTTGTTATCGTTGTGTTATCCTTTTTTATTCTATTTAATTTTTGTTCAAAGTTTTACTAACATGGAAAAACTTTTATTATATATTGTTAGAAAATTAAACAAAAATTTGATGTTCATGTAACATTCATTTTCTTTATAGTTACATATACAAATTCATATGTATATATTTCGTATTTAACACAAAACCATATGTATACAAGTCTGGTAGGATTAATCAAATAAATTTAACTTTCATTTTCTTTTTTGTTTGTTTTTGTTATTGAGATATACGTATATGTACATAATATACAAAAATATTTTATGTTGTAGTTTTAGTTACCTTTTCAATGTTATTTAAACCTTTTTTAAGCTCATGTTTCTTTTCTAGACAATATAATTCTTTAACAACTAAATCTCTATGTGTTATTATACACATTTGAATTTGTTTGTATTTGTTAAAATTAAAAATAAAAATAAAAAAAAGTTTCTATAAAATACACATGTAAACAACAAATTTGTTCACATATCAAAACTTTTACATATCCGTGTTTATATCAGATATGATATAAAATTTGTATCATTGTTTATCATCATTACTATATACATTTTTTTTTATTTCTCATGCAGTTAACTTACGATTTACATTTCGTATATAAAATTGTTTTTATATGTACATATGTATGTATAAATTTTTTTTCTATACTTTATAAGTTCAAATGAATAAAATTAAGACTAAGGAACTAATGAATCAGTTAGCTTTTTTGACTAATTGGACATAAAAAGATTACACAAATTTTATTTCTTAATTCCTATTAATACAAAATATAATAAAATATATGCATGTACGTATATATATTGTTCACATACTTAAAATATAATACATTATGTACGTGTTTGATAATACATACAACTTTTATAATTTTGTACAATATTTGTGTACATAGGATAAATTATGTATGTATATATGATGTATAAAAAGTTTTAAATGAAAGAACAGCAGCATAATTCTTTTACAGTATTAAAGGATTTAATTGACTTGTGATTGTAGAACATTTTTCTTCTTTGAACATGATTTTATATACGCGCATGGATGATGGCATGAAAAAATGTAATAAGATACAAGAATGATGATAAGTATATATAAAAATTTGTAACATATGTACATAACAATCTTAATTTGTGATTATTGGATAAATATTTGAAAAATCATATTAAAAAGAAAAAAAAAATTACATTTAAGTCTCATAATATACGAAATTTATGATAAAACTTTTATATATACTCGTACGTATGTTATTATTGTTATATAAATAAAAAATTAAGAGATTATTATATTTATTCAAAATTATAATAAAATTTATTTTTAATATTTTATGTCGTTTTTTGACGATATTCTATAAAGATACATTTTTCGAAATTTTCATATCTAAAATACTTGATGTAATTTTTATTAAACGTTTTTTTTTTTTTGTTTTTTTTTTTTTTGTATAAAAAAGGAATACACAAAGAAAATTAAATTTTTTTACTGATTTTCTTTTTTTATGTTTTTCTTTTATGTTAAATTTTAGTTTTTTTTCATTTTTTAATATTCTTGAAAATCTAATAGCTTTAAATTTTTTGAATACCTCAAAGACATGATATTCTAAATTAAGAATAACTTTTACCAACTTCATGTTTTTTGAAAATTTCTTTTTTGAATTTTAATAAAACTAAATTCCGAAAAATCTAACAATACTACATGGAAAACAAAAGGTATTTACTTTTATTTAAAAACAAAACATGAAAATAAAATAAAAAACTAACTACTCGTATTGATTCACGATTACATGTATATAAAACTACATATTCGTAAATTTTATTTTTAGAAAAATATCAATTTTACTCAAAACTTTACTAAGAATGAGAATGAACAAACAAAACTAAAAAACTTTTTTAAAAGACAATAAACAAGGATAAATACATTTCTCAGAATAATTTTGTAAATGATACAATATTGTGTACAACAGGATTACATTTTTGCAAACAGGAAACGTGTATTATAATCTTAAAAGCTAGTAGCTACGGTTCATTTTTGTTATTTTATATTTTAATAATACAATCTGAGTCGTTGTTACTGAAACTGATCTGTAATGGATTATGCCTTATATATACATACACAAGAATACAAGTACACGTCGCCATATACATATATCATGTACATAATGTAGCTATATGTAATAAAAATTTAATAAAAAAATCTAAATCTTGAACACATACATATAAGTATATATACGAGTACATATGTACTTGCATTTTTCAATTTTTATTTGAAATTTATTATGTTTATAGACATATCTATAATGTTTATATGTTTATCTATCTATGTTAGATCTATATATGTTTATAGATATATGGTATATGTATACGTTAAATACATATGATTAAATTCAGAGTTGATATGTGAATTATTTTACTCTGTTAAAATCTTGTAAATAATTTTTAAAATTTTTGTTTTTGTTAAATTTATTTATTCTTTATCATGGTTTAAATCTTACATACATATTTGATTATACATATATGTATGTATGTAAATATTTGAAAAAGTCCTTGTGGAAAATACATAAATACACAAACATATTATTTGCATTATCAATTGCACTACATTAAGCACAGCAAACGTATATATCAGTGTGAAAATTAAGATTTTTTTATGTGTGTAAAATTTATAAATATGTACATATGTATATATTTACACTATTAAAGTAAGTGTCATATGTATGCATGGACATGAGCGTAAGTTAGTTATTTTTTCTACTACTTACCTAGAATAGTTTATTTTATGTGTATAGTACTTAATGTGTATAATAACACTTATTTAAAAGTTCGCAAATTAAATATGTACATATGTATGTATGTATGTATGTATGTATGTCATACAAGATATATAAGAAAACAAAAAAGGATAATAGAGTGGATATATATGTACAAACACATACATTTGTAATATGTGTATGCTCGTATTGCATATTAATGTTAAAATCTACATAGGTACTCTTTGCTATATAAAAGAAGCAAATAAAAGTATCATTAAAAAAACAAATTGGAATAGCAGTGAATGTACATACGTATATATTAGTTAACTTGACTTTCCATGATATTAAATAATTTTGCATTGCATATGCATGCAAAGAATATAAATTTGAACACTTCACCAATTCTTGTTTTTTTTTGTTTGTGGATATAAATTTTCTTTCTTTTTTTTTTTAAATTTACGAAACATGTATGATATGTAATTAAAATTTAATTAAGAAACGAAAACTGTACGTACATGTATAACAGTATATGTTAATTTGGATGTTATAAGAAAAATTTTGCATTGAAAAAATGTTGATGTCATTTTTTTTTTTTTTTGTAAAATTTATTGCTGATAAGGACTTGTTTTTATTTCGAAGTACATATTTTCAAGGATAATTTTAAAAGAAAAAAAACTTAAAAAGAAAAAAATTGAATTATTTGGTTATACCATGTAAAAAGGTTACGAACTTTATTTTTGGATATTTTTATACTTTAAGAATATTTTCTCGTTTTTTTTTTTATTTTGGCTTTTTTTTATATTTTTTTATTAACTTTTACATATTTGAATTTTATTTGTATTTTTTTATTTTATTTTTTGTTTTTATATACACTCTTGAATTGAGTACTGTTACTATAAGAGAAATATTCTTATTACTTATCGTAAAATGGGTTAATGAAGTAAATCTTTTCTAGATCGTTGACTTTTATAGCTGCTGGTATAAATAATTTTTTTTTTTATTTGTTTTTTTTTTTTTTTGTTTTGCTGAGAATAAAAATAATTTTGTATATTGCATTAATCGTGATTAGGGTCATAAAGCTTAATATGTTATTTTATTTGAAAAGAGAGAGAGAAAAAAAAAAAATTGAAAAGTGAATTTGAACAATTTAACTAGATTTTTTTTTTCCTTTTTGAATTTTCTTTGATAATATACTTTTTGTATAATTTTTCAAAAAGAATTTCTGCTCTTTTAATAATCTGAATATACATAATTTGATTTTATTTTTCTTTAAAAAGCCGTATAATAAAGATTTCCGTTTTAAATTGAAGAACTATACATAAAAGATTTCCTTTTTTTTTTCCTCCCCCCTTTAAGGTAAAATCGTTATCCAGCAAAATAACATTGATTTTTATTATTTTAATGAAAATTTATGGAAATTTTAGATTTCAAATGTAAACTAATTCTCAGGTGTATAATTTTG
Source organism: Anthrax anthrax (assembly GCA_963971155.1). Taxonomy (NCBI): domain Eukaryota; kingdom Metazoa; phylum Arthropoda; class Insecta; order Diptera; family Bombyliidae; genus Anthrax; species Anthrax anthrax. The sequence continues at coordinate 22,247,407 of OZ020118.1, forward strand.
TTTGCCTAAAATTTTATTCAATAACATTATAATATACATATGTATTTTACAATTTAATTGTAAATAATTTTTTTAGTAGTTCTGCAACTAAAAAGCAAATTGTTTAAAAAATCATTAATATCATGAGATTAATTATAAAAATCAGCATTGCAACATTCATTTATTGTAATTATTTTCATTTTTCTAGGAATTATCGATACAGATATCAAGATTAAGAAACTTTTAAATTAAATGTTTCACTTTTATAAACATCTACAAGAATATATAAATTGTATTTGTGTGAATTTATAACAAATACTCATTCAAAAACATTTGTAAACATTTTATTTTTATTTAACAAATTTTGCTACATACGAACGTAATTTTAGTACTTTTTTTTTTTTTATTTTAGTAACTTTTAGAAATTTTTAGTATGCCTTTTATTTATCACGTAAAATGTATATAAGATTTTGTATTGTATGAATTTAAATGAATTTTATTTCATTTCAGATAATGTATTAAAGCTTTTTACGTTGTCTGCAATTGCTTTGCATTGTGTAAATGCAGAAATGATTGTATGTACATAAGTTTGTTATAATGTTAAATATCGCTTGAGTACAATAAAATTTTACACAAAGTTTTAAGTATTTTGAATATGTATACATTGTCTTGTGAATGTATGTATATAGCAATAATAAAATGAAAAAAAATTTTTCACAGAATGTTACATTATTCCGTCTTTATATAACTGATGTTTTGCTGTATGTATGTAGAAAAGCTAAGAATAAAAAAAATTTTTATATATATATCAGCATTTTCTTTCCAAAATTTTCATACATGAAATGTATATGTACGAATATAGGATAATTATTATTTTGTTCACTTCTCTTGCATATAATATGTATGTATGTAATTCAACAAATGCACATATATTCTGTCTGAGTGTTCATATTTATTTATTCATTTTTTTTTTTTTTTTGTTTTTTATTAATCTGTCTGATATGAATTATTTTATTTATTTATTTAGTTGTATCATCTGCAAGAAGGGTTAAATATGGAATTTTATAGTCTGTTATAGAAGGAGTACACGGATTTGTGTAATCATACAAAATTGAGAAATTATGTGTAATGTATACAAAGAAACAAAATGCATAATGTACGATAAACAATATGTACATAAATATTTTATTTTTATTTTTATTTTTCGTAACGTTCATATTGTTAGAAAACATAAAAACAGAACAATTTAATACATTTTACAGTAAAAGTAATTATTCGTGTAATGCAGGCAAAAAGGATAAAATAAAGTTTTATTACAACAAAAACCATTAAATAATTAAAATAAAATTTTTGTACACATTCATAAACACATTTGTGCATTCATGGTTGAGTCCTAATGTTTACTGTAAATAATTTTTTTCTCATTTCATTTTTTATTACTTTAAGAAAGGATTTTAATCAACACGCAGAAATGTTTGAAATTTAAAAAAAAAAAGAAAAAAAACGAAAATTATTTTTAATTTTTTGAAACCTTTCTCTTATTTTAAATTTCATAATGAAAAATTGAATTTAAAATTTTTTTTGTATTAATTTTATTTTAAAAATGCAATTGAATGGATAGGGTTAAAACCTTTTTGCACTTTGCATAATATATTTGAATGAATTTTTGTTTTTTTTTTGTGTTAATTTTTTTTTTTTTTTTTTTTTTAAATTTAAAGTTATTTTAAAATGTTCATGTAACCATATCTAATATTGTTTTAAAATCATTCTTATGTAAAACCAAAACGTGCAGAAGTTTTTTAAATTTATCGTTATATAAAACGACAAAAAAAAAAAGAAGATTTTAAAGAATGAATACAATCAAATGACAAGATAAACTTTAAAAACAAGAAATTAAGATGCAAAAAAAAAAAAATTTTTTTTTTCTTTTTGAAAGAGACAAAAAAAAAGGATATTTTTATACTGAACAAAATACAGACATGAATACATATGCATATGCATGAATAATATTAAAACGTATGTATAGATAAATATGTACATATATACTATGTAGCTTTTTTTATATGTATATATGTATTTTATAAAGTATGTACACATGTGTTGATATGCATATGTGCACATCCTGAACATATCTTCTAGTTATAAGTACATTTTAAAAGTTTCTTAGATGGTTGGTTTATAAATGTTTGTATTTGGTTTTCAAAAATACATACATATACATACAAACATGCATAGATACCATATATCATAGAAAGATCTAAAAGTCATTTTTTTCTTTTTCTTCTTTTTATTTTTTATTTTATTTTACTTGTTTTATGTTCTTTTAATGTCTTAACTTTTTCGTTTTAATACATCTACATATTATACTGAACCTGTATGTATTTGATCATCATTTATTTTTGTATGACACAAATATGTACATATATGCCTAACCTCAAATTAAATTTCGTGACATGAAATTTAATAGTATTAAGGACTTAAGGCAAAGTACAAGTATTTTGTATTTTAAGAAATGTTGATAAATTTTTACTATTAAAATGTAAAAGAAAAAATAAATTGTTTTATAGAGTAAAGAAAAAGAAAAACAAAAAAATTTTTTTTTTTTTTTTATTGAATTGAAATAAAAAAAAAATAAATTTCAAATGCAGATATTATTCAAAAAAATACTAAGTACATAGATATGTATGTATATTTGTTGGTGTACATATAGGTATGTCCTATTTATTATTTCTTATATAATTCTTTAAAAATTTTTTCTGTTTTTGATAAGATCATAAGAAGTAAACGTGCATAATGTAATGATGATTGTAACTGAAATAAACAAGAAATATTCTTTAAACATAAAGTTATAACCAGTAAGTCATTTTTATAATTACAAGAATTTTTTGTTCTTTTGAATTTTTATTTGTCAAACTACAAAGATGCAAAGAGAAATAGAAAAGTGGTTTAAAATAAGGACAAAAAAAAAAAACGAAAATTAATTTTACATACATAAAATATAAAATAAAAATATGAAATAAAATTTAAATTCATTTTAAATTTTATTTTCCATTTTTTAAACATGTTTCAGCTTAAAACATTTTTTTTTCTTACATTTCTTTTAGAATTAAATAAAGAGAAAAATGAACAAACAAAACTTTTCATTTTTCACTTCATGGAAATTTTAATGTTGTGTTAAAAATTCAGTAATTTAATTCCTACAATTTATAGCTTAGTATTTCAATTTTGAATTTAATTACATTCGGTTTTAGTCATATTTATAAAAAAAAATGACAATTTTAAACTTATTATCCTTTTCCTAAAAAAAAAAAAAAAAATTAGACATCTAAATAACATTTAATATTTCGCTTAACCATTAAGTATTTTTAAAGGTCAAAAATTTTGTGATGTATGTACATATTAAGCATGAACGTAAAATTCATTGAAAAAATATCCTTAAAAAATGAAATGAATGAGATGAAAAAAAAAATAGTTTTGATGAATTTTGGTAGAAAATATTTTTGTTATTCGCCCCTTAATTTACATTTTAATAAAACTTATTAAGAATATACAATGTATATGTGTACATCCATACATACATATATCAAATATGGACAATTTTAATGGAATTTTCCTTTTACCTTTTTTACCTTGAAATATTCATCTTAAAATATTTAAATTAAAAAAGGTTTAAACAACAAACAAAAACAAAAATATGAATTTTCGGGAAAACCAATAAAAAGTAAATGGACTACTCGTATATGACGTGTTTGCACTGAGGTATCGTTTTGGTGTAAAATATTTTTTCTTTTTTTTTTTTTATAGAAAGAAAAGCTCACCAAAAATAAAAATTTAGTATGATGGGTCATGAACATTTTGTTGTGTAATTAAGAATAGAAGAAAATCTGCTACAAAAAATGAAAAAATAAATAAAAATCATATAAAAATATCAAAATCATATCATAAGGGAATCAGGAATTTTCCACACTCTGCATATCACTTTATAGTAAAATAGTAAAACGATCAATCGCTTTTTTTTCTGTTCAAAATTAAATTTACAAAATATTCATAAATTTTTGTTAATAAAAATGAAAAATTAATAGTTCATTTATAGGTATACATATGTTTAAGCAATTCCCTAATAAATTTTAATTGAATATTTTTATATTATGCCTTGAATCACAAAAAAAAAAAAAAAAGTTTTTTTAATTAACTTAACATGTTTTATGATAATCTTGTTTTCATGTTTCCATGTTAACACATACATATGTATGTACATATGTACCTCTTCCCGTACATGTATAAAATCTGACCACAAATGAAAGACAAAGTTTTCACATAATTAAGTTATTTGTTATTTGTATAAATTGTTATTTACCTAAAAATATAAAGTAACCGAAAAATAAAATTTTTACTATTTATATCCTTTTATGTACTTACACGTACGCTAATACGTAAAAATCAAAAATTTAGTTGTACATAACCTAATTTGTTTTTTTTTTTTATTTTATGGATGTTTATACATATGTATGTACTTATATGTATAAATTGTAAAATATGTTATTGTACATGAATTGATGTAAATAACATTTTTATTTACTTGTTATATCTAACTATCTTTTCAAAAAAAAAAAAAAAAAACTAAAATTTTAGTAATAAAAATATTCATGTAACGTATTTACAGAAATATCAAGAAATTCATAATAGCATAATAAAAACGAAAAAGAAAAACAACAAACCAAAAAACTTTGATAATATAAAAATTTTTATTTTCAAACATAAAAATGATCATAATTTAGATACCATTTGAAACATGCAAGTTTGAATTTCAATTCTTTTTCTTTTCTTTTTTTTTTTTTGAAATATAATTTTTATCCTTTTACAGGATAACCAAAAATCACATTGTTATAGTTGAAGAAAGTTTTAAATTTGTTATAAATGGATTTTTGATTATTTTCGTTTTTTATTTTTATTATTTTTATTTCTTGTTTTAAACAATATAATAAGAATGTAAAAATAATGTCGATTTTTTTTCTATTTTTAATTTTATGTAATGAAAAAAAAAAAAAATTTATTTTTATAATTTTAAAAATTTTGAAAAATTTTTGTTTAAAGTTCATTCGAACTACAAAAACAAGACAAAAATAAATAAAATTAAAAATATATTTTTCATAGAATGCATAGCTTATATTAAAAATTTAAATAAATATATTTCCGATATACATATAAGTGTGTATATTGTTCAATTATTTTTAAATAATATTTTATTTTAATAAACATAAAATGATGATAAATTTCAAGTAAAGTTTATGAAATTTAATAAAATTTGCAAAAATCCATGTACAATTGATCCTCTTCTTTATAATGCAAATATTCATGTTTTTTTTTTGTATTTATTACCATTTAATTGAATTTTCAATTTTTTTTAATTTCATTTATTGTATAAACAAGCAAAAAAAAAAAAAAACAAAATTAAAAAAATACAGCTTTATATTATTTTTATTTATTCACTTGTTTGTATAGTTTAATTATTTTATATTGAAATACGATTAAAATTAAAAAGAATTAATTGCATAATTTTAAATTCAAAAAAAAAAAAAAAAAAAAAAAATTAATATTATTATTTTATTATATTTAAAAATATGAAAAATTTATGTATAATGTAATATTTTCATTATTTTTACATTTTACTTAATAATTCAATTTTAATTGTATACCAATATTTTTTTGTGCTAATTTAACATGTTATGAAAAATTGCAATTGGTTTTTATATGATGTGTATAATCATTATTTACCTATCATTTTTAATTAAAAATGAATTTAAAAAACATTTATAAACATAAATAATATACATAAAAATTAATTGTGTCATCCTTTTCATAATTATTCAAACTATATATATTTTTTTTTATGTTAAAATAAATAGTTATTTACAGTGTCAGGGAATCGGCCTCCGTCTGGGAGGGTTACTTTCCTTGGATTATATAATATAATTTTTTTTTTCATCATTTAAATTATGTATGCATAATTTATTTTTCCTGCTTTTTTTATTTTAAATTAAAATTGTATGGTTTAAGCAATAAATAATACAAACAATAGAACAAATAAAATATTGTCTAAAAAATAAAAAAAAATAAGTAAAATTTATAATTACTAGTAATAACAATAATAATTCAATTTTCATAAAAATTAATTTTTTAAATATCTTCAAATGAAAATGAGTACATATGTAATATTAGGAAATTGGAGTTTTAACCTTTGAGAATTAAAAATGTATATTTTAATGGGTTAGAAACCGACAAAATTTAAACAAAAATTTTTTGTTTATTTATCCAACAGTATGATTGAAATAAATATGTTTCTCGGAATAGTCTTATCTGATGATAAGAGGACCTTGACCTCTGTTTAGTTGTCTGCTAATCAGTATTTGTTTGATAGTGTCAAGGAAGCGGTCTTCGTCTGGAAGGGCTACTTTCCATTCATTTTGTTCCCTTAGCTTCCACAGAAATTGACTAACCTGTTTTCACTAAAGGTTAACGGCACCACCACGTGAAAGTAGGATGAAAAGTCATTGAGTGCACTTCACTACTCCTTGGTCGACGTTCTCATTCCGATGCCTTTCTGAATAATAGCTGAGATAATATTCTTTTTTGACTCTGTCCAAATTTGTAGATCATTTTAAATGTAAATTACAAAAATATTAGAAGAATTTTTCATGAGGTAGTTTTCTTAATTTTTTCAAACATTTTCTTAGGTTTTCCTGAAAAAAATGAAAATGAGTCTCTTCTTTCATATTTTGTTCTTTAATTTGTTTATATATTTAAATTTCAATAGAAAATTGTTTTTTGTCTTTGTATTTTATTATTTTTGTTCTCTAAATCTTTACTAAATATTGCTTTTGCTTTAATCTTTTAAAATGAATGAAAAGGCAAATTTATAAATTTTTAATAAAAATCATTCAATATAAACATAAGATACATATCATGGAAAAACAACTTCAGGCAAAAATGGTCGAGATTAATAAAATGTCAAAGATTGTATTAAATTTTTTTTTTTACTATATACACGTGTATAAGTATATTTTTGTTAATTTTTTTTGTATAATTTCTGTATTTGTTTTTCCCTTCAAATCTTTCTGTATCTCAATTTTATCTTATATAAAAGTGAATGTATTCGATAATACAAAATTTTAATGTATAATAAATGTACAAATTTTATTTTATACTAATTAAAAGGTTAGTCTTAAATTTTTTGACTAAATGGTTATAGAAACAAAATAGAAATATTATTTTACAAAGAAATAATTTCACACATAAAAGCTTTTAATTAAAGAACCTTTTAACTTTATGTTCATTAAATAATTTATTCACAATATCGTATTACTTTTTTAGCATACATTTTTAATAACAACACGTATACACAAAATAGAATGAGAATAGTTGAAAATTATTTTCATACATTATTTAACAATAGATATAGGACACCTTGGTTGCAATCAGGGATTAATTGTTGAAGTCAATGTATCGTCCTGAGAATTTTGATGTTATAAAATGTATCCTTAATTATGGATGAAAATTGTTTGTTAGTCATGAAACAGAAGCTTTTAATTGCTTAGATTGTATGAAAATTTTGTGTGTGGCTTTTGTCATATGTTTAATGTATGTGCCTTAAATTTAATACGAACACAAAGAAATGAGAAACTGTATAATTGTTAAAAATAAAGATTACAGAATTTTTTCTTTAAAATGAAAAATATACATACAAATATGTATGCGTACTTTAAATGTATACAAAAAAAGGGAAAGTGTAATTAGGAAAAAAATATTACTACCTATATTTAGTTGCTATTATCATTACCACACATTTTACATACAAATAAAAAAAAAAATTTTCAAGGTATCTACATACATACATAAACCAAAATTTTATGAACATTTGAGCAAAAATATCAAAGAAATAAACATTAAACAGAAAATGCTTTTAACTTAAAAGCATCTGTTACTTGATTTTATAAAATTGAGCTAGATTTTTAATGTTGAATTTAAAAATAAAGATAAAAATAAGTAAACTGATAAATTTAATTTTTGTTTTTTTTGTTTGTTGACTAAAACATGCGAAAATATTTATTTTCATTTACGAGTACAATATATGTATTATACATACACTTACGAGTACATGTAAAATTGCATTTTTTTAGTTTTGAACATTTCAAATCTAATTCATTTTTATTTCAAAATTTTTTTAAAAATTTTATTATCCTGAATTAGCTTAGAAAGTACAAATGTAGTTTAAATAGATACTAGAGAAAATTTTAAAATCTAAAAAGCTATTTTATCATGCATATACGATATACTTATTGGAATGTAAACATTTTTCTTTGAAAAATAATTTCTCTACTATTGTAAGAAAAATGAGTAGTATATAAATTCTCTGTTTATGATTACCAAATGAAAATATAAAAATCAATATTAGTTGATTGTATAGCAGCATTTGAAGAAATATGGTATTTAACAGACTTATTTGTGTAAGAAAATGTAATCAAATTTTACACCATTTATATTCATCAGACTGGAAAATTTCTTTTGTCATTCTATCATTCATAATGTAGTAAAAATGTTATACCTAAAATAAATTTCAAAGTAAATTAAAACTCAGCAGACTGATCGATAATACAAAAAATAAAAATTATGAATGAAAAAATTTATTATTTAAGACATTTTTTTGCTTACAATTTTGCTCATAATATAGGTATTTTTTTCCTAATTAAATAAAATGTGAATTATTAATATCCTAATTAAATATCGCATCTCACACAAAATCGAAAATAGGTATTTTTAAAATGAATTAAAATAAATTCATCGAAATTACAAATTTCTTTACAAAGACGAACTTATTATTGAAAAAATATAAATTTTAGGGTTATTTATTTTTATTAACGTTTATTTATATGTAAATACCTTTATTTTAAAAAATTTATCAATTTATAATTTTATACATTTTCATATTTAAAAATTTTTTCATATTTATATGTACATATAAATATTTCTTTTAAATGGATTACATTTAATTAATTGAACAAGGGTTGTTTTTAAATATCAAATAGACCTTCTTCGATCCCTTTTTGATCCTTTTTAATTTTCATTGATATTAAATAATAAACTTACAAATTAATTTAATAAAAATTTGTATAAATTGTTTTTTTATCGATTCTGATATACAATCAAATTTATTCGATAAAAATTTTGTACATTTTTAATTAAATTGATTTTCACTGAATTAATCAGATATATTTATTATATACCAAAAAATAAAATGAAATTCATTTTTTTTTCGACAAATATTTAGTAGGTAAAATAAATTTAATTATATTTGTTGAAAACTAAATTATAAAAACATGTTAATTAAAAGCAATATTTAACTTTTTTTAATTTGAATATCAAAATTGCGGTTATAGAATAAAAACATTTTTTTTTTATTTTTTTTTTAAATTTAATTAAAAATAAATTCGAATTTGAATTTTTATAAAAAAATATTTACATAAATTCAATACAAATCATAAATAAAGACAAATCAATACAAAAATTCAATATAAATCATAAATAAAGGCAAATCGTCAAATTCAAATGAACTTCGACAGTAACTATCGACTATTGACAAACTATATGATTAACGTAGACCCATCATATTATTTTCCACTATTTCTGAACTTGTAATTTATTTTATCAGAACACATAACATATTTCGTTGTCCTTTTCTTAAAATAATTCATTCAAATTTCAAATAAAATTTTGGAAAATTCATTATACCAGACATTTTATACGTTTTGTTTAAATGTTATTGTAAAAAAAAAAAATCTCTTTGTTTTATTTATTGATTATAAATCTTATAAAATTATTAGAATATAATCATTATAAAAAAAATTAGTTTTATTCCAGTATTATTGTACAATAACAAATGTTTTCATTTTCTATAATTACACAAATATTATTTAAAATTTAAAATCTTTTATCCTTTATTATTGTACAAATTATTCGTTTGTACATGTTAAATATATGTACATATGAGCTAATTACAAATACAAGTTAATACGTTCATAAATTTGTTTAAAATTAAAATTTGCCAAAAGGGAATACATTCGAACCAAACCATATAAAATTTATGAAATTTTGTATTGCATATATGTACATATGTACATAATGAACGTATAATAAAATCGGAAAAATTTAAACTTTAGAAATTTTCATATGTCTATTGCTAACATACATATAATTGTTCTCATTATTTTAGATTTTAGAGAGTCATAACATATAATAATAAAACTATGACATGTACAGAACAAATTTTAAAATATGAATATGAATAAAATTTTATATATCTTAATATGTGTACATATAGAATATTACATTTTGGCTTTATAGCCAGTAAATACATTTTACCTCGAAAATAATTTCGTTTATTTTGATTTTAGTCACGTTTCCTTCTATATATGAGTTAATTAACTACAGTGATGTTTAACTACAATACAGTTTATAATTTTCATAAATTTGATAGGTTTAATTTTATTTTATGCTCTTAGAAAGATAATATGTTCAATTGTGAAACCGAAGAAAGTTTCATAAAATATGTCAATTAATTTAGTATTGTGCATTAATTGCTTCCGTTTTGAAAAAATAATTATTTTTTCTTTTGGTTTTTAAATTTATTTGTAAATAAAAATTCATTAAAAATGTTTTTACAATATTTTATATTTATTTTAAAATGTTATTTTTTTTTTTCAATTCAATAAAAAAAGAGACACTTAATTACACATCACTGTGTTATCGTTTTTTTTTTTTTCGAAATAGCTTAAACGAGCATTAAAAAAAATTCTTTATTTAATACAAAATCAGACGTTCAATTTTATAAATTCAATTTGAATGTTTGATTTTACATAAAAGGTAAAATGAAATGTATTTTGTATAACGGAAAATTGCTCTTTTATTGATCAACAAAATTTTCCACAAATTTTTGTTTATTTATTTATTTTTGCCCTTTGATTTTTTGATTTGACTATTTGTTATTTTCATTTAAATTTTTGTTACAAATTAAAAGGAAAAACATAAAATCAAAATAAAAAAAAAAAAGAAAAATTTGAAAATTGATGAAAAAATTCCTTCTTTTGATAAAAAATCGATAAAAATAGATAGCAAGAAATTCATTTGGTAGATAAATAAATTAATTTCGGATTTAATGCTAGAATTGAATAAATATTTTTGATACAGTATATATACATATACAATGTGGTATTATGCGGTTTTTTGCTAAATTCCTGTATACATACGAATGAAAGATTATAAATTATATCGAACGTTTTAAAATACCAACTGTATTAGAATGTATGTATAAGTATATAGTGAATTAAATAATGTACTGTGGGTATGTGTGAATGTATTTGTAATTACATGTACATATATCGTATCTACTTTATATCTTATGCAGGGCAATTTTGTTAGAATTCTCTATATATGTACATATACATTAGATACATACATATGTATGTAGATAAATATCCTTTCATTTTTAGAAAAGGATTTTATAAACAAAATAATATCATACGTTTACAATGTTATAGATATAATACATATTTGAAAAGTTTAATTCGAAAACCATAAAGTATTTATTTTGAATACGTTGTTAATCTATGTAATACACTCGTATATACATATTAAATAAAACATTTTTCATTTTAAGGTATTCGAATAAAATAAACGTATGTGGTAATTATATGAAAGACAAAATTATTAATACAAATAACATTGTGAATATATCAAAAGAATTTTTACTTAAAATTATTTATCAGTTAACAAATATTTCATAAAAAAATGTTTAACGTAAATAAATGAAATTTAAAATCTAAAATATGTAATTATTATAATATGATAATTTATGAATTATTTGATTATTGAAATTTTTCTATATTTTAAAAGAAATATATTAAAAATTTAGATTGTAGATAAAGTTTGAATTATTATTGCTGTAGATACATATGTATGTATAAAAATCATAAACTTAAATTAGAAAATAAAAATTAACAAAACAAAAGAAATAATTAATGTAAATTTTGTCAATTACAACAAAATAAATTGCACATATACTTTATTGTCTTTTTGTTTATCAACCACATTTTAAAATAAGGTAAATTAAATTGTATACATATGTTAGTTTATATGTAAGAGAACAATTGCATGTATATAAATAGAAATGAAACAAAAGTAATATATTCACAATTTATAATTTAAAATTATTGTTTCTAACAATTATTTATCAAAAATTTCATTCGAATATGATATTTGAAATAATTTTCATATTATCAAATGTTAGATAGTATTGTTTTATATTTACAATAACTATTGTTGTAAAATCTAACAAAATAATAGAAGCATAAAATATACATAAAATTGTATGATTATATGAATAATGAGAAAATTCATAAACGTAAATAGTTATTAATGAACGATATGCATATACATATGTATGTATAATAGAATGAATATAGATTTGTGAGTATGTAAATAATTTCATTGTGTTTAGAAACATACATATGTACGTGTATATACTCGAATGCAATGTATTTCATAAAATTCTACTAAAATATATACGTATAATATGGTATTATTTATTTTTTAAACATAACCAACTAAAATTTGAATTGGTATTCTCTTGCATTCAATTTCAATTTGAATAAATTTAAATTTTTCTCTCATTTTCTGATTGCCACTTTTCCTCATTTTACAAACGAAATCAACAATAATCATACGAGAGCAACTGTAAATCATAAATATAAAATGAAGTAATATTTTTATGTTTCATAAGAAAGTATGTATGTGTTTATGCTTTAAAAACGCACTATATTTCAATGAATTTTACTTTTAGGAAATCTTTTGGCGTACTATCCAAAAACAACAAAAGTACATATTTACCATACATATGTGCGCTTACGCATGAATGTGTGTGTACATGTCTATAAATTAAAATATATATATATGTACATACAAATACTCGTCTACTGTAGAAGTAAAGAAAATTTTCAAATTTAATATTTATGTATTTTAGAGAAACTGCATTTTCTGAATTTCCAAATTAAAGACATTGAAAAGTATGAGAGTAAAAATAATATGTTTTTGATATTAAATTGTTAAATATCCTAGAATATATATTAAGTTTTTACTACAAAAATTTACAAAAGAATTTTAACAATGAAAATTCAAAAATTTTTCTAAAATTGTAGAAAATTTATTAGAATTTATTACATTTGTATACATATGTACATTTTTGTGTTTCGTTTTCCATTTCAAACATTTTTAATATTTAAATGAAAATTTTAAATGAATTTTTTTTTAGCATTGTATTTAATTTTTAATATAGAACATTTTAATAATAATAAAAAAAATTAAATTTAAAAAATTTGATAATTATAAATTTATAAATAATTTTTTCTATTATATACATACAAGTGGATTGTAATATACATACATATGTATGTATGTATGAAAAAGACCGGGAAAATTAAGTAAAATTTATATTCAATCCATCCAAATTAATGTTAAAAAAAAATTTTCTCAATATATTTTCAATTTAATTCTAATGTGAAAGTTTATTTTCTGAATTTTATTAAGTTTTATTTCTATTTTATAACGTTAGAGTTCCTTCCGTGGAGTTCAAGTTTCTTTGACTATAAATAAAAATATTTTAAAATTAAATTTCATATTTTTCAATATGGCAACAGCGTTAAAACCATTTTTCAATATGGTCTGCTAATATTTTTTTTAATTTTTGTTCAAAAAATAAATAATTTTAAAATTGATACCACAAACACTATGAATAATTTATATAATTTATGAATTTGAATATTAATAACCGGAAAAACACAAAACATGTGCATTTTGTAGTTTTATAAAATAAATACCAAATACCAATAACATAATACACTCTATCCAATGTACACATGAACATGTAATTAATTTCAAAGGTATAATATATTATTACATAATAAAAATAATTTTATTGATATTTTTTCTACATTATGTTATATATGTATTTTATTTTCGAGTGTAATCAACAATAAACAGATAAAAAAAAGTACTAGCAAAAAGTACATATTATAATATTTTACATAAATGATAACAGATAAATACAGTACATATGTGTAATATTGTACTTGTTGAAATTCCGGTTATTTAAATAATGTGTAATTACAAATTTTAATTTTATGTGGTTTTCATATTAATAAAGAAAAAAAGGTTAAATTTTATTTAAAATCATAAAATTATTTAAAAAAAAAATGCATCAGTATATTTTATTTTTAAAGTTAGATAAAAATATTTTCAGACTTATAAATGTGATACTCTATAGAAAATTATAGTTATAATTTTGAATTAATGAAATACATATGTACATGTAATTTCGACTGTTTTTTTGTCTAATGCGATTTAAATTATTTAATTCATTTAAATCAATTAATGACAGACATGAAATCAACTAACAGATAAATTAATAATCTAATTAATGATTTTAATCTAATTGAAAAAGAAAATTATTTTTCTAATTTAAAAATACAAATTATAACAGAATACTCTAGATCTGACTAAAATATGAAATCTTTTAATTACTGATTTTACACAAAATTTTAGAAATTCTTTTTCAAACACTTGAATTAATTAGTTTTTATAAATTTTACGTGTATTTTTGTTGTTTTTATGATTATGTACGTTACATAAAAAATGACTCCGTAAATTAGCATTTTCCTTTTTAAATTTAAATTTTTTTTTTTAGTTATGGGATTACAAGTAAAGTATTTTATTAGATAAAAATTTCAACATTACTTATTCTGGTTAAGTACATAAATCATTTTTAAATTCTGTATTTATCAACATTTACATAAATTTTTCTTATGAATATTACATAACTTTACTTACATAAAAAAGAAGGTCATACACAGAACCTTTTTATATATTAATTTTATGCTACATACATACATGTACATTTCAATTATATTGCATATCCTTAAAATAAATTTATAGAATATTATTAGGTGAAAAAATTAAAAAAGGAAAAATAAATGTTTACATCTGTGAAAAAACAAAAACAAAAAAAAAAAAATAGTAAAAAATAATAAAAAATATTGTAAGTAAAAATTACATAAAATTATTTTTATATATTTCTCTTTTATGATATTATAAATGAAAACACTAAAAAATTATTACTTTCATATTTTTTCTCATTTTTTATTACTTTACAATTTTAAATTTTAGTGAATTGAAAAATATAAAAATTATAAACTTGAAATGTAAAATAAAAATTTTTATTTTTAATAATTTTTTGCTTATCTAAAATATGAAAAAAAAAAAAAAATGGGAAAAAGGCTCATTTATGTATTTTACAAATAAATATGATTTAATGAAAAATAAAAATTTTCATAAGGATTTTATTCATAAAAATAAAAATTTAAAAATAAATTATTGCTATTTGATATATTCATACTTACGTACATGAGTATATGTAAATGTAGACACACGTACATGTCCTGTTTACAGTATATACATACTTATTTTATAAAAAATTCAAAGTTTTTATATATGGATATATGTTATATAATATATCATTGAACACAACTTTGTGTTCATTTTTTGATGAATTTAAAATATACTAACACAATTGTATATATATTCAATTGGACAAGGAAATCATCTGAAATATTTCGACAATTATTTTCATTTTTAAAACAAATTGGATATTTTTGTAGTTAATTAAATAAAAATTGTTTTTATTTTCAATTTGAAAAAAGAAAATCAATGTACATGCGTATATGTATGTACTTATATTTAATAAAAAGGAAACAATAATTTAAAAAATTGAAACTATGTAATACGTAAACGTATATTGACGATAGCATGTACTGTATATTGCATATAATTGAAAAGAAATATGAATTTAAACCTTTTGTTTTTTTGGATGTTTGTTTCCATAAGCCACGTAGTACATGTCGATTGAGCTACACTGTATGTACATACATACATACATGCATACATTCATAAACATGATGTTGTATTCCATTCACAGTTTTAATTAAAAAAAAAAAAAAACACAAATATTTTTTTTTTTTAATAAAAGATTTTATCTGACATCGATGCAATTTATTCAAAATTCAATTAAGTCCAATAAAGAAAAAAAAAAACTTTTTTTTTTTTAATGAATAGAAAATGTTCAATTGAAAATTAACAGATTTTTATTACATGACATAAATGCCATTGCCTATCCGTTGTTATTATAATGTTGTTGTTATTTTATAAAAGGAAATGCATAATTAATAAGTTTCTACATGAATTGAAATGTTCATCATTAAAATTTTTTATTGTTGAAAAAATTTCAATAAGTTGAATATAATAATTAATAATAATAAACCATTCATCATAAACATATCAGTAAAAATTATTATTATTAATTTTTTTTTTTGAATTCAAAATAAAATAAAAACGAAAAAAAATTATAAAATTGAATTAAAAAATTGAAATTTCGATTTTCTGATATTCAAATAAATATTTGAAAAGCTAAAGTACAAAAAGTATATACAAGGACAAAATACAATAGCATGAAAGTGATCATTAAAAAATTAAATAAATAAAGAAAATATTATTACAAATAGGAATCTCACTCAAACCCATTTAAAAAATTTTAATCTAAAATTTTCAAAAGTGTCTGGTAGTAAAAAAATTAAATGTAGAAAACAAAAATATACCGAAGAATTTTTTATATCATCCATTCAGATAAAAAAAAAAAAAAATGAAAAGAAAATATCCTGTCATGTAGTATGGATAATTTTATGTAAATTATAAAAAAAAAACAAAGAAAAAATAAATAAAATATGTATGTATTTATGGCCATGAAAATATATATTTTTTTGCTTTTATTTTATTTTTCATACGCTTTTCATTTTTAAACAAAAATGAAAATTATTGTAAAATCTCATATACATATTTTAATAAGAATGAAACAAAAAAAAAAAAAGAAGCAAAAAGAAAGAGAACAAGAAAATAAACTTGATCTACATATTACTTGAGTAAATTTGAATAAATAATGCAAAATAAATTGTATGATTGTATAAAAGTAGATTTTTGTCTTTATTTTAAAAGTCTATTATTACATTATTTTATTTGGGTCACACATTTATGAATTTTAAATTAATGTATATGTATATGAGACAGCATAAAAAAATAATTCCATTTTTTTCATTTTTAAATTTTGTATTTTCTTGTATTTTTTTTTTTTTTTGTTTTTTTTTTTAAATTTATAAATGATACAAATTAGATTATGTAATCTTCAGAGGATCCACATTACAACACAAAAACGACTTTATTTATATTTAAATCAGTAATGTGTTTATTTGGATGTATTACAAAAATAAGTATACTAATAAAATGTAATCCGTGGAGAAAGAATTAAATTAAAATATTATCTTGGTTATTAAAAATCATGCATATTTTTAAGATAATATGTTAGGAAACTTGTGAAAAACAAAAATGAAACATAATATTTTTATTTGTTCTGCAGAAAAATCCAAACTTTTGATAAACAAAATGAAAACTATTTACACATACATAAATACTATAAGTGATAGCTCTTTGTTACAGCGAAAATTTAATACATATTCAAGTACATACATTTACATCATTATTTCGGCCTCGGTGAAATATCAGAAAAGGATTTTTGTACTTGTAGTATCTAAATAAAATTAAAATAAATCACATACATTTTCTTTACATAAAACTGTATAATTATTAAATACAATACCCTAATACAATTTATGACTTTAATTATGGAAAAATTGTATCTCAAAAAAGCAAAGAGCGATAACAAAAAAAAATATATTTACATATAACTAACACATATGTATATGTATTTCGTTATTAATATTTATATGCATGAGTAAAAGATAAAAAATAAAAATATATTCATTTTATATACAAAAGTGTATGTAAAAAAAACGGAAAATTTTCTTTTCCCATAAAACGCTTCGTAATCATTTCCTAAAGCAAAAAGCCAAGCAGCTTAGATTTGTTTTTGTATATACTCAATATGCTTGCATAAAAGAAAATTAGTGAAGATGTGAGTTCATGAGTCAAAGTCCAGTACTTAGTTGTATCTATTCTAATTGTATACGTGTACCTTAGTATACGTAGTCGTACGTATTTATAAGCACACAGAGTATATACATACATTTTTTTTTACTTTATTTTAGTTCTTCGTAAAAATGAAACTTTAATTTTCATTTTGAATTTTCCTATGCAAAAAATTATAACCACATTATGTATGTTATGCACAGACCATGGAATAATTGTTTTTCCTTTTTATTCAATTTTCATTTTATGTATTCGGTTTTTCTTATATTTTTTTTTTCACAGTTTTTTATTTAATTGTGTTTGCAATTTTCTTTTTTCTTGGGTAATGACTATCTAACGCCACGTATTTTATTTTTTTTTTATTTTTTTTAAAGGAAAATGAGAAAATTAATTTATTATTTTTTAATTTTTTAGAGAATTAATGTGCTAAATATTTTTGCAAAAGAAATTAATAAGAATTTAAAAAATTTATTTATACACTAATTTATATATATGTATGATTATTGATTCTTCTATTTTTTTTCAAATTTATTTATAACAGCTTGTTCGATTTACATAGTATACTTGTGAGTACTTGAATGTGTCACAGTTAAATTGTTTAACGGCTGTTAACATATCTACTCACAAGTATGTACATATGTACTTACATCACACTAATCGAAAATAACAAATACTCAACGAACTTACATTTATTTAACAATTTTTTGTTTTTGTTTTATATCTTATAATTTTCACATATTCAAATTTAACACTCATGATTTTTTTTTTTGTATTTATATCTAACAAATAATTCAAATAAACAGTTTTCAACAACTCCTTAAAAGATTATGGTGGTATTATAAAAAATTCAACTTAATTTTAATATCATTCAATATGCTCTGAAACATAAAATTTATAATTGAATTATAAATTGTGAAGTGAACTGAACATATACAAAAATACAAATAAATGTTGTACATACATATGTATGTACATAAGTTTATTTAACTTATTATTTAGTTGAAATGAAGAATACATATACTCGAATATCCATTAATTATTAAATTCATTTGAAATTGACCACAATGAAAAATATATAAATATGTATGTATGTATGTACAGTACTTATTCATTTTTAGAATTATTTCATTTAATTTACTTAGTCAAGTGTATATGTTAGTATTTGTGGGTTTTATTGAATTTTAAAATAATAAAATTCGAACAGAATTAGTAATCATTTGAATATAAAATTTGTTTTAACATTATAGTATTTGTGAATAAAATTTTTTTTTGATTTTAAAATACCAGATAAAATGAAATTTTTTAAAATGTACATGTGTATTTGTCTTTTGTATTGATTTAAATTTTAGTTAATTTTTTATTTTATTTTATTTAAATTACAATTAGAAACAAAAAAAAAAAACAAAAAACAAAACATATCAATAATAATAAATTAACAAAATTCTTTTGTACAACCTTAAATAATTCTTTTGTAAATTGTATTTCAATTTGAACACAAAATTCAATTATTTATAATTTGAAAAATAAAGTGATCCAATTAAATACATGTAAATAACAATATAACCAACAATTACTTATAATTGATACAAACGTATAACGAATAAATTGTATTAACACAAATACAAATGTATCTGTATTATGTTTAATATATTCGTATTAATAAAATTTCAGACTACATAATATTTATTTATATAAATACCATTTAAAAAATGTTTTTAAAGTATAAATGAAAAGCAAAAAATTTATTTATTTTTTTTTTTGTTCTTTACTTTGTTAATAAAAATATTGTGGTCAATTTATCATATAAAATCTACAAAAAAAAAAAAATAAAATAAAATATGTATATTTATCATATTTGATTTTATTTGATTTTTTTTTTTTTTTACCTTAAATTAATGTAATATACAAAATTTTATGGCATAATACATATATTTATGTTCTTATGTATAATCGTATACAAATTCATGTACAAACGTACATATAAAATAATCACAGACATAACTGGAAAAACACGAAAATACAGAAATTTCAGCTCACGTACAAAACGTATGCTTACATGTATCTATACATACATATCTTTTACCTTTTGTTTATTTACAAATGAAAATTCCTACATAAGAATCCATTTAACATTTAGAATCTGTAAAAAAAAAAAGATAAATTGAGAAATCTGTTTTAATTCCATGATGATTTTTGGTTGGTTAGCAAAAAAAAAAAAAAAAAAAAAAAAAAACAGAAGTCAAAAGCAAAAACAAAAAGCAAATATTTGTAATATGTTTTGTTTATACATTTTATTAAAAGATTTATTTTGATATTATGAAGGTGAAAAGAAAAATTTCAAAAGAAAACAAAACGTATACACGTATGAAAAAGGTACAAATAAACGAACGATATAATTTTAGTTATCAAATTTTACAAATTCACGCATACATTTAAAGGACTAAATTTATTTAATCATGAATTGTTTTTTTTTTTACAGTTGAAAAAATTCGCTTTAAAATGAGAAAATGAATAAAACCTTCTTTAATAAAATAAACCAAATTACTTACCGCATATATCATGGTGGAACAAAAATTTTATTTTACTCTTTTTGAAATGTTTACATAAATGTTGAGATTATCAACTGTAAGGATATAAAATTAAATAAGTAAATTGAAGTACAAAGCAAACTAAAACCGAATATTCATGGTATTCAAAGGATTTTCATTCGAGAAGAAAAAAACAAAACATGAAATTATACAAATAAATAAATAAGTTAAGACATAAATAAGTTCATTAACCTTTTCTTTGTTTTTTATCAAAACATAAAAACCTTTTCATTTTTTTTTTTTTTTTGAAATTTTGTTTCTTTCTTATAACTAAAACAAAAAAAATTGTTTTAGTCGGTATTATTTTAATTTTTATGTAAAAGGAAACCCAACTTTTGTTAATGTTCATGTCTGTTTTCGACATTTTGCTAATGAATATTTTCCATAATATAAATTTTGTGGCAGTCTGTGGTAATTTTCAGAAAAATTTTCTATTTCTTTTTTTTTTTTTACATCATGGTAAAATATAGAATATTTTCTTCTATTTAAAATCCTGATGAGATGAGTTACAAAACAATGAAAATACAAAAAATTAACTATCCCAAAAAGTAAGTTTACACTAAACTTTTTGAAGTATTGATAAAGCGTTTCAAATGAACTCTGAAAAAGTTTTGAAAGAAAAAAAAAATAAATAAATAAATTAAATAAAAATAATGTTTTAGAAAAATAGTTAACATTTCAATTATAATATTAAAAAAAAACGTTTTTTTTTTAAACAATTTTTTTGTAATGCAAATATTCAGATAATTTTTAATATTTATTTTTAATATTTATTTTTTCCAAATTTATAATAAATTTTCTTATGAATCACTTAATAAATACAATTTTCATACTTTTAAAAATTTCTTAGAAATAAGTGCGTGCATGTTTTGCTTAAATTTATTTGTTAATAAAGTTAAAATGTATGCACATACATAAGTACCCTAAATAAATTTCATTTCAATCATTCTTTAGATATTTGGAATTTATTCATGTATGTATGTATAAGAGCATATTAAATTTTATGTAATTATATAAGAATTATGATTGAAATTTTGGAATTTCCACAATTTTAATAGTAAAATAATTATTGCATGACTTTAGTACTGATTTATTATTTTCATATGAGTCACAAAAGGATTTGATATAGTACTTATTCAGTCAGTATATAGTAATAATATAAATCAGAAAATCTCATACAGGTACTATTGGAATTTTCTTAAATTTTCATTTATATGTATGTACACATATTTGAATAATTTCATACATTTTCTACATAAAGTAATGTATCTTAAGTGAAATAAGGAAGTGCAAAGAGAGTAATTTTCTTTGTTTACATGAAATTTATTTTAATGTGCAGCTACATTAAAATTTTATTCAAAATTCACTATTATTAGAGTACATAATAAAAAGAAAAAAATAAAATAAATAAGAAAAAAATAATATATATGAGTATTTCGCATTGCGTATAACACAATTATTGTCCTTCATGGATAGGTGTATGTATGCAATTTATGTATATATGTATGTGTCCTCGTGTACATTTTCAAGTAACCTATTTTTTAAGTACGTATTACAGCTATTGAATAGTTTCGTAGTGTATATTTTTAATACATAAAAATATTTCCATCGTTAAGATATAAATCTTGAGAATATTTTTTTATTTTTTTATTTCTGCTACTAAGATTGTGTTTATTGCTTGTTATAATCTTTTGATGTGAAAAAATAATAAAACTACAAAAAAACAACATCATTCATGCTTCTTGGAAGCTTTTTACCATTCTAGTTTTTCAAATGTTTTTATTTTTAGTTTATAACACGTGACATAAAGTATTATACGTAATTTTACCAACTGAGTTTGAATTGTAAACGTTTTGTTTTTTTTTTTTTTTTTTTTTTGAAATTTTTCTTGAAATTTTCTTTCTATGAAATTGTAAATTTTGAAAAACAAAAAATACAACTTGCATATATTTAGAAAAGAAGGATAAAATTATTTTTTTGAATGTATAACATTATTTATTGTTAATATAGATGAAAATATGAAAAACAAGCAATGGCACCCATTTAATTTTAACATGTGAAATATCGTTAGTAACGATACTATTATTTTAACATTTTTTCAATTTAAAATAATACACAGAGTTGATGTATTTTATTATTAGTTTTTTTTTTTTTTTTTTATTTTATTTGTTTAAGTTTTTTTATGTTTCAAAAATTTTTAAATCTAATTTTGGCTTACATTAACTTTGAAAAATTGAAATTGATGTTATTTTAAATAAAAAATTTTGAAATTATAAAAATTGTTTTTTGTTGAATAAATAAACATTTATTTTTGGGTAAAAATGTTAGAAAAATATTAGAAAATAATTTTTTCTGAGAAATAAAAAAGAAAAAGAATTAAGTGAACAATAGATGAATCTGTTTTTTTATATCATATAATATTTTGTTATCTTTTTATTTTAAAGAAAACGAATTATCCCTTTTTTACTTTTTATATTCATTAATTTTGTTTTAGAAAAAATTTTTTCACATGAAAAAAAAGGATTTTTGTACCTAAATTGATAAACGTTAGATTTTAATGAAAAATTAAATTCTTCAATGGACTTTGTTTGTAACTACCTATTATTTTCTTACGTTTTGTCCAAGTTTTTTAGACTGTTTTTCAATACAAAGGAGAAAAACTTCATCATTTCATTTCGTTTAACTTTCGGTATCATTCATATTTTGTATATAAACACGTGTACATTATTTTGTTTTCAATTTTCTTTTTTATCCGATCCGTAAAATATATTACCTGTTATACATTATTGAATATTAAAAACAAAAAAAGTTTTAATAAATCCTTTCAAACTTTAAAACTTTTATTTACACAGAATGATTGATAAACTTTTTAATGCTTCAACATTAGTTAAAAAACAGGAAAAGCACAAAAAAAAAATGAATTTCTACTTTTCTTTTTCTTATTTCATAGAAAATTCAAATAACAAAAATAATAATGCTCCCAAAAAAAAAAAAAAAAAAAAAAATTATTCACGTGTTATTGTTCCTATAGAAAAAATATAAATTGAATTTTGAAGTTTTCTTTTCCTCAATTTGAATTATCCCATCAGTGTGCATAAATTTGTATACGCTGATACTTTAATGTTAAAATTTGTATTTTTAGAAAATTTATTCAAATTTTATTTTTATGGTATTATGTTGAAAGTTATTTGAATTTGTTCATATTTTTGATTATTCGTATTTCAATATATACATATTTTATAATCATCTGTTCATTTGTATGAATTAATAAATCTTGAAAGTCAACATTTAAATCTGATATTTACAATTTATTTTTTCAGATTGTAGGAAAATTTTGTGGTTTTTAAAAAATTTACACGTGTACATAATGTAGTAGACATGATATGAAAATTATTATCAGTAAATATTTTACAAATTAATTAATTCCGGTTGATTTTGTAAAAATTTAATATTTTGATTACGATATTAAAAATTTAAAATATTTAACTTTTATGATTGAAAATTTTTCATTCAAGTACAAAATAAATAAAAATTAAAAATTTTAAAATATATTTCAAGAATTATTACTCTATTCATTCTATCATCAAATATTTTATATTCCTTATCTAATTTTGTTGTGTATTTATGTAAACATTTTAAATTTTCAAATATTCAAAGAATATTCAAAAAATAAAAGTAAATAAAATAAAAGAAAAATATTTTAAAACGCTTTATAAAAAAAATTCAAATTTTCAAAGTTCGAAAAAAGAAAATTTTTAAAAAAAATTGAAAATTTCATATTATTTGAAATTAGTTATTTTAATATCATTTCATTTTTGTTTTTAATACAAAGTCATTTATTGCTTTTAAATAACAATTTTAAAAAGAAATTTTCTTAAAAGTTAAATAAAAACTATTAAATTAACATGTATGTACTAACAATAACAAAAGAAAATTCAGTAACATTTATGTTGTTTACATGGAGGATTCAAGCTCGATTGAATTCCGTCTCGACCACATCTGGATTCGATCTGTTCTATATAGACGATGATTGAAATATTAAAAGATCGAAAGATCCTGGTGGAACCCATTCGACTCGATCCAGCATTTTACCTTTTTACCTTTCCAGCATATCGCCGTAAAGACGGGAATCGAAAAATTGAAAAATTAAATTTGCAGTTATGTTAACATTTATTGACATTGCGGTTATGTTGAATTTCTTGATTTGTTATTATTAGTTTTTACAAATTATTTGTAAATTTAGCGTAAAATATAAAAATAATTTAATTTATTTTCTAACACTTGTTCTACTTAACCTTACATTTAGATCCCATCTCAACTCGATCTTTCGATCCATTGTACCCAAAATACGCAAATCTAATTTGTTCCACATTTCGATCTTTGGATCTTTCAATCTTTCGATTTTCTCATGTATACGTACCAATTATTATCAAGAATACTTATAAAATATTTTCAAATAAAATTGTATTAAACAACCAAATAATATATAAAATCTAACTAAAAAGACAAAAACAGAATTTTTAGATTTCTTTTATAATTTTTTTTTATTTTTTTTTTGTTTTTTAATAAAAAAAATTTTTGAATTGCTTATAACAATTCTTAAAGAAAGAATTTTCTTGAAAACTTTATAAAATATGAATCTCTTTAAAAATCTCGAAGAGAAAACTTTGTATAATTTTGAAAAGTTTTTCATTCAAATATAATTTGATTATACTAAAAAAAATTATATTACAAAAATACAATAACTATTATAAATTTTATTTATTTTAAAGAATAAAATAAAATATGACAGATGATAAAATGTTAAAGTAAATGAAATAATTGAAAAAAAAAAGAAGCAAATAAATAAATAGAAAAGAAAAAAAAAAGAAAAAAAACAAAACAAAAAAATTGAATGAATTTTTAAAATGAAATTACTTTGATAAAATTGCATTTTGTGTTATGAAGTAAATATTTTAATGAAAATACGAAGAAATATAAAAACAAATCATAATTGAATAGAAAATTTTATTAGTTTAAAAAAAAAAAGTGTTTATATTGAAACTAAACAAGTGATTATGTGTTATAACTTTTTAATTTGACCAAAATGGAATCTGTGAAAATAATTTAAAGGTAAGTAAAAAAACAAAAATAAAAATTTTAAAAAGTTTAATTAAATTCAATTATAAACAAAATAAAATTTTGATTTTGTTTATTTTACTATTATCATTTGTTTCTAAAATAAATTGAAGTGATTTAATACGAAGCAACGAAAATTTCAATTTTTAAAAACAATTATGTACTGTGCGCTGTGACGGTTTTAATGTATCTTGTTTTTTATTTTTGCAAACAGATGCATTTAATTAGAATTTTGTAAAGATAAATAATCATCTCATAACTTTTTTTTTGTTTTGTAGTTTTGAATTACTTTTTGTTTATTGCTGAATTACTAAATTGTTTCAGTAAACGAAATTTTTATAAGCACTGCGGGTGGAAAATTTATCCTCAAAGAAAATCGTTTTTCTCAGTTAATAAGAGATAAGTATAATAAAAACGTAATTTGCTGATTTCTTTCAAAAAATAAACTGAACTAAAAAACACATTACTTCCAAGATTCTTTATTTTCATTTATTTTTTTTTTTTCGGTTATTTATTTTTATTTCAAATTAATTATTTGCCTTTATTTTTGTTAAATTTAACAAAAACTTTTAATACGAAAAACACAAAAAGATATCAAACAATGAAATAAAAGTATCCTGTAGTGATGATTTGTATCAACGAATAGAAATTGTTAGTTTCGTTTTTTTTTTTTTTTAAATTAAAATAAATACACATGAATTGAATTTCATTTTAAATAACATAAAATACAAAAATTATATTGAAATATTTTTTATTTAAAAAAAATTTTTTTTTTCAAATTTTTTAAAAGAATTAAATTGTTGTTTTTTTTTTATTTACACGAAATTTAATAATTTGATACGCTATATATTTTAAGCGTATTTGAGTTATATTTTTCACTTGATAAACTGAATATTAATTTTAAACTTTTTGATCTCCTACAGATATTTGTTTTAATATCGTTTGATTTGTGATCGAAATGAATTCAAATGTTCTTCTTTTGTTATACATTTCTAAAAGTTAAATAATCAAATACAAAATTAATTTCATATTAATGTGAAATGTTGATTTTGAATCATCTGAAATTTAAATCCTTTGATATTATTATCACATACATATGTACATATGTTTGTATGATATTTATAAATTTGTCAACATTTTGTCGTCAATCTATCATTCACATTGTACATAAAAGGAAATAAAATGAATAAAAAAAAAAATTCATATATTCGAAATATGTTTACATATACCTATACCATAATGTATATATTTGTATTATTATTTACTTAGATAAATTAAATATTTCTCAAATGAATTATATTTCAAACATGCACAAGTAGTTTATTGATTTTGTATGTGTACATACATATATATATGTTTGTATTCTATTTTGTTTTAGATTAGTTTCAAAGTCTTTCAAATAAATTAGTTTAATTTATCGTTTGAATTTGATTGATTACAAATTGTGTATTTGTTTTTCCTTTTCCGTGTACACGTTTTTATTTTATTGTACATAATTTGTTTTCTATCAAAATTTTCATTTATTAACTTCTTAACATTTTCTTTTTGTTTTTAAATATGAATCTTCAAAATAGATCAATCTTTAAGTTTTGTTTTTTGTTTTTTTTGTTGTTGTCTAGAAAGTGTTTATTTTTTCTTGATATATTTCACAAAATGCAATTCACATACATAAAGTTTCTTGCATAGTGTGTTAGCAATAAATACGTTAGACAGAAATACATTTAAAAGCATTCAATTGCTTCCATGGTTCAAATACCATGACATTTTTGAAATAATTTTCTTTTTAACTGGAATTTTACATATGTATGTAAATAACATACTTTTGTACATTATTTGCAATCGTTAATACGTAAAATATTAAAATTGCATACGTTATATGAAATAAAAACCGTAATAATTTTTTCTCTTTAAGCATAAAGGCATTTCAAAAATTTTCTTTAATTCAATGTACAATTTTTCTACAAATACGCATACATATCTTTTTTATGTTCAATAAATGCAACTCAAATAAATTTCAAGAAATTACATTATACTTATGTGCATATGTATATGCATCTGTTTACATATGTGCATATCAGTATAAGCGTGTTTATAGTGAATTAAGCAAATTTTACAAATTTTCCATAAAAATACATGCATTATAATTCAATTTTATTGTATTTTTACATCATTTAACAGTATATGTACTTACATTATTGAAAGTTTAGATAAGTGATAATAGAATCACATGGAATTTTCATGCATCCATATTCAAGCGTTATTCAAACAAAAAGTATATACTTTTACAATAAAATTGAAACTTGAAAAATTAAAGGTTTTATACAATCGCATTCAATTTTAATAAAATATCAATCACCTATCTGTATACATGTATTTATGTAATTGAATAAAATTTTACTTCAATCTTAATAAAATTTTGAAAAATGAAAATGATTTACAAATAAAAAATTTTTAAAATATGAATTCAATTTTATTTAGTAGAAATGTTAAATTTTTCATTGATATAAAAATAAAATTTTATTATTTTTTATTTTATAACGTTCAATTTTCAAGAAATGAAAATCGGTTATTTAGTAAACAGAATGCGGGCGTATATTTTCTAACGTATACAATTTACTTTTGAATGTGTTCAAATTTATTCATACAGAAAAAACAATAATAAAGTAATAAATGAGTAACAAATAAATAATCTTTGTGTGATGTATCTGTCATTATTTATTCAAATTTTTTATACATAAAAGCAGATAGTATGTATGTGCGAAAATACAAAAATTTTTCAAAATGAATATAATATCAAAATCTAGATAGAAGAAAAACACATTTAAACACGTTCTAAAATTCGTTACTTATATGCTTGTATATTATTTTTATGATGTTGTAAATTAGTTTCAAATATTATTATATACTTATGTAAAGGACAAAAAGCAATAAAAATAATATTATCATGATACAAATTCATTTGAAAAATAAATAAAAATAAAATTAAAAAATTTTTCAATTAAAAAAATTAAATTAATTATTAAATAAATTAAAAATTAAAAAATAATTCAATTTTTATAAAATTTTCTTTAAACTAAAATTATTTCGTTGCACTATATAAAAGTATTTCATACCTTTTAGGACATCACAATCAAAAAAAAAAATCAAAATTCTGGATATCATTAAAAAAAAACCTAAAAAAAATCAAAATTCTGAATATCATTCAAAAAAAAAACGTATTTTTTATTACATTGTTTATTAAATTAAATGTTAATTTTTCAATTTTTTTTTATTGGTGATTGTATTTAAAATTATGTATTATTAGCTATCACATCACCTGTTTAAATATAATCACTAAAAAAAATTATTCTTTCGTCGTTTAATGATGATGAAAAAAAAAAGAAAGTAAAAAATATATAAAAATGACATTTATCTGTTTTTAAAAAAGTAACAAAATAAATATAAAAAAATATTGATGAAAATTTACGATTTTCATATCAAAAAATAGTGAGTTGTGTAAGCGTATATATATGCATAATGCAATTACATTAATATGTATGTAGTGACAGTATATACGATTACCAGTATATATGTATAAGAAAAAATTATATTAGAGAAAATATCTGTTTTTTGAGATATATTGAGAAATTTATACAATCAAAATAAACAAAATTACAAAAACTGGATGACAAATGTCACGAACAATTTACTAATGTATACAAGTTATTTGAATTTAAAAGTGATGAACATTAAATAAAGCTTAAGAAAATCTTGTTATTATCAAAAATCAATACTAACATGACAATTCGTTTATTTTCTGATAATCATACGTACATATAGTATGTATTACAATTGCATTTGTGTCAAAATCAATTTGATCAATTTAAATTAAGGTTTTACTTTTCTTCTGCTTTGGATTATTATAAGATTTTAAATTTCAAAATACAAAAGGAATTTTCTTTGTCAATTTCAGATTTAAATTTTTTCTTTTTAAATTTTTAAAACTAAGTACATAAAAAAGCAGTTATTATCGTTATTATGATTAACAAATCATTTACAAATGAATAAAAATATTTTTATTTGAACGTATATTGTATTAATGGCGAAACAACAAATTTTCGGAACCCAAACTCACCTCCTTGCCACACAAAATATGATTTTTAGTTACTAAATAAAAAAATAAATATTTTTTTAAAAATGCACTTTTTCCGTTAATATTTCTATTTATTCGTTTTATTATTTAATATTTCTTTGTAAAATTTCAAAGTTCATTCAATAATGATAATTTATTATTTTACAATTGAATTATAATATTTTAATAAATATAATGGCAATACAAGGATTCTACTATTATATAATGAAAATCCGTTTACTCTAATTACAAATCCTTTTTCAAATTAAAATTATTTATAATTATTCAGAAAAGTTAAAATCATAAAATTTTTATCAAAAATACTGATTATAATCATAATGGTGTAATAATAATAATTATATGATGTTAAAAGTTTTTATGTATCAAGGGGATTAATTTATATGTATATCATATGTATGTATGTATTTATGTATTTCTGCATAATTTCTGACTATTATATGATTTTATTTATCATAATATAAATTTTTGCATTTTTAGTTTTGTAAAATAAACAAAGATAAACACAAAGTAGAAATTTTATCTCTTTTTATTTATTTTTTAAATAATTATGATGATGAATTTGTTTAAACATGAAATATACATAACGTACATATGTATATAAAATACTAAAGATTTACAAAAGAAATGTTGAAAAAATAACAACAGTACGTGCATAATCATAATAATAATATGAATGTTTTATTTGAGTAAATTTTTATTATACATAGGTATTTCTATGTTATCCTTTTGTGTTGCTATCATTTATAATTATTTTTTTAAATAATTTTTTTTTTTTTTTTTTGTAATTAAATTGAAATGAACTTAAAATTGTTTTAATTTGTTGATTAAAAAATAAAATACTAACATTGTAATTCTTTTGATTATTATTCACATTTATTAATTAAATTAGTAAAAAGTGTAGATGAAAAAACTGTATCATCATTTTTATAAAGAGAACAAATTTTAATTTATAATTTTATCCCTTTGCCATTTGATTTTCAACAAAGTTTCATAAATTTTACGTGGATAATTTTTGTTTCTTGGTTTAATGATAATTTTTAGTTTCTTTGTAATTACATTATAACAAAAAATTGCTTTTTATTTATATTCATGACTTTCGCAAAAATTATACCAGTATACAAATAAATAAAAATAATAAAAAATATTTTCACATAGAATGGAATTGAAAAATAAAAAATTTAATTCCTGTATCCATATAAATTTATGTTAAAATGCAAATGTTCATAACTTGTAATTTTAAGTTAGTTTTTTTTGTTTTTTTTATTTTAAAATTATTTTTCTTATGAAAGAAAAAAAATTGTTTTTGGTTTATCATATGAACGTGTTAAACCAGAAAAAATTGTTTAAAATTTTAAAAAACCTTATAGAAAAATTTAAAATTTTTCTTTTTTGTAACCATTGAGATGAATGTAATTTTGAAGTACACAGAAAAATTGTATGCGGTTTTAACATAATGTTCCTTTTTTATGTAAAATTTTCATAGTCATCTAGACTCTAGAGATTAATTTGAAATTGAATATAAAATTGAATTAAATTTTTTTTCTTATATGCATTTATATCAAAATTTAAATGCCATTTTTTTATATTCATGAATGTTATGTCATGTTTATACGTATATCCTGTACTGAATTTGAATATCTTTCCACATGTTTGCATTTTTTAACAAGAAAATTCTATTCAATTATATTTCATGTTTTTTTATGTACACTTACATAAACTTACAAATATTGTATGTATGGGTTCGATCTTATATGAATATATGGGAAGAAAATGCATATATGTATGTGCATTGGATAAAGTATTTTTTATATTGGCTTATATAAAGCCGAATGATACTAAAATTAAAATTTAATTGGCTTAAAGAAAAATAAAATTAAAAATAAAAGAAAATTAAATATAAACGTATACACATTGACACATTCTTAAAATACTTGTCAAGGTTTTCTCTTATATAATCATATGTAGGTAATCATTTTCAGTTTCTGGTAAACTTTTATATTTCTTTGTAATTTCAGTTTTCTATAGACAGGTCAAGAGGTCTTATTTTCGTCTTTTCTTTTGTTTAAGTGTTACGAGTATTTCTTTGTTTTTGTATATACGTACATATACATATATACATATGTGTCTTGTTGACTTCAATTTTACATTTATTCTTATGTTATCTTCCTATTCTAATTTTATTTTTCTTTTTTGGTTTCTCTCTTTTTAGAGTTTTAACATGTACTACATGAATATTTTAATTGAAATTATATTTAAAATGAAATTGTTGAAGAGAAATGACATAAATTTCATGTTAACCTTTTAGTCTATGTAGCTAAAGTGAAACTACATATATACTTTCATAGTCCATTTACACACACCCACACATGATAATATACATATGAAAATATTTACAGTTTTTTTTATTACAAAGAAAGAAAGTCAAAAGACTGATAGTACAGAATAATTTCAAATAAATATTTTAGGAAAATATTTGTTTAAACTGAGATATAAACATAAGTACACATATGAACATGTTGGTAATTTTGGATGAGTACACATACTTGTATTTATGTACAGATATATGTAGATGTTATGCATATTAATATATGCACCTTATTTATGTATGTATGTATTTTAAATTTCAAAAATGTAGATAAAAAGTTCTCTGAAATTAATTAAAACAAAATAAAATTTAAAATAAATAAGAAAAAGGAAAACATCATTTCTAAAGTTTATTAGATTAATGAGTACGGACTTAATTTTCAATAATAAACAAAGAAAATTAAAAAACATAAGTAAAAAGATAGGCAAAACAAAAAAAAAAAAATAAATAACATTTTTTTTTTCTTTGTTGTTTATAATTAAATCTTGGAATAATTAAATTTTTAAATTATGTACACAAAAAATGAAAATAACAAAAGAAGTAATATTTACACATGTACACGTACTTCGAAAATATATATATTTTTTTTTTATATGTATTTATGTATTTCTAATTGTTTTTTCTCTGTAAGGCATTTCCCCCTTTTTTATTAAACTTTTTTCTATTTAAAAAAAAAAAAATTGAAAAAAGTTAGATTTTGTTCGTTGTTATCATTTTTTCACTTTTAATTTAATTGAAAGTCCTCAGGCATATTTACTTAATTAAAACATAAAAAAAAAAGAAAAAATGTTTTCTGATAAAATTATTATTACGTATTACATTTTAATTATAATTATTTTATTATTATTAAAAGAAAATAAGTTTTTTAGTTAATTGAAAAGTTGAATTTTTTATTTGAATAAATTTAATTACTGTTATGAAATGTTTTAATAAATATTATAAATAATTTTGCTATATTGTGTATTTGATTGTTTGTTTTTTGAAAAATCAAGTTTTTCCATCTGTAATTTTTTTTTTTTGTATAGTGTTTTATGATACAATGAACATATTTTTGATTTTCATATAAAACTGTTTTGAATGATGTTATTTTGAATTTAACAAATCGTTGATACATGTGCATCACATTTTTATTTGTTTGATTTCTTTTTTTTTTTGCATCAGAAATAAAAAAGAATAAATCTGTCATTTGAGTAATGTACATATCATGTAGTTAACAACTTACAATGTTTTACACAGATGTTAGCAATCAGAATTTTGTGAAATTTTACATGTACATATTTCTAACTATATTTCGAAATTGCACATGTACATATATGAATAAAATTTTTCAAGACAATGATTGATGAGATCTATGTAGTTATATGCATATTATAGAGGCATACATGAATGTAAAACATTTTTTTATTCATACATAAAAAATGGTCAATACAATGAATTTATGATTTCACATGAAAAATGAATTTTCCTCATGAAAATTCTAAATATCAAATATATAAAAGAAAAAAGAAAAATTTTAAATGAAATCATCTATAATTTAAAATGAAACGTTTAAAATGAAAAATTTTCTAAGAATCAAAAAATTTTCAAAGAAAAATTAAAATGATTCAACAATTAAAAAAAAAAAAAAAATTTAAAAAATTTATATTGGTAACTTCCCATTGATAATATATGTACATACGTATGTTATCAAATGAAGTCAATAAAATAAAGGAATTTAAAAAGAAAATTAAAGGTAAATGCAGATATCATATTTATACACTATGATAAAAATGTAAATAAAAACAAGTAAAAAGCAAAAAATGTTACAGTTATGAAATAAAGTAAACAAATCCTTTAAAGGTTAAGTAAAAGTACTTAAAATGTTAACTACATGTAGGTCGACTAAAAATTGTTTCAAGGCAAAAGATGTGTATGCATGATGTATAAATGTTAATTTTCTGTTTTTTCTACAACATGATGACTTTTTCAGTTTGCATTTATTTTATGATTTTACTCTATTTATAAAAGGGGAGAAAAAAAAGGTTAAAAAATGCAAGAAAATAAAACAAAGAGAAAAGAATCTTACAAGGACGTAATTTTTATATGTATGTATTTATATAATATATATATATATAGTATAGGTATACAGAATAATACGAATATGCATGAGTGCATGTGTACGATCATACGTACGTACATATTTGCTTAAGCCCAAGGCTGTTTATTATTTTATCATTTATTACATGAAAAATAAAATCTACTTTATATGCATATATGCATGACTGGAAGGCTTAAAATGCGAATACATTTTCTTATCAAAGTACTATAATTTCATAAGATATACAAACAAAAACAAAAACAAAAATAAAATAAATATCTTTAGAAATGTTATCATGTTTTTGTTTATCGAAATTCAATTTAATATTGAATATAATTTTGTACAAATTGAAAATAAAATATCAAATTGAAAATATATGTACATTGTTTTAAGATCTGAATGTTTAAAATCTTCAAAAGATATTTTCATCTGTAAATATTTCAAATTGAATTTTGAAATAGGAAAATGGATTATTTCACAATAAAATAAAAATATAAGAAAAAACAAAAGCTTAGACAATATATGCCTATATAAATCGTAATTTGAATCGTTTATACTTCTTAAACAGTTTGAACTCTTATATTATGTATATATGTATTTGTATGCAAATATAATCAAATCAATTTTGTCTAGACTAAATGTCGTTAAAAAAAAAATAAAATTACTTACGTAAAGTTTTTTTTTTTCTATTAAGTCAAAGAAATAAAAAATTCTAACGATAGAATATTTTTTTTTTTTTGTTTAAATTTGAAATATAAATTTAGCAAATCAAAGGATGAATTTAAAATACTTGAATCGATTTGTCTGGAAATAGTCAATATATTGGTTGTAATCATTTTATTTGAATTATATAATTTAAATTCCAATATTCTCTTAAATCGAAAAAACTACACTGTACAAATGTACACATCCATACAAAAGAGGTTAATCTTTGGCTATATAACGATTACACAATGATAAATTCACTAGAGACATTAAAGATTTAAAGTATCAAATAAATAAAAAAAAAAAAAATTTTTTTTTTATTTTCAACTCTCATACGATTTACACATACACATTATAATGTCTCATAACGTACATGTGTACATGGACTTGAGAAAAATATGTTAAAGGCATTTGATCCTTTGTAGCTTTTGTATTATATTTATGTACATTCATTACTTTAACATGTACATACTTTCTATTGTATGTGTATGTAAATAAAAAATTGTCGAATCATTTGGTCAGCAGTTTTGTCAACAAAAATGAATAAAATTTTTACTTTAAGCTTATGTCCTTTTTCGTGTGCTATACGATAAAAGAAAAATTTCGTGTATATAAAGGGAAGGAAAAATTTGTTTAAAATTTTAGGACAAAATGAGGAGACATCAAATTATTATACTACAATATGTTTGTAGGTAAGTACATATTTTTAGAGGTGTGGATGATAGAGAAAAATAAAATAAAATAAAAAATACAAAAAGGACATATGAAAAAAAAAACGACCTATAAAACATAGACTAAAAAAAGTGAATTCCCTAAGGTAACAAAAAAAAAAAAAAAAAAAAAAATACGATGCGAAATGTTCCCTTTCTGATGTTGTTTTATTGTGAATAATAGTGTATATCTCATCTGTTTATTGTACTCATGAACATGTAGCACATAAAACACAACATTACAGCGAACGTCAAGGAAAAGTCAAAGAATATTTGACACGAATATGTACCACACGTACATACTCGTATGTATATTCATAGTATTTTTTTTTTTTTTTTTTACATAAGTGTACCATATGTATAAAGAAAATAAAACCTTCGAATAACAATGAACGAAATAAAAATTTTAAACACAGTAATTTATTGGTTTCAGTTTAACAAAAAAATGTAAAAAAAAAAACCAAAAATTATAATTTTTAAAAAAATAAAATTAATTCGTATTTTGCATTTAAAGATTTAATTGAAAATAATTTATGAAGAAAGGAACAAACAAAAAAAAAACAATCAATTTCCTTCGAATTCGTATAAAAAAAACTTATATTCTTCTTCAATTTTTAATTTTTTTCTTGCTCATTCCATTTACGACTATATAGGATATCTTCAATGATTTTCCTTTTAGGACCAGTTTTTCTGGTTATTATTTAAAAGAAATCAAATGAAATAAATACAATGAAAAATGTATTATTTTCATTTTTCTTTTCATTTTGTTTCCGGATACAAAAACGATAAATTTTCTATTTTCTTAAATCGTTTAGGCAATACCCACTATAATATAATTTGTCATTGATGAATTTGAAAAATTGAAAACACCAAAAAAAAAAAAAAGAAAGAATGCCACAGAAAAACCATCGATACACTAGATCAAAGTTTATACTTACGTATGTGTAATAATGAATTATACTTGTATCTGTAATACAATTTGTAATGATTCACATACTTAAGAATAAAAATGAAAAAAAAAAAAAAAAATTAAATAAAAAATAATATGAAAATAAATAAATCCTTAGTTAAGTGATATATGTATGTACTTATTTATAAAGTTCTTGGTTTTTCCTTATTCTAGTATTACTGTCTTCTGTTCAAAATTAAATTATTAAAAACTTTTTTTTTTTGTTAATAATATATTTAATGTGAACTAGAAAATTTCATAAATTATTGTTTTTAATATAAAATTTTCCCATGGGATTTTTCTTTATATGCATCCATTTGTCTATATAAATGTTAAAGTTGTCTTTAAAGATTTTTATTTTTTATTTGTCAGTTGTAAATTTATTGAAACAAAATAAATTCAGCAACAATTTATTTATTGCTTATTCAACAACAAAATTTTCAAATTGAATTTTTTTTTGTCTTTTTTTCTTAGAAATATTTGATAAAAATTTTTAATATCATATAAAAGCTTAGGAAGCGTAAAGAAAAATATTTTATTTTTGTAATGCCTTTAATTAAAAAAAGTAAAAAACAAAAAAATTGATGAACACGCTTTTTAAGTGTGTGTATTAAATTATACTTTTAAGAAATGATTTCTTTTTTTTCGTCTTTAGACGATTTAGACTTCAATGTTCTAGTTAGTAACAAAGTCAATTTTTCAGCTTCATTTTTTTTTTGTTTAATTTAAAAACAATACGAAAAATGAGAATCACAAATTTTTATAAAAAATTAAATGTCACAAAAATAAAAGAAAAACGAAAAAGAAAAATAATGATCATTGTTTATACGATATCATAATACAATGACGTACAATTGACTTTATTTCGGGTAAAAAATATATTGCTTGTCGAATTAATATCAACTGTATGTGAAGTGAGAGAGTATGTTCAACTCGAATAACACAAAAAAAAAAAAAAAACATTGATATGTCCTCGACAGACACAAAAAGAAAAATCATAATATCAAAGTAAAGGATATCAAATTTATAAATTATGTACACATATATGTTTATGTGTAAATCATGTGAGAATTCATATGTATCTACTAAGAAACGATTTTTCATTTTATTTTTTTTTTTTCATTTCTTATTTTTTTTTTTTTTTTTTTTTTTTTGTTTTCTATAAAGCAATTTTTCTGCTATATTATTATTTATGTTCGTTATTTTATTTTCTTGAATGTCGTCATACAATGTGAATTTAAAATATTTTTACTATACCCAATAGAGCAATGAAGTTTCAATAATAAGAAAATATAAAAACAAGGAAAATAATGCAAAAATAAGACAAACTACAAAAAAAAACTTTAATATGAGTTTGGAGAATTGATATATGAAGAAAATAAATATGTACATACATAAAAGAAAATTGTAAGAAAATCTAAAGTTGATATTTATAAGTTATAGTGAATGTGCAAAGTATACACGTACATACATGCATACGTACAATATGAGGAAAATTCTTTTCTTTTTTTTTTTTTTTTTCAATAACGAAGAAAAATAAATAAAAATATTTTTTACAAATTTACATTTTTGTTTTCAAAATACACGACATTGTATTATGTCATAAAATGATGAATCTTTCATATTTTTTTGCAAAAAAAACTTGAACATTACATACAAATATGCGTGTAAATAAACATGAAATAATTTTTTTTTCTTTCTTTCTTTTAAAATATGCGTACATTCATATACTTACATACATATAGATAAAATAAAACAAAAATGAAATGTTAAGTAAAAATTCTGTGTATGTATATTTGCTTATTTCTATATTTTATTTGTTACATATTTTTTTTATTTTTATATCACTTTTACTTTTGATTATAAATTCAGTTATAATGCACAGAGAAAATATCACCTAAAACGTGTGTAATATTTATTTCTTTTGATGGAAAACTTTTAATTTAATATGACTTGTTGTCATATTTTATATTAAAAAACAAAAAACAAACAACAAAAAATAAAAGAAAACTTTTCCTATTTTCTTTGTTCAAAAGAAAAAAACAATCATTTCATTTATACAGTGTGCAAAATATTTCTTCAAATATTTGATTATGATTTAATAACTTTTAAAGACCATTTAAAATTTTAAACCAAAAAAAAAAAATAATAATAATAAAATAATAAAAATACACATGAGATTTAGAAAACTTGTTTCAAGTATTTGAATAAATTTAATTTCAAATACTTCAAATTTATTTTCTTTTCAGTTGTTTTTATGTGACACGTGCAGAATTTTTCTTTACATACTGTATTTTTAAAATTTGAAAATTATTTCAACGTACATACATATGTACATATACGTATAAGAAAGTACAGATAGACAACTTGGCATTATGAGAAAAGTTTTCAAAATTTGTATTTTATTTTTTTATTTGTGTTATTTCTTAATATTATTTTATTATCATTTGTTTTTTGTTTTGTAAAATATTTCCTTTTTTTGTTGAAATGACAGCGTTACTTTAAGAGTTTTCAATTTCAAAATAAAAATTTCGAATTGTTTCAAATGAAATAATATTGAAAATGTGTACATAACTAAAAAATTAAATTTTTGTAAATTCAGGTTTTACATGTGTAAAAATTTAATGTTTGTACAATCTAAAAAACGAATAATTATTTACTTCTTAGAAAAATGATTTTCTTTGTTTTCAATACACAATCTATTAAATATCTAAGGAAATGATTAAAAAATATTTTTTCCTTTTTTTTTCGTAATAAATTGAATTCTAAACTTGCAACAAACTGGTTAAAATAATATTTTTTCATTATTATAATTTGAATTATTTATTTTATCAGTGCAAACACAAGAATAAATTTTCATATGTAAAATTTTATAATATTTAAAAAAAAAAAAGAAAAATAGATTTTTATTCTTTTTAAAAACATATTCTTACATGTATTTGAAAAAACAAATAAAAAAAACATTTATTTTCAATTTTTTCATTTTTCCTTTATATTTAAATTGTATCTACTTATATCTATTTTCACTTATGCACTTATGCATTTACGAGTACATTTTATTCATGTAAGAAAGTAGAATCCATAAATTTTCATTTTTCACTTAAGAATATACATACATATATGTATGCTTATACATATGTACAGTATACTTACATAAAACAATGTAAATGTAGTTATTATGTTATTTTATATGAATATAAATTATTCATTTTAATCTTATCTACAAGAAGAAAATGATTATGATGTAATAGTAAAATGCACAGATAACAGGATAATGTATATGCAATGTACTAACATATACGTATTAATGTAGAAAATGTAAGGTAATGTGATTTAAAAAAAAAAAGAAAAAGAAAAATATTTCATATATTTATAATAAGCAACACAGGCTTATACTGACACATATAATATTATGTTCCGCATGTTTGTTTTAAAGTACATAAATATACACTAAAACATCCTTGTAGGAAAAATGAAATTAATAATAATGATTAAAATTTATTGTTACTTTTCGTCATATCATGTTAAATAATTGTAAATACAAGAAACTAACATTAAAATTATTATTATTATGTAGAGAAATGTCTGTGTATGTGTATACTCACGTATAAAATATGTACATACAAAATAAATAATGTATAAATATTTTGATATTCAATTTATGTATCCTCAAAGATGTACATATACATACATATGTGCTTAAATTCATCATATATCATATTTCGAGAAGTAAAATATTTAGTGCATACAAATGAAATTTTAATAATTATATTATCTATTAAGATTTAGGATTATTGTTTTATTTCAAAAGTATACGTAGTATGTACATATATCTATGCATGTATAACATACACATAACCTAATGTATATGGGTATTAAACATCAAATGTATATAAAACATTTAGGAGACAGCATAAATTTTCAATTAGCTTATTTCATGTTTTCTTACGAGATTAACGTTTTATCATAAATTATTAAATATATGCATATATGTACATACATACATATATACAGAATTCATATACGAACAGATAATATTTAGTTGTGTATATACTATAGTGTGTTTAACAATTTTAATTTCATTTTATTATGCAGGATATACACAATCTATAATAAACATAAAACATGTGTACTATGTATACTATATTCTTCTTTTATTTTGCTTGTTTATTTTCTATTTTATTTTTTATGTACACATAATCAAAATTAAAATGATACATATCATTTAATTCACCTGTAAAAAAGATTAAAAATAATCTAAGATAATCAGTTTATCAAATTAAAATGAACGTACTCAAATATGTGTATACGTGTGCAAGCATACATTTGCATATGTAATAATTATGTACTTGTATGTACAATCACATATCCACACATATATAAGTATGTGTACATGTATTTATATGTTTACCGTTTATTAATCATTTTATTTTATGCATTATGCATAAAAATTTTTTTATATTTTTACTTTATATTATTATGAATAAATATACGTATAGTTATTAATATTTTTTATATTTTAATATTACATTACATGGAATAAAATGTATTAGCGTTCTAGATTAAATTCTGAAAATTTTACAGTTTTCAAAAAAAAAATAAAAATAAATTCATGAAAAAGGTAAATTAAATTTTACTCTGGATTTTTATTAATTACATTCAGGGACATTAAAGTAAAAAGAAATTTTTATTAAAATAATTACACATTTCCAAAAGATAAATTTTTCAATAATAATTTTACTTTTGTTTAAAATGTCTTCTACATATGATTTATGGAATTTTGTAAAAGAAATTCATGAGGACATAACAAACTAAAAAGTGCCAAAATCAAACCTGAAAATGCAACATTAAAATTTATTCAAAATATCTAAAATTTAAATATATGCCATAATGTGATACTTCACATAATAACAATTTTGGAAAAAAGATAATCAGTTTAGTTTGTTGGGTTTACACATACGGTGTTCAAAGATTCCCTAAAACAAAAAAAAAAATCACGAGTTCATGTTATATTTCTGTATGACATCCATGTATTTCTTTTTGAAATCATCAATCACACATATGCATGGAAAATTTAGGCGTACACATTATGTACGAGTACATACATACATAAATGTATGTAGAATTATTTAATTGAATAATATCAACAACGGTTATAATTCAAATATTTATTATTTATCATAAAATGATGAAGGCTATTAAATCAACACAATATTATATCATTTGAAAATTTTATATAAATGCGTATACATAAAAATAAAATGAATAAAAACAACATTAATAAATTATTTAAAATAATTTAAAATTCATGATTGTTTTGAATTAAAATTAATTTATGCTCATGATATGATACCAAACAAAATTGCAATTTATTACAAAATATCTAATAAAATACTGTTTATACACAATAACTTGTAATAATGATAACAATAAAATGAGGGTGATAAAAATATAGTACAAGGTCTTTAACGAAAAAAAAAAAAAAGAACAACTCGTATGTATAACAATTGTATTTGTTTTATGTTTTATGTACACTTGTATATTT
Organism: Anthrax anthrax; assembly: GCA_963971155.1. NCBI lineage: Eukaryota > Metazoa > Arthropoda > Insecta > Diptera > Bombyliidae > Anthrax > Anthrax anthrax. The sequence goes on from OZ020118.1 coordinate 22,289,710, forward strand.
AAGTATACTTGTTGATTTCATTGATTTTTGCAAATGACTAAACATAATTTAGAATATTTTCAATTAAATAAACAAACAAATATGAATAACATTACTTATGGGATTTCTTTATTTCTATTCATTCGTATCATTTAATGTCAACGATTTACACCTCAGAAATTATGTTTTTATTTTTAATTTTAAACTAAAAAAAATTTTCACATTTGTACATACCTATATATAATTTGTTATCAATACATGAAATGAAAATTGATGTATGATAACACAAAAAAAACAAAAAAATCAAAAAAAGATGTTTTAGGTCAACTGTAAAACAAACATTTAATTTATCTCAATAGATATATCAAATTCAATTAATGCAAATAATACGATTGTATGTTGTTATAATTCAATTTAAAATATTCAGTGTTTATTTATAGTGAAAAATTTGATGTCATCATGAACAAATGATTTATTTAAACTTTTAATTAGATCAATGAATTGAAAATAATATTTTCGTATTTTTTAGACGCATTGAAGTGAATATGGTCACTATCTACATACAAATGTTTAATTATTATATTTTGATTTTCAATTATAATGTTATGAATACAATGCAACTGATAATTAGATACCTAATGCAAAAATGATACTTGAAAACCATCAATCAATCAAACCATCATTCAAACTTTCAAAATAACAAAATTAAAATTTTAATTCAGTGATTTATCACAAAATTAGGAATAAATTTTAATATAGATGCTATTGTGTTTATACTGTAATACATTTTTATGGACATATGTAAACATAGAGTACGAAAAAGCTACGAAAAATTTTCCACTATTCTTGTGTGCATTTAAAAGTCTTTTTGGTCATTTTTATTCAATATAGTATGTACGATTTCGTATTCATTTTAATTAGTGAAATTTGAAATCATTCTAAATTATATTGTGAACAATTTTTAATTTGTGCAAAATCAATACAAAAACTGAAAAATTTTTATGAAAAATCTACATATGTATATTCAAGTGTATAAAATAAAATTAAAAAACAAAATCCTTTAAAAACTGTCTGAACTGCTTATATTTATTGTGAGTATTTTGGCAAAATATTGTATCGTCTGTTTTTGTTTCAATTTTCTTATTTGTTTTATACATTTATTGATTTTAAAAAAAGGGAAAAAATTTTTTCCAAAATCTTATTGTTTATTATTTGAGCATTTGCCAAAATAAACAGAAAAGAAGAATCAAATAAATTTTATGCAATAGTATGCAGTAGAATGTAATATGTTTGTATATATGTGTGTATTTTAAGATAATTATAAAAATTTAGTAGAAAAATGAACGATAATAATCAAAAGAAATGTAAACAAATATGTATAGAAAAACAAATAAAATTCTATAGTCTGTCTATAAATGATTATCAACCTTATGGAAATTGTCATTGACATTGCACTATTTAGAAAACTCAAAACTACCTTGCAATTTCATCGAACTCTTCATGCGCTGTCTGTAGAAATAGAATTCCAGAGACAGTGTTAAAAAACGTCTTTCTTCCGCTGCGTCTGAAAGACAATTGAATTGTTGGTCAACCATAACCCATAACTACTATAACTAGTCCTACTGCTTACCCAATACCAATTACCATACACTAGTGCTATGTGTTATTTCTGTGTACACATGAAATCTGGAAGGCTGGAAGTGAATAAAAACACGAAAGCCAACCAAACAAGTAGAAGCTATTTGAACAAGCTGAGTGTGATATAACAATATACAGATGTAAAAAGACAAAATATAAGAAATGGGGATGATAAAATGTACTGCATTGAAAATCGTTAATAAACAAACTATAGCTTCTAGCTTATCTTATTTAGACAAATTTAGAGGTTTAAAAAACAAAACCGAAAAACCAGAAAAGAAACTCCACTTTATGTTTGCATTTTGCATATAAAGCTCTTCGAAAATAAAAATAATTGAATTGACTATGTGACTATATACATGAAGATCTCTTATATTAAGAAAAGAAGGAAAACTTTTATTTGCATCATACCAATGATACCCACCGTTTGTTTTTTTTTTTCTCAATTTTCACAATAAGTGATTGAATTAAAGACAAATGAGTTTTAATTAACATTACATAACAAAATATTTAGGCATATAAATTCATTCCCTGTTATTTTTTATTTTTATTTTTTTAAATTTTTATTTATTATCAAAATTTTGTAATTCTATAAATTTATTAGCCAGTAATCATCCAGCCATGAATATATGCAATTTATTTAATTTTTACTTCATTCATGTTTGTTTTACCTGTTAAAAATTTTAATGAATTTTAAACAAAGAAACCAAAGAATAATAAAATAAACACAAAATTCAAATTACAAATAAAAAAAAAAAAATTGAAAAATAAAGTTGTAAATAATCAAATAAAAAATAAACTCAGTCTGATTATGCGGCAATGCAGTATCACCATCGTTTATACAAATTTTGTTTTTAATGAAAATTCTTTTTCCATATTTTTTTTATTTTTATTTTTTATTTTTAAATGAAAATTATAAAACTGAAAAATATAACGCTAACATGTACGAAATTACATAAAATATACAATAAAAATAAAATAAAATAAATTTTCTAAAAACCATATTGTACTTACAATAGAATACAAATAAAATATTTACAAAAATGAAATATTATATGTTTGTGACTTTTTAATCATATTTAAACGTATGCAAACTGTTTACAAATATACACTAAAAAAAAAGAAGAAAAATCAAGGATTTATATACTTGTGTATACGAATAAAATTCTACGTTTACTGCAAAATGTAAAGTATTTTTGTGTGTGAAATGGTAGACCATTTTTATTTGTGTCTAGTTACATATACATACATATGCATGTATGTATGTATCATTACGTACAGTAAAATGGAATGTAATATTTTCATAATGATAACGAAAATGCAACTAAAGCTAAAGCACATTTAAGTACATTTTCATATACACATTACATACGTATATAATGTAAAAGAAAATTTTAAAGCATATAGTAAAATTTTTGATAATAAAATGATGAATGTGGTTTTTTGTTATCATAAAATTTCATGCTATTCTTATGTAAAATTACAAGCAGGTCAATACATACATACATACATACATACAAATTTCAACAGCAAAATAATAATATAAAAATAAATCTTACTAAAAATTTTTCCTTTTTTTTTCTTTAACAAAAAAGGCAAAAATAATTTTAAAAATTAAAATTTGCGGTGAATTTGTTTATTACACTATAAGGTAATAACATATAATTATATAAAAAAAAAAAAAACAAAAAAAAAATTATGTAAATGCAGTTACGATGATGTAACAATAATATTGAAAATTCATATTTTTTGATGCATAAATTTTTAATTTTATTAACTAGAAAATTTTTATCCCTGAAACATTTGTTTTTATATTTTTGTAAAATTGAAAATTTTCATCCTTAATAAAACAAATTGAAAAAATCGTAAATTCAAAGTTATAAAACATAATATTGTTTTTTTAATATAAAGAAAAAAATTTAACTATAAAAAATTTTTTTTTTTTTTAAATTAGAATTTATATTTACCAAAACGCACAAAATTGAAATTTATTACAAATTTTATGTGTTTTTATTTAGGTAACAGTTAAATTAAAAGTCCAACCTGAATTCTGGAATTTGCAAAAGAGAGAAAGAAGAAGAAAATTAGGTACAATCAAAATCGACCTCAGTGTAAATAAAAGCATTTTTTATTAGTTTTTGTTGTAAATAAGTTCAAAATAAAAACTGAAATGGTAAGTGTGGAAAAGTAATCAAAATGCAATAAAATGGATAAAAATAATGAAAATGAAATTAACAATAAAATAATTGTGTATTTAAATTCCTCACGTATATAAAAGAATTCTAAATTAATTTTTTTGTGTAATTTATAAATTTTTTTTTTCTTATTTACCAAAATATTCTTTCCAAATTTTCTGTAATCAATGAATTTTTTTTGTTTTTTAAATCAACAGAATGTGATTTGAGCAAATAACATTTTAAAAATTCACTTAGATCAGCTTAGATTCAATTTTTAGAGAGATTAAAAGCATTAATGAAAATTTTTATTAATGAAAATTGTACAAATTCAATTTTTTTATTAACGAAAAAAAAAACAAAAATTACAAAAACCGATGTTAGATTTTAGTAACTGAATTTTTTCAAATGTACTTGTTGTACACATTCTGTAGGAAAAAAATAAATTTATTTCAAATTTTCATACATACAGAGAATTTCAAATACGTTATGTGTTATATCTAGAATGATGATTATATCACAACTAACTGAAATGGATTTTTTTTTTGTGTAACACAATGCAATGTGAATGTGTGATATCAGATATGTGATGATCATCAATCACTTTCCTCTTGAGTGTGTGTGTGTGTGTGTGTGTGTACATTTTGACCATTTTGGTCAAAGGAAAAATAATTCTATTCACAAATACACATAAAAGAGTATGTGTATCATGTAACAATTCATCAGATAAAAAGGATTATTATATATGTATGTATATGTACATGAATGTATAGTATTACAAAATAAAGGACATTTTCTGTTAGAGTCGTAAATCTAATTACAGTGGTGGTGTATATCGTTGTGACAACCATTCACTCTGAAAATGTAAACGTTATTGTTGCTACTAGTATTTGTAATTTGGTGATTAGACTCTTTACTTTATTGAAATATGTTTGTCATGTTTTTTGGTTTGTCCTATAAAATTATCTAAATGTCATGAAATTGTCACTTTAATAAGTTTTTAGTAAAAATAATAACTTTATTAAGATCCGGAAAATTTTTCAATTATTCTAATGATACCGCATAATAAATGTGTTAAATTTCCTTCATTATGACGAAATACAGGATAATTTTAAATTTTTAAATATTATAAACATTTTAATTGCAAATGAATATAAAATTAAAAAACCAAAAAAAAAAAAAAAAAAAAAAAAAACAAATTAAATTCAAGCAATTATACTATTTATAAATTAAATATCAAAATATTTTCATACATTATAGTATATCACATTTGATAAAGATGCAAGAAGGATATAGCGCTTCTTGTTGCACATTATGGAATTTTGTAATAAATTATTCACATAAGTTTTAATTGCTTCATTTGCATTACACAAACACTAGCAGAATTATACAAAGTCATTAATCGATTGAAGCTTATTTTCACGTTACTATTTTTATTTTTCCTTTATAAATTGTATGAAGAAAAATTATTTTCTTTTTTTATTTTCCAGTTTTTGTTTTTTCATTATAATTTCTAAGAAGTAATGTTCAATTTTTAGTTTTCGTTTTCAAAACATTTACTTAGTAATGATTATAGCATAACAGAGATACATATATATGAATACATTTATGCATGAACGTGTTTATCTGTGTGAGTGACTGATAGTTCTATTATTGTATCTGTATACAAAAATAAAAGAAATTTACCTTTAAAATAATTTTATTTTATGTATCGTAACTTTTAATATTCCCATTCCGTTTTGCTAATTTTCACTTTTAAATCATCAGTATATAATATATGCGGAATACATGTAAATTTTTGTTTATTTTACAAATTGGGTGCTAGAATACGAATTCAGTTAAATATCTACAAAGTTAAATAAATTTTCCAAATGTAAATTTATTTCATGTTTTACTTTTGATATTGTTGTTATAGCTATGTACATATGTACACACATGTATGGTTGTTGTGTTTGTATGAATTTTTGTTTACTTTGTAAAATTATGTAAAATAAACTTTTTTTTTTTTTTTTTTTTAGTATATAAATGTGAAAATATTTTTACGTATGTATGTCAAAATTTTCAAAGAAATGTTAATAATAATTTTTGTATTATTGATGTAGGTTCTCATTTGTTTTCTATTTACTTATGTTTATAAATGAAATTAAACCATTCATATACATTGTAACAAATTTGAATTTTATGTAAATTCGTTACTAGCTAATATTTCAATTTTTTATTCTTTATCTTTTAACGAATAATATTTTAGATGAAATTTTATTTATTATTATTTTTCTTTTACTTACACATACCATTTTTTGTTTATACATATATCTTGTATATTTTATGGTTTTTTGCTCCGGATGAAAATAATTTAATCTTCTTTTTATATAATCCAATAATTACATGATAATCCTCTTTTTGTATATTTTATGTTAATGCTACTATAGTTAAAAAAAAAATTTACACATGTAGTTAATAATATGCGTATTTAGTTTCCTACTTTTACTACTACATAATACTTTTTTAGTGTTTCATTTTGAATAATTTTGTTCAAAGTACTATTTTTTGTTTTTTTTTTCTTAGAAAAAAGAAATTCATGTAAAGAATATTCGATAATAAAATAATACAGAAAAATGAAAACAACTAAGAAAATCATAAAAGAAAATGTTTATAATAGTTTATATATGTATGTAATGTATTCGTATATATCAGCACGATAGATAGAGTAAAGAATATAAGCCAATATGCAGCATGTCTGTAAATTCAATTTATGAGTATAGTTTAAAAACTTCATGTACCCGTCCATTGAAAATGCAAATTGTAGAAAATTTTGAACGTAGAAGCGAAGGTCATAATGAAATGGTGGCATTTGGAATATGAAAAAAAAAAAAACAAACGAAAGAATCATAAAACATAAGAAAATATTTTTAATATTTTCGAAATTGAAGATAAAAACAGTTTCTGATGATTTAAATTTTTTTCATTTCATTATTTTTGAATTTCGAATTTAAAAAACACAAAATTATCTAATTTAATAAGGATTGATATGTTTTTATCACTGTGACGTATACGATTGATAACGTATTTGTAACGAATATAAAATAGAATTTTAATTTTTAAAAAATGAAATTTATTTTCATATTATTCAAATTATAATCATGTTTTCATAATAATTTATTTACAAAAATAATAAAAACAAAAAATTGAAATTGTTAATAATGATGGATTAAAAGGAAGAAAAAATTGAAGAATAAATTTTCTATTTAATTTAATATATAACTTATTTAATTTGAATTTTAATGAAATTTGTAAATATAAATTATATTAATTCAAAAATACATTTGAATTTTAATGATTTCGAATTCATTTTATGATTACTTGTTATATTGACTTTGTCTTATTCTAAATCTTCTGCTGAAAGAATATTTTTGGTCTTTTCATTTTCATTGTGGTTTTGAGGATATTATTATAGATACATAAAATCAAATTTAAAAGCATAACTAAGAATTTATAGAATACTTCACTGTTTTCGTATAACAAGGCAGTATTTGTGATGATAACTGTAACAAAAAGGTTAACTGTATTTCCATACATTAAATATTTTAAAATTCTAAAAGTAAAGAAAATAAATTTTGTTTTTCACTTTCCTTTTTTTGTTTTGTTATTTGTTGTATTTATGGTGTATTTGTTATACATTTGATATACATACATACTTGGTATAGTAAACATAAAATTTATGTGGCCTGATTATAGATGACAAATCTTCTATTATTACGTTAAGATATACAAATATAAAATACAGTATTCTGTTTTACTAGTAGAATCCTAAAATTTTATACTTTTTGTGAAAAATGCCTTTAGCATTAGAGAGAGTCATCATCATCATCATCATCATCATAATCATCATTCTCATCGTATTCGTCATCTTCATAACAATGATCATCATTATTATGATTGTCATCATTTGTATTCCAGAAATGGAAACGAATTTTAATAAATGCTAGTAGGGATAAAATATTGTATATGTATGTAAAATTTTATCATTGTACTAATTTAAAGGATAACCAAAAACTGATAAGTATGAATACACTAATTCTTTATTATAATGGCATGAAAGGATGTATAAACAAAAATTCTCATTTGTTTTATTTGAATTACAAAGTTCGTTACACCGGTAATCATTAGGGGTTTTGTTTTTTATAGTTCTTTTTTTACTACAAAATTTTTAAGCAAGAATACAAATTAAACCACAAGAAGAAAAAATTAATGTTTTAAATTAATTTAATTTTCTGGATAATTCAATTGAAAAATTCTATTAAACAACTTTAAATGACTAAAAAATAAAAATTTTTAAGTGAAAAGATTTTAAAGGATATTCACTAATTGTAACCGTGATATCATTTCAGAGTTTTTTTGTCGAACCGTAGAAATACATATTTCACATATATGTATGTTTATAGTAATGACAAATGTAGTAGTAGATAATTGGATTATTTCAGAATAATAATAGGATTATTATTGTGTTATATGCGTCCTTATATTGGTACGGTAAATTTTTACTATCTTTCAGTTTTTATTTTTTTTTTTTTATATATATTTTTATTTTTATTTTTTTATTGTATTTTACGCATGAGAATTCATAATAATATATAAAAAAAATTAAATTTCATTTTTACATTATTATGACTACAAGTATATGTGACTATAATGCAATAAATTTATCATCATCATCATCATCGTCAGTAGTTTATCAACATGAAATCCATGGAAACTCATGGTTAAAATATAATTAAAATTTTTGTTGATTATCCTGATTCAGCTACTGTATGAATATGAATTATGTTCTATAAATGTGAGTATGTATAAAAAAAGCTTTTTCATTATATTTCCACGTGCATATACATACATATACGTATGCATGTATACGTACACTTAATTTTTCATTTAAGGTAGACATAATGTATTTTTATTATACATACATTTGCATGTATCTCGAATTTCAGTTTATTTATAGAATATATGACATCCAACCATATTCATCATAAATTTGTATATCCATATAAAATAATATATACATGTGTGTTCAGTAAAAATTACTATAAATCCATATAATAATACTTCAGGTGTTTATTATTTGCACAATAATAAAGTGCATTTACTCATCATATGCACTCATACCATACAATTTAAGCGAATTTACTATTAAAGTACGTGAAATAATAAGTAGAGGAAAAAAATATGAAATCCGGACACATATCATCATCACATTTTGTATTAATATAATAATAATTTGTTGTGCAAATGAGGGTGTAAAATATGCTATGGGTGTAGCAAATATTTTAATATCACGAATGTATGTACATATATGTATACGTATAGATAGATAGATAGCAAGATATTAATGTGCGTACAATTTTAAATTCGATTGTATTATGCACTAAATTGATGTTGAAAAGTAAATTGAAAGTAAAATAATTTTTTATTTTTTTTCTAATTATGATACATTCTATAATTTCATAAAATTTGTAAATGCAATTTACATTTACAATTTTTAACGTAGTGATGAATGCATTCGCGTATGGTGGCATATAGAAAATCGAAATTATGTATTTTAATTTTAAATAATTGCGGTAAATTAAATAAATTATCGACTATTGAATAAATATGAAATTTTTAATCAACTGTAAATAAATGTTTTTCCATTATATTAATTTTTGAAGTTTTATAATGAATAGAACCACAAAATGCAAAAAACAAAATCACATGTACGTAAGGTTCGTTTTAAGGCAAAGATAAAATATTAGAAATATGTAATTTTAATTATTACTGGAATATTTATGAAAAAAAAAATTCAGATACAAATACTATACTCTGTCCACTAATATTACGCACTTAAGATGTTATGGTAGTACATATGTCTTTTTTCTTCTCTCATAATTTCTAATTAGACTGTTTCACGAGCAGTATTACCACAAAGTACAAAGCTTTCATTATATTATATCAGATGAGTTTTTTGAATCTCAATACATGTAATAGATGTAAAATGGTACCACTTTAAGTAATCTCCAAAAGACTTTAAGTGCATACTATTAGTGGATAGAGTATAGGTTTAATTACATATATCATTCAGCATTCTTGTAATTTATTTTGATTAACAATTTAACAATCTGAAAGGTAATTTTTCAAACCCAATTTCTTGCTTCAAAATCCTTTTAGTTAATTCATTTTTTGATAAAAGGATTTTAATAATCTGAAAATTTAATTACAGAAATATGTAAAATCAATAAATACCATATATTAATAATATTATAAAACAATGCATGTACATATGAGAGAGTGTTATGTAATTTACATTGATTTTATCTAAATTAATTAAATTTTATCCTGTAAATGCGATTATTACAAAGTACCACAAAAATTAAATGTTATAATTACGATTCACATGAAATAAAAATGATTATTTATTAGAGTTTAATTTTACCAATATACTAACAATTTAAATACGTATTAAGTGATATGTATGTAGATGTAGTTTGGGCTACGTTTTATTTAAATATTATTTAAAATTATACTCTGTCCATCAATTACATTCGGTTAAGGTTTTATGGTTAACGTTTTTTTTTTATTCTCTCATAATTTCTAAGTAGAAATGTTCCACGGACAGTGTTGTCAAAATCTTTTCAATTTTCATACAATATCAATTAAAGGTTTAAAATATCAATATACAATGTAAAATGGTATTACTTTACATAATTTCCATAAGACATTAACTGCATGTAATTAGTGGACGGAGTATAATTTGCATTCATTACAAATTGAAGTACAAAAAAATTGTTTAAAGGAGTAAAAAGAATCACTTACGGATCATTCATAATTTAGGATTTAATTTATAAATAAGTAATAAGAAAATTTGTATAAATGTCACGTGATGAATTAATTAAATGGTTTGAAGCTACATATATGTATTTAAATATAATTTTATGTAACATATAGAGTACGTGATATGTGTGAAATTCATGTCCAAAAAAATAATTTGTCTCATTCACATAACAAAAATTTTATTGAAGGTTTTATTAAAATAATTAATACATACAATTTGAACGTGTTGTTCAGTATATTAGGAAAAGAAAAATGTTAATATACATACATTTCATTTTGGTATTTTTATAATAGAAATGTAATTAAATAATTATTTTATACACACACACACACACATTCATTACCTATACACGTATATATACAGTATAAATAAAAAATTGGTTAAAGGAAAATACATTTTTGTCACAGATATGATGAAAAATTCTATGATATCATAGCAAAAAGGATACATTTTATTACAATTTCAATATTATGTAGTTATTTATATCTACATCACGTAGTATTTTAATATCATTCAAGATTATAAAATCAACAAACTTACATGTAATCAAATAGTCATGAATAGTAAATTAAAAAATGTCGTACACTCTTTCTCGATGGTACAAATTAAATGTAATGAACTGTTATCAAATTTTTTTAAAGATTTTTGTTAATTCATTAAAGAATCGTTCAATAAAAATTCATATCAATTTTCGAAAAATCTAAATTAAGAAATTGGAAATCTATTGGAAAGCAATTCTATTATATTATTTCTGGATAAAAAAAAAAAAAATCGAATACTATTTTAATACAAAATTATTATATTAAAGTTAGCATTTCTACACCAGATAATATTGATTAAAACAACAAAAAAACAAAAAGAGCATGAAATTTTATCATCATTTAGATTTTAAAAAAATAACATTTTTATATTCAAACATAATAAGTCACGTCATGTTTCGTGCTTTTATGCAAAAGCTTTTTTGTCGTGTTATATGTTATATACTCATTTTTTTTTGTTTCCAGTGGACAAACATTAAATGAAGCAATAAAATATCTAAATATGTACGTGTGTATAAATAACTAACCATATAATATCCTTGTGTTTTTTTTTCTTGTTCCTTGTACACGTTCATATTTAGCATTAAATAATATCAAATTATGTTCCAACTGTTGCATACATTATTTTTTTTTTGTATTACAAAAACGAGTTAAAAAAAAACATGACTAAAAATAGAAACTAAAAGGAAGAAGGATATATCATCCATCATCAAATATTTTGTTACATTTTTAGTCTTTTTCTTTAAGTCCTTTTTCTCTTGGTTTTGTTTTATTTTGAACTTTTTTACTTCTGATGTCTTCATGATATATTGTATTATGAATGTATGTATGTATATCTTATATTTTCTTATTTTATATACTTAGTTTAGTTTATAATATTTATGTTCATATTTATGGTTTTATGATTATCACTATGTATCTATGCATACTTATGATAAATAACAAAATATGTATTGAATCTGTCTAAAAAAAAAAAAAAAAAAAAAAAAAAAAAAAAAAAAAAAAAAAAAAATATAAATTATGTTTACAGCCCAAAAGGACGTTATCATCATAATAAAAAACAAAAAATATATTGATAAGGGTATATACACTTATGACAACAAAAAACCATAAAAGAACGTATACGTACTATATGTAATTATAACATATGAGATAATATATCATATATTTCTTTTTTGATTTTTAAAAATACACGTGTATATATCCTTTTCGTAGGCTGTAGTGTTTCATTATTGAAAATAAAAAAATGAATGAACAAAAATTTTTAATACTAATTTATAATTGATAAAAACAATTTCAGTTTAATTATTTTAAAAATACGTTTTTTAAGTTAATTTCTTTTTATTTCTTAGTCATTTAATTTTCTCTTGTCAATTTTTAATTTAAATATTAAAGAATTTATCGAATTAAATTGAAAATTTCATAAACCATTTTTTGTTATGCCGAAAATTTCAAAAATTTTAATAGATTTCAAATGTTAATCCAACGATAATAAGGAAAATTAAAAGCACTAGAAGACATCAACTAATTTGCAATTTTCAATTCATATTGAAAGGATTTTTTTTATATATTTTCATTTTTTCTTTTTTTTTTAAGTAAAAAGGTTCCATTACTGTCTCTAATTTGATTATTGAATTTTAGTTAGTCATAAAGTGCTATAATTCAAAAAATAAAAAATAGGGAAAACAGTTTTGAAAAACGAATAATGCAATCATTTCATAGTAACACCACAGTACTAACGATTTCTTTAAATAATAATGAATACTTCGTCATAGTAACACACAGGTACAGCTTTGTAATTTTATATTTTACATTTGAGAAATCTCGATGCATATTATTTTTTATTTTGTCGCTTTTTTGTTTTTAATTTCTCATAATTTTCAGTTTTTTTCCCCCTTCACCTTTTCTCACTTTTATAAAAATTTTACCTTTAAAAATAAACATGGAATATATTTGACTTTTCTTTTTTTTTTTAAACACAAAATGAACATTTTGATGAAAAAAACAAGAAAAAATGAAAAAGAAAAAAAAAAAAAAGAAAGAAAACAGTAATATGATAGTAAAAATACAATAACCCCCAAGTGTGATTTTTGATAGGAAAAACAATTTTCATCACTCCATTAGTAACATCTGCAATAAAAAACAAGATAAATAAAAATGAAAATAAAAGCATAATAGTAGAAAAATGTAGGAATAAAAATGAAACAAATATCAGTTTAATATTTGTGTATGTACATGACATGTGTATATAGATGTACTTATATGTATATTTTATGTATGTATGTTCATGTACTTGTACACAAAAGACATATTGTACATATACTTGTACAGATAATCTATTAACCATATATGAACATATCGCAGATAAACGTAGACTACAATTTTCAGCAAATATCAAAAAATACACACGTGCTTAAAAAAAAAGAAAATGTATTTGTGGTATGTTATGCATTTTGTTTGTTTTATAGTATAGTATGAGGCTATAAGTCGATGGATAATGTACAAAATGGGAAATGTACAAAAAATTGAATTGTAACATAATCGAAAGGAAATACAGTTGAAATTACGGATTATATACTACATATACATATTTTCTGACATCAGTTAGTCAAGTATAAATAAAATATCATGAATTCTTACAATTCTTTTGGATTTATGTACCAATACTTTTAAATTAGAAAACAATTGTAGTTTAATTCAATTTGATCACATACATATACTTTCACTGTAATTCATTTTTGACACTAGACACGTTAAGTATTCATTCACTACAAAAATAAAATACATACATACATACATATGTAAATATATCAATATAAATTCTTGATAATACATACATACATATTTGCTTTTATTTTTATTAATTTTTTTACATTATAAATAAAAAATTCGTTATTTTTTATTCTGTATGTGTCCAACAAATGCATAAATTTTCAATTTGATCGCTAAGAAATGGTTTTCTCAACAAAACAAAAAAAAAGAAATAAATAATTATTTCATTGAAGAAATAAAAATTTCCATTATTACAAAACATTTATATTTATTATAAAAAGGTTAGAAAAAAAAAATCTATTGTAACTTAAAAAAAAAAAAACTGTTTCAATTTAAAAGGATATTATCAAAATTTTAGGTCATTGTGTAATACAAAAAGAAATTGTAAACGTTTATTTATTTATTTTTTTTTTTTTTAAATTCCATTATTTTACATTTGTTTTATAACAATACGTATCATAAACTTTAATATAATGTAAAATATTTTTAGTTCCATTATTGTATGCATTAAAAATATTAAATTTTTATATTGATACATTATTTTCATTTCATTTTATAAATGTTTTTCTTAAAATGTGAATTTTAATTTTAAAAATAATATTCATTTCATTTATTCTTTTTAAATTTTACAAAATTGTTTTTTTTTTGTATTTTCCTATTTTTCATACTGAATGAACAATTTTACATGAATATGAAAAATATATATGCATGCAATTTGGCATCTATTCCAAATCTAAATAATTCAAAATATTGAAAACTTTGAAAATTACTTTATCTTTTACGTCAATATAAATTCTGGTATATTTTTATAAGATGAATAGAAAGGTATACGTGTATTCCAAAAAAAAAAAAAAAAAAAAACAAAAAAAAATACAATTTCTCACATACAATACAATATCAGTCAATACATTGTAAATGGTATATGTTTTTTTATTGAGTGTGGTTTGTTGTATTTCCTTTCATTTCTTATACATACATGCGTATATGTAACATAGATACCTATATGTACGAAAAAGAAAATCTACCAATTTTACTGTACATTAGATAATGGATTCAACAAAAAAATAAAATAAAATAAAATAAGGAAAAAGAAGAAATTTATAAGGATTTATTGTTATTCATATGAAAATGAAAGTCTCGTATATATAGAAAGAAAATAAATTGCGATTACATAACTGGTAATACACGTATTCGAAAAGTATATATGTATGTATACACATATGTCATGTACACGTTAAGAAAATTCAAATGTATCGTCGTATGTATAGATATTTTATAGATAAAAATACTTACACATAAGATCGATGATGATATTTACCATTGATTGACTAGTAATTTCAAAAATTGAACTTTACAAAAAGCAAAAAGGAATAAAGAAAAAAAAATTGGAAAAAAAAAAGAAAAATTCAATGGATTCTTATTTTTAACTTAAACATGTACATACAAATAAATATGTGTATAACATTCGTTTCCTGTTTGTTGCTATTTTGTATTCATGTATGCAAATATGAAAATGGAAAAATTTATAAAATGAAAAAAGAAAAAAAATTCTTGTTTATGGTATTACACTATATACATGAATCCAACCAATCCATATACACATATACACATCAATTCTGGGATTTATTTAAAATGGATAAAAAAAATGTTCAATGTTGAATCAGTAACAAAACAACCAAAAAAAATTGAATTCAATATTGTCGTTATTCTTCTTTTTTCTCTCATCGATACAAGAAAATTTATGTTTTCTTATTATGTAAAAGGAAAATAAGCAGGAAAATTTGTTTATATACACATTCTTGATGTTATTTTGTTAGGAAATTTATAATAAAAAATAAAAATTCTTTTAAATAAAGGGAAAAACTTTATCATTTATACAAGTCAAAAGTTTGATTTCATTTATTTAATATTCAATTTGATCTTTGAAATCCCATAATTTAAAAAAAGAAAAAAATTATATGGAAAATTAATTGAATTTTATTCAATTAGAAAATTTGAAATAATAATACAAAAATATATTGATAAATTTTTCAGTAATTAAATTTAAAGAATACGTTTTTATTTTATTCAAAATTTGATTTAATATAGATCTAATTATTATTTCATTTATTTTAAGATCAGAGACAAAAATCAAATACACTTTGATCTGTTTGATATGTCTTTCTGTATTTGAATGTGGATGAGGTAAAATAGATAACGTATTATATTTGTGATGTCACCTTATTCGTAATATCGTTTCAAATTTTGTTTTGTGGGTACAAAAAAAAAAAATAATCCTTTAATTTTTCCTAATAAGAATTGATACCGGATCTTAGTACATTTACTTTATTTCAATTATTATGTCAATTTTAATTGAATTAAAAAAAAATAAAACAAATTATTTACGCGATGTTAACGTACATAAGAAGATACATGTTTAAGAAAGCATAAAATTGTCAGGATTTTATTTAAATATCACAGAAAAATTTCCTTGTTTACAAATAACATTATGCATTGTAAATGATAAAGGCAAGTATCATCAAATTTAATCGAAATCACGAAATAAAATTGAATCAATGAAGCAAGAAATTAAAAGCTAAAATATGACGAAAAAAATTTTCAAATATATTTGTAATTTAATTTTTTTTAAAAAAAATTAAATAAATAGGTAAATAAATAAGGAAAAATGTAAAAAATTGGAAAAATGTTAGGATTTAATGCATTAGAGTGAATTCATGTGTTTTTTTAATGACAAAAACTGATGATATTTCTCTTAAATATGCACAATAAAAAATTTATATACAATTGATAAAAGACCTGGTAATTATCAACTAGGGAAACAAAAAACAAAGTATTTCCCTTTTATAATAAATTTTTCATTTGAAAACTTTTTTAAATTAATTTTTTTTCTTTTTTATATAAAAAATAAGAAAAAAAAAAAAAAACATTTCAGTTACGTTTGTTTTAATTTGTCTATTCGGTAAAATGCACGTACATTTCATTTAACTAAAATATAAATAAAAAATAATAAAAATAAATAAACAAAATAATTCTCTTACCATTTTTCATTTATTCTTGTTTCATCATATATTTATGAATGTTTTTTTGTTTTTTTTTTTTTATTGTGAATAAAATATGATATTTTATTTTCAATGTTTTATTTTTGAGAAAATTTTCTATGATCTAATGGTTTAAATGCCATTTAAATTATGTGCATATCCCTGATACAATTTATTACTATCATTTTTATTTTTTTTATTTTTTTTTTAAATACAATTTTTTTTAATTTCCATCTTGTATTCTTTGGAAAAAAAAAATAATCATCAAAAAGAACTTTTAAGTTAAAAGCATTTTTCTTTATGTTCCCTATATATAATTTATACATTACTGTATATGTACACATGTTTGCATGTAATATAGAGTTCCATGCAAAATGTGTATGTGTAACTAATATATTTACTATTAGATTGTTTACTTTCGTAATAGTTTTACATGGTTTTACCTTGAAAAATTTACTATCATATTTTTTCTTTCATTTAAAATATAATTGAAAAGAAACTTAAAATAAGGATAAATAATAAAAATTTAATTTTTTTTTTTGTTTTTGTTATTTTTTACTTTCATATTTACCAGTTAACATTTATTTGCTTTTAGTATAAAAGAAAAATAAAAATAAAAAAATAAATAAAAAACATTTTTTCTAGTTTTTCTTTTGAAAATGTAATAAATGAAAATAAATAAATAAATAAGTAAACTAGAAACAAATAAAAAGGTAAATTTAGTTTTTCAAATTTCAATGAATGTATACAGAAGATAATATAAAGTGAAAATAAAAAACATAAAATAAACCAAAAAAAAAAAACAAAAAATGTGAAAAAATTAAAATACTTTCAAAAGGAAAAGTTCTTTTTTTTTATTTTTGTACAAAGTTTAAGGTTATAAAGTGCAACATGACAAATTTTAAGTACTTAATAGCTATGACAGCATAACAGCTTCGTTCTAATGCAAAGTGAAATGATTTTTTTTTTTTGATTAAATTTTTCCAAAAAAGAAGAAAAAAAAACAGAAAAATGAAAAAGAAATTAGGTGGAAAATTTAATTTATTTATGGAAAGAATTAATAACTGAAATTTTTGTCAACTAATAATTTCTGTTACAAGTGATAATTTCAAAGTAATTGAAACGATCACTGTCGTTATAATACTGACGAGCACAATAAAATAATATCCCACTTTTTTGATGATGTGCTACCTATGAAACCCGTCTGTCGTTCTTCAAGTACGAATAGCAAATGAAATGACTGACTAAATTGAATAATCCTCATTTTGTATGAATGCATCCATTTATATACATACGTTATACATACACATATGCGATATAATATGTAACCGGTCTCCACTTAAACAAGTGAAAGCTACTTCATTGATCGCTCGACCAAGTCTGATATAGTATGCAAAGAAAACAAAAAGAATTTAAATGGGCATTGGGCATTAATACACATAGAGGAGTACTATTTAACATCGATTTAAAAAACTTGTTAGATTTTGTATGGAATATTTCAGCATTCTAGTAGCTTTGCTTCTAAAACACTCTTATTAGAAATTATGAAAATAGAATGTATATGTGTGTATATGAATATGGTATACATTGAAAATCATAATTAGACTGAATACAGAAAGTTGAGTATTATTTCAATTTACATAAATTACATACAGTCATGTACAGTAATTATCGCATAATCTTAACAAATCGACAGTTGGAATGAACACATTTCCTCTGTAATTATTGCAAATTAGTAGGCAATAGTAAATGAATAGATTTTAAATTTAAAATCAAAATTCTACCACATATCATGTTTAAAAACATGAATTTAAATGAACTAAATATAATAAAATCTATAAAGTGATTATTTTTAAAATATAGAATTCGATAGAGTACGTAAATTGATGATATGATGATATTTACCATCTATTGTAACTATAAAATCTGTGTCTTTGAACATGCATATACATAGAAAGCAATTCAAAAGAGATAAACAATTAATTGTACATTTACTTGTACTTTCATTTATATTGCACTGATGTAAGTCTAAGTATCATCATCCATTCAAAATTTATCTGATTTTGCTTTTTGCATTAAATAATTTCCTTTTTGTAAAGTAAAATCTAATAAAAATTTGTACTACATGTTGCTTTAAGTATGGAAAAATTGGATAAATATAAAGAAACTTTTCTGCAATATGTAATTCAAAGAAATTTTAATAGTAAATAATTTTTTATATACATATGTATGTACATATGTAAATATATGCTCATGTACGATTACCAATGGAACATAAAATTGCATAAAATGAAAAGATATTATTCAATAGGTTAAAATATCATGTACATACATGGAAATTAAATCAATTTTCTTTTACAAAATAAATTGCATACCTTTAAATATTCTTTAAAAGACCTATATACATACATACATATGTACGTAAGAATCATTTCAATTGGTTAAAATTAACATACCTGTATATAGTATATATATACATACATGAAAATTTAAATTGAAAATTTCGTTACATGAAAATGAACATGGTCACATGTTGATTAAAGGATTTCCGTAAATTTTCAATGAATTTCATACTTTTGATATAAAATTGTATTACACAAAATTTGAATAAAATTTTGATTTCCTTTTCCTGACAATTAGAAAATTTAATTTTCTCATATTTTTCAGTTTTTT
Organism: Anthrax anthrax; assembly: GCA_963971155.1. Lineage (NCBI taxonomy): Eukaryota > Metazoa > Arthropoda > Insecta > Diptera > Bombyliidae > Anthrax > Anthrax anthrax. The sequence continues at coordinate 22,309,385 of OZ020118.1, forward strand.
TTTAACTTCATTAGTACTTAAATTTAATTAAAATAAATTAAATTGTGTTTACATTTAAAATAAAAGACAAAATTGATTATCAAATAATTAAAAAATTTTTAAATAAATTGAAAATATTCTACAAATTTATGAATTTTTAGTAATCCGTTCAAAGGCATAAATTAAATGGATATTACATACAAGTTTAAGTGGAAAAATAATGAACAAAATTCAAATAAAAATATTGTACAATATAAAAGATGACGAATATATTGCATATTCGAGTAATTAAAATTTTCCTTTTAGGATAAAAGTAAAAATTCAGTTTATATTTCAGATTTAATTAAATTAAATTTATCGTTTTTTATGTATGTCAGTATGTACATAAAATATAAATAAAATTCACAACTATATTAAAAAGAACGTCATTAAGTTTATGACTGGTATATCTCTTTTCGGGTGTTTATTTTAAAATAAATTCATAGTAAAGTTATTTAATAAAATACACGATTTTATTTTTATTTTTATTTTATTTTATTACCATTACTTATCAAAAAATTTTATTCATCAACGTTTTATTAGTCTATCAAAGTAAAACAGAAAACAAAAGAAAAAAAAAAAAATTCAAATGTAAAATGTGAATTATTCGTGCGTATGAGTTTTTACAGACTTTGTAGAATTTAAAAAGGAAAATAACATTAAATAAGTTAAAAAAAAAAACAAGAATATCATAAACAGTGAATGGATATCTGTCAAAACATTTTTCATTGGTCAACAAAGACAAACGAGCAAAAAAATTTATAAAAATCATAAAAAATAGTGGCATAATAACAAAAATTTAAATTTGACATTGAAGTATGTCAACGTCATTTATTTAGGTCAAAATGAAATGATGATGAAAGATTGAAATAAAAAAACAAGAAACGTTTCTAATTTGTATTAGAAAAAAAATAAATACAAACCAAAATTATCAAGAATCGGATATGTATGACGAAAAACAAACATTTTTTGTGGTTTTTAAAAATCATAATTCGAAAATTTATTAAATATTACTAACACGATATTTTTCATTTTCCTTGGTTTCAAATCAAATAATAATTTTTATTCATTAAAGAAATCTGTAAGAAAAAAAAAAAAATATTTCATTTCGTTTTAAAAAGTCATTTTTCTAAGTCAACATAAAAATTGTTAGTAATTTTTCAACCGTCAGTATAAGAACGTATCAAAGAAAAGAAAGAAAATTTTCATTTATATTTTGGTAATTACAAAAAAAAAAAATTGTAAAATTTCCTTATTACATAATAAAAAATCATATTTTTTTGTGTAATAATTTTTCTAACGTGAAAAAAAGAAAAATTAAGATGAAAATTGAGAAAAAACAAAAAAAAAAAATTAACATGTCTGTCATCATGAATTAACATAATTTAAAGGTAAAGTCAAACTTTCTTTTTTATGATTATCATTATGATACTTCTATTCTACACGTAGTATCATCTAAATTCCATCATTTAAGAATTTTCTTTATTGTTGTTGTTGTATGGTTACAATTTTAGTTCATCATTTACCTTAAGGCTTGAGACGTTGATTTTTAGCCTTTGTAAATTTTTGCGAACATTTATTTTTTTCTTTTATCTTTTAAAGATAATCAAGTTTAAGTTCATTATGGCAACTTCATTTTTTTTGTTTTGTTTTAATCCTCTATACCCAGAAGATTTCACAAACAAATACTAAATAGTTAACTTTTTGATGTTCATTTTGTTTTCAACAATCACGGTAATTTCATTTAGTGAAAAATTACTTAAAAGTGAAATTGAAAATTTTAAGGATAAACCAGAAAAAACAAAATAAATTACAAGAATAAATGAAGACTAAAAAAAGGACTTTCCGGTAAGTAGATTACAAACGTATTAATAAAAGTAAAAAGTTCTTTTTTTCTTTTAGAAGTACAAAAAAAAAAAAAAAAAATAGGGAGTATAGGATGGAAATCAAAATGAAAACTAAATTCACAATTATTTAAGAATTAACTTTAAAAGCTTTTGAGAATTAACCAAAATTATTACATTAAAAGAAAAATAAATATTTTGGATTAATTTTACTTTTATCCGACCTTTTTTCTAAAATTAAATTTTTTTAGGATTAAACGAAAAAAAATTTGTTTTTTGTATTTCAATTGCTAAATTATCAAACTAAATACGAATATAAAAAATGAAAAACTGTTAAATGAAAGCATTAAAAAAAAGAAGAAAAAATTTTTTTTTTGGATTTTTGTTCATTTTTTGGAAAGTCTATTAAGACCAGAAAATGGTTTTGAACTTTGAGATTAAAGTAGAATATAACAAAATTAAATTGTATATACAATCAATGTTATTGAAGAGCTTCAAAAAGTATTGATAAACTAAATTAGTTTAAACAAAATTGACGACAAAAACTAAAATTAGATACTTTGAAATATAAAAAAAATTTAATTTTTTTTTTAAAAATATTTTTAATGCATACTCGTATACCGACCTTTTCAAATTTTAATGTACAGTAGATTATTTTTTATTTATTTGATCATTTAAAATTTTTGAACATTGAAAATTTCCCTTAGGATACATTAACATTTCATTTCTGGTGTAAACTAACACATAGGTTTCGGATATTATAAAATTTATAAATTATCCACTTTATTTTCATTTACAATATCAAATCTCCTCCATATGTATACATTTATGTTCATTCATAGTATGTATACTACATTACGTATGTGTGTATATGTACATATCTAATATATATGCTACAGTATATTAACATTATACATGTACGCTATATGCATGTATATACATAATCGCAAAAATTTGTTATAAATTTCCTGTTGAAAATGTCCTAACCGTAAGTTTCCTATTTAAAATGGATTTTATTTTGTATTCGTGTATGTACAAGTAAAATCTACAGTTGATCGTTATTTTTGTTAATGATGTTAGTATAGTATGTGAATTGCTAGATATTCTTTTATTATAGCCATCATCAACTGTACATATTTACTGTAATATCCTTCTTTACAGAAAGCACACAAATGTAAAAACGTAAATATATGTACATATGTATGTAGAAAGCAATACATGTAGAAGGCAATAATGACTATTTTATGTTTAGAAAATGAGATTTCTAAAACTAACTAAATGATATGTTTTGTTCACACATTTATTCATATTGCATATAATATCAATGCGTATGTACATACATATGTATATATGTATGTATATATGCAGATTTAAAATAGTCTAAATATAAACATATACTTACATTATATTCCTTGTTCAATTCACATTTTCGTGATATGAATATTCAAAGTTGATCACTATAAGGAAATTGGATTCTCATACTTTATTTTATTTTCCACAAAAATCCATTACTGGTAAATGACAAACAAATAAATGTAAATTCAGAAAATTTTATAATAAAAGTAAACATATAAAATATTCTATATAAAAAAAAAAAAAATTTACCACATACACATGCAAATAAAAAGAAATTGCAAATTATATTCGTTATATATGCATATGAATATATGTGTGTAATGTATGCATGTATTTAACAAATGAATAAAACACACTTTCATTATATAAAAAAAAAAATTGAAAAAAGGAATTATAGAAAATCAAAAAAAAATAAATAAAAATAAAAAGAAAAATTAAAGTAAAGTAAAAGAAAATTTTGTAAGTTTACGTTATATGGTTAACCAACCAGTACTCAAAGATACACATTTATTCTGTTTTGATATTTTACTATTAGAGTTTGTGAAGTTTGTATAAAAAGTACGCAAGTCAAAGTGTGTACACAAAAATTTGTCTTTACACTTTTAATTACAAAAAAAAAAGAAAAAGAAAAAAGAAATAGAGAGAAAAAAAATGTTATTATTTTCCTTCTTTTTGTTATTATTAAACAAAATCATGAAAAAAAATTCAACTCAATTAATTCACAAACGAAATAAAATCGAGTTGTACAAAAGTATGTATGGTAGATTAGAAATACACAAATTCAAATTAATTTGGAAATAAAATACAGAAAAATCCTTTTTCTATATTTTTTTTATAGTATTATTCTGTGGTTTTAAGTACACAACTTATGTATGTATATTAATTGCTTGCCTTAATAATGTTTGTAAATTAATGAAAATCAAAAAACAAAAAAAGGGAAAAATAACTTTTCTCCATAGACATAATTGAATATTTTTCAAACTAGAGTAAAAATCAAAATAATAATAAAATATGTTTTAAATTGAGAAAGTAATTAAGCTCTGTAATATGCAATTTGTAATATATTTAAGATTTTTGTAAAAAAAATAATATTAAAGTTGATGTGAAATAAAAACAAAATTTTTATTTTTTTCAAATTACTAATGTAGGTATATTTTAACTAAAAATAGTAAAAAAAAATATGCTAATACATATTTTACACGTATGTTATATGTATTTTGTCTTTTATATTTTAAAAGCATCTTAAAATGTTAAAATTAATAACAACCATTAAAATTTATTTAAATAATTTTTTATTTTCTACGCTAAAAGTCCTATATTTTGTCTAATTTTCAGTTCTTATCGTTTACGTTTTAAAATGGGAATGTACCGTTTCATATAAATATTACTTTAAGTCATTTAAATTAAATAATAATAATAGTAAAAAAAAATTCTTTTAATAATTTTCATCATCATCAGAAATTTCTGAATTCCCAAGTAAAGTTTTTTTGATATCTTGATTTTTGTTCTGATATTGTTTAGACGTGCTAGAAATTTGATGATCTATATTATCAATATCATGACTTTCTACAGCACCACTATTATCAGCATTTAAATGTTTGTTATATATCTCTATGTTATCTTCATCATCATCATCATCATCATCATCTTCGATATCAAAAGCAACCCTATCATATGAGTATGAATCATTTCTGTTTCTTTTAAATGAAAATGATTTGCATTTACGTCCAAAAAGTGTTAACGCAACAGCAATAAATATCACACTAATTGCCGGAATTATTATTATAAAAAACATTGTTAAATCGTTACGTATACTAGCATCATTATCATCATCATCATCATCATCATCGTCGTTTTTACTATCATATTTATGGAATGTATTTAATTTAGCACCATTATTTTTCTTATTAAAATGTATTCCATTACCTTGACCGCTATTACCAGAACTTCTTTCAGCTAAATAATAACAAAATGTGTCAGTAGGTGATAATTTACGTAATTGATAACCAGCCGGACATTCTGTACAATCACCAGCATTTGGACCATAACATTTAAAACAAGATGGATCACATGATGCGCATAATTTTTGTGGCATCGGACGCATTATTGCACGTTTATGCGTTTTAAATATATTATAATAATTGTATTTATTATTAGCATTATCATTTTGTGTTATTGTGCCATCACTATCATAAAACGTATTAATTTGATCATTTGATGTCATCATTAATGGCTCAACTAAATATGTTTTTGATGGATAATTTGGTGGAATTTCTGGTAGCATATATGTTCGATTTGGGCAAATTTTAAAACAGTGTCCATCATATAAGAATGTTGTTTGATGACATTCTAATTATATTTTTACAAAAAATAAAAATAAATAAAAAAAAGAAAAAATAAATAAAAGAAAATAAATTAACACTGAAAATATAATTTTTTTAAAAATAAAAAGAAAACGATAAAGAAATAAAAAATTTGAAAAGAAAAATGATAAAATTATTTTTGTTAGTAAAACATGAATTTTAATAATATCCATTGACCTTCATCGACTTTTTGTATGTAACGAAATTTTACTTTTGAACTGTTTTTAAAGACAAAATTTTTGTGTATTTTCAATTTTATGATTCACTTTAAAATTCTACAACAAAAAATTATTCTTTAAAAACAAATTTACATAAATTTTTTTTTTTTTTTAAAATTACTCACAAACATGCAAAACTAATAAAAAACTGAATTAAATTTTATGCACATTAATTACATAAATAAATGATATAAAATCATGAGATAATGCGAAATTTTTATAAAATTATATTATAAATAGTTTTATGCAAAAGTATCTTAATTAATTATTTATTTTTGCTACTAAAATAAAAGAAATACAATAGCAAAAACAAAAAATAGAAAAAAAAAATAATAATTCATTGGAACAAAACAAGAAATAAAATTAATTTTCTTGCTTAATTTTCTGAAAATTATAAATAAATATAAAAATAAAAAAAATCATTTTTTCTTCTTTTGTTTTGTTATAAAAAAAAAAAAAAGATATATGATTGAACAAAAATTTTTCGATGGGACAAAATTAAGAAAAAAATTAAATAATAAAAACGACATAAAAAGAAAATATAAACAAAATGATGAGTGCAATTTAATTTATTATTTACCTATATTTATTTGTTTTGTGTGTGTTAATTATGCATTCAAAATTAATTAGAAATTTAAATTATGTGTAAATTTTTTTTTTCAATTCAATTTATTAAAACAATATAAGTGATCTACGAGTTTGTAAGAAAGAAAATTTGTTATTTACTTATATAGATTTTTCACAATGAGTTCGTTATTTTTCCAAAGAAAAAAAAAAACCAATCGTTATTTTACAAATTTGTATTTCTTTAAATTTTTATTTTTTGTATTTAATTGAATCAGTTTTTGTTGGTTAAAATATTGTGATTTTTAAAAATTAAAAAAAAAATTATTTTTTTTACAAAATTAAATTTTATTTATTTTGATTTATTTTTCCAGAAAATTACGCAAAAAATTTTAAGTGAAAAAAAAAAAAAATTTAAATTTAAATATTAATAGAAATATTAAAAAAATGACTAATATTTGAATTACAAATGAATTTTGCTTCTATTAAACAAATTATCTATTATTTATTAAATGTTTAATTTGTTTATTTGATTTTGGGTATGTTTGGAATGATGAATGTTAAATTGTTAATTATTAAATCACAAATCACCAAATTAGTGATAAATTAGAAAAAAAAAAAAAAAATCAAAGTAAAATGCTGTTATTGACATTTGAATTTTATATCGATTATAAAAAGTGTAGTTGTGTTAATTAAATTGCAATTAAGAGAATATAAACCCAAAAAAAACGTTTTTTTTTATTTTTTCTAAAAAAGCAAAATTCTATTTTAGTAATTCAAAATACTAAAATAAATGATAATTAATAACAAATAACCACAAAAACAAAAAAAAAAGTACAATACCAAAAATTTTCTATTTTTGTTTTTTTTTTTTTAACTACATTGATATTAACGTAAAACTAATGAACCTTTTACAAATGAACCACTTATTAATATTCAATAAACGTTTAATTTACATACAGTGAACAAATATAGTCAAAAAATTAAAATATGAACTCACCATTTTGAAAAGAATTATATTTTCGGAAAATTCGTACAGATTAAAAGCGTAATTCAATATTGTGACACTTTAATTCGATACGTATTTTGAGCAATATGTCATATTAATACTTTTGTAGAAAAAAAAGTACCACAATCGAATACGCTTTTAGTTTGTATGAGATTTTGCATTGTCTTTATTTTTATATTTCGAACGTAATTTTGTACATACCTAAATTTTAATAAAAAATAGAATTTATTGTTTTTCTTTTCGTTTAATTTAAAACTGTTAAAAAAAGAATTTAAATTTCATAGAGCACCTATCGATTTGATATTGGGATAATTGGAAATTCAATAATGAGAAGAAAGCAAGAAAATTAATTTTGTTTTTTTTACTTTTTTTATTTTTTCTCGTTTTTTTTTTTTTTTTTTTTTGGTAAAAATTTCAAGACAATTTTTTGTTACATTTTATTTTTTTCATTTCATTTTTATTATTATTATTATTATTATTATTATTATTGAAGTATTTACTCCTATTTTATTTTTTGGTTGATTGGCTATCAATGTTCGTTTTTTGTTTCTATATTGTGTTTATTTTTTTTTCTCTTCTTAATAATTTTAAGTATTACATACATGTTTATATTTTTTATAAATTCAAAAAAAAAAAGAACAGAAACGAAAAAAAAAATGGTTTAATCCGTATTAATTTTTTCCCGTTTGTTTCTCTTAAAATTTACTTTTAATAAATGTTTACACTCTTGCTTTTAGTTATTATAATTTTTATTTTTGTATTTATTAAAATTTTTTAATTTACTTAATTTCTTATGTGTGTGCTTATCTAAAAAAAATTTTCTTATATGACTAAACACATTTACATTATTACATCATTCATATTATGTGTACATATCCATATTTCAAACCTGTTCAATTTTCCTAATTGAATTGTTTTATTTTTAATTTTTTTTACTAAGTTTATTTATTTATATGTTTGTTTATTTCTATTTTTTCTTTTTTTATCCACTTAAAATTAATGCAGCTTTTTAATCATTTAATCATTTTATTTTTCTTTTGTTTAAATTTATTTTTTGTTTATTTTCGTGTTTGATAAAGAAATTGAAAACACTTATCATCGACGAGTTGACATTTTCCAATACAAAACGAAATTAATCCCCCTTTCTATATATATTTTTTTTTTTTTATAAAAGCTTGCCAAATAAAAATAAAAATTTGTTTCTTTCAAAATTACCATGAAATGATATGTATATATTAATTTACTGAACAACCGAAATAGAAAATTTCATTATTTTGAGAAACAAAAAACAAAAATTTGTATGTATTTGTATTATACATATATTCAAATATTACACTTTTATATGTATTTTCTTTACTGTATCATCTGTACTTTTGCAAGAATTTACTTTGTGAAAAAACATAAAAAGAAAAAATTAAAAATTAAGGATCAAAATCTTAACGTAATGATTTGATTTAAGTAAATTCACTTTTTATGTTTTTCTTTTTCTTTTTGTCCATAATTAGATTATATTTATAATTGGAAGTAAAATATGAGAATTAAAAACGATTCTATAGCTAATTAGATTTTCTTTAGATATACAACACTTAAAATTAAAAAAAATATTTTGATATGCAAATTGAAAAAAATAATAAATTATTTTTATTAACAGTTGATAAAATATTTCCTATTTTACTAACTATTTTATGAGTAAAGGCAAAAAAAAAAAAAAAAAAAAAAAAAAGGAAAAAATTAACAGTTTGAAAAAAACAAAGTGGAAGAACAATATTTATATTTAACTGAAAATACCAGAAAAATTTTGTTTATTTCTACAATTTTCTTGGGTTTTAATATGAGAGGTTTAAAAGTGTCGAAAAAGATGAAAATCATATGATTTCTCTGTATTACTGCTAAAAATTTATCTAAAGAGCAAATAAAGAATAATTTCGAAATTAATTAGATTATGTTATGTAATCGTGCAATAAATTTATTTAATAATAAAATTTTCGGTTTATTATATTTTCAATTGTAAATACAGAATGTAATAAATAAAGAAACAGAAATAATAATAATTAATTTGATAATTACATAATTAGTAGAATTAATGATTCATATGTAAATATTGTAGTTTACAATTACTACACACATACATTGTAATAATAATAATAATATTAATGTGCGTTTAGATTTTATAAATAATTAATTATATATAGTAATATATTCAAATTATTTAGTTTTAGTCACTTATTAAAGTACGTATTATAATCTTTTTTTAATTAATCATTTATAAGAATTTTATGTACTTGAGTTTTATTTTGATTATATATACAAATTAAATTTCATCTGTACCTATAATAAATAGTATTAAAATATAGGAATGATTATAGAACTTAAATTTATTTACTTTATTTTTTTAATTTCCAACAATTTTCACACGTTTAAAAAAAAAAAAAAATCTAGATAATTAAATGAATTTAAAATTTAAAAGAAAAATTTGCCTTTTATAAAAATTTCTATTGAATCAAAAACAAAAAATCAAAATTGTAGATAATAAAAACAAAGATATGTATGTATGTGATATACGGATATAAGCAATCCCCATTTGATTTTATTTCTTCAGATTTATATAAATATATTGTATAAGAAGATATTAAACTCATTAAAACAACAACAGAATTATCATAAATGAAAACAATTTAAAAACAAGAATAACATGTTATTATTATACATATACATATATATATATAGGATAATATGATTAATAAAATATTTTTGTGTATTTAAGTATACTGATACATTAATATATTATGTGAAAATTATAATTTCTAGGTGTTTTTTTTATTTTTTTATTTTTTTAAATTGATATTTGTATACACATTACACATAATATAATTGCGATTAAAGCAGAAAATCATATTCTTATTTTCATTTTTCTTTTTAATTTTATTTTGATTATTGAATTACATATTTTAAAGATACGCGTATTTAGGAACTTTGATTTAACTTTTTTTTCTAGTACGCAATTGCAGTGATTAGATTTTAAATATACAATGAATTTAGATAAATTAAAAAAATAAAAAAACAATAGCAGTGATGTATAGTTGCCATTTGTTGTTATTAAAATTGTGAAATTATAGAGTTAATGAAGGAAAATTATTACTAATTTTTATTGTAAAAGGTACATAAAGCTATGGATTTTACTAATAGGCTGCCCAATATTATATTGAAATAAAGAAAATTACCAGGTTTTAATATTTTTTAATATTATTTAAAATGATATGGATAGATTAAAATAATTTTCATAATTTTTAAAATTAATTCTTTTTGTCCAAATTTAATTTTCAATTGAAATTTAAAATTTTCATAAAATTTTATATGAGAATACATATTTTGTTAATTTGATTTAACTTTTACAGCAAATATTTTTATTTGTATCTTTGTTATATTTAAACTTTTTTTAGTTAAAAAAATTTATTTATTCTGTTTAGTTTTTGTATTTATAAAATACAGCATTAGATGAGCCATTATAAGTTTTTTCATTTTTTTTTTTTTTTTTACATATAGAAAAAGAATTAAGTTTTATATATTTTTAATGAGTATTTCATTTTAATTTTTAATTATACATATTTCGCTTGTAATAATTTATTTACAAGAAATTCTCTTTTCACGTAAATTTATTTATACGATTAGAGTTAAACATTTACACAAAATGAAGTAAACTTCTAATAAAATAGAAATTTTTAAGTTTTAATAATTTTTACGTAGTTTTTTTTTCGTATATTTTCTTTTCAAAGGAAAACTATAATAAAGCATCCCGAAATTGAATGTAAAATTTTGCATTCATTGTGTTAAACAAAATTTTTAACTAACAAGGAAAACAAATTTATTTATATTTCAAAATTGTAAATAATGAACAAGGAAATTATTTTTAAAATTTAACATTTTTTTTTCAGTTTTTAATTATGTTTACGTTTAAATACCTCAAAGTGTAATTATGAAAAGAAGTTTTACACAATACACTAAAAGCAAACAAAACAACAATTGTGTATTTCAATTCGTATGGCTGTGTAATTTCTTATGCCACAATAAACAAAATTAAGGAAAAAACAATAAAGAATAATATGAGAAATTACACTAATGAAATTTCATAATTTTCCATTTTTAATACAACAAGAAAAAAAAAAGAAATAAAATTAAAAACAGTGAAAGAATGAAACTGCAGTTTTCTTTGAGTTTTTTTCTTTTCGTTTTGTCTTGTTTTCTTCTTTTTTCATAATTTAATGTTTAAAAATAGTTTTCTATTTTCCAGCATTTTTTGCTTTTACTTTGTCCATTATTTAATAAGTAATTTAAGGAATATTTTTTCCTCCATTGTTTTCTCATAATTATTCTGGTTGACTTGAAAAGTTTGTTTTATTTTTATTTTTTAGCCCGTATTGCGAACAATAATCATAATTATAAGTGGAAAATAAAAACTCATTTCTAAAAAGAAAGATTTCATTTTTTTTTTCAAAATTTTTCATTCTTTTTTCTAGTACATAGTTTTTTTTTTGAATTTTTTGTTCATGTGTTTTGTTTCCTACAAATTGTATTTATTTAATTGCACTTGAAACAGGAGAATGTATATGTGCTAACTTAATTTCCTTTTCAATTAAAATTTTTTTTTTATTTTGTTTTTCTTTTCACTTTATTATTTTTATTATCTAGTTATTATGAGGATAAATTTTTTTTTTTTTTTTTTGTCTTTCAGTTTTTACTTCAAAACACTTCTTTATCTCATTTTTATTATTCTAATTTACGTTCTGTTTTTTTTTAAATGTTTTTCATTCTTTGCATTAGTTATCAATTATAATTTTATTTTATTATTATTTCTCTTTTTTTTTTTCTTCTTTGCTATTAAATCATCTTTTAATAGATTTATAGCTTATACATTTTTTAAAAGTTTTCATAATAATGAGAATTGTAATCATAATTCATTTAAGAATAATATATACCAAACGAATAAGCTTCTAACAACAAATTAAATAAATTTTGTGCAGATAAATTAAATACATATAATGATGTTGAAATTGAAACCTTTTTTGTTTTATTTATTAGATTTGTAATTTTCGTTTTTTTTTTTGTAATTTAATTTTAAAAATTTTGCAAATTATTTTTATATGAGATATTAAATTTTAAAATGTGGATTTTTCAAAATTTATTGTTTTCACATAAAAAGAAAAGCAAAAAAAAAAAAAAAAAAGAAAATTAAGTAGAGGAATTATTTAGAAAATAACATGAAGTAAAACAATAAAATTAAAAGATAAAAAGTTTTGTTGACTTTATCGTCAATATTCTGAGCAATTTGATTACATGAAAATTGTAGTAAATGCCAAAACTGACTGTATGTAGATCATTTTATTTTTTTGGCACATTACTTATGACATACTGAAGAGAAATTCCATCTTTATTCTCCATTGTATATGTCTAACTACAAACTACACCACGACTTAATATTATTCATAATTATTATATTATATTCATTTATTATTTTTATGTATGCATTTTCCCCGTATTTCCCCTTTTATAAAAAAGATTTTTATTTTAATTTATAAATTTAATGTACACACATAAGATTTATTCAATATTTTACAAAATTTATTACTGTTTTTTTATAGATTTTTTTTTTTTAGTAAATACGTATCTATTTTTCAAGTTTTTTTAATTTTGTTTTATCTCGTTTATATAAAAAAGATTTTCTTTTTTCGATTAATTACGCTTTTATCACTAATAAAGTATTTTTTTTTTTAATTTCTTTTTTTTTTTCTTGTAAAAATATTACATGTTTATATATTTTTCAGTTTTCCTTTAAAAAAAAAAAATGAAATTTTTCATTACAAAACATCATCATCTGGGATTTATTATATTTATTACTTTATCCTTTTCTTAATCAAATTTATTACTCCTAAATAATTTGGTTGGTATTAATTTATTTTTAAAAAAATTTTTTCTCAAGTTTATTCTCATTTCTAAATATTATAATTTTTGTAGTCAATATTATTTATTTATTTATTTTTTTTTTTTACCAAATTATATTTTATTTTTTATTTCTTATTTATAATTTTTTTTTTTTAACTGCGTTAATTATGAGTGTATTTTATTTTTTATTTTTAAATATTTATTTACAATGAATTTATGTATACAAAAAAAAAAAATAATAATAATAATAAATTTAACAGAAAGAAAAATATATGTATATAAAAATTTATCATCTATTTTTTATGCTGTTATTGCCATAAAAATAAGTCATAAAAATAATAAAAAAATATACACAGGAATATACGAATGTATGTATATATCCTCGTAATATGGATACCCTCCCATTAATTACATACGTACAAAACTCAATAATAAAAAAATAAAAAATACAAAAAATTAAACTAATAACGATAACAGAAATATAAAATTATAATAACTGCCCCATTTCTATTTTTTTTCTTTTTTATTTCATTGTTTTTAATTTTTTATTTTATCTTACTTATCGATTTATTTATAATGTTTTTTTTATTGTTTTTGGAAAATGTTTACAAATTCTAGCTTCTTGTAATACTTTGAATTAATAAATTATTATTATAATTATTTGTTAAAAGTAATGATGTAAACGATAATAATAATAATAAACACAAACCTATACATCTTTGGTCTGATGAATAATTTAGGCATGCCGAATTTGTTTGATCATTTGATGTTGTACGTTGAACATCAACATGACTTTCACCAACCTATGTATATTGAATGAACAAAAAATAAATAAAAAGAAAAACCACAAAAACAGTAAGTAAAATTCAATATAATGAAAATTAATATTATTTTAAATTAATATATTTTGTATTAATTTTAGTGCGCATACATTATTTATTTAAATATAAAAAGTCTATACAATATACACTTACTTGTTGCATATTTCTCCATTGACCACTGGCAGTTTGTGAATCAAAATCTAAATGATTATGTTCTAATTCACTACCATAGGCACCACCATATTGTCCAGGACTAATACGTATTGGATCATCTGGTTGTGCTGGTTTTTCAGTTCCATAAAATATTAAATCCCATTGTGTTATTTGTGCTGTAAGTAAAAATGAGTACGGTGAAATGAAAAAGAAAAACAAAAACATTTTTTTTTTTTTTTTTTTTAATTTGAGGTAAAAATAAAATAGTAAATCATTTTTGTTTTTTAAATAAACAAAATTACAATTTTTAAAAATAACATGAACCAAAAAATATTACAAAATCAAAACAAAAGTGAAAAACAAAAACAATATGAAAGCAAATCCATAAAACATAAAATATGTAGTATTGAATTAATACAAAACCTAAACAATAACCACACTTATAAATAAATAAAAAACAGAATTTATGGATAAAAGATTAAAAATGTTATTGAACTCATAACAAAGGAATAAGGAAACAAAAAATAGTTTATGTATGTATTGAAAAATAAAAATGAAAAATAATAGAAAAAAAAAATGTTTCCATTTTTTCTTTTTACTTGAATTCTATTTAATTTTGAATGAAAAAAAAAAAAAAATTTAAATTTCAGAAAAAGTATCATCGAAATCATGTTGATTCATTCTTATAGAAAGATGAAATACGTTTTTATAATTCAATAGAAATTATAATTAAAATTACTACCCCAAGCAAATATAAGTTTCATTACAAAAACAAAAAAATATCCACTTTGATGTACTTGTACATATGTACTTTGCTTTATACATTTATGTATAGTATAATCGCGTTTATAATAAAAATCTATAAATCAGAATAAAGTTCTTTTTTTTTTTTTGTTTGATAAAGTAAATTTCGAAATATTAATTAACTTGAGATTAAAAATTTTAAAGAATACATCCTAAGACTATGTACATGATGATTATTATTTACAGACATAAAAAAGGAAACTCATAGAAAAACTCAAATAAAAGAAAGTAAAAATAACCATAAAAAAAGTCAAAAATAACTCGTACAAGATAATAATGAAAAATTCCATTAAAAAAAGAATCTTAAAACAAATGAAACAAGAAAAAAAATGGTAAAATAATAAGTTCACGTTTTTCAATATATAGGTGTAATTCATACTCTTTCTATTTGGAATGTAAATCCTTTCTTTCGATTTATCTCGTTCTCGTTCTTTTTCTCTATCACTTTGTAAATTTGATTTTTTTGAATTCTCCCTTGAAGGTTTTGGATTACTTCCTGCTGGTAATATACTTATACGACCACCTGAATTATTATTATTACCATTGTCCATTTTGAATTTATTATTTGAATTAGAAGAACCAATACTACTGTTACTATCATAGTTTTGTGAAAGTTGTTTTCGATTCGGATTATTTCTAGATGACGTTGTAAAAAATGACGATGGACCATCTTTTGGTCCTGTATATGGATGAAATTCTGGAAATATTTGTTGAATTTTCTCATATTTTTCAAAAAGTTTTGGTATTCGTTGATTGTGATGAACTGGTATACGTTCATAACTGTTCTCATACCGCTCTCTCGTTGATGATAATGATGAAGAGAAAATGGCAGTGCTTGTGCTACTATTACTACTACTACTACCACTACTACTACTAGTACTTTTATCAATTATACTACCACTGACATTACTAACACTTGTATAGGCATTTTCTTTTACTTGCTTAGGCGCTTTTATCGGAATTTTTTCATTTACCCTTAGAGATTTATCTTGTTTGGCATTCGAAATGCTACCACCACCGCCACTAATATTATCACCTAAGTTAATATTAAAATTTGACTGTTGTATTTGTTTAGGACGTTGAGATACTGTAAATTGTTTTCCATTCCCTGTTCCTGTCACTTGTAATCCACTACCAGTTAATGATGCAGATGCTATTTTATTATTACTATTTGATGAAATCCTATAAAAGTTATTTTTCGGATTGTTCGATCCATTATTAGCCTGATTAGATGTTGATTGACTATTGCTTGGCCTATTAGTTGATGGAGATACCGATGATAATTTTTGATTTCCATTTCCTGAACCTTTATTACCTCCCTTACCACCCGATGAATTATTTTTTGAATTTTTACCATTTTTCTTTGGTGATGTTAATATAACGCCATAGGATGATATCTGATGAAAATTTGATTGAGATTGCTGATGTTGTTGCTGTTGTTTCTTATTACTACTACTATTACTATTGTTATAGTTATTGTTTTTATTATTATTAGAGTTATTATTATTATAATTAGTATTATTACTATTATTTATGTTTGCAATTAACGAATTCAATTTTGAATTTGATTTATTCAAAACTGAAATAGAATATGAATTCGGATTTATTTTTGGCAGTCTTGGATATTGTGGTAAATGAAATTGATGATGTGTTAATAATGTTATCGGTGATGTAGAAATCGATAATGACAACAAGGATGATAAATCTGAAGATAATGTAGGCGATGTTGGTCGAATTGATATTGGATCATTTTTATCAATTGGTGTTGCAGTACCATAGAATATTAATGACCATTCTCTGAGCAAAGCGTGACCTATTCATTTTGTTTTTATTTTTTTAAATATTTTTTGTTAAAACATTTTATGATACGAAAGAATATTAACGAGAAGACAGAAAACAATTACCGTTCCATATTTAAGAAAGCAGCACAAAAGAAATAGTATGAAAAAATTTATTATTACTTTTCAACATTTCGGAATACGAATTTTTGTAAAATTATTTGATTATGATTTATTTCATTTTTACAAATATTATACATACCCATATATCTTCCTTCATTGTGGATTTCTAACTGCCAATTACCATGAGGAGCTTCGCCCCATGTGTGAACGGACATAAAAGGCCACTGACTGAATCCTGATCTAGAAACATCATGCATTCTAAACATAAAAAAAAAGAACAAGAAAATAAAATAAAATAAAATAGCATAAAATTTAACAAATACATTTGTATAAAAGTTTTCATAAAGTGACTTAAAATTATTTGAAATTTAATTTATCTAAATTTAATTATACAATGCTCTTTTTTTTCATATTAAATTTCATTTTATGATTTTCAAGAATTTTCAAAAGAATTTGCAATATTTTTCTCTTTAAAGAAAATGACAGTATTTAAAAACAAAAGTGATATATAAATAGAGTAAAAAAACAAACAAACAAACAAAATAGACTCCAAAGTTGCACTTGAAAACTATTTCTATTATAAAAGATTATTATTCACTAAAGAAGAAAAACGATAATTAAACTTTTTAAGTTAATTTCGTTTTACATCTTTTTTTCTACTTTTATTTTCTTGTATACAGTTTTCATTCAGACGTTTTTCTTTACATAAAAAGTCAAAAAATTCTAGAAAAATTTAGTACTGTTTTTTTTACGAAAAACTTTTCAAAATAAACTTCCTTAGACAGTTGATGAAAATAATTTGAACTTTTGCCAAAATGACTCATAGACAGACAAAGTCATAAGAAATCAAAGTTAACATCATTCTACAATACGTGCATGTGTATGTGCGTTTGGAGAATTTAAATTTTTAAAATGAAAAAAAAGGATTAAAAAAAATACTTTTCTCTTTCTTTACTTTTTTTTCTTTTTATTCATTTCTATTTTCCTTACTCGACTTATTTCTTATGCAACATTAATTCTCAAGTATTCAAAATTCAATTCATAAAATTCTAATTTAATTAAATTTCAAAGCGACACATGTTCTTATAAAAACGACAATATCAAGCAATGAAATTTATTTGTGCTCTATGGTCTATGCCATTCATCAGTTAGCTAGAATTATATACATACATCTATTCTTAAATTATTGTCCTCTTTCATATAATACATGTGTATGTATGTACGTTGTATTCAAACAATAAATCTAATTATTAAATTTTGAATTCTACGTGACGGAATTATGAAATTGTACTTGTACATAAGTAAATAAATTTTACCTACTGCATATTGCATAATTGAATATTAAATAATAGAAATAAAAAAGAAACAAAAATAATATCTAAGGGGATTTTAATATTGTTGGTTTTCTTACCTGGACGTTAATAATGTAACTTTGGTGCCAGCTGGTGATTTCAAATAAATTTGAATATCACCACGACGTTGTGATGTTAATGTAATTTTAGCTTGTACATGTTCTAAAAAATTTACACCCATACAATGTCGTACAGTCAATTGTAATGTTATGTAGCTTTTTGCTGGTATCACTCTGTAAAATATAATATGTATAAGACACAAAAAGTGAATAATTTATTTTTAATTACATTATTATTATTATTATTATTAAATGAATTAATTGAAATATTAAAACAAATGTAAAAACTAAAACATACTTGTCAACATGTGGTGCATTAATTTCACATCTTTGTTGTTCTGGAACTGTTTTCCATGTTCTAGCAACTTTAACCATAGCAGAAGCATCCATTAGACCATAACCAAATGAATGACTTACTCTTCTACCAACACCATTTTTTGACCATGCTGGATCTTTAAGATTACCAGGTTTTGCTGTTCGTACAACAATATGTTGTAAATCTCTCCATGTCAAATTACGATTTGCCTCTAACACTAACGCTACGATACCAGCTGCTAAAGGGGCGGATGCTGATGTACCAGTATGTGAAATTGTACATGAATGATGTAAGTCGGTGGTTACTACTTGTTTCTCAGTTTGACCACCACTACTATATGTTGTTGCTAAAGTTGAACTACATTTCTCTGAATACCAAGGCACATGTCCATCTTCGGTAGCACTTGATATTGATAATGTCCAAATCGAATTCGTATAACCATCACAATTACAATTGTCCAATTCACGACCACCATTTCCTGATGCCCATATAAATATACTACCTTTCCCATTTCTGCCTTTTGTTACACCTTCGATAAAAGCCCTTGATGCTAATTCTCCAGGACCATCAACTGTTTTACCGTCATCGTCTGGTCCCCATGAAGCACTGTAGATGTCAATATGTTGTGGATTCAAACTTAAGGAACGTGCTTCGACTGCGTCTGTTACATCGCCATCAAGCATACGAACACCACCAACTCGTGCTCCAAATGCAATTCCAACTGCACACAATGAATTGTTTGCAGTAGCAGCTACTTCACCAGCACAACGAGTTCCGTGACGATTTGAATCTGTCATATCGTAATGGGGCATTGGATCTTCGTCATGACTGTTCACATCATATGATGCTTTTGGATCCTAACAAAATCGTTAATAGACGCGGAAGTGAAATTTAAAATCAGTTATTGTTCCGGGGCCATATTTCAAAAACTCAAACTTACATAATTATGCTCTAAATCTGGATGATCAGATTCAAGTCCATCATCTAATATTGTTACAACGACCCCTTTACCTGTAACACCTTCTTTCCAAGCAGGAATAACATTCATATCAAGACCACCTCCTCGATTCTGATTATAACATAAAAATATGATGAATTAACATCATTTATGTTTCATTTTTCAAAAAAAAGGTAAAGGATTTTTTTTTTATGAAATTCAAATTTGTAAAAACAAGATTATTGAAATTCTTACAATCTATATATGTAGAGTTAAAATTATGCAAATTTAAAAAAGGATGAAAATAAACAAAAAAAATTATCATATCTTATAAAATATAATCTTAAGAACTTTGAATTTCAACCCTGAGATAAAGAAAAATAAAAGTAAAAATTTAATAAAATTATCTGTCTTAATACTTCACATCTTTAACATCTTTTTTTTTTTCAAATCATGACTCTTATCATCAACAATAAATAAATAAATACGCACATAAATAAAACCAAAATAAAGTAAAAATAATATATGTATTTGCAATGATTTAAATAAAATTCTACATACAGACATGATAAAAGAGAAACTTTTAAGATATAAGGGATCGTATAAATAATATTATATAAAATAAAGAAATTTATTCAAGATTATCAAAATTTTATTACATGAAATAAAATGAATACTTACCAAATACCACATTTGTGGCCATTTTGGATCACTTAATTGTATACTATCTACTAATGACATCGTCCTTGATGATGTCCTTGATGGACGCATTCGTATAAAATCACGTTTTTGTCTTGATTTAGCACGTTGTTGTTTTGACCATCGTACACGTTCATCATCATTAAGACGTTTTTGATGATGATGTGATGGTGAAATTGAACGTTTTGAAATTTTATGATGTTGAAAATGATAATGATCATCAAAAATCTAACAAGAAAAAAAATAAAAAATAAAAAGTAATAATAATAATAATAGTTAGAATCAAATAAATAAATAATTTAAAAATTCAAATTTTCATTTAAAATTAATATGTCATAATAAAAATTTTTATTTATATTCGTGTATTTTTAATTAGAATTTAAAAACTTTGTCCATAAAATTCATTCAAATTACACTTAAATTACTTTAAACAATTATTCTGTCACATAATAATGTTAATTAATAATAAATATGAATAAAGAATATACATAAAAGGTAATTTGAAAAGTTTTCATTTTATTTTTCAACAATAATTATTATGAGATTTTTTGTTGTTTCTCAATTTTGATTTTGAATTTTTTTTTTTTTTAGATAGGATATTGCATGTCGTAAATCCATTCATACGTACGTACAAACACATGTACATATTTACATTCAATTTGTGGTTTAGTAACATGCAATCGTATTTTATTGAATGTCGTATAAGAGACCAATACATAATTATGTTTTATCTTTTTTAAAATTTCGTTCTAATAAAATATTTATGTTGAAATACTACTTACTAAATAAGCTAAATTTTTTGATTTTCTTTTCTTGCAATACTATAAATTTTTTATCGATACAAATTGGTTTACGTAGGTTAAATTTTGAAAATTTTTATACGGAAATTTAATTTTTCTTTTACATTTTCAACAATATCTGTTTTCAAATTTATAGCAATTTTCAAACGATTTTATACATATGTACTTGAATGCAATACCAAATTATAGAATTATATTCATATGATATGTACACGAAATTGGTTAATAACTTTTTAAATACATTTTTTTTTTTTTTTTTGTTTTTTATTTTTTAAATGTTTTCTATCTTTTATTATTTTCCAATTTATTCAGTTTTTATTTAACTCGTACTCGTACTTATAGAAGACAAAATAAACTTTTATTCTTAACCCACTTCACAATACAATTGAAGAAAAAGCAATCATCAATTCATTGTATTTATTCATAAAGTTGCCAAAAAATACAACAAAAATATCAAAAAAGTTTTTATATATGTATATATACATACTTAAGTGGAATATCCATCAAAATTATAAGAGCTTTGTATTATATTATTTATGTATATATGAACTCAAATATGTACAACAAAAGTATATGTACGAAATTGTTCTAAATTTTATGTGTACGTATCAAAAATTCATTGGTAATTTTTCCTTTTTTTTTATTTTATTTAATACTTACACATAAAAGTGGGATATTCACGACTAAATGGTTTTCAAGTAAACAAATCTTTCATCTGAATACAAGGAAATAAAAAAGGATCAAAATGTTTTATTTTATTTTCATTCTCACAATTTTGAAGTATATATACAAAAAAAAAATAATAATAACCCATAATAATATAAAAGGAAAGTTTTATTTGATAATAAAACTACTTCAAAACTACTTTAGCTTTTTACTTGTGCAGTGTATTAACAATACATGAAAAATAAAGGCTACCAAAAATATAAGAACGAACACATGCACATATCCTCAGAAGAATTAAATAACTATCGTTTTATGATTTTATATTATTTAAAGCATTAAATTTACGTACATTTATTCAATGTTTCACTTTTTAATGACGAAATGTAGACAATAATGTTAAATGTTTCATTTTTTTTTTATTTACCTCTTTTTATTACATATTTTTATTTAAAAAACTTTAGAAATATAAAAAAAACAAGATTAAATTTTTGATGAGTAATTTATTGATGGAATAAACAAATTTTTTTTATCTTCAGATTGACTGTATCAACTTGATGGACAATAGTAGATTTATATACATATTTGAGTGAAAAAAAAAAAAAAAATAAATATACATTTACAAATTCATTTATTCAATTAAAAATGTTTATACTCATTTATTGTAAACAATTAGGTTAGGTTGGCAGAGGTGGCTGCCTCTGGCCAAAGATTGGCGAGGCGATGCATAAACCACATAGGGTCCATAGCTCAACAACTAAATTTTATAATAATTTTAAAGCATATCACACCATAAAAAAGCGTTTATTAAACGAATATTAGAAGGATATTTATTTTATTAGTAAATACGGAGTACATATTATGAAAATAGACTAATATTTAAGACATATCAAAAATAAAATTTGAAATATACAAATTTTCAGTTAAAGTAAATTAATAATGTTTTATGAAAAAATTTTCAATATTATTGTGAAATTCAGTTCAATTTAATTTTTCGTTTTGATATTAATTTTTTTAAAAGTTAAATAATATTCATTTTTTGAATATAAAATTTTATTAAAATGTTATATACTTTCAATCATGTGTTATATACTTTCGTAAATGACTACATGTTCAAATAATCTTTAAAATATATATATATATATATAAACATAATATACTACATTCAAAAAATTGCATTTTAATTTTGAATTCATGGAAAATAGATTTTTATTTCATGTATATTTTAATTGAGAAAAATTTTAATAATCCTGTTTTTTATATAACTGAAAAGTACATACATAAACAGTATAAAAGAAAATAGTATTATTCTTACTATTTTCAACATATTTTAACGTAAAATGTAATTAAAGCATGTAAACGTGGTATAAATGAAAAAATATGAATACTTTTCATATTAAAAATGATTTTATAAATTATTACTTTTTTCTTACTTTTATAATTTTTTTTTTGTTTTTCATTTGATTTTAATAATTTGTATACATACCGGTTGTAATAGATACAACTCGGAAAATTTACAAAAGGTCTAATGTTCATTTGAAAATTTTTAATAATATTAAGTAAGCACATTTCCAATATACATGTATCTATATGTAAATATGCTGTAATTGAGTATACTTGTTTTATATGCATTTCAATGCGGTGTACAATCTTTTTTTATTTATTCATGTCCAGATATGAATGTAATATTTACATCGTTATGCTTTTCAGTTTTCAGTATTTATCTCTGCAAATATGAAACTTTATGAAATAAAAAGATTTACAAAAAAAAAAAAAAAATGTAAAAATTAATAAAATTCAGTTTTTTATAAAATGAATATCATTCAAAAGACATGCACTACATACATATATTTTTAATGCATGTAAGGTATCCATGTACTATTTTTTTTTACTACATGATTTTGCAAACATTTTCATTTTACTATGGTATTTATATGTGAAAAATTTCTAGGTCCATTGAATAAAATTTAATTTGTTTTTATTTTTATAATTATATTTTTAATTTGAAAAGTATTTTATTTGAAAGCAGATAATATTATTTACTTTTTTATATGAATTCAAATTTTAATTTATATTTACAGATAAATAAATACATACGAGTAATAACAAAAAGAAAATTTACATGTACATATAGTATGTACATAATACATAGAAAAGTTCCGTATTAAAAATAAAATTATTAAAAAAAAAAAGAAAAATTTAAATATGAATGCATTTTTATGTTTATAAAGTTTCAAAAGTACGCTAATTAAAAATTTGAATTACATAATGTGCATACTCAATGTTAGTACTTATTTGAAATTTATGTTCTATTCAATTCTAATCATTTCAAGATAACTTTCAAAATTTTCAAATTGATTCATTTCTTTTTTTCATTGTACACATTTAAGCAATAAATTTCGTATGAAAAAATATTATTATATTTTCTTTTTCTGTTTTTTTTTTTTATTTATTTTATTTATACATATACTCTAATGATATAATTTATTTTCAATTTTCGTATTAAAACTTACTTATGTCTGAATTACATTTCTTTAATTTTTTCTTCTAGATTTTATATGATACGATTTAATTTCATCGGTTATATATTTTAAAAATAACGACAGTAAAAATCATAATTTTTTTTTTTCAAAGCGACCTAATTTTCTTTATTTTTAATAACAAAAATGAAAACCAAGAAAATCCTATAGGTAAGATAAATACAATAAAGACAAGTATATCAAACAAGAATATATTATTCGATCTTTTCTTTTTGTTATAATTTTGCTTAAAATCTTAAAGAAAAACTTTTCACTTTTTTACGACTTTTTTTTTTCTATTGTAAAGATAAAAGTTTTTCTTATGCTTTCGTAACAAATTAAAATATGAAAAGAAAGCCTTTTCTTTTTTTTTTTTTTAAATAATAAAGAAAGGAAAAAATATGAAAAAAATTATTCCTTTATTTTATGAATAAGTTTCGTTACAGTTAACGGATATGGAGAAAAAAAGATATAAAAAGTGTCAAAGTTCATAAAAAATTGAAAAAAAATTTTGTTTTTGTTCCAAACAAAAAGAAATCTTTCAAATCAATAAAATTGGAATAAAAAAAAAAAAAAAAAACAGAAATATAAATTATTGATAAGAAAATGAACATAAAAGGAAAAACATGAACAGATGAATAGATGAATGAATGAAATAATAAAAGATAAAGTAACGAATATTTATACATATACTTTGAGCATTATGTACGCATTCTGATCAAAAATTTTTTTTTTGTTTTGGATTCTGTTTTTCATTAATAATTGAAATTTTTACTGACGAAAATATAAATATGAATACAGTCTTAATGGATTCTGAAATTCAATAGAAACAACTATTTTTTCCTACAAAATAATTTTTTTGTATATGTATTTTTTTTTTTTTTGCTTTATGAAGTATTTCAAATATACACACAAACATTGGAAAAAAAAGAACAGAATCACAAAAAAAATTTAAGTCAAAGTTTTGACGAAATCAATTTCTAAAATGTTAAATGAACATTTTTAAAATTTTCATTGCAATTTTTTCATATTTTATTTCCTTATTTTTTTCTATTCTAATTTTCTTTCAACAATCGGCCAAATAACATTTATAAAAACATGTTACAAGTAGGTACATAATTTTATTTGTTGAAGTAAAATTTAAGAAATTTTCTTCAATATTTTCTTTTTATCTGTTTTATACTTTTTCTAAAGTTCATTTACTCTTAATAATTTATTTATTTATAGGCTTTTTTTATTATTGACTTAGAACTTTTATGAAATACTACTTTAAAAAGGTTCTTTAGAATTATTTTTATTTGTTTTTCACAAAAGTAAATTCTTCAATTTCATGTATTTCCTTGAAACGTTTGATGATTCTAATGTTATGATCAAACCAAAGAGTATTAAAATAAAACTATGAAAAAAGCAAAATTTTGTTTTAGATATTTTGCTTGTAATTTTATTTTTGGTTTTTAATATAACAAAATTTATGACATTGTTGTGTGTTACTGTACACAAGTATTAAATCAAGTAAAACACTGCGGTATACTATGTGTATTACTACATTGACGCTGTTTACTCCTACACAATATGCTGTCGGTAAATATCAATATTAAAGTACAAAGTAATAGCCTGAAGGTAAATAAGTTACAATTTTTAGGAAATTTTATACTTGTAACAAAGTGTTTCCAAATTAAATACACAGAATTGTCAAACACAAAGTATACAAAATACTATACAAAATAGAAGAACAAATAAACCTTTCGGCTAATTGAACATAAAAGACGTTATAAATACATTTTCTATTGTGACTGATAAAATACATACACATGTATGTACATAGTTACGCAGATGTTAGGTGGTATTAGTCCAAAAAAATTCTATTTTAAAACACACAAAGAAGTGTGTGGTAAATGTACCAGCTCTGTGTCAGTATACTGCACTTACTCACTTACATACACATATTAATTCAACACAGAAGGGAATTTAACATACTTATGGCTTTTATAAGAAAATAAAAATGAAAAATGGAAAAAATTTCATCCTACTGTTATCACAGAAAAGTTTTACGTATTGTTATGTATACATACTCTCTGAAAATTGGCACGTGGTAAATACATATAAATTATTTACAAATGAAAAAAGTAAAAATAACGACAAATCAATTTTTCCTTAATGAAAATTTTGAGATTTTACTTATAATTACTTAAAGATTCAAGTGTATTCTAGATATACATACATACGTTTGAATCGCCAAACCATAGTTCAATTTTCTCTTTTGGTTCACACATGCAATTTTTCTTACAAGATGAGCAAACAAAATGGCAGACGTCATTCTAAGTAGTAAATAAAATATGTATGAAGTTATAACTTGAACACAAACAATAAATAACGAATCTCTTGGGAGCTCAAAAAGTTTGCTTTATTTAAGACTGAAATATGTATCATATTTATCATAGAAGTAAGTCAACAAATTCTTTTTTTTCTTTCAATTATTGATTAAATGAAAGCCCAAATAAATTTAAAAAATGTATATATAAAAAAAAAGGAAGAATTGTCCAACCTGAATTCGAAATTACTTTTCATATTAAATTGATTTTGTTTTATTTACGTATCGAATATACTTTAAAGATGATTTGAATTTGGAAATCTCCTAGGATAAGTAAAACAAGTCAATCATTTTTCTTATAAAATTCATTGCAAACATCATATGCATATATGTATTTCCTAAGTTCAAATTCTCATAAATTTTCTTGTTGTATATACATATGTACAAATTACTACATTTCTGAAAACGTTTGAGCATGTATCCTTTTATTTCCCTGTTGTAAATAATAAATGCTACGAAATTATTTTTTCTAGAGGAAAAATTCCGATTGTTTTTTGATTCCTGAATCCTTTTTATTCATGAAGTGAAACTGTGGAAGTCTGCTTGACGAAACCATACAAATCTTCTAAAGTCTTTCTTCAGGGATTTACAGCAAAGTACACATTCACAAAAAACAAACCCCAGTTATTTCTATATTTCCCATATGGTTTGAAATTCTGTAATAAATTTTATACTTATTGTGTAAATGCTATAATATATTGTACGTTTATTTTATATATACTCATTTTTAATATGACTTAACATTACTTTCCGGAAAATGCTTTATAATTTATTTTCCGTGAAGGAAACAAAAAAAAATTGAAATACTGTAAAATTAAAAATGCTATAGATAACGCATATATACACTTAGGTTTTTCAGTAAACGGATAAATGTAACTTAAATTAAATCCAATGCACAATTTTGAAGATGTTTTTAAAATAGAAAAAAATTATTTTCAAAATATACTAGAACTTTAAAAATATAAAATATTATTTTAATTCTGAGTACTACTTTTTTTAGAAAAAAATTTTTTTTTTTCATTTTGAATGTATGTATGTGTAAACATACAGAATTCTTGAAGTAAAATGAAACATTAAAAACAGTAATCAAAGAAAATGAAAAATTTCTTGCCATATACATACACAGTTATCGTTGACCTTTTTCTTTTTTATTCACAAAAATAAAATAAAAGTCTAGTGAAAAAATTCTCATGTGTTAAACGTTTAACATCTATCATACTTTTAATTTTTCAAGTATGCTGTATCATAAAGAATGATGAATGTGTGTGTGTACGTTACAAACATATGTACATAAGAATAGCGAGAAAAAAAAGGAATTTTTTCTCTCAAATGTTTTAAGAATAAAATTTGGTATATTTAAGGAGGTCAATAAGCTACATACTTGCCGTATATTTGTACATTTGTATAAAATGAATCTGACATGAATCTTTCTAATTCGTTGACTTTTATTTATGCAACCTACAGCGTACAGGCACAATAATAAAAATATGAATGTATGTGGGTTAAATGAAAATTTAATGACACCGTTGGATAATGCATATGCTATATACATACACATTAACATTTATATGCATTTGTTAGTAAATTTAATTAGAGCAGTAAAATGTTATTTATTAACATAAAATACGTATACATATGTACATACATGTACTTTTCACTCACGTGTATCACTAATGAAAGTATGTGCAGCAGGATACATTTTTAAACACAGCGTGTATTTTCAATTTCATTATTTTTAATTTTTTCAAAGTTCATCTTTATTTTCATTTATTCATTTATGTTTTTTTTTTTTTTTTTTGGTTGAAAATGCGCCTTGCACTCAATATGGTATGCAAAAATACATACATGATAAGTTTAAAAAAAAAAATCGAATTACATTAAAAACAAAAGTGTTAGTTTCACAAACATTTGTCCCTGTATTTTATAATTTTTCCTTGAAAATAATTTTGATAGAAAATTTTATTCATCATCACATACCGGGGACAAACTAAAAATAAACAATTTCTTCTATGTGTGTATTCATAATTAAATATTCTGAAATTTTTAAGTTCGTAAAAGTGGAACCATTAAAAAGTTTTTTTTTTTTTTTGTTTATATTTTGATATACATATGTATGTGCATAATATAAATTTTCTTTTGAAATAAATCACATAAATGGAAATTATTTAAAAATTTTATACAGGAATCGTGTACCACTAAACGCACGTTCACTGTTCATACACACAAAACAAATAAAAAAATAACAAAATTGCACAAAGCAACAGTTGTCATCAGACAGTGTAAATTTGAATAAATGAAAATTGCACTCAAAAAATTTAATTCAAGGAGGGAAATTCAAATTTTCCTTTCATCAATAGAGAAATTTTTTGAAGATTGAAAGATACATACGTGTATATGGCACGAGAAAACGTTGCTGACATTGATGATTGCCACGTGGCACATTTATTGAATGTTGTGACGAAAAACCATTTTATTCATTATACATTTTCAATGTATGTACGTATATCTAAGTGTGTATATATTCTCTAATAGTACTTAAGATACACTTGACAAATGTTCTGTTTAAATTTCATGTCTTAAGAGCTTTAGAACACCGAAAGTAAAAAACAAACGAACCCAATTTATTTTCTTCATTTTCCTTGTTTGGTTTTAATTTTTCTCGTTTTCAATTAAAAATCATTTTAACAACATTTTGACTTTTATATTTTTGATTTAATTTATTCCGTTAAGTGAAAAACAAAAGCAAAAATGTTTCTGTTATTGTTTTGTTTTTCTAAAAGATTGTATGTTCAAATTAATTAAAAATTGAGCCCTAAACCATAATTATGTTCTAATAAAATAGAAAAAAACAAGTAAATAAAAGTCAACAAACACAAGCTGAAACAATTTTCAATCAATAGGTTTTTAATTATAAATTTCAATTTTTTTTTTATTGTACGTAACACGTGACAAAGTAACACGTACTAATCGTAAAAGGTAAATTAAAACAAATGCCAGGGAAAACACTTTACAAAGTCCTGTTGTCCTAAATATATATATTTTTTAAATTTAATTTTCTTTTATTCGTTTTTAATTTTTAAGAAGTATATGTATGTTTGCATATAAATATTTATACTTTTTTTCGACCTTTTTATGGTTAACTTTTTGTTATTTATTTTTGCCTATCTATATTTTCTACTTTTGAATAATTTCATTTTACTTATCTTAACAACGCAGTTAAACTCATAGTTTTTTGTTTCAATTTCTTTTATCATAAAAATTTTTTTATTTTCTTTTATTCATGCAAATGGACCAACAGAATAATTGAAAAAAAAAAAGAAGAAAATAACGAACGTAAGTAGAGAATAACCAGCATATTTTCAATAATGCATACAAACGTTTCATGAAGGATATTCATTGTACATAGAATACATACATACATAATATATTGTACCATGAGTAAATATTTGATTTTTCAACATCATCATAAATGATATTGAATGAATTTTAAAACAAAACTAATGCAAACAAAACAAGGCAAAAATAAATATAAACGAAGTTTTAGAAAATAAAAAAATATTTTCTTTTTTTTTTTTAAGGAAAATTTCATTTTTATGTGTTTTGTAGAGAACGGAAAATAATATACATATATATACATGAAAATTTTATAATACAATTGAGGTTTTAGATTATTGTGTGTATAGTGAATATATAAAAAACAACTCACAAAGGATCAGCATATTAAAATTCTATCATGTAGAGAGAAAATGAAACGATCTGATTAAATATGTATCAGAATAACGTATAGTGCATACGTTCTTCTTGGGAAAATAAAAATAAGAAAAATGTTAAAAAAAAAAAACTAAAAAAGTTTGATCAAAGCCCAGAATAATAATTGACTTGAAATTTACATTTCATTGTGTACATGAATATATATACAATTTTAGAAGCAAAGCAGAAGAAAAAATGGACTTAATGGTTAGAAATGAAATTTTAATATTTCCTGTTTGTCTTTTATACATACATATGCATTCGTATATGTAGTCTTCATAGCATACACATACATATTTTAAATACACACAACCATATTATACATTACACGCAATGAAATATACATTGAAAAGCTCAAGATTTGTATGATTTAGAAGAAAACTAAATTCTCACATTTAATATTCTTTTTATTTTCTTTTGAATTTTTCTTTTTATTCATATTTTTCTTCTACCAAAATCTAACAAAAAACATTTATTTTTTCTTTATTAAATTGCACTTTATATGGATATTAAATTTTAAATTGCAAGCAACATTAAAAATCAAATCGTAATATTAATGAGAAATTTTTATTGATAAAAAGCCAAGAAAATTAAAATTTCATTTTATTTAAATCAAAATTGAAATTAAAATTATGCTTCATAAATATATAAAATGCATTCACACATCATATCTTTTTGTATGTTATGTATGAAGGTACATATATGCACAGGTTGGTACATATGTATGTATGTATGTAAAAAAAATAACTAGTAGAAAATTCATTCACTTTACGATAGAATATATATAACCACACCAAAATGTGTATAAAATTTTCTTCTACAATATTTTTAAAAAATGTTTATTTTAAATTCTAATTTTCTTAAAATACCACAACATAAATTTGTTAAATGAAAAATTTTTATGATTCTAATTGTGGTATAAAATTAACATATTTAAATATAAGTATGTATGAGTATATTGATCTTTTTCATTTAGCATTCATATATCGCCAAGTTATGTTTTGCATCTATATCTAAATATTGAATGAAAATTCCGTACATACCAAAAATAAAAAATGAACACTTTTCTGTATGCATACTTTTAATACTTCTAGTAGATCTAATGAACTTTTATAGTTCGTGGTTCATTAAACTAAATTCCGATGTTTAAATGTGGATTTTTGCAATTATGTTTATAAACATAAATTTACAGATATACATACGTATGTACTATATATACATATGTACATACAGAAGAGAATGCATACATCCCAAATGAAATGAACATAAAATGTATAAAGTACATATTTATGTTATTGTTATTTATTTCATTTTCAGTTCTAACACTATCATACATTGTATTTTGCATCGTTTAATTTTGTTTAATATAAAAGCATATATGTATGTACATATGCACCTTATATACTTATATGCTACATGTATATCATTGATGAACCTTGTAATGTGCATAATTCATCCATAGGCCAATGGCATAATATTAATTCTGTGTATTACATAATTGAAAATGGCGCCAAAATGTGCACTAAACTTGATTGTTTATTATAAATTACATATCATTTCATATGAAATTATAAACATATATGTATGAACATATATGCACAAATAAATACACATGTACGCACATAAAATGAATTTAATCATCCATTACAAGTATTCTAAAGATCAATTAATGCAAATAATGTACATACATACATATCCATATGTATGTAGCCCAATGATACAGCGGCAATAATCCACTTTTCCTTTTATCTTTTATTGTTTTAAATTTCAAGATATATTGAGTACATCATGTTCACAAATGTATTAGACAGTTTTGTATACTGATTGTTTTGTTACAATGTAATCATCATCAGGAATAGCATCATTTCATCGTAATCACGCCTATCATTGTCTTTTTATTGTAAATATACATACATATCTGCGTTAGCAATGCGTTCTTCAACGCAATACTCGACTGAACAATTGAAAATTGAAAATTGTTAACAAATTATTGGAATTTTTAAAATAGCTTAAAAACTTAATTTTTATAAAAATAATAATTACAATATAATGTCATTGTCATTGTTTACAAAAAGTGAGACCTTTATTTAAATTTAATTGATATCAAGCCGAGTAATTGAAATTACTTTTCTTAAAATTTGTTTTCATTTTCTTTTATTTATATATTTATTTTTCATTTTCATCGTATGTATACATAGCACTTTAAATTTGATTCCATTCATTATTTCTTTATTATTTGATTTTTTTTTCAAATTTAAATACAATTTACCATCAATAAAATTTTCAATTTCAATATTGATAAAACTCGAAGAAAATTTTATTCAATGCATTTTTCCTTCTCGTAAGTATTTTCATTCAATATATTGCTGATTGCATTGATACTCTTTTATATTAATACAAGCACTTTAGATATTTTGAATAGAAGTTCCAATCAATATCAGCAATAAAAATAAATAACGCAGTATAAAGCAGTAACAATTTCTTCGATTTTGATAACATTGTGCATAAGTATATTGAAATTATTTTTCAATTTTTCTATTTTGATTTGCAATAAATTTTATTCAAAAGAATCCACAATTAAAGTGAAAATAAATTTGTAGTAATTTGTCAAAGTGTTTACATTGTTAGCTCTGTATTTTTTATTTTGTTTTTTTTTTTATTTATTTTAATTTTTTTTTTTAAATAATTAACTTGACTGACTTGATTTTGTAATTTTACTTGAAAATATGGAAATATATAATAACTGAAATAATATTGAGTTTGACGTTATAGTGTCAAATAGTTTCGTGAATTTATCCTTTTTAAAGGGAAATACTTCAATTATTTTCCAAATATATAGTTTTATTCACAATTAAACCTCACTATCAAATTGAAGATTTTAATGAATTTTGTATGAATCATACAATATACCATATGTATGTAAAATAAAACAAGTAATTTCCTATTATTATTATTATTATTTAGAATTTTCCTTTTCTTCTCATTTTATCTTAATTCAAATACATATTTGAAAGGGAAATGTTATTCCCTTGGGATACCTTAAAACCTGATCAGACACTTTAATACTTATTTTATACGATATGTGTATACGCAATAAAAATTCTATATTAGATTTTCCCTTGAAAATAATCTAAAATTACTAAATATGTAGTTTTTTTTTATTTTTACTTTCGTTTAGGAAAAAGAAAAAATAGTGGTGAAACGAAAGATAAATACATACAGACATGTTTCTTGCGATATCATTGAACTTTATTAAGTTTACATACAGATATATGTATGTACATATGTGATAATAAATTCTATAGAGTATATCCATTTAGTGTATACTCATTCTTGTGTATTATCCAAATATAATAAGGATTTTGTCCTTTATATAAATTGTAATCATATACAACGTGTGTATAATATATGTATGTATATATGTGTATATAAAATGTACACGTATTCTATACATACATATGTACATACAAGGTAATACACCTTTGATTTTTATACACAAACAATGTTTTGTACAAAACGTAATATAAATATTATATTTGTCCAAATGAATGTTTTCATTTTAACAACCAAGAAGGGATATTTTAATAATGAACATTGTTTGTTGATATAAAATAGATATCTTAGATGTTATTTTCTTTTTCACCCTTGAAAAGAAAAATTTTCTACTACAATACAATTTGTATTTTTCTATTTATGTTCTATTTTCCAGTTTTTTTTTTTTTTTTTTGTGATTTTTTCTTCTTTTTTTCTGAAAAAAAAATTTATTTCGTTTACTTTGTGCAAAATTGCTTTTACATTTTAATTCAGATAATATATCAGAATGGAATATATAAAAGTTCAGCACAAATATTGACAATCATGGTCTCATTTTATACACGTACATAACGTATTCGTATATATACATACATGAACATATTATGTATATAACAATAATTCATCTTTCTGAACACATTAAATATTTTCATAGTTTTCATTTGTAATATTAGGAAAATATGTACAAAAATTTAAACCAAAAAAAAAAAAAAAAAAAAAAAAAATACACGAAAATATTTTTCTTCTTTAAATGTATTTAATCTTTTTCTGGTCATTAAGCACCTTTTGCTTTCCTTTTATCCCTCCAGTTATACATATGTAAGTATTATATGTAATGTTTTATTTTCTTGTTATATTATGTGATACATGCACGACCACTGAAATTCTCTTTCAAGTTTCTTAATGGAAAATATCATCATTTTGTTTGCCTAGTCATTATATTGTGTCTTTTTGAAATTTAAAAGGGGGATGATTATGTATGTGTATATATACTTACGTACATATGTACGTTTTTTTTTTTTTTTTTTTTTTTTTTTTTTTTTTTTTTTTTTTTTTTTTGGATGTAAGAGGAAATCATTTCACAGTAATGCAACCAATGTGCAAAATTTGATTGTGATTAAAGCAAACGTGTGCATAGTGCAAATAAAAATAATAAGACATGTGCTATAAATTGCAAACAAAAGAGAATTGCATTTTATTATTTTCTTTTAATTAAATTGAAAAGATGGTTGACAGAATGGCATAATTAATATGAAACGTTAAATAAAAACTATAGCATTCTTTTTTTTTCAAATTTTAACTTGTAAATAATGGTTTATTATGTCGATTAAAAAAGTCCTGAAAATTTTTTGAAATTTTATAACAAATGTGTATTTATTAAACTCAAACAAAAAAAAATTAATTTAAGTAATAGCAATAATTTTTTTCTCTAATTTTGAAAATGAACCATATAAAAAGTTCTAAATTTATTAAATTAAAAAAAAATTAATTGAAATGCAAAATGAAGAAATTTGAACATTGTAAAAATTTTTAAACAATTCTTATTTTCATTACTTTCTTTTTTTTTAACTTGAATATCTATAATCGAAAAATAAAAAACAAACAAATTGTTTTAATTTTTTATTACTGAACGTTAATAGTCAAAATTTAGTATTCTGTTATCACCGAAATGCACACAATATAGTACATTTTATGTAAGAAACAAAAAACAAAAAAAAAAAACAAAATCATATTAAAAGAAGAAAATAAATTTTGTTTTATTTTATTTTGAATTCACAACTTTTAACAAAGTCAGACAAGTAGAAAAATAGAATTAGGAAAAAAAGGCGATTTCTTTTTTATTTTTTGCTTTCAAAGTGCTTTAAAAACTGCATATTGTATTACACAATATAGAAAAAAAAATTTTTTTTATTTTATTTTTTTTTTGTTTTTTGTTTTGTTGGATAAAACGAGCAAATAGTGAATGTAAAAGGAAAATCCATAATGAAATAGTTAGGGAATCCGTCCAAAAACATAAAGTAATAAAAAACAAAACATACAATACAAAATTAATGCTTTTGGCATGAGAAAAGTTGAATATATGTGAAAAAGAAATGCACACATTGTTGAAATTTGAGAATTTAAAAAAAAAAAAAAAGATATATAAAAATTCCTACGTGTTCTGTAATTAATGCCTTTTGGATACAAACTGTTACACATTATGATACTTTTTCCACTGCCGTTTTTTCTCTCTTGTCACTTTTTTTTTTATTTTCACTATTTACAAAAGCTTTTTGTGATAATCATTATCACTGTTATACTTACTTGTATATTTAGAAAATGGATAAATGAATGAACGAACAAATAAAAAGTCGTATATACATATATATACACGTAGATTATACTGCACATCAGTACATAATAGAAGAGTTCCTCAAATAATGGAATAAGCAACTCTAAAGGTTAAATAATATGAAAACAAACCAAAGCCACATTGGGTGGCCGTTGGAGAAAAAAAAAACATTCTTCATTTACATGTATATATATACATATGAGAAATTTTTTTTTACTGCATTTTGCAAGCATTTTGTATTGCATATATATATAAGTATGTACTAAGTATGTACACATGTATCTATCTATTTTTCTTAATATATTTCATTCAAATCTGTTCTATACTTACAAATGTTTGTGTGGGTGTTTTTTTTTTTTTTTTTTTTAAAAACATTCAGTACTATCTATGCAGATGGAAAAAATTTTAGACATAAACTATCTGGCAGAAAAGAAATAAATTTTTCAAAGGATTCACAGAGAATGAAAAGAAGAGAAAAAAACTTTTTTTTTAGTTTATTGTAATCAGAATAAAAACAGGAATGCAGAAAAGTTTTTTTATCGTATGCAAACACAATGCATTTGTGAAAATAAAAAAATAAAATAAAATAAAAATTATATATTAGTGAATAAAATTCAAAGCGGTTACGAAAATGCATGGAAAACAACAAAATAAACCTATATTTCAGCAAAACTGTGAAAATTATATT
This sequence comes from Anthrax anthrax, assembly GCA_963971155.1. Classification (NCBI taxonomy): domain Eukaryota; kingdom Metazoa; phylum Arthropoda; class Insecta; order Diptera; family Bombyliidae; genus Anthrax; species Anthrax anthrax. Next base: position 22,346,171 of record OZ020118.1, read on the forward strand.
GATGAAGTAAAAATCTGCACATAAAACAAATGGTAAAAAAGGGTAAAATTATACGTTGTTTTTTCCATGCCAAATAGATGAGAAAGCAAAAATAAAAAAATGATGACAAAAACCCAATGCATAGATCAAATTTAAATATTTTCAATTTGTTTTTTGTTTTTCTATCAGAACGAATAAAAAGTTTTAGATACATTATATGTACATATGTACGTATAATGTACGTACAACAATCCATATAATTTATTGCTTAGACGTGTTTTTGAACGATGCAATTAATTAATTTATTTATTTTTTTTTTAAATACTTGCAAAAAAAAACATTTTTAAAAATTGTCTATTTTAGCATTTAATTTTTTATTATTATATAATTATTATTTTTTCTACTAAAAATTTTAAATAAGTACAAAAATTTCAAAATTATAAATTGGAAATTTTCGTACTCGAGATTACTAACCAACAATTATTTCTAAAATCATAAAGCATGAAAAGGAAAATTTATTTACAGACTTTTTAGATTGTGAAAATGATCGAAAAGAAATAAAAAAAAATTTATTGTTTCCCATTTAACTGCACAAATTTAAAAACTCACCATATTACAAATATTTACGATCATTTGTAGATCTTTCAGTTGCGATACTAGAATGTCTCAATATTATAAAATCTCTAATATTATCGACAGATTTTCCTATTTTCTAAGCAAATACATATAAATTCTTTAAAAAAAGAATATTAAATAAATGTGAAAATCGTTGTATACTTATATATATATACACAATTATATAATATATATACATATGTACGTATATATATTATAATAACAAAGAAAAGAACAATTATTTTTCCATTATCATTGAATTTATCATATCATAGATGTGTTTTATTGTAACATTAAAAAATAAAATCTAAAAGATAAAATTATCAGCTAATATGGTATTTATAAATAAAAATAAATCTGAAAATTGCTACTTCATATATACATATGTACATATTGTTTTTTAGTTTTATATGGAAAATAATTTTCTAGACTTTTTTCATAAACTTATTTTTTACATAAATCAGTTTAAATGTTACATCCATATAAAAAGAAAATAAAAAAATTTAATATGCAATTATAACTTTATATTTTCTTGTAGAATTTTTGTGGCGCCTCATAATCTGTCACAATTAAAATTTTTGGACAGCTTTCAAATCATCATGTCTTTTATAGGATTTTATTGTATTCTTATCGCATACGAAGTGCATATAAGTACACTTAATCAACTATGAATAGAAGATTTGCATTTTTCAACATCTATAAGTTCACTTTATTATACTGAAAATGATGATTTTATTGACTGAATGTATACATACATATATTTCAGAATATTTTAATTTTTATTTTCAAAAAGGATAAAAAAAAAATGAAAAAATAATGATGAAAAACCAAGAAATGTAAACGTAGGAAATCATTTAAAAAATTTTACTAAAATGAATTCTTTTCTTTTGAATGAAATTATCACATTATCAAGTCGTTAGACGAAATTAATTGCTTTCACAATTGAAATTCATCTTTGATTGATTTCATTTATTCCATTTAGGTATTTCATTTTCAAGATTTTCATCTCTCTTTTCAATTTGCGACTTTTATTTGATCTTCTTTGCAAATTAATGCTTTCTATTTAATTTTGATCTAAATTTCTAGGATAGATTTATGCAATCACCGTATATATATACAGTATTAAAATTCCTCTTGTTTTCTTAAAAAACTGAAAAAAATGTTTTCGTAATGCACACAAATAATTGAATTTTAGTTTAGATTTTTAATCAAGATTTTGCCACACAAACACAGAACTTTGTATATATATGTACGTATATATATACGTATGAATACACAGATATGACAAATGTTTAATGTACAAAAAATAAAAATAAAAATTGTTATCATGTAGAGGCGCGTCAAATGTATAATTAATCTTCATATAAATTTCATATATAAACTACATATATGCATATAAAACTGGGTGGATTGAAAATAGGCGACATAAACCATCAGATAAAAATGTATTTATGTGTACGGCATATAATAGGATAAAAATGTAGATTTATGGAAATTCTAACTGACATAAATAAAAACACAATGATTTTACTATGAGGACAAACAAAACAGAAAAAAAAAATAGAAAAAAAAATCTGACTAAATGCGGTTATCGTAGGACATAATGGTTTCATTTTATTTCAACCACAAATATTATAATGAGCCTCTGATTAATGTAAATGTGCTCTAGTTAACTGTCTGTGGTTTACTTTTTTTTTAACACTGAACAATGGAAATGGTGATTTTGATTCACAGAATTTTTGATGCCTTATAATAATTACAATCTAACACAAATATATATACAAATGCATTGTAAAAAATATAACCTTTTATCAAATCCATACATGTAATACGTATACTAATGCAGACAGTAGACGCATGAATAGAAATGAAAAAAGAGGAATATCATATCAGAGTAAATCTTTTAGAAATTTATATAATATTCAAGAATCATTATGGTGGTGATGATGATGACGACGAAGACGATGTTGATGATTATTATTATGATAAGAATGATTACATAAGTTATTCCAAGGAATTAGCTAATATAACAGACAATTGTGCGTGCCTGGTCCTTATCAATGTAAACAAAAATACCACAGGATATATTTATTAGAGGAAAAAATAGAAAAAAAAAGAAGCAAAATAAAATTACGTAGACTGTCAGAATATTGAAAAGATAAACGTGAAGATACATACATTATTTGATTTTATCATACATTTACGAAAAATTAAAAATTATAGATTCAAATTGATTCATAGAATAATAATAATTCTGGCTCTTGAGAAAATACAAAAAAATGTTTTTTTAAACATGAAATAAAATCAAATTATGATTATCATGTAAATAAATACAATTTAACTTTATAATGAGTTTTAAAGATAATTATTAAAATTAAATTAAAAATTCTTCTCACTTATGACTGTCAATATTTAAAAGTTTTTTATCAGTTAACTTTGAGCATGTTTTTTTTTTTTTTTTTTTAATTAAAATTAAAAAATATATTCCGCAAATAATTCAATTATTATTACTTTCTTTTTTCACACACAAAATGTTGAAAATACGACTGTTTATCTTTGACGTCATATGCGCACAATAAAAAACTTCCATTTGTTAAATAGAAAATTTTATAAATAATATTACAAGAAAGAAATTTACATCAACAAATGTATTTCTATTTTATATAAAAACTTTTTCCTATTTTCCTAAAAAATTTTTTTTCATCAGTATTCTTCATTTTCACTCTTTTTTCCTAATACCCGAAAATTCTCTGCTAATACACATCATATTATGAAATACAAAAAGCTTCATAGATATATATACAAAAAAGAAGCTGTAATAAGACATAAACATGTAAAGTTTTGAACATTTGTTTACAAAACATTATGCCTGGTATGTATATGTACACATACTTATACAAATTTATGATCATAAGGAAAAATATTTGGGTATATAAACACAAGACTTGAAATGAAAAGGAATTAATATGATAATTAGAAAAATAAGCTTATTAAAAAAAAAAAATAAATTTTCGTTTTTACTTTGTATTCTAACTTCAAATGTGTTCATTCGTACAAAAGATAAACAAAAAATTATTTATTTATTTATTATTTTTTTTTTTTTGAGAAAATATATTTTTTCTAAAAAGTATAAAGAATATAATTTATTTAAAAGATTTTGTTATTTAAAAAAAGATAAACAAAGATTTCTTGTGAAGTTAATATTGAAATCAAAATTTAATTCTGATTTTAATGCAAAATTTATCTTATCAGAACTAACTCATTTCAATTTTAAATTTTTATTTTATATATCATGGGCATAAGTTATACTTTAATTCTAGAAAATTGTGTATAACAAATACAATACGAAATTTAATCGTAAGATTTGAGTCGGATTAAAAGAAATCCAATTCATTGCTTGTACTTATAGATGAGGACATAAATTAATATTAATAATTCGAAATTCGAAATGTATCCTATTATGTTTATCTACTTTATGTATTTGAAGTATATAGACAAGTAAATTCTTATTTATTTTTTGTATATCTTTTAAGAATCTAGAATGTAAGTATAATATGTAAGATTCACATATGTACAACAAACATTTTCAGAGATTAACTTTTGTTTTATTGTTGCTACAAAAAGAATTATTCAAATAATCCTTAGAATATTATCGTGTATATTTTTAATTTTCGTTTATATATTGAAATCTATCTGGTTTTTCCAATATAAATATACTTGCTATTTCATTCTTATCTGAATGTACGAAAATAAAAGGAATAATGAAAATAAAAAATTATTTCATTTATCGTAAAATATTAGACAATATCTTATTTATCATTTAAAAATAGCAAAAATAATTTTTATGGATTTAGGAAGAATTTTTAAAGCTCTGTTGTAATCTTGTAATGTCAAAAAGCAAAGTCTTTTTTTTTCATGGAATTATAATACATTGCAATTATCCCTACATTCGATTTATTCTTCTAACATAATTAGATTATACATATATTATAATTATATTATCTTACCTTTCCTAAATTTATAAAACCATGTTCTCTAGCAACATCATCAGCTAATCCGCTATCACCGTTTGGTATATGTACAGCCCATGTTGATGTATAATGCCCATCTTTATCTCTATCAAATCCTTCATCATATACAAAATTTATACTATTCACATCATTCACTAAATGATTAATTGTATTATTAAAGTTTACATTTTCAATATTATTACTATTATTTGTATCATACAAATGATTATCAATCGATGTAGCAACAACACTCACAATTATATCACTAAATATGAAATTCACTTGAAAAATCACAACAATATATGGTAAAATGCTAAAAAATCCACGTAATTTGCTACGAAATTTTATTAATGTTGACATAATTATCACTAAAAAAATTTCATTATAATTTATTGTTGTTGCTTTTAATTTATTATTATTATTATTATTATTATTTGTTTTGTTATAAGGTCTACACTGAGTACTATTAGTACAATTGCTATAACTATAACTGCTAGTACTACTATTATTAATGTTATTATTATTATTATTGTTTTTATTAATTTTGTAGCTGCCTTCTCTTAATGTTGATAAATCATTTGAAGAATTTATTAATCGAAATTGATTAGATTCATTTATATTAGTGTAATCATTGCTGACATTATTCGATACATTCTCAATTGTCATAACTGAAGATGACGATGATGACAATGATAAAGCTGTTGAGGTAGAAGCAGAAGCAGTTGTTACGGTGGTAGTTGTATCAAATAAATTTGACAAATTCACTAAAATATCATTTGAATTTGATTTGATTAATGGTGTTTGTGTAGTATCTAAATTCCGTTCTGCAATAACTTTTATTGGTGCTGTTGATGTCAATGTTGCAGCTGTTGCTGTTGCTACTGTTATCACTGTTGGCGATGTTACTGATGACTCCACCAGTAATGCAGTCTGAGATGGACTATCATCATCGAAAATTTGTTTCCTTTTACGTGTTAATGTTGAAGATGAATATTTACCACATTTTCTAGTCCATCGCACTACGTCACTACTCATTATTATCAAATTTTTGATGTTTTTTTTATTTTTTTTTAAAGATTTAACGTGCTTCTTCAACTTCGTTTTATATTTTATTTTCTTATTTCAATAATCTATCTAATCAATGTTATTAGATAAACTAACTAACGTTATTATGAATATACGTAAAATTACTGCACGATTTATTTATTTAATAAATTTTCGCAAATTTGTTAATTGTTCTGTACATTAAGAAATGTTAATAAATAAAACCGGTATTTATGTATGTGTTATTGGTTTTCTAAACTGTTACGTATATGTACATTTAGGTTTTTTAAATAAAAATTTAACGGTGAATATAAATTAACACATTAATGTCGAAGATAACATTTTAAAATGTATTGAACATATAGATTTTGTACAATGAATGTAGTAGCAAGACAAAATAATGTTAATATTAAATTATAAAATTTTCAGTTTCAAATGCTGAAGAATGCACAAAAAACAAAAAACAAAAGAACAAAAATCTTGGAATCAGATTTCAAAAATTTAAAGCTACATATAAAAAATTAAATAAACATTTATTTCTGAAGTTTTCTAACATCATTATTATCTTGGAAATGCCTAGAGAACATGTCACATTTCTTTTAAAGTATTTTTTGTTTTTTGTTTGGAAGTATTTTTTTGTTCTTTGTTTCTGTTGTTGTCGTTTTTATTTTAGCCGCCTCTGTTTCTCTAGTTTTGTTGTTTTCTATGTGTAACACATGCCGTAGTTTGTTATTCGCTTATATTATTACAATAATAACTTTTTTTCTTTCTTGTTTTTATGTGTTATCAAAGCTGTATATTATATGCAAGATTTTTACCGTTCATATTTGCTTTTAGTTTTCCCCCCTTTTTTGTCGTGTTTTCCTTTTCAGTTTTAAATGAAACACATCCTTAATGTTGTACTATTTTTTGTTGTTTTCGTTTACAATTATGTATCTGCATACGGAATACAAGTAACATGAGAAGGATACAGTTATACAAAAGTAAAAACAATGATCCTTTTGAATTACGTATGTATATACAAGAATAGTTTCTTGTTTTGTTATTTTACTTTTATCATTTATTTATTCATTTTATAAGTGACATTGAAAATTCTATTTTTCTTTCAAATGAAAAATAAGAAAAGCGAAAAACGTGATACACTCAATTCTGTAGTTGTACTAATGCGTATCTGAAAAAAAAAGGAAATAGAATTAGAAAAAAATACATATACATAACTAAACTAAAAATGATGCTTAAATTTGTTTACCAAAAAACTGAATATATATCACAAAATTAAGTAAATTGAAAGATGCCCTAAAAATATCAAATCTAATATTTTCAAATAACTCAATACCTAAATTTATTTCTTTAATGAAGTGATTTCATATTTCTTTTTAATATATTAGAAATATAACATAAATAAAAAGTAATAAATAAAATTGAAAAAATATATCCAAGTAAAATAAATTTAAAAAGATATGTATATAATACCTTTTTTTCTATGATAATACATAATGTATCAGAGTGGAAAAAAAAACATATGAGTAAAAATCAATTTTTATTAAATCCTACAGAATTTATGTACACACATAAAAATGTTTTTTTCCCTATATTTTTTATTATTATTTTAAAATGAGATCAAGGACAAAAGCATAATATTTTCTACATATGGAAATATCAAGAATAAGTGATAGAATGTATAGCATTTATAACAATGAAGGATATACATCCATACATACTCTATACACATGACTACAGAAATTAAAAGCGAAAAATTAAAAAAAAAACAAATGCAACAAAAATCTGTGCGAAAATGCTTGCATAAACACAGGAGTAAATTCATTCATTTAAACGTGCATAAATATAATTTTATACTTGTGTGTACACATGTATATTTATATCTGTGAATATATATGCATACATATGAACGTAAATATGAACATACACGCAAATATGCAGTGAAAATAATTATTCTTGAAAGTTAAATTATACACAGATACCGAATATGGATGGATTCATCATAAAAACTAGGCCATTTGCTGTTTGCACATCGTTTAATCGATTTTCTTTACCGTGTATGATTGCATGTATGCAATAATGTATGTATTTGTGTTTATAGCATAATAAAATAAAGTACATACACATCACTATGTTTGCATACTAAAGTTTTCATTTTCTTACTTTCAGTTTTTTATTTTTTTTTATTTTATTTTTTAATGGAATAAGCAAAACATAAAATTCTATCTATGTAATTGTCATAAACCATAATTATGTACTATATACCATATATAGAAAGTCCTTATACTTGCACTTGTATACATATTATCATTTTATAAAATTAATTAAAAAGATTTAAAAAATTTTCTAAAACATTAAATACAAGAAAATATCACACAATTATTTCATTAAATTTTATGTAAAAGATTAATATTATTTCATTCAATAGAAAACGATCTTAAAATGTCGCCTATTCAATATAATCTTATATTTTCAATCTGCTAATTGTTAGAATAAATAAACCATCCCCTTTTTAAATAAAATCAAAAATTACATTTTAATTCAATTTTACACAAGAAAATATAATAAAACACAAAATTAAGAACGAATATTAAAGCCTATTATAAAGAAAAATAAAAGCCCTTAAGATATTTTTCGTATACTAAAAAATTATTAATTACGAAAACAAATTTTCTAAATATACTAATTAAAGTCAATTAATATAATAATAAAAAACTCTATAACAAGAATGAAATACATTTTAAAAAGCCTTTTAAGTACATACATAAAATAAAATATCACACAAATTTGTTTGTAAGAATCATAATTACGATTTTCTTTTAAAAATTCTTCAATGTTTTTTTTATATATGTACGTATTTGAAAAATATCTTATTAAGAATTTAAATTTAGAATATGATTTTAAGTCATACATATAATAAAAAATAAGTATAACGAGTTTGTGATTATTGTAATTAAAATTTTTGATAAAAATAAAAATGGTTCGTTTAAAAGACACAGTTAAGAAATTTTGAAAAAATAAAAAATTCAAATATTTTATCTTATTACAAAATTCAAGAAAGATATTTATTTGGCATGTACATATATACATACATATATGACGCATATGTATATGTACAACATTTTAAAACTTTAGAAATATTTAATGTAATTTTATTTTCGTATTAATTTTAATCGTTTAAAACTATATGCTTTCAACTTAACATGTGCATAATATATACCAAATAAATAAATGATAATTGTTTCATTAAATTGTTTCTTAAAAATTTTATTTCTAGCACTAAATATGCAATATAGTATTTTAGAATGCTATAATTAATGTAATGTTTAATTACTGCGATATTTGTGATAAAATACATTATAAAATATTCTCTTAATGTTTGATAAAACATTCATTCACAAGAGTAGAAAACATGTAAAATTACTAATTACAACTTTTTTTTTAATCTAAATTATAGCTCTGAATTTGCAATTTAGATATGACAAAATTTTTTTTAATTAGTTACAAATAATAATTATGTCGCATAATAATTTGCATTTTAAGTTTTTTTTTAAAATTATTTAACAATTAAAATTTAATGCTTGACTAGAACTCATAAATGTTAAATTTGAACTGATAATGTTCAAAATAGAGTTGAAAATATTTTTGATTCGAATATTACATAAAGCATTTCATAATATATATCTCTTGTTTCAATAAATTGAAATTAGTTTTATAACGAATACAAATATTTTGATTTTTTGACAAATACTTGAATTTACATTGTATTAATTACTTAAATCCGATAAACAATACAATTTTCAAAAAAAAGAAGAAAAATGCTGCTTTTTAAATTTCATTTATTTCCGTTAAATTTTTTAAAAGATTAAAAAAACATCATTTATTCTTGCATTTATTCGTTACATTCATTTGATTACTACAACTTTTTCATTAAATTACAACAAATAAGAAAATAATTGCAAAAAAACCATATTCTCTCAAAAATTATTTACAACTACTAAATTTTTTTTTTTTTTTGTTTCGTTAAATATACGTAAAAACATTTTACGCATGCTTGAAAAATTAATTTTTCTTTTAGAGTTTAAGTTAAATAAATAACACAAAACTACAAACTGAAAACAAGAATTTAAAAAAAAAAGTAAAAATATTAAGTAAGATCTTTATAAAACAAAAATCGAAAAAAAAATTTATGTGAAAATGAATAAGTTTTTGAATAAGAGCATAAAATCTTAAAAGTACATTTACAAAAAATAAAATAAGTAAATTTTTTTTTTAAAAGAAATATACACTAAAAAAGAAGAATTTTTTAAAAAAAACATGATAAAAAGTTGAATGAAGGTAAAATCTGTTTTGTACATATTTTTCTATCATTTTTCTTTTACTTTCTTTGGAAATTTTATGTAACGAAAATAATAATCTGGTTGTACCTTTTTAAAAAGGAGAATTAAGATTTTTTTCGTTTTTGTTGTTATATACATTATCAAAAAAACAAAAAAAAAAAAAATTTAAACTGAAAACTATAAGAATTTATGTTTTTCTTTTCTTTTATTTATAACTTTCAAGGCAAATAGTTCAACTTATTATTCGGCTTATTAAAATTTAGAACAAGAAGGCAACAATATTAACTCAAGAAATAATTAAGTACGAAGTTATTAAAATGGGAAAAAAAAATTTATTTAAATTCTTAAACAAAATGAAAAGTTTTCAAACTAAAAATAATATGTATGTTTTTAACATATTAAATTTATTTGAAAGCTTCTATATTAATTGAATGAAAAATAGTAATTATTTCCAATTACAATTTCATTGCACAGCAAAATTTAGATTTGTATAAAAAATTAACGTAATGAATCAAAATAAAAGCAAATTTTAAGAAAATAAATACGTACTCAAATTGGGTAAAAAAAAAAAAAAATTATATAAAATAATAATTAATTAAAATGTCAAAAAATGAATTTCATTAAAAAATTTACGTTCATTACACATTTCACAATGTTTTAAAATGAAAACATTTAAATGTTTTCTTCATAACAAAAATAAATAAATGAAAGAAAAACATTTATCTTTTTTGCTTAGTTTTTTTTCCTATTTTGTTTCTCTTAAAGCAAACAGCATACCATAAAAACAAATTTGGAAAATAACTAACGTAATTGAAAATTTAAAAAATAATAAATAAATAAAATTAAAATGAAATTTATTGTACATGTACATGAAAAGAATTAAAATTAAATTTATACTAAAGAAATTGAGTATAAGAAAAAAAAAAAACTGAGAGCAAACAATTAAATAATAATAAATTGTATAAAAGTACCAAATAGAAATGACGTATACAAAACTTGAGATAAAAGAAACATTTTTAATATTATTTCCTCATTTTTTATTTTTTCCAAGTATGTACACTCATATTTGTACGAATGTGTGTATATATTTGTATGAATTTGTTTTTATGTCACAGAATGTTGCACAATAAATTTCTTTCAAAAATCATGAAAATTTTCATGTCATTATGTGTTTATAAAAGAACAAAAACAAAAAACATTGTATTTTTTGTTTTCTCTTTAACTTCCTGATTTGCACATAGATTAAAAGAAAAACGGAATTCCTTTCTTACTAGGATAAGCAAAATATTAAATACATACCAAGTATTTTTGTAAGTACAATTGTATGGATATATATACAAAATAATAATAATAATATTTTAAAAATATAAAAAAAAAAATGCAAACGTAACAAAATTGAAAAACGCAAGATTTCACATTTTATAAAATATTGCAAAAGTATTAAAAAGTAAAATAAAAAACTGAACATGAAAAAATATGATGATTTCAAATGAAAGTGTCCCTTATGTTGTTTACGAAGAAAAAGTTTGAAAAAAAAAATAAAAAATAAAATAAAGAAAAAACCCTTGTTCTTCCACTCCCATTTTGGAATTTAAATTTTTTTTTTTTTTTTAGAAAATTCATTTTAACTAAAAACGAATATTGTACGAATAAAATGAAATTACATGTATTGTTACCCTAGAGCATATTATTATAATATGAACATTTATGATTATATACAAAACCAAAAAAATAAAAATAAAACAACAGAATAACAAAACGAATAAAAAGGAAAATATTCATAATTTTATCTGTGTATACAGTACCACCTATTGTACACAAAACACTTACCTTTAAAGTAAGCACTAAATACACTTTGGTGAGCACTAAGAAGTTTACAAGAACAATGTATTTTATTTTTACATGTATTCAGTGTTTTTTTCCTTTGTAATAAAAAAATGTAGACACAGTATAAAAATTCTCTCTTGGCAGTGAATTTATTAGAATACTTAAAGATGAATAAAAGCGACAGTAATAATAATGATGATGATGATGTTCTTGTTGATGATAATGGTGACTACTACCAAAGTATACTACTCTATATATTGAAAATTAATGTACAGTAGTTAGACGTGTAGGTGTATTTCAGTTATGTACGTAATGCTATGCTCAATATAATGATGTTAAATTGCTTTAGTCAGCATTATGTATATTATAATGATGAATGCCTGTAATGCAAAAGCAAGTAAAATATTTCACTACATTAAAAAAAAATCCTTTTTTCTTTATGAATGTTATGCAGTTTTTAAAAAGTTAATATTTTTAACATACGTCAGTATATTGAAATATGAAGTGAAATGTTTAATAAAATAATTCATTAGAATTTAAAAAAAAAATGCATTTTAAAATATATGTAGGTACATATAAATTAAAAGAAAAATTAAATTAAAGCAAATGTGAAGAATTTTTTCTTTCCAAATTATTTTTCTGTTTTACAAATCCGAATCTATTAAATCGTTAAAATTAAAATGTTTATAAATTAAACAAAAAATTAAAATTTCTTAAGCTCAATTATAGTGGTGTCAGTAATTTTCTGTTAAATCAAGGATGGTGTTAATATACATAATTTTCTGTTAAATCAATCTTTCAGGTGGTATTTACATATCCATTTCATAATAACCAAATAAAAATTGTGTAAATAATAAATTCTGTAAAATCCTACTTAAATCTTTATTGAATATTGTTTGAAAATCATAACGATTAAAAATTCTAGATAATTACTTTTACCATGAAAATAGAAAATGACGGCTTGTCATGTCATAATCATAACTACCCGAAGACATGTGAGTAAACTCGAATAAAATACATACATATGTACAGTAAAAATTTTCGATATAAATTTCCCACTTTGAAATCATTCATTAATTTGAAAATTTCAAATGAAATTGTATCGATATATTATTTAATTTTATGCTCATAACACGTGTACATTCATACATACATACATTATGTATATTCATACATATGTAAGTTCCTCTTTGATAAACATTTCATGACATTATTATTATTACTATATAATTATGAACAATCATAAGGGTCTCTGTCAAATTGCTGTTAATTCAATGTTAATGATGCACGACTAAATAAGTGTAAATAATTGACTAATTAACGTATAATAATAAAATATATCCTACCATAAGCATTCATGTATTTGTAATTTTGTGTTTTATTTAAAAAAAAAAAAAAAAAAAAAAAAGCAATTTTACACATACACGTAGACACTATTCACTATATGAACATTATTTATAATTTTCTTTATATTTATTACAATACATTATTACATAATATTTTGCTCATTTTACAATTAAATTAAATGATAATTTACTTTTTTATTATTGTTATTAAAGCGTAAATAATCATTCACACAATTCATTTTATTTGAATTTATATTATTATTTTATTATTATACACAATGATTTTCAATGTACCTACATATTTACATATATATGTATGTACATCAGGAAATAATCAAAAATTTCTTAATGTACATAACATACATAAACACAATAATTTATTATACATATTTCATTTATGTATACTTTCACGTATGTGTACTAAACAATTATTAATATATATTTATTAAAGACAAAATTTTCACATTTACTAATCTTTTGTATGCTCTTACACTAACATGATTATTTATTATTATTGTCATTTATTATTATTATTATTATTATCAATACAAGTACATAAGCGAATATAACAACAATAATTTAAATTTTGAGGTGCACAATAGAAATATTTATACATACACATGTACCTACATACATACATTTATCGGCACAGGTAAATCACCATGTAATTATGAAGCATATAATTTTACAAATCTTCAAATACTATTCATATTTTCGGGTAATATATATATACACGCATATGTATGAGATAAGTAATTAATTATTAAAATTTATTAATATTAATTTAGAGCTTGGTGTACTAATATAAAACATGAGCTTGTCATTCAAAAAAGTGTTAATAATTATTCGACAAATAGTACATCTGTATACTATATGTACAATACGACAATACCCATTATTTTTAAATTTGAATTTTTGTTACTAATTTATTACATATGTATACACGCATACGCATGACAATACATACTTTAAAATTTTAGGTTTTCGAATTATTTTTTTATTTTTAATTGTATTTATATGAATTTTTATTTTTTTATTTTCATAATTAGAACATGACATCTTATTTGTATGTTCGTGCTTGAAGAGTCCATAAATGACACATCTGACATCAATTAAATTTCACTTTAAAAACATTTCTGTCCATTTACCAACATGACACTTTGTATGTCTAATAGAAATACATTTAAATTAGTCTTTTTCCCTGTTTTTGTTGCTTCTCTTTTAATTTCTTGAAAACAACAAAACAAAATCTCATTCATGTTCAATTTCATTATTTTCACATAAATGCGTCCGGACAGGTAAAAATGAAAATAAATTTTAAATAAAATATCAAGCATAAAACATATTGTTATGTGTAAAACAATAATTTTCTAAAGGATCAAGCACAGCAGTTGAAAAAAAATGTAGAAGCCTAGTAGAAACATAGAGTAAAATGAAAAACTATAAATAAAAAATTTATTGGTATTTCCTTGTATTCTACAAGCATCTCCAAGTATGCGTAATATCATACTATTGCGGCATTTTATTCCAAACAAAAATGTATCATTCTGGATTTAAACAGTATGATATAGTGTATCACATGTTCTAGAATTTAATTTTTAATACTGATTTTCAGAAAAGAAATATATAATAAAAACTTCAATAATAAATTTCAATTGAGGGTATTAATAAAAGTCATGATAATTCCAAAAACGCACATATGTGCATTCATGTGTATTTATGTTAATTTTTACTGCATACACAAAATTATATTATGTGCAATCAAAATAAATGTATTATAATTTATTTCGTTTTATTTTTGTTTTTATTTTTTCAATTTTTTTTCCAGTTTAACTTTTAATTCGGATAAATCAAGGTGCAATATTCAATCCAAAAATAAAAGTTGTAAAATAATATTTACAATAATTTTATGTAAATGGGTTGAATTGAAATTGCAAATATAAAACCACAGTACAAATACCTCAATATTGTAATACTGTAAAGTATAACGGAAGCATTGTAACTGCAATAAGAAAATTTTAAATTTACATTAACTATTTTTGTAAGCACAATCTGTGTACGTTATCATAAGGCGTTAAATAATGAAATTTATCTTCAACATTAAATTGATATGAGGCTTTATTATATGTGACGTATGTACTTACGTATTTCATATTTGTATATATATATATACGTATGTAGGTATATATGTACGAGCGATAAAAAAAAATTCAAATACAAATTGGCGCATATATGAGCATACACACATGTGTATAAGCATTTATGTATGTACGTATATGTATACAAACGCACATTTTTATGTGCATATATATAGTTTACTTTTTTACAATTTCATATAATAATAAAAGCATGAAAATATAGATGTCATATTTTTATCTGCATCATATGCCAGCGTACACACACAATACACACGTATGTAAGTATACATATGTATATGTGAATATATTCTTCCATAACAATTTACCCTGTGCATCAATGATTTCGATGACATTGTAGCGTACTGCATTCATTTATGCAAAATTATACATTGATATATTTTTTTTATTCGTATATATATATAGGATATAGGAGGTATAAAATATTTGTACGTACACCAACATGTTACACGTGTATCAAATATAAATATAAGCATTCATTTATTTATGTTAAAATAAGGTACTATTTATATATAATATTGTGTTAAAAATAGAAAATACATATACCGATATTTGTAAACATGCGACAAAAAAAAAATGAAAACTAGAAAATAAAAACGATGAGAAAATAGATTTTCCTTCCTCATTCTTGTACGTCAATTACGTACATACAATATAATACATATGTATGCGGTAAAAGTTGTCAAGTTCGATTAGAAATTACAATTTGATAAGGTAATTTCAAAAGAAAATTTTTAAATGAAAAATATGAAAATGACAAAATGAAAGCAGAATAAATCAACAAAAGAAAATTGATAAAACGTAACAATGTCAAAACATAAAAAACTTATCATTTTTGCATTTTAATTTTTACATGAAAATTTCATGTTAAAAGGTATTTGTTTGCAATGTCATAAATATGATGATTAATTTTACCAATAATAAATTTTGTTAAATTCATGTTATTTTTAATCAATTTTGTGTGAATGACAGCGCATGTACATGCGGTTATTCAATGGACACAATTTCGATTACCAAAAATATTGTTGTATTTAAAATATATTTCAAATTTTTCCAATGTGTGATATACGTGCATGTATGATAATTTTATACAAAAAAAAATTTTAACTCACTCATTTTTCTTTAACTACAATAATAAGCATACATAGAAATCACATACATACATATGTAAATATTTTATTTCAATTAGTAAAATTTTTATGCATAATGTGTATGTCCAAAGTAAATATTATTTTCAATTTAAAAACATGTGTACATATGTATATGTATTAAAAAATTTTCAAATTTCATTACAATCAAAAATATGTATTTTATATGTATGTAATCATTCACGATAAATTCGTTTTTATCCCTTGGCATATTAAGTCAAAAATATATAATAATGTTATATATCTTTTTTTGATGAGGGTTAAAACTACTCATATTACGCAATCAATTCAAATAAATGTAACACACATTGTAGGTATATAGTATGAATGAAAAATGAAAGTTAAAATATTGTAAAAAATGAAATCCCAATACGAAAGGATAAATTATTTAATTTTTTATATGTAAATTTGTATGTATTATTTTGAATCTTCTTTTCAAATTATATCCTCTTTAGCTCAAATTTTCAAAGAATAATTTATTTTATTTTTATTTCAAAAAAAATTATTTTTTTTCGTTTTTTCTTTTTTTTTTTTTTTTTTTTTTGAGATAAATATTATCTCAAGAGTGCTAAGATAGAAAATTCGATTTTAACTTAAAACTAAAAGGAAAAGGATATATGGATATAACCTTTCAAATTGTGCATTACGAATTTATTAGATTTTTGAAACAAATTTAAAACATAAGACAACAAAAGCTTTCCTTTTAAAAAAAAAAAAAAAACGAATTTGAAAGGAAAATTTTTTAAAAGGAATGAATAAATTGAAAATGACCTTTCTAGTCCACTTTGTCTTTTTTCTTTGTTTTCATGTGAAACATAATATTCTTGAATTTTACCATACATATAAAATAAGGTAAATTATGTAGTGTTAAAAACTCAAAAGAAAACTCTTGAAAATTTAATCATTTTACAGTTATGTATTATACACATATGATGTAAATGAATATTCAAAATTAAGTGTAGCAGAAAATACTTAAGTACATACGTTATGTATTACCTTTGGTGTTCATTTAGACATCACATAAAATTTATTCATTTGGAACACATAACAGGTTCAAAGGTAGCCAAATTTAAATAAAAATAATAATAATCAATGGCTCATTATTTTTCATTATATGAGATTTAAAATTTTACTTTAATTTTAAATGTTGAATGTTTAAGATGGTCGATATAAAAATTTACAATTGAATTTCTCAATTTTAAGCCTAATTATTTTATTGACTGTTCAATACCCTTATCTTCTTTTATCAGTAATAATTATTTAAATTCGAGATTTTATTCACAGTATCTATGTAGGTATGTAGTTTAAATGTGAGTTTATGTATTTAAATCCATATAACCCACAAGTTTAAAATTTAAAATCTTATCTATTAAATAAAATTCTTTAATATAAGCTAATCTAAAATGTATATCATGTGATAATTCAATACATCAATCAATTATATGTTAAGAAATTCAATCAATCATTTCATTTTAAAATGTGATATATTTATTCAAGTATATTGTATAAAAATAAATTACTACATGTACATACATACATATGTATGCACTTCATTTGCACACAAAAGGTGATCACTTTAAAAAAAAAAAAAAAAAAAAAAAAAGAAAAAAAATGATTAAATAAATTAATAAAATAAAAACTGAATGCAATAAAAGAAAACAAAAATAGCTAATAAAATAAGTATATAAAATGATTCCAAATGTAATTCTAGTTTTACAATTTAGTTACACCCATGAACGTAAATATAGTGAAAATGTTGAAGGCTATAATGTACTATAGACATTGATAAAGTCATACCTAATAATAATTTAAAAAAAAAAAAATTTTTTTTTTTTTTACTCTTCTTTTAATGTAAAATCACTGAATAAATATAAATCATGCGGATTTTAATATAAGATATTCTCCCTTTCTAATGTATGAGTGTAGAAATTCGCGTTTGAATTTGTGAAATTTTTTTTAAAAATAAATAAGTATAATTCGCTGTACATGAATATGTACATACATTACATATGTATATATATCAAGTATATATTCCACGTTCGTTGTATATATGTAAACAGCACCATATATACATACACATCATATGTACAAGTATTGCTTTTCAAAGTGATCATATAATGAGATTTTTTTTTTCAATTCATTTAAAAATTCAATTCAATCGATGTTGGAGAACTAAAAAAGATACTCATTTATTTATATTGTTTATGTGTACGTAATAAAAAACAAGAAAATATTGATATTTGCTTGAATATCAAAAAGTTAATATACCACAGCAAAAAAAAAATTGTATACGTGTTAAACCACAAAAATATAATAATACCTTATACAAAAAGCAAATCAAAATAGTAATAAAGATACAGAAAATATATATTTTCTTTTTCCTTTTTTTTTTTTTTTTTACTTTTAATCTGAATAATAAAATAATTTATTTTACCTTCTCAAATTCTCATATAAATATCATCTATTTTACAAGTAACGTATACTTATTTTGTATGCACACCTTTACTTCACAATAAATATGTGTATATAATAAATATGTACATTTGTATATAACAACGTATACAATTGTGTAAAATTATTGTAAATCGAATCACAATTCACGATCAATCTTAATAGTAAATATAATAATAAGTGATGATATTTGAAATTTTTTGCTATTTACAGGTAAAATACATTTTTTTTTTTTTTTTGGTTTTTCTCTTAGCATTGTACATATAAATGATTAAATAAACGTACATATATGATTGTATGATTTTGAATTTTCAAATGTTAGATTTTATTAAGAAAAAACGTATACAATAAACGAATAATACAAAAAACGAATGGGAATTTTTAATATTGAAAATATATAAAGCCACGACATTTATGGATAATAATCATTAAAAAAATAAACCCAATGAATAATAACGACAGGCAAAAAAAAAATAAAAGATAAAATGTCAAAATCGTGATAAAGAAAATGATGATAATTACAATTAAAAAGCATTTGATGTATTGGCACACAGTATTTTTATTGTACGTACATATATTATATGCACATTGATTTTATGTAGCAAATACACTTGTGTATTTAAACAATTTGTAACTTCGATATAAGGAGTTCCCATTAAAAATTTTATTAAAATTTGAAAAAGTTTAGATAATATCAAAATTGACATAACCTTAAAAATTAGGTTATTTGTAAGTATTTTCAATTAATGTTATCTCTTTTCGTAATAAATAAACTGCATTAAGTAACTATAAACCATAATTTTATTTCTTTCATATTGATTCATTTTTAAAATTATGATATTATATTTGAAATTAAAAGAAAAATTTTTTAAAACAAATTTACACATAAACCCTAATTATAATTTAATTTTTTTTTTGTTAAACTTGAATTTAGAATTAGAATTTAATTTTAAAGTTTTATTGAATATATCATAAATTAAAAAGAAATTTAAACTTTTTAACCTGATATTCCACATAACCTACAATATACACAAAAAGTTATGTTTAGATCTATTCATACATACATATGTATGTACATACCTACATATATTCAATTTATATTGTGCATCATTTTTTTATTTAAATTTATTCTGTGTATTGCAAGACTGTGCCTTCTTGAAAAATATGTTTCATTAAATTATTTTAAAAATTATAAGGTACATAGTATGCGAGAAAGTGATATAATTAAAAGAAATTTTCTTTTTTCATGTCGATAATATTGGATTCGTAAATATAATGACTGGTTATATACAAATACCTTTTTGTTTACCTTTTATGCTTGTGAGTTGATACACACTATACATTTCTTTCTTTGAAAGTTCCTTTAATGCAATCGGAAATTACTAATTAAATATAAGTTACAATTTTAATGCATTATAACTATAAATTATTTATCTTTGCCTCTTTTTATTATTGCTTTTGTACAAAAACGCATTCACACATGATTGTATGTTGTAATTGCATATAATAAAACAGGATATTCAGATACTCCAATTTATGTACGTATGCAATATATGTATATGTACATATGAACATACATATATGTGAATATAAGAAAAATTAGGTCAATACATAACGTATGAGGGTGAATATATACATACATATACATATATGAAGACTATTCTTAATTATACATGTATAACTTCTATATGTATGTTTATTCAAATCTATATGAAAGTTAATATTATTGTATAGCTCTTTGTTTAATAAAAAGTTGAAAAGGTTATTTATCATATGTATGCATGAAATTATGTGTTTCAAAAGAGAAAAATTCACTTTATCATATACATCATATATTTTATACATTATGCACAGAATTACATAGTTGATAACGTATATATATACCAGTACTTATATAAATAATAAATTTATTTTATGATAATATTTCTATAGAAAAGAAAATATGTATTCATTAAACAAAAATGAAATATCAATATTGATATTTAAATAATATTTATTAATTTAACATGAGAATATGCACATACATATAAATAACAGATATTTATGTATTGTATTGAATTGTGTAATGAATTCGATTGTATTTCATAAATGATTTTGAAAATTTACAAAAATAAAAAAAAATTAACTTTTTAGATATTTACCAGCTTTAAATGAGAATTTTCCCATTAATAATATACATACAAAATATGTACTTTGAAATGTAAGATAAAATAAAGTTATATAGAATTACCTAATTCAAAGTAAAAATTAAATTTAAAACTTGTATAAAATTTAGAAAAACCAATTTGTATTAAATAGTACATATGTACATATTATATATGAAAATTTGATGAAACATTGTTACCACAAATTAAATTCAAAATTCAAAAAGTGATTTTATTTATTTATTTTATTTTTTTTTTCTATTATATACAAACTATTTTAACAATTAATATGCAAGTACACTGTAGTTTTAAATATATGAATCGTGATTGAGCATATTCAAATAATACAGTCTTTGTGTATTTAAATGTATTGTCAAAACCAAATCATGTGCAAGTTTGTGTATTAAAAACAATATGCAATTAAAATTTTGTATAATGTATTATATGTTTATTACTAAAAGATGAAAAGAATTTAACAATGTATAGTTTTTAAAACAATGATACATATATACGTACAAATTTATATATAAATTTACATACACAAAGTACCATGAAATATGTATTAATTGATTTCCTACAGATAATATTATTTTACGTACAGATCAAATATTTAACTATGTTTGTATGTATATGTACATTAAAAATCTGTCAAAATCAATTTTCATTTTATCATTAAAAATTAATTAAAATTTCATATTACTATAGGCTGTAATCATTTTAGAGAAAATTATAAAACTGAATGATAAACACATGAATATATGAATATGCGTGCAGAATATGTACATATTGTTTACGTTATTATAACTCGATAAAATTGGAAATTTAAACTTTGCAAAGTAAATAATTTAGGTGATTTACATAATTCTAATGTCTAGACAAAAAAATTAAGCATACGAAAATGTAAAACTTTATAATTTATTTTATTTTATTATTTTATTGTATGGTAATATTGTGAAGCAAGATAAATATTGAATCAATAATAATTGTTGAATTATTGAATAATGAATTCAAAAAATGAATTTTTAAAAGTATTTATTATATAATTATTATTATTTATAGCACTGAGGATGAGATGAGGTTTGATGGCTTCGACAGTGCAGCTTTCTAAGTTAAGCTTATTGTATCCCTCACCCTTGGTGTTTCTACATAAAGGCTCATATCTTTCTAGCTAGATATACGACATACTTTATGTAGTCAGTATAAGAAAGATCTTCCAGATTACTGCCTACCGTAGTAATTCTTCTCCATCTTTCTAGGGCAACACACTCTTCCAGTATGTGTGTTGATGTTTCCTCTTCTTCGTGGCATAACCAACAATCTAGGTTATCAACACTGATGCCTAGTTTTTGCAGGTGTACCTTAAACTTTTTAAAAATATAAGAACTGAATTGATTTTATCGACACTATTTGTAACATCATTTATACATCCTATATTCAATCATTTTCAAATAATATTAAATTTGAAATTTAGATAAAAAATCAACACCAAATTTTCTAATATAATTCAACCATACCAGATAATACGTCAGGGCTTTAAAACAAACAAAAAAAAATTTTTTTTGCTGATGTAAACTGCAATACTACAAATTTTACATATAAAAAACAATCGATTTAAAGATTTAAAAATTAAAAAATTCTTAAAAATGAAATTGAAACTGCTTTGTCACTGAATAAAGAAATTGATCGTTTTGTTTTGTTGAAAATAAAGGAAAAAAGTAGATTTAACGAAAACCAGTGAAGGATGTTCATGTAGTTACGAATCAGATCGATAGAAAAAATTAAATAGAAACAAAAAACAAAATAAAATTAATGAAATAAGAAATTCAAATAAACAAAAGACAGAACAAAAACAAATAAAAATTAACAAAAAAAAAAAAAAGAAAACTTTCGGCTTCAGATTGAAAATCATTGAATTAAATTCTATGAGTTTGTTTAATGTACATCCATATGCATATATTTGGTATTGGTATACATATACGAAAGAACAATAAATAAAGAAAGAATGATGTGAAACAATTTATTTGAAAAAAATTCAAAAAAAAATGTTTTTTCCTTGATGTACATACAACAACAATAACAAAGAAAATGAAACAAGAAAAAAAATAAAAATAAAAGTCTTCCAACAGCAGGAAAACGTATTGTCAACAATACTTTATGTATTTACTTACTCTGACAAATCTATACCATATACGTATACCATATACAAAATATATACATATACGTTTACATACACATTTAGAAACACTGCTCGTACAATTTTTGTACAATGAATCCTTTGTTTTTCCAATTTCCTTTTGTTTAAAATTGTGAATATAAAATTTATGATGTTTAAATCACCATCAGAAAATGTTCACAATAATCATCATCATCACATACACTTTAAATAATGAACATTTTATTTATTTGGTTACATTGGTTGATGTAAAAATCTCTATCATCCTGATACATTTAAACAGTAAAACACATAAATCCCTACGAAATAAGTCTATAAAACGGTAAAACGGAACCGGATATATAATCTAATATATGTTAAAGTATAAACAAAAAATATACATATTTACTTTTTATTGTATCGGAATATCATGTGGTTTATATTGTCGTAAACTATTTTTTTGGAAAATTTTTTTTTCTGCTAGAATTGCTTAAATTTTCTGGTTGATATATAGATATTTTATGTATACATTACATTGTCTTTATGTATAAAAGAAGACAAAACAAAATTCAATAAATATAGATGACAATTTTAGAGAAGTTTAGAACATTGAAGAAACTTTTTATTTTGTATTTTTTTTTCTTTTTTTTATTTATTTCTTATATTGTGCAGATCAATTCAATGTACAGGTTCTAAAGTACATACATACATACATAACAATTCATTTTCTTTTTGTCAGATTTTACATGAGTTTTCATATATATGTGTATAAGTATATAATGTGTATATATGCATATAAATTTAACAATAAAAATCAATTTGAACTGATGCACAATATTGAATTTAAAATTCTCATCATTGTAAAAACTATTATAAAAATAATAATAAAAAAAATCCATTCAATAAATGAAAATCAAATAATAATAACAAAATAATAATAAACACATTAAAAACAAAATGATATTGGATTTTCTAAAAGAAAATGAAATGTAAAATCATAACAAATATACATTATATATTTTTATAAAATTGAATTCAATTGTTTGGAAAAAGAATATAAATAAAAGCTTTAAGAAAAATAAAGAACTAATACTTATAAAAAACAAAATAATCGATTTTATAAAATTAAGTTTATAAAAGATTTTCTATTATCTCATATACAGAATTGAATTCAATTATATGTGTAAACATAAAATGGATTATTTTAATAGTAACACACAAATAAGAATACAATTGTCAAATAAATGTGCAAGTAATGTAATGTTTCATAAATTGTTTGAAAAAATTAAAGATTTTTTTTTTTTTATTTTCTCTTGTATTTTGTTTTATTTTTAGAAATCACTATGTAATATAGTTTGATATATACATTCGCCTTTTTTTCTCTTATTTTCTTATTTGTTATCATATTTATCTAGTATCGATTTAGCTATAGAAAAAAAAAAGAAAAGAAAAACAAAAAACATGATAGGCATGTTAATACATAAATGATGTTGCTGACTTAACAAAAAATTATTTCAGTATCCAAAATTTGATATATGTATGTATACATTACATACATATGTATGTAAGTACAAGAAAAATGGGAATAAAATAAACCTGAAAAAAAAAAAAATTTAAGATCAAAAATAAATTCACTAAAATTGACCATTCACTTATCATTACAATAATCTGAAATAATGGAGTTATCATTAAATTATGTTAACATCGTAATTTATCAACAAAAATAGAAAAATAAATAGAAAAAATAAAAGCAAAAAAACATTGGTTTGATATCAATTCATTTCTTAAATAATTTTTTTCCCATTTGTTTAATGTGTTTAGTCATATGAAAATAAATCATTTGAGCAATCATCATTGGTTCATCAAATGGCATTCTATAAAAAACGGAGCAAAAAATAACAAAGTCAGGCAGTTTTTTTATCATTTTTTCTTTTCTGTACTGATCTATGTACATACATACATAAGTATATAAAATAATATAATTAAGCATTTATTTGTTTCATGCTTATAAAAACTTAACTGAAAAGAAAATTTGTATCCTTGTTTTCGTAATTTTAAATAATTAATTATAAATTTTTAGTACTACAGTAGCATCTTGTAGTGAATGTAATTGGAACTACAACAACAACAAAAAAATCATGTACCAAAAAATAGGATCAAATATCACTGAACTTTTTGTATTACGTTCATATACCTAGCTAAAATATTTATTTTTGAGTTTTTATTAAAAATGTCAATAATATGTAATCGCTCGAGGTTATATAAAAGAGGAAAAAATTTAAAAATTTGACGAAAAACAATATTTTAAAAAGAAATACAAAAAAGAAAAATTGCAAAAACATTTTATGTTTACTTTTAAGGTTCATTTATTTTTTGCTACTGTTATACTGTTACTGTTGCCATGATAAAAGTAACAATGGCAATGATTACTAACTTTGTCTTTTAAAATGATAATAGAGATAAAGCCTCACTAAATAACTGATAAAAAGAAATATTAAAATGGAATATATATTTTATATTTTATTTTTTGTTATAAACAATGTATGTACGATGTTTTGTCAACAAAATTCTTATATAAAAAAATCAACAGAATAAATGTCCAAATTTTTCTCATAACATTTTTTATGAAAACTAAAATTGAATAAAAAGAAAACACCAGCAGGAAACGATAAGGACATAAACATAAATAAAAAAAAAACATTTGTTTTATGGCGATTATTTAAAATTTAATGTAGTAACTAGTAACACACTAGTATCGTCCAAGAGAATTTGTATTACATACACATACATATGTATGTGTATACTGTCCGTCCGTACATCATACAAATATTTTTTTCTATTAATTATTTCCTTTGCTTTTTTTATGTTACGCAACTTAGCAAACTTCAACATTTATCAGAATGAAAATTATTATAAATAAAAACAAGAATATTCGTATGTAATACTCAAGGCAGCCACTGAGAAGCTGATGATAAATTTAACCAAAAATTTCACCTTCATTTAATTAATCTGCTATTTCGCCCTTTGTTCTGTACACATACATACATGTGTATGTATACATACATATATCTATGTTTATTTTTTTACAAGTTAGTATAATTTATTTCCTTTTTTATGTAAAGAACAAAAAAATTATAAACAGAACATTATAATAAAAGCTCAACCATTTACAAACAAAATACAAAATTAATTCATATAAATTTTTTTTATGATAAATTACCTACGAGTATACAAATGCTCATAAAGCAGAAATAAAATATAAGAAGTTGACAAATATTCAAGAAAAAACAAGAAGCAAAGCAAAAAAGAACAAAATAAACAAGAAAAATTATTTCATGTTCATTTTAATTAATATAGCGATTATAAATTACATAGAAAATGTTTTATGATTTAATTACATATATGTAGGTACACATATTTCTATTGTTTCAGATATATGTAATTTACTTCTTCTGTGCTACAAAATATGTATTTACATATGTATGTATGTACATATATAACATAAACGAAAATACAAAAGTTTTAACACGTTTACATCTAAATATGACAATGATATAAAAGCCTATTCACATTTTATTAATAATTATTTTCAATATTACGTAATTTTCATTTCATTTATTCTTATTTCAACATTTAACTTAATTATATTTATTTTCTACAAAACATCGATTATCATTATAATTATGCTGTAAATTATTACTGTTTTACACATAAGTATAGAACAATAGATAAAATAAATTCTCTTTTGTAAAACAGGAAAATTAATGATAAAAATTATTTGCACTTTCAATATAAAATTTATGACTTTTAAATTTAAAAAATGCATTCTATGTACATACATATATACTTACATGCACTTCAATTTACAATCAAAGAAATTAAAATTTGTTTAAGTGGAAAAAATCAAATAAAAAAGAAAAGGATCGATAAATTTTATATTATCAAAATACGTTTCATTTTAAATACTATAAAATTGTACTTTATACATGGGTATTTAAGATATAAACTCATTCACATTTTATGCCCAAAATGATTGTAAACATTTTATTTCAAAGTAAAAGAACAAATTTTTTCTATTTGATTTTATGTTTTTTATTTGTTATAAAAATTATAATATTTTTATTTATTTTTTAATAAATAAGGAAAATGAAATGAAGTATAAAACTAAATATTCACATGTGTACATTCGTATGCCATGCAATAATCATCAAACATGTAACATATGAAAAAAGAAAATCTTTTAAAACGCATAAAAATGACTAAAGTTTTTCTTTACTTTTCGAAAAAAAAAGAAAATTCTAAAAACCATAAGGTAAAAAATAAATAGAATAAGAGAGATTTTTATTTTTATGTTTAAAAGGAAAAATACATTTCCCGGTTAAAGAATTTCGTAGCAAAAATATATAAATGAAAGCTATTACCTATATGCATATGTATAGTATGAATAAGTGTAGATGTTTTTATCGTTTCACCATCACAAATGTAATAGGAATAAGTACTATATGTGATTTCCCACGTAATTCTGTACAAATTTGTTAGAGATGAAAAGGAAAAATACTTTTAATAGTGTTTTTAAAATAAAAATAAAAATCTAAAATTATTCATATATAAATAGAACTTTTCCAGGATGTGTTACAATCTTGTTGTTTTCACTTTTTTTTTTTTGTTTTGTTTTTGTTTCTATTTAATTTTTATTGCATTTTTTTAGTTTTCATTTTCAAATCATTGCTTACGGAAATAAGTTTTCTTCATATATGTGGCAAATGTTGAATTGAACGCATTTAAAACAAAGGATAACGAAAAAAAGTACCAAACTTATCATCACATCGTTTTAAAAAAAATTTTATTTACAGCAATTGCACTATTTTCTTCCCATTGTACGAATACAAGGGGTAAAAAACGAAATAAAATCAAATAAAAACGAAAACAAAAATCTATTTTATTTATTGTTGTGTTCTATGAAAAGGATAAGAGACACAATTTATATTGAGTCTAAAAAAGGACTTTAAAATTTTATGTGTAGCTATGAGAAAGTTTTTCGTTAATGTTTTATATAATTCCCATGTACCTATGTACACATTCAGATATACATACATACGTAGGTATATATATCTCATATGGATCACTTGTTTGTAAGTATATGTGCATCGTATGTGATGCACATTATGCATACGTGTATATATTCTGAAACGGAAAAAGGAAGTGGAAAGTTTCAAACATAAAAAATTATGGCTATATGATTTTTATATAAAAGCAAAACTTTAATACACTTATTTTATGTATACAGATTTTATTTTGTACTTATATATGTACATATGTATGTTTAAATATGTATGTATACTATTGTTTTTATTGTTTTACCGTATGTTGTCTGATTTTTTTTTCTGTTATATTTTTATCAAAATATACAGTACACAAAACTATATATTTATTTGTGTGTAGTACAAGAACACAATATAAAACATTTTAACTATTTTCCTTTCTAAAAGTTTTAATGAGAGATCATAATTTTTATTATTTTATTTTATTTATTTATTTTTTATTTTATATTTTAATAGGAAGAAAATAAAATGAAATTATAAAACTTTTCTCAAATAACCAGTACAAAATAATTCATGTAATATACTGCTCTAGTTAAACTAAGATGAATTTTATTCTTTGTTTTTCCTGTTTTTTTTTTTTCTTATTTAAAAAATTAAAGATAAATTGGTAAATGAAAATAAAATATGTATCAATAAAACTTTTACAAAAATGAAACAAATTATCCTTATTTAAATATTATTTTGTATTCAAGATTTTAAAATTAAACAAAATCATTAAAATAACATTAAAGCTAAATTTTGAATAAAGAAAGGAGATAAACACATTTTTCCTTTTTAAAGTATTATGTAATCTAAATTTTAATAATTTAAGTGTTTAAAGAGAAATTTTATCATTTTTAATCATTAATTATAAAACAGCTTTCAATTTTCTTTTTATTTTATATGATAATAAAGTTTTCATCAGATAGAAAACATTTATAGATATTTTCATAAAATATATTTATCATTTGTTAAATGAAAAATCTTTATGTATGTATATTTGAGATAATTAAAGAGTTTTAATATATTTAAATTTTATTAAATATTTTATGTTTTTAGTTAAAAGAAAACTTAACATCAGTGAATACCAGTGAATAATATATTCAATTTATTTTTTAATCAATTAAGAAAGCATGAGTTTTGCGTTTTAACCAATTTTTCAAGTTATAATTTTCCTTTTTCTACTTTCGGTGATTAAAATTTTAAATGTTTCACTTTTTTTTGAAGAACTTATGGCAAAAGTCATTTTTAATTTGAATTTTAACAAATTTTCTATTTATCTAATTTAAAATTACTAAAATTAGACAAGAAAAACAAAGGTGTTACACAGCCAATTAATTTATTATAATAATTATATTACACATACAAAAATTACGTTCTCGAAATTTTCATATTTCTAGTTTTCATATAGAGATACTTATGTTAATTTTAATTCAAAATATCCAATATACATAAAAAAGAATTTTATAAAGGGAGAAAAGTATGTGTGTATGTATGTACATAACGTAAATAAAAAATGACGATCTATTCAACATTTCATATAAGTAAATATTATTTCCTTATTATTTTTAAAACATCAATGTTCGTTAAATAAGTCTTTATATATAAAATCGGAAATCGTATTAATTCGTGTGAGTAAAATATTAAATATACGAAAACAAAAATGTGAACAAATATTATTTACAACAACTTAAAAAATCGATAAAGTCACATATTTTCATGAAGACAAACCAATTTCTTACTTGAATTCATGAATTTCCTGCCATATTTCTTTATGTAATAAGGAAGAAATTTACATACATTTCCTAAGTCAGACCATATAATTCCTTTTATATTTAAAATAGAGATAACACACTATTGGAATACACATTTGTACTTTTGTCATATTTTCATACTTACTCGTACGTAAATTTAATTTAAATATAAAAACTGAATCACTTAAATGTGCACGTACAAAATATTTTAATATTACATACGTAAATGACTTGGTTTAATTAAACAGTCCTATAAACATGAGAAATGTTTAAAATATTTAAACATTTCAAATTAAAAAAATAAAATAAAATAAATAAATCAGTGAGTGACAAGTCATTCACAACATTATTTACTAATGAATAATTTGAATAATTTCGAAGCATTTTTAAATTACCGTAAGAAATATTCTTTCAAAACAATTATATTATTGTTAAAATATTTTTTCTATTGTTGTAAATTTCTTATACAATCCAAAACATTAAATTTCCACTACTTTAATTATGCAATTTAAAACAAAACAAAAAATAATAACTCAATTTTCTTGAAATAAATTTGCTAACTGGTAAGACGTGTCAAAACAATAGAATTTATAAAACAATTACATTTTATATCTTTCGAATTTTAAATATCATCTTTTTTTTTTTTTGTTTTTTTTTTTTTTTTTTTTTTTGGCTTATTTGTGATTCGTTCACATGTACAGGTAAAATCTTACATTAAATGGAGACATAATTTGCGTCATTATGTCACGTTTTTTTAATTTAGACAAAAATAAAATAATTAAGAACAATTTAGATGAACTAAGATCGAAAAAAAAAAATGGTTATATAAAATGATCAAGTTAATGTAATTTTTAATAATATTATACAGAAAAAAAAAAAATTGAAGAAATCTTTTCACTTTTTGAAAAATAAAAATTTTTCAAAATTCATTCATCTTAATAGATTTAGTGTAATTGATGTCGTGTACATAAACATATGAGAATGTACGTACATATGCATATATATATATAAACACTCTAAAGTCATTTTAATTATTTAAATTATTATTTAGTCGTTATCTGAAAGAAATTCAATTTAATTAAAATAAATTATCTAGAAATACAAAAACATCTATTGTCTATCTTTATTTAATTCAATTTATTACATATAAAAACTCATTAAATTCAATTGCACAAGAAAATTCAATAAAAACTAAATATCTAATTTTGTTTTCATAACATTCTTTCATGTATTATATACTTGTAATGAATGCAACGCTTTATTTACATATGTATGTACATAGATGTATGTACACATATCGTTTTCCGTTTTTCCTTTTTTTTTTTTAAATTCACATGCGTGTATGTATTTTTTATTTTCTATATACTTATTTTTATCTGATTATGTTTGTATACAATCGAATATAAATTGAAAATAATCACAATTATACGTATACATTATGATTTAAAATAACTTTCAGTATGCTCAATTGTTTATATATTACACATGCATATCGAAAAAGAAAAGACAATAACTATTAATATATGTATTATTTAAAACATACATAAGCATAATAATAAACAGATTCATCCTTTTTAATGTGCACATACATTATGCAGGATAAAACTAGGTTATTAAAATCACACGACATATAATACAATCATGCCATTCAGTAAGAAATACATGTATATATATGTACATACATACATACATATGTAGCATGTGCGCAAACAAATGAATTCAATTTTATTTTATATTTTTAAAACTTTTATACATGAATATGTGTATAAATGAGTTTTATTTCTTCTACCTATCATCCTTCAAAACTGTTTCATCTTTTATTATTTTTTTTTTTTATCTGTAGAGAATTGTATATTGATTTTCTTTGTTAAATGTACAAAAACATTAACATAACATCAAATATTTGTATGAATTTCATTTTGAATTCTTTTATATTTTATAAATTAAATAAATGCCATTGACTCCGATATACGATACATTACATACATACATATGTGCATATATGAATTTCATATAAAATGCATATGTTTGCGATCAATAATTTTATCATTCATTTCTTTATCATAACCATAGTGATAAATATATACGTATATTGCATACATTCGTATCGGAATGCATACACAAATGAATATTTTATTTTATTTAAATTAAATTGAAATGAAAATAAAATACAAAATAGTAAAAATATTGAGATATCAAAAAATATAAAAATTGTATGAAGTAAAAAAAATAAATGAAAATGTTATTTAAAAATCAAAGTGACATTTTAGATAGATAGATAAATTTAAAATCTTTGAAATAAATATATGATTGAAACATATTTTTCGTGTTTACTAACAGTGGGAAAATTCAATATATGCATATGTATGTATTAACATACATAAAACAAAACAATAATATAAATCTAGAAAAAACAAAAAAACATTTGAAAAAATAAATTCTATTGATTAAATTATGTATGTAGAAGGGAAATTGATTAGTTCTCAGTTTTTTAATTTAAATTTTACCAAATGCGTACATAACATAATATGACATGTATAAATTTATAAAGATTTGTTGTTATTTAAAAATAAATTGAATTTTGTTTTTGTAATCTTCTTGTAAATATCAAAAATTATATTGAAAATATTTGTAATAAAATACATTTTATTAAAATACATTTACACATATTTTTTACATTTTATTCTATTTTCAATATTTTATATTGACAATAATCAAAACAAAAAAAAGAAAAAAAGAAATTAAATATTAATCTAATATGCCCACGAGGATAATATATAATTTATACATTTCAACACAATTTAATCAAACTTACACGAACACCTAAATACATATAATTTTGAGTATGTAGATTAACTATATTTGTGTAAATATTTGCGAATATGTACATGTAATATCAAAAATATAATTCCGTTTAATACAGATAAATCCAATTATCAAATATCATACAAATACATATGCAATTTTAATTTATCAGAAAAAAACCTGAATGTACATACATACATACATACAATATGCGTGAAGTATGCATATGTATGTATTATAATTATGTAAATGACAAAAGCTACACTTTGTGGTAAATTTTGTTTTTGATTTTCCCATTTTCCAATACACTAGTTAATATCTACGCACAATATTAATTTGTCATAAACAAAATTATATTATAATGACATAATAACAAGTGTAAATTAAAAATAAATTTAATGCGATTATTAAATATGTGTGAATATAATTTTCATACATATCAGAAATATTATTTGTTAAAAGGAATACATACATACACATGTATAAATGAACGTATATTTAAAAAAATTCTAATTTATAGATCCTTCTTTTATGTATTTTCTTTTTTAGGTAATATTAATAAAATATAATTCTAAAGTACAGATTACAAAATTTTATTAAATTCTCATATCCCTTTGAATGGATGCAAAAATACAAATAATAATTTTCATTTTTAATTTTAAAATTCTGTATACATATGTATGTACGTATATATATTAAATTTTAATTCGAATTTTAAATTGGATATCATCAATATTACATACGTTAAATAATTACTTAAACTCAATATTCAAAAAAGATAATTTTATATCATACGAATTATACAATGTGCAAGTATATGCACCAAATAAACGACAATAAAACAAAATGAATAAATAAATAAATAAATAACATGATAAAGGCGTGTTTAACAAAGATAACCGTTTCATCTGAAATAAATTTTTGGTTAATTTTATTCGAATATATTTTAATGCAGAGAATAAAACTAAAACAATGTATAAAAAGTTTACATATGATTAACATGTAATAATATATTAATTAACACATGAATAAATTCGAAATATATTTTTGCCCCATAATAAGTTTTATTGTTATTTGTATTTCAAATTGTAGTAACAATTTGTCTGTATTCAATGATGTAGACCAATGACATAATTTATTTGCTCATATCTGTACCAAAATAAAGTATATATGTATGTATGTAGTTAATTTATTGTAAAATTGTATATACGAAAACATTGATACAGAAAATTCAAATAAAAGGATGTTTATCGATCGAAATTTACTGATATCAAATGAAAATTCAAATAATTACCGTAATATCTATTGTACATTATATTATTTCTTTTTTTCCTATTTATTTATTAGAAAATAATCACAAAATCAAAACAGATCTATTTCCACGAAGTCTATTTCAAACATTTTCAAAATTATTATATATAGTATTTAAATAAGTACAACTAATAACTGAAATTTTTAATTTAATTAAAACTACATTAAAAATGTAGGTTTTGTGCAAAAAAAAAAGAAATTTGGTTATATCAGAACAAAATTTATTCATGTGACTGTATATATATACGTATATGTATGTACGTACATACATACATATGTATAAGAGAAAATAAATAATGTACCACACATGTGTGTATATTAATGTAATGTGCTTTAATCCATTAAAATTTCTAATTTGTTACTCTATTTTCTATTCGTCTATTTGATTTTTTTTTTTTTATCAACTTATAATCTTAACATTGATTCAGAAGAAAATTTTTATTTAATTTTTCATTTCCTTTTTTTTTTCTTTTTATAATTTATTCAAATACAGATAAAATACAACATAAAAAAAATAGATCAGAAAATAAATAAAAATATGAAGTTAAAATGAAAACTGAATATGTGTATAAAATACACAAAAGCAAAATTCAAAAAATAAAAAATAAATAAATGTATTCATTTATGTTGTGTACGTAAGTATGAAGTAGATATCCTACTCTACTCAACAACGTAGTACATGTTGTCATTATGATAAATTTAACGGAAATTCATTTAAAAAAATTTTCTTTTTGAATGATTCTAAACGTGTTATATAGTACATATATACATATATGTATGACATTATTATTTCCATTACATCAAAAAGGATAACAGAAACTAGTGAAAAAAGTATGAATTCTATAAAAAAATAAATTAAAAATTTAGAGAAAAGAAAAACTAATTGTTACTGTTAAATAGAGAATACACATTTAAAGAAGACACGTAATGTATGTATGAGAATTTTTATAGTGAAAAAATGAAAATATTAATATATAAGAATACATAAAGTCATGTACACACATACATATGTAATTTAATATTTGTATATGATTTTTAGAAAAGGAAGCACTAAAGTAAAATTTTTCTTTCAAAAATGTGTACGAATATTATGCATATATAGTATGCATAACGTATACTTTTTATAAAACTAAAAGAGCTTTCGTGTACGTGTACACATTTCTGTATTTATTTTGTAATTTAATGTACATACATATACATACATACATATATAGTTTCTATATATCTGATGTGTGTTCAAAATAATGAGAAATATAAAAATAATTTTTCATTTTCTATTTTATACACTATTATTATTTTTACAATTTTTTTTTCTTTTTTCTTTTTATATACCAACACGTATGTATATATATATATGCGAATAAACAGAATTTTACATTTATTTATTTATTTGTATAAGGTCCATGCAAGTACATTTAATTTTTCTTTATTCATTTTAAAATATTATAAACAAACAAAACACAAAGTTGCTACACATATTATTTTGTTTTTATTTTTTCACCTTTTAAATTCTTTTTTTTCTTGTGAAAAAAACTTAAAGAAAAAATAGACCAAAATAATAATATACATGTACATAAGCCATTATATGTTAAATAAAAAAACGAATATATTCATACATCATATGAATTAAAAATAAAATAAATAAAGAGAAAATCTTACGTAATTCTAATTTCTTTTAAATATGTATTCAGTTTTTCTTTGATATAAAAGCACAAAATTTGTTGAAAATAAATAAAGGTGTGTGCAATACTTAATGCTTTTATTTAAAATAAAAGATGAATGAAAAACAAAGAAGTACATATTTGAATGATGAAAAATAAAACTTAAAGCAAATGTGTACACAATAATAACAAATGTTTTTCACGTTTTATTCACTATACTCATATTTAAAAAATACAAGGATGAAATTAAAGAAATAAAAAATATAAAATAAAATTTTGCTTGACTTTTTTTTTTTTTTAATTTTCCAAAATAATTTTTTATTCCTACTGAGTTCATATTTTATTACGAAAGTGTTATCCACTTTTCACAAATAAAATATTTGTAATAAATTTTATTTTTTAATGTGACTTAATACCAATTAATAATCAAAATTCAGTTCATTACATTTGTGTAATTTTTAAATCAGTTATCGAATAATAAATAACTTTCAACTTCAAGATTAGCCACTAATAATTAATATCCTTTTAGTTTTACAGGATCATTAACCAAAAAAATGAAATCATTTCAAGCATATGTGTACGAAAGTGATTAATAATATACTTACAAAGAAATAATAAAAATTCAATTTTATATCCCATACAATTCTGTTATAAGAGAAATCTAATGATACATTGCATTGAACAATTTATTTTGAAATTTATAATTCATCTGTTATCTTTTATAAATTGTTTTTTTGTTGAATTTTCTTTATTTCCTTGTTTTACCAATAATCTACAACTCAATTTGAAAATTATTGTAATTTTTTTCAATTTTTATTTTGCACAAAGTTAATTTCTTTTCTTTTTTTTTTTCAAAAAGTCGTTTCGCTATAATCACTATATAATATTGAAGAATTTTATACAACAAAAACTAAATAATTTTAAAAAAAACTCATACAGCAAAAACATGAAAATTGGTAAAAACATCCTTAAATTTCAAAGGTACATGGAATCCGTTTAGTAATGTAATGATATATAGGAAAAAATATCAGCATTTTTTATTTTTAAAATAAGTATTTGTTCTAAACCATTAGCAACATTATAAAAAAAAAAAAATACGGAAGTATACAGAAAGCCACATAATAGAACTTATATACATGCATACATTTACTAACAAGCACAGTTGAAACTACTAGAAACACGATGAGAATAATGCATTTTTACAACCACGAATATGTTTTAACGGATGCTTATAAGAACTTTTATAATAAAAAGAAAAGAAAAACATCACAGAATAAAAAGTAAAAACATTTTGAACGAAAAGAAAATATAAAAATTATGGAAAATTTTTTTTTAAAAAAAAATTCTCTGTTTTTGTTTGAATATCTCTTAACATGAAACTTTTATGTACATCAGTTGCATTGTAACTGAAAAAAAAAATATATTTCTTTTATACTGTGTGTTACGGTATTTGTGTACATTTGTAATAAAAACAAGTAAAA
Source organism: Anthrax anthrax (assembly GCA_963971155.1). NCBI lineage: Eukaryota > Metazoa > Arthropoda > Insecta > Diptera > Bombyliidae > Anthrax > Anthrax anthrax. Next base: position 22,383,476 of record OZ020118.1, read on the forward strand.
CAAAAAAAAATTAGTTAAATGTGAGACATGCTATAATAATACGCTCTAAGAAGAAAAATTGTAGAAACTTTGGTAATATTAACGTAATCGGGTATATGTACATATACATATATACCTATTTCATATAAAAATGATAGAGAAAAATCTACACTTACTATAAGGTTGTTGTTTTGTTTTTTTTTTAATAATGTTTTTATGAAACTAAATTTTCCATGCTGTTATTATACAAAAAATGTAAAAACAAAAACAATAAACCTAACAAAAAGAAAGGAAAAAAAAAAGTAGCTGAAATAGTTTTAAAAAGTTAAAAAATTAAATGCAGAATGAAATCAAAATTAAAAACGTGAACAATATGTACAAAATAAAGAATTTATTAAAAGAAAAATTCAAAAATAAAAATGTATAAATTATGTAAAATCAAAAAATTTTTTTAAAGTCAATAACTTTATTCAAATTCCTTTAATATAATAAATTGGAATTGATTAGCAATTTGTTGATTACATAACCGAATATAAATTTTAATCGACATAATATACATTTATAAATATGTATGTTATATGCAAAACATCTTTTTTTTAGTTTAGTTTGATTTTTTTTTTTTTTTTTTTTTTTTTGGAATCGCAAATATGATAAAATATTCGCGCGTAAAAGAAGAGTAATAGATATTTTTCGTTATATTTCTAAGTCAATGAACGAATAATTAATTATTTAAATTTGTCTGAACTAGCTTGACCTGAATTAATATTCAATTTAAAAAAAAAAAAAAAAAAAAGATTCTATATAAATATACAGGCAATTGTGAAATAATCTACCACCTGTATACCTATAAAAGAATTTTTTGTATTAATTTAAAAAAGATGCTAAGGCTTGTTTTTGTTAAATTTTTCCTTTAATCATGTTTTTATTTTTCATTTTCGTACGTAATATAAACTTTTACATCCATTAATAAAATATAAAAACTTTCTTTAGAAAAAGTTAAGAATTTAAATTCTAATCGCTATGTGTTAAGAAATTTAAAAAAAAAAATCTTTAAAGGTGAATGATAACAAAATTTTAATAGATGAACATGTTATGTACATATGTACATACATATAACAAGAAAAAAAATTATGAATCATTTTATAGAATGTTTCCTATATAGTATTCATGTATAAAATAAAAAGTCACATGATGATGATGAATAATAGATACATCGATCAAAACATATACAATAAAGTTGTTTGATATATATGTACGTTTATTGTATGCTTTATACGGGCATATACGCATGATAAAAAAATGAACAATTTCATTCTTTAATGACAAATATAATTTTATCTTTCTCACTTCGTTTACTTTAAATGTGTGAAAGAATGTTTATGAATTTTAAAGTAAGGCATATTCTTATTGATTGACGTTTTTTATAAAAAGAAAAAAAAAAAACCTTTATTTGCCTTATACGATATTTTTATTTCTTGTATGAATTTTGATATTAACAAACTGATATTATTATGAAATAAATTATGTATCTTTGAATATCATCCCAATAGGTATAACATTTCTCGCATTACACGAAATTATCTTAAAAATTTAATAAATTACTATAATTTAATTCCTACTATGCATTGAAATAATTTATAAAAATTTAAAGTGTTTATTCAATTAGATACTTCAAATAACAAATTATTCAAATTATGAAAAAAAATGAGCTATTTTAAAGTAAAATACTTACCTATAGTAAAGTTAAGAACAATTTCAAAACAACAGCACAATAATGTCTGTATACAATTTACGTAGTGATTGTCTGGCCACAAATTAAATTTAAATTCATTTGATTTCAATGACAGCAGGTATCACAACATATGAATGATTCACTGAATTCATAAAAACCACAAATAATTCTTTATATATTACTCATCCATCTGATGTAAACTGTAAAGAAAAATAAAAATAAAATTAGATTAATAAAATTATAAATAAAATAAAATGTATGTACGTAAAATAACTTTAATATTTGTCATAAAATCAAATTCAAGATGTTTTATTGAATATTTTCTTATTATAATCTGAATTTATGTTTTCCAATTGAAAATTTCAATTTGTAAAAGCAATAAAATATCAAAGTTATATTCTGGTTTTATACCATATACATATGTATGTATGTATATACTAATTCTTGCACATGATTGCATATTGTAAGTAAAAAAAAAAACAAAATGCTATTAAATTTTCAAAGTTTACCCTTATATATTATATTGTATAATTATTTCTTTTACTTTATGAATTTTCTATTTTATTATTATTATTTTTTTTTTGTGTTCAATTTATTTGATTATAATAATAATAATTCAGTGATTACACAAATTTTACAGTCAATTAACTTTTACCCTTATTTCATAGTTTAAATTACCATACCTAAAATATACACAAACAAAAGGAAAAACCAAAGTTTTTTTTTTTTTTTTTTTGAAAATTGTTTCACTTACATGCAAACGAAAAGAGGAAATGAAATTCTACCCTCAAATATTTGCCCTGGTAAATTAGTGTGAATAACAAATTACCTTATTGTATGTATAATACTCAAAATTAAATTTTTTAAATAAGATTTGTTTACATTATGATTTTTCAATTCATTCTCATCCTTTTTTTTTTTTATAATTTAAATAAATCTATTTTAATTTGCACAAAGTTTTAAAATAAAACTTTTATGATCTCTTATCATATCTTCAAACAAACAAATTGTATGTAATTAATATACACGAACATTTGCAAACATTTATAAAAAATGAAAACGTTTCATGTAAAATTCACTTTTTATACGGCCTTGGTATTAATATCAGTATCAATATTATAAATTTTATCATTTTAAAACAACGATATCAAGCAAAATTTAACAAAATTCTCATATGTACATTATCTAATTTTTTTTTTCTTCTACATACAATTTTTTTTTCTTTTTTTTGAATAAAAGCATAAATAATATGTACGCATATGTATACGCATGAATTAAAATTATTTTATGAAGATTAAAATCTGACATAATTTCTTCTCAAGTACCAGATAATTGTGTCATATTTTTGATATATGAGCCATTATAAAAAACATTTATCTGTAATATATGTACCTAAATTACATTACATCGAATATTATATACTTTATTTTCATATTTCATGACTATATAAAGCTTAAAGATACATATACTGAAGATCATATCTTCTTTCATGTAAGTACATATATTTATTTACAATAATAATATACAGGCGCTTAGGTCTATAATCTGTACGATATACTAATAAAAATTTATTTCTTTAACATTTGGCTCTAAGCTTATTCATTCACTTATACGTATAAAAAATTTTTTCTTTTAACTACAGAATTTTCTAAAATTAAAAAACAAAAAATTTAAAAACAGGAAAAGAATTTAATATACATACAGTATGTATCGAAACTTTTCTTTTCATCATAACTTCTTAATGTTTCCATGTTCACGCAGAACATCATTTTAAAAGAAAAGGAAAGATAAAAAGGCAAATAATGATATTTTAAATTTTACTTTTACTTTATAACTCTTACATAACATATTTGAAAGAAAAAAATTTTGCATATATGAAAAAAAAGTTGTCAAACTGTTACTTATAGAAAAAAACTTAAAATTATCTTCAAAAGATACAAAAGATACATTGAATATTTAATTATGAAAAAAATATTTAATTATAACAATATGATATGTAAATACATATATGTACATTTCCAATTCTTTGTATAACATAACGTACGCCTTCACATTATTCATGTATATATGTATACATGTGGGAATAAGAAAAATAGTAATAGGAAATATATCAGAGGAAAGTAATCCAGTTGGATGGCTTAGTGGGTAAAGCGGGTGGCTTAGTAATTCAGAAGACGTAGGTTCGAATCTCACGGGTCGCCACACTTCCAACAAAACTTTTATTTCTGATATATTTCACATTGTTGTTAGTTTTTCAGAAAACATTACAAATGTTTTCTACAAAGTAATTTCCTACAATTAATTTCCGATCTTACATTTGGGGGCATCTACCGGAATGAACTAGACTTAGGGACTTACCCTAGACACAGACTAAAGACTTGTGATTTAATTGCGACGATGAATTTGTTACGTGGACGATGTTATTATGAATTATTACGTGGACGATGTTATTATGAGTTATTACGTGGATGTAGAAAGAAGGTAGAAGTACTATTAGTGTGAATAGTACAACCGGTGATAAACTTTACTATATAGTGAGAATATAGTAGAAGTTGACAAACGATGACAGACAGAACAAGAAGACTAACGAAAAAAAACGGTAATACATCTGAGGGCAGATGTATGATCAGGAATGGCCGAATGTGGGAATAAGAAAAATAGTAATAGGAAATATATCAGAGGAAAGTAATCCAGTTGGATGGCTTAGTGGGTAAAGCGGGGTGGCTTAGTAATTCAGAAGACGTAGGTTCGAATCTCACGGGTCGCCACACTTCCAACAAAACTTTTATTTCTGATATATTTCACATTGTTGTTAGTTTTTCAGAAAACATTACAAATGTTTTCTACAAAGTAATTTCCTACAATTAATTTCCGATCTTACATACATATATTCAAAAGATAAAATAATACTAACACATTTAATTAATCATTCAATTTTGTGTTTTAAAGGATTTCCGTGTACATAATTTAGTTGAGAATAAATGAATATTTGTAAGGGTACTTAATAATTTATCACATTTGTCTACACATAACTATGTACTATCAGTAATATATATACTAACGAAATATACACTACCAATGCAATAAAATAATACTATATGTACATAATATGTAGAAGTATGTGCTTAGAAATCTTCAAAGGATATAATGTAATGTACTTCTGTATTTTAATAGATAGTGAAATGCATAGACTTTGATTGTTATCCTTTCCAATCATGTTATATTACTATTTCTAATAATATTACAGTGTATAGAGTACATAATATGTATACATATACATATGTACGTTCTTCAAACAATATACATATAAATTCAAAATCAAAGAGAAAGTAAATAATCTTATAATCAAATAAAACTTAAAAGAGAATAAATGAATCACAAAAATTTTGACAAAAGAATTTCAAATATTTTCAAATAAAATTAAATAATAAATAATTTAAGAAATTTTGATTTCTTGAAAATTTTTTTTCATTTATTTATTTTTCAAAGTAGTGAAATGTATAAGAATAATTTTATTCATACTTAAAAATATAATTTTCAAAATTTTTCAAATAACTTTTAAGTAAAACTTTTCATTATTATGTGAAATGTTTATGGTTAACATAAAGGAATTTAAATATTTTATAGGTATTCTTTAAGTATTTTTTATAATGATCACTCATCATCTTATATTACTTCTTGTTCAACAATTTACAGGTGTAATAATTTATAAAGTGTTTTTAGTCGGAATAATAATAATAATAAGGAAAATCTTTTTCGATCGGTCCTTCAAGTTTAGATTAAATCCTAAGAAATAATTTACCTTTATACATATTTTACAATCAGTATTTTTTTCATATGTTAAATAAAAAATAAAATATGATAAAATATACTATATCAAAACGCTTTGAATTATTTCAATATTTTAAGTATTTTCAGGTAATATGAGTAATTTATAAGGTAAAATAAAATCTAATTTTATTAAATGATCATGAAAATGCAAATTGGATTTTTCCTTTCAGAATTAAGATTTTTTTTAAAACAATTTGTATTTCATATTTTCATGCGCCTACATCTGTGTTCATTATATAGAAACAATTTTATAAATTTTTAATGTTTGACTCATATGGTATTTTATTATTATCTTATCCTAATTAGATAAAAAAGCATAAAATGCTAATGATCTTTATTTATTTTTAACACAAAAAAAAAAATTAAACACCTGTTTATTTGTACGTATACAGAAACCTCTCACAGTCCAAACTAAACCAATAATAAATTTCTATATGCTTGTATTTGTTGTTGTTTATTTTCTTATCTTTTAATACAAAAGGATTAAAGTGAAATAAACAAAAATAATTTTATTTATTTTTATTTATACATTAAACTCATTTAAATACTCGTATATGTATTGTATAATACGATAATACATACTTTAATGGAAATAAACTTAACAGAATTATTTAATTAATTTATTATCATATAAGCATATTCCCATATATCAAAAATGAATACACACGTACAAAATACGTACATATGCTACCATATACGTATATAAGCTATTTGAATATAAGTATTCTTTTTTAATGAAAACATTTATTATTACTGTATTTTCCGCAATGCAATTATTTACATATAATTTTATTTTTAGTTGCCAATAATATACATACGAATATGGGTTTTTTTTCGTATTTTTTATATCTAATTAGTAATTGTACGTGCATATAAAATATACTACATATGAGTAGTTGAGAAAGCAAGTAATATAATCATGAAAATGAATAAAATAAATAATATTTCATATGCTTTACGATAAAATGTAATAATGAATTCAATAATGTATCATTCATTTAGATGATGATAATATGAAAAAAAATAATAATAATAAAAAGAAAATTATGTACATGCAAATAATATTATCTGACTTTCATTTATTTTTATCAGTCATGTACTGTGAATCTATATGTACATATATGGTATAAAATGAATTTCACATCTGTTAAAATATACATACATATATAAAGCTATAATGACGTCAATTAATTATTGTAGAAATAAAGAACAATAAAATTTTAAATGAAAATAAAACATGTACATATTATTTGTTTATTATCATTAAAATATTGTATAAAGAATTTACATTAAAATTGGTGAAATATAAACAAAAAGAAAACGAAAAACAAAAAGGAAAAAATAAAACATATGTATAAAGAGTTTTCCGTTTACAATTAAAAATTTAAATAACATCTTCTTTTTATCTAAAAAAAAAAAAAAAAAAAAAGTAGATAAAATCTTCATACGTAAATGCTTTAGGTATTTTATTATAACTTATATTTATAAGTCAATTCACTTTTTATTTTGCTATTTTGCTATAATTTCAATATTCCAAAAAATATATCTACATATTTATACATTTTGTAAACATTCAAAAATTATTTTTGTATTAATTGCAAGCCAAAAAAAAAAAAAAAATACTTTAAATTAAAATTTTTATTCAGTTATAAGTAGGAAATTGAAAATAAATTTTATTTTCGACTCTAAAAATATTTTCGTTAAAAATTGTTGGATAAAAAACAAAGTAAAAATTAAATTTTTTGATATTTTAAAGTAAAAATAAGAAAAAAAGTCATTTATAATTTTATACAAAGCAATTTAATAATGAAAATCTGAAATTATTATTCCATCAGAAATTTCAATCAATCAATCAGTTTTTAAAATTGATTAAATTTATCATTTAAATTTGATTTTTTTTTCTTTAAATTCTATTTGATATTAAAGTACTTTGTAAATTATTTACTTCGAAAAGCTTTGTAATTATTTAAAAGCACACTGACAGCTATGCTAACAGTATATAAGCAAAAGTAACTAATTTCTCTCAAATATTATTTAACTCATCACATACATATTATATAAACAAACTATAAACAAATGAAAAATTTATTGATGTTTTATTTTTTAATAAATTTTCATTGTATGTACATGAAAATATGGATAACGTTTCATTTTTCATCGAAGAAAAATTCTTTATTTTATGAGACATTTCCACGTTTTAAATACATGTGTATATGTTTGTTTCTTTTTTTGTCATAGAATATTCAAGAATAAAATTAAATGTAACAAGAGTGTAAAATTTAAAATAAAAGTCTTAATTTTTTCCACATTTCCAGTTTTTCATATTTTCTATGTACATACATACATATGTATTTTAAGTGTGTCTACGCTTTTGAAATACATTTTTTTATGTATTTTAAAATTCAAATTAAATATCAAATATGTATGTATGTAATTTTCTTTGTATTCTTTTCAAATATTCATTCATTAACTGCATTGATAAAAAGAGAACGTTGAAGTAGAATAAAATAAACGAAGTAGTGTAGAAGATAATTTGTATATAAAATTTGTATGATATGTTATATGACTAACACAAAAACAAACATAAATTTAATTGATGAAAAATGAAAAAAATTTGTCGTATTTTGTTTTTGTGTACACATCTGCATATAATTGAAAAAAATCATTACATTTAAAAAACACCTCAGTAAACTCAATAAAAATGTATTTTAGCGGAAATGGTTTTTCACAGTCTAAATATTTCAAGTTTGATTTTCATTTCGATTTTTTATATATCATTTTTTTCTTTACACATGCATTTGCTTACGTTTAGAAGTTATTCGCCATAGCAACTTTTGCATATGTACATCAATAAAAAAAAGAAAGCAAAGATGATAAATTAATGATTTTTGTATTGCTGACCTTATTTTCCTTACCTTTGCAATTATTTTCAAAAAAAAAATAAAGTAAGGTATACGTATAAAAATTTACGATTTTATGTATTTTTCCAACGTTTCCTCTAAGTATTAATTTTTAAAAACTCACAAGCATAAAATTATCTTGTTTATTTTCACCCTTTTCTTTGTTTTAAACCTTTTAATCAATATTTAAAAAAAAAAATCGACCTTTTTATTAAAATTTTAAAAATTAAAATATAACGCAAAACACTTCCTGAAAATTCTTCAATTCTAGTATACAAAATAGAAAATGTATTTTATAATGGAATTTCATTTTTCTTTTTATTCTTATAAAATTATTTAATTTATTTTTTGTATATAGACAACATAAAATAGATAAGATTTTTCATTCGTTCAATTTAATTTAAAATAAATTAATTTTTCAATTTCTATAGAAGCTTTAATATAACATTTATACATACATACTTAATACTTTATCTTTTAAACACTTGTTACTTTCCATCTTTTATTTATACAATGTTGGAAATGAGAAAAATAGAAAAAAAACAAAAATCCCCCGATAAAATTTAATTTAATTCAAAATATATTTTTATTTAAAAATGATAAACAAAAAACTTGAAAATATTGTTTAAAAACAAAGTACATAATTAAAAAAATTGCCTTAAAAAATTTATATTATTTCATAGTATACGTATTTATCGATTATATTAATTAGGAAAAAAAAAATTTAATAAATTAAACTTAATTAAATTTCGTGTGTTTATTTATACATATCGTAATTAAAATGTTTTGTTTTTGTTGGTAAGTACTATACATAATGTAATTGAATGTTTGCTTATTTAAGTTTTTTGTTTTGTATGTAGATACATACGTATATACATAGAGCTGCTGATTTTTTAAGTACCAAAATTTTTTCCTTATAGCTTCAATATGTGTTTATCAAAAAATGTTTTAACAACGCTGAAAACAATTTCAAATTGATTATAGTTAATTAAGCGATCATTATAAATTTATCGAAAAATATTTTTTCTTCTTTAATTAAATGCCTGTAGAGTGTAGAACTTTCGTATACTTGCGTATACTTACAAAAACAAAAACAGAATAAGTGTTATACGTATGTATACGTTCATTTTTTAAACGATATTAAGATTTATTGTAAAAATACTTGCATGTAAGAGTGGGCCTGTGTGATTTTAGTGAAAGCTTGATAAAAAAAATTCAATGAAAAATCAACTTAAGTATATACATATATAGTATATAATATAACAAATAAAACAGAAGATAATTTAAAAAATAAAGGAAGTAGAAAAATATCAAGAAAAAGAAAAAAAAAATACATTTATTTTGTTAATAAATTATACATAAATTACTTATCCTGTCGAATTGAAAAAAATATCTACGAGAATCTAAATTATTCATCGATTAGTTTAATAGTTAATTTGACTTAATATCGAAAGCAATTAATTTCACGTTTTTTATACATCTGCTATTGAATAAAATTTATTACAACTTAATGAAACGATAGATTACAAATACATATACATATGTATGTGAACATGTATACAGAAAAAATTGAATGAAGATCAATAACAAAGAGAGAAACCATATCTATGCTATGTATAATGATTCACTTCGTTTCGTATATTATATTTATAAAAAAATGAAGTGAAAAGAGAGAAAACAATCGGACACATACATATTTCAACTTTCAAGCACAAAACTTATATACAAATGCCCAATAAACCCCTTTTAAAAGGTAATGAACCTCATAAAAAAAAAATAAAATAAAACATGTTCTCACTCTAAAGATTTGTAATTTAAAGGTTTAAATTTAATATATACGTACGTATATATATATATGTATATGTATTATTTAAGAAAAAATGAAATAAAATATTACAATAAAAATTTGAAACACGTTTCTTATTAATATAATTTCCTTTCTAATCAAAATGTAATTTTCTGAATAAAAATGAAATTTAAAAAGAAAAGGAAATCTAAAATATTCTATTCTTCTTGTAATCACGTGTTCATGCTAAAAATAAAATCTTAAATAAAAATTAAATAAAATACAATTTGTGTATTCATTTCAATAATTTACATATTTGGATAATTTAATTCTATTCTTTATTTTCACAAAATCAAAAAGATTTTTAATGTACATACATACAAGAGAATGTACACAAAAAAAAAAAGAAAAATTTCTTCTCTATTTGTATTAATATGTATAAATGTTCATGTAATACATTCAATACGCATATCATTATATAAATAAAATTTTTCCTTTAATTTATCGTATTTTACTTTATTTTTCTTTCAGATTTTCATTTTATTTTCTTACACCTCCAAAATTTTCTTTGCGTGCATCACACTGTTATATCAAATAAAAACTTTTGAAAAAAGCCTATACCAAATTTTTATCCTTCAAAAGTTAAACAAAGAAAAAAAAAATACAATGAAAAAGGAAAAAATTATTTCTCTTTTGTCTGTTATTTTAGCAAAAAAAAATAAAATAAAAATGAAGAAAAATGAAAATAAAAAAGAATAAAAATACTTTTCATGGTTTATTTAGAATATAACAATGAAAACTGTAAATTGTTAACAGAAGTACAATATAAAATGAAAATAAATTGAATAAAATAAATTATAAAATGAAACCTTCGAAATATGATATTTATATAAACATTTCTCTACATACCTATGTGTAGACGTATGTATGCGAGTATTTTTGTGTGTAAAAAATATGAGTCAAGCATACAAAGAAATAAGAAAAAAAGAAAAAAACATTTTTTTTTCTTTTCACTTTATCTTTTGTTTGCAAAAGATTTCATATCTTTCACATTTCTGAATTTTACTTTTATTTTGTAGGTTTTTATTCATATTGCGAAAAATATTAAAAATTTAATTTTTTTTTTTTTTTTTCACTTTAAAAATGCAAATATATTGTATATTATAAACACATGAAATATATGTGCATAGTGCATACATGCTCATACATAGGTGAAATTGAAACTGATATAGAAAGTAAATAATCTGCTAATATTGTTAGTAATTTAATATTGCGAACAATTTAATTAAATAAAATATACACATATGGTATACATACATCATTTCAATTATTTTCAATTCACATTACACAATGCATTTGTAAACAATATATGTATAAATGAAAAACGTGTAATTTAAATTTTACAAAACCAATTGAATTCCCATAACATGGACACGCATATTCATTAATAAAATGTTAAACATTTATTGAAATTTATAAACAAACTATGAAGTATACAATACGTATACCAATTGTACTTTGTACAAATACATGTATGTAATATACATACATACATCCACTAACATATGTATACGTATTTACAATTGCTTAATGAATTTTATTTTTAAAATATTTATTTATTTTTGTTTTTCAAATGAATTGCTGTAGAGAGAATATATAAAATAAACTATACCAATCGCTTGCTTTATATAAAAATTTAAATTGATTTGTATATACACGTGTAAGTACATTTACAATTAACACATACTCAATACATTTCTATTTTCTAATGAAATGAAATGTGTATTTTGCTATTAGAAAATTTTCATTAACGCTTTTTAGTATGTAAAAATCAACATTCAAAATGAAAATTTATGGTTATAAAACTTTTAACATTCTGTTAGAGTTTATGTCTACAATAAATAAACATTTAAAAGCTCAAATGTGATTTTTGGTTTATTTTTAAAATTTGTTTTCATGAAAACAAAAATAATAATAATAATCCTGTACATTGTAATTATATTAACGTCAAATTTTCAAGATTATTTAAACAAATTTAAATTTTATTTTATTTTTATTTTATGTAAACAATTCGGTTTCCACGCGCACGAATACGCATAAGTGTAGTATTCACTGTGAAAATAAAAAAAAAATGAATGTATGCAATATATTACATATACAAATTTAAGGAGTTTCAAATCTTTCACCATCAGCAAAAAAGGATTTTAAAACAATCAAATCACTAAATAAATGACAGATATTTGTTCATACTTGAAACTCTTGTAAGCCCTCATGAAATATATGTTTGAATAGGAAAATTTATTTAAAATCGTCCAACCTTTTTGATGTCTAGAAAACATCATTTACAAAACTTATATTCAATTGATGCATATCTTTCTTAATTTTCCCATATTTTAGTTTTAGAAAATGGAAAATTTTTAAACTAACAATACATTTATGTATGTATATACATAGGATATCCTGTATGGTATAAAAGGGATAAAAATGATAATTTTAATAAAGTAAAAAAGGATAAAATGAAATAAAACAAACTAATGGATACTGGTGAAAATTTACAATAATTGAATTTACAACAATTTAATATTTACAATAAAATCCACAAAAAATTAAAATATACTGCAACATGAGATTGGCTTTTAGAAAACTCGAAAATAAAAAAAAAATCAAATTTAGTTTGCTTTTTAATTTATACATATGCTAAATGGTATAGTTCCAAAGTAACATTTTCATAACGTGCACAAGGTCATGGACAAAGTAATCAAACATATAGTTGATCTTTAAAAATTAAATATTTATACTAATTTAACTTACACTAAAAACGTAAAAAAAAAAGAAACCACAATGCGACAAAAAATCAACATAAGCTAGACAGATTCTAGTCTCTACATTTTAAATTAGAAAAAATTTTTTATATATTTTTTAAAGCACCACTGCTTATTTACAAGTTTCTATTTTTTATGATTTATATAACTTACATACATACATATGTATGTCCGTATTTGGCCGTATATCAGATTTCAAAGTTTGTTTTAAAATTCCTCGAGTGAATGCATGCATAGATTACAATTATTGTACACAATCAAATCTACATATGATGGCTACAAGTATATCTGGTAGTATGCAAATCTGTTTATTTAAATTTTCATATCCTCCTTATACAAATATGTGTGTTTTATTTATCTTCGAAATCATAACCTATCCGTAACATGAAGTTTATATATCATATATTCTTAATGTACGGCTATATACAATGTATAAATAAATAAAAAATGACAAAAACAATTTTTTATTATTATTATTTTGATTTTGTATCTTTAAACAGTGTGTATGTATACACAATAAAAGTCATTATTATGCAGCAAAGTATTTGAAAAACGACTGAAGTAAATATCTTTTCTTTGATTTCATAAATGAAAATTTTTTTTTCTTGATAACTTTTTTTTATTTTTTTTAAACATTCTTATAGACTTGTAAACAAGACATTTAAAAAAGTCATATAAGAAATGAAAATATGTAAACAAAAATAAAAAAAATAAACAAAAAGAAAAATAAATACAGAAGCACATATGTATGTATATGTACTTGTTATTCATTTTAATAAAAAATAATGTACATAAACCTATATCTTATTTATAACATCGCGTACACATTATTTACATTACAATAAAATTATCATAATCAAAGGCCATATGAAAATAAAAGTTGCTTGAGTGACTAACAGCGACAACATCAGGCAGGACAAAGTCAACTATATACATTCTATTGAATTTATACAAACAATTCATTATTCAAGAAATAAGCTAAACTAAATAAACCACACATGTGTACTTATGTGAATGAAAAATATGTGTATGTAAATAAAAATTATGTAATTTAATTTTTACGTTTTTTAAATTATCTCTTTAAGGGAAATAAAATTTATTTTGAATACAAAGTATATGAACGTGTGTACGTAAATTAATAAAATTTTAGAAAAATTATGTTGCAATTAAGTTACATTGCAAAATTATTTAATTAGCAATAATCAAAAAAAAAAATTCTTAAATTTTGTGTTATGTCTACTCTTTAAAAAAAAAATCAAATGCCTTAATTTCAATGTATAAAACAAAAATTTCTGACTTTAAAACACAAATAAAAAATAAATTTATCCTTGACTAATTACTCTACATTCATTTTAAATATAAAATCCTTGAATATGTAATGTCAGACTTTCTAATATGAAAAGTAGACAAATAACAATAATTATTTAAAAATGATTTTTTTTTCTTTTTTTTTTTTTGTAAGATTCGTCTTGTCATCATAATTAATTTTATTGCACACAAAAAGAAAAATAAGAAAAAAGTATAAAAAATGTTAGATTCTAATTAATTCCGTTTTCAGTAAAAAAAAAAAACCATATTTTACAATGTAAACCAAATGAGTAAATATGCACGTATGTGTGTATGGATTTGAAAATTCTATGTATGTATTTAATAGTTCTCTATAAGGATTCATTAAAAATCATTTTTCATCCGTTTTAACTTTTTTTTTGTTATTCTAATTACCATCTTTCAATTTTATAAATTTTACAGTCAATTAGGCAATTTTTGTATGTATAATAAATGCTTTACTAATACTTTTAAATTAATGTCCTCCTAAGTAAAAAAAAAGGGAATTTTGTTGAAAATTAACAATCGCCAAATATCAATAAGTTTTGTTTAACTAACACCATTGAATTTTATCATTTATTCTTTCTTTTCTGGTTAACTCAATATAAATAACTTTGACAATTGCAAAATTTTCAATGCTTTTTATATTTGATACATAAAATTCTTCTTATAACTAATAAAATTTTCAATATAATATTTGATACTATCTCTACACACCATTTTAAAATAAGCTATATAAATACAATTATATTATAAGTACATAATATACATATATACATACATATGTTTGTATATAAATTTTCATCAATTAATTTTCTGGCATCACTATACTTATATACATACTGTATTCTAATACATATAAAATAATATCCAGGTCGAGCCTGAAAACCCTGAAGCTAATGCTAATGTCAATTTTAGTTGATTTTAGTATTCACTTGCTTGACTGGAACTGTAATATATACAATAATGTATACGAACATAGATGTATGTACATAGATACGGAAAAATGTGCATGTATGTACATCGTATATAATGCTGATGCTGATGCTATTATGATTATGCTATATGTACATATGTACATGTACATGTATACCTACATATCTGTTGAACAGGAATTTCCTTTTTGCAATAATGAAAAATTTTATTTAGTTATGATGATGATATAACAAAATTTTCAATTTTTTTAATAAAAATTCTACATGTATTCATATGTATGTATGTATGTATGTATGTATGTACATACAAATGTTGTCATTGTGTGTATGTGCATATTTACAGGAATTTTTCAATTGGTAATAAAGAGTTAAAATATAACAGAAGGAGGTACTGCTATGCTAAGAAGAATCAATTAAAATAGTGTTAGATATTTAATATGTGCAATGCATAGCTACATATTTGTAATTTAAAAGCAACTTAAATAAAGAATAAAAAATAAAAATTGAAACATTACCATTTGTCTCTTTCCTTAAAAAAAAATAATAAAATTTTCATGTTATTTTTTAAAAAAGTAGCACTTTTATACAAGTTATAATTATAGTAATTAAAAACCTAATTGACATGAAGATTTTTTCTCATTATCGTTGTTGCATAATGACTATAATTTCACTAATTTAGAAAATAAAAAAATCTCATTTATAAAATACATACGGTATAAAGTAATAAATACTTAGTACTCACAGTAATTGATGATGTCTTTTAATTTTTTTTTCTTTTTTTTTTTTTTCACTTTATTTACTAATTTATTTTTAAATTTTTTTATTCTGTAAATTACATTTTCATAAAGTTTTTTTTTTTATATCGATGTGATTTTTCAAGTACATATTATTCAAGTACACATTGTAAAATTAATTTTTATTTTCACACATACATAAATTTTGTAATTTATTAAAATTTTATTAAATTGAAACCTTACGATAAAATTAATGTAATTTACATTCAATATTGAATCTTAATAAATTGCCATTTAATATGATGAGTTAATGGTTACAGCATGTTACAGTATACAAATGTATGTAAATTTAAAATTGCATGCTCATACCAGATGCACGTAATAAATTAATTTTACCTTAATAAAAATTTATAAATTGATAATAGTACACCATATATGTATATTATACGTGAACGGTTAAGATAAACGAGATAATTATAATTATTTATTAAATAATAACTTTTTATATAGAACTTATCTGTTTTTTACTTAATATCTAATTATTGATAAGAATTTAATATAAAATGTTTAATTAATGTGATTACATAATTTAATACACAGATGAATTCATTTGAATACATGTGCACATGTGTACAAATGTGTGTACAACATATACATATGGACATGTAATAGTCATGTAATTATAAGAATTAATGTTGATATAAAGAAATTATATATACAGATAGATTTATTATTTTACTGAATATGAAAAATTTGCTTAAATATTACATACATTACAATATACATTTATATTCTTATTACGAACTTTTGTTTTTATGCAAAAAGAAAAATTATACAATAAAATTTTCTTGATTTTTTATGTTTTCCTTCCATATTTTTTTTATTTATAAAAACATTTTTATTATTATTAAAAAAAAAAAAAAAAACAAAACAAAAAATGAATTCAGACTTACAACTTTTGCGGTTTTCTTTTGTTATTCAAACATAAAATAAATATTGCTTACTTATAACGCATGTACATATGTACATACATATGTATATATGTATATACATATAAGCAAAAAAATTATATTGACGTCATTTTATAGAATTAAAAATTTTGATTTATCATGAAAAATTATTATTATGTATTTTTATTTTTTTATATTATTCAAATAATATTTTATTACACTGTAAAATGTATTTTGTAGTATATATATACACACATTATATTATGCAGTTTGAATATACATATGTAGAGATTTTATTCATAAAATTGCAAAGCAATGTATAAATTTGTACGTACAATATAACAAATGATTATTCAAATAATAAATTTTGCTGACAATTCAATCTTTTTTTTTTTATGATTACAATTATGATTATTTTTGAACATTTATAGCATACATAAAATATATTTTATAAATATGAATAATTCAAAATAAAAAATGAAAAATTTAAAAAAAAAAAAAAATTAAAAATTACAATTTGTTGTACTCGTTGTATATTCATAAACAACTTGCATAATGAGCAAAATAAAAATTCACTATATATATACTCATGTGCATTTTTTTATTTTTGTAATTGCATATAATACAGCGAGTACTTAAAAATTCATACAAATAAATTATTTCGAAATATGTACACATGTATGTGCATTCTCATTTATTTTCATTTTATGTTTTCTTTTTCATTTCTTTTATAATAATAAAAATATTCTTGATAGGATCACGTTTGAGGATTCTTTTCACATGAAATTGGTTACCTATTGCTACTATAACATCATCGTCAACATTCATCTTTAAAAAAAAAAACAATCGAATTGACTGTTTTTTTTTTGTTTTTTGTGTGGTACTTTATCGTCACCGTACGGTTTATTCTATTTAAAATGCATACTATAAATTTAACCGTGTAATGTGCAGACGTTATTATCCATTTAAAAGATCGCACGTACTCGATGATGATAATAATGAATGAAATGAAATGTGAATAAATTACTATATGAACAAATCTACAGCCACACAAGTATAATGGCATTATTTTATTTTATTTTTTTTTTTTTTTTTTATTTATTGCATGTAATATATTGTACGTTTAAAAGATATAAGTACGTTCTCTCACAAAGAAATATGTACACCATCTATAAGATTTTATGAATGAATGGCTATATATACATACATATATGTACAGCGCACTCAAAAATAAATTGTTTTAAAATGAAGAAGCTTTTATGATTAATACTCGTATATCATATTGGAAATAGAAAAAAAAATTGAAAAGGGAGGTTTCCAATCAAAATGTAAAGTCATCTTTGATCAACAAAAGAAAAAAAAATACATCGTACTTATCGCATCCTTTTAATTATATTTATTTTTATTTTCTTTCAAATACATATGTACGTATATATGTATAATTGAATTGAATTTCTCTTTTATTTTCATTCTATTATATTTAAATATTTTCAAAAGGACACGTTTCACCTTCAACACACCTGTTTCTGTGTCGTTTGATTGTAGATATAAAGATGGAAATACCGTGAATTCCATAAATTTTTAAATATCAAGAAAATACCAGAGCAAAAAACAAGATGTTATTATGTAGATATGTATATATACAAGAACGTTATATAGTACACCTACGTATTCATTTTAGATATAATATTATATAATAATGTGATAGTTGCTTTGGTAACGACGATAATATGCATATGAAATGAATTTTCATATATATACCAATTTAAAGCTTAATACAAAATACGTAAGAGGATATAGTGAATAAAGATAAAATAAAAGCACAGAAAAGTAATTCATATATATATATGTACGCGTACTGTCACATGACATGAACATTTTTATAGATACCGAGTTATGTACATGAAATCATTAATTAAGTATTTCTTTTGATGTAGTTGCTATATTTTTTATCAAAAATTTCGGTATAAGAACAAAACCAAAAAGAACAATATTCAGAAATAATGAACAAAATATAGTTGCAGAATAATTATCTATTAAAAACGTATACTATATATATTATCTGGACTACAACTGTATACAACAAATAAATACATATGTACATACGTATATGCATATATATGAATGATATACACAAGAACACGATATGCATGCAATACGCAATGAAATCGTACCGTACACAATTACTTTTTCATTGCCGTTGGGTACCAATTTTATTTTCTTAATATAATCAAATGCATCAACATCTGTAATATTTATACATATTTTGATATCATGATAAGGCAATAAAAACAATATGCAGCGTCATAATATCACAAAAATTTTCATGCATTAAAGATAGGTATGAACTATAATATGTGTTTCATAAAAATAATACGTACATATACACATATGGTATGAATGTATCTTATCTAAAATTTTACCGTACGTAACAAAAAAGCTTTTTATTTTGGATTGAGGTTGACTTTTGTATCCTTTCGTTTTATACGTATACATATGTATGTACATGTTCATTATCTCACATTTTTATTATCTCATAGGTATATGCATATATATACCATATGTGTACATACGTTACGCTTTCATTAAGATTAGATCTTATAATAACAGCAATTTCATTTAAATTGACATAACTTTGCATGAAATACAAATTATTATTTTTCTAACTGAATTAGATAATTAAAAATAATGATTATACATAACTAAAATTAATATACTGAGCTTATTTGTTCAAATAATCATATTGCAGAAATATGAAACATTAAAAAAATCATTGCATATTTAAATGATTTTGTCTTGATAGAAATTTTGTGTATGGTCTATGCACATATTCAGTTATTTTAAATTAAAAATAAAAGAAAAACTTAAAAAGAAAAACAAATATTAAATAAATAATCCTTTTTATATTTATAATCTGTCTATGTTATTATTATAATCGTATGCAAATATATACAAACATACTTAAATAAATACAAAATAAATTTGCAGATGTTTATTTTAATTTCAAACAATTTATAGGTGTTTTTTGTTATTGACCCAATTAATATAAAATAAACTAGATCAACATTGAACTGAGTTGAACTGAGTAATTATAAATGTTTGCTGATAATGCATGTTGTGTACGTATATAATACATACATGCATGCATACATGTATGTATGTGTAAAGTTCTTAAATATATGTTTCATATTTACAAATCTCACGTATCTATCATATTATAAAGAAGTACAAGAATGAAATTTTCTGTTTTGGTCAATTTTAATTAATTTGGATAACCTAATAAAACTATTTTTTTTATTATCTATTTTCGTTTGTTTATATTTCATCATGAAAATGCACAATTTACAGTTTTATATACATATATGAATATTTACATTGATTTGAAGATAAATTTCATGCTATTTCAAACATATGAAAAAATACATAATATATTTTACATGATTCAAAATTTTCTCATTTTCCTTTTCATTTTAAAAGCATTTACATTTTATGTACTTATATCATCTGTGTACTATCTAGAAATTGAATCAATATAAAATTTTGAAAATAATGAAATCATTATTTGTCTTTTATATGTTCCATTCTAACTAATAAATTTTCTATGAAATCACCAAAAGTAAAATGTAAATGATGGTATACTAAATACCAAATATATATGTATACATACTCAATAAGAATAACATACGTATATATGTATGTATATATGTACATATTAACATACCTAGATGTTTTGTATTTGTTTACATGAATAATAAATAAAATTTTTGTTGACATTGGTAGATGACATCTTGTAAGTATAAATTGTTTAAGTAAAAGGTGAATAAAATATCTTGTGAACATGTAATGTAAAATTTATGTATGCATGTGTGTAAATGTATGTATGTATTTGTGTCTTATTTTAGGTTTAATTTTACATCAAGAAAATTGTCAAGGAAAATTGATGAACTTCTGAAGGAATACACACATACATGCATGTAGACATACGGAAAATAATTTTGACAATATATGTACTTACATACAATAATGGATTATATGAATAGATACGTACATTCATGTATGAACACAACATATACCTATATGTATTATGCATAAAAATAAGGATGTTTAAATGTTTGTTATGCCAATTCTAACGAACAAATGAAATTATTATAGTACATATATTTTAATTACAAGAATGATAGAATAACAACAATATAGGATATCAGAAATTATTAAAATTTTCATATTTTAATAGAATTTAAGATATTTTCAAGTTTAATGGACTTAATATATGTTATGGACACAAACTCGTCTAAATATGTTTAAAGAAGAAGTAATACATATTTTCTTTTCAATTGCAAAACATGCATATACCTAGGTACATATAAGTACATACATACCTATGTATATGTACGTACATATTTTAATCTTTGTGATACCGTAAATTAAATTTCTCTTTTCCAAAAATGAATTGATTAATTTAAAGATATTTTTAATACAACCTTAATAATTTTCGATGTTGGTACATGCTTATTTTTAAATATTAACTTGAACTTTTCTATTCTTTATTCTTTGTACGATATCGAATTTAAATTTGGCAAGTTAGCGATCTAGCAAATGAAAATTCAATGATAACAATGCTTTATCTTTTTCTGTTTTTTTATTTTTTTTACTTTACCAAAAGCTTATTATCAAAAGCTTTTATTTTATTTTTATTCTTTACATAAAAACATAAAATTCACGTTACAATAATTGTATATATGTATTACCTTTATTTCATTGATTTTTAAATATTTACTTTAAAGTAACTTTAAACGAAAGGTGTAATCATTTTCTGTAAAATATGAAAAAAAGTAATTCACAGAATATACATATGTACATATGTACATACACATAAATCTTTATACATGAAGAGATGTGAACAAAAAATAAAAGGACCGGAAATATTATTCACTAAAAAGAGGTAAAAAAAAAAAACCAACTTGATTGATAAGAAAAAAAAAATTTTTTTTTTTTTAACAATATAAAACTGTACATATACACTTTTATACGTTCACAAAAATAAATAAATGAATGTTCGTCTGTTCTTGTAAAAATTAATTGGCTTGTTAAATTCAACGAAAATTAAATGAAATTACAACATTGAATTATTTACGAGGATTCAAAATAGAAGTATCAAAAAAAGTAAAAAAAAAAAAAAAAGAAAAATTAAATGAAACAAAAATAAAAATAAATAAACGAAATGTACAACACAATTAATGAGTGTAGTTTAATTAAGTTCACGAATGAAATTTAATTAAAATTTCAATCCATGTAACTCATTCGCTGTTTATTTCGTTTTTCTTTTATTTGAATGAAATAAAATGCATGCAAAAATGCTTATAAAAATTTATAATGAATAATTTTGTATTTTATATTATTATATAATACATCCAGTAGACATTTAAACCCTTGACTCGTTATGCTCTTAACATGCTACTATTTTAATTTTGATTTTTTTTTTAATTGCATACCTACAATATAGGTACTAACATTTTTCATGATTTTTCTTTTATATTTTTTTTGTTTTTGTTTTTTGTTACTTAAACTATACGAAATAAATGAATTCTCCGCATATATTTAATACATAATTCATAATGTTAAATTTATTTTTATTTCATATTTGCAACCTAATTTTCATATTTCGTTATACCTACATGAAAAATTACGTACGAATGTCTTTTTTTTCCCCTTTTGTATAAATCTGAGTATATGTATGTATAAATCTTTGTACATATACTTATGTATAAATCTGAGATACTAAAATGCATGATTTATTTAACAAAATCAAGAAGAAAATTTTTAATAAAATTTAAAACAATAAATAAATAAAAGATAAAAAGATGTACAAAAATTATTATGCTGAGATATTCTCTTAGATTTTAAATTATATGATGATCAATTCTAATGATTAAGACAAATTTACAAATTTCTATTCACGAAATTGTAATTTAATTTACCATTATATACCTACAAAAATATCTATGTATATTATACAAATGAACTGTGTGTGTGTGTGTATGAAGAAGCATAAAATAAGTTTCATCATACATATACTGCATAAAAGTCATAAGATTTAATGTACAAATCATTAAAAAAAAACAAAAACAAAAATAAAATAAAAACATTCCAATGAAAAATATTTTTAAATTAAATATTTTATACAAGTTGTATGCATTAGAACATTAAATTATAATAAGAAATTTATCAACAGAATTAATAGGGAAAATAACTAAATATCATTAAATAAAAAAAAAAAAAAAAAGAATGAAATGAAATAAAGTAAAATAAACTACACAAATTTAGAGGTAAAATTCTATAATTAAAAATTTAAATTAAAATTTACTCAAGTATAAAAGAAAGATATACTGTCATTGTGATGACAATAGAATATAAATTATAAAACAAAACAAAAAAAAAAAAACGAACAAGCTATGAAATACAAGATATTTACTATGTACAAAATTAAATTAAGTTGAAACAATAATAGTAAAAAAGATATATTAATGTATGATTGTGAACACTTGTACTTGTACACATATATAAGTAGGTATATATATACAAACATATGTATGTGTACGTATATAATGTACATACACATACATACATTCGAATACATTTACATACACATAATACACGTAGAGAGTAGAGAATAAAAGAGGATAACGAACAGACAACCAAAATTTTTAATTTAATAAATTTAGTTTATTATATCTCAGAATTTTATGTGAACATACACATATGTATGTAGATATATGTATTAACATCGAATTATATTCAAAAATGATTTTTAAATTCTGTAAATGTATTATGCATGTTATACAAGTAATTAAATTATGTAGGTCATTAATATAAAAATAAATAAGCACAAAATTCTGATTTTGTATTCATCTTTATGTTTCGTAAATTTTTATAAAATATATGAAAATATGTAATATTGCCTTCTTGCCTCGAAGCACAATAATAAATAATGAACATTTTCGTACACATATATTTACATACATATCTTATCACATTTATATGTGTAAGTTATACCGAGCTATTTAAATACATACATATATCAATCTATACATACATATGTATATACAGATATGGGTAGGTATATTTTTAATTATAGATATTTTTCATGAAATTTTAGAAAAACATTTTATATTTGAAAAATTACTTGTCAACAAATCATTAACCACGTCATTAAATACATTCGAATAAATTTTAATAACTTGTGAAAAATTTTTTCAATTAAAAGATAAATAATTTTCAATTTTATACAAATAAATTGTGTGAATTACCAACTGATAAAAGTTCTATATGCCACAAAATATCGCAATTGCAAAATACATGAAAACTCAATTCGAGAACCTTTTCTTTTTTGGAATTGTTCAGTTAAAAAGTAATTTGCCTTTTGTTTAAATAAATTCATTTTATTCGCGTATTTGAAATTTAAATTTTATCTCACAACATAGTAACATTTTTTTTTTATTTGTTTTTGAATTTCAATTTGATTAAAAAATAGAATTCATTTTTTTATTTATTTTATTTTTTGTCTTATCATTTGAATATTTTACTGTCGAATTGTAATTAGGTTTAGATTTTGAATTTTAAAATATTTTTATCAAAAACAATTTTAAGTCACAAAAACAAATAAAAGAAATTTTTTTTTCTTGTGACCATGAAATATAATATTCAAGTATAAAATTTTTAAAAAACTACTTTTATGTATAGGGTGCTCATAAATTATAATTTATTATTTTAAATACTAGTCCAAAATTATTCAAATCGTGTGATTAAAAATATCAAATAGCATAACACTGTGTTTCTTTCATTTGAACCAACTTGTCTTTTGGTTGGTTTGGTATTTAATTATTAGACACACATTTGGAATTTTTTGTTCTAATATATCAAAAGTAATACTCTAGATATTCTAATAAAAAGCTTGAAAAAAAAGGTTCTGTTCATAATAAAATACCTTTGCTAATTATTGGATTTCCTTCAAGTTCAAATCGTATGATTAAAAGATTTTTACTTTTTTGACGTTTCATAACATGTACTATATATTATGTACATATTCTGTTTCCGAAAATAAAATCACAATTTTATTTATTCAAAAAATCTTTTTACCATTTTGCCTTTTATTATTTTGTATTTACCATTTTTGATTCGGTTATCTTTTAAAAATTATAAAGCTGCAAATTAAAAGAATTATAAATAGGTAATTGAATTTTTTCATTTTGATTTTGTCATTTATGTTTTGGTTTAAAGAATTATTACGTATTAAAAAAAAATTTTTTTTGAATTAGTTTAAATTATACAATGAAAAATTACACAATTACAAAAAAAAAAACAAAAATCGAAAATATTTTGAATAAAGAAAATTTCTATTTTATTTATGAATCTAATTAAACATTAAAACATGTACTGTTCATATTTAGGTCAAATTATAACATAAAGTTTAAATATCAAAGTGTAATGTAATTATGGTTTGCATGCAAGTAATTTTTCATTGAAGTGTATTAAAATTTGAAAATAAAAAAAAATCCTAAATATAATAATTATTAATAATATTAAATAGGTCAATTTTCTTATCATTATTTTAAAGTCAATTTTAGTTTCTTTGTTATTACGATAGATCAACAAAAGAAAAATCTATTGAATTGATCTTATCAAACATTCACTACTTCAAATGAGCATATATAGTATATGTATATGATATGAATTATCAATCATTATATAAGACAAAGAAAATTTCCCTCATCATATAATTTCTTTTTAAATCTTTTTATTTAAATGCCGACATTATATCACATATTTGCAATTTTTGTTTTGTATTTTATGCATTTATTATAAAAAAATTACTAAGCATATCATTAAAAAAATCAATCATTACGTGAATGTACACAGCAAAAATAATTAAAAATTTTTATTTGTTCGTGTTACTACGAATACATACGAATACATTTATATAATTTTTTTTTTTTTGTTATAATAATTTACGTACATGAATGAAATAAAATTAAAAGTAGGTAGGTTCAATAATAAGCGAAAAAAACTGATCAAAATATGTGCACGTTTACACAGTAAATAATAATTAAATGTAATTATTTTATGATGCTTTAATTAAATATTTTATGCATTTCAAAATAGTTGGTAAAGTCATGATAAAAAAAAAAATAACGTAAATCAATTAAATGCATGTATTAGAATCAATTACAGGAAAAAAAAGCAATTGAATTGAATTAATTATACATACATATGTATAATAATCAATATCGTAAATATTACAAGCAGGAAAATTCATATTATAACGTAATCAAAGTACATATATGTATGTATATATGTATTAATGTGTATTAAAATCGACAGTGATAGCCTTGGATGTCATTTAGAATAAAAATATCTTTAATTTGTTATTTTCGCTTTTCGTTTATTTATTATAAAAATATTTTAAAAACAAAAATAAACGAGTAAACATACGTATTAGTATGTATACGTATGTATAATAGCAAAATATAATCTGGCAAAACATTAAAGCTCATGTTTATACGCACAAGGTATGCACAAGTAATTTATATATGTATATGTAGGTATCTATATAAACAATATTAGAAAGGCCTTGTGTAATTGTTATCATCCCCCATGAAAAGTATCAAACAGCCAATATATCTAAAATCTATGAAATGTATGAATTACATGTGTACAATTATTTTCTTATTCAATGTTTTGTTCAACGAAAAAATCATTAAATCATATAAATTTAACTTAATATAAATATTAAATTCAAAATACGTACCGATAACACACATATGTTTTGTGCGTACATAAACATA
Source organism: Anthrax anthrax (assembly GCA_963971155.1). Taxonomy (NCBI): domain Eukaryota; kingdom Metazoa; phylum Arthropoda; class Insecta; order Diptera; family Bombyliidae; genus Anthrax; species Anthrax anthrax. The sequence continues at coordinate 22,410,313 of OZ020118.1, forward strand.
ACTACAGATTAAATTTATATGAAAATTTATTCAAGTATATTTTGATCTATAGACCAATATACAGGCCATGAATTACACGCTATGGATACAATATAAAAACATTAATTTAAATTGTTAGCAATTTATATATGTATGTATGTATTTTATTTGTTAATTTTTTTTTCTAACTTTGATTATTCTTATACGCATTACAATGCCTGTAATATTACATGCTTACTTATATAGTGTATTTTATTTTTATTAATTTATTTTTTTAACATACATACAGTATATGGATGAAAAATTGATATGATGATCATGACTATGGTGAATATATTAAATACAAAATGAAATATAATATGTAAAAGTACGTACAGTGCGTATACTGTAGGACGTATACAACAAATACGTACATATACTTAAAGATACTTTAAGTCTAGTCTTATAAGCACATAATTTACAAATAAAGTTATATTCTATTGCCATATTTTCTATATACATTTTCTCAATATATACAATATTATGTTCTATTCTATTATAACTTATATAGGTATGTATGTATCTATATATATATATGTATACATGATATTGATTATTTCATATCACAAATAATGTATGTCTTGTATAACGATGATTGATTATCATCCATTTGAAATGTGAGAAATGAGTTACGCCTTCTGATAATTTAAATAACACATAAGCAATTTGCGGATGTTTTAACCAAAGCTACATAGGTTTTAATTTAACCATGTTTCAACTTTAAAAATATAAATAAAATAAAATAAGAAAATATACTTTTTCTTCACTTATTTAAACATACATATTTCAGTGTGTTAGAAATATTTTATTTTGAGATTTTTCACTTTATTTATTATATATATATACATATACATACATATATTGCATATGATTTAAATTTTACAATATAAATTCATGTTTTAGCATTTTATTTAATTCTATTTCATTTTATTGTCATTTGTATATGTGATTATAGATGAAAAATAAATTACAGGAAATGATTGAATTGTTCACTATATCTACATCAAAATGTGACCAAAATGTAATTACTTATTTTACTAAAACAAAAAAAAAACTAAAAATTCGAAATTTTATGAATATGAAAGATTTTTATCAATTAATTCAATTATAAATTACGAACACATACATATGTACATATACGTTATGTACGTGTGTCATATATGGACTCAAAATAATTGAAATCACGGATATAGGTATATGCTTCTATCAAAACGGCAGATCTTTTATATCTTTTATAATTTAAAAAAGTGTTACATGTTATTGTGGATAAACACAATTAACTGTAAATATTATATATAAGTAAGTACAAATGTAAACTTGTTTCTTTTCTTTCTCAAATACATACATATAACTTTTTTTGTTTTGCTATTTTACACTTTATAACTTTATCATATTCATTATGCACATAAGTTTACAATGACATTGGAAATTCTTTTAATTTGCATTATCTATACTTATTTATATTGAATTGTTTTTAGTTCAATTTACCTTTTGCATAGAAAAATTGTTAAATTATAATGTCAATATAACGGTAGCATTATATACAAATACAGTAATTTTTATTTATTTATAATAGTATGTATACCAGTATTGTTATACGTATTTAAGTTACTGTTCTGATTGTATTGTATTTTCGCTTCGCTATTATATACATACATATATTCACATTTGTATACATGTACGTATCTATATATACATACAATGCTAAAAATAAGAAAATATTATTATATTTCTACACGGTCAATAATCATCTGTCTTCTATATATTCAACAAATAATAATATATACTTAAAGATAATAAAAAGTTAAAAGAAAATAAAACTTATAAAAAGTAATAATAAAATGTACTTAACTGGCGTCTAATAACAACTTATATTGCCAATAATCTTTTATCATCTATCTAGATTTTTAGTCTCACAGGTAAAGTATATTAAGCCTTTAATACTTAAAGTAGACAACCAGCAAAGAGATAATTGCATACGTAAGTACTTAATAGAAAAATGTGTATGTATTTGAAAATAGCATATTATGGAATTATATAAATAACAACAATAGAATAAATCAGAATTTTCAATGCGTAGGATTTCATTGTTTTTGTTTTTCTTTAGTTTTTAATACAGAAATAATAAAATTTAAATATTTTATACATACATATTTGCTATTTCATGACTTTAAAGAAAGATAAAAATTGTATAGATATATGTAAACGAATTTAAATACTCGTGTTATATGTACATATGTGAATAAAAACAGGTTCTTCTGAGAATTTTATATTTTGTTTTCTTTAATAGATAAATGAATACTCATTATATTTTATAAATGTGAGTTTTTCGTCTGATAAAAAAAAAACCTACATATTCAATTGTGTTTAAATTTCCTTTTGTCCATTATAACAAAATATATTCTTATAAAATATTCTTATAATTAAGTCGATCATTTGCATGTTGTACGATTAAAAGATAATAATTACATTAAACAAAAGTATATATATTTTCCTTTTTAAAAACTGTAATTTAAAGTTTGGATAGATATGCAATGTTAGGTAAAATATAAATTATGATTTGATATAATTCGTTATATACAATCAATACGAATAATACTTAAGTAATATCAAATATGAAAGTTTATGAAAATGGTAAATACATACATACATAAATAAAGATGTAAATATAAAAATTTAATAGAGTATATTGAAATATTTGTGAATTTTTTTACTGTGTTTTTGTACGTAAAATATATATTTACATACAATACGTTTGCATTCTTTTGCACGTATTACATATGTTTTTGCATATGCATAAGTATATTGCATCTACACATGTAATCAAAATCTTTATTAAATGCAGTCAATGGCATCCTACGTTTTACAAGTTACACTATTTAATATTTATATTTTGTATACAGAATAGACATATCAAACAAGTTTTATACATTATTTTTTTACATCAGGTATACGTCTGTACATCCATACATGTTTTCCATATTTCGTATTTACGTCCATATCCATACCTATTGTATGTTGTAAATGGACGACAACGACGACGTGCTGAGTTCATTCAACAAGAACTTCAAGAAAAAGAAGAAGACCTTATGAATACCAGTTTTTCCTTTTTTGTCTTCATTTTTTATTCTTTTACTTTCAAACTTAAACCATCTTTAAACATAGTGTGTAATGGTGTGTATATTCATATACGACACAATATACAGGGTGTATGTACGTGGCACGTCTTACTGAATATTCTGAGTTCACTAATTGCCTATTGGCCTATATCTTTTGATTAGACCATGGAAACTTTAATCATGTTCAACAAATTTTAAAGTATCAATAGCTTCTAAGACAATTCCAAACGATGATGAGCAATTCACATGAGCGATGGCACAAATTAGTTTTGAAACACTTCAAGAATAAAATAGCCATATTAGAAAATGTATTTTTAATAAATGCACATTGAAATGGAAAACCCTGTGTACATGAAATGTGTACGTCAATACATAACATGCAAGGGCAAGAATCATCATCAACAAAAAATAAAACAAGAATTTGTTGACCATTTCAAGCATGTTAAAACCATACATGGAAACTAATGTTATCACATATGTACAAATAAAAATCGCACAGTAGGTAATATACTAAGTATATGTACACATATTCAACACACATACATTTTAGCAATCCTGAGTATGCTTGGATAATATTACTAACATTTTCAGTGCATAAAAATCACAAAAACTATACATACGTATATTTTATATTATACATACGATTTTTTCATTCTCACATATAAAGGTGAATACACATCAGGTAAAATAATATGAATGAGGAATATAATACACGTAAACGCAACAGAAAAATTTACAATTTTTTTTATTTTATATACATACTAAGGTACATATTATTATGAAGCAACAAGTCACGAGGATCACATTAAGTTCAAAATGAAGATAAAAATAAAACGATAGAAACTAAAATAAAATAATAAGATAAAATGACTATATAGTAAAAAACGAAAACAATCTCAATACATAGAATGAAGAAAAGAATTCTCTAATTTACCTACCTGTAGATTTTTATTATAGTAATATTGGATGTAAGATTTTCAGTTATTTCAAAAGAAAAAAATAAAACAAAAACATCAACGCAACAACAGAATTTAGCTGTTGTTATGTTTTTATGTATTGCTATCATTATAAGAATTATATAGAAAAAAAAAAAGTTAAAATAAAAAATAAATGAACAATTTCTTGTTTTTCTTTTGTTTCAATGTTGACTTTATTACACAGACTGAATATAGTCAAGTAACTCAATTTGAATTTTTTTATATTTTTATGTGTAGTTTTTGATTAGATGAGAAGAAAACATCTAAATTAAAACAACAATTGAAACAGGTAATATGCACGAAAGAATACTGTTCATTTTCTTTCACAATATATAAATGTTTTCCTTTATCTAATGTGTAATATCAATAAGTTATACTTTTTGTTAATGCTTACTGAGAGAGAATAAGAGGAAAATATCGAAAATTGCATCTTTAAATTTTCCATTTTCTTAATTTTTTTTTTTTTAAACTTAAAATTATGGTTATTTTTGAATTTTCTTTTTATATCGATTTGATCATATTTGATTTTATTTATCTTGATGTACCTATACAGAGATATTTTTTGAAAATACAAACAAAATAGCCATTCGTATTATTTTCATTGTGGCTTAAATACGAACTATTATGTACCTATATATACTTATGATAAATGAGAGATTTACGTCAGTAACACAAACTAAAAAATCCAAACATACATATATACATATATATATATAGTTATAATGCAATAGTATGTATTGTACATACGAGTATATATACCTATATATACTTATATGTTTATTTTAGTGATTGTAATGCTTTTAAAAAATACAATCACAATGACGACTGTTTTTTTAAATAATAATGCCCATTTGTATATTTACAAATTAATAAGATTTATAATTACATAAATATTATTAAAATGTAGGTACCTACATTTACAATACCTGTATAATAAAATTTCAATATCTAGGTAACCTTTAAGATTATTTAAAATAAAACTTGTTTATTATTTGTTATTTTCAAAAATATTAATTAAACAAAATTTTTTGAATTAATCATTTATTCGGAAGTTTAAATATATTATTATGTCTTTAATATATTTATCATTTAATTTATCAATTTACATAAAATTTTTTAAATATGAAATTATAAAAATATTTTCATATTTCTATATTTGTAAGTTTTAACAAATTCCATAGTATTTTTAAAAAATTTAACAAAATAAAATAAAGCCAAAGGTTATCAATATATTAAAATTGTTTAAATGTGTATGTATGTACGTATACTTGAATATATGTGTATATAAATTGAATTTTGATTTGTCAGATTTTATTATTATGAAATTTTGTCTATTTCAAGGTTTAGATATTAGTTACGAAATTACATACATACATATGTATGCATAATAACATTATAATATAATGTCATCAATCGTACAACTCTGTATTTACTTGCACATTCATTTACTTGAATGTATGTAATTGTTTGTTGATTTATTGTTAATTCAAAACAAAAAAAAAAAGAAATAAATTCTGTGTGGGTGTTGTGTAGAAAAATTTATATTTGCATCATAAGGTGCAGTTAATATTTATTCAAATAAATAACATAATTTGAAATGATAATTAAATTTATATGAATAAAATATTAAAAAATATACAAATTATATACATTGGAATGATATTTAATCATAATTCAAAAAGTAATTAAAAATATGCGGTGTATTTGTTTGGATAATTTACAATATTTTTTTTTTCATATTTTAAATGTATAATTATTATATTATTCACGTGGCATACAATTTATCTTGTAATCACTTTAATTTACAATTTTACATGATCATATGATGCTATTTACGCGTACTATCGTACTACTCAAATGAGAATGTATACATAATATATATATATATATATATATATATATATCTGTTTACATACATGTTCATATGTATGTACATATGAATGTATGTGATAATAAATGTTTAATTTTTTTTTTTTTTTTGCTTATATTGACTCTTTTTTCGAATTTATTTTTATTTTGTTAATTTTTTACTATACAAAAGATAAAAATAACTTGCCTCTATCTACTAAACTAGTTTTTTTTTTTTGTATATGTACAAAAACAACATGTAATCGCAGCATGTACGCAATATATTGAAATGTCGAATTTTCTTCATTTTCTTTTTATTTTATTTATTTTATTTATTTTAGCACTTTTCTCATTCGAATAGAGAAAAATAAGAAAAATTACAACGTAACTTTTGGTAACATGTATCTATGATTACCACAAAAATTTTCTTGTTTACATATTATACATTTTTCTTTGCTATAAATATAAAAAGAAAAAAAAATAATATGTTATTTTCATTTTTTATTTTTTATTTTTTTGTGAATAATATGTAGCTATAATATAAACATTGTGTACCATGTTGTTTGAGAACCACAAAATCCCATAAATAAATCACAAAATATTGTGTGGTAAAATAATTTTTAAGTAAAACAAAAATTAAACAGAAAAGCTAAAAAAGCAAATGAAACAAAAATTTATAGAATAAAATAAAGCAAAAAGAAAAAAAAAACCAAAAGTGAAAAATTGTTAAGTATCCGTATACATATGTTTACATACGTATAATATATATCCGTATGTTACACATATGCATGTACGCGTCTATATACCTAGTACATACAATACAGTGAAAATTAAAATTAGAGTTTGTGAAATTATATAAATAAAATACGTTAAGACTCAATGTATTTTTCATGAATACTATACATTCATTAGTGGCGCTATATTTGTATTTATATTTACCATTCGTATATAAACATAAATATATTTAAAATACTATACGATGACTTAACGTTAATTGACATGAACCAGATGCAGAATTTGAATTTTATATGCAATTCAAGTGCATACATATGTACATATACATATGTATATATATACGTAAATATAGATATTCGATATGTTATCATTATATTATTCTTTCTTATAAACATATTTTCTTTGAATAGTGTATGTGATGACAGACAAAACACGATAAAATTTTAAAAGATGAACGATAGTAACTTGATGTTAAAAAAAAAGGTAGATACTAAAATTTTTTAATAATATTTGATTTTCAGATAAATAGAGCTGTTGGGAAAATTTTTTAAAATATTTTCATACATACATTTTGAATGTACTCTGGTAATGTGAAATAACACAAAATTTCCTATTCACTTGAAAAAATAAAAATAAAAGTCATATATGCAATGTTATCATGTTATGAACTAAAACATTGCGAAAAAGTGAAAAAAGTGCTCTATTCAAAGCAAACAAAAGCCGACGAAAAACAAAAAAAAAAAAAAACCCATAAAATTAGGTCATAGAAATAATTTTAAAATAAAATTAGAAATAAAAGCAAAACGATAATGAGTAAAAAAAAACAGATTGCATTAGAAATTAATTGCAAAAGGTTAAAACAAAATTATGTACATATAATTGAAAACATTAACCTTTGTTATTTTCATGAAATAAACTGATTACAGAAATAAATTGCTATTTATTTTCTGTTCAAAATGTTGATGTGTACATGTTATACGTATACTAACATAATAGTTGCACGTATAAAATGTTTAAAAAAAAAAGGTTTTATTCATTTTTTTTTCTAATCTAATAAAAAAAACAACTACAAACCCTTGTTTGTCAGATATTCTAACATGTTTTATACACATACAAACATATGTATGCACATAAAAAACTTTTCAATACAATAATGTCGAAAATTTATAATTTTGACATTAAAATGCTGACATAAACTATTTATGTACAATATATGCACGTACTGTACCGTATTACATACACATTTTCATTTTATTATTTTTGTTCTAAAAATTTCATTGAACACAAAATATGAAAATAAAAGAAATATTGCTGCCAAAATCAATATAGGTACACAATGAAACTCATAATTTAGGTCAGAATTACCGAAAAATTACAAAGTATTTCCTTAGTTTTTTTTTTTTTTTTTGTTTTTGATGATTCGATTAAAAAGTCATCAATATGATGAAAATAAAAACATTTATAGACCTGAGATTTTCTTTAGCCATTATTCATAATTGTGTATTTAATCAGAAAGAAAAATCATTATCAAAAGGAAAACCATTTCTATATACATAAATAAAAAAAAAAAAATCGTTAGATCTACATATTTTAATTATTCATTAAAATATTTCAAATTTGAAATTGCTTTCTTTATCAAAAAATTAAGAGTATGTAGGTACATTTAAATACATCATACAGCTAACGACGGGCATTATAAAAATTTAATACAGTAATTAGGTATGTGCTTTTAGCTTTATGTTAATTTTATTGATCCCTGTATTACAGTTATTTTACACAATTAATAATTAAAGCATGTTTAATGCAGTAATTACATCTAAACTATGGTAATACCTTTGTATTTTATAAGGGATATAATTAATCTATTTATTAAATTTTCACGTACATATACATACATATGTATACATACATATATATACCTATAATAGAGATGTGAGGTACCTATATGTCCATTGTAATATGTAAATGTAATATATCAATTTTTTTTTCCTTTTTTTTAATTTCGTAGTGATTTTAACTATACCTTAATACACTATCTATTACATATCTTTTTTATATTAAATTGAAAAAACAATATATATGCATGTATTTATGATAAAATGTACTTACAGAGCCATACAAAACGATATAATTTATTTTATGTGCTATATAAATACAAATATGAAAAAGAAAATTTTAGAAATTCATACACATATGTGTGTAATTGAATAATAATTGGTTATTGTACATTAAAACAAAAAATATACCTACATTTGTGAATAAAATATGAATAAATAAAAATATTTTTCCTCTGTTAACTTTTTTTTTAATCTGTTAAATAAATTGAACAACAAAAATTCAGAAAATAAACGTAATCACTTTCTGAAGCAAATGTATGGACAGTGAACATTGTAAATAATAACTATATAGTAAAGAGAATGGGGTATTTTAGAGGTATGTATTTCATGGTATTACTAATCTTTTGTTGTGATTGTGTATAGTCTGAAAACTAGTTTCACCTGGGCTGTGGTTTTTACTTAATATGAGAATACAAAGCTACATACATAAGTTTTTTAAACCTTTTGCAAAGTAAAAATTATTCTATTAGAATGGTACCAATTTTTTATTTTTTATTTTTGAAAATTTTAAATTGTATTACTTAAAATCATATGAATTTATTTTGTGCTCAATGAAAATGATTATTGTATGTAAATCTTATAATGATAATGTACATCATATCATTATAATAAAAACAAGGTCAACACATTCTCAACATTTTGTGTATTTATATAAAATGTGTATTTTTTGTGTACATATATAAACATAACGTAAACCAAAATATATAGGTATATATATTCACTAAAGTTGGCATACTACCGCATTCTCTTCTCAAGTATATTACAAATTTATACAAAAGTCATGTCATCCATCCATAAAATCATACTTTACTGTACTAACGTACGAATCACACATTAGTTATTGTACAATTGCATTTCAAATTTCAATGCACAATCAAAACAATAACAACAACAAAATCAAAATTTATTGTTGCTATATTTTAAATGCAAAATTAAAAATAAAATTTTTGTCAACAAAATAATTTCCCCTATATAATTTTTATAATACATTAAAATAAATTGAATATGTAAATAAAAATATTTAAATTAAACATAACCTAATTTTATCAATTTATTTTATATTTTGTTTCATTTTCTTTATATACCTACCTACATTTGTTTATCTTGTCTTTCTTATTTATTCATGTAGTTTTTCTTTATTTAAATTTCTCTCAGTAAATTAAATGAAAATTTTGTAATTTTGATTTTTGATTAAGTGATATAAAATTCAATTTCATTCACCAGTGTAAATTTAATTTAAATTTAATATTATACCAGATCATATACTTTTCTTATTTAAAAGAAAATTTAAACCATATAAAATTTTCTTTTTCTGTTTAAAATTAATTTTAAAGATAGTTAGGTATTAATGTGTCTGAATTTATTGCTTTTTTAATTTTGATATTTTATAACTTTTTCACATTAAAAGAAAATAATTTTATTTAAAAAGTAAATGATAATATTTAATTTATTTAAAATAATCAAAAAAATTAAAATAAAAAAAATAAAACTAAACAAATTGAAAACCACAAAAATTCACACTGATTTAACTGATTATATTTTATTAAATTTCATGCATATAACGTAGAGAACACATACACAAATGAATATTTTATATACTTGAAAAATACATATAGGTATAATTTTTTTTTTAAAGTGAAAGAAATTCCCGAAACACCTTTTTTCACCTTTTTCGTAGTAGTGGTTTTTTTTATATTTTATTTATCTTTTTAAATTTTATGTGTGCTAAACGATGGCACAATTTTATATATATTCACAAAATTCTCTACAAATATGTATATTTATAATTTGCATTCATTTATTTGTGCATGTGTATATTTTCAAGAGAAAAAAATAATAAACAAGAGACAAAAACAATTTTAAATGTTTCATATAAATATAAATAAAATTTTAGTACCTACATAAACGTATTAAAATTTTCCAATGAAAATTGTGTCTATCCTTCTATTTTTGTAATTATCAATAAATAAATAATTTTTTTTTATTTTTATTTTAATTTTTGTGATTTGATTTTCTTCAATAAAATATAAACTATTGATTTTCCAATGTCACTTTATTTACACAAAATAATAAAATTTAGAAAGAAATTCCTTTACATGAATTTAATGTTATTAGTATAGTTTGTTTTTCTTTTCTTTTTTTTTGTGGATTTAATCAATTCTTAGAATTTTAAATCTTCAAGTTTATTATCGTTTTTATTTCACAATTAATTTTAATTGGTTTTCCCAACACATAACACAATAATTTCAAATTAAAAATTTATTTTATTTTATTTTTTTTATACGGACACAACCCATCACTTTTAACATGATATAACAGCTCGCAAACTATACTTTTTACCATAAAATTCAATTTCCAACTAAACACGACGGCGACTTCTATGCGACTGATTTCTCTTCGAAATTAATCTAAATTCTTCTCTTCTGTTTCTGGTTTCTTGAAATTTCTTGATGACTTGTTTTGAAAAACTGGACTGGAAAGGAAACATGAATATGAAAAGAAAATGTAACAAATGAAAATAGAATGTACGTGTACCATAAACATAAAAAAAGACAATAAGAAAGAGATCAAATGGAACACAAGAAGCATAAAAACTAAGGAGATCAAATGGAACCCTATTTGATATTTGCCATTAGATCTCTATTCTATTGTCTTTTTCTTCATGCAAAAGCTCATTACACGAAAGCTAGTGTCGCCATCTAGTTTTCTTCAAAATCTGGCAAATGTCAAATAGTGTTCCATTTGATCTCCTTAGTTTTTATGCTTCTTGCGTATGTTTAACTTTTATAAAACATATATTGCACATTCAAATCTGCATTTTCGAAAAATTTCTTGGTACACGTTTTACATATGTATGTACATATTGAATACATATCCACATATTTAACAATTCAAATTAATTGTAATTCAGAAAAATGCAATGAAAATTTGTAATTTTTGTGAAAACCACTTATTATATTGTATAATTTACGTAAATGACTACTTATACACTATCGATGAATACTTACGAAACACTTTCCAAATTCCAGTTTACTGGGCAAGGGAAAGTGAGGAGAGTATCAGGTAGCCCGGTACTATCGGGTTTTTAATTTCGTAAACAAATTTTCTTCTTTTTATTCACATTCTGTTTTGTGCCATATTCTTATTTTCCTCTCCGTTTTATTTTCTTTCGCTGCCATGCAATAAACATCGGACAAAATCAAAATATGCATCAATTTAAGTGTTGAAAAAATTACCAAAAAATATTTTAAAAATTAAATAAATCGAATGTAATTAATAAATAATAAATTTGAGAGAATTTTAATCCATTATTTATTTTGCATTATTTCATAACATAACCAAAGCGAAAATGAACTAAGAGAATAGATGATAATTTGACAACTAAATAAATTTTTAAATAGATCGAGTGAATAAAAGTGTATAACTTTTATCATGACCCTATTTTGAGTCATAACATCAAAAACCGAAAAATAAAATAAAACGGAGAAGGAGATTAATTTGACAGTTCATATACGAACTATACGATCAAAAACAATTTCGTGATTTTACTCATTAGGAAAATTTTTCATACGTGTTCGAAAGTGTACAAGTACTCAATGTATTTGAATTTTAAATCTAAACTATTTAAATTTAAAATTTCATTCTGTTATCACAAATTGATGTGAAAATGAAATTTTCTTTCCAATATAATAAAAAAACGGAAATACTTGATAACCGTTTTATAAAAATTTATTTATGTATAAAAACAAAACGTATTTTAAATAAATTTTTAATTAATTTTATTGTGAACTAAAAAATTTAATTAAAATACCTTAACAACTTTTAAATATCAAAAAGAAGACAACTTACACAACTATATGTATACGAAATATTAACATGTAACTAAAGTGAATTGAGTGTAGCACTTCATTATTATTGAAATTGATTCCCTATGATATTCTCATAAATTGAATAAAATTTCAATTTTATAATTTTAATTTCAATATAATTATTTTTTATATATTGGAAAAAAAACCTTTTATTATATATGTATGTATGAAAGTTTAAATTTAAAAGGATCTATGAGTATTTGTTTTGTTATTTTCCTTTTTTTCTTCAATAGAAACAATGTTCAAATATAAACTACTTTGTAAAACCTTTTCAAATAAAATCAAAAAGTATTTTAAGTTTGTTAATGGGATATATAAATTAAATAAAAATTATATTTTCTTTGTATTTTCATATTTACAAATACACAACTATCTACAAAATTTTCTTTATTTTTTCATTGGTATTATCAACTCATGTGTACATAAACCCTTTTGGGATAAAATATAAATTTAAAATGTTTTTTAAAATGTGTGATAATAGGATTTTTGTTTCTAATCATAACCTTTTGAATAATTTGTAATAAATTAATGTATTATTACAACTTATACAATGTACATACATAGTACATATAGGTAGGTAAATTTGTTTGTTTATGGATGTCCAAATATAAAAAGAAAATTTTTGAACCCCAATATTCATATTGTATGTGCTTGATACGATACTTGCGTAGAAAACAAAAAATGCACTTATACTCAGAAGCAGCATACACATAAGGATTGAGGTTTCAAATTTGTTCTCAGTGTTATCATTACCCTAGTAACCAAATCCGTGAGATTTATTAAGAATATCCTGGGACTTTATCGTGTCCTAGTCCATGCGTCCAAGGAGTTTTGTCTTGAATTTCCACAGAATTTTGTTGGATTTTCCTATGGAGAGTGTAACGTTGTCAAAAAAAAAGATAAAATGAACTCTATATTGGAAGAAAAAAAGACAAAGTCCGATATTTAAGTCAAACGTAAGCTGGAAACTGTCCTATGTTGGATAGCTTGGTTACTAGGGTATGTACAATGTATAGTTCTATACACTATGATGATAATTTGCTTACATTAGAAAAAGCCACAGCACAGTTCAAAAAGTTTTGGATGACTTTCATAAATAAGTAACTGAAAAATTTAAAAAAAAAAAGAAAATTTCTAAGGGAAAATAAATAAAGTATACTATATGTATTTATTATATATTCTCAAGACATACCCATCATCTTCAAATTAGTTTTTGCTTTAATTTATATGCACAAATGAGAACAAAAAATGTAATTTTAACTTGATAACACTTTTAATTTACACTTGATTGGAAAAATAAATAAATAAATAAAATTAAATTTAAATAAAATTAAAAACTCTATAAATTATTTTCTAGTTATTCGTATTTCACTATCCCTAATTCATTATTTTTGTATAAGTACGTATGAATGTGGTTACATTTATTTTGAAAATTGCATTATATAAAAATTTAAATTTAATTAAGTTCGAGTGTAATACACTCTGATTTTTGTCTATTTAAAGATGTGTATAAGATGCATTTTGAATGATTTTTGAAATTTCACTTATTTATTTATATTATGTTTTTAAAAAGAATAAAACTGAACTCTTAACACTAACAAAATAAAATTATATTTCTCATTTATTACAATATGCATAATACATCAGAAAATCTCACATTTGTATAGCATAATTTAATATGTTCGTATTATATTAAAAAGTTTGTAAGTATGTGTATAAGTATGTATTAAAAAGCACTTAAGAAAAATAACATATTCAAAAGAAGACAAATATGAATGTATAAGAAAGTAGCCCTTTATTCATATACATATGTATACGTACATACAATGTAGTACATTCTTATGTGCAGCATGTAAATATTTAATTTTTTTTTTTTTTTAAATTCCTTATTTTATCAAAATTTCATTTTCTAATTTAAAACTCATAAATATAACCTACATACATACATATGTATATAGAGCACATTCACATACTTGTATTGAAGTCATAAGACATTCTTCTAATGTTATAAACAGATTACACATGACTGTACGTCAATGTAACTAGCACACTTTTGTATAGTGGGTGTGTATGTATAGAGTATACATATATAGTTTAAATTTTCAATATATTATAAAATGTCATATGTAATTTAAGAAAATATTTTTTATATATACAGACATTTATTAGTATAACACCTCACATATCTGGAAGGATATTTTCTAACCGTATTATTGTAAAATAAAAAATATTCTTAGAATATACAGATATATGTATACACTTATGTACACTATACACATGATACATAGACATACATATATGTATGTACAAAAGTACTTATATATGCAATACGCATAGGAGAAAAGTATTTTCACTTGAAAATGAAAATATTTTCATCTATATTTTTTTTTTACATTTTCTCAGTTTCCTTGCACAAAATTCTATAATATCAATGGATAAATATAAGATATAAATAAAATCTATGCATGTATCTATGGATGTATATTCATAAATATGAGAAACATATAACATATTTTGATGTGCATCCATGCAAGAAAATATACATGAATAGAAAAAAAAAAGTGTGTATAATAAATTTTCTTTTGATTCCTTATTAGAACACATACTAACACCTACACACGTATAATTTTAAATATTTTATTTTATGTTTTTTCACAATAATAATGATCATGACAATGACGATATAATGATAATATTTACGAATATTTCTACATTTGTTACCATAAAATATATAAAAAATAAAATTATTATTACATTAGAAATTGTGAAATTCTGGGGAATTGTGAAAAAAGGGAAATCACTGAACATATTATTTTGTAATTTTGATAGGCAAATTATTGGAATGTTTTTTTATTTTATTATTTTTTTTTTTTTTAAAGCATAAAAATAATTATTGTTGTATAGTCGTATTGTATTAATTTATTCAATTTTTGTTTATTTTAAAATATAGCTTGAATTTTATTTAATATAAATAATTTAAAAATAAATAAAATTAAATAATTAATGTTAAAATTAAAAATATGTGCAAAAAAAATTAAATAAAATAAAAATTAAACCATGATTTAAAAAATTCGAATCTATCAATCATCCAAATAGATTTTCATAATAGAGGCATTTTTTAAGGAAAATCTATTAAAAATTTTTCAAAAATTTACAAATTTATACTTCATGTATTTCAAGTTACTTTAAAATTATTTAAAGAAAAAATAAAAAAAAAAATGATTCCCTTTTAAATGGCGCCAAAATTGTTTCTGAACTCTGTTTTTATTCTAAAAGTCTTATCACAGAAAAAAGCTTTGATTAAGTGCATCCTTAATGGTAATATTCATATCATTCATATTTTATATATAAAGGTATTCTATGTATTTTGAAAACTTGAAATTTTTGAAGTATATGCACTTCAAATTTGTTTTTTGTTTGACTTGTTGTTTTTTGTTTTGTTTTTTTTTTTGTTTTTTGTAATATCATGAACTCTTTTAACACCTAACATAATACAAATTTGTGAACTGTAAAAGCATATACGTACATTACTCATAATATGTATATATGTATAAATATGAGGATTTACATATAATGTACATACAATATGTAACATTACGTTTTAATCAAAATACATGATTGCACCTTTTTTGCAATCATACATATTATTATTATATATGTAGTCCTTTGTATATACATATGTAAAAGAGAAAAGGAAAATTATGTATGTATGTAGTGTATGTACAGTACTACATTATACCTAAAAGTCATTTTAAAGTGTAATATATCAAAAGTGATGAACAAACAAGTGAAATAAAGTATTATTGTAATATAACACAGTTATATTCAAGTAGGCATCATATATGCATTTTGTATTAAATGACGATGAAAATGATGATGATAATAAGGATAAGGAAGTGTAAGAGTATAAGACCCTTGAGACAACTTAATTCATTCAGACATTAAGTATATTTAAATGTCAACATATGATAAAGGATTACTACTGAAATATTTATGTATGTATGTATGTACGTTATGTACATACATAGGTTTATTATTATTTTTATCGAATTTATGGAATAATATTTCTTTTATTCTTTGATGTGTTAAAATCTGTTTGTCAAACGAAATTATCAAATAATATGAAAAATTGTAAAATTTATGATGACCAAAACAACATTTTGATAAAAGATATGTAAGAAATTTCAAAAATAAAATTAAAAATTAAGAAAACTAAAATCATTAAAAAAGCAATGGTATTTATTTGATGGTATCTGTGTTGTACAAAATGCTCGATTAATTATAGTATAATAACAAGCTAAATAAATACAATGACTAAAATTTTTCTTTTTTCTCTTGTGTTTGTATTCATTTTTCACTGTCTGTTCTGAATATATTTTTCACTATTTCGAAATATTGTACATATTTACATGTGCGTACCAAAGTACAATTAAGACAAAAATAAAAATGTAAATACAAATGTAACATTTCAAAAATTTACCTGATTATTTTATTTACATTGATTTTTTGCTTTTTTTCTTCATTGGATAAAATATAAATTATCTTCGCCAGAAAATTAGAAAAAAAAAGCAAACAAAAGAATAGCACACGAACAATTATGTAACATAAGTTCTTTGGTAACATTTATACAAACACAAAATTCTAATGAGACATGCGAGTATTAATGAAACATGTAACATAACATTAACATATCGTTAGAACAAAAACGATAGATCAGAATTTTCCTCAAGACTAAAGAACGGACGTATATAGCCTATAGTTCAAGATAGGATGAAAATCAAAATTTCGAAATGAAAATACGTAAATAGAAGGAACCATTTAACCCGTCTTGAACATAAGTATCTGTCTGTTATATTTAATTAAAAAAATTTCTTCGAATTAGTTCATATGCAAGAAATTCTATTTAAAATATAAGAAAGAAAATGAAAGCAAAATTTTATAATTACACATTTATCTAAATATATACACAGCACGTACTGTGCCATATCTTTACCAAAAAAAAAATAAAAATAAATAAATAAAATAAAATAAAGTAAATAAATAAATATACAAAAAAAAAAGTAATAACTTTATAAAATTCTCAGTAAAATTTATATTTTAAAAATTTTGTACGTGAATAAAAAACAAAACGTATAAATTAAAACAATAATTAAGTTTTCATTTTTTGTTACATATACTATATAAAAGCTAAAAATTGTGTTGCATAAAAAACAAAAATTTAAAATTTTATTTTCATACATACATATGTACTTATATACAAAATTTGTATTTCTCCCCATTTCAAAATTCCCTTATTTTTAATTAGAATTAGTGCATATATATTTTTGTTTATTTGTTATTATTTTTTTTCCTGTTACAGAATTTATGTATTTAAAATTTATTATAAAAAAGAAAAACAATATGAAAAATTGTATTATAAAAAGCTAATTCATTTTAAGGTTAATTTATTGCTACCTAAAATTAAGTTATTAACAAATTTATGAAGTACATTGAAAATTTATTTAAAAATAATAAAATATTGAATATTTCTTAAATATAATCATTGTCACAACAGCCTGATGTGAGCCAAGGCCTATCATATACTCGTATGTATATGCGCCTACAATTTAATGTGTATTGCGAACCACTGAGTTTTGTTAGTCGATTTTTGTATGACATAATATGGATTAGATCGATCCTTTTTTTTAAGTTTCCATGAATACCAAATTAAACAGGTTTAATAGTTTTCAATGTAACTATAAATGTATTAAAATTAAAACAGAAAAATAATCCAATCAAAACCATAAAATAATAAATTTTAGAAAAAATTTAAATTTTCCATTTTCAGTAAGCAACAAATTGGCTCTTATTATAATAGATAAAATAATATACTCGTATTTTCAAATCCTCATCTTCTGTATATGTATGTACGTACATATGTATATACATGAAATATACAAAATACGTGAATGCAATTAATTTTTATATGAATTACTGCTCTCCTGAGAATCCTTTTATTTTGTATCCCTCGCATATACAATGTTCCCCAACACTTACAAAAATACGTAAGAAAATTCTCATATATACTTATATGTATATGTGTGTAAATGTATGTACACATATCAATGTAAAATAAAATAAAATAAAATTTATATATAAAAATTACTTGAAAATTTTAGTAAACAAATTCTATTTTACATTATTAAAAAAAAAGAACATTGAAAACACAGAATGGAGTAATAAAAAATACAAAAAAAAAAAAACATTTTATGTGCATGTGTGTAATTTTGATAATTTTCATTTTTTTTTTTCCATCATACACATATACATGCGTATGTATGTACGCTAATTTTTAGCGCCTTTGGCCTTTGTATGTAGGTTTTAAAGAATTGCATATGTTTGTTTAAATTTTATTTATTGTAGAAATATGTATGTATGTATGTAGAAAAGCACGAATGTTTTATATGAAAAGCAATTAAATCTACATATAACGAAATTGTAAATAAATTCATTAAAATGCATAATAATGTACAAGTTGCCTGTTTATATACAATACAACAAACATAACATACATTTTTGTAAACACACAAAATAAAAACTCAATTTTCACAATAATAAAATTGGAAAATGACAAAAACGTAATATAATAATGACAAAAAAAAAAAGGAAAAGAAAGAAAATTGGATTGGGTTTTAGCCAAAATTGCAATAAATCAAAGTAAATAAAAAATAAAAATAAAAGAAATTAAAAAAAAAAATAAAATAAATAAATAAACTGAAAATATTTTACAATTGTATGTAGGTTTTGTACATGTAAATAATAGTGAATTTTAACAAACGATCGAATTACATACAAAAATAAATCTATGAAAAATAAAATAAATAATACTAAAATGTTACGTGTGTATAAACGAAATGTAAAACATGAAATAAAATCAAAATTATTTTTTACACGAATGTAATTTTAATATTTTTTGTATATTTTCACAAAAACAGATAACATTTCAAATATATGAACACAAAATATATTCATTAAGTGAAAATATTTTCTTTCATTTATATATAAAACAAACAAAAAAAAAAAAATGATTGCATGTATTCAAAATACGCACATACGTATACTGGCATATATACATTTGTGTATATGATTTTTTAAAAACAGGAAGCTAAATTTTGTACCCATTACAGTAATCTGTATTTATCGAAAGTTTGTTGAAATAAAAAAAAACCTACAATAGATCAAAAATTTTAACGTTGCAATTTTGTTCATAAATTTGAAAATTTTCCATATATGAAATTAATTAATTAAAATTTTTTTAGATACACGCATATAGAGTGTCCCAGGTTGAGTGTCAATAGAGCGAATTTTCCTCATATTTATTAGACTGTTTCTAGGAAAATCGTTTCATAGATCAAATTGGCATATCGTGAATTGATGAATTAGAAATATTCATACGTGTGACTTGCATGGGATTATATGCATACATAAACATATAAATGATTGACGATATTTAGCCCATAAGTAACTCGTACTTCATTTTAATCGAAATCCTAAGAACTGAAACTTAAGGTCTTTTCAATGTGGTATGTTGAACTTATTAAAATTAAGTGAAAATACCGTTTATTATGGTGTGAAAATACTCGTAATTATTATTTATAACATTTATTTCGGAACACAGAATAGAATTTAATATTTTGAAAATTTAAATTGAATCAATAATGAAAATATTCAATAAGGGTATAGAAAAATAAAACCAACTGTCGGGATTTTGCTTCAGTTTTATAGAATATTTTATAAATAAAATATCGATCTACGCATGTATTTAGGTATATGTATAAAATTGAAATAAAGAATTTTGTGTAAAATGATATCAGCTAAAATTACTTGGTATAATTTCTTTTTTTAATATATTCATTGCCCATTACAAAATTCATGAATCAAATTAAATGAAATTTAATTATAAAAATAAGTTTGCAGTTTTTTAATTTCATTTATTAAAAAAATTCCTGCATTGATTTAAAAAAAAATAAATAACGAAACAAACCAAATGAATCATTCAACATTCTTTCGTTTATTTTGTTGTTCTTTTTACAAATACAAACAAAAAAATTATATTCAATTCAATTGTAAGACCAAAATATTAAAAAAAAAAATAAAATAAAAAAAACACAAATTTACACTTATGTACTTCGTCCTGTACGCCCTACAGGACATACAAATTTTTCAAAAAATTTTATAATCTCATATACACGAGAATTATTGAAAATTACATTTAAAAGAGATTACTATATATATAGGTAGATAATAACAGGATAACATCGTGTATATTCTAAATTTTTATATTTTCAAGGTATATATACATATACGAGTATGTACCATACATATTTCATTTAAGCATTTTTGTGTAAACTTCAGCAATGGTATGTACAGCTATAGAAAAAATTATTTTAAATAAAAAAAGAAAGGAAACAAAATCAAAAAACAAATAATAATAAGGATGAAAAAGTTTTCAAAAAGTTCATCATACAAAAACAAAAATGAAAAAATTATTCATTTTTTTCAATATGTATTGAATACAGCATATAGAAAATAAATTATACAGTTTCTCTTTTTAATTTCATTCATCATATTTTTTTTTATTTTTTTTTTTTCGTTGATTTTTTTAAAATATAGAAGAACAAAAAAGTTCTAAGTAAAATTTATTTTTAATTATTTCCGATTTAATATACAAAAAAAAAAAAAAAAAAAACAAAAAAAAAAGAAAAGTTAAATGAAAAGAAAAACTTTTATCCTTATTTTCTTTTATATTCAATTTTTCAATACATATGTAAACTGAAAAATTAAATTTAAATAAAAAATTTCAATTTAATTTGGTCATTATAACTTTAATATATTTTTTGTTGCAATATTTCGTTTTTTTTTTTTTAACTTTCTTTTTAAGTTCTTTACTTTTTAATTTTTTAACTTTTTTTCTTTTTTTAAATGTTTGTTGTACTTTGAAAAGAAATTTTCCATTTATGTATTATAATTTTTTTTTACACAAATTTATCAGCATAAATGATGTCATTTTACTTGAAGGAATCTCTTTTGTGTGATGTCCTTCCATATAATTTATTTTTTATGCATGTATGAATTTATGTGAAAATTGAAATTTTCTTAAGGATTTTTTTATGTTAATTATTTTTTGTATATATGTACATATGAATGTACATACTGTATACATATTCAACAAAATCGAATGATCATTTTTGTAGTATTACAATTTATGCATTATTTCAACATGCTTTATCATAAGCAATTAAAATTTAAAATCGACCTCTTTACTTTTATAATTACATAACATTTTGATTATATTTCTATAAATATGCATTTTAAGAATTTACAATAATATGATTTATTACTATTAAAAACTGTATTAAGCATTTATTACTTCTAATTAGTATCTCTCTCTTAATAAATGTCCTTATCAGTCATTACATACTATTTTATCCTATATAGATAGACCATGGACTTATGGACAGGAATCAGGGGCAGGATATATTACAGTCCTATAATCGCATGTATGTATGTATATATGATACATTGATTCCACACCTGTACATGTTATATGTATTTTATTGTATCCTCAAAGTCCGATCAAAGCCAAAGTCTAATCTTTATGAAGATTCCTCTCGATAATTTTATTGTAGGTGCATCTACAGTTTAGTGTGGATTACGTACCACTGAGTTTTGTTAGTGTAGAGACTAAACTCAATTATATTTGAAATAAATGGCACATTTTATAAAAGCACAAATAACACATAAATATCATCATCAATGACGCAACAGCTTGATGTGAGCCTGGATCTAATCATCATATAGCATAAGAATATATGTATGTATGTATCTATCCTAAATATATTTATATCTATTCATATTTCAATTTAAGTAGATGCTTAGTTTTTACCGTAATTAACAAATTACAATTTACCAATTAAATTTAAATTTAACACTTGTAATAAAATTTACACTATTATCATACATTCATACATCCAATTTAATTGTAAATTGTAACGGATTTTTGATTGCAACAAATTTTATTTCCGGTTCCAGTCTGTTTATTAACCGTTTAATTTCACTTTCTTGTGGAAATTTTATTTGGTAACGAATGGACAATGGTAATAGAACATTTCCAACAGAGTATTTCAATTTTCAATTTCAATTTTATAAAAACACAAAAACATATGTTACCCATTCTATTATCAGCTGTCAGCTGATTTTCTTACAAATATTAAAAAATAATTTATTTAATAACAAAGGCAGTAGACAATCTTGCAAATATTTTTATTTTATTTAAAAATAATTAAAAATGTTTACAATTTCTTAAGTTTCTATTTCACTTCTTTTTTTTTTTTTACTTTTATTTTGTGTAAATGAATAATATCACGCACAATGGATTATTCGTTAGATAAAAAATTACAGTGTTTCAAACAAATTGCACAAGAGAAATTTCAAGCAATATTATGTTCGATACCGAGTCCGAAAGATTTAATTATTGAACCAGGATTAATAAAACCATTAGAACATATTTGTAATGCATCATGGATAAAGTATGTAATAATTAATTAATTATTATTATTGATAATGTTAACATTATATTTTATTCTTTTGATTTTCACTGAATTTTATAGATCAAAAGGTGTTCAAAAAATTTACAAATTTGATCAAAAACATTCAGTACCAAAACAACAAAATACTCAGATATTTTTTATAAATGCAAATTTATTAATATTTAAATTTGTTTTGGATCAAATTCATGAACTTGAAAATAATCGAATATCATCAACAACATCATTATCATCATCATCAGTATCATCATTATCAACAATAAGCCTATCAATGATGACTGGAATATCTAGTTATCATATTATAGTTTTTCCAAATGTGTACAGTAGTTTTCATACACTATTAGAAGAAGAAGGTCTATATGGTATTGTAACATTACATCGATTTAATTGGGATTTTATTTATTTAGATGATGGAATCATGAGTTTAGAAATGCCACAAGTATGTTTTCAAATTTTCAATTTCGCTAACAATTAAAAAAAATATATGCATATATATATATATATTTGTTTTAGGTATTTGGCGAAATATTTATGCATAAAGATTTCTCAATTCAATCATCATTAATTCATAGTTTTCGAATATTAAATATGATTATTGGTAAACCAGATATTATTTTATGCTTTGGTGATAATGCTGAAAAAATTTTAGAGATGACTGAACGTTTAGAAAATATAAGAAAAAATGCAAAAAAACAACATCAACACCAACAATCTGATTTTAGTGCAATGATAATTATTGATCGTAACAAAGATTATCCATCAGCATTATTAACACCGGCTATCTATTCTGGATTATTATTAGAAACATTCAAATTTCGTGCTGGTGAATTAGAAATTCAATCATCATCAAAATCGGGAAAAACAAATAAAATTACAAGTGGTAAATTACAAATTTTCAAAAGTATACCATCACAAACAACATCAAATATACCTTCTTCGTCATCATCATCATCAACAATAACAGTACTTCGAATGAATTGTGCATATGATGAAATTTATGGTGAAAATCGTTTTAAACATTTCTCAGATGCTAGTAATCTAGTTCGAGCACAAGCTAAAACATTAGGTGTTGAAGTGAAAAATTTAAATAAAATGAAACTAAATGAAATACATGAATATGTTGCAAAAAAATTACCAAAAATTACCGATATGAAAAATAAAATTTTAAAACATTTAAATGTATGTGAACAAATAATAAATGAATTAGCTAAAAATTATCAAAAGCAATTGTCTTTAGAAGAGGATATTTTAAATAATACAAATCGTAAACAAATATTACAAAAGATTGATGAAATGTTAATTATTGATGGTCATAAATATAATATATTACGTTTAATATGTTTAACACATTTATCAATTGGTTTAAATTTAGATGAATTAGGAAATTTTATAAGAAATTATTGTAATATATTTGGGTATAAATATTTATATGTATTTCAGTCATTAGCAAAAGCAGGCCTTTTACCATTTATTGAAATTGAAAATATCGCAACCTCATTATCATCAATTGGTACGACAATAACAAAAAATAAAATTGTTGCAACAATTTCAAATACAAAATTATCAATACCAACAAAATATCAACAAACTGAATTTCAAGCAAATGCAAATCGTCTGAAATTATTAACAAGTTCCATTGATAAGCCAACAACAGTAGGAACAGATCCGAATAGTTCATCAAATTCGTCAACAGTATTCGATGATACATCAAAATTATGTCCTAGTTATGTATTTAATGGTCTTTATACTCCAATGGTAGCACAATTAGCATCTGTATTACTAAAAGCTGAAAATATCGATGATATCAGTACAAAGTTAGGTATGATCGATAAAATGAAATTATATTTAACTGGTGATTACGCATCATACACAGATGCTGTAAAAAATATAAAACAATTACAGCAGACTATAAAAAAAGGTGAAATTATGGATAGATTTCCAATTAAACGTAGAACATTAATAATTTATATGATTGGTGGTATTACATACGCTGAAGTAGCAGCATGTGATTTAATTGCAAAAATAACAAATTCAAAGATTCTAATTACATCTGATAGTATTTGCTCTGGAAGTGATATAGTATCGTCTGCCTTCTAGAATTAATGGAAAAAAACTGCTTTCATGTTTTAGTTTTTCATAATATTAGTAATACTGTGTATTAAAGTAAGGTTCTAAATTTTTAAATATACACAATATAATATTGATAATATGAACCTGATTAAATGAGTGCCGTAATCGAATATGAAATTACACATTACAATAATAATTTGTACAAAACTTCTTGTTTTTATTTTATATATATTTTAAATTGCGAATATATAAAAAAATTTTGTGAAAATTTACAGTACACTATTTTTATAGTTATTTTGTAAATGAACAAATAAATATGTACCTTAAAGAAGAATTTTTGGATTTTTAATTTAATTTCGACTAAAGGATATAATCACTTATCATTTCCCTACCGTAACTAATTATAGCTTTAACCATCGATCCCAACAATGTATTATTAAAATTAATTTAATCTAATTCTGTCTATCTACAAAATCTTTTTTTCTAAAACGGATGATTTATTTATGACTGAATCAAACTTTTTTTTTTTGTAATAAAAATAAAAATAAAATTTTTAGTATTTTTACTTTATTAACTTATCTTAAATATAGCATTGTCGAATACAATATGTAGTGTTATAATGTAAATTAATCTATAAAAAAAAAAGGAAACAAAACTTTTTTAAAAATTGTTACTTAAATTATGTGATTATTATAATAAGAATAAAACTGGTTGGTTGGTTTTCATCTATGAATATCGCATTTCTATTGATCTTATGTTGTAACAATTTACTCCATATTTTCATGTGTTCGATAAATGTTCTAGTGAAATATTAAATTTTGTTTATATTTTTTCTAAAACGCATGTAAAATTTCCTTATTATTCCGGTAAGTGAATATTCATTTAAATTCAATTTTATAAGCAATTCAAAAGATTTTAAAATTTAAAAAAAAAACTCCGTTGTGTCGTTAATGGCAGAAAGTAAAAGGAGCCCCACAAACCATCGTGCACAATAAAATAAAATGTAAAATGGACGATAGAAAAGACATTTGTTTCAAAATTTTAATTTGAAATGATTTCCATTACATTTAAGTACACAATACATTGTCATCATTTAAAAAAAAAGGAAATTATACACAAGTCTCGTTAATCGAATTCGCAATTGTTATATAGAAGACCTGAATTTTCATGAATAAATATTGAATTATAAATCAAAAGAACTTTTAAATTCCTATTCTATTAATGTAAATATATAGCCTTACAGATAACATATTGCATACATAAAATTCTACTTTGTCTCCTACTTTGTTATTATCTTCTCAAATTTAGATCTAGAAAATCTTTCGTACATTTACACATCAATTATAGATTTTATATGTAGCATTTATGATATTCACTTAAACTCTATGAAAGGAGTTACATTAAAATAAAATAATAAATCGTCTTAACATAAAACTTAAAAAGGAAAACAATTTTACAGAAAAATGGAAAAAAAAAAACGAAATTATCACCTGTATATAAAGGGGATTACTACTGAAAATAAAGATAGAATTTTTACAATAAAATCGAAAAATAAAAGTATCGTCAAAATCAACTTCAAAACAAAAGGACATTTTATACTCTTAATCTCAATATGCAATAATAAAATATTCGAAGAATGTCATCGTTATTATTTAAAAGAAACTAACATTAACTGTACGACCTTCCATACGAGAGCCATCCATTAATTCTAAAATAAAATAAAAATAGAAAAATAATACATTAATGTACACATCAAGAATAGTAACATTTTTACAATTTACTTACTAATTGCCAATTCAGCATCTTTTTCCTTAAAGAAACGAACAACTCCAACATCATTACCACGAATTTCGGCAAATTTTACTTCTCCAATATCGCGAAATTTATCACGCAATGTTTGCCATGTACAACTCAATGGAATCTATAAATTTGATAAAAAACTAAATAAGAAAAATTCTAAAGGGAAATATAGAAATTGTTTTACATTTTTAATAATGATTGTGTCCGATTTGCGACCACTTCCTATTGAGGAGCCACCACCACTTCCAGTGCTATACATATCATTTCCAGTAAAGTCGCTTCCTGCTTGTGATTGAGTACTATAACCCCTGGTATTTTGATCGAAATCTGATCGTCCACCTCCGCTTCCAGACTGTGCTGTGTTAAAAGTGGTACTTGTGTAACCAGAATTGTAGCTGTTACCTGTGCTGTAATTGTTGGCAATTGGTGTTGATGATTGTGCATCATTATCACCACCAGACGTAACTGAACCAGTACCACCGCTAATATTTAAACCTAAACTTGAAAGACTGCTCGCCAATAATGGATTATTAAGGGCAGTTCCAACGCCGGCAAGATTTTTTAAACCACCAACAACATTACTAAGAGCAGCCAAATTGCTAGAAGACAAATTACTAAGCATATTGGGAGCATTAGCAGCAGCAAGGGCACTTGCAGCACCTAGTAAATTCGACGTTGGGCCACCAGTGACTGGTGGTACTTGTACAGCCCCAGGGCCATTTAAGGGTGGAGGAGCAACGGGTACTGGTACAGAATTTGGATTCATGCTACCGCCACCGCCACCACCTAAATTTGGACCACCACCAAGACTACCAGAAGATGGGGGCATTTGAGTATGCATCGGATGCATATGTTGTTGCTGTACATTTGGTAAATTACGTGCAACATCTCGAAGTGGTTCACCATTAGGTCCTAAACCAATGCCAATACCTCCAAGACCTTCAGGCAATTTAATACCTTCACCCTTATCTGGGATACGATCTAAACGAACTGTCATACGACGATCATATAACATTTGACGATCAAACATTGATATAGCTTGAACAGCTTCGACTGGGTGATCATATTCAATAACAGCGAAACCACGACTGTTACCTTCCTTGTCAACAGATAAATCAACACTTTGTACTTTACCAGCAAGCTTAAAAACTTGCTTCAATTTTTTTGTATCAACTTTGTAGTCCAACTGCAAATAAAAGAGAAATAACGAATATTTTTTTTCGCTTCACAAGATGAAAAAGAGCAACAAGATAAATATAAGTAAATTTGTCCTAATCAAAACATACATGTCATGTAACATATATCATCATTTCTGTAACATAATAAAATAAAAAATAATAGTGATTAAGCTAAACAGCGCGAAGTTATCTGAAAGGGCATTGAAAATCATTGAAAATTAAAATGAGAAAAATGAATTCCTTGCTGATAAACGTTTTTCATACATAACATTGCCTACGTTTGTAATTTACTAAATTTCCTAACTTTCAAAAGAATAGATAACTCATCAAAACCTAATTAAGTATTAACAAATTAATTCTAGTTTTATGCCCAAATTTACATTCATAAAAATTCAAAAATTTCCTGAGCAAGGATAATTAAGAAATTTTACGTATTTGCCCCGCTGAAAATGATTTTCAAAAATAAACTTAAAAACCACACTGTATCAAAATAAACAGTCATGTAAACAAAACTTAAAAGAAAATTTTTAATAATATTTATGCTGTACAATCTAACTAACTACTCGTTTTTAGACCTAAAGACCTAAATTTTATGATCTTTAACATTTTCCTTTCTAATGCATAAATCTAAATTAGATCCTAAAGATATATTAAATCTACTGTGTATATATACACCTACAACATGATGTAGTGTAGGTATAAAAAGCTACATGAGTAATTTGTAGCATTGGGTGTAGTTTTCTAATGTTTTTTTTTTTTTTCTTAAGAGAAGTAGAAGAAGCATTACAAGATACTCACATTGGCAACAAAAATTTTATTATGCAAAGGTCCATTAATTCCAAGACTTTCCAAGAATGAAGTACTTAAACCGTATGTATTATACGGTTGCATATCGTAATCACTTGGGGCACCACCGCCACCAATACTGCCACCACCCATTCCCATATGACGACCACCAGATCTGAATGGACAAAAATTTAAAAAATTGGAAAAAAAAAATACAAAACGTTTTTTAAAGCAAAGAAAATTTAAAAACAACAAAACAAATTTATAGCATAAATTTTTATTTTGATGAGCATTGAATAATGCACCATTAAAAATGCAGAAAAGAAAATACAATTTTAATTGAGCAATTTATTCCCATTTTTAAACTGCTACCCATCGTGTAAGCCGTAAATTAATTTTTAAAAAACACAATTAACATCAAAATTTGAGAAAGATTGGGATGTAAAATCATTTAGAACTAAAATAGATATGAATACAGAAACCTATTACTAACTGCTTACAATGATAAAAATTCAGCCATTTTCACATTGAAAAGAATTTTAAAAAATTCGAATAATTCGTATTGGGCTATAATTACATTAAAAACTTAGTAGTTCTAAACCCCGAAGAAAAAAAGTCAAAAAGTACTGAAACGGCAAAAACTTTTCAAATACCCCGTCGTATTTTTTACACCATAAAAGTTCTAATACAATTGTATTCAAAGAAAAAAAAAGAAGTGAAATTGCTTAAAAAAATTCATAACAAAGATGAAATAAAGCCCCGTGAAATGTTTTAAATTCATAAAAAATTCTTTGATTTTAGGCAGCAGATTGAATAATTTAACCAAAACAAATTGCTCCCATCTTAATGCAGCATAAGAAAGTACAATTAAAAGTACGAAAATTATAGTGTTTTTTTAAAGATGAATTATCAGAATAAAATTATTTCGACTGAATTGAGATTAAAAAAAAATTTAACTTTGAATCTTAAAACTTCTATAAAAAGAAAAGAGAATTACAAATAAAAAACGTCAGTTTCTTTCGGTACTAACATTCTATCATCATCTCTATGATGATCTTGACGACCAAAACCGCCACCACCTCGACGTTCACGCATACCACCACCGCCGCCGCCGCCGCCACCACCTCCACCCATTCCACTGCCACCTCCATCTCGTATTATTCTTCCATATTGATCACGATTTTCACCGTGATCCTCTTTGACAACTATTTCTCTTCCGTTTATTTCATAACGATTCATTTTTTCTAAGGCAATCTCAACACTTTCTGGGTCTTTAAATTCAACAATTCCACATCCACGTGCTTTTCCATTTTCATCCGAGAATAATTCTACGTATTCAACGTTGCCGACAATCTTACGGAATAAATCTTTCAAATCTTGCCAACGATAATCGTAAGGTATATTAGATATGTAGATTCGACAATTTCGGCGTTCGCGACTTCTTTCGCGATTCCCGCTGCTACCACCTCCGCCTCCACCACTACTTCCTCCATTTCCACTGGTTCCATCAGCATCTGAAAATCTTGTACCACGTTGTCCACGACCGCGACGATCTCTGTCGCGTTGATTTTCATCATTTTGTGATTGTTGTTGTTGTTGCTGTTGTTGATTATGTTGCCCGTTCTCCTCCGGCTTATTTCCTCCTTGATTATCCACTTCCATTTCTTGTTCTATATATTTTATTTTATCTCCGCTTTTTTACTTTCTATTACTCACCTACTTTATTTTAAATATTTATTTAATTTACTTCAAATTCAATTATGTACATTTATTTATTTAAAAAAATTCAATATGTATTTAACGCTAATGACGCTTTGCAAATTTTACATTTATTTTATTCAAGCATAGCAAGTTTATCATCAATATGGCGACCAATTGTTATCTCACTTATTTTTACACTTTCAATTTTTCAATTGAAGATTTATCACGGAAATATAGAAATTTCTTACCTGTTTAATTAAATTTTAATTAAATAAAATAAAAAATCAATAAAATTCACAATTTCTAAAAGTGAAAGTTTGTTTATTATTTAGAATATTATCAGAAAAACGCCGCCAAGTAAAATTCCACACGATTATCAACTTAATAAATTCACTTCAACAAGAAGCTTTCAAGAAATGAAACGCAAACGAAAATCGAAATGTAAAAAATATAATCGATACTGTAAAATGTGAATCAATATCGATATTTAAACTTATTTAAATATCGGTATCGATATTTATACTTTTTAGTGTTATGTGTTATCATGTAAAAGTTTTTGTAACTGATAATCCAAATAAAATCCGCTCATTTTTAGAAAATGATTTATAACATAAAATCAATAATTAATGTCAATGGTTAATCATAATTTAAAAAAAACTTGTATGTACATGCATCCAATTAAAAAATTATAAAGTCTATTGGTTTAGTTTGCATCTCAATGGCAAACGGTAAGTCTAATGTTTATGTTTAAAAAAAACCCGGTATAATAAAAATTAATCTTTTTACACTTTACGATTTTCATGAAACTTTTGTACATTAATACCCCACTCGTCTTCCCCTAATTTCATATTACAGACGCAGCGGTTAAATAACGAATGGCCGCAAACAAAAATTATATATTCAATTTGAATATATAAAGTTCCAATTACAATTGGCTTACGTGATTTGAGTAAAAAGTATGATTACATGAATTTAAATACAATCAATTACAATGAGTTTACGCTACAGATTCGTGAAATTTGTAACTTTTCGTCAACTTGAGGTGATATGAAAAACATCATATGAACTCAAGTCAACTTGAGAGAACAACTGAACAACAATAAAAAGAATAGTAGATATGTAAAATTTTTCTTCTTGTTCTAAAATGTAAAATATATAAATTAGGTTATGTTTAATGAAGTCATTTAAGGCCATTGTAACCAGATCTCAAGTTAAGACGTATCCGAAGTGACTTTCGTTAGTTTTAAGTTAGTTGTATATTTTATAGATCTTGGCTTTACTCAAGTCACGTAAGCCAATTGTAATTGGGGCTTAATTTTTGCCGCAAACTTAACGATGAACGATGTCGATAACACAGGGTGTGTTGTGTTCAATGAAACAATATCAACATATACAACTCTACAAAATCTGAAATATTTCTAAAATCCGCTGATTAATTTTTAAAAACATAATTTTGACATTTATGTGAAAGAGTTTTTTTTTTTTGCTTTTATTTCGCGATTTGTGATTTGTAAATTGTATTGTAAATTTGTAAAATAATTTTTAATTGTGATGTGACATCCTCAAAATTTTAGAAACACATTTTCTACTTCATGTACGGTAAAGGTATGTACGGAACATGTTTTAAATACTTACTAGACTATAATTTTTTTTAAACCTTTGAAAATTTATTGCAGCTATTGGATATTTTTAATAAAATGTTCGTTTTAAAACATTATTCTCGGTTTTCAACGAATTTTACATTCATCTCTACTAGATCATATGCTCCAAGACGTATAAATTCATCAAATCCTGGAATTAAAAATCAACTGAAAGCTTTCAAAGAGATACCAGAAGAATTTGTTAATGATCCAGAAAGCTTTGGTGATTTAGAAAGTGACTTTATGAACATACATAAATCTCACAAACAATATGAAAAGGAAATAAAAGACCATAAAGAATATATTCGATTACGAATTGTTAAAAATAAATATTTTAAAGAAAAACAACCAAATTTTTTAACATATTTTCAAAAAGAACAAATACGTTTATTGAATAATCGTGATCCAGATGAATGGCCTGCTGAAAGATTATCAGAAAGTTTTCCAGCTGATATTGATACAATACGAAAAATTCTTAAATCAAAATGGATACCAAAATCAAAAAAACGGATTTTAGAACATGATTATAGTGTTGTAAAAAATTGGGAATTATTTAAAAAAGGAGAAATTAAAATAAATGATACATTAAAAGAACATCTTAATAAATTTGCTGATCGTAAATTTGAAGATATTGATAATATAAAAATTGATGATTGGAAATCAACAAGATCACCAGTACCAGAACCAAAAATTAATGAATTTACAAACATTATAACAAGTTGTAAGCAATATTCGAATAAATTAAATAATGATCAAAAAATGTTAGAAGAAAATTCTAATAATTTAGATTATAAAAAAAATGTAAATTTTGATGATGAGAAAAAATATTGTCCAGGAGAAAATGAAACATATTTAATGGAAAAAATTTCTGATAGAAGATATATGCGATTAAAAGATGTAAAACGAAGTAAAAATTTACCATTAACGAATGAAAATGAACTATTACAATCTAAAAATGTTGAATTCAAAAATGATGTGGAATTAGAATCAGAATTTGAAAATGATCAAAGTTGTCAAGAGGAAAGTAATATGTTATCATCAATAACAAGTAATCCATTTAAAAATATTAAAAAATTTGAAACACAAGAAGTCGAAATTAGTCAAGATGATATGAAAAAGTATGATGTAACACCGATTAAGCAACGTATTCATATACCAAGAAAATTATGGAAAAAGAATGCTACATATAAAGTTGATGATTGTTATTATGATTATGATGGTGAATTTTTATATAGAGTACCAGGAATGACTGGTAAATAAATTATTAAATTGAAAAGAAAATCGTTTTTTATTTCAATACAAGTATCCTGAATCCCGTTTTGGTCATGTTGACTTTAATTCACAATAAATTCTTCAATACAATAACTAATTAGTATTGTTGTCATATGGCCGTGAATATTCAATATGTGAGTCGTTTATTGTGAAAGCGGAGCAAGTTCAAAATTTTCAAAATCAATTTTCATATACGTAATTCGAATTACGATCTTTAAAGCAATGTACATATCGTAGGTCTAAAAATTAAAAGATGTGACAGTCAAAGTTTACGTATTCTATGAGAGTTAGTAGGAAATTCTATTTAAAAAATATATGTACATAGGTATGTCAGAATTTTAGACAATGAATTTGCATTACGTTCAAAATAAACGATTCACACATTTATTTGGGATTGGTTGTTTCAGGTGACAATTGAAACACTTCTTTGTCTTATTTTTTTATAATTTTCAAATGTATATTATTCTTATTATTGATTCATTTACTTCGAAAAGAATTTCACATTATTTAGATATACATACATATATATTTAGCAATTGAATATCAATCAAATTCACTTATATAATTTTCACAAATAGTTTTTTTTTTTTTCAAATACTTTTCTATGAAAATCTATGTTGCAAGAAAACCATTTTTTTTTCTTGTAGTAGTATAGCATTTCACTCTATTATGTTCACTTTTTTTTATTTTCTTAAAAATTATTTCTCTCATCATTCTCTCTTTAAACTTATACGCTATTATTCTCATTTCAATTACATTTTTGATTTCAAATTTCTAAACATACATCTCGCTATTTTAATTTAATTTTTTGTTTTTTAAATACGCATAAATATGTGTACAATGAAAACAATAAAATACATACAGTATCTATAATTTAATTTTTTATAGTGTTAATTTTTCTTATTATAAACATTAGTAACTAATAGTTAAAAAAAAAAAAAAGGTGAGAAAAAATGTAAAAAGAAATGTATATTTTTAATTGTTACTGTATTAATTGAATAGATGATAATATTATGCATTTAATTCATAATAATTTTTAAGTTTGTAATTTATTTTATATTTAATAAATTGTTATATTCATATTTTTATGCATGAATGTATTTGATGTATGTAATTCAATAAGTATAATTTAATTGTAGTAGAATTTAAAATTCTATGTAACCATATATAATTTACATTTAATATTTATTTAATTTATTCATATTGAAATAGATAAAATTATAAAGTCAAAACAATACAAACATTTTAAGAAATAACTATAGCTTAAAGAATTTTTCAATTTCTAATTATGTATGTTAGTCTGAATTATGGTAAATAATATGAATTACATTTTAATAAATTTATTAAATGACAAATTAATAAAAATATTTTATTCTAATTCAATCATTAAAATCATTAAAATATTTTTAATATTTTTTCCCTTTAAAATGAATTAAAACATTAAAATAAAATACTTGAACCGTTGTATTTAAAAATGAAATAAGTCAATTTTTTAAGTTCTAAAATGTTTCGAGTTTTACTTTTACTCAACAGAAAAGTAAAATTTTCACCCATATAAAATCCGTAATTTGAACTTTTTTTATACAATCTTTAAGAATAGTTTGATTATTGTTCTAACACAGTGATTTATATTTAAAAAAAAAACAGAATTTTATTAATTTTGGACTTATCCATTTTAAAACATAACGGCTCATTTTTTAAGTTGTCGATGCATGTTAATACAACAAAAAAAGGCCGGCATTTATATTATAAACATTTTAAATTAAATTTTCCAAATTTAATCTCACCTAACTACGTACATACATACTTAGGATATTTGCCTAAACAAAAATAGTGAAAATATAAGTGATAAAAACGAAGGTTTTTAATTTGAAAACAATCAAAAGTTTTGCATACATATTTTTTACAAATTTTTTAATTTTCTTAGTTTACATTATTTATTATTATTTTTTTATTTTCACTATAAGAGGAACCATTTTTTGTTTTAAGTTTATTTATTTGTATTTTTAAAGTTTGAAAAAATAATAAGGAGAATAATTAAAAATTAAAATAATAAAATTAATTTTCAATAAGCTTGAATTAAAGAAATATGTACATAATCGTTAAATGTAGAAACAAAAAATAAATAAGAAAAAATTCGATTAAGATCAAACGAAGAAAAAAATGTTTTAGTGTAAGTGAAAGGTATATGGTATGTGTAATGGTGTTTATCAAATAAAAATAATAATTTCAATTTATTTTTATATTATTATAAAAATTCAATTATTCAGAAATTAAACAAAAATCTATTTCATATTTATTTGATAAAAATACTTTTATTTTATTTAAAAAAAATTAATGTGTTTCTTTTTTAAATTAAATTACAATTAAAAATATCTTTTTATTATTTTTTTATTTTTTTAAATTTTTTGTAGTACGAAATGTGATGTATTACACAATTTAATTCAAAAATATATTCAAAAACATTTTTCTTTTGATTCTATATTAATTTATTTTTTCTTTCATTCGGGTGCAATAAATTTGTTTTAATTTTTTTCATTTTAGTCAATTATTTTTCGATGATTATTTTTTTTCTATTTTCATTATTTTACAGAAAAAGCAAAAAAAAAACAATCTAACCGACAATAATGTCAAAAAATTAAAATTCAACAAAATTACTGCTTAATTACAAAAAAAAATATATTAAAAATTAATACAAGAAAATGTTTTTGAATTTACAAACAAAACAAAAAATCGATCAATTTCTTATTTTAATACAATAAAATACCATAATTATTATGTATTTACTTTCTCTATTATCGATCGTTGCATATTCAATTCACAAACAATAAATAAAGAGAGTCGTCATTCTTTTGATGTGGTCTCAAAATTTTTAACTAAAATTTTTCTTTTTCATTTATTACTAAATAATTTCTAAATAAATTTTATTTAAAAAAATGAAATACAATAAACGTAATTAAGTCTTATAAAAATAGAAAACTATGCATGTACCACATTTTTATTTTCTTTTTTATCGAGTTTTTCTATATTTTCCATTTTTTTTTTTACTATATTCATTAAATTTATTTATTCACAACCAAAAAAACAAAAATTGCCAAAAGAAATAAAAAGAAATCTTGAATCTTTTCCCCTTTATGTTTTTTACAAAAAATAAATCGTTTATTTAAATTCAATAGGAAAAAATTACAAATTATTCAACAAAAAAAAAAAAAAAAAATGGAAAAAATTCTTTCTATTTACTATTTAGTGTACATGCATTATTATTTTGTTTGTTCAAAAATTTAAAATAAAAAAAAAAAGTTAATTTATAAAATTAATCCGAAATTACATTTAATTATAATAATTCGTAGACATTATAATTATAATGTAATTATGTAATCGTATAAATATTATATTTTTTCTGTTATTTCATTTAAATTAATGTTAATGCGATTCAATAAATTCATATAGAGCTTTTGGTACATGATTTACATATTTAATTTGGTGTTTTTGTATTGCTCTAGCTGCTAAACATGACAATTTTGTATATTTAATTGGATTCACTAATTCATGTAAATGTTGATTTTGTAATAATGATTCAAATGTATCACCGTCAGCATTCTTTGCATCCTATTATCACAAACAAAAAATAAAAAAAAATAAATTTATTTTAATCATAACTGAGTCTAATGAGGAAAATACAATAATATTTAAATTAAAAAAGTAGAAAAAAACGAATACTTACCAAATGTGCACCGTGATCTAATAATGTTTTAGCTAAACTACTTGGACATGGTCTTGCTAATGCAGCTAAATGTAGTGGTGTATTACCTGCCTCATCTTTAGTATTTGGATCAGCACCAACCATTAATAATGCTTTAGCTAATTGCGGTGATGGGAATTGACATGCTGGATAACGTCCAACTAATGCCGCTTCTCTATAACATGCTAAATGTAATGCTGTGTGACCAGAACGTGTTATCACTTTTAAACTAATCAGTTCATATAATGCTTTAAGAATTTGTTTACGCATATTTGAATAACTATTACTACTACTATTATTACAGTCTTCTGATATTATATCTGTGTTATTATTTGTAGATGTATCAACATCATCATCAACGACTAGACGTGCTAATAAACATGCTAAATGTAATGCACTAACTAATGCACGACTCAATGTGCATGGATCTTTTTCAGATTCTGGTAGAGATTCGAACATTTGTTGACCTAAGCAATGATAAAAAAAGAAAAATTGTCAACATAAATCACAAATTTAAAAATTAAAAAGAAAAAACACGTCATACCTAATTCAACTTCTCTTACGGCTTTTCTAAATATCATCAGCATATCGATTGTTTCAATTGGTGGTATAACACGTCCACGTGTTATTGGACGTCCAGCTTCACCTAACATAAAACTAAATAATTCAGCAAATGATAGCAATGATGACTGTGTCATTGAACTAAGTGGTTCAAGTATGCTTTGTTGCATTGTTAATGCATACGTCCATAATTCAATACAACGATCAAAACGTCCAGCATCGGCATAATGTGCTCCCCTAATATAAAACAAAAATTATAAACTTAAAATTTCCAAATTTTTTTAATCGAAATACCTAAAACGAATATAATAGCTTGTATCTGGATGTGCTGGTCCAAGTATTCTTTCTCTTATCACTAATGCTTGCATTCTCATTTGATCTGGATCCATAACTAACTCATCTAATGCATCAATATTTGTTACCTCAATTGCGTAATCATATGCAGCTATCGGTTCATTAATAATCTTTGGTATTTTTGGTTCAAAATTATAACGTTCTTCCATAGCACGTCTCCATAACGATAATGCACTTAACATATCACGTTTTTTATCTACGTATGTGGCGCCTAATAATTCTAATGCTGCAATTTTATCTTCACGTTTTACAGATGGTAAACTAATTAAATGTTCGACTATTGGTAAATGTCCAGTTACGCTAGCAGCTAATAATGGTGTCATACCGTATGAATCAACATCCATTTTTGCACCATGTTTTAATAACAATTGTAATATTTCTAATGACCCAGATTCAGCACAATCATGTAATGCTGTATTACCCTTAACACTACGTCGATTAACGTCAGCTTTTAATGATAATAAATATTGTGCAATTTTATAATGTCCTTTGTAGCATGCAATCATTAAGCATGTGTGTCCATGTCTATTAGCTACTTCGAAGTCTAGTATTTACAGAAAAAAAAAATAATAATAATAAAAAATAAAAATTAAAATAGAACTTTAAAACTTCACTTCTCTTTTTTTTGTTTAATTTACCTGCACCATTATTAATTAAATATTTAACTATTTCAAAATGACCATCAAAACAAGCAGCACGTAATGGTGTCGAATTTGTTCTTGTCGTACTATTCACATTTGCACCCCATTTAACTAATAATTTAACTATTGATATATGTCCGGCTGCAGCTGCACACCATAATGGTGGTGCATCTTCAATTGTTTCACCATCAAATGTAACCGAACCAACTTGTTCAACATTTGCATGACATTTTGATATTAAATATTCAACGATATCATAATGTCCGCATCTACATGCAATTACTAAAGGTGTAGCACCACCAGTTTTAACTGATACCAACATATTAATTTCTGCTTGTGATCGTCCATGAAGGCATCCCTAAGACAAAAAAAGACAAAAACAAAAACCAAATTAAAAAACGAAAACGAAAAAAAAAACGTTTACTCTAATTTTTTAATGAAATTTAATAACTTGAATTTGTTTTTTTTATTCATTTTAAGTTCTCCAATTACGAAGTAATCAAACAAAAATTCTTACAGTCCGTTCATTCACATTACCAAGAAATATCACCATCATCTTAATGCAATGAACTCAATTATTTGTGGGTTTTCTTATATTTCTATACATTTAGTTCAAAGACATTTTTATTTACACAAAAAATAAAGTAAAACAATGAGACTAAAAGAATGAATATATAAAACATGCGTTAATTAAAGAACAAAAACAAAAAAAAAAAAATTAAAAGACGGAAATTTTGTTGTGATTCATTAAACAAAGGTTTCCAGATCACAGAAAAATAAATTCAATATTATCATTTTTACGCTTATGATAATTTCAGAGAAAGTCAGAAGTTATAAAAAAAAATTAAAAAAAAATAAAAGGGAGAAAAAACGAAAAGAAAAATAAGGACGTTGATTAAATTCACAATTACGTCTTAGAGTGGAAAAATTCAATGAATTTATAATTAAAGAAAAAGGAATAAAAATAACTTTCTACATCACTGTTAACGGTATTTATGGAAAATTTTGCAGTGAATTTTCTTAACCATAAGGAAACCATACATATATGTATGTATAACAGATATGAATGTATATAAGGTGAAAATAGCAGATAAATACTGAAATCTTGTATTGAAATAATTGTACAGAGTTTGTAAAGGACAAATAATTCATTTTGTTTTAGATTTTAAAAAAACGATAATAATGGTAATGGTAATTGAAATCAATTTCATTTTCATTTCAATTTATACAGAATTTTCCGTTACAGACAGGTTAAATTTATTTGTCTGTACAACATTAAATTGTTTAAATTCGATTTACAATTTTTTTTGCTGTATATATAACAATTATATACAAAATATTCAATAAAAATTATTTTACCATTATTGCCATTGGATACAATCAATCGTTTTACGTTATATCCCGATTTATCCTTTACTTTGTAAAATACCGGAAAAAAAATTGTCTGATATGTAAACACACAGAGAAAAACACATCGTTTATATCAATATGATTAATACAATGACAACGACGTTCAATAACCTTCGATTCTACAGTTTCGGGGGGTGATTTTACTTGAGTGTACATGTAATGATAATTTTGTTGTCATCAATATCATTATTGTGAATCGTGATAATAACAATCGTATAAATTGTAGACTATGCTATTTTCATGTTGAATCCTTATTAAAAGAGTTCAATAAACCAAGGACAAAATAAATCATCAACATGCAAAATTTTATGTATGTATGTATGTATGTGTACCTATACTTGTATGTGTACATAATCGATGGTATTCAGTTATAATATCATGTTCTAAAATAAAATATGAAATTTTCTATATCCAATCATATACATACATATATACATATGCATGTGTGTATGTATGTGTAGTAAACCACAGTAAACGATGTTCTGTTTAATATGTAGACAAATTTTTTTTAAAAAAATTGATTGTTTACTTAGTTATTTCGATTTCCTGAAAAACCACCCTCTACATGATCCATGTATGTATGTATGCGTATCCTATAACAATTTATATAGCTGTACATAATATAACATGTAAAATATAAAAAAAAATTATAAAAATCATAAAACGAAGGATTACAAACTTTTTTGATTTTTATCTTTGCATGTAATTGACATAGCGATTTATTTTGCTTGCATGTACATTATAATATCATTTATACACTTAGAATTTGATATTTTTCACGAACATTGATAATTTATTTATAAATAATGTTAAATTCAAACTTTGAAAATAGAAAATAATAATAATAATAAAACAACAGAACAAAAAAAAAAAATTACACGAATTTAACAGAAAAACGCAAAACATCAATTTAATTCGATTTTCTGTAATAGAGATTAATTTGAAAATATGTATAACAACGTACATCAAATGATTATGTTTTCATTAACTGAATGTACATTTGTAAAAAATACATAAAGAGAATATGTATAAGCATATAAATAAAATACGAATGAAAATATGAGCATTTTTTCGTCCTTTCTAGGACAAAAGGAGGTACATGAAAAGTGAAAATTATCTAGGACAAAGTAAAAGTTTTGGATTATAACAATAATTTGTGTTTACATGGATAAAATGAGTACTATCACATTCTAACTCTTTATGTATATAACGTAATTAAAAAAAGGTAGAAACGCATAGGAAAAAGGGATTTTGCAACAACAAAAAAAAAGATAAAATAAAATAAAATAAAAAAACAAAAAAGTTTCTAGGTGAAAATATCAAGGTTTTCATAAATTTTATTCAAAATCAATTTAATTTATTGAAGAACAGAGATATATTGTGTAGGGAAAAGATTAGAAAATGAATAGATAAACAACCCTGACCTCTTTACGAAAAATAGGAAAAAAAAAAAACGGAAAGTAAAAAACAAAAAAGAAAGAAAAAAAATTGAATCTTATAAATTTAATGAAAATACATAAATCGAATAAAAAGTCAAATGAAGGATACACACTTTTGTATTTATCTCGATGATTTTAGTAAATTACAGGATTACAATATAATTCAAATTTTTAGGATATTAAGTAGGTACATTTATTTTTAAGGAAAATTTTAAAAATTTCGTATTATTCAAAATTGAAAAAATTGATTTAAAAAAATGAATTCCTGTGTGTACGAATAAATTCAACGCTAATAAATCACGAACCAGCTTTAATATATTTAAATGTACGTACATATGTAAATCAAGTACGTAAAAATCACAATTTACAATTTTCAGCATTATTACATGTGTTATTCATTACACTCAACGTGTCTCATTTTTCTTCTCATGACATTTTCTACTTCTTGTCATATTCCACGAAGGTGGATTAAAATACATTACAATTCCGGAAAAATTTGCTCATTATTTTTTTTTCTACACACTTATTTATATTTTCTTTTATTTATCATTCAAGATTTTTTCTTAAATAAACAGATACATATTATAATGAAAGATTTTCTTAATTTAAGCAAATCACTAAATAATAAATTTACATAACATATTTAACTTCAATTGCGATTTTATTAAATGTACTAAAATTCAAATTTATCTAACACGTGCCATCAAAAATTTTGTAAATTATTCACAATAATACAAAAATAAATCCAAATTTATTAAGAAAAAAAATAATAATAATAATAATAAAAACAAATAAAATATTCGTACATGCATGTACCTATAGTTATATATAATACATTTTCTATATAATTAAAATTTGAATGAATAAATAATACAAATCGCATTAAAAATTATTCAGTCTTTTATTTTTCACTTTTAATATTTTTTAATGAAATTTAATTTTCATCGAGAAAATTCACATATTATAATTATAAAATCTAAAAATATTCTTGTTATCATAAAATAAATCAATATTGATACACGTAAATAAATGCAAATGTATTACATTTATGAAATTCTTTTGTAATTAAAGAAAATTAACTTTTCATTTATTAAGTAATAAATTAAATTTAAAGACCTATATAATAATAAGCTTTTGGTTTTTAATTGTAACTCTAAACGTGTAAAATGATAAAAACAAAAATCATAACAAAATTATATCATAATTCATGAAACAATAATAAATTTACAGACATGAGAATTAATAACGAATGTATGTGGATGGACGATTATAAGTGGGTGAACATAATTTAGAAAGCCTTCAATTTTCAACCTACAAGAAATTTTATT
The DNA here is from genome assembly GCA_963971155.1 of Anthrax anthrax. Taxonomy (NCBI): domain Eukaryota; kingdom Metazoa; phylum Arthropoda; class Insecta; order Diptera; family Bombyliidae; genus Anthrax; species Anthrax anthrax. The sequence goes on from OZ020118.1 coordinate 22,453,504, forward strand.
TTTAATTCATTTTACCTATAGATTATTTGTAACGTATTGTACGTACACATTACGTTTTCTTTTTTTTTTTTTGTTTTTGTCAATTCAATTTCTATTTTTGGTTCTACATATTCTATTAAAACAAACATCTTACGTATTACATATATGTACGTACAATATATCTATTTATAAATATTTTAAATGAAAAGGTCGTCGACGGTTAAAACAAGTTAAATAATCATTTTAATATAAAAGGTAAGTTAAAAATAAAAATATAAAAAAAAATTCAGACATATAGGCAAGTAATGAACATAGGAAATGCAGTTGACATGACAAATTTTTTAAATTATTTTTACTTTTTGTACATTTATATACTTAAATAGGTATAAATAAAGTCCATGTCTTGACAAAAAATACTTTTGAAGTTTTGTTTACATAATTAAAAATAAATTTTCTACAATCACTTAATGGACACTTGCTGTTTTGTTTTTTTAATTTGTTACTACATAGTTTCTGCTATAAATTCTTTTTTTTTATAATGATGACAAATATGGAATTAAAAGTCAACAACATTTATTTAACTCAATTTATGTACATATAAGTACAGGTAATTACATGAAAATTTTTATTTATATGTACGTACATACAATACATAATATATTCCTACATATTAAAATAAAATCAATAAATGATATGAGTTCAAGTTCAAGTTGAACAAAAATTAATTTAATTTGTACGAATAAATATGTAACATACATATGTGACAGTGTATTATACGCCCATATTCGCAAGTCACATATACCTACATACATAATATCAAAAAAGATAATACTGTTGATAAGTTACCTTGATTATTTTTACGTGAAAATTAATGTTTAAAAAAAAAAAACATTTTTAATTTAAGAACGAAATTTCTAAAAAACAAAAATTAGAAATAAAATATAATCTTATTTACGTATCTAAAAATTAAGAAAATTAATGTCGTTGACATTATTGTGTTAATTTTCTGTTAAATTTTCGTATAATAAAAATTTATAAATTTTCATGCTCACATTGCACAAAAAAACAAAAAAAAAATTCCATTAACTTTATTATCACAAAATTTATAAGAAAACAGACGAAAATCATTTGAAAGTTCATCACACTTTGTTAATTATTTTGTACATGGTACCCGCAGTTAAAATTTTAGCAATTAATGTACTAAATGGGGTGATTACAATAAAAAGTAAAATAAAAATTACAAAAAAAAGAAAATGAAAATGCCTGTTTACGTAAATCAATTAAAAGTAAATTAATAAATGCTAGACTGAAAAATGTGAAGAAAAATGTTGATAGTTTTAAGGCATAAAATTTTGATTAATTTAATTTCTCGGAAAATTTTGTTTTCTTTTTCTTTTTCAGTAGAGATACTCACAAGCATTTTGAATGTATACCGACAATTTTTACTTTTAATATTTTACTTTTAATTTTAATAATTTTACAAAAAAATCCAAACAATTCCGTATTTTATAATAAACCATAATTTAATTTATCTAATTGAAGCAAATAAATTAAAAAACAAAAAAAAAGCACAATGGGAGATCTTTTCTCTTTTATAGAAAAAAAAAGTGCACATGGCCATGGGTAATAGGCATAGGTAGTAGATTTACAGAACAAATTGCAAAGAAAATTTACATAGTTATTAGTATAGAAAATTATTAAATTACATATAATAATTTTAATTTTTGTTCATTTTCATGTTTCGTGTATGTATAGGTAGTAGGTACATATAGCATAGCAAACAGTAGCACAAATGAAGGTTGACAATGAATATTCGACTCAATTGCTTGTTGTACTTAGAAGGAGGCAGTTGTTTTTCTACTTTCATAGGCAGGGCATAGGAAAATTGGATAAAATTGGCAGATATTTTTGTACTCATTTGTTAAATAGTACAATGTCTATGAATATTTCCATATAATGTGCAATGAAAATAATTGATAAACAGATTTTTTTTTATAGGTAGAATTTAATATTTTGTAGATATTTTAAATCATTTTCCTAATTTTATTTATTTATTATTTGTTTAATTTTAACAAAATCAAAATACATACATATGTGTACCCGTACTGTATGTTTGTAAAGTAATTATTATCTGAATTCTAAGATTTAACGGAAAAATTTTTCTAATAATATTTTTATTTCCCATCACCATCTAACAATAAATCAACAAAACATAAATATGAGAAAAAAATATTTTTGTATTATTCGTATGAATATGTTCATTTAATGTTAATTTAATATGATTATGAGTACATATATACATGTAATATGTAAAAGCATATTCAAGGTTTTTATTGTTTATTTTATATTTTTATACTTGTTAATCTTACATTATTAATGACTTGAAAAAAAAAAAAAAAAAAGATGAAAAAATTCAAACTGTATGACGTGTAGATAAATAAACAAAGAAAATAAACGAAAAATGGAAATTCCTTACATGAAAATATTAAATTAAAATTTTCCTTTATATATATTTTTTTGTGCTTTGTTTCATCAATTTATTATTAAATTTCTTTGAAAATTTTCTTAAATTTATTTTTTTTTTATCATCAAAAGCAATTTTTTTGTACTTTAAATTGTTCAAAGCAAATAAACATGAAAACAGTTATGTACCTTTAAAAAATTATGTTGAATATATTTTGTTAAAATAATTAAAATTCTTTTTGCAATTTATGCAAATTAAAAATGTGACATTAATATTTAAGTACTTGATATGTATACCATAGATTAGAAAATCGAATTCATGGACATATTTAAAACTTTAACAGTTTTTTCTTATATACACTGTATTTATTTAACGACATATAATCATGAACATATCTTTTTAGCAAAAGAAATCAAACATCAGTTTTGTTATTAAATAAAAGCCAAGCCAGGTAATATTAGATCAAGAACAAGTTAAACTAGGTAAAATGAATATCATCAAAATATCATTTATTTTTTTTTTTTTATTATTATGCATTTTACGTTATTATATTAAGCCATACACACACATAAATGTAATGGTGTATAGTGTTATGATTTCATCATGTTATATGAATTTCAATTTGTATGCAATGGAATAAATAAAAAAAAATTTCTTACACACAATTTCTTGTTGATGTTTGACGTAGGATTTCTGCACTTACTATATAGATATTTTTATTTGTTTTTCATTATATTTGCATTGCAATGAACGCAACTGATATTTAAATAAATTCGGTTAATTGAAAATCATTGAAGAAAGAAAAACAAAAAAGATGAACACAGAAAACTTGAAACCGCATATACTGGTTTATACCACGATTATATGGTATTAAGGTAACTTGTTTGCAATTTAATAAAGTGTTAAACTAATTCATTCGAGTGTACCAACAAAGAAAAACCAGAGTTTCATGATTCATTTTTCCTTATTAATAATCTTTTTATAAGTCTTTTTTTTTACTTCATCATTTTTTTTTTATTTTTTTATTTTGGTCTACTTTTATTTATTTTGACGTAATTTCTGGTAAGTAATTTGTTGGAAAATTCAAATTTTGGGTAAATACCTTACGTCAAGGATATTTTAAGCGTCAAATTAACGGTTTTTAAATATAAAATAAAAAAGTTGATTAAGTACCTGAAATCATTAAAAGAATAAATTACAGCATAATTCATAAAGATCATCAAGATTTCTAGAGAAAACGGACAAATTTATGGAATTAAAAAAAAAAAAAAAAAGAACCAATCGTTTGAGTAAATTACAATCACATTCATTTTTGGGTATGAGGAAATTTATAAATATTAGGCACTAATTTTTACTATTCAAAAGACGTCATACAATGAAACATGATACATGATTAAACTTATTGGTATTCCAAATTATTACGTATACATCATACACACACACGTATATTAAATATGTAATTCTATAATTAATGACACCCTATGAATAAATTATAATCACTGAACTTTAGTTATAATATTATATATTCAGTTTAACCATATACGTACGTATGCATATTATCGGGAATAAACGTGAACTAAAACGTGACAATTTGTAATTGAGTTATAAATCACATTTGTATATATTATATTTACAATGACGATTATAAAGTTCGTTATTCAAAAGGTTTCAATTTGTTATGGGTTTAAGTCAAATATAAAATTCTATCTATTATTATTCTCAAGGTTTCGATTTTATTTTTATTTCAATAAAATTTTTACTCAAAATGACAAATTATTTTAATCTATGCTTTTAGAGCAAAACACAATGTCGATTACATGATACAAAAAAAAAACCAAAAATGGGTATAATCGGTACAATGGTATGTTTTGTATGATTTTACAGTACAGTATCAAAATTTAATTCAGACACCTATTAATCAATTTTTGTATTGGATTATCAATAACTTCTTTTATTTTGTGTATACATTTACCTGTATACCTGTATATTTTATAACCTTTTAATTATTTTACATAAAAACTTCTAAATCATTATGTCATCCATAAATTTATTCGTTCATTTGTATAAAATAAAAAATAAGAAAAAAACTATAAAAATTTCGTAATACATAATTTTAAATTCATTCTGATGAACAGTTTAACAATAAATTTAGGTCATTTTTTTCACATTTATATTAACTTATTTTTAGTGTTGTCATTATAATACATATGTATGTATGTATATGGTACGGAAAACTGTAAAATTTCTATTATCATAAGCTATTACAATTCCCAAATTTACACACGTAAAATATAACATTTTGTAAAGAAAATATTTGATAAATGTATTTATTGACATATTATGTATAGTCTGATTTGTACATATGCACTTTTCTTTTTATTGTCTAGACTTTGAATTTTCATTTTAAAATCAGGTCAACTACATTTTCTATACTCTATTTTATAGATTTTTCAATATTTATTAATGCGCATTTTGTTTTTATTTTGCGTTTTAAATTTAAAATTTTAATTAATTTGCATTATTTTAATTTATATGTACGTGTTTGAATTGAAATTTTACTAAATGTCAAATATGTAAATACATACATACTCGTATGTGAAGTGGGTTAAGACAATAATATTGCTTAGTTAGAATGTAATCATGATACTGCAATAAATTTTTCCCAAATTTCCCTTTCGGCCGAAAGTTCTATATTGCCCTGTTTATCTTTTATATTTATATTTCCAAACAAGTGCAATACAAATATATGATTATTGGCCCCTATATATGTATGTCTATATTTTTAAAATGATATTTCGGTTAGTCATATGTTTGATTGTAGTATCATTAAATATAGCACAAAATATCATGACAAACAAAGTATTTTTAATATGGCTCTGATTTGTAGGTTTTCCACTTGTTCTTAAGACGTAAAACAAATTTTCCTTGGAGAATTTTTCCAAAAATTAAATATAAAATTTATATTTTCAAAAATAACACACCATTTTGAGTTCGTTTTCGAAATGTTTAAACAAAAAAATGTTTGAAAAAATAATTTCCATTGAATAAAACTGTAAATGTAATTCCAAACATTTGCAATAAATTTTAATTAATTTTCGTAATAATTATTTTCACATTAAAATAAAAAAAAATTTTTTTAAATAGAGACATAAAACGTTTTCTGCCTATCAAAGTTTAAGAAAATTAAAAATATTTTTAATATCATTCATGTTTATTGTTCATTTTTTAAATTGTCACCCCATGAAAGCGTTTTTATTATGCTAAAATTTTGAAAATTAGAAGTAATTGTAGAAGACATTATTTGTAATAATTTCAATCTCACATAAGTAAGATGCATTTATATGTTGTTATCCAAGATAAAGCAAGAACCATGTTTCTCTTATAACTCATATATAGCGTAAAAATTTAAAAAATGCAGTATAAACATGCAATGTATAACTACGTAAATAGAAATCAAATTTTAAATTCAAATAATAATGATTTCAACAAATTAATCTAATGTCTATGTATATAGGTACATTTTTGTATAATGTCTATTTTTAGTTTTCCTAAATACCATTTGTTTTTATTATACAGAATCTAGAAATTATATAGGTACATATATTCTAATGGAGAAGAAATGTAACAACGACCGTAGGCTAAAATTATTTTTATTTTGATTCAAAAATGTCTAGCACATAGAAATGTAATCACTATAGATTTCAATATGTGTACATATTGGTATATCGTATATATATGAATTAAATTAAATTTTTCACTTTAATGTACCTACATACATATGTGTTATATTCAAATTCATTGTATATGTATTTTGAACATTTTCATTTTATTTAGATAATAAATTTAATTTTTTCCCCTTTAAATATTTATTTTAAAATTAAAATGTAAACTTTTTTTTATAACATTACGTAGTTATACATTATTTCTTTTTTGTGTCCAAACACTTCATTTTGATTAAAATGAAAAAAAAAGATTTAAAAAAAAAACAAATTAATTAAGAATTGAGTAGGTGTAATTATGAGAAAATTTTTGAAAAAAAAAAAAAAAAAAAACATTTTCTTGTCTAAATTTAAATGACCATTTAATTCTATTAGTCAGCAAATACATACATATATTTCTGTATAAAAGTATTTATATGTAAATATTTGAAAAACAGATAATAATATAAAATTTGAAACTTTTAAAAAAGAAACTAGAATAAACAAATTTGTTTTAGAAAAATAAATATCGAATGACATATTTATAATATATGTACTCTTGAAAAATAAATTCAAATTAATTTTTTCTGGAATAATATTTTCTATAATGATTGCATTCATTTTTTTTTTTTAAATTGTTTTTATTGTTTGCAATAATTTTAGAAAGAAAATTAACCGAACATATATACGTCATAAATCGCTAAAATGCATTTTAGTTGGAATGAGTTCAAACATATTTTTTTTTTGTATATACATGCACAAGTACACATATGTTGAATGCACTATACATACCTAGAAACCATTATTATTTGCCAAGTCCAAGGCATTTTTACATAATTAAGAAAATCGTTTATTATATGTATTTTTTTTGTTGTTTTTTTAGATTGATTTAAAAATTTGGTATCATTAAAACTTTTTTTTTTTACTAATTCATATTAATTTTATGATTAAAACATATCCATAAAATTAATTTTTACAAAATTACGAGTTATTCAAAAAAATCATATGATATGTAATTTGATCTCACATAGTTTGTACATTATTTGTAACATTAGTTAGGTCAAAAACAGCATATAATTATGTAAATGATTTAACAAATCTCTTTTAAATACGTATGATATTATAAAGTATTCGGTATCTACATACACACGAATACTTTCATTTATTTTCATATTTAAAGATACACAATTTGTAATGTAACATGTTACAATTTTGTTTTTTTATATATAATTTTAACCTCGAGATAGATTTCATTTATAAAATGTAATACACTGTTATATGGATGTGCTCATCTGTAACTAAAAAGATTTAAAAAAAAATATTTTCTCATTAATACATGTTTAAGTATGTATTATGATAATTGAATGCAACAAAAACTAACAAGAAAATTATTTTTTATATGTGTACGATAACATGATAATTTAATGAATTAACTTTGAATTGTCGTCATCATGATGATGATGATGATGATCCTCAACATCATGATCATTAACATTATTTAATAGTCTATGGAATACATACTGTAATTTATTCGCCGCACTTTAAATGGAAAAATTTATATCTGGTCGTATGTCCAGTGTCAATATATGTATATGTATTTATGTATGTATGTATGAACATACTAGATTATGTATACAAAAAAATAAATTGAATACATTGAATAATTTCGAAAATATTTATTTATACGAAAAACAGAAAAATAAATTATTTTTATTATTATTATTGTTGTTGACGCGTTTGTATATAGTTAAAAATCGCACAATTTATTCAAGAATCTGATTAATGAAAAAAATATTGATAATGAGAAGAGTCACGTTTCCATGATATTCGCTCAAATTGATTTCCTCATATTACAATAAAAATGAATACAATAATAATAATAATAGATATGATAATAATTTCAAATCATATAATCATCATGTATTATAAATGCATATGTTCTGTACACATAATGTATATCTTTATATGTACATAGAAAGTTAAAAGCATCATTAAGCATTAAAATATGTGTATATATTATGTCTATATATATTTAAAATACATAATATACATACACATGCATATGTGTGTGTATCACAAACAGCGAATTTAAAATTTTTTTTATTATACTTTGTTATAAAATACATAATTCATATGTGTATAGTTTTTTTTACACTTACTAAAAGATTATTTTGCCATACGTAATTTATACGTACATCATATCACCTTGTATTGCATTTTATATATTAGTATATGTATGCATATCATTCGTTGACTACACAAATAAATACATATACATAAATACATTCATTATTGTCACTTTTAATTACAATATTATAATATTCATTAAATCCATTCCAATGTTTTTATACATTTTATTAAATATTTTTAATATTTGTAAACATAAACAGGGTGAATATATTTTACATATTGAATATTACATTTAAAAATATTTTGTTGGATTTCTGTAGAATTTTGTTGAATGTCTCAAATATTTAAAACTAGAACACGTAGCGAAAGTATTTATTTTTAACAAATAAATGTTATATGACAAATGATTACATTAAAAGGCAAGTAAAATGCCTTCAAAAGATATTAATTAATCGACACGTCCTGTACACGCATGTATTAGGTATATTGACTATCAAATAGTCAATTATAATAGTTAATGACATTTTCCTTCATGATACATATAATATTAAATTAATACATATGTGTATATATATCTGCACATTTGATTGAATAATTAATTCGAGAAAATGTAATTAATGCAAAAATAAAATTATGTATTATTATTTTTTTATTATTTTATATTTAGGTATATGCTGTAATCATTTCTGATGTAATAATACCCTTATTACGTTAGTATGTATATGTATATATCATACAGATTTTATAACGTTACATATCAATTAAAAATTTTCAAATCAAATATTGACATTTTAATAAATGTATGTTCCTATATTTTTAAATATTGCGTACACTTAAAATATGCACACATGTAACTAATAATACAATTTGCATGTTTTTCATATAATATGTAATTTAATTTATCAATTGTTTATTATTTTGTATATTTTCAAAAAGATAATGAAAAATTAAAATATAAACTAACAAACAATAAATAAAATAATATTCAAAATGCAATTCATGTTTCCTGTTCGTTATACTGTATCTACATGTATGATTTTCATATATAGTATTACAATATCATGTGTTTAGATAAATGGTGTGTATAGTGCACAGAGATATTAATTCTTATTCATTTTATATATTTTATATGCTATCATGTGTACATGCGTATTTACACATACATGCACATATAAACAATATAGTATAATGCAATACAAGGTGAAGTGCTTTTATGACACTGAATGTAAATAATATAAAATGAAAACAAAAAATATTATTTCAATAGAATAATTGTAATTAAATATAAATCTGGTATATTATTGTACTGATTTGTATCAATGACAAACTTTCAAATGAAATTATTATCATAATTATATAAATTATTAAAAATTATTAAAAATTTAATAATCAATTTTTGTTAAAATCCTTTACAAAAAATATCTGAAAAAATGAAATTCATGCACGTAAACACATTGTATTCCATGAATTTAGAAAATTACAATTGAATTATTAAATTGAATTTATAAATAATTAAATAATATGGAAAAATTCATTGAAATTATCGAATTAATTTAATTACGTTTTTTAATTACAATAAAAATATTTAAAAAAAGACTGTGTGTATATATATATCAGTTAGTCACCTTTCATGTCTACAAATTTTTGTTGATTTTTCTCACATATTTTTAAATCTTTATGTAAATCTTTTAATTTTGTCGTCAAAGAAAATTTTTTAATGAGTAAATCATCACCATGTGTAATAAATATAGTATTAAATTATTTTACCTTAAATTTTATGAATTAATATAAATTTTTTTTTTATCAATCAAAATAGCAAAAGTAACAATTTATTAATTACTTTTAATTTGAAAATATCAAACTTTAAAAAGAATTTGAAAAAGAAAAAATACTTTATCATTATACTACGTAATTTAATATTAATACGTTACACGTGTAATTTAAACCACTCCTTGAATTTTCTTTTACATTTTGTTTTGCTTTATATGAATGTGTTTTAATGAGAAAAGTAAATGAAAATAAATCAAAGAGAAAAATAAAAAAGAAAATGTTCGTGCGTAAACCATGAAATAATAAAAAAAATGATTTTATTTTATTTTTTTCCTTAAATTTGTTTATATGAATTTAAAGTTAAGCACAAACGTGATAAAACAATTTTTCTTTTCACACGTGTACTAGATATAGATTTATACATATGTACATACTACATATACGTATGTATGCATTTTTAATTTTTATAAGAAATTTTCTTTTACTGTATCAATAATATAGGGTATGCCTTATTTTTATTTTCCTTTTTTGTTATTAGAAAAAATTTTAATTTATCTTATATTGACGTACTTTGATTATTCAATAAAAGCCATTAGCGTTTTACATTTTTCTCACAAAAAAAAAAAAAAAAAAAAAAAAAAAAAAATTCATACTCTTAGTTAACATTTTTACCTTTATCTGATACTTTTTCTTAAAAATTAATTATGTACAAGATGTAATTCAAGTACTCTCATTTAATTTGGTATTTTATAACTTTTTGTACACGTGTGTATCTTGATTTCAATTAAAATAAATGCAAACATTTTCATCTTGTAATTGTAAGTAAAACCATGTAAAACCGTAAAACATAGGTATATATATACATAGACAAAATCAATATCTGTTATGTAAAATCATAAAACGTTTTAATTTTTCAAAAATATCAAAATTTTTATTTTATAAAAATAAATGAAAAAGTTTAATAACATTCAGTTTCTAATATTTTGAGATTGATAATTTTTTAACCAAAACTTTATTTTTATTCCCAATAGTCCAATTTTGAAAAACAAAAGTAGTAATTTTGCTCCTACATAAATTTTACGTAGGTACCTATGTAAATAAATTCTGGATATAAAACATTTTCATATCTTTTTAACATATTCTAAAATTATTTCACAATCAGACAGATGATATCAATAGGAAACATGGCAAAATTTTTCGATTTTAATTTTTTTCCTCATTTTCTAAATTATTGTATGAATTTTGAATGATTACGAAATTTTTTAATTTTTCTGTTTACATTTTTTAACCGTCATTTATTTACGTAAATTGACAAATTGATAACAACTGTTAATTTTTTATTTATTTTAAATTAAATACATATTTAGACATTGTTTACCTTATTTGATTGTTTTATGTTATGTGTATTACTGTGACAAACACATGTACTATTACTTAACCTCGTGCAATATACATAAGTACCTACATATACTTATGTACATATATGTACGCATTTAATAAAAATTTAAAAAAAAAATAAATGAAAATGTTCAACAGAAATCATTTAACCCCTATATCGTAATAAATATTTGTATTATTATAAAACGATTTTTTTTTTTCTATTTTAAATGGTAATTTAAAATTTTTAAATTTCTAGAAATGTAATTAATTTTAAACAGTGTAGAGAATAAATTTTCTTTTAAAAATAATATGACATTTCATGCGAATTTAATTATTTATAGATTTTAAAATCTATTTTCCTTGCTTTTAATTATTACTTTTACTTGCTATGAGAATTGATTTTTAATACAGTCTACGATATTATTTATAATCTGCATATAATGAACGATAAATTTTATTTTGCAGATTGTGTTTAGTGTATTCAAATGAAATACAAAAATAAAAACAAAAGAAATAAAGGAATTTTAATCAAGATAAATTTACATTTTAAAAATAATTTTTGTACGATATAAAGTACATATCACAATTTGAGCACATGTTCAATAACATTTCCGTTTTTATATTTATCTACACACATTGTGTCGTTGACTGTATGTTCATATGCATATGTATGTATGATCACATGAATGTGCACATTTTCATTGAAACATACTGATTAGTAAGAGAAAACAAAGAACATTGGACTATGTTATATTTTATGAAGAACACATTTTATTTTTATTCTTTTTATTCTTTTTATTCTATTACACTTTTTATTCTTTTATCTTTATTTTGTGTTTTATGTTTTGTGACAATTATAATTTAGCCATGTTATTCAATTTGAAATAAAGCCAAAGTCAATCACAAAATAAAAATTTATATTTGAAAAATCGTTTAATTGTGTAAGATGAAGTATAAGTATTTATATCTATTCTATATAAAGGTAAAAATGAATTGAAAATTTAATTTTGCATGTGTTGACAAAAATAATATTGAAATGGGAAATAGAATTTAAAATAAAATTAAAACGTGCGCCATTGACATGCAGTGTGAAGCGCAAGCGATCACTTTAAAAAATATGCACAATGATCATTTACGACAAAGCTAATAGAATAAACATGTAGTACCATCACAAATGGCAAATACAACTAAAAATGCATATTCTGTTAATTTGCAATGTGATATATGTATGTACATATATGTACCTATACGATGACAAAGAAAAGTGAAAAAGATTTTTCTTTGGTTTTTGTTTTTGTTTTTTGCAATGCAATGAAAATTGCAATGAACTAGAAATAAACACAAAAGGGCACATTAACAAGGGTGACAACAGAACACAAGTTAACAAAATTTATAATTTATTATATAAAACTGGATTTAATTTATATGTATGTAAGTACCTACATTCAGTACGTACATATGCATGCAATTACTGTAGCAATACTGTACATGGAAACATGAAAATGTTTTAAAAAATTCAAAAAAAAGTACACTACTAATTAAAATACAGTAGAGTAATGCGAATGCACTTACATATCATTTAAGATTATTTTACATTAATGGATGTCGCTACACAATATTTCTGTATGTCAAATGTACGCAAATTTATGTTGTTTTGTTTTGTTTTGAAGGAAACTCATTATTTCGCCAACATAATAAAATTAAAAAAATTAACAAAATAAAAATAAAAAACAACAGAAAATGATTTATTCATAAATTAAACATATGAATGTCATCTACATGGTTTAATATTAAGCTACAAGCATGCAGTGTACTTGTACACCCCTCACAGTATGTTCTAAATATTGAACACAAACACTGTATCAAATACAATGATATGACATTATACGCAGGCACACAACATGTAATCATAAACATATGTATGTGTATAGTCCAGAAAAATTCTATACTTAAATGTATACAAATTACAAAGTGATATTATTGTTACATTGTACGGATTTATAATGACAATATAATGATTTTGAAGAATTTTTCTTTATTACAATTTTTCTCATTGTATTCAATACATTTAAGAGAAAATTAAACGTCCTTTTAATTATGAATAATGTAAAATTTTAATAAAACTTTTCTTTGTATTCTGGCATTTATTTATTTTTTCTTTATCAATTATTCGAAATTAAAAATAAAATCATGAAAAATCAGAAAATTTTAAATACTTTTCTTTTTGTTTTTTCCATTTTTTAAATAAAATTTAAACATGACATGTGGTACTGTATTTTCAATGTATGAGGTCAAATTTATCATAAAGAAAGTCGTAGACCTCGTCGTACATCGTTTAAATGTATGATGATAATTTTTTTTTTAAATATTTATTTGTGTCTATTTTTATTAAAATTAAATGCATTCAATAATATGCACACATGTATAAATGATGTATGTATATATATAAATGATTTTTTGTTTTATTCAATATTAAAATACCCCCCTTATATACGGTAACATTTAAATTTGATGTACTCAGTCATTGTACATTGTATACAAATTATCATTTACATATACATTAAGTAAAATATAAATTCATTCATATTTACGTGTGTAACATCATAAATGAAATATTCTATTACATATAGTTTTCATATAGTATTGAAGATGATTTATATCAATATCAAATTAACTTATTTAAACTTGACCTTGTTACGAGGTTATCAACATTCCCATAAATCAAACAATTAACAGAACTATGGGGCAGTGTTTTTTCCTTTTATATATAATATAGGCAATATTATTATTTCCATATGATTAGGATTTGACTTTGTTATTTTATATTAAAAGTACCACATAAGTGTACTTTTCATGCCAGTAGTATCAGTGTACTAACTTAATGCCTTTTTAAAAGTCAAAAATCAAAATCAGTATTAATATTAAAAACCCGTAGTTTTGATTTTTTAAATAATTTTGTAATTTGGTTTTTTTTTTTTCGTTTTTTTATTTTGATTTATTTAAATTAAAATATGTTTAAATGTTTCAGACTTGAAGTAGAATTTTCAAGAGTAAATTTTTAGATGATGAACATATCACCTTTTTTATTTGTTGTTTACTACAATGTATACCAAATATGTCATATATTATTATGATTTTGCTGAAAAAATTATTGTGCTTTATTCAATTAATAAATGACTACCGTCAACAACCAAAATTTTTTTGTCAACAATTAAATTTGTACACCTAATATTCATCATCACTACACACATTATCATCGTGATATGTACATATATTTAGTGTCTCAAAAATGATTGATCATTGTCAAATTTCAGACGTCAAATCAAATAATTAAAACAAATACGAATAAGAAAACAAGCTTTTTGCTTAAGTACACGCGTCAATTCATTTTAAATGTTGTCAATATTAAATTGCAAAGATTTTATTTTATTTTTAATTTTTTTTTCATTTAAGTGAAATGAGAACGTTTAAAAATGTTGCGAACAATTTTTTTTTACCCTTATGTTCCAGATAAAAAACAGATCGAATCAATTGTTTCATTAAATTTACAAATTTCTATACATATGTATGTATGTATATGGTTAACTGATTTACATTAAGTATTTTAAAAATTTAACGGATTTACATGAAACAAATTTGTATATAAATATAAATTCATCACACACATACCAAAAAATAATGGAAAACATTACGAAATTTACACATCTTATATGAGGCCAATATGGATGTCTTTTTTCAATTACGCAATACTGTTTATCTTACCTGAAAGACAAAAAACAAAAAAAAAAAATAGAAAAAAATTAGAAACATGTCTGTTTATATATTTGATTTAATTTCAATATAATTTAAATAAATACAATATTCAATTGGAAACATTTATTTTAGAACGCAACAAATTTTCAAATATTTTAAATGCAAAATAGCAAAAAAAAAATGCTTCTCTAACTGTATGAATAGTTATTAATTAAATGAGACACCCACATTTTATTTTTAAAAAAATAATACGCTAATAAAGACTTTTCTTCATTTTTATTCTTCTTAAATTTAACAAAGTTGTAATACTGAGCAATAACATATGAATTATTTGAAAATGAGTTAGGTTTTCTTTTAAGAAATGAATTTATTTAGTAGATATGAAATTGGGTCATTGTTGGTAAACAATTTTTTTTTTTTTTTTTTATTATTATTTTTTTTTTTTTTGGTTTTTTGAGTAGTTATTATACATATTGTATTATTATTATATATATTTTTGTATTTTGAGTTGTAGTAGCATATTAGTTCGGATTTTATGTGAAGAAAACTATAAAAATTAAAGTTTAATTTTTAAGTTATCAATCTGTGTACAAAACACAATTTTTAAATGAATCATTCTCGTTCAAAAAAAAAAATGTATTACCATACGATAAAGTTCAGTTGACCTCATATTCATAAATACTAAATGAGGAATTAGCATGTAATATAATTCATTTGTTATTATTAATTTTTTGTAATTGTATCATATTGTATTTTATTTTTTGCATAAATTGGAGTACATATGTACACTTCAAGAAAATACTGATATGTAACATTATATTCAAATAAAAAGTAAATGTTATACATTATAACCTTATACAATTTCATAACTTCCATATATCCATGTAATATATTACCGTCTTTTTCCTTTAATGTAATTTTATTTATTTTTTTTATAGTAATTAATTTAACGTAATAAAAAAAATATACATGTAAGGTATATTAAATTCACCGAAGTAATCTTATATGACTGTGTAAGCATCATCGAAATTACTATCATTTATGCACGAAGATTATTGCAGCCTATCAAAAATTAATGGATCATTATTAAACCATTAAAATATACTGTATACATAACGTATACGCACGTAAATGTAATTTTTCTTTATTTTCTTTTTGTTTTAATATGTGTTACGTATTCTTTTCCTCTACATCCGTGTTAGATGTTTATGTTTTTAACTCAAATTTTAAAATATTGTACAAAATCGTTACAAAAAATTTTTTTTTAATAATATCATTTTACAATTTTATTGACTCTAAATCTTGATTTTTCTACAGAAATTATTTAAAAAAAGTAAAAAAAAAAAAAAAAAACAAAATCGATCTATTGTATCTACTACTACCGGAACGATAAATTGAAGCTTCATATGTCATTTGTATGATGATATTAAAGCCAAATAATTCATAAAATCATTGTCGGCAAATTGTACATATTATTTATGAAGTACGTAAACAACAATTCCTTTGATAAATGTACAAAATAGCAAAAAATAAAACTATGCGAATTATTACACAATATTTTCCGTTTGCATTTTTTACTTTACTTCATTAAAAGTAAAAATAAATAAACAAATGTATTACAAGCAATTACATAAGATCGAGAAAAACGTGCATACATTTTTTTTGTTTTTTATTTTTAGATGCCTATGTAGACATGTGTACATGTAAGTACACCTTTTACATATAGTATTATTACGTACGTGTATCTTACAAGATAAATAAAAATAGATAAATTTGTTTATTTATTATCAATTGTTTAAAAGAAGAGAAAGAAAAAAAACAAATAGGCAAGATGCAAAAATGATAAATGAGGGCGGTATTTGGCTTATTATAATGTATAAATGTAACATGCATGAAAGCGTAAAGTATCTAAAACTTATTGTACATATACATATCTATGTCTTTATAATAAATAGCATTCAATTCGTGTTTCTTTTTATTACTATACTTTCATTAATTTATTCACTTTCATACATACATGTACATACATACATATATGAATGTGATACATTTTTCAAAGAGATCAATAATAATAAAAATATAAAAAAAATTAATTAATAAATACAATTTTCATCATCAGATCGTATATGATGGTGGTATAACAGTTACATTATGTTTAATGAATGCATCATGGTATAAATTAAAAGTTATATTTTCTACACAATAACCTAAAAACACTTCTCTTTTTTGTATGTTTCTGTGTTAAATTGTTTTTTAACACACATATCATGCAATACAAATTGAAAAAAATAAAAAAATAAAAAATTTACAAACTTTCACTTTAACAAAATAACGTTATTCTTCTTTTTATTTTGTTTCGTTTATTTTGTGTTTTGATGAAAAGCGCCAGCGCCAACGTTATTGTATTATTATTAAATAATTTTACTTTTATTTATAATTTTATTAAAAATTTAACTAATTTATATGATGTTTTATTATAAAAATAAAAACTAACCATATTGCTATTACATATATATAGACATACTGCATGTATGATTGGAATAATAAAAATAATGAAAAACAAAAAACACCACCTAATTTAAAATTATTAATCCACCTACTTGTTTTTATTTAACAAGTTATTATATGTACATTGTATAAATTTGATTTTAGATACAAATACAAATTATAGATGACATAATAACTGTATAATGTAGGTAACAAAAAAAAAAAAATAATAATAATAATAATAATTTTTCTTAATTATAGACATGAGATTGCTTTAATTTTTAAAAGCATTTCAATTTATTTCTCAAATGAATATAAAAAAAAAATACTTCTACCTTTAAAGGCAATGCAATTTTTTGTTGTTTTTCATTGTGATTTTCATGTGGAAATTTTTTTAAATTTTCCCAAAAAATAAATTACAAGACATATTGATGCCTGCGCAAAGATTACAAAATTTTATAAAAGTAGATATTTTTATATTAGTGCATATGTACAAGATTTTTTTAAAACACGTGCCAATTATGTACAAATAAAATTATATTGATTTTACCCTGGTAACTTTTTAACTTACAATGAAATGTTTATTTAAAAACAAAAACCAATTCTGATTCATGAAAATATAACAAAAATGTTAATTTCTAAGAAATTGTTTCAGATACAATTTAATTTATTTTCCCTGTTTATACAAGATATAAAAAAAATGAAATGATTCGTACATAAGTAAAGGGAATCTGTTATGGAAAAACCTTTAATAAAATTTTTTTTAAATTTTTGAAATTTTATAAACTTCACATTTTAGATTTTTATAGAAGATTGGTAACAAAAAAAAAATTTGGATCTACAAATAAAATGTTTCCATAAAAATCATAAAATCTGCAAATTTAATTTATAAAGTTTTAAAAAGTAGGCAACCTTTTTAACCTGGACTATAATAAAATCTACAACGTAATGAGGTCTTTTATATTCGATTGGTAACATCATAACAATTCACACAATTTGAGTCTCACTTCATAAAAATTTTCGTCACTAAAATATACTACATAATACAAAAAGAAAAAAAAAAAAAAACGAAAATCAGTTTTATTTTTAATCACTATTATTTATAATTTTAGTGCATTAACCTCTGTCATCAAAAATAAAATTAAAAAAAAAAATTTATAATATCATATTAAGAAAAAATCAAATAACATGAATGTAAGATACAACATACATCATGTATATGTAAAAAAAAAATGACAAAAACAAAAATTATATGACACACTTTCCTACTTACAAAATAAACAAGTATAACTAACCTTTTCCGGATAATCCGAATTTAAAATCATAGTTAATACATGGTAACCGGTTGGTTACAAACAAATGTTTTTGTGCTTGAAAGTCAAATGAATATTTATATGTATATTGAACAAATTTTGTAAGATTATTGTATGAAAATGGAAATGGAGATTACATTTATTATCTAAGACATGCGACTTGAAAATAAGAAGAAGAAAAATATAATGTAGCGAAAAATAAAAATGAAAATTCGAAAACAAAAATCATTGCTTTTTCTGATATACATACACTTGTGGGAAACGTATATGTATACAAATTTAAATTTTTTACACACATGTCATAAATGGATAAAAATAGAGAAACAAAAAATGTTTATGTACACATATGCATAACCAAGAAAATAAAATGATTATCAATAATTTTTCACGAAAAACCTTTCATTGATTTTTTTACATTTTACTTTCTATTCATGTTATTTTGATATTTATCATTTTATAAACTAATGAGTTGCATGCATGCAATACACCAAATTTACATTGAAAAAAATCAACAAAATAAAGCAATTTAAAAACAAAAAAAACAACAAATTTTTCTAATCAATTATTTTGTATTAATGCATATAGAAACAAGAACTCACTACTACAAAACAAAAAAAAATTTGTATTGTACGAAAAAAAAAGTTTAATAACAATTAATGTTCAATTATAATCACTATCTGCTGTTTACTAGTGATGCTAAAGGCTAATATTTACGGATACTTGTGAAAAGGTTATCTTTGTCACCCACATTCACACATGTTTCATGTTTGTACCAGACTTGTACATATTAAACAGTCAGTCAGATAGACGATTTTATTTACAATTTCATTGTTTTCTTATTTGCTGTTTGTTCATAGTATTTTTATTTTGATTTTTTCAAATATTTAATTCAACGCATGATCATAATATTCATAATATGAGTGAATATAATACAAAATAGTTTTTATATAGAGTTTCATAATAACCTTGACCTCATCGACTTCTTGCTTTTTTTTTATTTTCATTTTATTTTTCTTTCTTTATCTTCTCTATCCTCATTTAAATTTCAGATGTAGAAAAAAAAAAATCAATAAAATTCAACTTGGTTTTCTATTTTTTTAAGCAATATATTGAAGTTATTTTATTTATTTTTTTATTTATTTATGCATTTGTTCGAGATTTGGTATTGTGACACTATAATGTATACCTACATCATACGAGTATTCGAATATATGAACATTGCGCAAAATCATATTTAAATTAAGTTAAACGAGAAATAAAAATTAAAAACGAAAATGTAATTTATCTAAACGAATTTAAAGCATGTAACACTAACACATGAGCATGTGAATGTTTTTTTTCTTTGTTTTTTTATTTATTTATTTTTTTTATTGTTAACATTTTATATTTTTTTAATCGACAGTTTTAGAAGAATAATAAAAGTAAAGTAAAATGTATGCAGGATTATAAAACGTGAGAAATAACGTACGAGTAAGGTACATTAGAAAAATTAAAATTTTTTATATCATCCAGATATAAAAAACTAATAAAAGAAAATAGAAAATACCTACATAAATATTTTCCCATTAATAATGTATTTTTCTTTTAGACGAGCAAATATTAATTTTACAAATTGGCTCTAATCCAAAAAAAAAAAAAGAAGAAAAATGAAAACAAAGAAAAAAGCGTAATCATTATATTTTAAGAATAATTAAATTATAATAACATGGAATTTATACATGTGTACCTATTTTCCATGTTATGGAAAATAAAGAAAATTTTTCATCATAAATATTTTTTTTTTTAAATTTTTCCACAATTAAAAAGCAAAAATAAAAAATTTATTGCAAACAATTAGATATATAAACAATTTGTAGTTCTATAAAAAAAATCAAATAAACATAAAAATTCAAACAGAAAATTTTTTGATATCAAAAGAAAGGAAAAAGAATTAATTTAACAAAAAAAAAAAAAATGTTTTTAATATTCAATTTAAGATATTTTCTTTTCTTTACAAATTTCCGTAATATTGAAAAATTCTTCTCATGTTTTGAAATTAAAATACAAAAGATATTACAGATTCAATGACTTTTTAATATTTTTTCATACATACTCGTAAGTAGGTTTCCCTATTTTAAGATAAATGATTCAATTTTAAACTCGATGAAACTTTTTATTTTAAATTTTCATTTTTTTAGTTTTAAATTTTTTTGATATAAAAATTAAAGTTCACTATAAATAAAATACATTAACTTCAAGAATCAATATTCTATTTTTTTTTCCGATGGCGCTACAGCCCAAATCGAGCCAGGGCCTAATCATCTTAACGATGATATTTCGAGATGATTTTATCAATATTGTATTATGTTATCTAAATCTACTTTAAAACAAAAAAAAAGAAAACAAAAAATTCATATCAATTCCATCTTTTAAGCGTATTAAATGAAAAACTCTAAAATTTGTTTATTATTTATTTAGCAATGAAAATTAGTACGAATCCGTTTCAGAGATTATAAGTAATTTTTAATGCTTGTGTACAATTGTACAAAATATTATACGTAATCATGATAAATACGTTTTTGTGCAACTAAATATGTGAATATCAAATATAGTACGGGAAATATGAAAATAAAATATCATGAAAATTGACGTTTTACAAAATGATACTCCTACATGTTTACACTACACACGACTTGTCTGTAATTATAAAAAATTATATTTGCTACGTAATATTTATATAATTTGTACACACATATCTTTAAATTAAATAAAGATATTTTTTTTTTTTTTGTAATTCATGTATTTTTCCAATTGTAACTGTTTAAAATTTATAGTAATTCGAATTGATACTCATACACTATATATACTAGTATACGGAATACAAGATGTCTAATATTTGCGTACTTTGTACGATCATATATTTACTATACATATTTGAATAAAACAAAATTATTTTGAAAACTAGGTTTAACTTTTAAATAATATATTATCGCATTATCGGCATTATAAATGTAAACATATGTATAAAGTTTTATATTAGATCACATAGCTAAACATATGCTATGTATTAGTTTTTTAGAGTTGCTTTGAATATTTTTCAAGTAAAATAATAAATTTCAAGAATAGCAAAAATTTTTTTTTCTATTTCCACAATGTAGGTTAATTGTTATCTTTATTTATATATACCTATAACTATTTTTTTCACGTATTTTTTTATGTATACATAGATTTTATATGTTTACATGATCATGATTGAAATATCTATACTTAATACATATTGATGTAACATAACATGTAGCAAATAAAATTATAATGTGGATTCAAAAAAACAACAACAACAAAAAATATACTAATTTAACTAATGCTAATATTATTTGCGTGTAAATGCAAAACAAACATAATATTCCAAGCTTAGTTAGCATTATAATATTTACATATACGTATATGTACTTCTCATACATTTTATGTAAAACAATTTTAATAACAAAAACTGATTGATATCGATCGCGAATGCATGACTGAATGAATGATATGTATACACATACAAGTACAACTGTTAGTACCCTGTACGATACGATTCATCTACAATGTAACTTATTATTATTTGAAGGACAAAAATTTATATTTTTTGTTTTCTTTTAGTAATTTTTCATTGTTCCAATTTGTCTTTGACTTCTTTTTTTTTTTTTTTTTTTTTTTTTTTTTTTTTGTAATTGATAAAAGGAATTGAAAAATCTTCATATGTCAAGGATAAGTGCAAAATTTATTTATAAAACGGAAAACAACATTTTGCAAAGTTAATCATTTTAAATTTAAATAAATTCGAATAAAATTTTGATGTACACACCTACATTATAAGTACATCAAAGTTTGAGTTTTACACTCTTACATACTATATATGTACATATTAAGTGTTTTTGTCAACATTACACTGTAATACGTATCTTCTTTGATTACACTCTCAAAATTCTTGATTTATTTATTCATGATTATTTAGTATATTCTTTCGAAGTAAAAATTTAAATTTTATATTTTTGTATACCTTATCTATACATACATGCATATGTACGTAAATAATAAACAAATAATTTTATATGTCATTTTCCACCTGCACTATATTGAAACAGATTTATTTAATTTATATCATATGTATAGCTATTTACAAAACAGCGGCAAATTGTACTCTGAAGCAGATACTTATGTGCATTTTGTATAACGCATTTTACTCATAAATTTGTCTGTATGTAAACAACTACCTATACCTATATACCTAAAAAAACAAACGAGAAAAAAATTAGATTTTCTTTCTGTTGGTTTTTGTTTGGTTTTTTGTACCCCCAATCCCCATATACTGTATCGTACTGTGTTACACGTGTAAGCATCGGATAATTAATATAAATACGGATTTGTTTTACATTCTTACGTACATATGTACATAAGTATATATATATATATATGACATGCATTTGTATAATATAGGTACTACCTATATAAATAGAACTTATAAGTACATAGATACCTACATACATCCATTTCCTAGTTACAGTATAATTTGACATTCAAAATTTCAAGTACCTAAGTTGATATGTGTGTTTACATATAATGCATATTATAAGACTTATATACAGTTCATAAAAATTCAAGAAGATATGTATACATATGATAAAGTAGAAGTACATATAATACATGTGTTGTTAAAAGGAAAATTTCCGCTTTATATAAGGTGATTTAAAATTTATTTAACTTAATATTAAAAGCAAGGTCAATGACACAAACATACATATATGGAAACAAATGTGATTTTTATTTATTTTTAATATATTTTTTCCATGTTAAATACAAAAAGAAATTAAAAACACATTTTTATTCATTTAAAAATATTGTTAATAAATACATATAATGCATTTTCAATTACGTACAAGTTATTCAATCTTTTATCTATAGATAAATAATTTAATCAAATTTAAAATGTATACAATACATTTTCTTAATGTGTATTTAATTTTTCAATTATTAACGCGATCATTTTATTTTTGTTTCGTTTTAAAATGAAAAACATGAAAACAAAAATTTAAATTTTAACATTTTTTGTGGAAAATAATAAATGTTGTTAATAGACAGTAATTTATAATTTATCTATATTAAATATAAAAAATAAAATTCACCTGTTAGCTATTATGACTTTAAAAATAGATACAAATCAAATTACACATAATAAATAAGATTTTTCACAAATATTTTTTTTTACTCTTCTTTAGGAATGTATCTTTGTTTAGAAGATTTTTTCTAAAATTTCCTTCAGTCATTTTTAGATGCTTTGAAATATGTTTTGGATTAATACCATATAATACAGACTTTGTATGACAGAATACGTGTGGGTCGATGGCAATATTTTTAGTTTTAAGCTTAATTTGAAAGTTTTGAAATAATTTAAGTATAAAAATTAGATACACTGACAAAACTAAATATAAATTTGTACATTTTACAACAGTATAAAAAAATATAGGTACATATGTATGTATTAAGGAAGCAAATATAAAAATTTTATTTGTTTACATTGAAAAATATTCACGTAATTTTCGTAATTATTAATTATGAATACTTGTCTATATATTATATAAAATAAAATTTATCTTCTTGAAGTTAATTTGTTATCGTCACAGATTATCTCTTCCTTTTTCTCATTTAGCGCGAAATTATTAGCACATTTTAACGTTTACAGTATCAGGAAGATAAGTTTTATATTTTAAATGTACTCCTATGTAAGTATACTCTTGTACAACCATCAATATTGTAGATTTATAATTTAAAAATTCAATTAAAAATAACCTTGTGATATTTAAATATTACTTATTACTAAAAATGATTTATTAGTACAATTTTTTTTTTTTCATTTTTTACATAAGATCAATTACAGATATCATTTTATATGCATATTTATAAATTTATACCAGGTAATATTTTCATTCTACATAGGTATTTATCGTTTTAGATGACAGATATTACGTATATAAACGTACTTGAAAAAAGAAAAAAAAAATATAAAATATATGCGTACACACATGTAAGTACACTTTGTGCGTTATACGACAATATTCATAGACTTTTGAATTAAAAAAATAGATGATTGAAATACAGATATAAGTGTTGTATGAAATCAAGTTAATTAGAAACTGTTGCAATTTACAATGTTACAATTCCAATTTTTAACGTCATAACTGCAGAGTACAGGCATAGATATAATATGGAGTTGGACAAATTAATAAATCACGAGTCTGCAGTCAGATTCATTAAGGCTCAAAGACTAAGCTGGCTTGGACATGTGGCAAGAATGCCAAACGATAGGGTGCCTAAGATTCTGCTTAAGAGTGTACCGGAAGGGGTGAGAAGAATTGAGAAACCCAGAAAAAGGTGGATAAAAGCAGTAGAAGAGGATCTGGGAAAGATGAAAATCAGGAATTGGTTCAGGATAACACAAAATCGGGAAGAGTGGAAGGAAATTGTGGAGGAAGCAAAGGTCCACCCAGGACTGTAGGCTAAGGAAGAAGAAGAAGAAGAACTGCAGAGTTATTATAATTTTGAGTTAAAATATTTTCCGATTCTTTGACGTCAAAATAATGTCATTTTTTTTAAACATCTAATTTATTATATTGAAAACAATTTGAATTACTGAATTTGACGTTAAAAAATCAAGAAAGTTTTTAATTAAAAGTTACAGAAATACATTAAATATCTACAATTACTTTCCTTTTTAATTTCTTAATGATGCATTTATTTTTAAATATATATTTCAAAACTATAATGAAAGTAAAATTTTGAATAACAAACGATTTTTCTACTATATCATTTCTCAATGATCCATGAAAATTATTTCTAGAATTGTATCAATGAGAATTTGACCTCATCACAAATGCACAATATGTATATTTTCATACACGTTTTATTTTATTTTTTTTTTAATTTTATTATGAAATACATGAAAAAAGGCCTCAAATATATATTTTGTTATTATCTACTTGACTTTATAAAATTTATTTTAAAATATTTATAATTCTAAAAATAAGTTTTTCTTAAATGTACTAGTCTTTAGATATTTTTTTAAATTTTTTTTTTTTGTTGTTTGAAAAAAAAGGAAAAAAATTATTTAAGATAAATTAGATTAATTTTAAAAAATTTATATTTTAATGAAAAAAATAACAAATGTATGTTATCACATCTTAAGGCAAAAAAAAAAAAAAAAAAAAAATTATAAAAATAAATAAATAGGTCAAAATGAGTTTTCTTTTTATTTCTAGATTTCCTATAGAATATAAAGTGAATAGTGTAATAATATGTAGTACATCAAATAGATATGATAAAATATTAATTGGAATATGTATTAAGCTAAAATTAATGTGTGTACATATGTATATACATACATATGTGTATAACGAAGATATGTATTTCAAGACATAAAATGTGTCATAAATGAACAAAACAAACATAAATATGCCATACAAAATATAAGTTATTGTAATATTAAAAAAAAAAAGACAATGAAATTATGAATTTTTTATTGTTCCATATTCCATTTTATACATATTAAAGAACTTATATACTATGTAATAAAAGTGTTTTACAGAGTGTTTCTATTTATTTTTAGACTTTGAAAAGCTAAAAACAAAAAAAAAAAAAAAATTGAAAAAAACCTTGAAGTTTGTCATCGAATTCCATTTTTATGTCATTAAATTTGTATATATATATCCATCAATCATTTTTGTGGTAGTATGAATTGTTAATAATAATTTGTCATTACTAGATGTGTATTTTGCTTTATTCTATTTTATTCGTTACAAATTGTATTACAACTCTTATTAACATTACATATTATACATATTTAACGATTTTTTTTTCTTTCATTATTACATTGTGTTAGATAAGAAAAGAAAAAATATTTTTCCTAGATTTTTGCTGATTAAACTAAATATCACTGTATATCTTAATATTTGTGCATATATACATTGACTTATGTATTTGTATTTTACATGATTATTATCTGATTACTCTAGTATTATTGCTGTTAGGTACTATGTATACTATAAAAATTCATTTTTCTTTATTCTTGCCATAAAAATGTAATAAAATAATTCATTGTCGAAATTTTCAATGTAATAAAATCTCAATTTTTTATCAAATCTTTTAATTCTTTATAATTTAAAAGTACTTAGTAACATTTTAAAATTTAAATTTGTTGTTTTTTTTTTTTTAATCTCTGTCTGTAAGGCTATAAGTATATAAAATAAAATAAAAAATGTACTTGTAGTTAAACCACATTTAAGTATCTGAATGTAATCTTATCTTTAAATAACATACTTGTCTATAAACGCATGTACGGACACTTGAAAAAAAATCATTCTATCAGCTTATTTTTTCAATTGTGTTTTATTTTTCATTCTCTATTTTTTACAGATTTTATTTTTATATATCAAGGCAAAAATACATAATTGAATGTGTTAATGTTCTTTATTGAACTTCAACCATATATAATTTTTAATTAAAAAGAAAAATCGAATTGATATCAAAATTTTCATAGTGCCAATAATGTTATAAAAGAATTCTAAAATACATACATATGTATGTATATGTTTATAAATATTTCAATCATATGACCTCTATACGTTCAATAGCAATAATTGTATTCAATTTACATAGTAATACATACATATGTACATACATAAGTAGTTGTAGTAGTAATTTGAAGTGTAAATTACTCATGCCTGATAAAAGATACGTTATGTACGAACAATTTTTATGTACATATAGTATATATACTCAATATCAAGAACATTTTTAAGATTTGTTAAGAGTATGTTCCGCATTCATTTTTAAAATTTTAAAAATAAATAAAAGCAAAAATATCATCACCTAGAAAATTTACTAAAAACAGTGTATGTAAATTGTTGAGCGTTGAGTTTAATTTTGTCATACGTTGTAAATCGTTGTGTTTGTTGTAAAGTCTATACATAATGCATACGTTTGTAATTTGTTAAATTTAATTTTATAATACATTTAAATTTAAATTTTACGTTATGCAAAGTACGAAACTAAAGTGTTATTATGATATAACACGAAAAGATCTCTAATTTAAATCTGACAAAAATTATATATACCTATAAATATAAAAAAATGGGAAAAAAAATTATTTTTATACTACTGGGAAATTTATATAATTGCTGTTTTTCATCATATGTATACAATTTTTCTGTTCTGTTTTGATTTTTCTTCTTTTTTCTCTATATAATGATGCGTGCAATGCGACAAACCTACGTTTCGTAATACTCATTTATGCCATATACATACATAGTTATTTTTATTAATTATTGTACATGCACATATTTAAATGTATGCATATAATGTTTATAAATAAATACCTATGTATCTATGTATATAATTTTATTTAAATTATTTTTCTACTGGATTGTGAGATTATTAAAAATAGTTATTATGAATGAACTATGAAGATATAGGTATTAAAGTAATTAAAAGAAACTAAAAATAATTGTAGGAGGATATTACATATTGTAACTGTGGATATATGTATGTATGTATTTCATTACATACAATTTAATCGTAAACATTACAACATTCAATTAAATTACTCGATTTCAAATTTTTACATATTTATTTTAGAGTGATGAGTAAATAACACGAAATGTTAATGTTTAGCACTTTTCAAAGTACATATAAGTGTTAAATTGAATAATTTGTAATTTATGGGTACGACTAAAATTTAAAAATGTTTAATTCACAGTTCAAGGAAATAACTATAATTTTATAGCCAACATTTTTTTTCTATCTATTTCAAATTTATTCTGTACATATTGACTCACATGTGTTAATTGGTAATTGAAAATATATGAAAACAAAATACTTTTCTTTTAATTAACATTATTTTATTTGTAATGTATTTGAGAATTTTTTGATTTCATAACTCACAACACAAATTATTAAAAAAATTTCTTATAATTTAAGATCAGAATTATTACTACATTGTATCATGTTTATGTATACAGATGGGTAACAATGTATTTTGTAATTATACATTTTAGTTTGTTTATTTTTTATCTTTTAAAAAAGTATAAATAATTCTATTAAAGCTACCTATAATAATTTTTAATTTTTCCATTTTTAATTAAGTGTATAATGATAATTTCAATTACTGTACAAATACTACTGAAATTAAAAATGAAATTTAAATAAAATAGAAAAGAAATTACGTTAAAATCGAATGACATTTTTTAATTACATACAATATACATAGTTTTATTTTTATATTATAATAAATAAATAGAAATGAAAAATGCGTCACCATCATATTTATTTATGCAATAATAAATCATGCCGATATATCTTTGTGTGATTTACTAGAAACATGCAACAATATGATTAATGTTTTATAAATCATAGAATAGAATTAATTATAGGTAAACTTTCAATTTACTTCTAGCTATAACTTTCACAATCAGGAAAAAATTAATTAAAAATTGTTTCGCTTCATATGTATGTATGACTTTAAAATATTACACAAATACGTAAACTAATTTTTTTCTTAAACTAAGTAATGATGAATATATTACAATACAATATCGTGACATTATATAGTACATAAAAGTCATATGTAATAAAGAAAAAATTTACTTTTTATAAAACTGTATAATATTTACATCAATAATTAAAAATAAAATGCAGACAATACTGTCTAATGGAATAAAATATTAATTTATGAAATAAAAATAAAAATATTCGTCTTTTTATCAAGGCTGTCTAGTGGACATAGACCTCTTCTGTACATAAGTATGTGTATATTTTTTCATACATTATAAGCAGTATCGCAATTAAGAAGATAAAAATCACGTAACAAAAACCCAGGTTTTACTTCAACCTCTTTTGAAAATTTATATTACCATTGCACGTACTGTATCATATACAATATCCATACATATGTATATACATACGTATACGTATGCATAAAAAATCAGGCTGAATCTTGAATTTCAAAAACAAAACCAAAAAGAAAAAAAAAACAAATCATTTTTAATATGATTCACCTACTTCCATGTGTGATATACATTTTGCCAGGGTTAAAATATTTCAAAAGACAGGTTTTCGCATACAGTTTAATTTAATATTGAACATTTTCGATAAGGCTTTCAATCGTATAACAAATTTCAATTTATACACTCAATATCATTTTAATATGAGAACACTTAATTGGCAATAATTGTGATATCTAACACTATTTAGATTTTCATTTCATTGTGAGTCAATCATTATATATACGTATATATATGTTGGTACCTATATTATACAAAATAAACGAGAATACACAACAGTATATAAAATTCTACTTCCTGGATAAATGAAGTATAGTAAATCGTTAATTTTTTTTACATCTATTAAACTTGAAATTCATTTTTTCCTTGTTTTATTATTTTTTTATTTCATTTTTTTAATTGCATATTTTGTTTCATTAAAAATATTTAATGATTGAATGTATACGTATTTACATTTTGTAATTGAAAAGTAAATTAATTGATAATAAACAATTAATACTTTTACACCTTGAATTTATTTAAAAAAACAAAAAGCTAAAATTTTACATACATAATTTATTTTGCTACAGATATATTTGTTTAATTAATATGAACAAAAAGATTATTTTGTTTTTATATAGATTCAAAGGTTGATACTTGGTTAGTGTACGGAAAAAAAAATGCATTCATATCTTGAATTTCACTATAAATAAAGAAAATTATTTTTTATACTTTATAATTCTATTTTCTTTTTCATTTAAATAATTTTCATTATTTGTTTTAATTTATTTTTTCATGTTTTGTGTTGGCTTACTCAAATAACTAACTGTATATAATATGTAGTATTTTTGAATTAGTTTTTGTGGTTATTTAATGTTATCAGATATCCCAGGTTTTTAGTATTTTATTTCTATATTGTCAATTGCGTTTTTTTATATATATGAACATGATCAAATACTTACTAAGAATAATTTATGGTCTGTATAGACTGGTATTTAATTTAGTTAAGATATCATAAAACGTGTTTAAACAACACTTACTTATAAATTTTTAAAGCAGCTAATACTTGTCGTTTTTTTGTACTTAAAAAAAATTTTTTTTTATAAACAATTTTTAATCATTTATTATATTAATAACCATTTATAGATATGATCTAAAATAATACCTTATTTTGATAATACAACACATATACATATGTGTTTAATTTGTGAGTTAAACAAAATGAAAAAAAAAAAAACAAAATGTACACATTTTCCGGTTTTAAATGTGGGTTTTTCAATTAATTATGTAGAATTTGTACTATGTAATATACATACCTATACATATATGATTACATATGATATTTTTTTTTGTTTTAAATAAAAAATTAATACAGAAAATAATAAATGAAATAATAAATATGATTGCATATAATCGTGATTTAAGAAATGTAATATAAAACAATAGTATATGATAACACAGCAATTTATTTCTTTTATAGAAAAAATCATGACTACATATATTGTTTTACCAATGTCATCATTCGATGATTACAACATTACAATTGAAAAAAAATAAAAAAACATAAATCCAAAAAATATTCAATCAAAAAAATATTAGACTTTGTTTTTCGTTTGTAATGTTAGATGCACTCTAACAAAATAGGTACGATAAAACTAAATTTAAAACAGTTTCTTGTTGAAATTAAAAATATATGGAAAAACGTAGAATGGAAATTTTGTTCTTATTTGTATAAAAATAAACATTTGTGAATTTCGTACTTTTAAGTAATCATACCATATCAAAAAGTTTAATCATAAGCGTTTAATTTTACAATATCATAATAATACTTTGCTCTGATGTACATACAGCTATAATCGCATATAAAAAAATGTAATAAATACATAATCTACGCAAATGTACAAATGATTTTTGAAAATAACGTCTTTTTTTTTTTTATAAATTTGTGTATTATTTTTACAAATAATTACTGTTGTCAAAAAAGATTATATTAACCAGTCTTAGCTTGATTTTTATTATTAAGATAGTGTATGTACAATACACACAATTAACTGAAATAACATTTGATCAATTTAGAAGAAAAATTTATAATATGAACTTAAATTTTGATGTATTACCCTGTTTAATAATAGCCGTAAAATGTTAACCTATAAAAGTCAAAAACAAAATTAAAAATTTTATTTTATTTGTGATATACCTACATATATATATTTATGTCATAAACATATATATGTACAATTGTTGCCAATTGTCGTCTTTTCAAAAAATTTTTTTAATATTTATTACATACACACGTACCAAAAAAAAAAAAAAAATCACATAGGAAAAAGGAGAGACAAGGTCTGTTATACAATGTACATCAAACCACACATTAATTCCATTATCTGTTTAAATAAATGACTAAAATTCATATATCTATGTATACGTATGTGTACAAAATTTATTGTCGTTTTTTTGGTCTTCTATTTTAAATTATCATTTTAATTAATTAACTGATATGTATGTTCTCGTAACTTTTATAGTATTTTTTACGCTCCTTATCAACATGCAGGGCATTCGAAAATTTAAAAAAAGAAAAAAAAAAATTTCTTCTCTTTTTGTTCAATAAATAAATCCAATTAAATACATATTTTTAAAAAAAAAATCTTTAATGAAAATACAAATTAATGTAGATAAACATACACATGTATTTGTACATATATACATATTAATAAATGATGAACGAGCCCCCTTTATAGAATTTTCTTTTTCAGGTCTATTGCAATTTCATTTAAAATTATTTGTTATCTTGGATGATTTTTTTTGTTTTTTTTAATTTATTGATCTATGACATTCTCTTGCCGTCACTATCACAGAATATGATGTACGTACACATATTTTTTTTTGAATTTTTATTTATTTTCAAGTAATACACGAATATGTTTAAACTGATAATCTTTAGAAAATTCTTTTATTCTTTGATTTGTTTTTTGTTGGTATTTTTCTTTTTAAATAACTTCCGACATTTATTATTTATGTATGTATGTATACAAACGACAAAAAAAAAACAGAACATTTAATTTTTAAAACATTTAGTACGTGAATGATTTTATATTTTTTTTATTTCGCAATAATTGGAAAAATAAAAATTTGTATAAAATCAAAAAAAAAAAAAAAAAAAAAAAAAAGAAACTAAGTGAAAAGAAAGAGAAAGGTCATTATAATTATACGTATACATATTAAAAATCATACATGTGTATGTACATTTGGCGACAGAAATTATCGTCTTTCAAGAATTTCTTAATGTTTATATACTTTCTTTCCTGATATTTTCGTTATTATATGCAGAAAATACTAGCACAAACGAAATATAAGTGAAAAATATACATACATGTATGTATGTATGAGAAAAGAAAAATGTATATTAATGCATGTAAAAAGAAAATGAAAATAAATTAGCATATTAATAATAAGAAAATAATAAATTATAAAATATAATATATCATCA
Source organism: Anthrax anthrax (assembly GCA_963971155.1). Classification (NCBI taxonomy): domain Eukaryota; kingdom Metazoa; phylum Arthropoda; class Insecta; order Diptera; family Bombyliidae; genus Anthrax; species Anthrax anthrax. The sequence goes on from OZ020118.1 coordinate 22,487,016, forward strand.
TTTATAATATGCGTGCATATACGTATTAAAATTATTTTAATGCTGTTTTGATATGATGATGTACTTGTTTACTTGAAATTTTGTGGCGTGATAAATAGAAAATTGATTAGCAAAAATACAATAAAATAATTGAGGTGATTTACTTATGTGGACTATGATTTACCATAATCATATGATAAGAATAAAGGAACAAAAATCGTATTTCTTATAACTAAATTACAACAATACTCGTGTACACAAGTAAACATTTGTATATATTTTTATATTTTTTTAAGAAAAATATAAATAGAAAATTAAGTAAAAGCAAAGATCAATAATAATTATAATGAAATCAAAATTGTAGTAGAAATTTCGTATTTTATAATTATGTCAATTTAAAATCAAAATATTTTCGAGTTGTCATGAAATTAAATTTATTTCTTTTATTTTGTACCTACCTAATTTCAGAATTTTTTTTTTTCTGTTACACGAATTTTATAAAATCATTTAAAAATAAGCAGAAAATTAAAATCGTGCTGTATAAATTAAAAATTATAAATTTTCGAAATAAAATTTGAACTAGAACTATAATTACAGACTATGAAAAAAAAAATAAATAAAAACTCGTGTCCTTTTAAAATTTTTTTTTTTTTCAATGTGAAAATTTGTTCATTGTTAGGAAAAAAAAACAAACAAACAAAATAACCTTTGTGCAAGCAAATAAATGACACATACAATCAGAATTAAATTACAAATCTTTTAAAGTCATAGAGATGATACATCATCATCATCATCATACAAACAAACAAAGAAAAACCTTGTTGACTTTACTCTTTCTGTATTTGGTTATTTATTTATTTCCTTCTCTATAATTTGAAATTTCTTTATTTTCATTATCAATTTCACAATCATTAAATTTCTAAGTTTAGTATTGTGTTATTATATGAACACAAAATAACAATAATAATGACCTCATTTTAAAAATTTAATGCTGAACCAAGCTGAATAATATTTTTAAAGAAAATAATAAAAAGTAATACAAAATTACCAAAATGTACAAAAAGAGTTCAGTGAACATTTGTACTCGATTAATAAAAATTTTAGTAATAATGTCTTATTCTTAAAAATTTCAATTTTTCATCTTCTTTTACAATCAAGAATTTTTCAATATTTGAAACATACAAAAATAAAAAGAGAAAATACCTAACTACCTATATGATATTAAATTGAAATACAAAATTTATGCTTATTCAGATGATGAAACAAAAATTTTTATTTCACATAAAATAACACTTTTCATTTGTTGTTAATTTTCATTTTTCTTTTTTTAATTTTTATTGTAACTCCGTTATTTTATGAAGAATAGATCGTACATAAGCAGACAGATAATATAGCATTTGGTTGTTTTGAACAGATAATACACGAAAGAGAAATATATTTCTTTATTCATTTTTGTTTTTTTTTTTGTCGAAGAAAAGATATTATTTTTAATCTCATCGCTAACGAACCATAAAGTTCATTTCTTTTTTCTACCTCCAGATTTTTTTCTTAAACTTACACAACATGAAATTTGTTAGTCATTATTACATTTTTAAATACATTTTCTTGTATAAGGTAATTATCATCACTATAATCATCATAATCTGATCAAAAAAAAGAAGGATTTTTAAGTCACGTTAATTTATTGTTGTACAATTCAGCGAAGTGTATATTTGCGGTTTTACCAGTTGTAGATACATTCATTTTTTTGTACAAAAAAAAAATGTTTGTTTTGTATCGCTTTATAAACAAATTCTTAATATATGTTACTATACCTACAGCAAACGTTCCTGTAACTTTTTTCTATCAAAACTGTATATTTTTTTAACAAGTCACAAAATTGTTTAGAAAATTAATTTTGAACAAAAGACAGAGTACCTATGTAAACTAACGGATACTGCTATTGACGTAAATTCAAGTTCTAAAATAAAATCTCAATAACATTATAAGAAGAGAAAATATCGTAAAAATGTACATACTTGAAATTTTTTAATTTTATTTATTTTCTAGGTTAGAAAAAGAAAAGTAATAATATGTGTTAAAAGGTGAAATAAATTCTTTCATTCAAAAATGTAATCTACTATCAACAATCATTGAATATCTTGCATTAAAACGAAAAAACTAAAAAAGCTGTATTATTGACTGGTCTACATCAAACATTGATGTATATTTGTAATTTCATTACATTCACTTTTTTAAAGGTTTTTTTTTTTGCTTTGAAAAAAAAAAAAGACAACACACGAAAATTATTTTCACAATTTATTATTTAAGGTGAAGGTAAAATTGATGTGTTTAAATTTTAAATGATAGCTAATTGCTATTAAATAATTAGATTTTAAAGTTAATTTAAATCGATCCTCAATAATCTCCGGTTAAATTTTTCCTTGACCAACTGAAAGATTTATTTTTTAATTTTCTCTACAATAACCGGAAAACAAAAAGTGAAGAAAAAATGTTGAATTTTGATTTTTTTTTTTTTATTATTATTGATTATCATGGTTTAATTGTCATATGAATATTTTGTTTTCGAGTCTGAAATCTCGGCGATTCAAATACATATATGTACCTATTATATGAAAATGAATACAAAAAATGGCATATGGATTGTTTATATGTATGTATGTATGTAAAAAATGATAATACTGATATATATACTGTACGTACTGTAACAGACAATTGATGTTTATTAGAACGGAACAAAAATGCTATTGATTTTTTTTTTCAATTTTTAATTAATTGAATTTACAAACAATATTTAATTTTAGATCTACAATGCATGTAACTTATTCGTAGTACAAATAATTTTGCTTATATTTTCGATTTCATTCAATTTATTTTTTGAACAGGGAAAATTTTTTTTCCAGTTTTTACATAACATGTATATATACCTATATGTACATATATACATATAAAAAATGCAAATAATTGACACAAATTCACGCAAACACAAAAATACGTATGAATGGTACATATATATCGATTAGGTTTGCATAAATTAAAATTCTCGAATTTTAATAAAAAAATTTTGAGAAAATAATTTTAATGCAAAGAAATATTTTCGTTCTACCACATATAATAGGTATAAATTATTATTTTATATTATAGGTATATGGTTCTACTTTAAATATATATATAATACAATCTCAAAATTTTATATAATATAGTAAATTTCCTCATTAAATTTTTCGAAAAGAAAAAATCAATGAAATTGTAACAGGAAAATTGCAAGTTAAATAAAACTATAGTGTAGGAAAACAAAATATATTTTTTTAAAAATAAGTTTTAAGAACAAAGCATGAAATAAAACGTTCGCAAAGCCATGAGACTCAAGGTCAACATCACACTCATCTTCACTTATACATGTGAATATGTATTTTCATATATTTTCTATACTTTTATCGCGTAAAACAAAAGAATTTTTGTTTTTACTCAAAAGATTAAGGAAATACAAAAACATTGAATATAAATTAAATTTTTTGTTCTTCAATTTTTTAAGGCAATAGGGTAAAGATGTTTCACGTTTTATATTTTATTTGTAAATTATGTTAATTTCACGATAAATTTCAATAAAATAACTAATATCAACTAATATATGAATAAAAAATGAACTTAATAAGAATATTTCTATTATACTAAAATAATTTTTTCAGGTTATCTTTTATTTTAATGATTTCCACATGATTAGTACAAGCATACAATACCTAAATTTTATCAAAATCATCATTTTCTTTATTATTATCATCTTGAAGGAAAATTTTCTATTCAAAGCATAAAATATATAAATCTGGCAAAAATCCAAAATAGTTAGGTACATAGTTTTCATGACACATATAAATGATATGTACATACATGCATACACCGTTAGAGTATACAATATGTGTTTGCCATGCATATATATAAACGTACACATACATACATATGTAATTAGAAAATAAGAATAATAAGATTCATTAACAAAGCATAATACATATCATATGTACAAGAATAAAATTAAAACTTTTCATTTTAAAAAATTCTCTAATTTATTTTTCAAATTTTCTATGTTTTGTAATTAAACAATTATCTAAGCAGTTATGCTATTTTTCTTTTTGCCAAAATTAATAAGCATAGGTATATTAAAAATCATAGACTTTTTTATTTTTGCTATTGAATGGATATTTTGGTACATAATTTTATGTTCTATTCTTTTCTATGATTCCGTTGAAAAACTAGATTTTATTTTCTACATTTATAATCCATGTGTACACACAAATTTAGCAAACGTAGAAAACAACAAAATGTCTTTATAATTTATGTATGTAGCTGTATTTGAATAAATTTTTTAGCATAAATTTATTTTTCTTATATTAACCGGTATTATCTACGGAGCCAAAAAATATTTTTATATTTCGTCTCATCCAAAACATATCGTCATGAAAAAAGTGTTCTTATTTATAAAATTAGCTATATTAAACATAGGTAGGTGTCTTTTAATCAAACTTTATTATATAGGTACATGTGTCAGTGTATGTACATATTATAAAGATTACTAAAATAAAGACATACAAAGGTACTTGTGTAGAGTCCAATTTTATTTGCTTTTACTTTTTCTAAATGTATTTCAGAAATAATGATCTTAATGATAAATAAGTTTTATTTTATTCTATCGTTATAAAAATTTTTTCTTTTTTTTTTCTTCCAATATTTTGAATTTTTTAAATTTCGATATCATTTTGTTTTTCTCTTCTATACACATTTACTTGTTGTTTCACAATTATAACAATCGATATAAACAAAATTTTCTGTTTCAATTCTAAAAAAAAATTACGTTAAACCAAAGAATACATAAAATTTAGCAAGAATTCTTATGGGGCTTCAAAAATTTTTTTAGCCGATAGAGTGGTTCGGGCGATGAAAGAGGGGACGGCATGAATGATAGAATGATTTAGTACATTTGTTGGTAAAAAAAGGGATGTCGTTTTTTCGTATAAGAATATTCAAAATAAACTCGAGAATTTTAAGCCATGTACTTACTATATATATGGATGTATACATGTGTAATAATATATTACATACGAGTGTTTGTAAATATTTTCATACGAATTTGGTATCTTAACTATAAATTCATGGGTATTTTATATGAACGTGAATTAAAGAACAGAGACTAGGATAGTAGTAAAAAATTTGTAATTTCAGATTAACATACATACATACATATATCGTACAATATTTCATATACGTACATTATTTTTTTTTTTACGTCGATTTTTGTTCATATTTTACACTTTTCCTTTACTTTTTATATCAGACAAGAAAATATATACAAGTACGATCTATAAACCCATAAATTTGTATACGGTCGAAAGATGTGTACGGAATATTGCACGTACATATGTATGTATATATAGTATTGTATTTATAATTAACAAAATCAAGTCATTAAGTTTATGGTACAATTTTGTATAGGGACATATATGACTCCACGTGGAGTGTATACTTAAATTACATACTTACGTATACGATATATAATGCATTCATACGATCATATTTTTATTTATCATTACCTAAAAAGTATGAATTTTGAATACCCAAAAAATCAAAATTTAACATTAAACCGATCGTATTCAAAATATATTGTATTTCCCATACAATACATTACAATTTGAATTTACATTTTGTATTTCTATCCTCGTTTCTGATGTAATGAAATTTATGACCCATATGATCGTACAATTATGAAAAAATTATATTTGTTTAGGACGATAATTTGTTTGTTTAGGACAGAAGTTTTACACACGCATATATACGATAAATTATACGTACATTACAAAATATTCTTATAAATATTGCGCATAATATGTACACTTAAATTACATACGCACGTATGTGATAAATATGCATACATATTCACATTCTATGCTGCTTCATGGGTATTTTAGTGGGTATTGAATGATTTCTTCTGAAATAATATGTACACTTAAATTACATACGCACGTATGTGATAAATATGCATACATATTCACATTCTATGCTGCTTCATGGGTATTTTAGTGGGTATTGAATGATTTCTTCTGAAATAATATGTACACTTAAATTACATACGCACGTATGTGATAAATATGCATACATATTCACATTCTATGCTGATTCATGGGTATTTTAGTTTTTTTACATGGGTATTTTATTCTGAAAATTGCTTGCTTTTTTTATATATATTTCAATACATTTTCTTATTTTACACCTTATTTTTTGAATAAAACGGTAGCACTGGGTACTGATGTCAGTACCCAGGAAGAAAAATTTTTGAACGTCGAATTTGCACTGCTTGCAGTATCTCCTAGTTTTGGATTTCTGGTTAAACGTATTTAAATCAAATAAACAAATAAAAATAGTTGCAAAATAGAAAATAAAATGTTTTTCTTTTTTTTTTTTTTTAATTTTTAAATTTAAACAAAGAAATTGTTTTAACAATCGCATGTTTGTTATGTATTTTTAAGAAAAAAATAATACGTACGTATACTACATTGCAAATACATATACGTATGTACACGCGAAGTAAAACAAAAGAGGATATGAATTTAATATAATTTACTGGAAATTTCAAATGTAAAACTGTAGGTAGGTATTTTAATTTTAAATTAATTTTTATGTGTTGAAAAAAAGAAAAAAAAAATATCTAGATATGTCTCTTCTAAACAAACATTTTTTCAATTTATTTTATAGACAAATTTTTAACATTGACAATTAAAATTTAAAAAAATAAATTCTGGTTTAATCAATCTGACCCTGGACGTATTAAATGTACCATACATTCAAACTGATAAAACGAAAATTAAAATATATTTATGTCATCACCTCCAAATGTATACTTATGAATATGTATGTACATGCCACAGCCACTGCATACACAATACACATATGTACGTAAGTAAGTACTCATATCAGTTTCACTTAACATTATCAATGAAACAGATAAGCCTTTAAGCCATTAGAAAATTAAATTTGTATTGATTATCTTCTACATAGGTACATGTGTAAATTAAATTGTTCTAATATGTAGGTATTATAAGATAGCAATAAAATGAACTAAATAAAAATTCATACTTTTGTTACATTTTAAACACTTTTTATCATTTAGATTTCTTTTTATTATTTTATAAAAATTAAATTTTCATTTCGAAGGGAATATACCTACCTACCTACAATTTTTTCTTTTTAAAAATGTATACTCATATTTGTTAATAGACACATAAACATAAGTGTGCAATTTAAATAAATAAAATACAAATAACGGCCACGTGGATATAATACAAAAACAGTCATGTTTTCAAACAAGGTCAAATGTTATATGAAATTATAACAACTCATGGTATATTAAATTAATTTTTAATTATGTGTACAGTACATAGTTACTGTAAAGAAATGAATTCATTTTTTTTTTATTGTACATAAATAAATTTAAAAAGCATAAATTTAACACCATCAATTTTCTTTGTAAAGTTTTTATATTTTCCATTGTACTATCATCAAGTTAAAGGAAAGAGGTTAATCAGTTCAAAGAATTTTGATTTTCTAGTCAGCTGTTTATTAATAGCACAGTAATTATAGTTCAATAAACTTTTGATGGATAACTGTAATAAGTTGATTACACATTTTTAGTTGTTCATTAAATTGAATTTTTGAATACTAATTAAACAGCATGGAAAAAAGCTCATACATACATACATGAATAGGTAGAAGACAAGACAATACGTCATATTTTAAAGGTATTTGTAATTGTAATGCCTTACGATACAGAAAATAGAACCCCACTTGAAGTAATTACGAGAAATTATTCATAAATATTTAGATTCACATTATTCTGATGTTATTCTTAGAAAATTGATAATATCTAAATGATAATTTTAATTGATGCTTACCTTTAATTGTGCCAAATTATTATCTCTTGCTGAATTAAAAACAAGCAATTTGTAATCCATAACAGTATAATATGACATTTAAAAGCATAAAATAACACAAAAAATTTATTTTTATTTTAAAAAAAATAAATAAATAAAAAGGAGAAATTTCGTTTATTTTTTTTTTTTTTCTTATTTCACTTTTTTATTGTTTTAAATTACGTTTATTGAACTATGTACCTATGTATTTCATGAAACTTATCTGATTCGTTTTTTTTTTTTTTCCTTATTTTAAATTAAATTAAGGACAACAACAAAATGTATATGTATGTTTATTATTTTACTGTTATATTAGCACAAATAATAAACAAGATTTCAAATTAATCTCGTACTTTCAAAAAACAAGCAAACAAATATGAAATTTTTAACAGTGTAGTAATAACATTTTTATTTTCAAAATTATTTCACAATTGACATTTCTTGTTTGTGCGACGTCACGAGGCAATTTCAAAACTATACAATATATATTATATGGTCTTCTAGGATGTATTTGTGTAATTTACACACGATAAAATTTTAAAAATTGTTTTTGTATATTATAATCAAAAAAATATACATATGATGAAGAGTTATGCTGACTCGTTTGAACAAAGCAATAAAAGCCAACAAATTTAGAACAAAATTCACAATTATTTTGTTGTTTATTCGCTTTGTAAAATAACCAAGTATATGTGCATATACAACAAAGTATATTTTCCTTTATGTTCTTTTTCTTTTTAATCTTTTGTAGATAACACAAATTATTAAATTCTTAAAAATTGCTCAAACAAAACAAACAATGAATACCGATTTTTTTTACTTTTTTTCCCCGTTTTGTTAACAAATAATTTTTCGATTTTTTATAAATCCAAGTTTTTATTCTTAAAAACAAAATTATGAAAAATCAATTCACAACAAAAAAAAAGGAAAACAAAAAAGAAATTTTTTTCATATGTATGTTGATATTTATTTTTATCTTTTTTTCTTTATTTTTTAACTATTAAACAAAATATTGCACTGATACATTCAATATTTTTTCTCACTTTTATTTTATTCCCTTGATTTTTTTCCTTTATAAATAATTATTCGAACTTTTTCTCAAAATTTATTTTCTTTTATCTTGTTTAATTTAAAATATACACATTGTTTTTTTTTTAATTTATGAAAAAAACAAAAATGAAAAATATAAATTATAAAAAGAAAATTCTGAGACAAGCTGACGACCCCTTATTATTTAATTAACAACTTAACACTTCGGCGAATTCAATGCAACTGTTTATTGTTGAATTTTAAATAAAATGAAATGAAATTATAAAATAAAAATGATAAAAAATAAAAAAAATGAATTTGAACGTTATTTTATTTATCGAATATAAAATAATTCGATTTTTCAAGAAAACAACAACAAACACAATGAATAAAGCTTTTTGGAGCTTATTAAACGAAGCAGTCAATTTGACAATTTATAAATAAACACAGATGACATTAAACATAACCAAAAATAAAATAATTTCTCATGGGTTTTTCACATTAGCTGTTCTGTCATTAACGGCAAAGAGTATATAATTTCATTTTGATAGTAATTTGAAAAGTAGATGTCGCAAAATATTTTTTCCTTAAATAGTCGTTAAATTTAAAATCAAATGAATATGTAGAAAATAAACTAAAACTAAAATAGGGTTATGTAAACCTCATTTTCGAAATTTTTATTAACAAAATAAATCGTGAAAAACAAAATATTAATAATAAGATAAAATAGGATTTGATTTATCCTGAAGTACTGATAAATGTGAAAAAATAATGTACTTTCAGTTTTGAGATCAAATGGTAAAGCAGTTTTCATATCACAACTGAAAATCGTTACAGTTTTATTTACAATCCTTCTATCATATTTATTTCGAATTTGAAATTTTTTTTAAAACATACAAGCATAAAGCGAAAAGCATACAAACATACATACATTTATTTAATGAAGTTATTAGAAATCCATTTTCTCCATTTATTTAAAATTATATTCACCATTAAATGAGTTGAATGAACTGCATTTCCTTTTTGTAATTTTGTTACAACATCTTTCGTTTATTTGGTTATTTAAATTTTTTTTACACCATTTAATGAAAGAGACAAATCTATAACTAATTACTGATGGCATGGCGTCTATTTAATTTAATTACTTGTAATTTTTTTTGTAAATATACAATTTTGTTATTTACCTTTAACCGTATCATGTTGTTCTTTTCATATTAACATAATAAATGTTAAATTATAAAAGGGGAATTTTGTGTTTGATGAGTACATGAGATCGAAATATTAGATAAAATGAAAATGATGAAAATGTACACAAGAGGTAAAATTTTAAAAGAAGAAATCAAAAGAAAAAATTAAAATAGTTATTCGAAGAATTGCGATTGCGACGTGCACTGTGTAGACAGACACATCATATCTTTCCCCAATAAAAAAAAAAAAAAGAGGAGTAGAATTTTCCATTTTATTTTATTTTTACTTTTTGGTGTGTATTTTGTGTTGTTTTTGTGTTGAAAAAAAAAGGAAAAGAGAAAACCAAAACAAATTGAAATTGTTTCAAATTAATAAAAAAAATAAATAAATAGAATGAAATTAGGAAAATAACAACAACAATAGTCAATTAGACGGATATTTAAAAAACCCATTAAATATACACAGAACAGACATCGACAACAAGACAATTTTGTCTTGATTTTGTTCACTGTACAAAAAAATTTTTATTCACATTATTTTATTCCTTTTTATTTTTTTTTTTATTGTATTTAAATTTATCAAATTATGGTAACGAGCAACATCGAAGACACGCTTAATTGTGATTGTGAATATTATTAGCAATAAAGAAGGAAAGGGAAAAATCATATACATATTTTATTTCTCTTTTTCAACTTACATTATTATTATGTGGAATTATAACGAGTGTGTGGATACGTAAATATGTGTGTACTCATAATAAAATAAATATTTAAAAAAAAAAAAGAAAAAAGAAAAACAATTATGGTTTCATTTTAAAATGTGATTAAGTGTAAAATGTATTAAACGGTGATAATTAATTCAAAACCAAAAAAAGCAAAAAGAAAAAAAAAAAAAATTAATTGTTATGGAGAAAAGTGGAATAAATGATACATAAATATAATGAAAAAATTGGCTGGAGAAATTTTATAACTAATAAAATAATTAAATATATAACAATTTGATTAATAGTGTACGTAGTAATGTGGTGAATATAATTATATTTTATCATTTGTTTTTTTTTTTTTATACAAGTACCTATGTTCAATATTTTATTACAAATAATATAGATATTATCATTATGTATACTCACATACAAGTTTGTTGATTTATTGAATATTCTATTGCTGTTCTAATATACCCATGTAATTATTATTTATTATTATTCAGTGTATGTACATATATGCATGAAATGATTTTTCATTGTCATATATACAATAATTTTTACAGTGTACATGTGTGTAGCAAATTTTATATATATCAAATCAAATGGATGTGTGTTTTATCAATCCATCATATTTGACAACAATTGGCGCAATTTGTGTACTCTACAGTTAATTTTAGTTTTTCTTTCTTGTTTTATTTTTTGTATTTTTCCTTCATATGACGTGTTGTGTTTTTCGTTGATTCAATTTCGATTACAAAAAAAAAAAAAAAAAAAAAAAAAAAAATAAATAAATAATTCAAAATAAATGTGTACTATATATTGTGTCTGATAATTACAGATTAAATGTAGAAAAAAAAAAATTAGTTGAAATTGAAATAAAGTGGAAAAATTTAACTACTATTCAAAAAAATAAATTAAAAATAATTTTGTTAAATTAAAACAAAATTAATAACAGGTTTTGATTAACGTGTGCGTTTTAAAAATAAATAAATAAAATTTAAATTGATATAACCTATGTAATATAATAATAATATAAAATTTTCTGTTCTCTGTTAAAAATGTTCAAATCACTTTAAAATAATTTTAAAAAATTTTTTTTTCGAATTTTGTAGTTACAATTGAAAAGAAGTGTTTTTTGCTTTCGATTATTCTTTTATTTTTAAAAAATGAATTAAATATAACCATCATATTAAATTTTAAAATGTGTGTGTGTGTAACGTCATCAAAATCAAATTTTCAAAAGTACTATATACGATCTGCATACTTTGGGGATACAAATAAATAAATACTTACGCACATATATGTACGTACATACATATATGATTTTATGGTTCTAAATTTTGACACAAGTATTTTTAATGAATTGTACAAATAGTAAAAGATATACATTTTTGTTTTCTTTACTTTAAATAGAACGAGCAAACGAAGCTACTAACCTTATCTATGATCACTGAAAACAAAAAAAAAAAAGCAAAAGCAGATGGCCGAAACATGAAAATATATTATTAAAATTTATACATTCTTGTGTTCACGATTATATTTAAAAATGAATTTTGAGTTGCATATACATATGTATGTTTCGAGGTATATATATATATATACACGTAGTAGTTATGTGAATGTGTAAAATAAATATAGAAATATAAAAGTATATACGTAGATATACCTATTTAAATAAACAAATGTAATTGCTACAGAAATATAAATAATCTTCAAATTTTGATTCAAGTATAAATGTGTTTTTTTTGTGTACATTAACATATACTAATGTGAATTGTACTAAATAAATACATACATACATACATAGGTGTTAAATTAAATTACGATTTGTTGACATAAATGTGATTATTTTTTCAGCATACATATATGAAAAATAATATTAAAAAATAAAATTTATTTTCTAATTAATGTTCTATATATACCTACATATATGAAAATATTATTTAAAATTTAATCGTTATTTTTAAAAGTTGATTAAAACAAGAGAAAAAATAAATAAATTGTATTTTTTTTTTTTAATATTGCTCAAAGTATTATTGGGAATATTTGAATCTAAAATTAATTACTGAAAGAGTAATGTATCCAACACCAACAAGGCATCCATCAAGTGCGGTAAGTTTTATTACAAATTTATCTAATCATAAACAGATACGTATATGTATGTATAACATATACCTATGTTTGTATCTATACATATTTACATAAATTATTATAAAATCATAATTACTAAGAGGTCATATGAAATATAGTCGATTAATGTTGATTTACATATTCGTAATAATAGTTGGTAATAGATTAATACACATATACGTACATATCTATACTCATGTATGCATGTACAAATGAAATACAAAGTGTTTACGTACCGTAAGTATTACAGTCTATTTCTCCAAAGTTAAACTATTAAATTCAAAACTCCTAATTGCATTTGATTGCGTTGCATATCGTGACTCGTATCGTATTGTAACGTGTCGTACAAACAATAATCTTAACAAATCATTATAAAGGTTTTTCGTTAAAATACATACATATGTATCTACATAATTAAATTTTAATTGAAAATAGAAAAATTTAACTGCTTTAATGAGATTATATATACTTACAAACTTACCTATGCATCTATACGTATATATCTACATAGGTACATATATACATATGTACTTATGTATATTCGCATACATACATACGTACATATGTATGTACCTATATCCTACAAGCCCACAGTCAATTCTGTTTTTATCAGGTCAATTAAATTTGATTAAATGTAAGACGCCTACTCGAACGACTATTTAAATAGGTACATGTACATACTTAGGTACATAACTATCTTAGATTTGAAATCAAATTTAACATAAATAGATAAATGAATAAATAAAAAAAATAACTGTTTAATTAAGAAAATTTGATCACAAAATTGATGAGCTGTCATGTACTGTATTAGCTATGTACATAGGTACATAAGTTTATTACTATGAAAAAAACTGTAAAAAAAGACACAAGGTGTCATTCGATATCACGATATCATTAGAGAAATAACAAAAAACCAAATTATAATTAGGTATATATATATCTGTGCATGTACCTATGTATGTACATAGTTTAATAAAACCATTATGGGAATTTTTATGAACGAATGAATAATTATTTTAAAATATTTTACCATTTTTTACGCTACATTAGATTTAGATATCTTTGTACATAATTTTATTCTTTATCCTTTTTTAATACATACAAATTACTTGAATAGTATCTATGTATCTATCTTTTTTATACACCTAAAACTAAATCTGCTTATTCTGTTTATAATAATCTCAGAAAGAAATTTTTTCTTTTTACAATATAAATAGGTACGTATGTATGTATGTAGATATATATACCTACCTATAACAAATTATTTCCCTGTAAACTGATATTGTTATTTTATACATAAATAATATATTTACCTCAGGTATAAGTCTAAAAAAGAGGTAAACATTTTATGTGCTCTATGTTTATACTACACTGTATTTCTTTAAGTAATAATAATTTCAAATTTCTTTTATTTTGTATTTTATTAAATGACGCACTGATCTATGAAAAAGCAAAAGAGTAGAAAAAAAAAAAAGACTAATGAATTTTTTTCAAACATTTGAATACGCTTACATAACATGGTAACGCGTTATTTCTTAAAAGAATAGAAATTAACTACCTATAAAAAAAGCTCATAGTTAAACTGCAAGCAAAAGACTTTTAAAGTTATATAGGTACCTATCTTATAAAAACGTATGTACTACACATTGTACAGTGTTACATACAAAGATACATATTTGTATATTTATTTAAATTGTGTTAAATTGTACACATATCCATTCTCATAATTTATGAGGAAATCATGACATAAAAATCAAGGTCTAAACCATAAACGAAAAAGAATAGTATGAGATCTAAAATTACTAAGAAATAAAACAGCAAAAAATGAAAAAACAAGAGTTTTAGAAAATACATCAAGAAACCGTCATAAAACATCAGTGACGAATCGTCATTATTAAAATGATGAAGAGAACAAAAGGAAAAAAAAAACTAAAATCACATTTAGAAGCTAGGCTATATAACACGAAAATCTTTTCTTCTTCATAATATCACACCTTTATTATGATGGTTGACTTCGTACTTACATATATGTAGGTACAATCATTTGTTTGGATATATACCTATATATGTATATGTAAACGTTTATGTATGCATGTATTACAACCATTTATATGCCTCGTTCTTTTTTCTAAATTTTATTTCTCATGCGAATAGATAAAGTTAAACTTGCTTATATTTATCTATGTATTTGATTTTATTATATATATAAACAATTTATTATTTCTTTTTCAAATGTAAGTTTTTGTAACTGAATTTTTTTTTTTTTTTTTTTTTTTTATTTAAGAATTCTTTTTTTAATTGAAATTTTAAATTGCAGAAATAACATTTTATTTTTTGGTTTTCAAAAGAAGAAAAGGCATTTGAACAAATTTAGAAAGAAAAAAAAATAAGAAAAAGAAAGCTAATCGTTTCATGCTTACACGCGCACATTATGTAAAAACACAAAATATAAAGAAAAGATTACATTTAAAATTTTACATCTAGATATACATATAAAGAAAGGTGTATTTTGTCTTCTATTACACCGTTTTTTTATGCTAATAGTTAAAAAAAAAATTTTATGAGAAAAACATGAATAGGTAGGTACGTAGTACATAAAGTAAGTACAGTGCAGAAGAACATAAAAATGTTATAATTTATAAAGTTAAAAGTGGAATAAAATTAAAAATAAGTGTATAAATATCAGCACATTTCTAAAATGTGTAATAAAATTTTACGTGCGAATACGAATTATGAATATTATTTTTCACATAAAAAGATTAAAAATAAAAATACAACAAAAATAAATCACGAAATTATACATATGTAGGTATACCGTATAAGAACATATTCCTAACTGCTTAGGTTTACATACATATATGTATGTTATATGTACGTCTATACAGAAATTAAAGTGAATACAAAATGATAAACATCATAATTAATAAATATTTTTCTCTATATTAGCTTTTGGCACAGGTACGTACGTTTATAGACTTTTCTCAAGTCTTTTTTTTTCAATATTCAATGTACAATTCATATTTTTGAAATTTACAATAAAAGAATCATTTTATACATCGGAAATTGCCAAGGGAAGTAGGTGCTAATTTAAAGGATATCTACAAAGTATCTACTTAAGAAATTTTTATTTTTTTCCTCCATTCATTTATAAATTCAAAGCAAAATGAAGAAATGACGAAGAAAAAAAAAATAATTTAAATTTTTTATGTACTACATACATACATATGTACTTATATTTTCTAATTTTGCGCAATTGTTTTACCTCATAAGTTATGTTTTAATTTTATGTAGATACATATATGTATGTATGCATGTACATAAAAATGAAAAAAATTTATAAAATGTAAAATTAAAAATGAAAGAAAAAAGTGGCTAACAATTTACTATACATTCAGTCACACAAATAAATGATGTTAACATTCAAAACACAAATTAAACAAAAATAAAAATGAAAAGCAAAAAGTAAAGCAAAGAAAGAAAAACATTTTTACTTTGCCAGATATTTTCAAGCACAATTTAATGATGTGCTCATTTAAAAGCGTGGAAAAATTGAATGAGTTGTTGAGATGAAAATTAGAAGGGAGGAAAAATTTGATTAAATTTATTACATGAATACATTTATATACAAACGTAATTTGGTGTTATGCATCATGTTTATAAAGCCGTTTATATATATAGCACCAGCTGGGTTATTTTATTTATTTATTTTATTTTTTTTTTCATTTTCCTCATACATAGAGTAAATTTCTAAGAAGTAAGTAGTGAAACAAACATGCTTACAAATTTTTTAATGTAATAAAACAATGTAATTATTAGCTATTTTGCTGTTATAACTGCTAAATATCTTCATATGTAGGTAGTTAAACTCTATATGCATCGCATGTACTTGAAAAAATTTCTTCATAAATGAATGTTTTATAATAATATGTAATATACCTTCATACACATATGTAAACCACATACATATAAGTTCATATATGTACGTATGTATGTACATATATCCATACTTAAAGTTTTTATGTATGACGATATTGATGATCATACACAATTTAACGGAACATACATCCACTTAAGATAAATGAAAAAATCATAAAGGAAATGAACGCATCAATTAAATTATATTGCCTCTTTGCCTCTTTAACCGGTCTCTTGAATCTTTAGGCATGATAGCAATCAGATACTATATAAGTATATATAGATATTACCATGCTATTACCATTACATTGCATTTTGATCATCAGCATCACGATTTTCATCTAAGAATTTCGAATCTAAATCTAAAATACCAATTTTTCTTATTTTATGTGGTATGTACGATCACTTTATTATAGATTTACAACATGATTTTCATGAAAGTAAGCGCCAGAGAAAAATTATAAACAAAAAAGATCAAAAATAAAAAGCAAAAAAAAGCAAAAAAAAAAGGCCAGATTAGATCGTTGTGATGATGAGCATGTGGTTTCCTTTTTGAAATACATTGAGGAAATAAAGAAGAAAATAATAATAGTAATAAAAATGGTTTGAACGGTTTAGATTTCAAAAGATGTAAATTATGATAAAAGGGTATGGAAAGAAGAATTTTATTTTCAAACGTATGTGCATACTTCGATATACAATTATATGTATGTATGTATATAACATCCTCAAAGAAAAAGAAATCATGTGTACATTTGCAAAGAAGCTATATTGTCGTAATGATGATGAAGATAATATATATGTATATATATATATATATACCTATATTTATATATATATATTTATTTTTTTTTGATGAAGAAGTGCTCTTGGATATATTTGTCTTTATACGTATCTGTACGTACGAAGTCGATCATTTCGTACTGAGACTTTTTGTATTTCAAAAGCTTAACATATGTACATTTATTTGGTTGTGTACCATAAGAATGCTGCCAATTAGTCGTTCAGTTCTATAATATCTGCAATAATATTCAGCATATATACGTACGTATACATATATGAACGTTCATATTATCTTTAGGAAAATCTTTACAATTATTACATAGTTTTAAGTAAATAAATTTTTTGCTTTTTTTATAGTTAAGCATCAGTAAATCAAAACAAAACTATGCTGCTTACGATGATGATGATGATGACGACTTTTTTTCTGCTTTAATTTACAATTAGATTATTTCAATTTGATTATTTTAACTTTGGTTGGTTTCGTTGCCTTTATTAAAAATGTGTTTTTGTACACGATATATCATCACATAGTGATCATTTAATTTAATTTCTTTTACAAATAAATTTAATTTTAAATCTTAATATAAATTTATTTGAAGCATTACGAAAACGAAAGAAACAAAAAACAAACGCTACTTTTCAATATTAATTTTTAATACATAGATATATGTATGTAGTTTCATTTGTTTTGATGTTTTATTTATATGGTAATGATCAACAAGAGATACTTTAAATATTATGATAATAAAAAATTTTGCCTTGTAATATTTTTAAAATATAATTATTATGGATTTTTAGGTGATTAAAGGGGCAAACGTGTGTAATAAAACGTGTGATGTGAAATATTTATTTTACATAACATACATACATACATATATCTATGTATAGGTATATGTACTAACATTATTCCTTGTATGATGAATGGAATAAAAAATAATCTAGGTACATACAATTTTAAAGGCACATATGTATGCATGTGAATACTTTGTACAGAAAATTAAAATTTTCTTTCTTTTTGTAGAACATCAAACGTTATTAATTGGAATTTTTGTTTGAATTTCATAAAATATTTTCATACTAAAATTAGGTAAATATTAAAGTAATGTCATTTAATAATTCAATAAATCTTATGTGTATTTCAACATTTTGGGAGAATGGATTTTACGTATACATGCTTTTATATATATAAATACATATAAGTAATTGTTATATGAAAATTCAAAGTTAAATAAGAACAAACAAGATACAAACAAACGTTAAATACTCACTGAAATTTTCGCAGTTTATCATGTCATTTATTTTCTTTCTGTCAACACATGTAATTTGTTTTTGCTTAGTATTATTATTTTTTTTTTTATTGAAAATAAAAAAATTTTTATTGATTTTCACAGAATACTTCTTTTTTCTACTTGACAACATTTAAAAAAGAAAAAAACATTGTAAAAAAAAGCAAGAAAATTTTATTGTTTCGTGTGATGTGAGAAACACAAAACAGAAGAAAATAAATAAATAAAAATATTGTTCATTCTCTCAATTTGAAATTTGGCATCCATAACATACCCCCCTGGTTAAATTTTTTAATTTATTTTTTTGTATATTTTGACTTCGTATGTGTGTATCTATGTATTTAACATTAGATGATTTAAATATTTCATATGTAATTTGAATTTTTTTTTTTTCCTCTTTTTTGTAACAGATTTTTTAATGCGAACGATAAGTTTTTGGTTTTAAAAATTTTCATATTTTATTTAATTTGTTTGTTTGAATTTATGCTTATGTTTTAAAAATTGTTTTGATGTGATAATGCGATTATTGTAATAAAAATCCCAAAAAAAATGTTTTTTTTTTGTTAAGAAAAACGAAATGTTAAAATAGGTTACATAGATAATAATAAAAAAATTAAAAATAAAAAATTAAAGTATGGTTCATTTTCCTATAGAAGAAAAATTTTATTTTTAAAATTTTACACTCTAGTACATCATACTGCTTTACGGATACATATGAGTGTGCATAGATATGTATTTATTCATGTTCTCTTGTATTTACATTATGTTATGTCATACATCATAGTCATATTCACACCCCATACCTGTTCGTTATTAACTTTACTCTGTATTTATTAAAATTATAAATACGTACGTATACATAATAATAATGATGATGCGTTCTGTCTATAACCTGTACATAAATTTTCATTTGAATGTACCTATGTTTATAAATAATAATAATACAAAATCAAAAATAAGTGTATATACTCGTATGTAGATATACAAATACATATATGAAAAGATAGGTAGATATTATGTAGTATGTATATCTCTAGTATTATGCATACTTGGAAAACCCTTTTACACCTTTTTTCAATATTAAAAATGAGAAATTGACATGTGTTTATATTTGTCATTATGTGTATTTATTTACTTGAATCCAAACCAAATACCTATATTATATAGAGGGTGGTTTGATTTAATGATATTAACGTGTACACTAGCTTGTACAAGTATGTAGCTATGTACACATACATATGTGCATATAACATGTACGTTTTTATGCTAACACATCTTGTATATCAATATGCATGAAAGTACAGTATATATATAATGTGTGTACTGTATATAACATATCGTTTAATGATACACTTGTACGTATACATACTTATTAAAATCGTATTTATAAAATTGATACACTACCTACTAACTTTTCTTGTCTCCACATACCATACCATAATATTTTATTCATTGAATTGAAGTTTATAATAAAAAAATAAAATAAAATAAATAAATGAATAAGAAAAAAATAAAATAAAATGAAAATCCAGTGAAAATAGAACAAGAAAAAGAGAAAAGTGCTGAATGCATAATATATATATTTATGTGAATAACATATTAAATGCACATAAATAAATGTTGTCGCGCACGAACATAATTTTATTTGTCGATATTTTATTTTTTCTTTTAAACATTTGTATAATTGCTGAACATATAATGTTAATGATGATGACGATGACGATGATGGTAGGTAGGTACTACAGTACATGGTAGCAAAGCAACCGCTTATTGAAAGGTGAAACGAACTTCTTGCATATCAAAGTAAATAAGGTGTAGGTACATGCTAGTGTAAAAGTGAAGGGTACAATTTAACTACACATATGTATTTATATCCATATACCCATATGTATGTATATTGGAATTATTAAATAAATAAGGAATGATGATAACGATGATGATGAGTTTGGAGTATGGGTAATAAGTAGAGTACACATGACAAATAAAATTTTATTTATTTATTTATCTTCTTTTTTTCGCTTAATGTATAAAAAAAAAGAAGAGAAACTGAATTCAAAAAAGTTTCGAATTTCACGAAAGAACTAAATTACCTACACTACAATACACAATAAAAACTCTGGATAACAGCATATAACAGTCACTGAATGCACATACATACATATGTATGCACATACTTAAGCATACAAATATGTACTTATTTTCAACTGAAGTATCTTATGTAGGTTGTAGGTAGGTATATATATTGTGTATAACATTATAATCTTTTAAGAAAATTGCTTTTTTGTTTCTACAAGAAAAAATTATCTACATATAGCGGTTTTCATATAAATTCTTTAAGTAAAAAAAAAAAAACAAAAAAACAAAGAAAAGTATAAATTTTCTTTTTTGTATGTGCCGTTTTGATCAACATCTACGATCATCATCATTATAATCAATCTGTTGTTACATTCAGTTTTGTCCTCATCATCATCATCATCATGATCATCGTCATCATCTTTGAATCTTAAATTTTATTGTTACCTGACGAGTGATGAATGTTTCAAAACTAAAATGCAATCAAAAATGAAAAACAAGAAATTAAAAAAAAAGCAAACGTATAACTATAAAATGTAAAGAATAAACTTTTAAAAAGAAAATTAAAAAAAAAAAATTGCTTTACGTATAATAGTTACAACAACTAAAAAATAAGGAGGGAAGAGTTATGATTACAGTGAACTTTATTACCTTGGAAGTAAGCTGGGTACCTATATGTAGTTTTAAATATTAAAAGCATTCATATGGTATCTTTGTATGTATTATTATCATTATTATTATTATTATTGTTATGAGCATTACAGTGCTGCTAACATAGCAAACGTGATTATGACGAAAAGGTGGAAAAGTCATTATTTGGAAACTAGGATAGGGAATAAGAGGTGTAAATATCAACTATTTGTTTGTATCATATGTGTTTATTTATATATAGTATATGTAAATATGTATGTACAAAAATTACAAAAAAAACTTTTCTATATATAAAATGTTAAATTGAAGAGAGTAAATATAATCGCGTTATTTTTATTGTATCTAATATTTATTTCTTATACAAGCATACCTATATATAATACTCGTATGTATGTTTTTTTCTTAATTCGTTAAGAAAAAAATAATAATAGCAATTATATAGGTATATTTTTTTTCTTATTTTTCAAAATAATAATAACGATTTATAAAGTTTACTCCACGTGGAGTCAACGACTATATTTTAAAATTATAATGAATACTTAATAAAAAATGAAAAAATGAAAAAAAAAATTACCTACCTACCTAATGTACATATATAAATAAATACAGTTTATACCTATCATTGTTATTTAGTTTTACATTTTCTTTTCTTACTCTTTCATATTTTATTTTTGTATTTATGTTTATTTTTAATTCCATTACCGGCTGATTATTAACACACATACTTACACCAATTTGAATAATTTTTATGCAATGCACATATATACATATGTATATGTGTATGTTGCAAACGTCTTTATAACACACGTAATGTGTAAAGCTTCTCTTGGCTCCTCTACAATATAATTTTCTTATATACATTTATGTATACTTATTAGACACATTTTATGCATTTAAGCATATAGGTAGGTATATGTACCTATATTTGTAAATAGTTTTTACATATGTATATAAATACAGGGTAATCAGTTTTGTTTCTTCAAGTTTAACTGTCTTATTGAAAAAGTTAAAATGTTTGGTGTTCGAAAGAAAAAAAAATTTTTTTAATATGACAAAAATTTATCAAGTAGTTTTGAAAATGTACTTTAATTCTTCGTGGTATAAAGAGATACTATGTATGTGCATGTTGAAGTGGAACATCCTGTATATCTATCATCATAACATAACACTGAACATATATGTAGACTAATGTGTATTTCGTAAGACGACAACTTGTTTTTCCTTGTGATACTTTTTGTTTTCTTATCACATTAAAGATTAAAAGCATTTTAATGGTTTACAACAAAAAAACCAAAAAAATGTAGATTTTTTTAAACATAAAATAAAAACAGTAATAAAAAAAATAAATGTAAAACAAAATTGAAAAATAAAAACAAAAAACAAAAATGAAAATAAATAAATAAGAAAACAAATTATAAAGTATGAGTATATATATACCTACGAATAAACTTTATAGGCACATGTACGTATGTACATATGTATATACATGTAAATAAAAATGATATTAACAATTAGTATGAGTTCGAAGTCAAATAATGTTAGAATGTACATAATATGTACATGCTTATATGACGTATTTTTCCAAATGTAGTGTTATAATTTATAAACAGTCTCATGTAGTATAACTAATAGTACTGCTACAATGACAGAAAAAAAATATTTATTACTACTATGTATGTACTATTATTATTACTGTGGTAAAAGCAAGTGAATAATTTCAATAAATTATAAACATTGTACTGTTGTTATATGCCTTTATAATCACTTGTAATACTTGTATTCACATATCTATATAATCAACTCCAATTATGTATGTAAAGATTGTGTATGTATTTTATATCGTGTACGTATATATATTCTCTGATCACACATATTTATGTAAATAAAGGTATAAATTATATTTTGCTTCTGTTTAACAATTAACATACATTTTTAAATTATTAATGTGTATAAAATTTACTCGCTCTTCTATTTTTTCTACTCTATCTATATGTACGTAAAACACACCTATAGTTTGTTTATTAACGATTTTCAATGCATGCTCTATGGGAATTGGGAGTATATATATACATATTATGTCATTTTTCCTCTTTATATATTTCAAATAAGATAACAGTGTTTCAAAAGTAGTGCTACCATATTGCTACCAGAATAATCGAAAATTCCATACAAAATCAAATAAATTTTATGAATATGATGTAAATCGATATTCCTGTCCGGTGTCCGGTACATATCATGATATCATCATCTTCACTACTTATTTTTTATTTTATTTTATTCGTAAGCGTCACATTCAGTCGATGCAAGCTAGTTTTATTTCTTCAAGTGACTATCGGTTATTCTTGTTTGCTTTCGCGTTTTTATTCACTTTCATATTTCATATAGGTATATATACACGTAGCAACAGCACACGGCACAAGCATCAACACATACATAATAACTAGTAAGCAAGCAGGAGCACGCTGCACAAATGATGGTTAGGGTTGAATAATAAGTCATGACTATTCAGTTTAGTTACTAGTTAGCTATTACATGTAGTGAGGAACGGATGCTATCGTACAGTGCCTCTCGAATTATTTTAATAGGCGGCGTATGGAGGAGATAAACAGACATATGAGTACGAAGTATTTGTGAGTTCCCTGAATAATGTAATGTCAATAAACGTTTACATAGGGGATGCACTGAAAATCATTATAAGACAGACTATATTTTTAAGTATTAGAAAAAAAAAAACGAAAATTATGTTTTTAAAATTAGTTTTATGTTGATACTTGATATACCTACATAGGTATGTACATATATATAAACTACTTTACATCAAATAAAACTTAATATGTTTTTAAAACCATGTTGATTTTTAACAGTATTTAATGAATATTGACAATATTGATCTTAAAAAAATATAAAAAAAACTGAAAAAAAATTTGATAAACATTGAGAATGTAAACATTGTATGTACATTCACAATGTTTTTAAATTAGATTCGTTTAAGTATGTACATACATATACATATATATGTATATACGAAATGATTGTATCACAAAATAAACATATGCAATACTGTTGAGCGTTTTCTTTTGATTAATGTTTTAATTTAGGGTGCTGTATGTGACCTTAATCTGTTTTTGAAATACAAATGTTTATTCAAAAAAAAGAAAAAATAAAAATAAAAAATAAATTAATAAATAAAATAAAAATTTGGCAAATTCTTGAATACATATTATATATAGAATTTATCCAATAAATATATATCTAATTACGATAATTAAACTTAAAACAAATTATTCTTTTATGTAGGTAATTGTATTTCTAAAATTGTACAATGTATACAAATTTTAGCATTTTAACAGGTATTTTATAATTATACTGTATCCATACAATATCTAATAATGCCAATTAGATAAAGAGATAAATGAAGGTGTAAATTTAAAATACGTCCATAAATATGTAATATGTATTATATATATTGGCGCCAAAACTCTTGGCAACAACTTTTTTGTTACTTTGTTTTATATAATGTATGTTTGATATACTTACATATGTACGTCTGTCCTGTACTCTGTACTACATAAACTTTGTTTTTATAATTGATTGAAATTGTCATTTAAAATATGAAAAAAAAAGACATTCAACTATTCGATTTTTAATTGATTTGGTAGAATTATAATGTCTTGTTTTCTAATATAACGCAATTGCAAACGTAGCAAGTATTCATAAAAAAATACAAATTGGTACATGAATTAAAAATGAAAGCATGTTACTGTTACATGATCTAATTCGATAAATATCTAGTTAATCAACTGTATATTATTTAGGTGTAAATGGAATTTAAAATCTTGAATTAATTGATTTTTCATATCATAAAATTAATAAAATATGTATCACTTACTTTGTAATCACAGACTTTTGAAACTCACCAATATTCAAACGTATAAAAGTTTGAACTAATGAAATCATTATTAATATTCATAAAGAGAATCTAGATCGGATTAAAAAAAAAAACCATAATTAATATAAAATACTGGAATATGTGTTATATATTGTAGAATACAATAATTAAAACAATTTAGGAAATTTTGTTAAAAAATTATTAACATTTTTCAAATTGTCAGCAAACTAAAAAATTATATTTATTATCTAGGTACATTTTTACCTCTACGTTTATTTAATAATGAATACCCATTAATTTATGATTACGTATCGTACAAATTTAACAAATTACACGGTCTTTAATTACATGGTCCATTTTTAAAGTACGATTTTTATCCTAATTTCAATAATGTATATATATAATTTTTATCTTGTGGAAAAAAAAACATGGATTTTAAAGTATCATGCAATTAAGAAGCATATTTTGAAGGGAACTGTTTTTATTTTCAAGAGAACACTTTAAGAATGCCCTTGTATCAATTTAAATTCATTTAGAGTGTAACAAAATATTTTTATTTATTTATTTTATTTTCTTATTATTATTTTTTTTTTTCAAATAAATGATAATCGAATACATTTGATATACACATTACAGAGTGTATACACAATTCAATTATATTTTGTTACTTAATGGATTTTTATGTTTATATTACTTTAATTTTTGATTTTAATAATAACTTTTAACTAACAATAAACAATGATTTGCAATTATGTTAAGCAATAAGTCGAAATGAAATTAAAAAAAAAATAAAAATAAGATTTTTCCCTTCTCGTAACTTTTTGTTTTATTTGAATTACATGGTTTTTTTTATTTTTTTATTTCTTGTCTTTTGCCGTTACTTCAAGCTGACTATGCACAAGTATGTTGTGTTATTAATTTAAGTAGTTGAAATATTTTAATTGTTAATAATGTTATAACACCCAGCAACATAAGCATTATTCTCATATGCATGTTTATAATTTTGAAAAGCAGATATTAAATATGTTTGCGTGTATAATGCATGAATTTATGTATATGGTAACTAAAACAGAAACAAAATAAAAGTACAAGAAAAAAAATAAAAAATAAAAACATAATATTTTGGACCACCACTAGTTTTCTGTGGTTTGTGGTTTATATGGTGGTGATGTAATTCGAGATCTCATGTTGAGTTTATATTCGTATATAAACATGTTTATTGTTATGTCTGTATATATTATTGAAGGTTAAATTTAAAAACAAAAAAAAAAAAAAACTTAACAGCTTAGTATGTATGTATCTACTTAATTTTATGTGAATTTGTCTCATTTAATGTAATATCGTGGTATTTAAGCCAATACACATATATTTCAGTTCAGCTAGTATAGATACTCATGTATGTTTACGGTATACGTATACATATGTGTTTAAACAGGTGCACAAGTTTTAAATTTAGAAGATGAATGAGCGCATATTTGTGTTATCGAATTTTCTTTATTTCATTATTGATATGCTTTTTAATTTAAATTTCCAATTAAGAATAAGCGAATGAAGAAATAGATATACATATGTGATGTTTTAATATACATTATATACATACATACCTTTTTTACAAATTCACGACTACATGATAACAGTCATAAAAAATGAAGATTGAAAAAAAAAACTTTTTTTTTCACTACCTAGGTATATTTATGTGTTAATATAATTCACATTTATTTATTTATTTATTTATTTTTTATTTTCACCTTCACCTCACACCCTACTTTGAACCAATTATCATAACAATAATATTCGTGTTAACAAAACTTTATAGTTTGGCTTTTTTTTCTGCTTTAATATTCAAATGAATGATAATGATTTACTATATGCGATTTAAATGAATTAAAAACCAAAATCAAATGGTAAGTGATAATGGTTTTTTTCTCACGGTTCTTACGTCATTCGATTTGATTCATTATAATGGAAATTACATATATAACATCCTATATAAAATAGGTGTACATATGATGACAGTATTCAATGTATGTGTAATTAAAAACTACTTTCAATTTATTTGGAAAAAAAAGATAGTCTTTTAATCCTTATAAAATCCGTTCAAATACATCACTTTTTTCATTCGTTTTTCATATTGATTTACATGTTACATGCAAACATATCAAAACGTTTTCCAATTTCTTTTCAATTAAATTTAACATTACATGCGACATAATGTATGCTAATTTTTACACATTTTCGTACAATGGCAATTACGAAAAAATAAAAACATTTCATTGTTTTTCATCTGAATTGAATTTAAAGGATATAAGAATTTACATCAAAGAGTCGGTGAAGATTTTAAATTATTTTACTTTTTAATGTATGTAGATATTCAGTCACTTTTATTTAATTAGAATTAAAGAAATGGAAATATGTTAGGATTTAAAGGTAAAACGATAAATAAAATTCATTTTTGATTTTTTATCATTTAATCAAATTGAAATGTTTGTATATTTTATTTTTGTACAAAATGTGCATAAATAAATTTACTTATAAATGAACTTTGTGTATGTAAAAGTACACGTAAAATGTTACAATAAATTCGATGCACAAGTAAATATGTGTATTTGGTGTGTTTCGTTTTTGTTAGATAATTTTTCGTGTTATACAATGGTTGGTTAACTTTAGTATGGTATAACACATTGATTACATTTTTAGTTTTAGTACACCATTCACAAGCATGGTTAAACAAACAGCCTCAGTAAAGTGCTTGTAATAAATGTTTTTACTACACACGTATAAGTATTATTAATTGCAAACGATTTTGCACTGTGATAAAAAAAAAATAATCATTTTGGGCGATTTTGATTTGAATATAATGTGAAATTGAAGCATAAAACTGAATGTTAATGAATGAATACTATAATGTTCATACAAATTAAAAAAAAAAAAAATAATAAACGCACCTTAAAACAGGCTATTTACAAGTATACTTTAAATTATTACCAAATATTATGTAGGTATCCATAAAAAGTTTATTCATTTATTTTACAGCGTGAAAGATTAATTTTTTTTATGTATTGCTCTGTACAAGCAAGTTATCCCTAAATAAAATAAAAAATAATCAAAAGAGAATTTAAATAATTTTTGCTAAGTACCGAATACCAATAAGGCGATGAATAAATGAAGAGATATGAGAAAATGTTAATTTTGACATGCATTTACATTACACATATTTTAAATGACATATCTGCATATATGTATGTAGATATGAAGTGTTAAAGAGACCTTGAAGACAAAATTAAATAAACAAGTGAAAAGATACTTGTAAAGATATTTATTTTTTTATTGAAAATAATTAAAATGAAAACAACTGTATATAATACATATCTGGCAATATTTATATATGTATATACGTACATATTATGTATATGTACTATATGTAATAAAAACATTTCGAGAAATACATAAAAAGTTAAAAGAAATAAAATTTTTAAATAAAATTGTTCTGTATGTAGACATGAATGCAGATTGATAAGCAAAGGTGTACATACCATATTTGGTAAGGTAACGAATATTTATTAATTAATTAACTACTGATATTCTAGTATCATTGTTGCTATCGTGTTATTATACATATATGTATATATATATATATATATACATACATACATATATATATATATATAAATAAATACGTTTATCTACATATCATACGAATTTTTATTTTATGAATTTTTATCGAAAAACCATTTAATGTATAAATGTATATATATATATATATATATATATATATATATATATATATATATATATATATATACACATGTATATTGTACAATATGTACATACGTACGTGCATATAAATAAATATTTACTTAATTGTACATGTTACAGTAACGACATTGAATTTAAATTTTATATGCCCTGTCTAATTAAGTATTTACTTAATAGCAATTTATCAAATTGTTCACATTGTCTAAAACAATGTTTACATATTAAAATTTGTATGTACATTTTATTTGTTTACATGTATGTTGTAGATCTTTTACTATTTCATTAATGTAATGTATATAACTTTAAAAAAAATTTTTTTTTTTTTTTTTTTTTTTAACTTAAAGTTGACAAGTAACAAGCCTCCAAGATCATTTTATCTTTCAATTAATTGCCATATGAAATAAATTTTCACGCTGTATTATCACAGCTTTTAATCTGACGATGTTGACTGGTTTGGTGGTTTTGGTTGAAATAATTTACTTTAGATTGTATAGTACATATAATAAAACATATATACAGATACATATACCTACATATATAAAAGTATATCATATGTATATGAAATTAATAATATATGAACATGACAGATACCTACAATAAGATTATAAAAGTTAAAAGTAGGCGCCTTAAATAACATGAACATGCAGACATAAAACATGTTTTAATGTGTATAATATATATATAAAATGTACGTATATGTACATACACTTAAGAAAAAAGATCAATTAAAATTATAGATACTCTACATGAAGCATTTTCAAACTACAAACATATATTGTTTTTGTGTAGTTTAGATTTTATATTTGTTTTTTACATTACTTTTACAAGATAAATTTTTAAGTAACATTATTCCTTAAGAATTTTAGAATTTTCTTTAAAATGTGTTAGTACATAACATTTACACATGTACTGTGCATATTGGGATAACGTTATATTTATACGTTGCTTCTATTTGGAAAATTAATTCTCGTATTTTCATCATATTTATAATCTTAACAATTATCATGGATTATTGTACAAGTACCACTTAGTGGTCAGATTTATGAATATGCATATAAATAGCAAACACAAACTTACAAGGTACATATACATACGTATGTATGTGTTAAACAAATTGTTGACATAATCATTATTGTTCACTTTGTGTATACATACATTATACTTGATTATACGCTACATTATAAAGTATATCGTGAATTAACTGTGAGCAAAAATAAAGTAGCCGTAAAATTATTTAAATTAATTTTTAGTAATATTTTTATATCAAATTTTTATGATTGTTTATATACGTGTAATGTATATGTACATTGCGAACTTTTGGACTCTAGTATTGCATTAAAGGAAAATATGTGACAACTTCTTGACTTGTATTTCATTACATAAAAAAAATGAACAAAGGTTAAAAATATTATTACACTTTGTCTTCTACATTTTTAGGTTTTTTTTTTCTTATTAGGTAAATAAAGTAGTAAAAAAATGAAAAATTATAAAAAAATTGTTTGCACACATACCTTTTTTTTTGTAAAAAGCAGTAAAAACACTGGAAAAAATTAAAAATATTAAATGGAAAATATTAAGAGAAAAATAACATTAAGTATATACATACGTATACGTATATATATGTATGCACATAGGTATAATAGAAGATTTTCTTCGTGTTAAAATTTACAAATTAATTCCATTTTTTTAAGTAAATGCAATCTACCTATGTCTACCTAAGTTCAATTCAAGTTGATGTGATACAATACTAATCATTAGCATTCAGAAACATGAAAAGTTATTAATAAACCAATTAAGTTTTTGAATTAAATTTACACATAATTTTACACGATAATTAATGTGAAAATTAAATATTTAAAAATTTTTAAAAAATTTCCCAACATTATTAAGTTAGTTACATGCTTTTGTTATTTATTTTTTAAATACATTTAAATAAAAACATTAAGTTTTTTTTTTCCATTTTCATTTGTGTGTATTAATTGTAAAAAATTTTATAATTTTTGTAAATTACAAATCAGTTGAAGCAGAATAATTATAATTCTATATAATATAATGTATAGTTGTCTGTGTATTTAATATTTGCAGATACACATCTGTACGCAAAATTTTTATGTATTGTACATACATATATATAATTAAAAGATATATCCATAATATATCCTATTTGCACACTTATTTTTTTCCTATTTTCATTTCCATATAGTTTCACATGTATTTAAATGCCTTGATAAGGTTATAATTCTATGTAAAAATATTTAATTTATTTCAATAACCTAATTTACACGCGAAGTACGTAAATAAATAAATCTGTTTTTTTTTTTTTTTTGTTTTTTTGTTTTTTTGTATGAATGAAATGTGTAAAATATCAAAATTTATATCAATTTATTTTTCTTTCATTTCCTATTATATATTTATGTACATATGTTGTATTTATTTATAATCTCTCATTTTGAGTATTCATACAAAATTCATTTTATAATAAAATCCACACTTAATATGTACTACATTCATACATAATTATTATTATTTTTTAATGTTGCACCCATGTGGATATATTTTTCCTAAACGAACAATTGCTTATGTGCTTTTACTTTTGTACACATCTTTTCTATAAATGATAGACATAATTTTCCCTTCCTAAATATGTATATGTGTATTCTCTAATTATTATTATACCATGTTACGTTAATATTTTGTACTTTATACAATAAATGTGGTATTCAACACATGAAAATATAATTATATATAAAGCACGAACAAAAAAAAAAAGAAGAAAATTAATTATTTATAAATATGAACACAGAATATTTATTTATATAATAACATGTGCATATATATATGTACACAGAAAATTCAAGGACTAACTGTGAAACCATTAAACCAAATACAATAATAATTTTACTAATTTAACCTTAAAAATTTCTAACCCTATATATTACACATGAACATACATGCATGAATATATGTATGACATGTGTGTATGTTGTTAATCTATTTGATTCAAACGAATATATTAACATTAATATACCTACTTAAAAACATAGACATAGAGATCTCTTTTATTTCACAGAAATTTCTTATATTATATTTCACATATCCTGTGGAATAATGTACAAATAATTTAATATGTACGTATGTATATACATATACATACAATATAACACAATTTGTACATTTTCGAAAGTTTTCTTCCATTCCTTTTTATCTCTTTATCTTTTATTTTGAACAGAGAAAAAAAAACGTTATTTTCTAACAATGATTACACATCAAGTATTTCACTTTTCTATAATATAAAGTGTTATATTCAACTTAAAAACGATTAAATTTTATGTATATATGTACATTGTACACATATTCAAATGTATATAAAATATATAAAACTATACTTTATTTTATGTATTTATCTACATATGTACATTAAAAATAAATAATATAAAAAGGATTAAGGGGAAAACGAATAATATAGAAATCATAATATTATGAAGTTGCAAAAAGATAAGCAGAAATAAAGCCACAATATTGAAAAGTATGAAATATTGCACGATATGAATAATATAAATGCATGCATATATGTATGTATGTATCTATATAAATATTTTCACGTTTTATTACATTTGGTTGCGTTCTATCTTACATGAATTTTTCAAATTTAAATTCATTGAAGTGTAAATCAAAAAATCATGTGTAAATTTTTGAATTTGATTCAATGTAGTATGAATACAGTAAAATGAAAAATTAAGTTAAAAATCTGCATGGATATTTGTAGCATTTTTTAAAGAATCTGGTGTCATGAAAAGGAATTTTATTTTAAGTATTTAATTTTAAGTATAGTTGTACAGTTTTTTGATTTTCAAATAATCGAATACGATATTTTAGTAAAATCTGCTCAATTTTTTTTTTTCGATATATGTGTAACTAATTTTTCTTGGCACTGTATGTAAACAAATATAAACCATATATCTATAGATTTGTTTCTATTATTTCATATATATGTATGCACATACATATTCGTATAGCAAATTCAAATATGAACTTAATCGAAATACCAGAACTTTGAACTAATCGGAAAATTCATTGGAAAAGTTCAGTCATGTGTAAGAAAACATATTACTAGGATACAAAATTTTAAGGAAGGATCATACATGAATTTATGTGTTTATACACATCAATGTGTAATGAAAATTTTCATATTTTCAAATGTGTATAAAAAAGATGGAATCCGTTTTAGAGTAATAAAAGTATAAATGGTAAAAACGAGACATGAGAAAGGAAATAGTATAGGAATATGAAATGAAAATATATAAAAAAAAAAAAAATATATATAAAGAAATATATTTTATGATGATCCATTTTGAATAAATGTGGGCAGGTGAAGGTATGGTATAAATGTACATATGTATATCTAAACGTACATGCATACACAAATATGTTGTTCTCATGTATGTAGAAAAACTGATGTTATGTAATTTGGCATGAGACGATAAATGATAAAAGATATGATATAGTACGACACACCACATTACAAAAAGAGACACTAATCATTTTCTAACCTCAAAATCTGTTTGATATAGAAATAAATACCTTACTTGGGTTTTTCATTTTCAACTATGTGTACATTATATACACATACGTATATATACATACATACATACACACATGTACTCCGTATATCAGTTAGTATATTTCTACTTATTCTAATAGATAAATGAGTATTTAGTTGGTTTTCATAAAGTAGACATGTATTTATTTGAAATATACATATATTAAAATATATGTACATACGTGTATATGTACAGATTTTCATGCAGGAAAGAAAATGTTTTAGAACATATATGTATATCATAACATGTATTATACGTAGAACGAATAAATTTTCTTACACATATGTATGTATGTAGAATATGTAGTGAATGCTGGTAAATATAATAAGGAGTGTGAGAAATTTACAAATACTTAAACTTATATATGTATGATATATAAAATTTGTTATGTTCCCACTGATCTATTTTGTACTGTAAATATTATATGTACATATTATTATAAAATCATGTAAATCTCGTTTAGATAAAAGAAGAAATACATTTTCTTTTATTCATATGAATATGAAAGTATGAAAATAAATAATCTGATATAAACCTATGTACATACATACATATGTATACTCATATAAGTCGTATGTAGAAGTAATACTGAAAAATTCTTTAGAATATATATCCTAAATGTGAAATAAATACATATTTGTATGTACATATTAAAATGTATATATATCATCACACACATGTAAGTAAAATTAACCAAGGAATAAATTTAAAAGAGTATGTATATATGGTATATAATATTGTTTAGATTGTATGATAATATTATAATAAAAATATGAAATTATGACTACATATAATAATAATGACAATGACAAGAGTATAGTTTAAAGATAATAACAATAATAATAATAATGAGAAGATGATATTTTTTTACGAATGTGTACATACGTACACATATATGTATATACATACATAAGTACTTAAATGTGCGGTAGATATAGGAAAGAAAATCCAAGAAAATATGTGTACGTACGTACATATATGTGAACACATTTTTTGTATCCTAGAATGTTTTAATGAAATTATTGAGGTTAAAACTTTTAAACTATATATATATATGTACGAGTATTTGATTTTTTTTTTTAATTGAAATTTTTGTACTAATAAAATCATTGTTTGCATACTTTAAAAAAATCTTAAATATTAATGTAAAGTTAATTATATAAAATTTTCATTCCACTCTAATATAACTGAAAGAAAACTATTTAAATTTAATTGACATTACACAATTAATTAATAAAATTATTTAATGATTATTTCAAAGCACGAGGGAAAACGTTTTTATGGGTAAATTAGAAAATATAAGTAAACTGAAAAGTTTTAAAATCAAAATTAAAAAAAAATAAATAAATAAATAGAAACAACTAAATGATTTAATTACAAATATCAAAATTTTAAAATTTTTATCAAAAAAACTTTATTTTTATTTATTCGGTTTTGATATTCTTGTCGAAAAAATATTATATTAAAAAAATCCTTTTTATTTTTAACATACATTTTTATGTACATTTTTATACATACATTTTATATAAAAACAAAATATATTTAAATTGTAAAATTATATTAAATAAAATATTTACTATATAAAAGTAAAAACCTTTAACCTCATCATATTCAATTTTAGTTTTGAGTTAGTTAGACAAAACCACTTGAGGGTACTTAACTGTAAACATTTTGAACATTGTAAACATTAACATGAAAATTTTAAGAAAATATTGTATCTTTCTCTGTATATACCTACATATGTATGTATATGCGTATATATAGTCTAAACGTATACAGGATGTATCTGAAGTAAAAATAATATTATTTAAAATTGAAAGTTCATGACCCGTAGTAATGTTTTTAAATAAGCTGTAGAAAAGAAAGAAGTGATAACATTCCCTTTTGTTCTCATATACATAACGTTTCTACTTTTTTGACATGACCTGTTAATTCTTACCAATTTAACATTTGCTTGCAAATCATCCTGCTTATTTGTCTATAAAATATTGTACAGACTGTATATGCACAATGCATACAAAGTATCATATCTCTATATAAAAATCTGTAACAAAATTTATTCATTTTCTCGTTGTTACTTGAGAAAACCTAAAAGATTTCATAAAATGCACAAAAACAGACAAAAAAAAAACAAAAATTGAGATAAAAAAAGTAAACAAAATAAAAAAAGTTTTATATGCAAGCTTTAAAAATCACCACCATTATTGTCATCATACCACTTATAATACTGTATTTTGTCTCAAGATATCATATACACGTTATACTAAACAACATACACATATGTATGTACGTTATATATACACTTATATAACAATTTGAAGAAAACTTTGGTAGCTTAAGTGAATTTGCGGTTTTCTTTGTTTTCACATTTTCCTCTGCTCTTTTCACTTCATATGTTATTTTTATTAGTATACAGGATAACTTAAATAAAAACATATGTACATACATATGTATATATGTATATATGTATGTATACATGCATACGAGTACATTATATATAGTCATACATATAATGACTTAAAATGTTACCATACCGCACCATTAACCATTTATATCCTCAACATTATTATGTATACATATACATATAGAAAATTCTGTTTTCTTTTTTGGTATGCTTTTCAAACTGTTTTAAGGTTTTCTTTAGGATTTTGTAGGAAACAATTTAAAACCAACCACCAACCACCCAACAATATGAGACATATAATACAAGCCACTAGTAGATTCGATGTTTAATATAAAATGTAAAGAAAAGTACAATCATGTTCGCATTCATATACATACATACATACGTATATATTATAATTACAAAAGACATACCATAATAATGCAATATGTATGTATGTGTGTGTTGAAGCAATTGTATAAATTGATGATAGTAATGATGAGAGGGTGAAAATTGAGAAATAAAAGAAAAAAAAAGGTGGTTATTTGGTACCACTGGTTAAACTATGAAATACTATACATATTGTATGGATTTTGTGTAACCAATTAATTGTTGGGTGGTACCGAAAAGAATTTTAAAAGTACTTTTGTTCAAAGTATTAAATACATATTTTTTATACACATATATATACACTTATAACTTATAAGACGTAACTGACCTTTTTTGTTTTTGTTCATCATGATTATAATGTTGCTCTTTTCCTTTTTCTCTGCATATCACTTTACTTCACACTTTTATTGTTTGCTATTATTCTGTTCGCCTTATAATTTTCATTGTAATTTCTAAAACGGTAGTTGATCCTTTAGTTATTTTTATATATTTATATGTATGTATACATATCTACTTATATTGGAATATGGATACACATAGTTTTTGCTAGTATATTGTCGCCAACAACAATAAAAACAACAACACTAATGACAAATAAAAGGAATGTGTACATGTATTTTAGAGTAAGTAGTATTATATGGAAAAACCACAAAGAAAATATGTACGTAATTATGTGTAGATGTACACATTATAATAAACATACATATATAAATGAAGTTAGAAATCTTTGGCAAATTGAGAAGGTTTTAAAAAGGGGTGGTGACCAACCGCATTATAACCGCTCAGACAACCGCTGAAACTTTAATCCTTTATATTTGTAATAGCATACCCAATGATAAGGTTAATGACGACGTCAGAGACGAAATAAAATCCAAGTGTGGATGTAAAAAGGAAAAAAAAAACAACACGAAATAAATAAAGTAAGAACATTTTATATTATACATATGATGTTATGTATATACGTAGATATATGTATGTACATATACATACATGGTAGATATATCCTTATAACCGTAGAATAACTAATATGTTTTTACTTGTACTCATATAGATTGAAATAACCACGTTGCCATATGGCGTTAAGAACTATTGCTATTGTTATGGTTGTTTACTTGCATTCTGGATTGAATTCAAGAAAAATAAAAGGATATTTTGTGGATAACTTTAGTTTGACTAAACTATGTACAAATATACGCATGCAAGAATAATATAATATACATACACTTCGTAAATATATTCACATAAGTATGTATGTACATACATAGTCTATCTATGTAATATATAATATACATACGTTATAAGTACATACATACTTATGTGTATAGAAATGAGGTTACTCAATAAAAATGGTGATAGTTAAAGTAGAGAAAATTTTTGTTATTTGAAAAATGAAATAAAATACCAAAGTAGACCATTAAAAGGCAAATAAAACCAAAAAAAACTGTTAAAAAACAAAACGGTACAAAAACGACATCATTTTATAATTTTGAAAACTCATACATACCTATATGTACTTATTCAGTACATGTACACATGAATTGTACAAAAATATGTTTTTATATGAACATGTCTACACAATGTACATACATATTGTAGATGTAGATATAAATTAGAACATATATGCATATACATACATATATACATAAATGATGAAAATTTTTGTGGATAATAAAGTTTTTGTACTACTTCATATTAAGTATAATTTAAGTATCACCCCATTTTAAAAGATTTTTGAAAAACTTTTTGGCAAATTGTTCAAAAGATATTTTCTTATATTTATACACTAGCAAAATGTTATACCATATAACCGGCATTTGTATGTACATGTACAAAAACAAGAACACAAGTATAGTGATGGCATGTGAATAGAAGCACTTGTTCGTTTTTTTTTTTTAATTTTATTGCATTGCATTGAATACAGGAAATTGAATAGATGTCATCAAAATTTCTTGAAGCTTTTGTATAATTTCTTTTTTTATGTGTCTTTGTTCAAGCTCAAGGATAATTTTCTCTTTGTTTGTTTTTTTTTTTTTTTTTGAATACCATCATATTTTCGATAAATAATTAATTATAAAAAAAATGTTAGGCCAAAAAATCAAACAGAAATTTATTTACATATTTTTTTTTTTAAATAAAATTGTAATTTAAACTTAATTAAATCTTATTCAATTAAAATATGTACATTCTAATAGAATTAATAATTGATTTGATTTTATTAAATTTTAATTAAAATATAATTATAAATTTTAATTTTATTGCATAATTTTAGAATTTAAATTGAAAAAAAAAAATAATAAAAAAATTTTTTTTCTAAAGTCATTAATCTTATTACAAAAATCTCTTGTATGGGTGACATAAATTTATTATCACAATCGTTTATTATTAAAAAAAAGAAAACTTCTTATTTTAACTACCTAAACCTTGTAATAACATAAAAGATTACATTGGAACCTTTGCGAATAGCATTTAAC
This sequence comes from Anthrax anthrax, assembly GCA_963971155.1. Lineage (NCBI taxonomy): Eukaryota > Metazoa > Arthropoda > Insecta > Diptera > Bombyliidae > Anthrax > Anthrax anthrax. The sequence continues at coordinate 22,526,198 of OZ020118.1, forward strand.
AAGGCATAACATTATTACAATCGCTAATATATCAGACTAAATAAATTTTTTATAATAAATTGTAGAATATAATATAGTAGGTATAATAAAAATATTCTGCGCAAGACCTATTTTTCTCATATATTTTTTTTTTCTTCTCACTGTTTTTCATTCTTTCTTCATTTTATTTCTCAATTGTCGTTATAATATATATAATACACATTAGGAGAAAAATGCTGTGAAAAAAACGAATATAAAGAAAAGAAAAATCACAAAAAAAAGAAATAAAAATAAAAATAAAATAAAATAAAAAAAAAGAAAGAAAAATTCGTCTTTATAGAAAATTATTCTCAGCTAACAATCCCTAACTGCTTTTAGGTGTAAATTCTATCCAAGTGGAAAAGGACATGTAAAGTCTAAGTAAGTAGAAAGTAGAATAACATATAGAACGATGAACAAACAAGACATCATCAAATAAAGGATGTATACCCTGAAGTAAAACCACTGCTACCACGTTACATTTGTTTTATTTTCTTTTTTTTTTCATTTATTTATTTATTTACTTGTTTTTTTCGTTTATTCTGTCTTTTTTTCTTGTGCGTTTTTGTTTTTTTTTTACGATATAATTTTTCTTCATTTTAATTTTATTTTCATTTTGTATGTTTACTGAAGAATATAAGCGTAAATGAATAAAGATTGAAGAGGGATGAAATAAAATAGCATACATAAATATGTGTAAATATTCATATGTATATATATTTATAGTACACGGAACTAAAGGGATGATGGAAAAGAAAAAATGGGATGAGAATGAAGATGAAAATTGTATAAAAAATGTATGGAATGGAGGAAGTTAACAAAAAAAAAAAAAAATATATCTATCTACTATTAGGTCAGGAGTGGAAAAACATATTGGTGAGAGTAATTGACTGCAAGTGAAGAAAAAATAAAGTAACATTGAAGAATTTTAATTCTGTACATTATACATGATATACATACATATGTATGTATGTATATTATTTATGTGAACAAGAATTGGGTATGAGAACAGTGGAAAAGGCAAAGAAATGTGTGTATGTGTGTATGATAGAGAAGAACGAAAAATATGTGAAAGAATTAAAAGTAAAATAAGAAATTATACAAAATGAAAAAAAAAAGAAATGGAGAATAAAAAAATAAAAATAGAAGAAAAAAGTTTTTCGAAGCTTTGGAAAATTTAAACGTGAACATGAATTGTGTATACAAAGCAAAAAAAAAAAAAATGTATTAAAGAAAAATGGTTTTTTGAAGCTAATAGAAAAGTTAAAGAAAATATACAAGTAACTACAGCATATAAAAATGATGATAATAAAAATGCACAAAAACACACACACACACACACAGAAAATGAAAATATATTTATAGGTGATGGTGGGTGGGTATTTGAAAGCATTATAAAATATGAATTGGTACTGGGTGATAGATTAAACAGTAAGTAAGTAAATTGATTGAGGGTTAGTTACGAAAGGAAATTACAAAAAATTATGTTTGAGACTATGCGACTTGATTTTATGTACAATTTTATATACATTAAATAACGTGCATGTATATGTGCACATTCATATATAATATATTATACGCATACAAACATATATTGTGTTACATACAAACATACATACATACATGTTTGTATCTATGCATATAAACATAAACGCGTATAATTTTATGTATATTATGGGTCAGGAATAAGATATTGAATGGTATGTGTACTGTTACAGCCATCAACACTAATTTGAAGTCGGTTTTAGGAATCATCAAGATTGATTAAAAGGTGATGGTATGTATGTAAGTATATTGTGTGTAACATATTTTTGAATTAAATATATCTCGTCTATATATATACATATTTATATATGTATGTATGTACACATTTATGTATATATATACGGTATTTTTGTTGTTTTGTATGAAAAATTAAAAGTAGGGTGTGTACGTGAACAAGTATAACAGAGCATTTATCCTTGTACGTATAAAGTATGGGTTGGTATAAATGTTTTATATATTTGGAAAAAAAAGGAAAAAAAAAGAAAACGGCAAATTTGTTTTTATTTCAAAGGAAAAGTGGATATGGATAGAAAGATAATAACATGAAAAAAGAGGCAAAATACAAATTTTTTTTCATTATTATTTTATTTATTTGTTTTTTGTTTTAACTGTTTTTTGTATTTTTGTATTTTTTTTTACTTTTTCCTTTTTTCGAAATTTTTTGTAGTGAAAATAATTTGTGAATAGAATTGAGAAAGAAAAAGATTAGAGGTGTTTGTTGTTATTGGCTGTACGTACATATACATATGTATATATTTTGTGTATTTACATAGGTACGGTATACACAGAATATGTGTGTACATACATAAATTAGGTAGTATATATACTTGTGTGGTTGTGGGGAATCATAATGTTTTTATATTAAACGTTTGTTACGTACGTAACGTATGTAATATAAGTATGTATTAGTTAATGAAAATTGAACAGTGGTTTTAACAACAAATAAATTACGAAAAAAAAAAGAACAAAAAAATAAAGGAAACAAAAGAACGTTTTATATATTTTTAAGGGTGGTTGCAAATTATTTAATTTGAATTTAGCCAAAGCAATTAATCACAATTTTATAATTCACCAATCTTTTTTTTTTCTCCCTTTTTTCTTCTTCACATTTTTGGTTTTTCTTTTGGCTGCTTTTTTATAGTCTAAGTGGAGTAATTAAAAATTTCAATTGAAATTCGATTGGCTGGTTAGTTAGTCATTTTGTTAATTTGTTGTCTTTATGTTAGAAAAATTAAACGCATTAAATTTTTATTTTTTCTGTTTTAAATTATTCTCTATAAAATTTAATGAATTAAATTAAAATGTAATTAATATAAATGATTAAATTTATGTATTGAAGATAGACAATAATTTTCTTTTATATTATTTATTTTGTTTTATGTCAAATATTTATCTATGTAGATACACGTACATATATGTGCCTATATATTTGAAAATAAAGGATAAACAATTTTTTTTTTTCGTTTAATTTTCTTTCATATTTCGTTGAATAATTAAACTTTTAAATACAATAATTATTTAATAATCATTTAAATTTTGAATTCATTTAAAATTAAAATATAAAAAAAAAAAATTAAACCGTCATTTACACTATCATATTACATTTATTTCAATTTAATAATTAACCACTCAATGTCATTTTAACTTACATAATGTATCTAGGTAGTAATTTATTTATTTATTTTTTTCTATTTTCGTTTTGATTATTGAACAAAGGATAACATGAATAAATAAATGAATAGGATAAAAAAATACAAAAAAATTAGGTACCTAACCTGTTTGTTCTATTTATTTGTACATACGTACCTACTTTACAATTTCTTTTTTACAACTTTTTTTCTACGATTATTTCTAATAATTTAATATCGAATGTATGTCAAAATATACAACAAAAAATAAAAATACATACATATATGCATATGTATACTCACGTTACGTATACGCACGTCAGTATGTAATCAAAACCATACTTATCTCAATATTTTATTAGGGTACAATAATTTATTATGTTATTCATTTTTAATATCCGTTAGTATGTATAGCACTTGATTGAAACACATACATACATATGTATGTATTAGGTAAAATAATACATATATGATTTTGATATGTATCCTGTAATATACATTATTATTATTATTATATATACTAAATACCTTTTTGTGCATGTGTGTGTATGTATATATACTTAAAAAGAAAAGTCACGCAATCACATTTCACCGCTAAATGAGTGTGTAATTAACAGTTATATAGGTATATTGGGGGTGAATGGAAAAGGCATTTGCCCTTTGACTTTGACAATACCATTATTATTGTGCACTGACACATAAACATACATGTATAAACGATAATATAAATAAAGTATAAAGTATACTGATATGTCAACGTGTATGCCTAATAAAAAGAGCATTGTAAATGTACAATTAAAAAAAGAATAAATAAATAAATTGCCAACTTATTCTATGCGCGTGTATATACTTACATATTTGATATGTTTAAATTTGTTTTATATATAACTATAAACACATACATATGTATGTACTTACGTGAGTTTATGTATAATATTGAAATAAAATTACATAGAAGTCAATAAACATACGTATAAATAATAGTATATGTACATATGTATGTATGTACGTTTTTATAATTCACTAAATGAAAATTTTGTGTCATATACATATTTTATGTTTTTATTATGTATGTATAGGTATTAACTCTGTATATTTATTCGAGTACATTTTACAGGGTTTCGATTTAGAAGTGATATTAAAAGATAAAAAACGTTAATACTAATTTCCATTATATGTATAATAAAGACAGAATGAAAAAGGACATAATATTTATTAGAAGTGTGAGTTAGGGATATAAATTTATAAGTTGAACACATAAATTGTACATGCGGTTTTATAACATAATTGTTCATGTATGTGCGTTTACTTTAATACATATTTCTATATTCTGTCTATTAACAATTTTCAGTGCATGCCTTATTCTAAAGGGTAGATGTGACCTTTTATTCTTTCATAATTTCTAATAAGAACATATCGGGAGTAGCGCTATCAGTATAATCAAATATTCCATACAAAATCGAAGAAATTTTTTAAATCTATGTATGTCAAACGCTATTCTTGTACTTTTTGTAAAAATTTTGTAGAATTTCAAGATATTTTGGTGCTCCCTAAATAGCGTGATCGTTTCCATAGGGCGTGCACTGAAAATCATTAAGAGTCTAAGTATAAATTTTCTGTTTTTCTTTTTTCTTCAAATCGATAGGTATACACGTACATACAATTTTTTAAAAATAAATTAATTATGTAATATGTACATAGTACATTGCGTGTATTTGAATCGTATTATTATAAATTGATCGTGTTATGTGATTAAATTACTAATTTCCATAACACAATGTGTATCTACATACATATATAGGTATAGAATAATTTAGGAATTTTTTTTTTTAAATAAATACATGCAAAAATTTGGTTTATTTAAAAAATCTCAGAATTATTTTCAAAAATCTTCAATAAAATATTTATTGATAATTATATTTTTCAAATGTATAAAAATTAAAAATATTAATACAATTACCCAAACATATGTTAAAAAAATGAATTATTTTGAAATTATTTTGAAAATTTTAAACTCAATTAAATGGAAATTAAATAATCCAATAGAAATGTTTACTTTTTTTATACAGAAAATAAAAAAAAAAAAAACAAAAATGTTTTGATTAATTGACATACTATGTATGTGAACAATATTTAATAAATAAACATTTTGCCTAAAGATATGTTATATTTCACAAATAATAATACACATATTTTCTATTTTAAATATTCAAAATAAAACATTTAAAAACAAAAAAATTATGTACAATAAATGTATATATACATACATTGCAATTATTTATTAATAAAATTGCGTTTATTTATTTTTTATTCTTCCGTGTATACATTCCGTATATATTCGTTCATATACGTGTACATTTATGTATTATAAATATTTAACAATTGATAATAAAAATAACATTAGTTAAACATTTATTATTTACTTTTTATTCATAACGTTTTGAAACCAATTTTTTCTAATAAATTCGTAAATAATAAACATATAAAAATCACAATATTAAATCGTACTATATAGTTTCCACATATAATACACATACATATGTATGTACATGCATACGAGTATATGTATATATGTATCTTCACATATTATTTGTACATTTGGTGTAAAATATATTCATCGACCAAACAAAATTCAACAAAATATAAAATAAATAAATTTTACAATTTGAATAAAACGTACGTTTTTTTTATTATATATTCTGTTAAAATATATAGAAACGATATACGTTTTTTTAATCACGTTTTTGTTTTCGTTTTTATATCATATAAATATTTTTGTTCTTTTTTTTACTATTTATGTATGAATTATTCTATTTATTTATTTTTTGTTTCGATTTTTTTTTAAGTTGTACGCAAAGTAGGGAATAAAAAAAATTAAATCGTTTATTGTACATTAACCTTCTATCTGGAAAGTATCATCAATTTAAAGAAAAAAAGAAAACCTTTCTTTTTTTCCAAATGCACACAACTATTACATTCAGAATTATACATATTTGTGTGTATATGAGTATGGTGGAAACGCATTATTTGCATTGAAAAAACTAAAATGAAAATTTATTAATAATGGAAATACTAGATGGAGTACAGTACAATGGAAAAGAAAACAAACAGTAATGATAACATAATTTTGTGTATGTCATATCAAATCATACGTACATGTATATGTATGTACATTATATTGATATATCGTTATTTTTTCTGTTATTGGTTTGGGGTTAAAAATATAGTTGATGGTGGTAATTTTTCCACGACCATTGGAGATATGAGTATATGACAGAGTGAAATTGCGAAAAAAAAGGAAAATGCAATCTGAAAAGTATCTAAAGTCGATACAAGTCATCACAGACTAACAACTTTATTTCATTTTATGAAAATGTATATACATAAACTCATATATTCGCAATTATTGTATTTGATCCATAGATCACACACATCTCTACGTAGGTTCAATTTTTTGCATTTAAAAATGTATACAAAAGTTGACAATGACAGCAATAACTAAAAATTTTTGGAATATGTGAGAAAATTGAATACATTTTGTAGAGTGAACATAAAATTGAAATTGAAAAGCGAATCGGTAGGTGGTGATTTTTTCGCCACAGGTTACAAGCATACATTACATTGTTTCTCCATCTTTTATTTTTTTTTTTCGATTTTTTTTTTCAGTACATTGTTTTTTTAAAGTTGTAAATTAGTTTGAAACAAAAATATGAATAAAATGGAGATTTTGTATTTTTTCATATTTTCACGAAAAATGAAATAAAGAAAAAAATAAACGAGAATTTTCCAATTTTTTTCTTCTTCTTAAAAATTTATATTAAGTTCGATTTGAACTGTTCAGAAAATATATAAATCGAAGAAAAATGTCGTTTTAAAATTTTTTATCGAATAGATAAAGGAGAAAAAATACGATAATAAATATTGTTAAGTGGTATAAAGTAAACATGCATGTACAAATTTATGTTATTTTTTAAGCGAACTTCAATATATATGAAAATTTAATACTACAAAATTCTTATTTTCCTTGTAAATAAATTTTTATTTTATTTGTACATCTTTCATACATACATATGTACATAAATACATACATACATATGTTCGTAAATGTACAGAAAAAAACATTTTTTTTCACTAAATTTTTATACCAATACATATGTATACATAAAAGTTCTTATGTATGTATATTTATATCAAAATATTTCTTATAAATTATAGTTTAACATTTTGATACGTACATATATGTATACATACTATGTGTGTGTAATTACATTTTTTTAAATTCATTTTATTAATTTGTATTTTATATTTTACCAAAATTAAAACATAACAATAATAATAATTTTTAAAAATCTATAAATATTAAAATAAAACCACAAAAATAGTTTTATAAAATAAAATAATTTTTATTATAATTTTTAATTTTCAATTTTATATTGAAATAATTAATTATTTATATTAAATATTCGTGGTTTTAATTTAAACCACAATATATTTGAACATCTTAATATTAATTCAAATGTAAATTTTGGCCCATTTGGATCACCAACATATTCTAATTCATAATTTTGTAAAATTTTTGTCATAACACTTTTCATTTCTAACATTGCAAATTTTTGTCCAATACAATTTCTTGGTCCAGCTGAAAATGGAATATAAGCAAAAGGATTTAATTTTTCTGTATTTATATCATTTTCAAAACGTTCTGGTATAAAATCATTTGGATTTGGAAATAAATATTCTAAACGGCTCATAGCAAATGCATTGATACCAACATTTGTTCCAGCTGGATATCTATTACCATCTGTGAAAGATAACAACAACAACAAACAACAACAAAAACATAATAAAATTAAAATATGAAAAATTATTCATTTTACTTATTGTGCTTTCATGAACTATTTTTCGACCAAATATTGGTACAGGTGGGCATAATCGAATTGTTTCCTTTATACAAAGTTCCATATAACGTAAATCATGAAGTTTTTGATATGTTATCATTTCATTCTCATTATTATTTAAATCGAAAACTTCACAAATTTCATTAAAACATTTTTGTTGCTTTTCTGGATAACGTGCCAAAAAATATAACATAAAATGTATTGCTGATAAAGTTGTATCATGTCCTTCAAACATAAATGTATCAACTTCTTCACGTATGTCAAGATTTGTTAATGGTTCATTATCAATTTTTGATTTTAATAAAATATCTAAAAATGCCATTTTCCTTTTTCCTATTACTGATGTTTCATTATTTAAATGATTTTGTTGTTGATTTTTAAGAATTTCTTCTCTTCTAGCAATAATCACTTGTTCACTAAATTCATGAAGAATTTTTAATGAGTTTTTTTGTAATCGAGCTAATGGCGTTAAATTAAATAAAAAATCAAATTTATATACAGCATTTGTCATTCTTTTAAATAGTACTGATGCTATTCTATAAAAATCCAAAATAGATTAAAAAAAAAAAAAGAAAAAATCATTTTTCGTTTTAATCATGTAAAAGGTACAAGAAAATGAATATTTTACGCTTTGACCGCTTGTACATATTCTGAATGTGAATTTCTTTGTGCATTTATTTTCACTCCCATTGCCGTTTCTAAAATAAAATTAATGCATTTACTTGTTGAATTTCATGTTATTTTAATTAATTATTTTTTCTTTGTTTTTAATTTCAGGTAAGTTATTTAAAAAATCAAGCAAAAAATTAACTTTTGTCATATGAGAGCCGTAAGTACAGTACAAAATATTTATAATAAAATTATATATTATTATATTAAAATATAAAATTATTTTTTTTTCTTTTGTACCACTTACCACAAATAACATCTAACGTATATAATTTTATGAGTGGATGTAAATCACAACGATTTTTATTTTCGATTTTCGATATATTTTCAATCAATATTAAACTTTGATTATAAAAAATTTCAATAAATTGTTCTAATATTTGAAAATGAAAAGCTGGCGTAATAATTTTTCGTCTTTTAAACCATTTTTGTTCTATATTACATAAATTAAAAATAAATATTAAAAAATATAAAACAATTAATAGAATTTTTTGTTTTTTTTTTTTTTTAAATTACTTATTCATATTTAATACGAACTTTTACTAATTAATAAACCTTCTCTTAACCATGGATATAACACTTTATATTCATCAGCTTTTTCATTATATTTTGAATTTGATAAAATCTCTTCAATATCCTTAACATTAACTGTATGAATATTAAATTCAGGCCCTAACCAAATTTTAAATCTTTCACCATATTGTACTATATAATTTAATATAATTGGTAATATATCATCAGATTTAACATTAATAAATGTTAAACCATTACCAATTATTGGTAATGCCGGTGGTCCAATAAAATTTTTCGACAATAATAATTTACGATACCAAAATTTATAATAATAATAATATAATAAAGAAAAAATAATTAAAATTATTAATAAAATTGTATAAACAGAAATTGTTAATTCGTATAATTGAGACATTCTCAAAAGACAACAAACTGATTAAAAGAAATTTTTATTAATGATATTCATTTCAGATTTTTTAGCATAAGATTAGTTTGATTTGATTTTTAATTTTTAATCAATGCGATAATATTGCATATGTACATTATACGATAATATTGCATCTTTTTCCTATTTATTTTACATTTATATTTATAAAATGATAAAAACTTAAAAATGTATTAACTATAAAAGGTTATCATTTATTGCATAGTGCAAACAATAAGTAAAATAATGTAAGTATACATTAAATAATTGAGAATTTATATATAAAGTTAATAAATTTAATTATAGTACATTAATTACAGTTTTGACAAATTTTTTTTTTTTTTTTATTTATTTATTTATTTATTTTTTTTTTTGTACTTTATACAGAATAATGTTCTGTTGTAAATAAATTGAGTATTAATGTTTCGTTCACATTTGTTTTAAAATAGAATAACAAAGCAATTAACATTTATTATGTGCATATGTATGTACATAAGCAATTACTTTCGTTGTAATAATATGTAAATAAATTAGTTTTATATGATACTAAAGAACTTAATTAATTGCAAATTGTGTCTAGTAAAATTACATATGTACTCGTATGTATATTGCATACTTACTGCAATACTGTACTGCAATCTAATAAAATATTTATTCGATTATAATATTAAACAAAAATAATTCCGATAAATCAAAAATTGATATTTCTTAATTTTTTGTACAAGATTCGATTAGAATTTAGCGATCATAAATATGCATATAATACATATATTAGAAATTTTTATAAAATTTAGTATCAACTTTTTTTTTTTAAATACCTCCTAATCTTTGAATAGCATTTTCTTTTTAATTTTCTAATAAATTTCGAAACTATTAAATTATTCAATTTTAATTGCATAAAAATTACTTAATTCGTAAATTTCATACCTGTCTATGCATACATAATTATTTTCTAAAATTAATTATTTACATATAGAAATAAGTATTTTCTAAAAAATTTTCATATTTATAAATTACGTTATTTCTAATTAATTTATTTTTGTATTCATGAGCATATAAATATGTATATTATAAACGTATACAATAAACATCTATTTATTCAAACTCTTTAATGTATGCAAATATACGTACACATACTAATGTATGCATATCAATTAAAGTACAGGTATTTATTGTAAATAATTTTTATATTTATCACACGTACATATAGTAAAAGTATGTATAATTAATTTTCATTTTATTTTTTGTAATTTAATGTCTAAATTAAGCTAACATCGGTATACATAAATTTACATATATATATATATGTATGTAAATATCTGCATTAAATATAAATTTATTCGTACATTTAAATATACATACAAATATATAAATACATGTGTCTCTGTTGAAAATTATTTTCAAAAGAAATTACAGTTTATGTATTTTCGTTTGATACATTATAATTAAAAATACAAAACATACATATATATGCATATAATACACATGAACATTCATATGTGTATATATGTATGCTTGCACAAAATTTATCTTTAAATAAAATTTCACCCTTATACAAAATAGAAAATTTAAGTTAAACTTCTCAATAAAATCTCTTAATATGTATTATGAATAACATGGTTGTATGAATTTATTTGTATAAATTTTATTTTATATATGTGCAACATACCACCGTACACATACACATGTGTATACATACATATATGTAAAAAAGTTATGCATAAACATGAAATAGAATATATAGTATTTAAATAATATATTTGTACCACTTTACGGTTAATCAAAGTACTGAGATAAATATTTATGTACATATGTACATATGTATATCGTACAAGTATAAATATTTAGAAGAATTAAATAATAAAAATACACAAAAATAAATAAAGATAAATAGAATTTTATTTAATAGAAAAAGAATAAAATTAAAAAAATAAATAAAATAAATAAAAATAAACTGAAATAAAATGCATAATCAAATAAATGAAAAATAATTTAAATTTACTTCTGTAATTTGTATTAATGCCTATATAAAAAAAAAATATTTTCCAATGTAAGAAAAACAGTATTATTTAAGCATAATATTAAATATGTGGGATAAAATAAATTAAATATGATATACTCATTTATAAACATATGTACGTGAATATTAAATGAAAATAATTAAATCTTTCAAATTTAAATGTAAATATACATTAATACCATTACACAGTTACGACAAAATTTGTTTTATAAGTTCTTAAGATTATAAAAAATTGAAATTTTTGAGTAAAGCACATACGTTTAATAAGTGCATTTATTAATGCAGTGTGTAGATTTTATTTTGATTTGATTTGAAAATTAACGATTCAATCTATGTTCTTGTATATCATACAACAGTTATAAATTTGAATTTGAAAATATATGCAAGCAAAATTTTATAACAACCTTACACAGTACATTTGTATGTATACATAGACCATGCATACATAACGTTTCATATGTTACCTGTAAAATTAAAATAATATACGTATATATACTTTTTTATAATATTGAATAAAAACACACATACATATGTTTGAAATGTAAATTCTTGCTTAAGGATATAGAGCAATAATTTAGAATCACTTTTAGAAATTTACGAACATGTTTGTATACATGTACATAAACGTATAAGTTCCCATAGACGTGGAATACGTACACATATATAGTATATATATATGTATGTATGTGTTTATAATTGTAATAACGAATTGCATTTTGCCCATAAATATAGGATGAGAAAGGAATTAATCCACTTTATTGCATATCAGAATCTCTTTTTATATGATTCTTTTGGACTTTAATGTACACATGTATAGATATTTTTTATACATATGTGCCATAATATATGTAATGATGTATAAATTCATTTCTGTATATACATATTATCTACTTGACTTAGTTATTATAAGTAAACATTCATTTTTCTATATAATATTACATCAATAGTTAAATATATTTTCAAAATTGAAAATTGCAGAATATTTGTACGCAGCTCTATATAAGGGTATTTGTATACATAAGTATGTATATAAAAGATTCCCTGATTATATCATGATTGTATGCTTTTTCAAGTAGATTTGATTATTTCTTTACATTTTTCTTACCTATACTCATACCACGCCTGAAATAATCTCGAAATCGTTTCCAGCTTCATCTACGGTAGATAGTAGCCTAGTATTATTCAACAAACCGAAATCCTTGTTTCAGTTCTGTTATACGTGCAAAATGTACTATCGTCCTCTAACTCATTTTACTTATCACCATCATCATCATCATCATCATCATCATGATCAATAAGAAGAATATTGAATGAAACTTTAGAATAACTCTGTTCTGAATGTACAACAGTATAATAATAGATAACTAAATAAATAGCTGCATATTCGTTATTTATACATACATGGACGTGTATATATGTACACATATATGTTCTGGTTAACATTTAAATTGTTGAAGCGATTAAGTGGTTGATATCGAAATAGGGAAGAGCCTCTAGAGGCGATACAATTGTTTGTCTTGTTCAATGTGGTTGAATGGATATATGTAGATTTATTTTATTATATACATACAAACATATGTACGTCTTTGGATCCTTTTCTGTTCTATATAAGTATATTACCGTTCTCAAACCAAACCATTCTCGTTCTCATCATCATCGTCATCATCAATGAAGCTTATTCGTCGTTCAAATAATGTACAATAACTGAATACAAAACGTAGGTACTTAGATGCATATAGAATTTATTATGCTTTTATGTGTACATGTGTACCTTTCTGTATATGTAACAATATATGCCCTGTGGCACCTACATATTTTGATCCTATATCTTTTTCGTCCTTTTATTATCCTATTTGTAATACTTGCACACATACGTATATACATTCACATTCATATAAAAGTGTACATCATTCATATACATTTGAACAGGAGCTTTGTTTCTATCCATTAATGGGTTTTATTTGGTTTTATGAATCTTCGATAGCAATCAAGATTGAATGTTGTGTCAAGTATTTTATTATACTTTATATATTGTGTACATATACCTATATACATGAAATGATGGTTTCAGTTTATTTGTGAAATATACGTGAAAGATATACACAGTATATATGTATGTATATATCGATGTATAATAGAAAAAGGATTTATAAAAAGTAATGGGGATTAAGGTTGTTTTCTGATGATGGTCGTCATACTACATACATACAATATAAGTATCTACATACAATACTGTTTGCTCTTCATCAAAAACAAATGAAGAGAAAAAGGAAATATCAAATAGAAGTTTGGGTTTTTCAGAAAATTTTTAGTTTTACACATAAATATATCACAAAAGATATGTGCATATATATGCATGCACATAAATACATAACACACATACACATGATATATTGTGCAAATATATTTTCAATGATTTATCAAATTTAGAATTATATCAGTGGTATTGTTTATACATGAATGTATGTATGTATATACGTGTATATATAAAAACAATTGTTTGTGTGGGAGCAAGTTTACGATGAATGTTGGTATATATTTTATTTATTTTACCCGTTGGGGCATACATGTTACATATAAAAGCAAGGCAGATACATATATTTTATGTTGTATTTACATATACGTATGTTATATGGATGTGTAAATATATTTTACTTGTTATATTTCGTATTGTGTACAAGCGGTTTTAGTTGGCTGCGGTTTTACAAATCTATGTACGATATGTGAGAAATGAAAATCTAACCAGATATGATGCTCATGTTATATATAAATCGAATTCGCTTTGTATTGTATTTTACACAGTGTACATAATATACAATAAACACAATTCAATTCATTTAAGTATAAGGTTAAATGGGTACGTCAATTCAAATAAACTTTATACGATATATGTACATATATACATTTATACAAGTTGATATAAATATCCATATATACACATATAAAATACATCACATACAATATTACATATATTTGTGGTACATGAATATGAATTTGTTCAAGTTTTATATTATGAACAATAATATAACATATAAATTTATAAAACAACATTTTACATAATACACAAGTATGTTTGTATATACACACATTTTTATATCCTTTTTACACTTAATTCCATTTCATTTTCTAATAATTTCCTTATTTTATTTATTTTACTATTTTCAATTGTTTACGTTATAACATGAGAGCAAAAATGTTTTTATTTCTTGTGTTTAATTTCTATTTTAATAATACATATGTATAGTACCTATATATGTATGTACGTGTACTGTTTTTTTTTTTGGAGGGTTTTTGATATCTTGTTTTTTGTTTATTTATACTTTTATTTACTTTTGATTTTTAAAAACCTCTGTATACATACATATATCCCTAGAAATATAAATTTTATTATGAAGAGGTTAAAATTATATTATATTCTGTGAAAAAAAAAGGACTTAAATTGTTTTTGACGATATACATAATTACCATATTTTTATTTCCCTTGTGGGTGTTATTAAAATATTATTGTTTTTTGATAATGTGGTGTGTATTTTTAGATATTTATAATTAATAAATGTATATTTATAGCTTTCTCATGTAATACATATAACGCAAAACATAAATATTAGAAGAAAAAGTTTTTATTTAAATTTTTTATTAGAATTATATAATTATTATAAATCGTATAGTTACTAAATAGAAACAAAAACTTTTTATCTAAAAAATTTTATCAATTTATACATTATATATTAGTTGTAAATAGAAAATCTAAAAAAAAAATTTAAATATATTTATCTTTTATTTGCAATTACAAAAAAGGACTTCATTCAAAGAATATTTTAAAATACATGAAATTAAGAAATGAAAAGTAAATAATTTTTCTAATAATAGACTAACTTGAAAGTATAAAGTGAAAAATATTTTTTTTTTATTTATTTTTTTGTTTTATCGAATTTCCATGTTTTTTAATGTAACAAAAATAAACAAAATAACAAATTTTCTTATCAAAAACAAACAAATGTAAAATTATTTGAATTATTCTTTCTAAAAAAAAAAAAAAAAAAAAAAATTTCAGTCTAACATTTTTTTTTCCAACTGCTAAATCATAAAATAACTTTCTGTTCTTATAATAACCCATCATCCTAAACTCGAAAATTCGATAAATATTTTAGTAGGTAATTAATTATTATTTTATTATGAATTTAAGTGAAATTAATACAATGGTCATTAATGTATAGTTTCATTGAAAAATATATTTTTTAAATTTTTTTAAAATCTATGTACGTACTGTATTTCAATTAATTTGAAAGTTTAACAAAACTAAAAAGAAAATAAGGATCATATTAACTACATAAATGAAGTAAGAAAATCCATGCAACAGTAAACAGGAAAAATAATCAACAAAAAAATATTTTCAAAGTAAAACAAAAATATAAAAAAATTGTGATTTTATTATGTTGTATGTACAGCAGTAGTAATCTCACTATATTTTTTAGTATATTGTGAAATGCTTGAAAATTTTCAAAGATTTTTTTTTGTGCCTTCTATACAGGATATTTATTTCGTTGAAAATTTTTTAAAACTTCAATTCCTTTCATTTAGGAGAACAAAAAAAAAAAAAAAAAACAAAAATTGAAAACAACATGAACATATTGTTCTTGTGTACATTGTACACTTTTATATGTATTTTTATATTTTGTAACTTTTTCATTGTTTTAAAATACACATATGATAATTTTAGAAAAACATAACTGAATAACAAAAATATAAAATGCATTTCACCAAGGGAGAAAAAGAAATTAATTTTTTTTCTGTTTTTTTTTCTATTTTATTTCCATTTCATGAACTAAAAATAAGAACAAACCAAAAAGTGCACAACAGAATAAATAAAGAATCAAAAAAAAAAAAAAAAAAAAACACTGTATGAAATAAAAACTAAAAATTTTTCTGTAAATTCATAAAAACCAAATAAAAATAAAGGAAAATAAAAAGAAAAGCATAAAACGAAACGTTTCTATGATCATAAAACAAATCGTTCTTTAGTTTTATGTACATTTTTATATATAGAAGAAAAATCAGAAAAATGAAAGAAAATTTTTATTTTAACACAATGAATGTACGATAATACATAACATGCATAACATAGAAGAAAAAAAAGTGTACAAAATTATAGAAAAAATAGTTTGGGTAAAAAGTGTAAAATTTTCTTGTCGTCGTCAATTATTATTACAATTTTTCGTTTTTATTTATATTTTATTTGCTTTATTTTCATGAAATAGAAATGTGTGATTTATTTGACCTCATTTAATTTTCTTTTCATTGTTTTGTGTTTTTTGTTTTTCTTCAATTTTTTTGTAATTTATTTACAAAAGTTCAAACATGAAACTTTGATACAAGAAATTAAAATAAAAACAAATATATAAATGAAAGAAAAAAGGATAACTTTTTTTTTTGTTTTTGTAAAAAATCGTTTACAGTAAAAATGATAAATAAATAAAATTTTATTTTTCTATTAAATTTCGATTGCACGTTTGTAAATAAAATTTGAAGTGCATACAAATATTTTATTGATTTATATATCAAAGATGAAGGGAAAAAAAGAAAAAGGAAAATGCAAAAAAAAAAACAGTTGAACATAAAAACACACATACAAAAAAAAAAACACAACAAATAAATAAAAGATTTTAATATTTTCGAAAAACCATTACTCTAAAAAAGAAAAAAAGGAAAAGCCCATATTTGTTGTGTACATGAGTGCATTTCATATTTTGTTATTCCTTTTATTTTTTTCATTTTATATTTTTACTTGTACATTGAACATATTTGTACATACGTACGTCGATAATATTGGTACACAACTAGTGTGTACGTCACATTTTTTTTTTTTTTTAAACAAAAATTGTTATTTTTTATCACTTTTCTCACATCCTAGAAAAAAAGCTCTTTTTTTTGTCAAAATAAACAAAAAGTATAAAATCAGACAAGCAAATAAAAAAATGTCGAAAAACAAAAATGAAGAAAGCAAAAACCAGAAAGGATATAAAAGATGGATGAATGATGAAGCACATAGTATAATTGCTATGTACATTTGCTATGCATGTATGTATGTGCATATATGGGTAAAATGTCTATTTACAATGCACACAGAAGTACCTATGATATAAAGTAGCGAAAAAGGATTTTAGTGTTCAAACGAAATGGAAAAACGAAAAATGTGAAAATAAATAAAAACTATACAAATAACAAAATAAAACAAGAAAATTGTTCGATTTTTTATGCTAGGCATCAGGTATACAAATATTCTTGTTAACCAAAAAACGATAGTAGTATGATGGTAATCCTTGGAAAATTGTATATTTGGTATATTGTACAAAATGTATACATACATGCACGAATATATGTTATACTTTTGATACTATATGATGATGATGACTATATGTATATATTATGATGATAAAAGTTATTTGTTTTCCTATATTGTTGAAATGTACAGATCCATATGTATCGATGTTATATTTTGTATAATCCTATAGCAAGTAGTAAATATTATGGGCCAATGGTATATGGTAAGAGCATAGAGAATAGAAATTTTCTGAAAAGCGAATTATCGTAGCAAATAATGAATAAAAAGAAACAATGTTTTTCAAATATCATAGATGTTTTCGTGTAGATTTTGAAAAAAGAAAGAAAAATGTTCAAAAGAATACTAAAA
This sequence comes from Anthrax anthrax, assembly GCA_963971155.1. Lineage (NCBI taxonomy): Eukaryota > Metazoa > Arthropoda > Insecta > Diptera > Bombyliidae > Anthrax > Anthrax anthrax. The sequence goes on from OZ020118.1 coordinate 22,544,604, forward strand.
AACAAAAAAAATAAATAAAAAATAAAAAGTGTATGGCACTAATATTTCATAAAAAAATGATGAAATGAGAGAAAAAAAAACAAACTAACAAAAAGAAAAAGATTTAAATAAGGAAAATAAAAAAAAAAAAAAAACGTTGTGTATGAATAAACTCATATTTTTCGTATTATATTTTCGAAAAAGATGAATGGATTTTGAACATTTCGATTGTTTATCTTAACTACATATATATACGTATATAGTTAAAAGTTTTTATAAAACAAACGGATGTTTTGAATTGGTAACTAAATTGACAATACTATGGAAAAAAAAATAACGATAGGAAAAAATTGAGATAAAAAGAAACAAAAAATGAAAAGCTCTTTTTAAAGGAAAATGTTTTGAGGTGTTATGAACTTTCAATGCTTTGGTCAGAATAAAAAGGATTGTCTGAATGAAGTGAAAAAATAAAAAAATAAAGTAAAACAAAAACCAAACCAAAAGGCTGAAGTATTGTTTTTACAAAGCATTTGAAAGTGCATTTCACCTTATTTAGTTACGTGATTATTTTTATTTTATTTTACTTTTTTTTTAAATGTAAAAATGTGAATTCTGGCTTTTTTCACATTTTATGTAAGTCGTTTATTTTAAAAGTAGCCAAAATCAATTTTTGAAAGCCGGTTAGAAACTAAAGGATTCTGACAGATTAATTCTTATCTGAATTTACAAACATTACGTAAAAAAATGAAGGTAAAATAAATTCTATTTAAATGACTTTAACAATAAACGACTTTGCATTCTTATATACATATGTACGTATCTTATATTAATATCTGAGGAGCACAATCAAATCCTTGAAAAAATATATACATATGTGTATACGAATTGAGAGAATGTAAATAATCGTTACATATACATAAGTATAAAATAAATTATTATACCTATACATAATAAGCGGATCGTTTAAGTCAAACCTTAAAGAAAATTTTAAGAATAAATTTCCTCCCCTTTAACCAATTGTCCTTTCTATTATCATATTTTTTTTTGTTTCCAATTAGTTTTACATAATTATTTACGTACGTGCACAAACACGTTTCTATTTGGTCAAATTATTCGTTTATTTATTTTTTTTATTCTCATATAATTTTTCCCTTCAAAAACTTATCAATTCCACCCTCTTTATAAAACCAAATATATTTATATACTATATTCAAGTTATTTCGTTTTGATTAAATGAAATTACCAACAATCAATTCATAGAATGCTTGAATGATCACTTGAAAGAAATCGATGACCAGACTTGAATTTTTGCTTCATTTGGGGTTTCCGTTTCAACAAATCAAATATCATTCATACAATCGTTCACCCCATTTTTATATAATTTGTTCATACATGTGTGTATATAAAATATCTTATTTTCATTTATTTATTGATTCGTTTTTTTTTTCTGTTCTTTTTGTATAAAATACGAAAAAAATATGTACGTTATGCGAACATGTATGTGATATGGTACCTGTTTTGTTCATCATCTTTTGCAATTGAGTGATAGCTAAATACATGCTATTCCTTGAATTTGATAATTCTGCACATAGTATTCTTTTATACGTGTGTATTTCAAATAACAATTCAATATTCATATACTACATATGTATATAAATAAGGTATACATGTCTGTATGTATTTATTGATTGCTTTTCATGATATTTACTTCGAACTATTATTGACTTATTTTTTTCTATACTCTCTGTAATGGTATCCTATTTGAGAAAAGTTTCTTTTCAATCTATTATATTACATGCACACATACATATGTATATATACATACATATGTATTTCATCCTTCATAGCATGTTTATAGACTTTTGTAAGTATTTGCACATACATATAAAATTATTTTTTATTTTCTATATGTAGGGTGTATTTTCTATATGCAGGGTAACTAACGTATTTTTAATTGTAGAAGAAAATAGATTTAGATGAAACAATTAAGTAGAAAATTGTAAAAAAAGACGGGGGTCAGTTGTATGAGTATTCGAAGATGCTGAATATTTGTCATGAAAAATTTTGTACTTTATTGAATCGCTTACCGCTTACTTTATTTGATTGTTATATTGTCTGATTTCTCTGTATCAATTATATCACAACCCAAAAATGATATCGTTTATAACTAGGCAACTATACGTAAGCACATTTTGTGCAAAATTTTTACTTTTTTACACCACCCTAATTTCATTTAACTTTATTTTCCGAAGACTCATTTAAAAAGACAAAAAAATAAAAATTTACAAAAAGACAAAAGCCAAAGAATGAAAAAGAAAAAAACTTATAAAGATGGAAACGATATCAATTTCCTTTTCTTCATTTCTTTTTTTAACGTAGATATTCTTCTGATTGATTACACTGACCTGATAGGTTAGTAAAACAAAAAAAAAACTTTCTTTTCTATTTAATACAAATTATAGAGATTTTATTGTTATGGTGATAATTTTATAGAATAATTTTAATTTCGTTATATTTTAAAAACGGTGGTAAAATTATTAAGTAAGAAATTTTGTTTTTTTTTTTTTATTTTAGTATGCATTACTGTTCTTTGAACATGATTATAGAAAAACAAAAAAAAAAAAAAAACGAAATCAATATACAAAGTCATCGCGATAAAATTTTTAATTTTTAAAACAAATAAATTCTCTTTTATTTAACTACTAAATTAAAATAATTTATGTTAATAATTCTAAAATTTATAAAATATTCAAACTTTATTATTCTATTCACACCATGTAAGCAATATTGCACATAAATGGCAAAAACCTAAACGAACATCGAAAATAATCTAAATCTTTTTTTTTCTGCCCTTTCCTTTAGAAATTTAATAAAATCAAAGAAAATAAAAGAAAAATTATCTAACTATTTTATCCGTTTTATATATGTACATTTACAACAGCAAACATTCTTCTGACAACAGCAAATTTTCCTTTTTTTTTTTCCTAGAAAAAGTTTTTTTTATTCATTTCCGTTTGTTCGTGTGTACATGTACATAATAAATGTACCATAAACCCTTCCGTTTACGAAAAATGGTTAGAGTTTTCTTTTACATATTTTTTTTTTTTTTTTTCACATGTATTACATATATAACTATGCTTGTAAGTTTGATACGATATGTTGTACACTTCGTGTGTAATATGTATATATGTATGTAATAAATGTTTTAAAAAATCCCTGCATATTTACAATATTTATATACTACATGTGTATGTACGTATATCATAGCCTTAAGCTTTTTTCTTTTTAAATATTATAGGGACAACGAATTATTATTGTATATGTCTGTATGTTTTTAAGCAATTGACAAAGATGTTTTCGCATATATATACATATATGTATATTCACATGAATACACATTCATAGTTATGTCTACATATTTTCATATATATACAAGAAAATGATTCAAGGACGAAAGCAATATTGACAAAGATATAATTCAAACTGGGTGAGAAGATAAACAGTGTACAATAAAGTGGTTTGAATAGAAGGATAATGTATCCAAAAAAAAATATATGAAAGGAAAAAAGAACACAAACCCAAGAATAAAAAATAAAATAAAAATTTCTGTTTTTCAAAAAAAAAAAGGGTTTCATGGATACAGAAAAATATCTCCAGTTTGATTTTATTTTAGTTTGTATAGTTTGTATATGTAATGATCATCAGTTGGGTATCACTTTAGGTTCTATTTCTTTTTTTTTTTCCTGAATTTAGAGTTTGAGGTGATTTTGAATTTGGCATGGTTTGATTGTCCAAAAGAAAAGATAAAAATAAATTTTTTTTTTTTTTAAAATGGATGACCAAATAAATAATAACGATAAAGAAGAAAATACTTTTCTATATATATGAATACGTATACATAAGTGTTTGTACATTTGCTAAAGAATTACTAAGGGATTTATCAAAAAGTTAGAATAAAAATTCTGTATATTCAACGGCAGGACAACAATACACACAAAAAGTAATCCGAAAAAAAGATTGAAAAAAAAAATGGTTAATTTTTTTTTCTAAATTCAATTTTTTGCCTACTGATGATAGTAGATTTTCATACATATATTTTTCCATCTATGTAGAGCAAAAAAAAAAAAACATTGCACATTTATGATATACACTATATCATATGTACATATGTAGACAAAGTTTTCTTGTTTTCAAATGTAATGTCCTGTCTATGGAGAATTGTGTTTTATCTTATCGCTTACTGATTTCTCGTCAATATTTTTTTTTTCCTGTTTTTTTTTGCACACAAAGTGAAAATGCTTAAAAAAAATAATAATAAAAGAAAACTTTAACGAAACTTATTTACTCTTGAGGATATCCGATAGTAACCATATTGTTTATTTGTATTAGATGAAAATCTATGAAGTATAAAAATTCTTTATAAATAAAGTAAGAAAAAACAACCAAAATCATTTGTGAAAAAAAAGAATTTTAAAGAGATATACATATCAATATACATATGTACATAAGTACATGCTTATATACTCGTATATAATACATATGTTAATGAAATTTATGATCTTATAAAAGAAGAAAAAAAAAGGGATAATTCTTTATTAGAATTTCCACAAACATACATATAAGGAAAAAAAAATTATTGATTACAAAAATATAATCTGTATTAATGATATTTTTCAATAAATGAAAATCTTTTAAAACGAAAAATTGATTAAATAGTTGTAAATGAAGATAATGCTACTAAATTATTTTAACAAATTAAGTAACTTTTTGTGTAGCAAATTTATAAAGCTGTTTTATTTATTTGAAAATAATGAAATGGACAATTGTATTAGAATGAGAATTTATCGTTTATCAAGGATTATTATCTGTAAATCTCTTTTTATGCTTTTTTATTATCACAATTAACCAAAGAATTGTAGCAAAAGCAAAAAAAAAAATCTTTTAACCACTTTACTAAAATTTATAAAATTATCACAATTAATTAGAGCAAATTTCGTCTCATATTTTATATATTTTATTTTATTTTTTTTTTTTACGAATATCGAATTCCAAATAATTTACAAAAAGTATATTAAATGTGTATGTTTGCCGCCCTTTAATTTTTCTCATTCCATTTATTTAAAGCACATAATTTTTGTACAAATAAATAATAAAATCATAAAACATACATACAGATAATAACGAATAAAATATAAATTAAATTTTTTTATCTGGCAATTCTATTAAATCTTAACAGTCACGTGTTTTATTTTTCCTTTTTTATTTTCTTTTTCGTGTCGTTTTTCCTTGTTTTCGAATTTTCTGTATTTATTTATTTATTTTATTGTTTTTTTATTTCATTTTGTTTTTCTTGTACTTCATATTAAGTACATACATATGTAAGTACATATGTATATATTTAAATATAAAAAAGTGATTGTTTGCTCGTGCTCATTCGAAATTTTCTTTTTTTGTTTTTTCCTTTTTTGTATTTTTATTTGCTTTATTTTTACTGTATACATATTTTATGTCAATAAAACGTATACACATTGTTTATAATGACACAAAAGAAAAATAAACGAAAACAAAAACAGGAAGGAAAAAAAAAACCAGAAAAGTACAGCACACAGAGAAAAAAGAAGAGTAGGTAGGAATAAGAAAAACAACAAATTTTTTTTTACTACATATCCATATATAATGTATACATATACATGCATATGTAGTAAATACGATATGTATTAAAGAATCAAAAGGATTCAGAATTACATTATCCAGCTTGTTGTTTTACATATGTATATAATATACTCGTGCTATACGTTATAAATACGTAAAGGTACACATTATCACAAATCTATAAAACATGAGTTATATGTATTATATACATTACATTATACTGTTGTTCAATTTATTTTATTTACTTTTTTTTTTACAGTTCTACACACTTACATAGATATTTATTTGTGTATGTGTACATTTTATTTTGGAGCAATACAGTATGTTTCTCAATATATGTATGTATGTATTAATGTATAACTGTCAAAAACATAAAATATATAAAATCAACACACAATATGTAATACTTCAAATAACATACATACATACCAACATGCTCCACCAACAATAATCATCATATCATATGAAAACGAAATGGATAAGGATACAAAATATGCATACACGTACAAGTATGTATAGCCAAACAAATAAATAAAAAAAATTAAAAAAAAAAAAGTAAATATTGAAGAGAAAATGTTGCAGGATAGTTTGTTCAAATTGTATTATAAACAAAAACAACACAAAAAAAAATATTCATGTGTGTATATAGTAAAGAGTGTACAGAAAAAAGAAAAACTTACTCCAATTGCATTTGAAATTTTCTCATTGTTTTTTTTTTATTCAGTTTTTCTACGTGCATATGTACACAATCTGTAACATACATAAATATATGTATATTCGAATATAATTCACTAAAAGTAAAATATGAAAAAAAAAAATCGAAAAAGAGAAAAAAAAGAAAGGAGGAAAATTATAGTATATATATTCACAAAAACAAACACATGAACGAATATACATACTACTAAAAGGCGCATCATCATCCCCTTTTCACAGTCATGTTTTCCTTCATTCCTTCGTTTTTCACTCATTTTCAGTAAGTGGTTGTTTTCGCATGTTCATTTGTGTTTTTGTGCATTACCATGTGGTGGGTTGTTGTTGTCAGTCGTTTAATTCTATTCCCAAAAACTCCAACAACTGTCATTGTGTATATATGTATGTACATATAACACATTTTGAATACAATATATGTATGTATATAATACATACAGACAGGATAACACATAAACACAATGTATGTATGTAAGATGACGTTTTCATGTGAAAGTTCAACAACGAATACAGTGAGCAAGCTAGCAAACAGTCTGAATTTAGTTTAGCAGTTGATCAGTCGTTTTCTGACGTTTGAACTAATATCGGGTTGTATATCCTTTTTATCTTGATATCATATGATATACAAATATACGTATTTACATATATATAAAACCTATATATACGTACGTTCTGTTCTTATTAAAATATTATTCAAATTACGGTTACTTGTTCGCTAGTAGTGTCAGTTATTTATATTGTAGAGTAATTCGTTGCTCTCACTTAATTATTATAGACGGTGTTGTATTTACATACATATACGCAGTGAACTAATTCAACGGTTTGTTACAAGTTGCTCCTTTTTATTCATGTTTTTAATTTTTCCCTTTTTTTTTTGTGTACCTGGATTTTTTATTTTGCTTTTCTTATTTTTCATTTCGTTTGAATATATTTTCCTTTATTTTTATGGTCGACATCGTCGTTATTTGAATCGTTATTGTCGTGAATATCGTCGCCAACGTACAAATGTATTTTAGAGAATTTTCATGTTTTCTTCCTTCTTCCCTTTTTAATGCTTTCGGTTTATTACTTTTATGTAAAGAACACGCGCCACAAGTAGGCATTAATGATAAAAAAAAAATGAAATAATGGATACATTTTTTTTTTTCAACTCAATTCATCCTTTAACGACTTCCTCCTCATCCACCCACCAACCAATTCGATGTTATTATCGTTTTAACTATTCGTGTTTTATGTTTTTTCTGTTTTGCTTCTTCTTTTTTTTTTTAACTTGTTTAAGGTGTTCTGATGACGACAATTTAATATAACTATATTTTTCTTTTCTGAAATTATGAACTGCAACGAATGAATATTATTGACTATAAGTGTGTATATAAAGGCAAAAAAATAAAATAAAATATAAAATAAAAAATAAAATATGAGAAAGTATAATTGCACATACAAAAATTTTTGTATAATTTTATAGAGGTGGTAATCCAGTACACATATACTGATTGGTTTGTGGAATATACACAGGATAACAGTGACAGTGTGAAATTTTAATGGAGTGAATATTATTTATAATATATACATACATTTCACTTCAAACATAACATACACTTCAGAAGCTATATTGCATTAAAAATTGTTATTACATCATCGCATATCATCATCCGTCGTTTATAATTTCATTCTTCAATTGTCGTTGCTGCTGGTTAGATTTATATACATACATACGTACATAGAGTATATATATATACTTTTAAGGGAACAACTAGATGACAAACACTTAATTTGTGTGCTAATGCAATCATTAAGTGTGTGTGTTTGTGTGTATTTAATTTGTTAAAAGTCGCGTGTCTATATATATTTCATTGTTTTTATTTTATTTGATTTTGTGTTGTAAATACATAATTTCATTTCGTGTTGTGATTGTTACAAATAATAAGCATTTCCTTTTCCCTTTATAATAATAATTTAAAAAAAAAAAGTATATATAACACATAATTTTATAATAATAATAATAATAATAAAGCAAGCAAGCAATTTAAATAGTTTTATATTATTAAAGTTTTCGTTATAATTTTAAAACGGGTATCATTATCATAACCATCATTATCATCATCATCATCATCATCTTCATCATTATTATTTTCTTCTCATATTTCATATAGAAATTTTAAAAGTCTGTTGCAATATCCTTATTCTTGAAATTAAAAAATAAAATTATATCAGATGTATGAAAGTGAATTTATATCACTTCTATATATATCGCATGAATGCATTTCGATGTTTTTTATATCAAAAAGTGCTCATTCACAAACATACATACAAACATATGTATATAATATAAAACGTATACATAAAGTATTTCTCTAAAAGAAAAACCTGAGAATACTTAAAAATTCTTAAAGGAGTACGTGTAAAATCAAAGAAAAACTGAAAAATCTTTGCGAGAAGTTTATTGCATAGAAACATCTTGAAAAAAAAAGTCATCTTATACGATAATACAAACAACTATGTATATATGCATGTATACAATGTGCATAAATGAATAAGGCGGTAAACGAAGAAAAAAGGATTTCCCCGTTCATAAATAAAAGAAATAAATAAAATTTTATATAAATATAACTGACAGAAAGAAAAATACAAAAAAAAACAAAAATATAATAAAATAAAATAAGAAAATCACAAAAAAATGAAGACACTAAAAAATGTAAATTTAAGAAAAGTAAAATGGTTGTTCTTGTTAACAACAGCAATAGTATCAGGACATGATAAAAATAATAGTAAAAGTGCATAAAAAACTTTGTGATATAATTTTCCATTTTTTTTTCTTACTGACTTTTACTTAGAATTTCAACTTTCTTTTTTGTTTATATTTTTATTTCTACATTTTTCCACAAGCCTTTTGTTTTCAAATGTACTTATGATATTTTTAATTCTGTTCTGTTTATATACATACATACATACATGTAATTTTAGTTTTCTTAAATATCTTCCTGTTTCTTAAAAAGTTTTCTTTCTGTTATTTAAAAAAATTTTTTTTTCAGTTTACTATTACATGGGTACATTAGAAAAATGAAGTTAAAAATTATTTTTTCTTACAAAAAAGAAGTGCTCGTGCACATTTTTTTTTTTTTATTTAAATAGACTTTCTATACTCTTACAGTAGATAGTTTTCATTACATAAACCTTTTTGCCAATACGAAAAAATTCAAATAAAGATAACATGTCCTTTTATTAGATGAAATTTCGATTTACCACCACCTAAATAAGCTTTTCATAAATTCGGGAAAACGTTTATTGTTAAGGCTAGTATCTTTATATGAGACACAAAAGTGAAGGAAAAAGGACTTTATACAAGATTATAAATAGGAGAAAAAAATTTGCAGTTTATATATTATGACGATGATATTATAAATACATATAAATAAAGCAAAGATATGAATAGACGATTGTGGTATTTATTCAAGTCACTGCACTGTGATTTTTAAAAATAACGACAATAACAATAACAATTGTACACCAGGCTACAAAAAAGTAATGGATGCATGAAAAGGATAAAAATAAAAGGAGCTTACCTGTAAACGCACATATATAAATATTACAAAAAAAGTTGACAGAAAAAAAAATCATTTTATATTTCAGAACTCCTGCACCACCTCTTGGATCAAAGTGATTTTTTTCTTTAATATACAAACGAGTATAATATGTGAATGTATATATATATAGTCAAACACCTATGACGCTTATATGTATATGTACTCGACACAAGAAAAACTTTAACATATATTGCAGTTATTTCGCGTAAATCTCTGACACACCCGCTGGGAAAAATGGTTTTCCTTTTTGCTGTACGTACAATAATATACTTGCACATTGTAAACGTATAAAGTAAAAAAAGAATTAAATAAAAACAATGAAATGAAAAAAAAAAAAAAAAAAACAAAACCAAATAAATAAAAAAAAATGAACTTAAAAACATACGCGGTAATATCGTACAGTTTTACAACACTACTATTGTACCTTCTGTTACGGCTTGTTTTTAACTCACTTTTTTTTTAAAGTTTCTTTTTTGTTTTGTTTTCCATTTTCCATGTTTATACTTTTTCTGTTTATTATTTTCCTTTTTTTTTTTTTTAGAAAATTTTCTTTTCTTTAGAAAGTTCAGTTTATGACAAGAGATTTATGTGAACAGTTGGGCATGAATGTGATTTTTATAAACATACATACATACATATTCACATATGTATGTAGTTTTTGTGAAAGTTTATTTACTAATTTTTCTATTTTTCTTTTTCATTCATTTGTATTTTATTCTTTTGATATAAAATAAATATTAAATTGTAAATAAAAATTACACATCAAAGAAATTTTCCAGGGTGTGTTGTAATAATGTGAAAATTTTCAAATCTCAAAAAGTATAAAAAAAAAAATTAAAAATACTCAAAAAAAAAAAAAAAAATTAGTGTTTCAAATAATTACTAATGCTTTTATATTTAAATTGAAAATTTTTGAAGTTTTAAAAAAAAATTAAAATAAAAAATAAAAATCAATTATAATAAAAAAAATCAAAATAAAATAAAATTAATAATCAATGAAAATTGTTGTCTAAAGTGAAAATTATAATAAACGAAAAGCTTTAATTTAATTGTTTTTTTTTACTAGAAATAGTTTCCTTAAAAACAAATTTTATTCTTTCACTACAAAATTGGATCAGTTTTTGTGGATTATTAAGGAATATTATAAATCAGGATTAATGAATGTGAAAAAGGTAAGGCAAATTATACGAAAAAAAAAAAAAAACATATTTGTTTAATACTTTTCTGTTCCCCCAGTTTGAATGTGAAAAATATCTTAAAATTTTATTTCACACTTTTTTTGCCATGCCGACGGCTTTTTCATTTCTAAGGACAATAACATTTTACCTTGTATTTACAAGCACAGCATGTCGAATAAATGCAATAAAAATTGGGCAATATTCAAAAATACATTCATGATAATTTTCTCAATCTTCTCAAATTTCATAATTGTAAAATTTTGCTTTATTTGTTTAAAATTAAAAAACAAAATATTTTTAAAAAATTTCCATTATAAAATTATTTTCCCCATAACTTTTTTTTTCACGTATGATGCACTTGAAATAATTTATTCTAAAATAAGCTTTATTAGCAGATTAATTCTTTTTTTTTTAACTTTATTTACATTTAGCTTATTTGATTTTCCCTTTTTTCCTTTTTTTGTAATGCATTTTGAGCTTCAACTTTTTTTTTCATATAATTTCATTTTAAAATATTACTATGTATCACCTCCTGAATGTATAAACATTAAAATCTATAATACCATAAAATTAAAATTAAAATTCATTGGAAAGGTATAAGTGAACAAAAAAATTTTACTTTGAATAAAAAACGTACGATATTTAAGGTTCAATATGTGATAGTAACCAATACAAGCACGTGCGTATGAATAAAATTGTAAAAGGCAATTATATACATTAATATGATATCCTTTATATGCCTATAAAATACGTAATACAGATTGATTCACACATACAAAAATATGATGCTCCCTCTTCCATCACTCTTAAACAGTAAAAAAACAAAAAAAGGCAAAAGCAAAAATTGAATGAATAAAAACGTAATAAAAAAAAATTACCAATTTTTGCCACTGGCTACCTTATGTAAAATCAAATAAAAAAAATAATAATAAAAAAAAAATGAAGATTAATAAAACATGACAATTAAAAAAAAATAAGTGAAATTACAGTTTTTTGTCTTTTATCAGGAGTTAAATACAATTGGAACTTGTAATTTTTTTTCGTTCTTGATAGGATATAAGAGCTACGACAGTTAACATTTTTTTTGGTATTGGTTGGATGTTTATATTAAACGAAAGAATTTCTTTTCCTTAATGTATACAAAAAAAAAGCATTTTTTTTAAAATATGTATATTATAGATTTTTTCACATACATGAAAATGTATGCTTTGTACAAATAAGCTGTATTCTGAAACGAAAACATTTAAATTTTCCCATTCTGACAAATTGATGGATGGGATAGTACTTACTGTTGATGTGATGTAGAATATTTACCATTTTTCGCATACACAATCACATGCGTGAATTCAAAAAAAAAAAAAAAAATAAAAATAAAATGAAAAGTGTAATGAAAAAATTTACTTTATTTCCTTTATATATATTTCACATTTCAGATTTTGTTTTATTCGTGTACATATACATACATTGTATATTTTTATCCTTAATTTTACATAAACCAAAAATGTAAAAAATGAAAGTGTGATTTCATTTTTTGTATTAAAATTGCAACACATACGTTATGTGTATTTTTTTTTTTAAATACTTTATATTCAATATTTTATCAGTTTTGAGAGGGTATAGGTAGATGAATCTCTAGAGAAATTGTTAAATTTTTTTAAATGTAAATGAACATACATATTTACACTATACACATGCATTTTTATTAAATAGTAGATTTGTAGTGAACCCCACTTTGTATATATGTATGTGCATATGTATATGTACATACGTGTGTGGTTTTTATCAGTTTTTGCATGCATATCGAAAGGATATAAATTTCAAATAACTGAATATGAAATAAAAGAGATGTATTTCTCTCTTTTATTATTTTTTTGTTTTTGCTAGTTTTAAAATATATGTATGTATAGGTATATACAAATAAAATATAAAAATTTCATAAAGCACCTATGTATTTGAGAAAAAAATTTTAGTATGTATTTACATATAAATTGAAATCTAATGAAAAATATTTTAAAAATTATTTAAAAATAAATTGATACACAGTTTACTGATTTATTATATTTCTATGTGATTGAAATTTAAATTACATAAGAATTTTTTTTTTTTTTTTGATTATTTAAAATTCATGATTTGATGTGATTATTTTTTATTTTTATATCTAAATTGTTGGATTCTAACAGTTAGGATTAGAACATGAGACAATAATCAATATGAATTATGGAAATTCAGTTATTTAATTGTACTCCATTTAAAATATTTCATATTAAACAAAGTCATATATGTATGTAAATAGGTATATTGACATACATATATTATATATGTACATATAATATAATCAGATACATTAACAATAAATCATACATATTGAATTTGCCAAATATTCTATCTTTTATCTTGCAAAAAGCAAAAGTTAATGAACATACTTTTCTTTTTACACAACGCATTTATGTATAAAAATTTAATATTTAACGTTCATATGTCATAAAAAGGACGGTAATGATTTAAATTATAAAAAACACAAACACTAAAATTGAATAAAACTACAATAATATTAGTTTGAGTGCATGTATGTATGGATGTATTGTAGTAATAGATAAAGTTGCAGAAAAGAATATATATGTTTATATTATACAAAATATAAAAATCATTTTGAATGTTCGTTTGTATTAATAGCTATACAAAAACATCAAAATACTCGTACATTACTGTATGTATAATAAAAGGACTACATGTTAAAAAAAGAACCATGAAAGAAATAAAAATAAAAAATGAAATAAAAAAAAAAAAAAAACTTGAGAAATGGATGACTACATGGGGTAGTATAATAAAAACAAAAATTTGGAAAAAAATAAATTGTAAAAATGTTCTGGTGGTACGATGATGGTGACAGTAGAATATCCAAGAGTTTATCTCATACAACATGAGATGGATGGGTTTTAAATAAAGTAGAATAGGTCGGTGGTCGGTGATGATCGCTATTTTATAACAGAAATTTAAAAATAAAATAACGTCCTATGAAACATTTCTGACTAGCTGCACTGACTGTTACCGTACTATCACAATATAAAAGATATGCAAGGATTAAAAACAAGCGAATATTAGTATCACGTAAATATGCATACAACTAGTATGTATATATATATATACGACAAAATAAAAAAAATTCGAGTAAAAAAAACAAAGATTTTTTCTCGTTCTATTAAAAAAAAGAGACATGTATGTACATAAAAAGAAAAAAGAAAAATCACAACTTTTAAAAATGCTATATGTACACAAATATGTACATATTTAGTTGTGTGTTAAGGGTGTTTTGCATGGGTTACGTTCATATGAATAGTGCAGTGCAAGATAAAAGGTTTATGGCAACAGGAAAAATGTGTGTACTTTTTTTTTTTTTAACAACGAGAACATTGTACATATGAGAAATTCCAAAATTGTCAAAAACAAAAAATAAATTGTAAAAATAAATGTTTTAAAAGCTTTAAATTGTGAAAGAATGATAGTATAAACTTGCCGTAGAGAATTGAAAATATACCGAGAATAATATCGTTATACGGATATAAAATTTTCATGCCATGTATATCACGATATAAAACCACCTACATAACAATATAATGAAAAATACACCAATAAAATAAAGTAATAAAAGAAACATGAAATGTTGAACACTTTTTTGGCGAAAAAAAGAAAAAAAAAAAACTTTTTTATTGTACATAATACATTTTTAGAAAAAACGAAAAAAAAAAAAATTAAAGTTGAAGATTACAATGCATCGAACACACACAAAAAAAAGAGTTTTCGGAAAAAGGACGATTCAGGTTTATTCATAACAACAAATAAAAATTTGAAAAAATGTGGAAAAGATAGAATGTAATAAAGCAAAATGCTGATATGTATGTATGTAACATAAGAGAAAATCTTTGTAAATATTTTCCAACAGAGACGAGTAATAATGAAGATAAAATTTTAAATAAACTTTGAATATTTTCTTTGATATTATGTAGTTTAGAAAAAAAAAATAAAAATTAATAAAACTTCTCATGAACTGATAAAATAACACAAAATTTTATCAATAAGTTAAAAATTTTCAAATAAATTATATAACTACATTTTCACTTAATTGTATTTCTTGTGTTTCGGTATCTCTCAATTTAAAAAAATAAAAATTTTATTTATATAGTACGATGTAATGTGAGGTATATTATGTACATCATTACGCTTTTGACTCATACAATGTAGTACAATTTATGTATGTATGTATATATATAGACAAAGGTAAGTCTCAATATGTTTTTATTCTTATCATTTTGATCCAACACAATGATAGCATTGAAATGAATAAATAAGCAACCAAGCAAACAACGAATACAAATGAATCAAATAAGCAACGATTCAAATAAATAATACATAAAAAAATATAATTCAAAATACATACATACATATGTATATGTTGTCATGTTTATCTGATATACATATGTATGTGTGTACTTATATAGATGATATCCTTCTGATCCATCAGCATCAAAGATATAAAAAGAAAAAATAAATAAAATAAAATAAAAAATACAACAGAAAAAATTCCTCATACCTATTATCATAAATTTTTTTTTCGTTTTGTGGGTGGATAAGTGGGATGATTTGAGGTAGCAAAATGATTTTCACAGAAACCATATGTGAACAAATATGTATTATCTATACACAAATTATATTTCATATAATATACAATATACACAATAAAAAAATAATACAAATTCATGCAAAAAACTAAACAAAAAAAAAAAAAGATCCTTTTCTTGTTTATATACCATATTTGTTGCCTTCACATTTTGCTTTTTCTCCACCTTTTTTTGTATGCTCCTCTTTTTTTTTTTTTGTTTTATCATTTTTATTATATGGTTTTGTATTTTGTTCACGTTTTACCTTTTGAAAAGCTTTGTGAAAAAGGATTCAAATAATATGTACACATGTTTATAACATATATATTTTTTAAAAATATTTTTGTTCTTTTCGTTTTGTTTTTTCTCATTTGTTTTATTTTCATTATAGCTATGGAAAAAAAAAAGGATTTTTTATAAGGGGGAAAAACTTGAAAAATCTAAATATGAATTTAATATGAATATGACATTTTTATGATTCTTTTGTATACACACATATGTATGTATGTAGATTTGTTTATAGCAGTATTTTTTGCTTCAATATTTTTTAATGTATTGTTTTCCTTTTCTTTTTTTTCTTTTTTTTTTTTTTTTGTTATTTAATTTTATGATATATTCAAAGTGACTCTTAACACAATTTGGTAAAATAAAAAACAAAACACAAATAATAAATTTATGATCATACAGAATGAATATTGAATGTATTAAAACATATGATTGTGTATATACAGATATGTATATTATAAATGGATTGTATATTAGAGCGTGTACAGTTTGTGTATAATTTAGAGATGAAATAAAAAACTCTTCTTTACATTTTTTGTATTTTTAGTAACCTAATTTAGTTTTTTTTTTTCCAATATTGTTTCGTATAAATATTGTTTCAAAACTCACATAAAAACCACAAAAACAAAACGAATGGGTAATATATGTACATATAATTCTAATAAAAAAATATGTACCATACATACATATTTTATATATATACACATTACAAGTACAAAATATAAATATACTTAAATCATGAATGTATGTACATATATATACACAAAACATTACTAAATATTGTATTATATAATCCATAAAATGAACATTTATTTATTTGACCATACCACAAACTTTCAACTTTTATTTTCAACCATAATTTCTTTATTTATATTTGCAATCAAAAGAAAATTCGAAAATTATCTATTAATATTATTGGAACCTGTTATTTTTTATTATTCCATGAATATATCCTTTCTTATATGTATATATGTATGTATGTATATATTTATATATTTTTTATGTATATATACACAGATAACATAAATATACAATCCCCTTACGATTTTATAAAGCATCAATATATTACTCCATTAAATAAAGAAAACAACATTTTTTTTGTTTTTTTTTGTTTTTTGTATTCCCCCCATTTCCTATCAAAATACGAAAACAGTCAGCCAACATTCTTAATAATATTCTAACATTTCCGGATGACTGTACACATTCATTCCATCATTTACTCAATCATTTTCAACCCCAAAAAACAATTTCTTCTATTACACTACAATAAATCTACTTGAACGATCTCATCTGATGTACAAATGAATATACATGAACTTATAATATATGTATGTATACACGTAATGTACTATATACTATAGAATAGGATATACCGTATTTACGTTTAATACAGATATCATTAGTATGCATTTCTATTACTTATGTGCTTATATTGTTTGCGTACATTTGCCACTTTTCTGTTATACAATTGTATATGTTAGGATTTTCCAAAGAAAAACGAATTGAAATGCGTAGAGAATAAAAAAGAAAAAGTAAAATAAATAAAATAAGACAAAATACCATATATATGTATTTATTTTCCCTCTTAGCACAAATTCTTTAATACAATAAAACAAAAAAAACAAAAAAATACAAATAGTAATACAATAAAAAATAAAGAAAAACAAAGACTAAAAATCATCGCCAACATTTTCAATAATTTATCCTATTCAATTTTTTCTCTGCCCCAAAGTGCTTCTTTCCATTTCCACAGATTTTTTCTTTCTACAAATACATATAAGCATCATTGAAGCAAAAAACATAATCCCAAAAAAGGTAATCAGTTGTCCATACACTCAACATTCGTACATGTGTTTTTTTTCTTTTATATTTTATTTTTTTTGTTTTTTTTTTTTTAATACACATACATATGTGGATATATAAACGAATTCATTCTTAAATCCCAGGATATGTGTATATTTTTTTTTTCTTTATAAATACGCTGCTGTAGGTGGTCATGTGGTATTAAATCATCAGTCGTTAGCAGTACAGTAATATAACAACAACAATAATTTACCAACTGATTTTGTCGACTGTAACACCATCATCAATAACTTAAAGTTCAGTCTAGTTTCACAAACCTTACTATACTCTATACTATCCCTCTCGAATCTCGATGGAGTTATGTTCTCTACTATATTACATTTTCAAACTTCATCTCCATTATTGCTACATACATGTGTGTACGTCAGGACACATTCGTACGTACGTATATATGTACATACATAAATATGTACATATACGAGCACGTCAATCGGAAGTCGTTGGCTGTTTTAAATAGATTCCAATCCAAATTCTCATCCCATTTACTTAGATGATTCCTGTTCCATATAATCCTTCATTTATATATCCATATGTATTTGTACTATAAGAATATTTTTTTTTTTTTTTCTCAAATAATGTTACAATGTTTATATACATAAATTTGTACGTATGTTATTCTTATGATAATTCTTCATCCACTTTTCTACACATTCACCAGTTCAGTTCACATTTTCAGTGCCGCAATATCATGGTAAACAGAGTTATCGGATGTTTATTCTCCTTTCCCTTCAAAAATACGTATTCAACTATATTTCGTATATTAAACTTTGTTCACTTTTCTTTTCCTTTTTAACGCTGATGGCACAAATAACTATATAGGATTTAGAGTTATAGACCAGTAAATAATGGAATGGTAAAAAAAAAAAAAAAAAAACGAAAGAAAAAATTAAATAAAAGAAAAATCTATAAAAACAGCAATAGAATTACCATGTATCCTCAAGGGTGAAAAAATGATCCAAGAAAGAAAAAACAAAACTAAATAAAAATATATGTAGGTGTGTACATACAAAAATAAAAGTGGGTGAGTAGTCAATCTAGGGTAGATTAGATTTTCCGAAAAAAAAAAAATGAAAAAACATCTATACGTTTAATACGTAAATATGTATGTATGTGAAGCAATAAAAATAAGAAAAAATAAAAACCGAAAAAAAGGAAAAGAAAAAAAAATAACGCACACATATTCTATAAAAGAAAAACAAAAAATCAGAAAGTTTTGCTTCTCCATAAACACATGACATAGGAGGATATATTCGCATTAATGTGTGATTTTTATTGTGAATATACAATGTTTTTGTATAAATATGTAGTATGTTTATTATGTATAAAAAATACAAATGTATTTGTACATCCATACATACATACATATATGTATGTGAATATATCACACATTAAACAATATAATAGCACACATAATAACAACACTCACTGTTCAACATTCAATTCTTTAGCATAATAAAATATAAACGGGGGTATGTTAGGTTAGAGTATAGGGCACAAAAAATATTGTATAAATGAAAAAAAAAAAAAAAGGAAAATTGTGAAAAAATTCAAAGGATGAACGGATGGATGGGTGGATGGTGAATGTAAAATAAAGCAAATTGTGAATACAACAATATTTAAATGACTCTGTTTTCTTGTTTGCTTGCTTTCATTTTTTTTCTTTTACTGTTTTTTTTTATATTTTTCCTTTTCAGTTATTTTTTTCCATGTATTTTGTGATTTTTATTTTGATTCCATTTCCAAGTGGTTGGGTCGAACAAGGCTATGCGGATACACAACAAAGTATTAAAAAAAAAAAATGTAAATAAATTTTCATATATCATATTGTGAAAAAAAGAAAATCAAGTAAAATATTTTATTATATACATGCGATAAGCGAAATATAAAAAAATAAGGACTAAGGAATAAAATAAAATATTTAAGAGAGAAGGGAAAGAAAAACTTATAATAAAGAAGAAGAAAAAAAAATTGGGTGCTACAAAAAAAATTGGATGATGACGATGATGACGGTGATGATGATGATGAGTTGAGAGAAATTATACATATGTAATATTCTGGTAATATGTACATATGTATATTGTGTATTACACATATGTATGTACATATATTTCAAATATAATAGATATTAACATCGATTTTGTAATGGTTTACGTGTATACGTGGGAGTTATATACAGGATAATCTGACAGTTAAAAAAGAAAAAATCAAACTTACATGTAAAAAAAAACACACATGTACACATGTACGAGTATATGCCTGTATGTAACTGTATTATAAACAGAATTAGTTCGCTTGATGGATATTTCTTTACACGACATATGGCAGCGATAAACATTTATTCGGAAAATTTTGTATACTGTGTTACAAAAAAATGAGAAAAATAAATAAAAGTGAATAAAAGTACGTTGGATGGGTGAATTGATAAGGTGGTGGTATCAATGTGGTTGATATGTACATATGTATATGTACAATATCTATGCTTTACAAATACTTGTTATATATACATACATATGTATATATGTATATGTATACCAGATGATGTACATACATATATGTATAAGGATGGGATAGTTAACATACACATAGAGCATGCATCCTCATTCTTATTAATGTACAAATTTTTTTTTTTTTCTGTTTTGTTGTATTTATACAAAAAATGAGAAATGTGCTAAGAATTCATCTAGAAAACATACCTACATACTATATACATACATACGAAAAATAAATAAATAAAGAAAACAGAAAAAAAAAAAAACGTGAAATGCCAAGCAAACAAATTTAAGTACGTACATGAGAAAATTGTAACACATATTTACGTTTTCTCCTTTAACTTTTTGTTTTTTTTTCTTGTTTTTGTTTATACATTTTTATTTATCTGGAAAAATACATACGTCAAAGAAAAATGTATAAAAAAAATTATAATGGAATGGGGAATAATGATGTCACATAGAAGATATAATATAATATAATAAAAAATGTATACAAAATAAGAATGAAAAACAAAACAATAACAAAAATAAAATATACAAAGATATGATATACTTTCGCAAGGACATATAATTTTTTTTTAATACTCTTGTTATTTGTTTTCATTGTTAGTTTGTATACGGTGTACATTATTGTATGGATGTATGTATGTTTATACATTTTTTTTTTTTTTAGATTTTCTCAATAAAAAATATTTACTGTCAGAAAATATTTCATGTTTGGAAAAGTTTGTTTTATTTATAATGCAATATATTATAATAAAATAAAAATGAAAAAAAAAAAAACATTTAACTGAAAAGATAATATTTAAAAAAAACGTGTATATATAAGAATAATAACGGAAAATGAAATTTCGTAAATTTGTAATCACTACATAATGTTAGTAGGGGTATAGAGGACATGACATGACAAGAAATGAAATATAAATATAAACGAAAAATAAATATAAAAAAAAAAATAAAAATAAAAGAATAAAAAAGAAAAAAGCTCACAATAAAATGAATATAAAAAAGAAAATTTAAGTAAGAAGATTATTTCAGGTAATACCCTGTTATAAACATGAACTGATGTTGTTGTCATATTTGCTAACAAAAATATATACACTACCATATATGTAAGTACGTATCAATTTTTGTATATTAAAAGAAGAAAAAAAAAATCATATTCAAAGAAAAAGGAAATAAAAAGAAAAATAAAAGCTTATGAAGTGGAAAACTTATTTATTGTATTTACATTAGAATTAGATATTTTTTTTCCGAAATAAGTTTTTAAAATACTGTTTTATTTTTTTCATGTTCATGCTGATGTGGGTGTTTTGTTTTCTTGTTTTTTTTCATTCTGTGTTTTATTCACGTTTTTGTTTTTCATTTCACAATCTCTACCTGCTTATATTTTTATTTTTTATTTGATAATAACTAAATAAAATCAAAATGAAATAAACAATAAGAAAAGGAAATATACACATGTATATATATGTATATACTAATAATAAAAAAGAAAAGAAATTTGAAATAACAATAAAATTGTAAATGTTTATGGATTTGATGATGTAAATGCCACATCGATATTTTTATGTAAATATATTTTTTTTTTTTGTATTTCTACACACATACATATGTATATATTTGTGTATACGTTTGTATGTGTTTCTATGTAATAAAGTAAAATTGTATGATTTTATCGAATTTAATGACTATTTGTTATATATACAAATCATCTTATATCATGAAATGTACATACATACATATTTATGTTTATATCCTTAGAAAAGAAATGAAAAAAAAAACAAAAACATAAAAAAAAGTGAATATAAGAATTAATGTTAAAGCTAAATAATTTTATTACGCATTAAGTTTTATTGTTTATTTATGTATATATTTATGTACATTACATATACAAAAAGGAAATTTTTTTTTTTATATAAAGGATATGTATAATTATTATGTAGATGTTAAATTTCATTATATATATGTATGTATATTTCATGATACACAATACATCCAGTTCAGTACACAAAATATATGGCATATGGTATATGTACATATACAAATATATCTCGTAATGTAACAGTTAATTATCATAATTAAATGAACATTAAAAAAAAGCTTAGTAACTTTTTGAATTAATTTGAATTATTCAAGTATGTACATGCATATGTAAAAATACAATAAATTTGTACGTGTAAAAGATTGTATGTATAGGAAAAGGAAGTCATAGAATATTTTTTATTTCTTTATTTTATTTCAATTTTATGTGTATAAAATTTGTTATCAGGGTATATGTACGTAATTATATAGAGAAAAAATGTAAATCAAAAAAATATAAAGTTTTATTTACGATAAACATTAGATTATTAAATTGATCCATGTTTTCGTTTATTGATATCGATTTTTGAGGACTAAATATTTAACGACAAAATCATAATGTATTTCCAATACAAAGTACATATGTACATATGTACAATTTTCAAATAAATATCTCCTTCACATGCCCATTCTTTCAAATAGCTTAATAAAAATCAATTATTTTTTTAACGATCCTTGAAAATAGAGATATGTATTTTTAAATACAATTGAATGATATAAAATATAATTGTGATTTTATTTTAAAAGGAATACATTTTTTTTTTAACTTTTTCTTTTTTTTTTTTTTTTAGCATATTTTCATTTTTCATTTTTAGGTTTTTGTTTTTTCTTTTCCATATTCATTTGAATGTATAACAATATAACGCATAGAAAAAAAATTTCATTGTTCTCTAGTAGCAAAAAATAAAATATCCTTCTTCCATTATTCTTTATATCAATTTATAATCTTTTTATATACAATGGAAAGCGACATAAAAAGTATACTCTATTGCACGTTATGCATGTGCACATATAAAACGAATTGAAATACACAAACCTATACTTGTAGATATGTACATATGTATGCAGTACATACATATATAGTTGATATGATGTGAATATTTATGATCTCTCTAAAAATGTTGAATGATAAAAATAGAGAAAAAAATTTATTTATCCGTTTGTGAACTGGACAAAAAAATATAGTAATGTACATAAATGGGAAAAAATGTGAAAAGCTGCAAAAACAACGAAAAAAAAAACGTACGAAAAGAAAAATCATAGAAATTCAAGGAAAAACAAAATAACAAAAGAAAGAAAAATGTGAAAGTGAACAAAATGGTTAATGAATAACTTCACTCTTGAATCAAGTTAAGTAGTTGAATAGAAAACAGACAAAAAACGAAAAAAAAAATTTAATAAACATAAAGAAACAAAAAATAAAAATAAAAAATTAAGAGAAAAGGAAAAATTGTGGAAAAAGTGCAATAGACTGAGAAGAGGTACTTATGAGTAATTGTAAAGCTGTGTATTATTCGTATATATGTACATAAATACATACAAGCAAAAGTTCTTATGCATATACATATAAGTACACACATACTTATACATAAAATTATACAGACAGATAATACCAACTGAATGATAATTGTACTAAAATATGAATAAATATGTACAAAGGAAAATAAGGAAGAAGTAGAAAAGCTTTTCAACAAACGATTTTGCTCTTACTTTCTTACATACATATCCACATAATATATTTTTATAAATTTTTGAATTAAAATATTGCTGTGATTAAAAAGAAAATGAATATCTATATACGTATGCGTGTAAATATAGATCTTTCGATATTGTTCTGTTATATATAATTACTGCAATTGCATATAACAGTTTGAAACTAAAGGACAATGCACTGTGTGTTATTATGTGGTCGTATAAATTGAATAACATTTTTTTATTATTCAAGCTTAAAACAAAAAGAATTCATGAATGTTTCAGCAATATATTATAAAACTTATTATTACATTTAGAGAATTGTATGTAAATTGAAAATACTGTTTTTGAAAAAAAATTTTTTTTTTTTTAAATAATTAAACTTTTATTGACTGTAAACAAAAAATAATTTTCTAGAAATTTTTCATTTTCAGTATCTAAAATTTGTATAAAACAAAAAAATAATAAGAATTTTTAGAAAGCCTGCCATATAAAACCAAAAAATTTTTTTCTATTCATATCTGTATATTTGGCTTTTCTTGAGTTTAAATATATTGCCGATTCAGTCGAAATTAATGTTAACATTTCTTAATTTATACATATGTATGTACATATTATTAATAACTGTGCATTATATTAGCACTTTATGACAAAATAATTTTCATAATCATCACCATCTCAACATATCTATTTATCTTGATGCAAAAATGCACATACATACGTACATATATTTAATTTTAGATGTTCCTCTTTATTTATAAATACCTATGAAAATGAATATTTATGTACATATTAACCTGTATGAAAACTTCAATTACAATTTATCAATTGTACATTTACTAGTAAATTATCAGTTTAACAATTTCATTAATACAATAAATATATGCATACACTATACATATTATATAAGTAAGGAAAAATCGCATACATATAAAACATACATATGTTTGTGTATATATAAATATACGCATTATTCATATACAAACACCAATCAATTTCACCTTAAGGCATTCTGCAATTAATTTTATCATAAGCTAAAGCGACATTAATTGGTTTAACATTATTTAAATACATGTGTACATACATATGCATGTATCATATTTAAATTACTATGTATATGAGTAGATACTCATGTATATATATTATTTGTATGTTTAACATGTGATAGGATTAAATTAATTCCAATGTCACTTTACACTTGCTTGAATATAATCTTCAATTGAATATCATTATCTTATGTACATGTGTATTAGGATATGCATATATAGTACGTACACGCTAAGATGAATTATATTGTAAGATATATTGTATTATATATATATAATGTACATGTACGTACATCTTGTGAAATATTTTGATTATATAAATTTTGTATACTTATAATTATATGAATGAAGAAATTTTAGTTTCATTTTCTATATTACCTTTTGTGGAAGTATGTTTAGACATAAGATGTAAATTTGTACAACATAATACAATCAGCCACAGGCGATTTTATATAAAATACAAATTTGTGCTACCCATATACGTATACCTACATACGTACATATACATATGTAGAATAAAGTAAAGGCTTAAAGAAAATCAACTACCTATGTGTATTTATAACACATAGTAAATTACAATGTAATTCTTAATTACACACATGATTCCATTTGTTCATCATTATTTAGTATTTTGTTACATGTTGATGACTTATTATTTTACATTCAATCATACACACTAATATTGTATTGTCTTTTGTATTATTATGTTTGCTAAATGTATGTAGTTGTACGTTATTATATATGAATGTATATAAGACTAAGAAAAGTATTTGCAACGTACATCAATTGCAATTTAATGTTATTATTTAATTAAACAATACATAATACAAAATAAATTAATATACATTTAATAATATATGTTATACAAATTAAATCATATTTTAAAATACTAAATGCTGTTAACATTTTAGAAAACACTATTCCATGTAGAAATGCATGCATTTCTTTATATATAAAAAAAAATAATATTTAAATTTTATTTAATTTTTAATTTAGTTTTTTTTTCTTACATAATTTGATGAAATGATTTTATTTATTGATTTTTTTCAAATTGTTTTTTTTCCCTGTCTATACCTTATCATATACACTTACAAAATAAATTGTGTATAATTAACCCCATTTTGATATTTAACACATTCTAATTTAATCATCGCATATTTATTCTAGAAAAACTTTGATTTCATTGTAAATACATACTCGATTTTTATATGTATATCATTATATGTATATATTTTATATTTTTTACATTTTTATGTGCGTGTCATAGAACAAAAATGTTTTCATCCATGAATAACATCTGCATACATATTAAAATTATTGTATAATAAAAATATAAAAAAAAAAAAAAACACAAAAACAAAAATGTATAGAATCTGAAGATTCTATCGTCGTTATCATAAAATCTCATCAAAATTTGAATCTGAACAAAAAAAGAATATACAATCACATATACACTTATAAGAATTTACGGATATGTTTTATTTTTTTCAATAAAAATAAGTGAGATTTTATGTACATATGTACGTACATAAAAAGTTTTTAAACGGTATACGGTAATAATAATGAAATGATGATAATAATGTTGATGAGTGGGAGGAACAACATTAATGGGGTTGATTTTTCATGCTCTTATTTTTATACGATTATTATTCTTTATTACATTGTGTGTATACTTTATATCATCATCATCTACGTATATTCCTCTAGTATTTCTTCTTTTCAACTCATATCCCTTATTCATTTATTATATAACTTTATCATGTTATCTATCGTCATGTTGTTGAAAAACGTTAAGATTTTTTTTTTTTTTTCATTTTTGTATTTTCTCATCTTTCATTATTTGTTTGTTGGGTGGTGATGGTGATACGTATTCTGTATATCATGGTAAAAATTGTATGCAAGAGTCAAATAGAATATAAAAAACAACAATGATCTTTTTTTTTGTATAATATAAATATACGTATTATCTAGTCTTATACATTATATATACATTACATTAAAAATTTTCTTAATACTCAATTCATTTCATACAACAGAAATCAGCAACACAAATATTTGTATACATGTACATAAGCGTATTATAAAACGGAAGAATGGAAAAGAATACATATTTCAAATTTTCTTCTTAGTTTTTTTTTTCCTCTGCTTTTCAACTTTTTATTTTCTACTTGAAAATCACTTAACACACATCAAACAAAAACTGGTTGAATATTTAACACTTAAATTAGAATAGCAAAACAAAAAAAACAAAACAAAAAAAAAAGAATAAAAAAGATCCCCAACATCTTCATCATCATCATCATTATCGCATATACGTGTATTATATTTTTGCAAAAATTTTCTTGACTTTCTTAAATGTACAATTATCCATGTGTAATATTCATGTTTGTATGTATGTATAAAGTTCATCATTTTACGAGGAAACAAAAATTGTTGAACATTATAACAAGCACAAGAATTATATAGGGCGTCTCTTAAAAAAAAATATACATACATTTTAAAGTGTTCTTCTTTATTTTTATTTTTTTAATTTCAGTATCCTTTCGTCTATCATCGTTATGTGTTTCCATCATATTCTGAATATTTGATCCACATTTTCATAATATTCTCATTTCATATCAGACAAAAAGGTTTTCATGACTCATATTTAAGTACATATCATTTTGTATGTATATACTTCATAAAATGTGCACACGTATGTACACATTTTGTTTTAATATAATCATTATATATCTGCAACAACATACCCCATCTAAGTACATCTATAAAATTTTCTTACTACTTGTGTTTTACACATACTATATGTACATATCCGTCCTATGCACTAAAATAAATGTATACATTATATTTTATATAAAAAAGGATTAGCAAAGGATGTGAAATTTAAGTTTTTATTTTAGCTTTTATATTTCTCAATATAAAGGGTGTGCATTTCATAATCTTAAAGCTTTCAAATTTCTACTGTCTGTACCACATTGCCATACTACTATAAATATGAACCTACATTCTACACGTTTTGTAAAATTCATTATTTTTTCATTTCATTCCCCCATTCTTGAAAATTTTCCATATTTAGATTGCCTGTCTATTAGTAAAATGATTTCTTATTGAATTCAAGATGAAGAATAAGAACAAGTTGGTTGACTTAGACCATATATGTACATTTTATTCACAATATATAATTCTTATTTTTATATGTACAGTACATGGTTACACATACACGTATACATAAAATATACATTTTCTTTACTCATCCTTCTGCATATAATATTTTAACTCATACTCATCCTTAAAAAAATGTACTTACATACATATGTACTTATCTATTTGTGAACATAAATACACACATACAATAAAAGTAATAACACTTACGAGAATAAGAGCAGACTTTGTATGCATTGATACGTACATATATAACTCTATGATACACAATCAACGTTCCATGAAGAAATAAGGAATGAAAAGCATGTAATCGAGATGCAGTTGTAAAGTGCTTCTTATAAAACCCAAGGACAATTATTATGTTTGACACTAAGGAATCTTAGTTACATATATTATACTTGTATGAATATTATGTTAGCATGAACACATTTGTACACTTTAATATGCATGTACACATGTATGTTTGTTTTCTTTTTATTTTTTGTTTTGGTTTTTTTTTTTTTTACATCAAAATATATAATGTAACCCTTATACGTACAAAATAACATACCATTTATATAATAATGTTGAAATGTAAATTTTATTTCACTTTAGTCTCTGTACAGTAATTTGAAAAGTAGTTGAAAAGCAGGAAAATATATAATGTGTTTTTGTGAATAAAATGTATAATATGTACTAAAATTTCTATATAAAATATAAATTAATACATTTGTGTGTATGCATGTATGTTTATATGTAGATATGTTGAATGCATATGGATTATATACATTTAAACATATAAACATATAGTACGTGTGTATCTGCATGTGTTAGACATTCGTTTATTATGCATATAATAAAATAGCAAGAAAATACAAGATATAAAATTTGTACACATACATACATATAAACATACATTATGTATACAAACACAATGAAATATGATAAGTTTGTTTATATTGCAGATTGTTTAGTATTCCTTTTGATTTAATATCAACTTCTAAGTAAAAGTTTTGTAAATTTATTTAAATTCTTCTTCTTTTTTGTTTATTATATACTTTGAATAGATATATATGTGTGTATGTGTACTGTATATATGATGTATATGTGCATGAGTGTATGTACGATGTGGGTTTGGAAGATTAAGAAAACGTGGAGAGAAATAATTGTGAATTGATTTAATTACATAATATTAATTTTATAGTTTGAATCAAACTAATAGATTTCTTGTAATGATTATATAAATGTAGAGCTTTTAATTTTACGGTTATTATGTTCTTTTGTATTTTTTTTTTTTTTTTTTGGTTTCATTTATTTTGTTGTATATACATACAATTTTTTTATATTTTTATTATTCAATTACATATTTGTTAAAAGTTGAAAAGATTACAGTAAGATAAAAGGATTTCAATTAAATATTAAATGTAATAATAATAATAAAGTTTAGCAATCTAACAATTAATTTCAAGTAATAAAACCAGTAATTTCACATTAAATCTTTCAAAAAAAAAAAAAAAAAAAATTATAAAAACAGTAAAAATTTGAAATAATTTTTAAGATACTTAATATTTATATCAAATTATTTGAAAAAATTTAAATTTTCAAATTTCTTTCAATCTTCTCCTGTTTAACTTGCAAAAATAAATTAGTTCAAAAATTCGTTTTTAAAATTTATGAAAATGCAAGAAAAAAAAAATTATATTCATACATGTATTGAAAATTGTTATTCATAAGTGTAAATAAGAATGTATTCAAAGGAGTATTATAGATGTAAAATTTCACCGATGTTGTACGTATTCATAACTTATAATTTATTTAATGTTCAGTCAAATTTTTTTTATGTACTTTTTGTAACGTTGATTTCATTTCTCTTACTTATCTTGAAAAAAAAGTGCACTCTATTCAAATTTTTCTTCAACTCGTCCTCTTCAATATGCTTCCCTGTTCAAATAAAAATTATTATTACCTTTATCATAAATATATTATTTTTTTTTTTGCTTTGTTACCTATCATATTATTCAATAAAAGTTACAAAAAAAAACGAAGATAGAAAAAGTATTGAAAAGATGTTCTTTAAGTTTTCAAGAAAATATTCTTAAAATCATAAAAATCTTGTACCATTTTTTGTACATATTTTTATGAAAAAGAAATCGATTGCTGTATTTAATACACAAATGAAAAAAATATATACATATGTATATATAAAATATTATAAACCCTAGATCAGATACATTGAATATGTACATTTGTTAAAAATAATGTTACGTAAAAAAAAAAAAAACGTCAAAAACCCTTAAAATAGAAAATATCAAGTATCCCCAGAGAAAAAACAAACAGTGAGTTTGGGGTTGTTGGGTAATATAGTAACAAAAAAAAAAAGGATAAATGATATGCAAATTCGTAAGATATTCATACATAAGTAATAACTAAAAATATTAAAGAAAAAACTAGTAAAGATAAGAGAAAAAAAAATGGAAAACGACATGAAATTTCTATATGTTTATGTAGATGTGTACGCACACAAAAAATAAAATAAGAAATGTTGACTATCAAATGAATTGAAAACATTTTCTAAAAGAAAATTTCTCTTTATGTATATTTTTATTTTTACCTCTTTTTTTTTCATTTTACATTTACATTTTATTTTTTTTTTTTTTATCAAATTGTATTATGGTGAATTTATATTTCTTTTTCAAAAAAAAAAAAAAAAAAAAAAAATCCACGTACCCGTCAAACCCTAGACTTTGTCTTTTTCAAACCGACATTACACTTGATAAAAACCTTTTAAAAGTTTTTTTTTTTTCTTTCTTTTTTCCTTTTTTTTTTTTTTTTTATTGTATTAAAAAGAAGAAAATGTGTATTATGAGAATGTTCTTATACATAGAGATCTGTTAGCATTTTTATGTATAAAAAATAAAATTTACTATTATATCTTTGTTGCATCATGTTCATGTATAAACTATTCAATCTTTATAAAATGATATTTTTTATGTACATGAAAAATGTAAAAAGAGGAAAAAAAAAACATGTGAAAATTGAAAAATAAATAAAAATGGTAAAAGAAAATTTTTCTAAATCATATGACAAATACAATATTTATTTTATTTTATTTTTTTGAAAGAAAATTGAATGGAAAAATAATATGTATGTGTATGCATATTTATTTTTTGTTTTACAATTTTTATTTTATTTATATTTTTGCAACAAAAAGTGAAATTATGATAAAAAAATAAAATGTTATTGATTATTCATTTATTCATTATATATTTTTTTATTTTTAAATTTATATTTAATAATAATTCTTTTTTATCTGTCTGTAAATTTGATCTAAGCTTTCCTTTTTTTTTCTTTTTCTTTATTTATTTAGGGTCCCCCGCCGCAGGGCCCTCTAAAATTCACAATAGTTGATACATTAGAAAGGATAAAGGAGGAATTTAATTTTTTACAAGCACAATATCATACGTAAGTATACAAAACTTAATTAATTAATTTTTAAAAATTTAATTTTTTTCAAATTAAAAAAAAAAAATCTCATGAAACTTTAAAAGCTAATTATACAACATGTATATATATGTATATGTGAATTAAAATCAAATATTTTATCGATAGAATACCATAAGTTATACAAATATAATTCAATTTAAATTATATACAAACTTTATAATAATCAAAAATTTATTCATTTCATTATTATTTTTTTTTTGTTCAATTTTATTTTATTGTTTCATTTTAATTAAAAGTAAAAAATAAAAAATTAAAAAAATAAAAAAACAAAGTAATTGTTGAAAAACTAAAAACAATGAAATTGATCATCACATTTATTTGAAAATTAATTTTATTAACTTTTCTCATTAGGTTATACCTACATAATTTAACAACATAATTTTATTACAATACAATAATAATATCGAAAACAAAAACAAAGAGTTAAAAATGTTGAATAAATTATACACATAAAAATAAAAAATAAAAAAAAAAATAAAATATTCAATACACCACAACATGTAATGATGTCATATATAAATATAATACATTTTTACATAAGTATGTATGAACCATTCATTGTAATAATAGCCAATGATAATAATAATAATAATCATAATAATAAATGCCAGTTACAGTATAATTTAAAAACAATTTCATATGAAAATATCGAAAAATAATCAGTATTTTTTTTTTTTTTATCCGGATAAAACATCTATTCAATTTCATATGTTTAATTGAATGAATGAAAACATGTACATAAATATGTACATATATATACATGATATTATTTATATGTGTCATGTATGTATATGTATGCATTTACGTCATACAATTATGTATATAAATTTTTGGCCAATCAGTTTAAATAAACAAATAATTTCTTTTACACAAATGAGTATATTCAATGTATTATTCATATACTATACATTTTCAATATTTCATTTAACATTTTATTACAAAAATTCATTGGAAACTGAGAATAAAACAAAATTAAATATTACATAAGGAAATACATACATATATGTATATATACAATACATATATGTATGAAACAATAAATCCATACTTGTGAATAATTCATTGTATACTTAATACAAAATAAAATAAATTTTATTATTATAATAATCCTTTCATATAATTTTATAATTTTCTGTTTTTCCATTGTTATTTTATGTTATTGTATATATGTACATATGTAGTTATCATATTCACAAATGTACATGTTAATAAGCAAATAATGATAATCTGCAACACGAATATATGGGTATGTAGATACATGTTCATATGTGCATATGTCAGCATTGAGCATATAGACTAGTACATATGCATACATATATATTTATGTACAATAGTAATTATATGTGCAACAACTTTATTTAACAGACAATTTTAAATTGTTGAAATAATTATTGTATTTTTATTTTTATACCCTTTCACATACATTTATTAAAAATTTTTATGTGCAAACGTATAAAAGTATGTATATAAATGTATATGTACGTAATTAATTTTAAATAAATGATAAAATCTACATGCATTAAAAGAGAAAATAAAAAATTAATCTCTTTTTATGAACACATCTTAAATTCTTAATCACAAAAAAATATAATGAGAAAAAATCTTTATTTGTCTTAAAATTTTAAATGACGATTAACAAAAAATATTTTTCGAAATTTGAGAAAATTTTCAATTAATATACTTGAAAATTGAAATGTACAATTTAAAAAGTCAGTTATATCACGTTACATACATTTTGCCATAATCAAACAAAATCAATTGGTAATGCATGACATGAACCAAAATACATAATAGGTATATATCTTCCTCTTAGGTATAGAAAATGTCTGATCAAAATTTTCATTTTAGATATTTCTCTTGGGTGTCACATTAATTACAATTTGACAGAGAAAATTTTCTAATTATTAGTTTATAGTAATTATCAGGAGAACAGCATTTTCGTGCAATTTAATTTTAAATTTCGTTTTTCTTCTAAATATAAAATATGGATAATATGAATAATAAATTATTGCAGTTTATAATTTTATACAATTAAAATAATAAAATAAAAAAATAATAATAACAAAATATAAAAAGGCATTTTAAAGTGGCATGTTGTAAATTAAAATGTGTGAACATTTTTCAATTTACATTTATCATATAATATGTAGCATACATTCTACAATATATATATATATACATGTATGTATGTAATAATGATGACAACAAATATACTGTTGTATTCATTCTCATACATTGTAAATTGTACAAATGCAAACAGTATTATAATGAAGTTGAATCTCATTATCTTGTTTAATTGTTTGGCAAAGTGAAAATAATCGAGTGATAATAAGTATACAATACTGACACTATACTAAATGCATTGTGTTTATAATATTAAATTATTTTCTGAAAAAAAAGTAAATAAATAAATTACCTACATTATACCTTTTTTTTACTGCATAACGTACAGTACAATATGTACAACATATAATGTAGATTTATAAGTTTGTATGTTTATTTGGTTATTTAATTTAAAATATTACTATATGTACACAAAATTACATGAAATAATGTAAAAATGATAGCAATAACATAAGTAGAGACATGTTTATGTACACAAAATTTAATGTTAATATACATATATTAATAATCAGCCACACAATAGTCACTCATCATTATCATCATCATAATTACTATTACATATAGTTTGTCATCGTCATCGTCATCATCATTAATATGTTATAAATTTTTTCGTTTTTCTCTTTTTTAATTATTAATTTTGTTTTTACTACAATAAAAAAAGAACCACGTATACATTTTAACTGTACATCTTTATGAGTACATACATATATGCATTTATTTATGAAGTAACATGAATTTAATAAAATATTATATGCATATGAAAATATGTATGATGTGCTCGTATGTATGTATATCATAAAATATAGTAAGGTAAAATTCATTTTTCGCATTTTTACCATAATATGAGTTTATTGGGAATTTTTGTTTTATTTATTTATCTTTTTGGTTAATGATAATTATTTTACACCACAAAAACAATAAAATTAATTTTTTTTTTTTTTATGAAAGTGAAAATTAAAAATAAATAAATATAAAATAAAATCACAAAAAAAAATATACATACATATATTTAAATAAAATAATAATGAAATGATCATAGGTTACATGGAAATTATTTTAATGTAATAATTTCGACACATACATACATACGTACATACATATATTATAGTATCGTGCATTATATGCATTCATGAATTCACATATGCATACATATATGTACAAGTATATATGTACGTGCATTATCGCTTCATTTTTTTTGTAAATTGTTTATAAACTTAATTGGTGTTAATATATTTATTATAATTACTCTATATAGTAGTACGTGTATTTGTGTATTGTAGGGGATATACATTATCAAATTAAATTTTCAATCAATTATAATATGTATGTATGTATGTAAATATTTCAGTTTTCGTACGTACATATGAACATAAAAAAATATTAATAAAAATAAAAACACATGATATATTGTAAACAATGCCATTTATATACATATGTATGTATTACATGAAAATTATTTATTGAGCTATTGAAAGTGAATTTACTTTATAATTATCACGATTTTACCAGTGCATTATTAAAAGACAGAAATTAGGTATATTTTGAATGCATTTTAAGAAATTTCTTCATTTTCTTCGTCATCGATTTGTATTGGAGTTGTAGATTGATGATGACAAGGTTCCCGACGACGTCTATCATGATGTGGAGGAGGACCTCCATGACCTCCAGGTGGTCCACCATGTGGAGGAGGTCCACCATGACCGCCATCTTGCCCCCCTGAAGGTCCATTGTGATCACCACCATTAACACCTTCTTCTTCTGGTGATCTACGTCGACGTGCAAATTGATCTTTTAATACAGCACCATAATTTATATCTAATTCTTTTCCAGCACCTTGAATCTTATAGTTTTGTTCACCACCAATTGGTGATTTTGCTCGATTATTAAATTCTTCAACAGCATATAAAACTCCAGCTTGAGCTATATCACCCACATCACGTTTATTTTTCATTAAAGGCTTAATTCAAAAAAGTATATTAAATTTAAATAAAGTACAAACGATAAGACAAAATCTAATACAACAAAATTAAATAAATCGAAATTAAAATGCACTTACCTTTGCTTCTATTTCAAACAGAAATATATTTGAAATAAATCCAAACAAAAATAATGATACCAACATTTTAATTGTCTGTTCTAAAATAAATTCAACAAAATTCTGTAATAGCTTGTAAATTTATTCAAAGCTTTTATAGAAAATTTATTTGAATTTCCTACATTTGTAAATATATTTTGTTTCCTTTTAACAAAAAAATTAACAACAAAATAAAGATTTTATCTACAAAATTTGTTTATATTGCAATGAACAAATACTGTATAAAATTATTTTTTGTTGTTAAAAAAGTTTTCCAACAAATAACAATATCATGTAATTACAGAATGTTTACAAAAACACAAATTTAAATTCGATTTAATGTGTAAAACGGAAGAATTTTTTTATTTAATGATATAAATCGTAATTAAGTATAACTACAATTAAGTAATACATTATTTCTAATTTACTTTTACACATTTTAATCTTTCGAATGTCATTTTTAAAGAGAAAAAATTTTACATTGTTCATTTTTGAAATTATTACATGTTCAGGGAAATGACTAATTATTATGCTTAGATATTTTGAAACATTGTTGATCTGATCACTGAATTTTAATTTCATTGAATTTATTTTTCTATTTTGCATTTATTTTGCATATCTAGATTTTTTTTCACATATTTGATTTTTTTTTGTCTCCGGTAACTTAGTGTAAAATGAGATGAATAGAAAGTATAGAAATTAAAAGATTTTTTCCAAAAAGTTAATGATGTAAAATAATTTTTTTGATCGATTTCTTAAAATCAAGAATCCTTAATTAATAGAAATTCAATACTATACGTCAACATGTAAATGTTAAATGTGATATCGTTCAAATTTTAAAAATATGTATGTTAAATAATGTCAATAAATCAGTAGTAATAATTTTCGTAATCACTATTATCATCATTACGTATAGTAATGATCATCATCATTATCGCTATGACCACTGTCATCATCATTTTTACCTGTCTCAATTTCAGATAAAATTTTATCAGTATCATTTTTAAAATTAACAAATAATGCTAAATTCTTATTATCACTTTTATTAATTTTAGCAACATTTTCAGTAATCTGTGCGAGTAAAATATAAGAAAAAAATTAAAAATTAATAGTAAATTATTAATAAAAATATAGATGAAAATTTTAAATTTTTTCATACACTACAGGACTTTACTTTAAAAAAAAAATTAATTCCTATTAAAAATTCGATCACTTGTATTATATTCATCCTAAAGATTTTATAACAAAATGACTCTTTAGATAAAATTTAATTAATTTGAAAAATTGTTTACTATTCGTTTTTTGTAATGCACAAGTTTGTATTTCATATATGTATGTATTTATATATACTTGCAAATAAAAGGAAAACTAAATTTAAAAAATTAAAAATATAAATAAATGAAATAAAATTCTAATTGGTTTTTACAATTTCAATAAATGCAATAACCGTGCAACGATAAAAAAAAATTAAAAATTATAGAAGAGTTTCCGGAGATTTTATTCGAATTACATTACACATTAATGTATCGAAAATAATTGTATTATACTTGTTAAATTTTATTTTTTTTTTTTCTATGAAGCAAAATATGTTTAAATTAATATTTTGTTTTGTATATTTTCAGATTAAAGTTAGAATGTGAAAAATTAGCAAATGAGAAAACAGAAATGCAACGGCATTATGTCATGGTAAGTTCGATTCTTTATATTGTTAATTAATTTAATCAAATCATTTTTATATTTTTATTAAAACATTTAATAATTTCTCTTTGTCATTTATATTTTTAAACATATTTTAAATAAAAGTAACAAAATGAACATATTTTGTTTCAAATTATGTCATTACCAATAATTACTTAATCTTTTAAAATTATTATATAAATATACTTAAAAGCAATTAGTATTATACAAATTAACCAACGTATGTTATGCACTTACTTGCATATCTGTTAAACATCTGTTTAAAACCATCTTTTCCCATGAATATACATAAACAATATTTTTATACGTTCATGTTATGATATTTTATTTTTCAATTAAATTGCACTTAAAGCATATACTATTTGGATACTATGCATTATTTATTCATAAGGATAACCATATGAATTAACCTAACCATATTTTCATATTTTATCGTTTTTTAAATAAATGATATGTATACAGTGTACATAATATACATATGTATGTAATCAAACGACTTTTCAATTTTTTGAATTAATAAGTCTTTCATGTTCAAACAAATAAAAAATGAAGAGGACAAGATTCTCTGCACAATACAGTCTTAGTGTAAAAATACGATATATGTACGTACATACACATTATATCATATGATTCATATGTGAAAAAGGAAATTTATCTACCGTATTATTATTAGATACTTACATAGATACTATGTATATATGCATTTATAAGGCTAATAAGAAAATATCTTAGGGCGCCAACCATAAAACAAAAATTTGTTGTTACTGTAGCTTTCAACCCTTATAAGTCAAATTTCTTAGATTTTCATGTCACACATGTATGTATGTATATGTAGTACACATTATTATACTTAACGTCTCACACCCGTTGAAATACTTATGTATATTTGTACGCTTTTCAAATTCTATCACCTTTATGTTATTTAGAAAAAAAAAAAAAAGTTTTTCAAGCAGAATAGATTGAATATGTATGTATGTGTATGTTGTAAGTATATATGTACATAATCCTATTTACAAGTTTGTCAACAAATATATTTTCATAGAAAATTAGTTAGCTGATGGTAACAGAAAATATAAGAGAAAACTTGAAAGAAAGAAAGATATAAAGTCGTTTATAAGCCTGAAGGATCCAGAAAAATATTTATATAAAAATAAAATAAAATAAAATAAAAAAAAACATAAAAAGTCGAAAAGAAAATATATTTATTACGTTTAGTACTTGAATAGACGTACAAACTTGTATACAACAAACTGTTAAAAAGCTGCCTTAAAATAAATTTTCATCATTCTACATACCATATTTACAGAGTTATATACATACTATATGTACATATAATGTACATATGTTGTATTCTGTTATAAATTGTACGTAATGTATGTATATATTCTTACTTGAAAAAGGAAACATTTTAACTATTAATTCATGTAGTGATACTCAAGAACGTGCGACACATTTTCAAAATAAGACATCATAAATCTATACATAAACATAAGTATAGTAAAAAAAAATAACATGAAAAAAAAAAAGATGAATATAAAAATAAACTTAAAGTTTATAATGATGAATATCATAGTCAGTTTTAGTCTAGTACATAAAATATTTAAAAAGTTTTTCCTTATTATACATTTGTATATGTAATATGGTACATTAGATACATTGCACACATTAATTTCTGGTCTTGTTCCAAAAAGTTAAAAATGATGATAACCTTCTTTTTTGGCTAACACATAAGTGTGTACAAATAAGATGATGATCATGAAAATGTTGAAAAGAGTATCATCAAAATATTTTAGAATATTTAGTTGAGAAAGTGAAATGAATAATGTTGATAGTTAAATGAAAATGTACATATACACATGTGTATGAATATAAATGTACGAGAAAATATGGTAATTTAGCTCTGAGGATATACTAATTTTACATACATACTTATGTATGTATGTTACATTGAATACATATTATAAAAGGGTCATAACAAGAAAGAACAGTGTAGACATTTACTTGAACAAAGATTTAATTGCATTTGCATATAATTCAAAATTTGCATGTGGGATGGGTAACATATTATCAATTTTAAAAGATTTTAAAATAAAATGTTTCGAAATAAATGAATAATATAGAAATATATTTATGTGTATTGAGATATATGTACATATATACGTATGTTTAAGTTTCATTTTAATTTTTATAATTCAAGTAAAAAATTATATAAACATGAAATCAAAAAACAAAAAAAAAATAAATATACTCCCAATGGTCATCTAATATACAACGAAATAAAAGGAAAGAATGTCCGTATCCTGTGTATATATTTGTGTATTATATCATCCTTTAAACATAGAATTAAACAATATCCTTTTTAATAATATATAGACAAAAAGGACTAAACTTTTTTTATAGCTTGACTATTGGTATTTTAGTTGATATTCCTTACTTTAAAATTGAATGAAACAAAATTTTCCAACACTATAAAAAGATTTTTCTAAATCATATACCATTTACTGCATATTCATGCAATTTACACAATATGTTTATATCAAATGTATGTATTTATCTATATACATACATGTATATGTACATATGTACATATATGCAAATTTTGTAAACTTTACAAATTGGTTTGGTATGTGGCTATAGTGGTGGTTAGTTTTAAAATGGTTTGTGGTATCTTTTTATCAGTAAACTTAAAATGGTGTAATAACACAATTTTTATATAAAAAGAAAAATTAATTTAGTTCATATGCATATAATATCATACTTACATATCTATATATTTACATATTTTCATGAATAAAAATTAATGTGTTATGATCCTGTAAAAGTATGTATACATACATTGTTTATAAAATTTGAAAATAAATTGAAAATTTTACACATATTTTTCCCACACCCATTCTAATATACATACGTTTTATTATATGTACATTTTGCATATAATATAACCATGCATTCATCCTGTGTATTATACATTAACGTATTCCAATTATGTGGTTTATGGTCAAATAATTGAGAAACAAGAACATGAAAAATATCATTTTATACATAAAAATGAAAATTTATTTTGTAAAATTTTCTTGCTTGCATTCTACATTAAATTAAATGCATATAATATATACGTATAATACATATCATGTATGCACATATGCATATTCATGATTATATGCATGTGAGCAAGATTGTATAAAAACAAAATAAATAGGTTATTAAAATATGTCCTTTTCTATGAAAATTTATTTGAAAAAAAAAATCAATTTCTCTATATAAAATAAAAATGATTTTAAGAAAAGCTAATTCGAGAAAGTCATGAAATAACATAACTTCATACATTTACTTGTAAATTAAAAAAATTATCTTGATATAATTAAGGGTAACAAGTATACAATGTTGTTGTATATACATACGAGTATTTTTATCAAAATACATGTATAAAGTTTTATGTTGGCAATCCTTAAAACTTTCAGACGAATTTAAAAATATGTTACTTGTGTACGTACATAAAATGATATTTCATTTAAATGATAAAAAAAAATACATAAACATCACAAGTATGTACGGGTGCATACATATGAACATGAATTCCATGATTTTTCCTTCTAAAAGAAAAGCAAAATACTTACGTACATATGTACATATATGCAATGCTCATTGTGAATGTAAAAGCTATGTACAAGGAAATGGTTAAAAAAGACAATTCAAAACAAAGTTGCAAGAAAAAGGATCATAGAAAAATATTTTATTTTTGTAGTATGGGTAAAAGGATACAATTTTCTTGATAGTCATAGTCAAATGCCAGAAGTTGTTAACAGAAAATACGAATGACAAATAAAATTCTAAGTGGTGTAAAAATACTTAAAAAGAAAAAAAAATAAGTATACGAGTATGTACACATACATACATACCATGTGTATGTCTGTATATATACGATAATAAAAATGAAAATTTACAAAAATAAAGAAGAAGAGGATTACAATGA
Source organism: Anthrax anthrax (assembly GCA_963971155.1). Lineage (NCBI taxonomy): Eukaryota > Metazoa > Arthropoda > Insecta > Diptera > Bombyliidae > Anthrax > Anthrax anthrax. The sequence goes on from OZ020118.1 coordinate 22,586,112, forward strand.
CGAAGATGATGATAATGATAATGGCAAAATGAGAAAGTTTCATTCGTTTTCTGTTCAAGTATTTACATGTATACATGTATGAGCGTAAATATAAGAAAGGAAATATAAAAAAAAAAATTACGTTAATAAAAAGAAGGGAAAGATGAATGCAGAAAAAAAATAATAGAAAAGACAAAAATAAAAATAAAAAGATAATTATAATGTGTACATATATATATGAGAAATATACGTATAATAAAATAAAAATGAAAAAATAAGAAATGAAATAAAAAAAAAAAGAAAAAAGATAAGAGTACGTATGTATGTTGATAAAATGTTATGTCAACTTTCTGTCTTGATGTCATAAAATGAAAATTTCACTTCTTTATATCAACATTTTTTTTTTTCTGCACATTTATACATTTAATATGCTACATTGTATGTACTTCATCATTTTATTATGTGTGCAAATATGTATATTTTATTGTGTAAGTATGTATGTATGTAAGTATATAAATTTATTATTCATTTACTCAAAAACTTATTTCTATTGTGTAGATACAATGTGCTTGCTTACATAAATATAACATTATTTTTTTGTGTTCATTCCTTGAAGCATGTCTTCATGCTTTGAGCAATTTATTCTTACTCATTCCAAAGTATATGTATGTATGTATATGTACATATATATTAATTGTGCCACGAACATATGATATACACATATAAGCACTTATATAATTATATATACACATACATATACGTACTTACGTACTTACGTACATATGTATGTATGTATAAACAATATACATATACACATATCTATACAGTAGCATATTTTATATACATACATATAATACATACAAATGGTGTGATAGTCTTTGGTTGATGTTTATTCCTTCAGCAGACTTCATAAAAGTTTATTTTCAAAAGGATGAGAAAAATAGTAAGAAGTAGGAGTTTTTTGGTTAAATGGAAAGTATATATATAAACAAAAAGACAAACATACATAATTATGTATATATATATGTATGTACATGGAAAATTTATCGTAATAGGTGAAATAAAATAATAGTACACATAGTAGGTGGTATTTTGTCATATAGTATGGTGTTAAAGAACAATATGACAATGTAATTAATATTATGTGTTTTGTACTTACCACAGTTTTTGTTGTTGACTTTGAATACCTTGAGGAGATGGAGATGATTTTAGTCAAAAGTTTTGTTTTGGCTTTATTTAAACGTGAATTGAATATGATGAGGATTAGAAATGACAGAGACGATATGTATGAATGTATACATGTGCATTCATATTATTAAATATTTATGTGTATACATACATACATGTACATACATATGTATGTACATTTTTGTAAATTTATGTCTGTGCATGTATCTGAATATGATATGTATTGTACGATTCATAGAAAATTAATGTATATATATTGTACATACATAAATATGTATAGGTACATACGATGATGTATACATAACGTTACATTTTGTGTATAATATGCGGTATAACGGTGTGGCATTAAGGGTGCGGATTGAACAAACGAGGGTTACTGGCCTGACAAGTTTGTCTCTTAATAATTAATCTGGAAATTATTTATAAACTGCCTTGTTTGCTTGACTATTTGGTTTCCTATATTATTTACTCCCCTTATTTAAGAAATATTCACAATATATACATTTGTTCATATGTAGGTAGATGTTATAAAATATAAATATATAAAGCAATTGTTATTAATGTATATATGGTATGAGGGTAGTTTATTTGAAACAGTTTCTGCCACTTCTGTTGATGACTATAAAGAAAATGAAATGGAAGTATGATGGTATGTCAAGGCTTATAAAAGGATAGTATCATTGTTGAATGTTTTTATTTTATTCTATATGTATTTTATTTTATTTCATTTTTTTTTTATTGCTGCTACTATGATACTTGCATTGTAGATTACTGTTAAAATGTATATTTATTCGGTTGGTATTTTAGTTTATTGTCTTGGGACATCAAGGGAAATATTGTTATATAAAATGAGTTTATGAAATAAAATTAGTTGTTATTTTACATGTTATATCTTTACGTTTATGTAAGTTATGTATAAATATATGCGAATGTATGTAGGTATTCATACATATTGTATACATTAATATGTTTACATTTATTGTATACATATTTAATATGTATATTTAAAAGTTGTTTTGTTGGATTTGAATTGTTTTATTGTCCCCTGTACGCAAACACCTCGAAAAAAAAAGGATTTTAATTTGAGAAAATTACTTTTACTTTTAATTTTTGCTTTTATGGTTTGTTTTTAGTTCTTGTGCAATGAATTATGTAAAAAAAAGAATAAATGAAATAACAATTGACTTTTAAAGGTCCTCAGATATACATTTTATGAGTTATATTTTCAATTATCTTGTTGTTTTTTTTTTTTAAATTTTATTACATACTCGTAATGATGAAATTTCCCGTAAAAATCACAATAAAAAAGAATATGAAAAGAAAAGTAATTTGTACTTATAATTTCGCACTTTTCAACTGATCTTTTAATTTAGTGTTAAATTAAAAGAAATATTAGTAAATCATAGTGAAAATTTAAAATTTCTTCAATCAAAAATAAAATTATATATACAAATAATAAAACATACTACAAAAAAAAGTTTTTAAATAAATATATTCAACAATTTTTGTTACGCGCGTATTTCGCATAGTCAAATATATATTTTTAGCAAAAATATTTGTTATATATTTTTTTTCACGTTTTATACACATATAAACTCCCCATTTAAAATATCATAACCACAGCACGAAACGAAAATTCAACTATTCAATCCACAAATATTTTCACTTAATATTTTTTATCCTATAACCTATGAATTTTATGTATATGTATTTGAATCTGCATTAAAAATTTATACATATATACATATGTATGTATATGTATATTTTATACGCAATATAAATTTAAATGTACATATACTGTATTTACATACATATACATATTAGAGTATAGGTACATTATATATTGCAATATTAACATTCAGGAAAAATTAATTTACTTACCAAACCACAAAAACTCTATTTAACCACCGTTCAGCATATCTACCGCTTCATTACCATTTCATTTTGGTTCATATCACACATGATATAGGTGTAAGTGTAAGCATATATTACATACCTACATATAATATATAGGTACATATTATGTGCATCCACACATGAGTATATTTATATATTTAATTTTGGATATAATAAAATGCATATTCACATAAAACACATATACAATGTAATCTACACTGCAATTTAAAACCATCAACCATTCATTTCATATTCAGTAAAATTATATACATACATATGTATGTACACATTTATGTGTATACAATTTGTATTTTATATAATGTACATACATTATACATAAATTTTATAAATCAACAATTTTCTAATACTATATGTAATTCTATTAACACAAATTATAACATGGAAAATAAATTTTTAAAATAGGGGAAAAAAAAAAAATCAAATTTACCCATTACTTATAAAATGTTATTGGTTAGTTGATTGGTTAGTAAAATGAAAAATTTATATTTAATTCAAATCAGTGTAATCAATTAAATACTCATCTCAGTTTTATTTTTATGTTATAATTTTATATTAACACTACCATCCGTACATCCGGATAACAACAGCAACAACAATAACAATAATAACAATAATAAAATAATATAAAGTAAAAATTATTCATCTATGTGTACATTATAACACACACATTCATATACATAACAACCACAAAAGTTAAATTTTAATTCAACTATTCAACATTCGTCCCCTGCTATATCCTTTTTCGTATTACATATCATTATAAATTTATTATCATATACGGTATATACGTATACCTTTTAAAAATATGCAAAATTGAGTATTATAATTTGTGTATCATTCTTTTATTAATCTTTTTTTTTTTCTGATGTCTGCTATTATTTTATTTTTAATTGTGGTTTTATATGTTTTGGGAAAATATTTAATAATAAATAAATACTGAATTATTTAAAAGCAAAAAAAAAAATAAATAAATAAAACAAAGAATGGAAAACACAATAATAACTACCACAAGGAGAAAATATGTTTTGCCACAAAATCTGTTCATTAAAATTGACAAAAATAAAAAAATAAAAAAACTTCGGTAAAAGCAGTTTTATTTAATTTATTGAATTTTATGAATTTTTTTTTACAATTAATTGAATTACATGTATAGCATATTTTATTTGAATAATAAATACGTAAAATAAAAATAAAAAATGGATAAATAACAAATTATTTACCTAAATAAAAATAAAAAATTTCATTTGTTTTTATTTATATTTAAAATACAAAAACATAATAACAAAAGCAAAAAAATAGATTTTTGTTTTCAATATTTCATGCCTGTATGTAATAGGTTCATGCTTTTTATATTTCAGTTTTTCTTTTGAATACCTACATATGTATACAGAGCTATTGTAAATAATTCGATAAATGTATGTACATTTCATACTATTTTGTCGACATATATAAAATAAATCGTAAACTTTATAATTTAAAATTTATGATACATGTAGTTTTAAAATGTTCAATCCTTATAACAATGTTAATTCTATTACAAATGAGATGATCATCTTTATTTACGTATACATAACAACATAACACAATAACGCTTCACTTATTTACTCATTTCGATATTATCATTGTGATTTTCACTAAATATTTCATATATGCATATGATACATTCTATCATAGATTCTATATTCAACTATCTACATACTAATACGTATTTAAATTGCATCAATCCTATTTTAATTCATACCGCCCATTCGCTTTTATCCTGTATTCTATTTACATTATTTGTTTGCTTCACACTTCCCATCCAGGATAAAATTAATAATGGAAAATTTGAAAAATATCGAATACATAGATATATACACTTTAAAATATAGCAACAATAAAGGATTGAATAAAATTATTTAATGTTTGTTAGTTCATTGTTTTGTATTTTAAAATATGTATAAACCGTACATGTATAGTAGCGTAAATAATATTTACAGGTACAACAATAGTAAAAGTAGTAATATATAATAACAAAGCTGCTTGTAGTGATGGTAGTAAAAATGCAAGTATAATAATAAAAACCACCTACATTTTCATTTCTCATTCTCCAAGTTTAGCTTAAAATTGTAATCTTTAACCACAAATGCATTTTATGTTTTGTGTGTTAATCGTGCGGTAATTATTTTAACACAAAAGCCAGTACACATGCGAATAAGTTGTATATTTTTTTAAATTTCTGTATGTACTTATATGTACATATGTGCATATGTTAGATACGTATATTAAATACAGGGTGTAATACATGCATTACTAGAATAGTGTGATAGATCATACCTAGTATTAAGGAAAAGTTTTTCTATGTTAATATTCATGTGATCTCGGAAGGTATTCAAGACATATAATGAAAACCGAATAATTAGGTTCAATTATTACGTTATTATGCCATTATATCTCATTTACGTACTGCACCCTATGTATGTGCTTATTAAAATTTGCATGCAAAATTACAAATAAAATTCAAACGGATGTATACACGTACATACATATGTATATATGAACACAAATTTTATTTTGAAAAGCAAGCAATCTTTGATTTTATACCACGGCGAACAGGAAATATACACATGTAAGGGTATGTGTACATATACATATATATAGTGTATGTACATACATACATGTATATACATACGTATACGTTTGTTTTAATGAAGAATTTTAACCGAAAGCGTTTTTGATAGTTGAAAACGCGAATAATATACGTAAATAAAAGATTTTTGTATAATTATATACTTATTTAAATGCATCTACTTGAATTTGTGCATGTATATTTACACGTTGTACGTACAAATTTATGTATATATATACATATATAGTGTACATTTCCAATTTTAGATACGAGAATAATAATGGTGATGATAAGGTGGTTACCTTTATCGCGTATTTTTATATTTACATATGTATTTTAGCATACTTTTCATAGAGCTCTTTATGATCCTTCTAGTAAAATTGTATTCTTCAACATTTATTACTACTCATTCTATTATTAAATCATTTCGCATTGAATATGGATGTACACGTTTTCTGGATAATTTAAATCATTATGTTTTTTTTTTCTTTTCAAATGAAAAGTTTGAATGAATTTATTATGTATTCATAAAGTACTACTTGTATTCATAACTATGTTGATTTTCAAAATTTGTTCAATGCATCTAAAATAAGTACATACATAATTGAGATTAGTTAATGAGATGAAATATTTGGTAAATAATGGTATTGATGCAATAGCAGAGAAATTAAAAATAGTTCACATAGATAGCATGTAAAATATATAAATAAAATGATTTATTCTGTATATTTTTCGTCTAGCAAACGATTAAGATTAAACGAAATCAAATTAAATATTTCAAATTAGACATGACTATCTGTGATCTTTTCATTATGTATTAAAAATATTTTATCACTATACATAATTGGATCATTTTCATATCGTTTATTTATTTAAAAGTATAAATTTTTACAAGAAAATCCTTTTAAAGAATGTATCATTTACATATCAATTATATAATCAAAAAAAATTTTTTGTAATGTTTTCAAGAAAAAGGATTTATTAGCTAATAACAATAATTTTAAAAAGAAAATGATAAACATATGTATGTACATATTTCACCCTGAATTTATGTCTTATGTCATTTTAATAACAATATTAATCCCCCTTTTCAATTTCTGTTCTCTATAAAATTGACATTAAAGTTCATACCTTATTTAAAAAAAAAAAATAATAACAACAAATAAAAAAAAAAGGAAAAACCAATACATGATGAGATATATTTAATTTCATTTAAAACACTTCCCTTTCTTTTCATTATCATTTAGATATTATTAATTCACATAAATGTGAAAAAGAACAAATACCATCGTATATATTAATACCGTAATATTGTATATATGTACGTATGTATTTAAATATGTACATACATAAATGTAAAATCAAGTATGTGCCGTTTCCATTAGTTGGTTTTATCATTTTCATAATCAATGTCATCATAATCACAAAACATTCCGCTTATTATCATTGTCTGTATTCTTTACACTACATGTCATACTTATGTATGTGTACGCTTGTATGTAAATTTGTATAACAATTACATTCGTTCACATTTTATATTGTAAATAAAATCCTTATAATATAATTTGTGCATAACTAAATCTGTTCATAAGTACATACATACATATTACGTATAAATTCGGCATTCGTATGTACATGTACATGTGTATGTATACCGGATTCCTATCTTCCGGATGACAAAACAACCCTTATATCAAACAACCCACTTCTGTCGCCAGTATATTCATGCATACTTCAAAGATTAAATGGGTGTAATACAATTTGCAACGATTTTTCACCAGACGAGACGACACCGACAAAAAAAAAAGGGATCTTTTGATAGAAAGCGGTCGTATCTCTACATTTGTACTTTCATGTTTAATATTTTTCGTATGTATGATTTTCTGTATATAAAATTTAAATACCCTGTTCCTAAATGTTTTATAACTCGCGCTGTGTATATTTATTAAAGAATTTAATAGTGACTGAATATTATACAGTTACACTAACTGATGTTAATAAAAGGTTTTTGAGAGCGTCCTGTTTAGTTATTATAATTCCATTGAAATTTTACCACCGCGTTTTACAATTTACCACCATCATTCTCATCATTAAATTTTCTGTTTTGGCGTGCTATCATCATCGCACCATCACCCCATTTTATGAATTGATTCAGTTCATCCTTTTTGTAACTCACAGTTTTAAAATAAAATTTGTCGATAGATATACATATATACATACTTATGTATGTACATGGAAATTATATGTGATTATATTTTGTGGAAGAAGATGACACAGAAAGGATGACTTTTTATATATGTACATACATATGTATGTACCATTGTATGTACATTTATAAAATGTAAATCCAACAATAATGTTTACCCTTGCAGTACAGGATATTTGGCAATATAAATGAAAAAAAAGTTCAAAGCAAAAACAAATTTCTTCTTTTTTGTATTATAAATGTAAAGTATTTAAAGCATAACAAAATTATACATATGTGTATGTTTTATATATGTTTTCATTCATTTCAAACGATGAGGATTACATGATGACGATGAGCGAGTCTTTTATTTTCGAAACAGCACTGATACCACACTGTGTAATAATAATAATAATAATAATAATAATGTAAAAAGAAATCTCTAAAGGCAAAAATATATGTACATACATACATAGAGAATTTATTAGAAAATTCCCTTAGAAATAAAAATAAAAAATAAAATAATTATGTATATAGACATACAAAAAAAAACAAAAATTTAAGGTACAACGATAAAGCAAAACGTGCTACATTCAGAGTGAAAATAAAAATGAAAAAAAGAAAGAAAAACTTTTTTTTTGTATATGTACAAGTATGTTACTATGAGAATGAGGTGCAGGAGGCGAAAATATAAATTCAGGATCATCAGGATAAATGAAAATGTGTACAAAAGCGGATGGATGGATGGAAATGATATAACAACTGAATTGAAAGTTTTTTTTTTTCTTCTTTTTATTGTTGATGGTGAACTGTTTTGATTTTAATTTGATTCCTTCAACAAGGACCCTTTTTTGCTTTTTGGATGGTTGATTTTATAAGGGTTCATAATCGTTTTGTTTGGGCAATGACTTTCTAGTGATTTTATATATTCATATAATGTATCTATATAATACAATATGATGATGAAATTTTTATGTTTTTACACATGTGATTTGTAATATATGTACATATGTACATATGTATGTATAACATAGACACATATCCGAATGTTTATATTAACGGTAAAAATGAAGAGTGAGACAATAACCGAAATAAATTAGTGAATGCATGAACGTTTTTATTATTGAGAGGCATAAATATATAATATATCTACTATGTACATACATACATTAATCTGTGTAACAATTACATATATACATACTATATATACAAACATTTTAACATATTGTATAAAGATTGAACCACTAAATTTGAAATGTTATTTATATCCTTGGAGATTAACTGAATGAATGCTAATGGGAAAACGAAATAAAAATTTGAAAAAAAAAAGAAAAACAGAAAGGAATGAGAAACAGTAAAATATGAAATTATCATGTACGGAAATGTTTTATATGTACATATGTATGTATGTCAGTGTATATAGATTATAATTATTGCAATAAAAAAATTATACACATAATGCTATATCATTGTGTATTTCGGTACATATGGAGCAGAAATAAACGATTCAAGAGGATTTTGATGATGCGTGAATTTTTCTTAAATATCTATCTGCATCTACAAATTTTTCCCTTCATACATACATATTTGATATACATACTGTGAACAGCACAGTGTAAACAATTTTTCTTGTATTATTATTATATGTTATTTAGATTATGTATGTATATGTACAAAAATTAGATTATATTAAAGGGAGTAGAACTGAAAACAAATTTACTCAAAATTATAAGGGAAAATTTATGTAACATGTAAAATGATTTGATTTTATATTCACAGAAGGATAATATCAAAATTTTGTTTTATTTTATGTTTTTGTTTTTCTTTTTGTTAAGCATACATACATATATGCACATAATTTTCATTTTAAATCTGATTAGCAAATTTTATTGGCATAAAAATAAATCAACAAAATTCATGCATGCATGCCTCTAAACATACGATAATAATACATAAATATATACTTATACGCATATATATACATGAGATAAATAATTTTATATTAATGAATTGAGTTATGAATTTTATTAAAAGGGATTAAAGATCCATTTTCACATTGATTATACCACATATGCACAATTATGAAAATTAAAAAAAAAAAAATAAATAAATTTCCTTTTGAAAAATAAAATTTGTTAAAGGGTATTTAAATAGCAAAGCAAAAATATTATTTACAATACATACGTTTATACACCTTGCCAGTATTATATGTATATATATTTCTAAGGTGGTTCATAAAATTTCATTTAAAATGAACATTTAAAAAGTATTTTATCCACATGACTAACTGTTTTATTTTAAAAAAACGAAAACATTAAAATTCAAACTTACATTTACAAATATTACACATCAATTCAATGTGTATAGGTATAGTATGTTTGTATGTAAACTATAAAAAATAAAATCAAAAATGTTATACTGCAAAAGCACATATGAATTCCAATATGATGAAAATTTCAATTTTCAATAGAAAATTTATAAACTATTTATTTGAAAATAAATTAGATTTTTAAATTAAAAGAAAAAAAAAAACTCTTTTACTCTTAAATGAATATTGAAATGTACATTTTAAAAAATTTCAGCAAAATAAATATACAAATTGTTTTACTGTTAAATGTTTAAAATTACGAAAGATGATGATAAGATTACGAAAGTAACAAATGTAAATAGTTAGTTGTGTCTTTCAATTTCTCTTCAAATTAGTTATATTTCATTAAGATTCATCACCCTAGTAAATCACTAGTAGTAGATTCATCACCCTAGTAATGTAAAGATATCGAACTCTCAAGTACCATGTTTTTGTATGTAAACTTCTTTATTGTCTTTATGTGTTTATGTGTTTGAAAAATTTTCTTCTGTTGATTTTTATTTGTGTATATATATATAGAATTATATAAATATATGTATGTTATACATAAATCAAACTTTTTTATTTGAATCTACAATTCTAATGGTTCTAATCAACAAATAAGAAAACAATGATGAAAACATTGAGGAAATTATTTGCACACTCAAAATCTAAACATTTCAAAAACATCATGACCAAAACTGAAACAAATATGTGATCCTTGTACATAGAACAATTTCAATAGTTGTTAGTACTACATAAAATGAAAATGATAGTAATGTAATAGACAAATGCATACATATGAGTATTTACAAACATTAATATTTGCTTGCTACATACGTTTAAATAACAGAAATTTAAGTTACTCATTCTTTTATCCTTATTTCTACATACTATCATTTCTAACCCCATCTATCCACCCCATTACAATTCATTTTCCTTCGAAAAGTATCCTTAAAGATAAACATGCATACATATATGCATTGCAAATAGTTCACTTAATATACAAAATATTCAATGTATTATTATACAACACCAGCTCTTATCTTTCATATATGTATGAACATATTTATATTTATTTTCTGTCACACTACTGAAAACATACAAACATATACATACATTGTATGTGCATTATATTTATATGTATAAATATTTTGCATTTATTCATAACATGTATAAATGAAGGAAGAAACAAATAAAATAAACCAATATTGCAATATGGCATACTTATCACATATGTGTACATACATAGTTATCAAATCATCCATTGTTATATTCATGTATGCATACGTATACTAGTAGAAAAACCTTCTTTCACATTTTCAAGCATTGCACGAAAAATATTGAAAATCTACAAAGGATGTAAAATAACAACGACTACGATGATAATCACGATGATGAGAGTCACAATTCGGTTCTACAGCAAAAGTTGCTTATCAACTTAACTCAAAAACTAAAAATCTTTTCCTATATATGCATCCATATGATCTTCTAGATATGCATTCTATTTTGGTGGTTAACTATACGTGCTCAATTTCGAATGGGAGGAATGATAATTTCATAACATATAACATGTACGTATGTACATAGTATGGGTAAAATTTGAATTTCATGTACATACGTATGTATGTACACTTACAAAGACTTCGAGCTACAGTTGAAAATTTTACTGAATTGGATATCGCTCACCTCATACCAAGTAGTTGGCTAAAGCAATTTTCATGTACGTTACAAGATATTTATATTATGTATAGATACCTATACCATTCTACATTTTATAGTCATACAACGTATATCCTATTTTCAAAATGTAGACTTCAGCTTGGAAATACCTATAATGTTTAAAAATAAGACCACAACAGACCGTCGTTGGCCACAATATGTAAACATTTGTATGTACATATGTATGTGCGCAAATGCAGTCGAGTGAATTTTAAAGGTAGACGAGCTTATAATGAAGAAGAATACAGTAAACAAAGGATGATGCTTTTTATCATGTTCGAACATGAAGAGCTTTTAGAGCATCTATCAAATGTGTTTAAATTTTATATTGTATGTACATATATACACGTATTCACCTAGAGCCCTTTAGCTATGCAGATCCTGTACATTATATTATTCATCTTTTCAAAAGGATAAGACGAAAACTATATTAAATGCATTCAAAATCATGTTATGTGTGCATGTAGTAAACAAACATAAAATGCAATATCTTTTTTGATATGATAATATAGAATGAGAAAATATAACTCAATATTCACCTGCTATATATACATAGGTAGATGATTCAATTCTACATGCCATTACTACCCCTTTGATTGAAAACAGCGAATAAACAAATTGACATGTGTTATACTTCAACCAAGAAATATCTATCTAACAAGCATAAGAAAACTTTTATATATGAATACAAATTTAAATCCATATCTAATAGTTGAATATCAAAAATGAAACCATAACAAAACTCTTCCAACCAACATCATCAATATCAATATAACCTTATTTATTTTGTGTACATATAAAATTTTCCGTTTAAACTCTTAACATTCACTCATTCCATTTGGAAAATAAAATTCACATACATACATATATACACACATATATTGAAAATGTTTATGAAGATTGAAATGGAGTTTTCATCATTATGTGTACATGCAGTGAATAAAATATGTACATACATATATGTATGTAATTTAAAATACACTCAAAAGTATATGAATTGAATGCAAAATACAAAATGCAAACAAATAAAGTGCATGTATACGTTTCATTTATAAGAAGATAAATAAAATGAAACAAGAGAAAATAAAAGAAGGATGAAAAGAAAAACAAAAAAAAAATCTTTGTATCATTTGTAGCTGTTTGTGGCCGCCCAATATAATTGAAACTTTAATATATATGTAGTATGCAATACAATAATATACAGGTTGTTTGGTTAGCTTGGTTGTTTCTTTTATTTGAATAAATTTTACACTTTGAGGTCATTGAAGGATTTTGTTAAATATTTTTCCTGACTGAATTGAAATTTGAAAAAGATTGCAAGATAAGAGTAACGTCACTGTTGTTTTTATTGTTGTTGGTATTGAGATTTTGAAAATATCATACAAATCCTTTATACAAAATTGTATACACAAAAAATTAAATGAATAAGGTACTTCTTGTTCATTTTATCATACATATGTATGTACGTACTACATTTCCATATAAGCGAATAACTGAATGATATATAATGTTAATGGTGGTATGTATGGTACGTACCTACATTTACATATACGAATGTTTATATCAACTACCTTACACTTTTTTGTTGAAAATTTATTTTGGTTAACTTACTTTTGCTGATTTTTATCCTTTGCATACGTACATGTATTATGTTTTGTATAACATACACATACATACATATACTTTGATGTTTTATGCTATAAAATATGATAAAGAAGTATCAAGTATCCTCTTGTCTGACTATGCACACATTTTTTAATTTTTTAAAAATTGAAGAGAGAGAGAGAACTCGATTTAATTTTGTGGATTTACCACTTTATTCATATTCATATGTAAATATGTATCTTGTGTTTATATTTTATGAATTTTTCAAAATTTATTTTTAGACGTTTGTTTGTCTGATGTGTAGATTATATATGTTAATACATGAAAAAAAAAGAATTTTAAACACATACATAAATTATATTATTCAGTACGTGTATAATTCGAATAATATATTTTTTGTATTTTATCTTCATTATGGATTTTAATTAAAAAATTTTTTTTTCTTTTTATTTTCAGTACTATGAAATGTCTTATGGCCTTAACGTAGAAATGCATAAACAGGTAAGTACCTCATTTACAAATTTATTTAATTTATTTATTTTTTTTTTTAATACAAAATTAAATTCACGTAAATAAATGTCATTATACAATTTATTATCTAATTTAATTATTTTGTGATAAAGAACAATTTTTTTTTTTTTTTTTTTTTTTAAATCCTTAAAAACATTTTTCGAATAGAAATTCCATTTATATTTTTCTTTTCTCGTGTAACGTATAATTTTCAATTTTCATTGTATTTCTTTAATCCATTTTATTTTTTCCTCATCTTTTTTTTACGTGTACACATTTCCCTTTTTTAAAATTCGAGAACTAAAAAAAAAAAAAGAAAAAATCACTTTTTTTTTTTTTTTTTTTTGTTTGTTTGTTATCCCTTCATTAGCAAATTTATCATTACTCTCATCAGTGTTAAGTACAACAATAAAATGAATTGCATTTGTACATACAATTTAATCTCCCTTATATAATTTATTTTATTTTACCCTATTCCATGAACGTTAATACATTCGAAGTATATTATATTGTATGTCATCTACAGAAGAAGTAGAAATTAAAAAAAAAAAAAAAGAAACTTAAGAGCTCATTTTAACCTTGGCATGCTTTTTATTAAATAATAAAAATTCAAAAGCCTGTTGGAAATGGTACTAAAAACACAATAATAAATACTCTATACACGTCTCGGTAATTAGTCCTTCAAAATAGACAACAACTACTACATACATATGTATATATATATTCTTATACATTTACTTTGTATTCGAATTTGTACAATGTGTATACAAATAAATAAACTAGAAAATTTTTAAATCAAAAGTATTTCTATCCGGAATCTGAAGCTATATTACCGTATATATCACTCGAAAACAAAATTTTCTTTTATTTTTATTTTAATTTTTTCTGTTGATAAAAACGAAATTTACAAACACACATAGCTCGAATCTGATATATATATACATAGCATGTAAAAGTTATTAAATATTGAATTTTCTCACACCCCCTATTCTTCAATAAAAAAAAGAATAAAAGAAAGTTAACAAAATGAAATACAAGAATTTTACTTTTTTTAATACATAGAGTAAAGAATGAACAAAATTAAAAAATAAAAAAAATATATATATTTAACTACATCAGCTCTTTCTCAATTTCTTTTTATTTTATTCGTTTTATAATTTTATTTTATTTTTTTTTTTTTTTTAAAGATACAAACGTAGTTATGTATATACTTTCGTACACATATCAGTGTTTGTACAATATGTGTACACAAAATTTATGAATACACATTTAAGATTATTCATTCTATTCATGTAATTGTATAAATATACATGCCAATCTGTTAAGGATCCTTAGACAATTATTTTCTTTTGCCAAGAAAATTTTCACTGGCTTGCTGTTGGCATTTATTCAACAGAGTATAGTATAGAATAGTAAACAATCTTGAATAAAAACGAGATGAAAAAAAAAAAATGAGAAAAAAAAAATTAAATAAAACGAGGATAATGTCGAAAGCAACAGAAAAAAAAAACGAAGGAAAGACACTAGAATGGTTGAGAATGATGCCGATAAAAGCATATAAAAATATGTATATATATACTCGTGTATGTATATGTAAAGAAAGCAAAACAAAAACAAAATAACAAAATACAAAAAAAAAAAAAATGTGAAAAGGAAACAAGCAAAAAGATTGAAAATTAAATTCTGGTAAGGTAAATTAAAGACTTACACATTGAAAATGTTTGTGATTCCCTTTTTTTTTGGGTTGTTAGATTTTGAAATTCCGTAAATCTGAAATGACTTTTAGAAAGAAAAATAAATAAAAAAAAATAAAATAAAAGGACAAAAAAAAAGTAAACGAAATTGAATAAGAGATATGGATATGTCTGTTGTGTATACATGTACAACAGGATAAAAGAATTTAAAAAGAAAAGAAAATAAAATGGAAAAGTGGTTGTTTGTTTGTCAAGAAATCAAGTGAAAATAGAGGGCGGAAAAGTGGTTATGATGTATAACTTTATGGGTTTGCTTCCTTTCTTTCTTTTTGTTTTTTTGTTTTTTTGTTTTTTTTTTTGGTACATTTTGTAAAATGTGAAATGTAGACGTTTTGAAATTGTCTGCAGGAATGTATAAATATGTATGATTAAAATGCTGGTGAAGAAATTTAAAAGGGATAACGTTATTTAAATATTTTGTTTTTTTTTTTTTTTATTATTTTATTATTCCTTTTTTCCTTGCTTTGCTTTTCTTGTGCTCTTTTTTTTTTATTATTATAATATATACAGAGAAGAAAAGATACGCGAAATGGTACATGAATAGCGACAATGATAATGATAATCATTATGGGCAAAACAAGAATGAATAAAAAAAAAAAAAATATAACCTGAAAGACAGAAAAAACATCGACGAACAATGAATATAAAAGAAAATGAATTTAACGTCTTCATAATAAAAGAGTACACAATATATGGGGTGGATATAGATGGTTGGATGATTGAATAAAATAATGACAATATATGTATATAGAAGCAAGCAAAAAACTTAAGGACATCTATAAAAATGAAATTGTAAACATTTTTCTTATTTTCTTCTTTTTTTTTTTTCATTCTTATGAAAGAAAAAAGAATCAATTATATGCATGGACGGAAAATTGAAGTAAATTACTTTTATTTCTTTTTTCATTATTTAAAAATGACTAAATTAAGATGAAGGGAAAGAAAAAATTATTATTATGAAATTTTCACTTTATTATCAGTAGATTTAAAGTAATTAAAAAAAAAAAAAAGAGAGCTTTTAAAATAAAAAATAAATTACATCAAATCTGAGGATTATAAATGAATCCTCCCGCGTTTAGAAGGAAATTATTTTTACTGCATATGTATGTATATATATTTATTTTTATTAAAGGATTGAACTGAAGAGAAAAACTTTTAGTAAATTTAACTATTTTATTATTGTTGTTGATTTTATAACTGAAAATTCAATTTTAAACTAATATAAAAAGTTAATTTAATCAAATTTTATTCTCAATTATCTAAAAATACTACATTAAATGAAACTTTTTCACTTCAATAAAAATAATATCCGTTTTATAATTTTATAAAATTTTAACAAAAAAAAATAGTAAAGAAATAAAGAAGCAAAATAAGAAAAAAATACAGAGAAAAAATATAATTAGAAAAACAAAACAAAAAAAAACAAAAAACTGAAAAATAAAAATTCAACTACATTTACCCACAAGCAACATATAATTTGTTAGATGATATCAAGACATATTTAGTGAAATGAAATAAAAAATTGGAAAACATGAGAAAACCAAACGTATCAAATTTTATGTATGTATGTACGTATAAAAAAAAAATCATGGTAAATAAAATAAGTTTTATTCTATTAAACAAGGACGAACCATATACAAAACATGAAACTACACAAATATACATGGTAGACGGCTGATGATGATGACTTCTCATACTTTTTTTCTACCACACAACTACAACTAGATTTGTTTTTTGTTTAAGTTTTTCCTCTATAGTCTTTTTTTTTCTTTTGTTTCGATTTAATTTTTTTTTCCTTAGATTCTTTTTTATTTTATTTTATTTTCCCGTTTCTTATTTTTATAATGTTATACACAAAAGCATAAGCAAGATAAAACTTTAACATCATTGAACTTTATTGTTAGTTAGTTATTAGTATGTTAGAATGTTTATATATAAAATCACTGGAAGCAAAAACATTGTATCTAGTATCTACATATATGTACACTTAAACTCACACATGTTAGATACGTGCAGAATTTTCAAAAATTAAATGATTGCGTACATGTGATATGTATATATGTATGTATATAAACTCATATTTCAGAGATTACACGCTTATATAAATATATATGTATGTCTATTATTCCACCCTGTCAGGTCATAGTGGGTGTCAACTTCTCAACACCTTTTATGATATATTTCTTGGTGATTTTTTTTTTCCTATATACATAGTTTGTTTTATTTCATCTATTTTTATTTCTCGTCCACTCATAACAATAATACGTATAATTATACTCATATACGAGTAATATAAGTTGTAACACACATACTTATATACAAATTTTATACTGTATATTTCACATAATAGTCACTTTACCATAATTTTCATTTTTATTCTCATCCTTCAAGTAACTACCAAACTAACCTGAATACTTATTTATATATACATATATATGTATATATGTACGTAGATCTAACTACCACCTTTTTAGCCATTAAATGGATAACATTACATGGCAATGAGCAATGAACACAATGTTGACGACAAGTTATATGAACATAAAAAAGTTTCCGGAGGGTACAAACAAATAATCAAGAAGAACAATGAAGAAGAAAACTAAGTCGAGCGAAAATGTTTTGTTTCTGTTCTGCAATTTGATCACATTTTGCTAATGTATAAAATACATACATATATACACTATAAAAATTACATAATTTATACACATGTATTGTATATGTATGTATATACATGGATAAAACCTCATAAAAAAATAAAAGCGTCAGGATAGGAAATAAAAATGTGAAACGATAAATAATGCAATAATGATGAGAACGATAAATGTAGGTTGTGAACCGATAAAAAAAAATTACAGGAAGAAAAATAGAAAAAAAAAAAAACCTTTGCAAAGGAAAAATAATGTTCTTATTTTTCTTAATATAATTGGGTTGAGTTAATTGGGGTGGTAGGTAACGATAAAATAATAATAATGTTAAAATCATAGAAATAGTTTTTTTTTTTTTTTTCTATTTTATTTATTGTTCATATTTAAGGATTCTTTTTATTCCCTCTTATTTTTCATATTATAGATTATATATAGGAAAAAAAGATAATCTTTCATTATTTTCTTTTAGTATTTTCCGTCTTAAAAAAAATAAAAATAAAAAATTGTGGGCTGTAAAAATTATAAATACAAAATTCGAATATACATATATTGTGTTATTATTGTTTAATTTGTATTTATTAATTAAAAAGAGGATTTTTTTCTAGAGATTACAAAATTCAAAATGATTTCTAGAAAAATTAAAAAATAAATCCCCTTGTAATGATTATATTGGAAAATTTGTCATTCTAAAGTGATTAGTTAATTCAAATCATCATCATATCACGTTTAAATTCACATTTTAATAAAATCAAATTATCTATTCATTTGTTCAATTTGTTCAAATCAAATGAAGAAATCACGAGAAAATTATAACTTTACAGTTTCAAACTTTTTATATCATTTGTGTTAATTTTGTGAACTTTTTAAACCACCCATACTACATATTGTGTACTTAATGTCATCATAAACATGAGCTAA
Organism: Anthrax anthrax; assembly: GCA_963971155.1. Classification (NCBI taxonomy): domain Eukaryota; kingdom Metazoa; phylum Arthropoda; class Insecta; order Diptera; family Bombyliidae; genus Anthrax; species Anthrax anthrax. The sequence continues at coordinate 22,605,490 of OZ020118.1, forward strand.
GCGACAAAGCTAATAAAGCACGGTATGTATAAGTTCAAATTCGTATAAATATTTAAAAACTTTTTAAATCTGAAATATTTGATTAACTACATCAATACAATGAAATGATCAACCATCCTTAACTTTATATATGTATGTATATGGAATAGAAATTTCGGATATGCTGCTAAAGGATGATTATGATGATGTGAAACAAATTAAAGCCAAACATTGTCCTTTTACGTTTTCTAGTTTTCTAAATTTTTCATTAATCTTAACATTATAGTACGTATTTTATTGCTCCCATTTTTATTAAATAGTCTTACTAACATTATTAATACAGATTTTCTTCTTTTTTACGTGTATATATGCATGTGTATATTTTCATGGTACGATATTATTAAATTTTCATTGAATTTAAGTTGAACTTTCATATACGAAAACTGTATTCAAACTGTATTCATATGCAAAAACCAAAAACGGCCTCACCCGTTTTTCTTTTGGCTAACCTTTTGGTGACTTTACCTTTCAATTTCAAGTGACTTTGATTTAAATATATGTATGCATACATATTAGATAGTTTTATTATTAAGTTTTAGCATACATACAGATTCATTTATTTCATATACTGCATATTTTACATACACATCCAATTCGTATTCGCAACCCATTATTATTACATTTTAAATGATATAGAGTAGAATAGATTTGAACTGCACAATAGCAATAAAGGTATACTATACATGGATAATTGGAAAGGCCGAGTAAACGTACTGTTCATGTATGTATGTATATATAAATATGTAAATAGATATGAAATTCCTTTTCTCTCTGTGTTATAGCTATTAATAATTTACAAAAATTTGAAATATACGATAAACGCCACTAAAAACTGCTTCATATACATACATATTCATTATATAGAATCTATAACAAAATGGTGGTCTTATATGTGATGTGTTGGACAGAAAACCACAAAAGTTCACATTGCACAATAATACTACAAGTTAAATTGTGTTCAATAACGATGAATCGTTATTATCCTAAAAATTTTCGCAATATTCAGGTTACATAACCATCAAACTAATCCTTCTAACATTTGAACATAAATATTGATAGAAGGAAGGATACGGGATAGACTATGAATTATTCTTCATCATTGTCACCATAATTCTGTATACTTATATATTGTACATGACTGAAACGAATATAAAAAGGATGTGGATGAAGTTGGTACATATATGTATACATAGTTAGTAAGGATAACAATTGCGATGATACAACAAAGAAAATGCATTGATTTTGGTTTATTTTAAATTCTACACTAGCAACCAGATCAGGCACAATAAATATGACAAAAGAGAGAATACTGGATGACAATGATAATGACAAGAAAAAGGATTCAAAGTTTGAATTTAACTGGACTTTTCCAATGAGAACATATCCATACAAAATTGTACAATATGTATAAATGCATGCAGTGAGAAAAATTATGAAGCTGTATATACATACATATGTACATATTATAAAATATTATGTAGATATAGGAAAATTGAACGGTATAGTAATTTGCTCTGTGACAACGACATGTACTGTACTTTTGTATATTATTCATACATGACAAAATAAAAGAATGTGCATTGCATGTGATGCATAGTAAATTAGAAATGCGACGATAAATTTCGTCAATCCAACCGTCCAATCAAATTATTCACCACGTATGCACAATACACATATGTATGTATATATGGATATTTATTTATATTTATTTATGTTACATACATGTGTGTTAACTAGGATACACGAAAGATGTATATGTACAGTATAAAACACCCGAGTACCATATAGAAAAGCATAACGTAACAAATTTGAAATATTTCTACATATACGTACATACCTACATAATATGTACATATTTGAAGAGAAGGTTTTTGATGGACATTTCATGGAGGAAGATAAAAAATTTTTGTATATGATAAGAGTATGAGAGAATATATGTACATATATGTATGTATGACATTATGAGAAATAATTTGAAAGTGAATAGAATTTTTCTGAATTTAACATATACATATGATACTATACATGTATATAGAAACATATAATCATTATATGCATTGTATGCTTATATGTTCATATACTTAGATACTTTTAAATTGCTTGTATAAAAGTATATTTGTACATATGTATATGCATTATAAACCCTTTTAGATTTTTGAACACGTTTATCATTTTTAGATATATGAATGTTGTCATGAAATTCAAACAAGATGAATAAAGTGCAAATTTATGACCAGAAATAATTTTCCAATTGATTAAAAGGATCAATAATTTCATCTAGATTTTGATTTTATGAGAATACACAACAATACATTATATAATTATAAAGAATTTGTATATGAGAATAAATCATGATATTCCTTTTAATTTCATTAAAATAAACTCCAATGAATTGATAATTTCAAATTTGAATGGATTCATTTAATTTTTCAATAAAAATTAATAAATTTTCCATATTCTAGTATAATTTGAAATTTACATTAAAATTTATTATATTCAATGAAATATCAATTTGTATAAAATTCTAAAAACAAAAAATTGATCATTTTTAAATTTTTTTTATTGTTTAATTTAAAGAGCAGAATATGTGAATAAATTAAAATTCAAGATATTAAACAATTCTATGTTGTCAATCATTTTCAATTGTACATGAATACATAATTTAATTTTATTGTTTTTTATTTTTATTTTTATTTTAATTATTATTTATTACAGACAGAAATAGCAAAACGTTTAAATGCGCTTATTAGTCAATTGCTACCATTTTTGGCAGCTGAACATCAGCAACAGGTGCTACAAGCAGTAGAAAGAGCTAAACAGGTGACAATGCCAGAATTGAATGCAATTATTGGGGTAAGCATATAATAGTACAAAAATTACCAAAACAAGAAAAACAAAACGATTTTTTTTTTTTTAAACAAAATATTATTTTATTTATTATACACATTTTATTTAATTAAATCGAATATCTATTTTATTTAATATTGAAATTTAATTTATTTATTTATTTTTTATTTGTTTTTTTTTTATTTTTTATTTTTTTTAATTTGATTCAATCAAATATTAAAACAAACAACAACTAAATTTATTAATTTATTTATCAAAGTAAAATTGAATATCAAAATAATGAATTGTAAATTTAATTTGAGATTTTATTATTTGTAATAATTGAATAAACATAATTGCCTATTTATTATACATCAATATTATTACATATGAGTGGAAAAAAAATGTAAATTTTCATTTTGTTTTTTTTTTTTTTTTTTTATTTAATTTATTTTTTAATTTAAAACATTTTTTGTATATCTACATATATATATTTTTGTAGTTAAATAAATTGGTGGTATGAAGTACTTATATTTTTTATTATTATTATATAAATTCTGTCCTTTCATTTTTTATTTAAAAAAAAAACAAAAACAAATTTTTAAAAATCTTATTTTTCATTTTACACAAAATTTGTAGTAATAATTTGAATTAAAAGCTTGTAAAAAAAATATATATATAATTATTTGTTTTTAAAATTGATTTTAAACAAAAAAAAAACGCACGAAAAATCAATAATTAATGAACAAATTATGATATTTTTACATTTTATACTTTACGTGTACATTTACTTATTTCTTACATTATTTTTTAGGGTTGTGGTGTTTTAATTTTGATTTTATTTTATTTTTTATGATACATATGTATATGATACATACTAAAAAACAAAAAATTACTTTTAAAAAAAATTAAGAAAAAAAAAATAAAATAAAAATCTTCAAACTTTTATAACAATTCAAACATTTAAAAAAAAAAAAAATGCATTTTTCTTAACTTAATTTTTTTTTCTCTTTTTTTTCTTTCCATTTTCCTTCAACAACTTATTTTCCTACAAATCCTATAACTATAAAAATAAACAAAACGACGAATAATTTGAAATGAAAAATGAAAATTGAATAAACTACAAAACAAAATAAATGTAAATGCATAAAAATAAAATAAAAAAAATAAAATAAAAAATTAAAATAAAAACAAAAAAAAAATTAAATGAAAATAAAATATGAAATAAATTGCAGCAACATCAACAGCAAGGAATTCAACAACTTATAGTAAGTTTTTAATATAGAAAGAAAAACAAAAAAAAAATACAATTCAAATAAAACGAAAAACCATATACTCATAATATAAAAATAAAAAAATAATATAGCAAAAAAAAAATATATTTTTTTTAAATATTTTTTCTTCATGTTATTGTAATTTAAAAACTTATTTATTTTGCTTTACAAAAAAATTATAATAATAATAATTGTTTAAAATAATGTACAAATGTCCTTATTTAATTTTCATAGTTTGTTTTTTGTTTTTAACAATTTCTTTAAAATTTTCTTTTGTATATATATATACGTATTTATACATATATGTATGTAGTAATAATTTGGGAATAATATACTTGTATAGTTTTTATTTAATATTAAATGTTGCTATAAAAAGAATCATTTATCGTTTTATGTAATGTAATTGTCGTTTATTTATTTAGCAAAAAATTTATTTTAACGCTTTTCAATATTTTTGGATTTATGGGTTATTGTATTTTGTTGCTTTTAAGTATTTTAATTATTTCTTATAGCTTTTGTTCACAACAATGAACGTTGAAAATAATTCCAATGAAATAGATTTTTAATTTGATTCTTTGTAACAAATTAAATGATTTTTTTAATTTTCTAAATTTCTATAGAAACATACATTGATTTTCGATATCACGAAATTATTACCATAATTACTTATTTTCAATTTGATATCAATTACAATACCTAATTTATTTCTATAATAGTTATATGTTTTTTTTTTTGTACTTTAATTTGAATGCGTGTGGTACGCATAAAAATTAAAAAAAAAAAAATTTCTTTATGAATATTTTATAAGAAAAATAACATTTTTATACATTATGAAATTTTCATATTTTTATATGATTATAATTTACGCAATTTGAAAAATAATTTAACCATATGTTTGACCAATATCCATCGATATTGTTATCCACAGTATATAACACATCCTATATGATATCACAAAAATATGCACAGTAGCTGTATATGTAGATATAATGCATGTCCGTGTGGCTTATAAATTATACATGTATATACATACATACATATATCTATTATTTACCAAACCTCATTTTCCATATTTGATTTCAAAAAGCCGACATCTGATGACCAAACAATTATGTGCATATGTTCATTTGTATATTTAATATTATTTAGCCTCGATGTGTGTACATTTATGTATACATATTATGTATAATACAAATGTATATAAGTATTGTATAATACATTAAAACAGTAGGTGTACATGAAAAAGGAAAACAGAAAAAAAAAATGACCAAATAGGAAAAATAAAAGTACAAAATTATTTAAATTGTTTAAATTGTTGCATATTTATCCAATTTTCAACTTTTATACATACATACATATACAGGCTGTATAATATATGTTTTTATGTATTCACACAAATTGTACATATGTACATATAAATTCTATCGTGTACATATTAAACATAGATGAAACGCAAATTAATGACATAATGAAGCACTACATGCGGCTCCATTATGCCTACATGAATGTGCAAATATATACAATAAAAAAAAAAAAAAAGGAAAACAGAGAAAAGGACATATTATTCTCTGTGTTGTGATGTCCTCCAATTTTCCATTTGAGGTTTTCTCGGTATTTTGATTTTAATTATAATTTTATAAATTAATCCATTTCATGTTTTGTTTTATTTTTCTGTTTTCTGTTTGTTGTTTTGTTTTTGTCGTCGTTTTTTTTATTTTTTATTATTATTATTTTGTCCCTGTATCCTCTTTTTTAATTCAATGTTTAACATTTTTCTGTGTACAAATATTTAGTACATACATAGTTGACTGGTATCTATAAAATTTTGTACAGGACATAATGCATATACAGATGTATACAATATTCAAATTTTATAATGGTAATATAATGTATAATCACTTTAGTATTGTGATACAGGAAACCAAACATTAATGTAAATACACTAGAATTGGTAATAGTCTATTTTTGTGTGTATTAAACCAAAATACATTACCAATCGTAATCAGTTCGATTTTATGTTTTCTGCTTTTAGATTTGTTTTTGAAATTTTGTTTTTGTTTTTTTCTTTTTTTCGATCAAACTCATGTACAAATTTTCGTAATTTTATTTTTGTGTTAAATAACATCATCAATTTGAATACAGAAAAAAAATTTTTTTTTTTTTTGTAATTCGATTATAATAAACAGCTCTTTTTGAAAATTTATTTATTATTTTGTATTGAGTTTAATATCAATAGTTTTTTATTTGTTTTTTTTTTTATTTTTATTTTTGTATTGCAATTCAAATAAATTTTATAGAATAATGTAGATACATATATCGTGGAAAGCCAATAAAATTGTTTCCATTAACATTCACCATTTTTGTGTGTATAACCACCATGAAAAGTGCATATTTTTATTTGTAATTTATGTCGTCATCTCATTCCACAATATTGTATTTTTTTTATTTATTTATTTGGTTTTAAAATTTATCAGCCCAAAAAGCCCATTTAAAAAAACCAAAAACAACAGGGAAAAAAAAAATTCATTGAAGTGGTGTATTCTGGCGTCAAGTTGTCCTTTTAATTATGTGGTCAATTGCAATGATTTGGTATAAATTTTATACAATACATGAATATAATTATTGAATTTATTACCTATATATACTCATATAAACATGTAAATAGACTTGTGTAAACTAAACCATTTACCTGTATTTATTTATGTAACTATATACACAATCATGATGATGATTTTGAAGTGTCTTTAAATGTTTCACAATTTGTATATTATATGCAATAATTGAAGTACTACTCTATGCTAATTAATCTGTATATTTCACGTATTATATTAAAATTTCTTTTGATTATTTTGTTTATATACTTAAAGACATGTAAACATGTTGAGTACGTACTTATACATGGATATTGAAATCTTTACATTTTAATAAATTTTTAGTTCTTCTTCAAAATCAAAAAAGGTTTGGCCATTTGTCGGTAAATTCTACAAATTATTTTATCCTTGTATACATTCATGATTTTGTTCATTTGTTAAGAATAATTTTTTTTTAAGGAGAAAACAAATTTAAGTGAATTATTATTATTCAAAACTTAAAACAACAACAAAAATGTAGAATTCGATTACCTTGTTTATTAAGAAACATTTGATTTATTCAAAATAAAATAACAAAAATGTTATTATATACCCAATAATTTTTTTTAACCACAAATGGTTAATATATTTTACCACAATGAAGTTCACTTAAAAGTTCTTATATGATATTAATCTCATTTTAAGATCTATAATCTTATATTCATTTTAATTAATCTACTGTAAATAAATTAATTTATCAATTTTGATTATATTATTGTGCTTAATTTATGCACACTTAACAGATTAAAATTAATAACAATTAAATTGAAATTGTAAATCAAATGAAAAATAAATGAAATTTGATAAGTGGTCTATTCCATGATTTATTCAAATATTAAAATATGATTATGAAATTTATCAATTAATTAATTATTTATTTATTTATTTGTTTTTGATAAATTTTTGATTTGATTTTTTTTTTCTAATATACCCTTACGCTTGTATTGTAATGTACTTATGTTTTCTATTTTTTTAAATGTTTCGATTTTCATTCCAATGATATTTGATCTTGTAAAATAATTTTAAATAATTTCTTTGTTTATTCTTTGTTTGTTGTTTGTCGCTATTTGTTTTTTTTTTTTATCCATCATTTTATTGTGTTTCTGCTGAAATTGTAGATATTTTCTTATTAGCAAATTTTAAAACTTATTTAAAAAATAAATAAATATAACTTTTTTCTTTGCTTATATTTATAAATGCATCAAACATGAATTTAAATGTTTTGTTCTTATATTTTATAATTGATTTTTATTTTTTTTGTTTTTGTTTTTTTTTTTTTTTTTAGCAACAAATTCATGCACAACAAATACCAGGTGCACCGCCACAACCAATACCAACATTAGGTGCATTAGCTGGTCCATTAGGTGCTTTTGGTGGTCCAATTGGTCTTCCACATGGACCACAAGGTTTATTAAAAACTCCACAAGATTTACATAGAGAAGATTTAAAAGTTCCACTTGGTGGACCATCAGCTGAAGAGAGACTGGTAAGGTTTATTTTTTGTTTTTTTTTTCAATTTATTTAAAAAATTTAATTAAAGAATTTTATTAAAATTTATTAAATTATTTTTATAGAGAAATTCTGTATCACCAGTAGAAAGAGAAAAATATAGAACACGTTCACCATTAGAAATTGAAAGTGAAGCAAAACGAAGAAAAGAAGATAAATTAACGCATGTAAGTACTAAAAAACAAAATATAACAATTTTTTGGTTTTTTATATATTTTTTTTAATTGTTTTCTTTCTGCAAAATGAAAGGAATAAAATCCTAATTATTATTTGCACCATATTAATCATGGAATTTTATTATTTTTAAGTAACTCAATTTTTTTTTTTTTTTTTTTTTTGAAATCCTAATAAAATGTTTGTTATTAATACGTCGAGCCTTATTACAGCATTTAAAAGATTTTACAGTATATATAGTAAAAGATTTTGTCATTTATTTTAATATAAACTCAACTCACCATCAAAATGTGTTGTTTTTCCAATAGTTTTTCAATTTGATCTAATATGGCATTAACTAAACAAATAAAAAGAAAATTAAAAAATAAAAAATAAAGTGAAATGTTGGGTAAATGAAAAAACAAAATCACAAAACAAACAAACAAAAAATGTAGAAAGAAAAAGGATCTAACAAAAACAATGATTTTTTCAAAATTCATTGCAGGAAAGTGATGGAGAGAAAAGCGATCAGGATTTAGTCGTAGATGTTGCTAATGAAATGGTGAGTTGAGTTTTTTTAAAAGGTCCCAAATCAAAAAAAAAAAAAAAAAGAAAACCAAGCAAAAGAAAATGTCCAAACACATAATGTAAAAAGAAGCCTTTTAAAATCCTTTTAAGAAAAGAAAATTTTGTGCTTAGACTGAAAATAGTTTCTTTTTTTTTTGTTAATTTTCTAAAAATGATTAAAATAAAAAAATGCAATATTTAAAATTACAATTTTTTTAAAAATTGAAATTGATTTTAGGAATCACCTTCACCACGACCGAATGGCGATCATGCGTCATTAGAATCTCGTGATCGTGATCGTGATAGTATTGGCCTAAATGGAGAACGATCTGACAAGGCTGGTAGTAGTTCAAAACCGTCAAGTGAAAGACCACCATCACGATCTGGTTCAAGTTCATCACGTTCGACGCCAAGCCTTAAAACAAAAGATGTAAATGAATTGATGATATTCTCTTTTATTGAATTTTAATCAAATTAAATCTTCAACTTATTGTTTTTTGTCTTTTCACTGTTTTGTTCTTGACTATATTAGCTTGATAAGCCAGGAACACCGGGTGCTAAAGCTCGAACACCAACACCAAATGCATCAGTACCTGGAAATCCAAAACCAGTAGTGCCACAAGCGCCTCCTGCCGGCTATCCAAATTCACCATATCAGCGACCACCAGATCCGTATCAACGTCCACCTCCAGATCCAGCTTATGGTCGACCTCCAATGCCTTATGACCCTCATGCGCATGTACGAACTAACGGTATACCATTAACAGCTGGTGCTTTAACTGGTGGAAAACCGTAAGTGTGGTGTAGAGCATCAAACTTTTTCAAATTTTAATTTTTAGCAAGAGTTTAACAATTTCGTATTTTTTAGTGCGTACTCATTTCATATGAATGGTGAAGGAACTCTTCAACCTGTACCATTTCCACCGGATGCATTGGTTGGTGTTGGAATTCCACGTCATGCCCGCCAAATTAATACCCTATCACATGGTGAAGTTGTGTGTGCTGTGACAATATCAAATCCAACCAAATATGTATATACTGGAGGCAAAGGTTGCGTCAAAGTATGGGATATTTCCCAACCGGGAAATAAAAATCCAGTTAGCCAATTGGATTGTTTAGTAAGTATTGAATTCAAAAAAATTTAACAAATTTCAAAATTAGCAAAAATTACATTTAATTTATTCATTTACTTATATAATTAGCAACGTGATAATTATATTCGATCTGTCAAATTATTACCTGATGGAAGGACATTAATTGTTGGTGGTGAAGCATCAAATCTATCTATTTGGGATTTAGCAAGTCCAACACCTAGAATAAAAGCCGAACTAACATCAGCTGCTCCTGCATGTTATGCATTAGCTATCAGTCCGGACTCAAAAGTTTGTTTCTCTTGTTGTAGTGATGGCAATATTGCAGTATGGGATCTTCATAATCAGACATTGGTACGACAATTTCAAGGTCATACAGATGGTGCTTCATGTATAGATATTAGTCCAGATGGCTGCAGATTATGGACTGGAGGTTTAGATAATACAGTTAGATCGTGGGATCTACGAGAGGGCAGACAATTGCAACAACATGATTTTAGTTCACAAATATTTTCATTGGGTTATTGTCCAACAGGCAAGGAATTCCTTATTTTGTTCTGTACAATATTGTTAATAACATTTATTTGATTTGCAGGTGAATGGTTAGCTGTTGGCATGGAAAATTCTCATGTTGAAGTATTACATGCATCAAAACCAGATAAATATCAACTTCACTTACATGAGAGTTGTGTATTATCATTACGATTTGCTACATGTGGTAAATGGTTTGTGTCAACGGGTAAAGATAATCTTTTGAATGCATGGCGAACACCCTATGGTGCTAGCATATTTCAGGTTAATATAAAACCATACACATTGTTTTTTACTTGTAATTTTAATTTCAATTTAATTTAAATTTTATTTTAACACAGTCAAAAGAGACATCGTCAGTTTTATCATGTGACATATCAACAGACGATAAATATATTGTGACAGGATCTGGTGATAAAAAAGCCACAGTTTACGAGGTCATTTATTAATGAATTTGTAAAATATTATTTTTATTTAATAAAATCGAAACAAATATTTGTCGCAATTCAAGGACAACAAATTAAATAGAAAAATGCAGAATGTACTTTATTTGTTCTAATTTAGCTTAATGTAAAATGCGGCTCAAAATAATTTTAAGTTACTTAAATTTTACGACAATACCATATTTTTTTTATAAATGTTTTTTTTTTCACGTTATTTTTTTTTTCCTTTTTTTTTTTTTTAATAAGATGAACATATGTATAAAATCTCCCAAAGAATATATTTTTTTGCATGCATAATTTATCTGTGTAATTTTATTTTGTTTAATAGTAAAAATTTAATTTATAAAACTTTTCTATAAAAACTGGTAAATGAAAAAATAAATAAATAAATAAATAAATGCCAAAATAAATTCAAAATACTGTAAGATAAAGAAAAAAGAAGGATGAGCACTGGTTGTTTTATTTTAAGAAGCAACGTAAAAATATGGACAAAGACTACTTACTATCGCCGTCTTTTTTATTTTTTATTTAAAGTGTAAAGTAATATACTACAGCTTTTTAATATTTTTTATTTTTTAAATCTTTATTTTTACGTACTAGGGATATATTTTTTTTTTTATTTTGTTATTTTAGTTTTATCCTTGTTTTTAGGAAATTATTTTATAAATTTTATGCGATTTTTTTTATATACAGAATTAAAATCAATTAATAAAAGAAACGTAATGGATTTTATTTACATTTAATTTTTTAATTTAATTACTATTAAAAAAGTATATTTTTAAAAAAATAATTTAATTGTAGTATGAAAAAAATTGTAAAATTGTAATAAATTAAAATTGAATGCAATTAGAAAATAATATTTTTATTTGAAATGGTGATTTTAATTTAATCGATTTTAAACAATTCTAAAAAAGAAATAAGAATGAAAATGCATGAAATTTAAACAAATAAATTGCGTCCTATTATTTTAAATTTAATTAAAATAAATCAATTTTTTTTTTTTTTTTTTTAGTTCAAATAAAAATAAAATTTTTAATAAAATGTTTTAAAAATGAAAATATTAGGTTTTTTAATTAATACAAAGATACATTAATAAAAATTTAGTTTTAATTTATGTGTTTTAAAAAGGAAAAAAAAAAGAATTTATAAAAAGTAAATTACTTAATTATTATTAATAAAATTTATTAAGAAAAATAAAATAAAAGAAATCCAAACAAAAAGAATTTAGAGGAAAAATAGAAAAGAATTTATTTAAAAGCAAAATAACTGTTGATTGAACATTGGATAAAAATGGGATAAACAAAATAATTAAAATAAAAAAGAAGCCAGAGAATTGAAAAATAATGGAATAATAATTTTGATGTATTATAGAATATTATGTGATAAAAATAAAAAGAAAATGATAATATAAAAAATAAAACAGAAAACTTTAAATGAAAATAAAAAAATAAAAAATACAGATCAAGGTATATTTTTAGAAATCAGGAATAATTCAATTTAGATTATAAGAAAATTTAAAAAAAAAAGTATATATTTGACGAAGAGTACATAATAAATTAAAATGTAAAAGATATAGAAATTTTATTGTATGTATGCGTAAATTAAAGAAGAAGAAAATTAATCGCATTCAAAACGAAATTTATAATTTTGTTACTTTTTTTCTAAAACTTGCTCTTTCTGTGTTTTTAATTGTACACGTATTTATGTATAAAGAAAAAATAAAAAATTTATATTATAAAAAACATTTAAGTATAAATAAAGTAAAAAAAATAATACACAAAATAAAATACAATTGTACTGCAAGAGATTGTTTGAGTGAATGAATGATTGATTTTAAATCTACAACAAAAAATTGTTTTTTTTTTTTTTTTGTTTTTTCAGAATACCTATATAAAAATATAGAAAGCAACTTTCATTTTGAATTATAATAAAAATTTACATTAAATAATAGATACAAATATTATAGTAAATAATCTCTTGGTAGTACAAAATAATTTTAAAAAAAAAGTTAGATTTATACTATATACATGTGTACAAAAAATCTTTAGAAAACAAAACATAAGGAAGTAAACGAAAAAAAACTTAATCAGGTAAATTTCAAAATTTTTCTCTTAAATTTCTAAAATACATTATTACATAAATTCGTTTTATTTTTTAATTAAAAAAAAAAAAAAAAAAAAAAATTAAAATAAAGAAACTAATGAAGGCAGCTCCTATTTATGTTTCTCTTATGTTATGTATCTTAAAGTTTACGAAATTCAAAAATTTTGTTATTATCACAAAAACATTTTAGGAATCAAAACTCATATGAATATCAATATCTCACTAAAATTTTGTTTTTATATCAAGAAATTTAAAACAAAAATTCTTTTTGCTTCACAAAACAAATTTTATTATTTTGATCATTTCAAAAATTTGTATATTTATAATATAACAAACATTTTTCAAAATTTGATAATATTTTTGCAATCACAAATAAAACCATTAAGAACTGGTCCACAAAATAAAAAAAAATAAAACTATAAATGCAAATGTATAAATATTATTCATGTAAAAAATAGTAATTCTTCTTTGTAAAAACAAAATAAAAAAAATGAAGTATATATATACGTGTATATAAAAAAAAAAATTAAATGCACACATAAATAAAATTTCTTCATCATGATCATCATCAAAAAAAAAAAAAACAATTTTAGATTCATAGAATGTAGTTTTAAAATACAATATTTGTATAAAGAACAAAATAAAAGGTGAAAAAAAAAAAATTATGGCACTATATTAATTGCTGTATTGTATATTTGCTATTTACTATTGTAATTTAAATATATTGAATATTTTAATTGTAACTCAAATTAAATTATAATCTTTACTTCAATTTTATGTAAAATATTGAAAATTTAGAGATAAAGAAAATTTAAAAAAAAAAAAAAAATGTAAACGAAAATCCGACATACAAAAGTGAAAAAACAAAAAATGCAAATTTGTAATTGTATAAAATATTCTTTAATATAAAATATCTACTCAAAAAGTAGAAAAAAGATTAAATTAGCCTAAATTTTCAATAAAAGAATTATTCTTAATACACACTATGCTAATAGTAAGCGAAAAATATCTGAGAATTGATGAAATAAAATATTAAACTCTTGTATTCATTATAAAAAAAGAAACAAACTGAAAGAAAATATAAAAATAATAAAATAAGTTCATATAATTAAGAAAAAATTTAAAAATAAAATATAAATAATTTTTGCTATAAAAAAGAGTAAAAATAAAATAATTGAAATGTTTTTAGTATTAATTATATCATTACAGGATTCAATAAATAATAAGTAAAATTTAAAAAAAAAAAAAAAGAAAAAAAAATATAAATAATTACCTAAGTAAATAAATAAAACTAAAAATTAAGTAAATGAATATAAAAAGAAACAAAAAAAAAAAAAAAATTATTAAATATCTTTTAATTTTATTTTATTATAAATAATTTTTCTTTTTCTTTTCAATAATTTTAAGAATTATTATTATAATTATTATTATGGTAGTAAGTGAGAAAGGAATTAAAAAAATATATATATAAAAAAAAAAATAAACAAGAGAAAAAAAACAAAATAAATTTTAAATTAAATATTGAGTTTTAATTTGTTATTTTTATTTAAATAAAAATTTTTATATAGATCCTTTTTTTAGTTACCAAAAACTATTGATTAATTATTAGAAATTAATACATATACCGTTCATTAAGCAAAAAAATTCATTAATCTAATAAACAAAAATATAATCAATAAAATATACTTAAAATGAACTAAAAAATTGTAGAATGACTTACACAAGCCGGTAATAGTCCAACATTTTAATCAATTTAAATATGTATATCATAGCTTTTTTTTCCTAATTCGATGGCATCATCTCAAAATCATAAATTTCATAATATCTGTTATAATTTTAAATTATATCGTGAAATGAAAAAAAAATTTTTTCTTTTTATTGATAAAGAATTAGCCATGTGTCTAAAATTGTTTTTTTTTTTATAAATTAATTTTTATTCATGTAATTTCACTATCACTGCATAGTAGCTGTGGTTAATATTAATGGTTTGCTATAGTGAAAAGAGAAATAGAGAATTCAAATTTTTCTTCGAAATTTGATATTTTTTTTCTAAAAACAGAACTCTTAATAATCCTTTTTTAACTAATCAATACACGATCATTATTTTTTTTTTTTTGAATTTGTTAATTTTTTAATTCAGTTTAACCCTCACAAACATTTAATATCAAAAAAAAAAAAAAAATGTACCACACTGAATTTATATGTGTACGTATGTATGTACCGTATATCCATTGCAAAAATCGTAAAATAATAATAAAAGAAGCACATAAATTTCTATAGAAATATTTTCCATAATTTTTATTTAAAAAAAAAAAAAAAATGACCAATAGCCAATAATAAAACAACAAAACAATTGAAATATGAAAGCTATGAAATTCAATTTTAAACTGACACTGTCTGGTACATAAAAAATAATCGTTAATAATTTAATGAGTCCCTTGAGAATATAAACGTATACAGTATATATTTTGCGGTATAAAATAATAACTAGGCATGATCCCTTGAAAGTACCATATGCATACATGATAAATATGATATGTGTGTTTATATTGGTATGCAATATTTTGTATGATCATGTATTGCACAGAAAACCTTATGTGAATTTATAAAATGTTAATGAAAGATTACCAATTAAAACATATAACGATGACGATATCGATGCTGCTGTTGCTGCTGATACTAATGATGCTAACGATGATGGTGATTTTGGTTCGTGTCATATTTCTTTTTCGATTTATGTATATTTTTAATCTAATAAAAATACAATTATATATGAATTTGATGCAAAACAATTTTTTTTTTTTTTATCATAAAGTGTGAATTGATGATAAACCTATGTTATATAATGGTTGTCGTTTTTTCTCGTATAACGCACACATTAAATAGAATTATAGACCAGATTATTTTGTTGAAATTTAATTTATTTTGTATTGATCAATCTCTGAGAAATTTTCATTGAGATTTTTGGTTCTTTAAAAAGAATAACAAATTTAAATATCAGTGTAACGGATAAATTTTTACTCAGTTTGAATTAGTTATTCAAGTCGTGAAATTGAAAAAAAAAATTCTCAAGTCGAAGTTAAAAATTATTTAAATTAAAATCTAAATAAATAAATTAAAATAAAAATAATATTTTAAATTTTTAAGGTTTATGAAATTGTAACCAAAAAAAAAGCAAATATAAACTATTTGTGAAATGGATTTTTTATCGAATGGATTTCATCAATTATATTCTGAATTGGAATTAGACGATGAATTATGTTTTACAAATTTCGGATTATTACCTGATACATCATTAACGGAAACGATACCACCTGATTATAGTTCAAGAACAATACCCAATTTTGGTTCATCGTCATTATCATCATCATCGTCGCTATCATCTTTATCATCATCACCACCAACATTAACAAATTTTCAAGATGATCGAGAATCTTTTGAAATTGATAAAATCTTATTAATAAATGATTATGGAAAAAGTTTTGAACCATTTCAAAGTGATTTTGAAAATAGTTTAGATGATTATTTTATTTGTCCAACAGCAGTGACATCCACAACCGTAGACCAATGTATAAATATTGATTCATGGGAGAATACACTATTAGAAAATTTTGTTGAAATACCAGAGTTAATTGATTTCTTACCAGAAAAGACACCATTATGTAATGATTCATGCAATTCATTTTTAAAAGAAAGTTCAGATAATTTGAATAAATTTTGTCCAGTACAAACGACAACAGTTAGATTGTCATCGGTAAATAGTGTTGTGAATTATAATGAATTTCCAGTAGAAAATAAATTACAAGAACGATTAGTGTCATCATCATCATCATCATCTTTATCCTCTCAAGAACAGCAGCGTCAGTACCAACGATTGTCAACATGTGATGACGAAAAAATTACATTCCCATGTACATTTGGTGATTGTACAAAAGTATATGCGAAACCAGCACACTTGAAGGCACATTTAAGACGGCACCTTGGTGATAAACCTTATGTATGTACATGGCCAAATTGTACCTGGAAATTTTCACGTTCTGATGAATTGGCGCGTCACAAAAGATCACATTCTGGTATAAAACCATATAAATGCTGTTATTGTACAAAATGTTTTGCTAGATCTGATCATTTAGCTAAACACCGTAAAGTGCATGAACGTAAAATGGCTGCTAATAAATTAAAAGGAGTCTTCCTACCATCAGCTAATGTTGTACGACCAGGAAGAAGACCAAAAAATATGAATATATGAAATTGTATAGAATAAATTTAGTTTTTATTTTTCTAGTATTTTAATTTTTATATTTCGGGATAAGTTGAAAAATGAATCATTATCTGTTTGATGAGATGTTCAGATTAAAACAATACATTTGGTCTGGATATACCATCAGATAGACAATGATGTATTTTTTAGCTCATTCTTAATTTAGACATTAAGTCAATGTTTGAAACTAAAAAAAAGGGAAAAAAATTAAATAAATTTATTAATGAATATTAATGGTTGTTTTTGTTAATCAAATTTTGTTTCTTTTTTTAATGATTAAATCAGAAAATTTTGTATTGAAAAAGATTTTCATTCTTGCTTTCGGAAAATACTACCAAAATTTTTTTTCAGAAGGACAAGACATAAGATCAAATATTTAAGAAAAAACACGAAATAAATGAAAACCGTTTTTTCGAAAGTGCATCACTACCTGCTTGATATAACATTAAACTGAATGTTGCATCAAATAGGCAGCGATACATTTTCGAAAACACGGAAACTTTATTAATAACGCATAAATTCCTTGTTGTATACAACTTCTTTACTTCATCATCATTAAAAATTCATCTCTTCATCAAAAATTATCAATATTTTATCATAAATAAAGACGTTAGCGTGGAGATAAAAAAATGTGCAAAAAGTATTCCAATAAAAACTAATGAGTATTTAAGTGTTGTCTAAAAATTAGCTCATGACTTTTCAAGATAATTTTGTAACTTTGGATTTTCCCAAAATAATGGAAAAATTTCAACTAAGTATATTATTTACAAATTTAGGAAAAGAATAATTGGCACCATGATTAGCATGCGTTGTTGGGAGATATCAAAATAATTTGTTAAAAAAATAAATAAATAACTAAATGATAGTAAATGCGCATAGTATGTTTACCAGAAAAAAACGTGCTGTTTTTTTTATTTTGAATAGTAAAATTTTTACACACAATGCGCACATGTAAAATTCTTGTAATGTTATAAATTTACTATTTCATTTTTACTATTAAACCAAAAAGATGAGAATAATTCTCATTCATCAGAGTGATAAAATAAAAATAAAATAATAATAATATATGACGAATATTAGACAAAAATGTGTACATGATACGTATGTATGTAATATAAATTCTCTTTGTTTATCTATTCGTAGGTATTGCATATCATATAATTATTAAAAATAAATTTAAAAAATAAAAATAATAAAACTGATCAATATATAGTTATCTAGAAAATTGATTTTGGTACCACTCGGTAGTAGTTACAATAATTTGTTTTTTTTTTTAAGATAATAAAGAGCAATTAAACGAAATTCATATATACGTACAACATAATTCGTCGTCATAATTAGTATTGTCTGCTTCTTTATACTTAACAAGAATACATTAAACGATATATTATCCATAATAATAAAAATAATAATAAATAATTTCAAAATGATATCTAATTTCATAACAAATAATATTGGGTTTTTCTCAAAATATCGACGCTGTTCTATATACATTGAGAATTTTTATAGAAATATTGTACTTGAAATTATTATTCGTTTTTTTTTTTGTTTTTGGTATATGATAAACGAATGGTACGCGCTTAACTTTTTTTTTTCAAACCACACATAAGATTTTCTAATGTTTATTCAAAATAAAAAAAATAAAAAAAAAAATCTGATAAGAGTATTTGTACATTGAACCAAATTAATTATGGAATTTGATAAAATTTTTGATATTTTCATTTTTACATTTATTCTTTAATAAATTCTGCAAAATAATAATTCGATCAAAACACAGGATCAATAGGATATTTTTTTAAATATTTAGATTATTGTTAATTTTTAAATAACATCCGTTTGATATACATTCCTTGGCTTAGGTTTTGGTCGTCCCATCATTTGTGTTTGAAGATTAGTCAAAATCTCATTTTGATTACCAGAAATTTTTTCAAATTTTTCAATTACAATCGGTAATAATTCTTCGACTAAATATGCTTTATTTTTAGCAACAAAATTTAACTATAAATAAAATAAATAAATATAGATTAGTGCATGATTTTCTTTTCAATACGGATAAACTTACATCAACACTAATATTTGGATGTGGATTAACTGAATGTTGTGCCAGAAACACATCTTTTAATAATGTTTCAGCATTGATTTTTAATGTTTCGTTTTTTGCTAAATAACCACAACTTTCTGTTATACTTAGAAAATGACGACAAAAATTTACTATAGTTTGTGTTAAATTAATCCATGTATCACCGGTTACTTGTGATTTCATATTTATACCTAAATTATCTAATTCACGCAATAAATTTTTTAAATTTGATTTTGTTTGTAAATTATATGGCTGCCATGCATCTTCAGTTCGACCAATTGTATCAAGTAAACGATAACGTGATTCTTCGATTATTTGCTCTAATGTATTACGTAATAGGCCCTCCATATGATATGATAAATCTAATCCAATTTCAGTTAACTAAAAATAGAAAATAAAATTGGAAATATTTTTGCTGATTTTTAAAATTAAAAATATTAAAAGTAATTTACCTTTGCACATGGTTTTCGAACACCTTCAACAATTTTAGCTACCACTTCTAATTGAGTCCCTTTTGTTAGATAATGCTTAATAAGTTGTCCAGCAAAATACCTTAATTCGGTGTTACACCATACAACTAGTGCTAATTATTAAAAAAAAAAGTAAGTTAAAAAATTTGAGAAATTTTGAAAATCCTCAAAATTTCAATTCGAATACGTACCACTTACACAAGCTGCTTGAGAGCTGAATGCTCTTAAAAATTCACTAGCAACTTGCAACAAATCACAAAAGAATATTTCTGAAATTTCTAAATTATTTCTTCGTGCTTGTCTTTGTGATGTACGTATTGCTGTCGTACATACTTTAAGTAATGTACCGCACGCTTGTCGACCTTTACCCATTTCAGCTAGCAATTTTAATGGCCGTCTAGATGATCGTAATGCCGATTGAAGACTACGACTTTGACAATTTGACAATTCTTGAATTAGAACATTTGCTAAATTCATTTTCAATAATTTTGTTTTTGATGTAATTTCTGCTGCATTCCAAAACGTTGAATCCGTTGCCAGATATTCATCAGATTTTTGTATTAAATTCAAAGCATCTTCAAAATGCCGTTGTGCAATTAACGCTTGAATTTCTTCTGGTGCTGTTGATAACCATTCCGGTGCCCAATTTTCTGTTACAGATTGATTATCATCATTAGGACTTAATGTTGTCGTATCACTAACTATCGATTTTGTATCAATCGACGAAATTTGCTTTTGTAATTTTGGTGGCTGTGGTGCTGGACCCTTTTTATGTTTTATAGTTTGATTAAATTTCAATGCAATTTCAAATTTTTCAATCCATTCATTTTTAGCAGCTACTGTCATACATTGAAAAATTTTCGATCCATCTGGTGTTATGATATTAATAGCATTTTTAACACCATCCAAATCTTTAATATTAATTACTGCAATTTTCCTAGGATCATATTGAGCTATAAATTCTAATTTTCTGAAATCGAATGAAAATTGCATACAATTAATTTAAAACAAAATTCCGATATATTTCACTTACTTATCGTGTTTTACTTTTGATACAATCAAGATATCATTAAATAAAAAGAAAAATACTCTTTGTATCGGTCGGTGATCATTTGAATCTAATTCAATTAATGCTCCCTCATTAAGATAAGTTTTATTATTTAAATTCCCTTTAAAACCTTGTACAACTTCTTTCACTGTTTTGATTGCTGCTTGATTTTGGGCTTCTTCAGTATTCTCTTCATCATTCTCAGTTTCTTGAATATTTTTTTGATGTTCTGTATCATCACTTTCACCCAGTGCAGATAGAAGATTACGTTGTTCAATCAATATATGTGATAACTGATACATTTCTGATTCAAGATCTAAAAACAAAAAACATAGAAAATAAAAAAGATATATACATGAATTTGACCTAAAGTTACATACGAGATATTTCTTTTGCTGTCTCAATAAATTGCATGTAATTTTCGTAAACATGTTTTTTAAGTGCTGATGATGTTTGATCACTATATACTTGAATTTTTGATTTTCTTTGTTGAAGTTCCGGACCACCAACGCATTCTTGTACTAAATCTTTTACATCTACAAGAAAAATTCGAAAATATTTCAAAATTAACAAAAAATGAAACAATATACAGTAGAGGGTATGCGAAGCTTACATCTCTCAACACGAAAATCTTCTTTATCAAATTCCTTCATGCTTACTTCACTTTTTTGTAATTGTGCCATTATTTTTAAGATTTTATTATACACAAAATGTTAAATGAAATGAAATTAATAAAATGAAATTATTAAAAAAAGTAAATTTTTGTATTTTCAAATTTTTAAATTTTCCGAACTCGTCAAGTACATTAAACTTGAAATATTAGAATTGGAATTTAAAATGTAAAGTAAATTAAAATTATTATTTATTTACATGATTTAATTTACATGATGTAATGACAAGTTAAGTTAAAAGACGTTATCAGCTGATACGTATTCACCAACACTGCAACACTACCCCGATCCCATATTAACCGTTTGATCGTATACAATTATTATAATATTATATGCACATATGGATTATGGACTTGTATTTTGATTTTTGACTACACCAATCACCAATAATAATATCTCCGCCGTGAGTGTCACACACTTTTTTATCCGTGTCATCTTATATCTATCATTCGCTAATCGCTAATGGTAACTCTAGTTTCTAACGCTAATAGACAAAAGAAGAAATTACTGTTTTATGTTATCTTTATCTTGCCTTTGTGTTGAGTTGAGGTTAGGTGTTAGATCGTGTCGTATATTAATATTATAAACAAAACAGACGTACATATAATCAATATGTATGTGTTTTATATTCTATCAAATTTTTTAATTAGAGAGTATTAAGTTTTGTAAGGCATTTTTTCTAATTTTATTTAATAAATATGCTAGATAAATTATTATTTAATAATCAGGTAATTTAATTTAAACAATAAATTTCAAAAAATTATTATTTCACATTTGATATAAAAAGTTATATTTTAGTTAATCGCAAACAAAAACAACGTACAACGTGCTAAAATTAATATAATTAATAGATTAGTAAAGAAAATCAGAAAATTAAAAAAATTAAATGAAGAAAATCCTAACAATAAGAAGATAACAGAGAAGTACTTGAAATCAACAGATGTGTTAAATTGTTTAAAGGTAAACAGTTGTTTTCCAGATCATTTAATCAAGTGTAATTTAAATCTTTTTCCTTTTCATATTTTTTTACAGAAATGCAAAAATGTTGATATACTAAAACGTGCAATTTTATATACAAAAAATCCAATGACTGTAATGACAAATTCTAAATCAACAATTGAAGAAATCACTGATGCATTTTTATTTAGTCATAAAATCATAAAAGAAATTGTAGAGAATTTTAAAAAAATTTTTAATTTGAATAATACAAATCCAGGATGGAGAGATGATATTCTAGAGTTAAGTAAAAAACAAAAGAAATCTTTGAGAACAGAAGAGAAAAAATTAAAACGACAAGAAAGAAAAAATAAAAATGAATTGGAACGTAAAAGAAATGAATGGTTAGAAGAAAATCTTCCAGAATCTTTAAAATTAATACAACAAAATGATAATGATCTTCTGAAACAAGAAAAAATCGAAGATAATGCATCAAATGGCTGGAAAGTTAAAATTATTTCAAAAGACGTTGTAAAAACAAAATCATATAAAGAAAGACATCAGGAGATAATAACGAATAATCAAAATGAAATGAAAAATGAAAAATACGTGGATCCATTTTTTATTACTCAAACTGGAGAAAATTATGTATCTTCAGTTGTCGTTAATCATAAACAATTAGATGATGATGATGATGATAGCAATAAGTCAATTAAAAACTACAAATCAAAACAAAATACGAATAACAAAAGGAAAATATTTGAAAAAAATTTAAATAAAAAAATACCAAGATTTAGTAATCAAAAAATAAAATTGAATGACGACAATATTAATGGGCTTCATCCATCATGGGAAGCAAAACAAAAATCACGTGGAATTAAAGAATTTCAAGGTAGAAAAGTTGTATTTGATGATACTAGTAAAATTAAAACCGTAGATTCCGCTGTTGAAAATACGTCTAAGAAAAAAACAAATAATTGTAATCCTAATGATGATAAAGATTTACATCCATCATGGGCTGCAAAACAAAAGCTTAAACCTAGCATTAAAGAATTTCAAGGGACAAAAATTGTATTTGATAATGATGAATAAAAAAATTAAATAAAATTAACGTGTTTCACATATTGTTTTTTATTTTAGTACTTATATTTATTTATAAAAAATCAGCGGATTCGAGTATCGATTTAATATTCGATGTTCTGTTTTTTGTAAATTTACATTTTTCATAATTTTTCCCTTTTCAAATTAAAGAAGAATAAATGGTGATTGACACACAAAACAAGCATAAACAAGCAAACAAGTGAAAAATCAAGAAAAATGTCAAAATAATTAATAATGTAATTTTAAACATAGAGGTTAGGGAGCACTTATTTTTATTATAGTATAGAAGAAAATTAATTTTTCTTGTATTTTTAAATATTTTCTAAGCTATGTCCTCGATATCAAAAATATTTAAATCAACGAGAATTATTTCAAATTTATGTAATCGATTCTCTTCATTAAATATCAGTAATGGATTAAATGGGAACAGTGGTACAACTTTACTACAGTGAGGATTCTTCATCTAATACGTTATTTACCTACAAAAAATTAAAATTTTGTATTTTTTTTATTTATTTAGGAACTTCACACCATGCTTGATCAGTCAAATAAATAAATTTTCTAGGACTACAGTAAAACATGATTTAATGGAATTTTTTGATGATAAAAAGAATTGGGGTGAAAATGAAGTAAAAGTTGGCAGATCGTGGTCTAAAGATGAATTAAGAATAAAATCAAATACAGACTTACATAAATTATGGTATATACTATTAAAAGAGAGGAATATGCTATTAACAATGCAACATGAATACAATGACAAAATGGAATATTTTCCTAGTCCAGAAAGAATAGATAAAGTAGAAAAACGTTTTTTTTTTAAATTTTGTTTAACTTGACCTAAATTGGATGGAATTGTTTTTTGTTTTCAGGTTGAAATATCAATGGAGAATTTAGAAGAAGTTGTTAGAGAAAGAAATCGTGCATACTATTTGTTAGAAACTGGAGAAACAGGTGAGCGTCCAGGACGATTAGTAGCAAATAAATTTGGTCTTAAATACTATTATAGGTAAGCCATCACATCACTTTAAAAATAATACTTGATCTGTAAATATATTTTTATTGTTTAGATCCTGTGAACATGTGCTACCAATTTTTATGAATATGAAATGGTATAAATCAAGAGAAATTGGATATGGTGGATATGCTGTCAGAAAATTCTTACGAATGTATCGTGAGAAATTGTATAATGAGAAAAGAAAAGCCAGAAAGTATGTTCAATACAATACAATTATTAATTAGAAATTTTGTATAAAAATAAACTTTGTATTTTATTTTTCTTTTCCAATAGTCGTGAGAAAAACCATGTTATAAAATTGTTGAGAAGAAATCCAGAAATAGATGTTGATAAACTTAAACAAAGATATCCATCAGTTAATATTGATAAATTACTAAGAGAAGATAAATGTAGGGGACATTATGTACCAAAATTATAAATTACATATATGTAAGACATTAAAAAATTAATTAAATAAAACTATCTGAAAAATAAACAAATGTGACTTTTTCTGAGAGTTTACCTTTCTTATCACACATTAAATAATTCATCTAGAACAATTTGGAAATTTGTTATAAAATTTAAATTTGTGTCGGAACAAAATATTTTAATAAAACAAAATATATATTTATTTATAATTTTTTATTACCGTTTTTTTATTACTTTCTTTAAATTTTTATTTAAATTTTTTTCGTCAACATAATCAATACTTAATGCAATTTTTATGAATTTTTTTTATTTATAAGCCTTTTTCTTACATTATTTTATTTTATCTTTTTTTTTTCAATATTTTTTCCACTTTACACTTAAATGTAAACAATCATTTTAGCATTTTATTTTACTCAATTTTTTTATTCTTTTAAACTATGTAAAAAATTTTCTAAGTATATAAAAAGATCTCATAAACATTTCTTATCTCTTTTTTTTCTTAAATTTTGTTTCTATTATGTTTTATCATTTCTATAGATATACATATATTTTTTTTATCTTTTAAAAAAAAGCACAAAAATAAAAAAAATATTTAAAAATATATGATCTAAAAAATAGTCCTAAAATAATTTATAAAGAAAAACAAAAACAAAAATCTCATTTTAAATTTATGCGAAATATTTTGAGTTATCGTCTGTTTTTTATATTTTGTAGATGTTTTATTTCTTTGTGTTTTTATTTTTGAAAGAAAAAAATTTGCAATTTACACAAAAATAGCCCTTTTTAATAAATGTATTAGTGTTATATTATTTTAGTTTAATATAGAGAATATAATTCGAAAATTTCTTGAATACATATTTTCATTAGTAATGCATTTACACATATCTTATTATTGTTTTGTTTCTTTCTCTTTGTCTTTATTTATTGTTTTAATATTTGTGATTTTCTGTTCTTTTTTTACTATTTTTTGTTATTTTATTTGTAATGTAGCAGATTTGTCTGTAGTGTAATAAAAATAAAAATAAATATCGAAGAAAAATAAATTTCTTCCTTCTTTCTTTTTTTACTTTTCATATTCCTCTCAATAAAAGTCTTAATGTAACGAAATTGTTATTTTTAAAAGTTTGATTTATTTAATTTGAATTTCGAAAGAAAAAACGAGAGGAAAAAAACGTTTCATTTTATTTTTGTTTTTGTATTCCTGTATTTTTATCTCGAATTTTGTTGTTAACATTGTTTTAAAATAATGTACATTTAAACCTTCGATGAGGAATTTTACGATTACGATTCTTTTTCCCTCTTTGCTCTTTATCCTTACGTATCTCACGTACAAGTGTATAAAATGCATCATCTACGCCCATACGAGTTTTAGCTGATGTCTCAACAAATGGTATACCATATTGTTTAGCAACTTCTCTTGCTTGATTCATATTAACTGCCCATGCTTGAAGATCACATTTATTACCTACAAGTACCATTGGGACTTCTTCAGCATCTTTAACACGTTTTATTTGCTCACGATATGTTCCTAAATATATAAATAATTTTTTTGTTAAATATACATATGTACGTTTACATTTTTTTTTTTCTTAAAAAATAAAATTAAACGTATTTACCTATATCTTCAAAACTTTTGGCACTATTTACAGCAAAAACTAACAAGAAACCTTCACCTGTTCGCATATATTGATCACGCATTGCTGAGTATTCTTCTTGACCGGCTGTATCCAAAATATCAAGTAAACATGTTTCACCATCTGCAATAAAAACAAAAATAAATTTATAAAAGTTTCAAAGTTAATTTTCTAAAGTATTTTTTAAATGTTAAAAGAACGATCATGTCCGATTTTATCCAGAAAAAATCATAATATAAAGTAAAAAAAAATTATAGTTTCCATGAAAACTAAAAGAATTTCACTGAATTAATCACCAAAAAATTTCTTTTAATGAATAAAGTATTTCATGAGATCATCTTTAATAATTCAAGTTAATTGTTGAGCATTCGCATATTTAATCAGCATCAATTGATATTAGTATTAATTTTGTACATAAATACAACATTTATACAAATTGTGCTTATGTAGCATCCAATAAAATATGATTTGCATAGATACTACAAAAATTCTCTAGGTATATAGGTACGTACTACGTACACATATAATAAAAGATTGTTAAAAAATTACAACATATGAGTCATTCAATTCTATTAAGCAATTTAATTTATTATTCAATGCATTAAAAATTTTTATGCTATTCACATATATTATTTTTATTGTTAATGCATACAGACAGAAACATACAATGCAATTTAAATGCACAAATAATTTTTTTTTTGCTAGGTAGTAGATACATTCTTCTTTATGATAAGATAAATTTGGAAGTAAATTTGTATAGGTAGGTACTCGTTTTTCTTTTTTCTAGACGTTTTTGTGTGTACAGGCGCCTATATAAATTACTGTGACTAAACAACAAATCAGGAAAAAAAAAGTGTGTTCTAAAATTTATTTTTTAGTTTTTATTTGAATATGTAGATACATTATATTTATGCATACCTATCACAACTTGTTTACGATAGGAATCTTCTATTGTTGGATCATATTCATCAACAAAATGATTTTGTATTAATTGTATGGTTAATGCTGATTTACCAACACCACCGGCACCAACAACAACTAGCTTGTACTCTGTCATATTTTTTCTTTTATTTTTCGTTTATTTATTTGTGCTTTTTTATTACTTTATTTTTTTTTTTTTCGTTTTATCAATTTTTAATTTTTGTTTTTTGTTTTATGTATACGTAAGTGTATTTGTCTAATTAGTTTTTAAACTAAAGAACTTTTATCAATAATATAAAAATTATTTAATCAATTCGAAATTTTTAATTATTAGGTATTATTTTTTTTTTTTAAATTGTAAGGGTAATTAAACAATATGTAATTTATCTTCTAATTTATTTTATAATATGCTCTTGATTTGCAGTTAAAAAAATTATTGAATGAAAAAAGAAAAACAGAAAAATCTAAAATATTTTCTCTAGTCAAAGTACAATTTACAAATATTTTCCTTTTTATCGCACAACACAACACATACATTCACTGTAAAAATTAATTTAAATTAGGTACAAAATATTTGTGCTATATATTATTATTATTTATTCATTTATTTATTTTTTTGTTGTTAAATTAAATTCACTTTTTTCTAGTTATTTTCTTTATTTAACACTTTACTCACTTCATATAACAAATATGCATTTTAAAATTAAACTTTTTGTTTAGTGGATAAAAAAAATTTTTTGATTAATAAGAAAAAATTATTTCTAATTAAATCAATTTATTTAATCTTTATTTTATATTTTTTGGGTTTATAAAATTTCTTTAAATCTTATTTTCAAGATTTTCGACACTTTACAAAGAAAAGACAAAAAAAGAAAAATTTAGTAGATTCTACCACTACTTTTTTATGCAAAAACTCCTTTTATTTTATTGTAATTGTAAAGGATTTATTAAAAAATAAAAAGAAAATAACTTCTGACGCTTCTTTTTAAATTCAATCAACTCGTAGTCGTCGTACTACTCGTAATATTGTTGTTGTCAGTCAGTCACTTTACTTTTTTTTACTTTTTAATAATCATTCGTTTTTGTTGGTCTTTTTTTTTTAATTTAATAGCACACCACCAATAATAACAACAATACGATAGTCTATCTATAGTCTACAGCTACACATAATACAGCTACATAACATGAATACAGCATACAGAGTGTATACGGTGGACAATACACAGAATTTCGTTTTGTTTCTTTTATAAATGAGTAGTCACTTCACTATAATATAATATATAAAATATAATATTGCAGATTGCAGCTAATAGCAGAAGCACAGGAATCTCATCACTTTAATTCTTTTTTTTTCCTTTTTTTTATTATTACTTTTTTCTTCTTTTCTTATTCTTCACCAGTATTCATTGGACACACATATATACCATTATTGCAGGCCACAGCAATAAAGTTCACTACAAAAATTATGAATATATGACATACTATATAAGAATACTTAGCACAACATATATAATTCAAATCCAATGCACAAAAAATGTATAAAAAAATGTTCTAATTGAATTCTAATTGCAATCAATCAAACACTCTGTGCAAAAATTTTTATTTTATTTTTCTTTCGTATTTATTTCTTTAGCTTCATTTTAACAGGCAAAAATTGAATTGATGTATATGTACATACTTATAAAATTAATTGCTGAAGATTTTGGGCGGCTTCTTAACGAGAAGGACTTTCTTTTTTCTTTTTTTTCAAATCGATTTTGATTAAAAATTTAATATATGTAGAATTAAAATATTTTTTAATTGTATCTTTTCTGTTTTATACTAACTAAAACAAAATAAATTCTTGTTAGGATTGTAAAATGATAAAAAAAATTTTTTTCTTTACTTTCCTTTTGTGCCTCTTTCACAAGAAATACATAGAAATCACTTCACTTTTTTTTCTCGTTGTTGCTTACTTGATTGCTGTGCTGTGCTGTTGCTTCTATGTATATCTATATAGTTTTATTGTTTTCTTTTTTATGCTTCAGTATGTACTATGTAGGGGAAAAATAAAAACAACAACAACCAAAACGATGACAAAAAATAAATTCTTTAAAACTTTTTCTTCTTTTTTTCAAATTCCACACTTGTCTCAATTGTCTGCTATTGTATTGCATCAACATTAAACTTAAACGTCCAGCAAATATATTAATTGTACAATTGCTACGTGTGTATATACTATATGATCAATAAGGTATAATTATATGTATCTACAGATATATGTACATTTGTATATGCACAATCAAATCAATACACATCTGACATCTCTTTCGTTTTTGTTGTTTTGTTAATTGTCAATTTCAGTTTTTATTTTAGTTTATTTGCCTTTCGAGAATCGATCAGATGGGTCTTCATTTCTCTGAATAGTGTGATGTGAACATTTGAATTTTGAACACATAACAGATTCTAATTGGAATATCGAAAAACACGACGATCAAAAATGTTTACTAACTTTTTAATTTTTTTTTTTCGAATGTTTTTGAAAGTGTGTAAATTTTTTTGAAATTACAAATGTCATCATATGATGTGATTATGGAAAATTTGACAAAACAAGGGAAAAAAATACATCATATAGAAGTTGTTCATAATTCATATTAATATTATATTATTCAATATTCATATATAAAAGAAACCTTTTAAATTAGAAAAATTTCAAAATTTCGAATATTTTTTATTGATTTTATTAGAAAATAAATAAATTAAATGTGATGTATCTAAATGAAGTATTTTGGTGAGTACATATTTAATTTAAAAGAATTTCATGTTTGTAAATTTATAAAATATAATTTGTATCATTAATAAATTATTTTCGTATTCACTATTTTTCACTGTAGGATATTAAATCAATTTGAGAAATATGTCAAATATATCACACCAAAATTATATGGATAAAATTCCAGTTAAAATTTCTGAAAAATATAAGCCACCACCAATTATATCTTTACCATTTAATATAAATCAACGATTAAATAATTTGGATGATTTGTTAAATTCAACATTTCTTGATTATGATTTTAGTTTAGAACGTAATGTTTTAACAAAAATTCAAGAATGGAAACAAGTTAGAGACACAGAACGTGAAAATCGTCGTGAGCGCATAAGGAAATATGAATTAAATCGTTTACGTGAATTAGAGCAAAAACAAAAACAATTATTGACTGCTGTTTCGTATCCAAGTACAGATGATTTATCGTCAGATGAAGATACAACAGAACCAACAACAGCAATGGCACCAGCAACAATATCGACTACTGAATCGTCTTCATTATCTCCAGATATTTCATCAAATAATGAAGCAGCAAAAGGAATAACAGAAATAGCTATTGCTGTTCCATTTAGCCCATCACATCAAAATTTTCATTCGATACTTATGCCAACAATTGTGCCTGATGCAATGTTAAATAGCGACAACAGCGAAATTAGCAAAATTAATTACAACAATAAAATAAATTATTCAGATTTTGAGAATGATACATCGTCACCATTTGATAATATTGAACTGAAAACTATTAACGATTTAGATATTTTAGCTCAGGTGTTAAATATTTCTTCATCACAAAAACATTCCAATACTTCTACAACTCCAGTGACTGTTACGACTCCAAATAATATTTCATCGAAATCAACTACTGTTACAGCTGTTGAAGAGAACAATACAGAAACAACCACATTGACAAAAACAGAAACAGCAGTTGCAACAGTAGAAAATCAATCAAACAACCTAAGTGCAAATAATGATAGAAATTTAAATGATAATAATTTCCAATATAGTGATCTAGCTAAAACAAATAATGATTGTACATTATATTATTTGAACCCTTTAACAAGTGGTGCTAATGATATATCGCCTTCACCAGCACCGCCTCCACCATCTTCACAGCTATTAACATCATCGAACGTGAATAATTTTCATTATTCATCTTCATTACCAGATAATAATTTAAAAATGTTAGAATTACAGAATTATAATGCAATAGCTACTGCAACGGCAACAGTGGCAACAAATGAATTATTAGCTAGAAGAAATGTTGATTTGTATAATTTCTATAATAACTTGCCAAATAATCAAAATAATTATTTATATAATAACTATACGATAGATTATAGAAATTATCCGAATAATCAACACCATCAACAACAGCATCAAATTTTGAATTCGATTATTGACAATAGTAATAATCAGTTTCATAATCATGATGCAAATATTTATCCACAAACAGCATTATATTCAGTAACGCCGAATAGTAATACACTTAGTGGATATAATAATAGTGATAAAATTTTTACTACTACTACAACTAGTACAGATATTAATAGTGGTATTAGTAGTAGTAATAGATCAAAAAGTGTTCCAGATATATTAAAGGAATTGAATGATGAGATACGTGATTCAGAAATGAAGAGAAATGAGGCGATACGAAGATATCAAGATTTAGAAAATTATCAAAGTAAATCATATGATCAATATTTTCTGCATAAAAGCAGAAATTCTATTTTTATTTTTATTTTACAGAAATGCAAACAATACAAAATTCTAATAGTAATAATAGAAAATATGATGGCGAAAGGATATCATCAGATACATTTATGAAATTATCACCATCGTCACAGATTTTAGCTAAAAATATTAGTTTGATGGGGTTTCCTTTAGAGAGAGTTTGTAAAATAGCTGAAAAGTTTGGTAATGATGATAAAAAGGTAAAAAAATATCAACGAAGCATCATTAAAAATATTTACCAATTTTTTTTTTCGTTTTTTTGATAGATTGTTGAACACTTAATACCACTTAGTGAGCTTCTAGACTTAGGCTTTGATGAGACAAAAATATCAGAGGCACTCATTAAATTTAATAACAATAAAGAGAAAGCATTAGATTTTCTTATTTCTTAGTATTTAATTAAATATATATACGTATTTACAATAATAGCTGAACAAAAAAAGAATGAAGATAATTATGTTATGAAAGATTAAAAAGAAAAAACAGAATTTTTATTTGTAAAATTATATTGAATTATTTTTTTCTTTTTATTTTTAAAATTATCAATTATTATTATTATTTTTTCGAAATTTATACACAACTAAGTTACAAAAATGTTTGTCATTATCTTTATTAATGAATGAACACAAGAGATAATACAAATCAAAAATAGAATTATGTTGATTCTAACTTTTAATTAAATAAATTATTCATTCCGCCAAGTACAAGCGTTACAGCAGTCTCAACTTCACCATTCGATAGTATCAGCGCTTGTAAATTGACATTTTCATCTGATAATCCCATTTCTCTCATCAATTGCAGTTGATTTGCATACTTAATTCGATCATTTTGATGCTGCTGTAATTGTTGTTGAATGATATCACCGTTATTATCGCCACTGAACTGTATTGGTTCACTAGTATCCATCATTTGCGATTGCTGTTGTTGTTGATTATTTTCGCTACCTTGTCGTGAATATGATGCAGCACTCATTAATGCTTGTGTTAAAGCACTATTGAATAATGACGATGTTATTCGACCAGGTGTGGCTGGTGAATTTGTTGTCGACGATGTTGATGCATCATGACGTTGACGTTGTTCTTGTAATTCAGCCAAGTTTGAATTTCTTTGAGCGATATTCGATAATGAATTTAATGATGCAGATCCAGCTAACATTAATGCAGCTGCTAATTGATCACGACTTATACGACGAATTCTAGCTTGTTCTGATTGATTTGGATTTGAAGAATTTTCTTCTTCAGAACTAGATGATGAAAATAATTCTTCATCTGCAAAAATTGTTTATGTTTTATTGAATATATAAAAATCACAATCAGATTAAGACAACAAAAAACCCAGAAGAAAGAAAAATAAAGAAATGAAATGAAAAAATTAAAAGACAACCAATTAATTGATTAATTATATATATATTTTTGTAAACAATATATTCAATAACTTACTAAAATTATCAATTTCATTTTTAGCCAATTCCTTCTTAGTAGTTTTCACAATAAATTCAGCTGCATCACATATTACACTATAATTTTTTGATATTTTACGTATCACTTCTACTTTATCTAATGAATGAAATAGTACAGAATCACGTATTAATGCTTGTGCACCCAAATTACGACGAAATTCTGGATATTCAGTAATAATTTTTTGCAAAATATTCATTCGTGTCTTAACGCTTAATTGTGTTCCAGTTACAGTACCAAATATATTTGCAATACGTTGGCAGTCATCGTCCGTGTATGTTGTATTTGACATCGATATTTTTGGCTTTGTTGTCTTTTTAAATACATGAATTGTTGAATTTGGTTTTATTTGAATTTCATTTATATTTTCATTATCATCAAGTATATTACCACAATAAACTAGTTCTATAAAAAAAAAAAAAAACAAAAGATGAAAAAAAATATTTGAACTTTACGTTATTTTATTTTTCTATAAATTTACACTTACGTATATCATCTTTTTCGTAATTAATTTTTTTAGATATTTCATTTTTTAAGTAAT
Organism: Anthrax anthrax; assembly: GCA_963971155.1. Classification (NCBI taxonomy): domain Eukaryota; kingdom Metazoa; phylum Arthropoda; class Insecta; order Diptera; family Bombyliidae; genus Anthrax; species Anthrax anthrax. The sequence goes on from OZ020118.1 coordinate 22,639,736, forward strand.
AAACAGATTTTTGTAAATCAACGTTTTCTAGTTGTAAATATTCATATGCTCTGTTTGGTATTCTAACACCAAAGAATAAAGTAGCCATAATTTTGTAACTTTTTAATTTTAATTTAACTAAATCAAATATTAAAGTATTTAAAAAAGACAAATTAAATTTTACAAGACTTTAATGAATTAATTAAAAAAAATTATTTTAATTCTTCAATTTTCAATTTCACTGCACTGTTTTTTTTTTCTGACTTATTCTCTTTGTGCGTTGTTTTAAAAAATGAATGCTAATTAGTTTAGTAATTGCTAATTGCTACTCATGTTGCTAAAAATAAATGTTCTAGCACATTTTATTTTTTTCAATTCTTGATGTGATGATACGTCAAAACTCAAATTATGCATATGTTTTTATTTTCAATACGTTTAAATGCTTGGCACGCATTTGGCAATGTTTGGCACTTGTTCAAAATATATTTAAAAATTAGATTGTCATTCTCCAGTTTAATAATGGAAAAAATAAAAGGTAAAGAAACAAAACAAAAACAAACAATAAATTACAATCGCTTTTCATTATTGATTGTTATTTTTCATTCTATTCTATTACATTTTTCAAACACACACATTTGACACATTTGACTTTTTTTATCCGGTCTATAAGAAAAACGAAAAATATTTATTTTGTGGAATGGAACGCAAACAAACAACACAACAACTACACAAACTCTTATCATTGTTCTAGTACATTTTTAATAATTGTCATTTTTTGTCAAACGAAAAGTGAGATCCTTGTTAATTTACAAATTAAAAATTGTTTTTTCTAACATCAAAAACAAAATTATATTTTAACTCTAATAATAAAAAAATTTCAATGTAAATTTTCTAATTACTAGAACAATTGAGTTTCAGGTGTTGGGGAGAGTGGGTGCGTTTAAATTTGGATTATTCATTTTTAGAAAAATTAGTCTAGGTGAAAGAAAAAAAGAAGAAATTAGAAATTTAAAAATTGTAAAAAATTGAAAATGTCTCGCCCCATTTTAACTCGAAGTGATCGCATTGCTGAAATGAGCAAACAAGAAGAATTAATTGCTAAGAAACGACAAGAAATTTTAGAAAAACAAAAAACAGCAGAATTAGCTAAAGCCGTTGCAGCTGCACAAAGTGAAGTTTCGGGTAAACTACAAAAAATAGAAGAAAGGTAAAAAAGTTTGTATCCACAAATATTGTAAGTAATGCGAATTTAATCCTATTTTATTTAATGTAATTTTAGTAAGCCAGTTGCAACAGCATTTGGAAGTGATTTAAGACCAAAAGTTCAAAATAGTTTTTGTAATGACGGGTCATTTTTAACACATTTCAAAAAGATACTTGAATCATCAAAAGAAAAAGAAAAAAAAAACGATAATTTCAATAAGTATGTTGTGTTTTTGTTAAACAAGTCAAAGTGATTAGTTAAATGTATTTATATTTTAACTTTTAAGTGATACACCATCTTCATCTAACAATGACTCTCAGCCGGCTATAGAAACAGAAAACAAAGTTGAAAATGAGCCATCAAATGCAATTGATAATGATGATAACAATGAAACTTCAATTAACCCATCATCGTCATCACCAGTGCCAAGTCAAAATGAAACTTATGATACATCATCTTCAGATGATTCAAGCAATTCAAATTTCAATTCTACATCAAATTTAGACATTGATTCTAATACTAACGTCTCTTCTGTCCCTGCTTCTATCTCTGCAAACATAATTCCCTCAGAACAAAAGCAAATGAGTAATTCCTATATCACAGGAAACTCTATAACACACCCTTTTCAAAATAGCAATAACACGATTCCCCCATTACTACATTCAGCACAAAATAATTATTCAGAATTGAGCACTTCAAGTAATAATTACATTTCTAACGGTGGACGACAACAACAACAGCAACAACAAAAAATCATAGCAACGACAGTGGCAACAACAATTTGCAATGTTAATATTCCCCCACCAAATTATTCAACATCAGCCCCGCCACCATTATTATCATCAGTGTCATCATCACAATCAAAAAATCATTCCTTATTGCGTCAACATCATCATCATCAGCAACAACAGCAGCAATCATCATCATTGTATTATAACCCTAGTATTCCTCCACCAATATTATCTACACCAGTTCCTCCGCCACCACCACCCCCACCATTATGTGTTCCAATTTATATGATACCGCCACCAGAGCCATTGCAATTAAATAAAATACCACCACCAAAAGAATTAGATTTAAATGCAATACCACAACCACAAATGAATTTGGATGCAATTAAAATACCAGATTTGGAATCAAATGAGATCAATCAACTAGGTTAGTATTAAATGCTTAATTACATGAAATACATAGAATCGAATCGTGATAAATTAAAAATCGCATGCATCATTCATTGTGAAAAATATTATTTTTTTCTTTTTTTTTCCAACAAAATTAAAAATCTAGAAAGAAATTGAAATATTATTCTGTATTTTTAATTCAAAATATTTCAGTTTTTTTCTTTAAAAGACGCTATAATTTTCTTTAAAAAAAATACAATTGATTGTGTATTAAAATTTTATCTATTTGCGTTTTTTTTGCACATTAAAGAAAGTCAAATTAAAAAAAAAAAAAAAATTAAAAATAAGTTATCAACCCTATTCTTGTTTTGGTAAAACGATTTTATGTAGTTTTTTCAGACAACAATGAACATATTTTACCAACAACATTAGAATCGTTAATCGAATTGGTAGCCGATAATGGCGACGCATATGAAGATATAATTCGTACAAGAAAAAATGAATTACAACCAACATTGTGGTAATAAATAAAATAAAAAATATAAATAACAAAATCTACTTAGAAATAACAAATTAAATGAAAATCATGAAATATTAAAAAAAAAAGAAAATAAAAAACAAAAATATCAATCTTTTCTCAAAGTACTTTTTTGTTTTTTATTTATTATAATATTATTCGTAAGTCTTCGAATTTTTTTCGTAAATAGATCAAATTTTATTATCTATTTGGTACAATAATAAAATAAATTTTTATGTTTAGATGAGAAATTTTCATTTAATTTGTTTATCAGTAATAAACCAATAAGAAAAAAAGAGCTGTTGTGTATCATCTTATAATCATCGGTTGGATGTTCATAATGGAGCAACAATTAATTTGATAAAAAAAATTATTAAGAAAAACAAAACTTTTCACTAAATTTTTTTTTCTCAATTTACACAAAAAAAGAGAATACTTTTTTTTTCTTTTGATATTTTCTTCTTCATTAAACAGGTTTCTATTTGATAAGGATTCTCAAATGTATAACGATTATAGAAACGGTGTTTTTAACCGTCGTCAACAAAAGCAATATTCAAATAATGATAACAACAATAAGAATTTTTGTATTGAAATAAAACAAGAAGAAAATATAGTTGATGAACAACAAAATATAATTAAAAAAGAAAATATAAAATCTGAATCAAATGATGAAAAATATGATCCAGAATCAATATGCGAATATCGTGAAGATTCCGATGATGAATATATGAAAGATATTAAAGAAAGAAATTTGGGAAATTTGAAACGTAAACTTGAAGAAAAATCGGAAAATAGTCAAGAAAGTTATGATGACGACGATGATGATGATGATTATGATGATAATAGTTGTGAAACAATGAGAACATATTCATCTACATCATCTGCAACAACTACACCAACATACATGTCACAATCACAAATAGAGCAAAGATCACAGCAGCAACAACTACAACAACAGCCACAGCAGCAGCAACAGCAACAGCCAAAACAACAACAACAACACTATCATCAGAGTCGTCAAAGAAAACGTAAAAGTCGTTGGGGTGGAAAAATTGATCCACAATCAACTGTTATAACAGCAGTAGTACAAACAAATTTCGCTAATCAGAATAAACCAATATTATCTGCAGTACAACGTACTGATCCAGCATTATTACAGTATGCCAGACAAAACTATGGTACAATAAATTTAAGTGAAGAGGATTGGAAAAAATGTGAAGATCATTTTAAAGTAAACTTATTGTACCAAGATATGATGAGAAAACGTCGCGAAATTGATCAGCTTGCAAAAAGTGGTAAATTCAAATATGAATATGATTCAGATGAAGATACAACTGGTGGGACATGGGAACATAAATTACGTACAGCTGAAATGGAAGCAACAAAAGCATGGGCTGATGCATTAACACAACAATCAGAAGGTAAACATCATATTGGCGATTTTCTACCACCAGAAGAACTAAAAAAATTTATGGAGAAATATGAGGCGAAAAAGAACAATCGACAACCAGATTTAAGTGATTATAAAGAGTACAAATTAAAAGAGGATAACATTGGTTTTCAAATGTTACAAAAGTTGGGATGGAAAGAAGGTCAAGGTTTAGGCGCAAGTGGAGAGGGTATAGTGGATCCAATTAACAAGTAATAATTTTATTTCTATTTAAAAATAATAATTTAAAAAAATATTATGTGTTATTAAAAAATAAATAAATAAAAATAAACTTCATCTTTGTTGTTGGCTTATTTTTATTTGAAAATTTCGTTATAATTGTTTATCGATTATAGAGCACCCCAAAGAGATGCAAATCAGGGTCTTGGAGCTGGTAGTCCGGCAAATCCAGACGATTGTGATAATGAGTATGATGCCTATAGAAAACGAATGATGTTAGCTTACCGATTCAGACCAAATCCATTGGTAAAATTTAAGAAAAAAAAATGATTAATTTATAAAATTTAATTTCTGTCGTTTTCTTTTTACATTTCAGAATAATCCACGAAGAGCTTATTACTAAAAAATGATTTACGTTCATGCGTGCTTCTTATTAATATTTTAAAAATTATTATATTTATGTATTAATTATAATATTATAACAATAATATGACTATATTGATTATTAATTAAAATTCATTAATTAAGAAAAATAAAGTTTTTAGTAAAATGACATTTAAACAAACAAAAATTATGGCTTTTATTACAAAAATTTTTTCTTTAAGAAAAATAATTTCCTTATTTGTAGAAAAAAAAACCGAGTTTTAAAACATTTTCAGAATTATAAAGTATTTTTCAAAAAATCATTACGACTACTTTTAATTTTAATGTAATGTGATAGTGATTTTTATAGTTCATAAATTAAGAAAGACAATGAAACTATTGTTTTTATGTATCTATGTACATATCTGTACGCAATGTAACATAGTAAATTTGTATATGTACGTGAATTGACCACAAGATCTAATCTTTTGTTAAACATTTTGAATTCTAATTAGCAAAGACGTGTTTAAATATTTCTCAAAAAAAAAAAAAAAAAATGCACAACTTTGCGTATTAAGACATACATACTTGTATACTTAAAATACGTAAAAGTGAATGTGACGATATTCATATTGAATTTTACGAATCATCTATGTATATATATATACAGTATAAGTGATAATAATAAAAATAATGGATAACATTGAAAATTTTACTCGAGCAAAAAATTTTTTTGTGTTATCTCAATGTTATTTATTTTGATGCTGTTGATGATGATATCATAGAAACCGTGTACGATGTCATTTATTCTCTTTAAAATTAATGAAAATTGTATTAGGAACATTTTATTTGTAAATATTGTAAATAGATGAATATTTTTATTTAATTCTATATATTTTATTTTTCTTTTGAAATTCAAATACAGGTACAGTAATGAAATTAGATAACATTCAATAATAATAAAAAAATAAATAAAATAAAAATATTTATTTATTTATTTATTTATTTGTGTTTATTATTATTATTATTATTTTTTTTTTTTGTTATGCAGGTAAATTTATTTTAGCTATTAATTTCGATGTAAAAAAAAAATACATTGAATAAAATATTCAGAAAGTGAAAATTTCTAAATAAATTCGTATTCATATCCTATTTATCCTTTAAGATTCTATAGGTAACTTAAAATGTAATTTAAAAGCAATTAATCGTTCTCATATTAAATAAGTAAATTTTATGTAGTTTTAAATTATAACTGAAATTTGTTAAATTTAAAATTAATAACTATATGATTACAAATAGCAAGAACGAATATTTTTTAATTCGACATCAGGTAAAAATCGTTTATCTCAATTAAAAATTGATATAAGTGAACTAGTTATATTTGCAATGATACTTTTTAAAAATGTATTAATAATCAATTTAAAATAATTTGTAAATTTTGCATGTAAACTGAAAAATACAAAATTTACACATGCACGGATGCGTAATGTATGTAGAACAAAATATTCAAATGAAATATGATGATAATTTCATCTACTGTGCATATAAATTACTACTATTGATTATTATAGTAGAAAGTCATAAAACTTTTTTTTTCTGGAATGCAATTATGTAATACTTCTGTTTCAAAATTTAGTGTAAAATGTAATTTACATATTATGAAAAAAAAAATCCTATTCTATCTTCTAGTTTTGTTGTAAATTTAAAAAAAATATATGCAATTAAAAATAAGCTATAAATATAAGAACATGCACATGTGTATTCATGAGAGAATTTTAATATATGTACATAAATCATAAATAAAGGTGTTTTAAATGCATCAAATATAATTGAGAAAAGTGCAAAATATTACTAATTTTCGTTTTCTTTTACTTTTTATTTTTAAATTTGAATTAAAATAAAATTTCTTAATATTATACAAGTCCTAAGTTAACGTACATGTACATACTTGTGTGTATAGTGTGACTGTAACTATACGTTATATGTTATATGTAAGTACGTGTAAAAAATTCGTTGTTTTTAAATTTTTATTTTCATGCTATTATTTTATTGCTATTAATTTTGTTTATGTTATTTTATCTATTTAAAAATTTTTATTTCGTTTTTATATATACATAATATATAAATGTGTACATTTTTATGAATATTTTTTTATTTTTTATTATGCATTATTAAAAGAAAAAAACGTACACATGTAATAAATTTCCAATTAAGTTTTATAGATTTCTTGTTGTTGTTAGTTTTGTTCATAATTTCGTAGATATAAGAATTTTTATTTCTTTTATTTTTTGTCTTGGTTAGTTGTATTAATAAAAATAACTTTTCAATGATTTTCCTTAAATCAATTTTAATCATATCACACTATATACTCTGTCCGCTAATTGTATGTATTTAAGTCCTTCTCTTATAATTTCTAATTAGAGTGTTTTACGAGCAACATATTACCAAAATTCTTAAAGTTTTCATACAATACGTGAAATTGAATTATTTTACGTCGTTTTCATAAGACTTTAATTGCATAGAATTAATGGATAGAGTATACAGTATAGAAACAAAAAGTAACTTTTGGTTTTTTTTTTTTGAATTAAACAGATAAATTTGAATTACTCGTAAACATATTGTATTGTATGCCGACTGTAATACTAATCAAATTGAATTTATCAAAACAAAAAATGAAAAAAAAAATTAAAAGAATTTTTTTTTTTTTTTGAATAAACATTTAATTTTTTGTTATTAAATTTAAACTAAATCAGACAGCCATTTAAATGTATCCATCAAAAGTTCTTGCTCAAATTTGTAGTTATATTAATTTTTGTAGGAATATAATTCTATATATCACGTCTTGCCTCATATTTTATACGAATACGAAAATTTCGATACTCAAGATTTATTTAAAATTTGGGAATAATAAGAACATGAGAATATAGGAAAAATATTTATTTTTCTTTCTAATTGTGAGCCACTGATTACTGATGTATTTTTCATGATAATCCTATCACAAGTGCACCTACAGTTAAACATGGAATGCGAACCACTGAGTTTGTTACAAGAGAATGGGTTCAATTTGCATTATAGGACTAATTAGATTGACTGTTATTTAAGTTACTCCTTATCAGGTTAGCAAGTAAGTTCAATCAAGTTAAATATTTGAATCCGTAAGCATAAAACTTTGATACTTCAAAGCTAAGGGAAATTAGGAGCAATTTATTCCCTAATTAATTATTTTCTAACTGACAACTAAAAATTACAGGTACGAATTTAAATTCTGGAATTCAGGAAAATATTTTTGAAATTCCCAAACGTGAATATTAAAAATTTAAAAAAATATACATACATACATATGTATAGGTATATATGACATCGTTTTCTTCAAAAATTGATTATGGTTCATAATGCAATCAAACTTGTTCTCTGTTTTCTTTTCTTTTTTTCTTTCTTAATTAAATCTTATATAATATTTTCGTGTCTCTTAAAATTACATAAGTTAAAAAAATTCACTACATATATACATATTGCATTTAATAAAATTTAAATCGAGTATAGTAAACTCAAGTATATGTACTCAAAAAACTTAAAAATATATATTTATAAAATCACATCATCATCAAATACAGGTATATAATAATAATATATGATTGCTGATTGATATCATTGTACTGTTGTGCCGCATGAATCTAGTCGTTACTAGTAATCATCAGATAATCGTGGTACTAATTAATTGAATCAATAACATATATAAAATTTTTAAAAAAAAGACCTATAAAGTATCAATACAATATCATAAAAATATTTTAACTATATTAAAAAGTTGCTACACAAAAAATGATAATATAATTAATTGTCTCTTTGTTATCATTATTTACACCCGAATATAATTGAATTTTAATTAGAATTTTTGTTTTTTTGTTTTTTTTTTTTTTTTGTTTTAAATAAAAATAAAATGAAAATTGAATGTAAATTTAATATTTTTATTTATACAAAGTGATTGATAAAATTTTTGAATTTTTATATAATCATTTTTGAAAATTTTCTTCAATTGATACATTTTTAAAAAGAGATTAAAATCACTTGTATAATAGTATTTTTATACTAATATTAAAAGTAAATAAAAATATAAAACTTACGTAAATAATATTTATTTTCTTTATTATTTTTATTATTTTTATTTATTTTCTTGATATTCATAGAATTGCTAGAAAAATGTATTCACATCTTCTTTTATATATATACATACATAAATGTATGTAATTCAAAAATGTAACGAAAAATTACTTGATCGTTAATTTATCGTCTTTTGAAAAAAAATTAGTATAGAATATAGAGGCAATTTATTTATTTTTTTTTTTAAAAAAAAAAAACCTCTTTTTATTGATATTTAAATATCTAATTTGATCTAGTAAAAGTGACTAAATTACTAATTTAACATATTTTAAGTACATAGAGATACATAGGTACACATGAGTTACAGTCATATATGTATGTATGTAATCAATAATAAGAGAAAAAAAACAAAACATTTTTATCAATATACGAAAAAATATACATTTTTTGTAATTTGAGTTTTTACGTATGTACTATATATCGTAGTAAATTTAAAAGTTTAATATAATTCGTTACTACCCACATTTATATACATACCATATCATATATAAATGATTTAACAAATTCTCATGTATAGACATATGCGAATGTGTAACATAAAACCCAAAAAGGTATAAAAGCAAGCGTTTCCCATATAAGCTTTCGCAATAGGAATTAAGAATTCGGTTGAGTATAATCAGAAAAAAAAAGTAAAAAAATAATCAAAAAATAAAAAAAAACGGAGAAGATAAATTTGATATAGTTAAAACAAAAGAAATCGGTCCATTGTTTTATTTGTATCGAGACATTTTTTTTTTTAAATTACTTTAAATTTTTTTTCATAATTCAAAATGTAACTGCCTATGAGAATATCGACAAAAAGGATAAAATACATTTTTTGTGTAATTTAATTGTTTTACTTTATCATTTAATTTTTTTAATTAAAAAAAATTTTTTTTTTCCGGTCAATTACAAATAATTATCTTTAAAAAACCAAAATTGTATTGCGAATTAAATTTCTTCATTATTGTGTTTATCTATATATCAAGAAAAAAAAAAACGTGTCGTTTTATTTTTGATTTAAAATAAAGAAATAAAAAAAAAATTCGGGAAAATCAAGCATATCATTTTGATCAGAAGAAAAAAAAATTTTTTTTTTTTTTTAAATTCGTTATCACGTTATTTGTGCTATGATAAAAGTTCATTTTTTTTAAAAATATTTTCAAGTTCAAAATTCAAACAATCAATGATCATTAATTTTGATTTTATTATAAAAAAGAATATATTTTAAAAGATTAAAAACGAAGTGAATTCAAATATACTTCTATACATACTTTCTTTGTGAAATTTTATAAATTTTTAATACAGAAAAACAAAATTTTCAAAGTGAAAAAATTTACAAATAAATTAAAATGAAATAATAAAAAAAAAAAGAATTTGTTTGTTTTACTTCAATACCATAATAAATCAATTTTTTGTATCATTTTAACAAATTAATAAATAAATAAAAAAAAATTAAGCCGAAATTCAAATGCGATTACATTAGAACAATTTATTAAATCAAAGACCAGCATTTTTTGTTTTTATTTATTTATTTATTCTGTTTTTTTTTTTTTTTTGTATTTCTGAAGACTATAACGAATTCATTATTTGAGGACGATTCATAATACAAAATTTATAATTATTTGATTAATTTTTGTTTTTTTGCATAGGTGTTAGTGGAATTAAAGGTATAATTGTTACAACAATTTTCATATCGAAATTATATGATCAAACACTTATATTAATAACCGTCGATATAACATTGAATACTCGCACATTATTTGATATATTTAATTAAAATTCATTGAAAATTTTAATTTACTATTGATAGTCGAAAAGAAATGGTAAATGTTAAATTCATTTTATTATAATTAGTGATTTTTTGATCATTGAATTAACAGTCTGTGTTTTGAGTGCTTAAATTTATGTACTATACTCGTAATCGATACATTGAAAATTTAGTTTTTAATTAAAAAAAAAAATTAAAATTAAATAAATAAGCAAATAAAAAATTAAAAAAAAGAAATAAATAAATATTGTGATACAAAAATAAGCCAAAGCCTAGAAGGAAAATGGATCGATTCCAAGTAACTAAAGTTGATGTCAATAATCAACAGAATCCGGAACAGCAATCATCAGCTAATGGTAACAGAAAGCATAGTGGTATTACACTGAAAGCAATTAATCTTATAAGAAAAACATCAAAAACAGCATATGATAATGATAATTCAAGAAAATATAGTTTGGCGCAGCTTACAAAGTAAGTATTTTTGGAAAATAATAAACATTTTTATTTTTTTCTTTTTCTTTTTTTTTACAAAAAAATAGTGAATGATAATTGTTAAATATTTTTAAAAAAGATATTTCTCAGAGGACTTATGTTAAACACCTGTTAATTAACAAAATATGTTAACTATTAATTGAATAAATAAAACATATAGTTTAATAAATTTTTCCATTTAGTCGTAACTTTAATTATCCAAATAACTTAAATATTTTTCAAATAAATTATCAGAAAAAATTAAAATTTAAGAAATTTAACAAAAAAAAAAAAAAGAAAATTTTTACTTTGTTTTTTTATATTTTATTTTTGACTTCTATATTCAATTACGTCATTATAACGTATTTTTTTTTTTCAAATATATAAAAATAGAAAAAAAAAATGTTGTTATTACCTTGTTAATATTTATTTTCACATCATTTATTATTATTACATTAAAAATAGAATAAAGCCATTTCTGTGGAAAAATTTATTTGATAAAGAGAAAAATTGAATAAATTTGTTATTATCGATAGCTATACTGAATTACATGCATAATCGCATTTAATTATAATCGAACAAACAGTAGATCACACTAGATATCTATATATACATATATACATATATAAGATATTCATGTAAATTTTTTCCATTAATTGTGAGTTGAAAAACCGCAACATTATAAATTGCAGGAATAAAAAAGAAAAACGAGATAAAAATGAAAAGAGGGAAATTAATTGAACATAATATAATAAGAAAAGCATAACGTTTCTCGTCATATATTCAATGCATTGTATTACATACATATGTACATATGTATGTGCGTATAAAACGCATCGAGAACAAAAATTATTACACTTTATATTAATAATATCTTTTTCATAATATTTTTGCATGAATTGAGAGAATCATTTTATGTATTAATGTATACATATAAATTGATTTGAAATAACTTTAAAGTGAGATTTTTATATCTTCAATTTAATCAATTCAATTTATCCAAGGCAATTTAGAATATAAATTAATTCAAAATATTTCAGTTTATTCCTGTTTATTTCGGTTAAAACAAAAAAAATTTTCATACATACACATATAAATTGTTTTACACTTTCTAATATAGCCTTTAAAAACAAAAACGGTTTTTTTTTTCTTGTTTTTAAATAAAATTGATCGTGGAAATATTATAAGATTTTAGTTTGAAATAATATCTCATTCTATTAATTTCCTTTTTTTTTATATGTAATTTGATAAAATATTCTTAAATTTTGATAAAAATTTAAATATTATTTAGATTTTATTTTAAAATTTTAAAGTGAATCATTGTGAAAAATAAATAATTTGAAAATGATAGAAATTATCAGGTAATTAAAATATTGATAAAATTTTTTTAAAATTTTCCAAAGAAAAAAATAATAATAATAGTAATTTTTAACAAATATTTTCGCTTGTGTGATAAAATTTTGAATTAGTAGAAATTAAAGAAAATCAAAAATAAATTTAAATTACGTGATTTTATTATTTTATATCAATCAAATATAACAAGGATTTATTATAGAAAATCAAACCAGTAAAAAATTCTGAATTTATACGTCTACAATAAAAATTAAAATTGCATATTTCTTAATTTTATGATTGATGCTTATATTCATTTTTCATTACTATTTTTATTTTTTCATGTTATTATTAAAATCATATTCAGGGCTATTCTGATCTTAGTTAGCAGATTTCGCTAACTTGATATTCTGTTAACTTTCGTACATACATATATAATTTTGATTATGTATTCGTAAATTTTACATGAAAATTAACAAAATGTTATGTTAGAGAAATCTGTTAACTATACGACCAGAATAACCCCAACTATTAGAATAATAATTATAATTCTTCGTAGTATACGTGATATTCATTTCACTATTGTACGATACGATAATTTATATCCATATAATAACTTAAATTACTTTTTTATATGTGCATATGCATAATCAATCGACAAAAACAAGTGATTTTTATGATTTTGATACATGTACTAGACATTATTCTATACTTTTAAAATATACATTTTCTTTTTATCGCGGTTTTCAAAAAAATATAAAAACAAATTTTTTTTTTTTATCGTTTTCTTATTGTTATTTTAATTTTGTTTGTTTTCCCCAATTGAATTTTTTTTATTTTGTAGAATTTAATTTAATGTATATGTATTACATATTTTATGGTATTCAACAGTAACATTAAAAATTTCTAAATAAAAAATTTTTTTTTGATTTCAAGCACTTAGATTATAATAAAAAATGTTTTGATAACATTTATTTGTATCTTAATGATGCAATAAATACGTATAAGAAATATCTTTAAAAAAAAATTACAAAATTCATGTATAACGCAATAATTCAATAATTAAAATTTGATGAGCTACAAAAAAAAAGAAATTATTTTTATTAGTAATGAATCTGATTTAAATTAGTTACGTATATGCTATGTATTTGTTAATAATAAAAGATATGAAATTCAAAGAAAATTTTTTACATAAACAAAAATTTAAAAATACATTTTAAAAAAGAAATAAAAAGAATCCAAAAGCTTTTTAAAACTTTTATCTGGAATATATATATAGTACATACATGCTATTTATATATTTTTTTTAAAATTATAATTTTATAGGGAAACTCTTCCAAGATTGGATAATTATCGAATTTCTAAAAGGCTCAAGAAAAGGCCTTCTATGGGAGAATTACATGGTGATAAAGAGGTTTCAGAACAAAATCAACAGGTAAGAACATAAATTTACAATTTTATTTAATTACAAAAAAGGAAGAAAAAAATATCTAAATTATTTTATTGACTTTATTGAAGTGAAAGTAAAATAGATAAAATTCCATTTTATGAAAAAAAAAAAATTACGGAAAAATACGTCTAAAGATTAGAAGATTAATTTTTATGTAATTTCCATAAAAATCAATGAATTCATTCAATAACATCAGTTACAATGTATCATGCACACGTCTTCATTATAAATTAAAAAGGAAATTACGAATGAAGGCAAAAAATAAATAAAAATAATAAAGACAATATATGAATACGTGATAGTGAAAATAAAATAATAAAAAAAAAATTTTTTTTTTTATTTTAATAAACAAATCGTAAATATAAATGATTTAATAATTGTTATAGAATGTATTAAGAGAGGTTTTTCTTGTATACATCCGATATGTCGTTATAATCGTTACAAATATAATAAACGTTAAATTCAAAAAGTAAATATTTATGCGGTATATTTGAAAAGATTTGTAATGTACATATGTACGTATATGGTGTATATAATTTGAATATGTACTTTATTTTGAATGTGATTATTCCTTTTTTATTGACTTCATTTATAATTACAATAATTTTTTTTTTATATTAAGTTAATTGATTTATGAATTAACAAATTGTATACTATATATGAAGGTAAATTGAGAAGGGTATATCAATGTACATTTATTTCATTTCAAGCTATATTTTGTGAAAAAAATTTCCTTATATAGAATATAAATCAGTTTTAAAGGACTTATTCTGATCCTTTGAATTTATTACTAAAATTTAATCTTTCAATACTTGAAAAATTTGTAAAGTTCAAAAAACATCTTAATACAAAAATGAATATACTTGCATTGAAGACTAAAAATAAATTTATAAAAATATCACTATAATTTTTGTTTTCTCACAGTGTATAATCGTTATCTTGTTTACATGAGTAACGTACATTTGTTTATACTTATGTACATTTTATTTTTTATTTTATTGAATTTCAAGTTCAAGTTAAATGCATGCAATAGCATTTTATATTAATTGAATTGAATTTATATAGTATGTACCTACAATGCATTATGCATTATAAAATACAAGTCTCTTTTAAATCACTATATTTGCAAGTATTAATTTTTTTTTTTTTTTTATGAAACTTGAATTACTGAATAAAACAACTAATTGATAATGATAATCATACCTAGAAAAAATACTCAAGAAGATAAGCTTTTTTATACTGGATTTTTGTATCCGTATTTTCGTTATGTCTATAATTTATCGTAATCGTCATTGAGTATTTATACGCATTTTTTTGATAAACCTTTTCATTTTTATTTATTTTATCTATACAAATTTATAAACTTCTTTTATTGTGTTTTTTTTTGTTTTGTTTTGCTTTTTATATTTCCTTTTAAAATTTCATTCAATATTTTTTTTTTTTTTTGTAAACATCTATAAAATTTTGTATGAGCTGTACAAAATTACGAGATTGTACTGAATGTACTTGAAATATGCACCTGAATTGAATATTTAAAAATAAGAGCTTTTGAGCCAATTTCTTTGAAAAAAAAAAAACGAGTAGAGATTTCTTATAAAGAAATATAAATTCAATCATAATGACGATAATCTTAATTGATGACATCAAAATTAAATTCAAGAAAACTAAGTATATATTTCTTACGTAATCAAATTAAATCAATATTTTTGTAAAAAATTTTATCATTTTTTAAAATAATCCGTTTCAAATTATGCCTGACATGTATTAAACACTTCAAATTGAAGATAACATTTTTTTTTTTTTTTTGATATTGATTTACTTTTTAGAAATTGAAAAAAACACATTTTTTTTCACGTAAATAAAATTTACGATTTTGTTGTACTTCTTTAGATTTAAATTTTCAGTTTTTTTCTTGGTTTCATTAATCTACGTATTTAGGAAACTAATCAAGATCCAGAATCACAAATTCCAAGTCATGTTGGTATTAAATTAGGATGGATTGTTGGTGTTATGATACCATGTCTATTAAATATATGGGGTGTTATGTTATTTTTACGTTTAAGTTGGGTTGTAGGACAATCAGGAATTGTACAAAGTTTAATTATAATTGGAATATCAGCATTGGTTTGTGTTATAACGACCCTATCATTATCAGCGATTAGTACAAATGGTGAAGTACGTAGCGGAGGTATTTATTTTATTATATCGAGATCATTAGGACCAGAATTTGGTGCATCAGTTGGTGTTGTATTTGCATTTGCGAATGCAGTTGCAGCTTCAATGAATACAATTGGATTTTGTAATTCGTTAAATGATCTTTTAAGTATGAAATTAAATCTTTATCCCTTGATATTTGGTTTTAATTTTATTTTGCCTATATACAATTTTTTTTTCAATGTTATAAACAGAATCGTATGATTTAAAAATTATTGATGGTGGTGTAAATGATGTACGAATTGTTGGTTGTGCTACAATTCTAGTACTTATATTAATTTGTTGTGTTGGAATGGAATGGGAATCAAAAGCTCAAAATTTTCTAATAGCAACGATTGTTGTGGCAATTTTCGATTTTTTGGTTGGCTGTGCAATTGGTCCAAAAGGTGACATAGAGAAAATTTCAAAAGGATTCATAGGATTTCGCAGTAAGAAAAAATAATATAGAAATGTTGAATTTCATGATTAAACGATACTTTTGTTTTTTGTTTTTTTTTTGTACATTGTTTAGAGGAAGTTTTCGAGCATAATATGGGCGCTGATTATAGATACTCAGAAGGTTTAAATCAGAATTTTTTTAGTGTTTTTGCTATTTTCTTTCCAAGTGTGACTGGTATTCAAGCTGGTGCTAATATATCCGGTGATCTTAAAAATCCTTCAGATGCTATACCAAAGGGTACATTATTAGCATTGCTCATTTCAATGATATCATATGCAGTTTTTGTGATTTTTGCTGGTGGTGCAGCATTACGTGATGCATCCGGTAATCCAAACGATTATTTAAATGGAAGTTTAGTTTTCGATGTACCATGTAAATTGAATCATGTTAGTTTCATACAAATGATTTTACGTTGTTTTATACTTTTTAATTTATTTTTTTATTGATTTCATTATAGACATGTGAATATGGTCTTCAAAATTCTTACACAATTATGCAATTAATGTCTGGTTGGGGACCATTAATTTATGCTGGTTGTTTTGCAGCAACATTAAGTACAGCATTAACAAATTTATTATCAGTACCACGTTTAATTCAAGCATTAGGAACTGATCAAATTTATCCAAAATTAATATTTTTCTCAAAACCTTATGGTAAACATGGTGAACCATATCGTGGCTATGTCCTAACATTTATCGTATCATGTTGTTTTGTATTAATTGCTGAATTAAATGTTATTGCACCATTAATATCGAATTTTTATTTAGCATCATACGCGCTTATTAATTTTTGTACATTTCATGCGGCATTTGTAAGACCACTTGGATGGAGACCTACATTTAAAGTGAGTATATATTTTATATATGATTTAATTTTTATAAATGGTAAGATATTAATATGTTACTATCTGTATTTTCTGATACACACCTTTTTTTCAAGATTATTTCGATTTTGAAAAGTTTAATGTAGTTGTAACAAGTTTTAACTGAAATTTTTAAGATTTTTTTAGTTATCACTTGATTTAATTTAACTAAGTATAACATCATTGATTTTGATATAAAGATAACAATAATATTTTTCGCCTTGTCTTTTTTTTTTTTTATCTTTTTTAAATTTTTAATAAAACAACAAAAGTGTTTTCTTTATTTAATTATTTAGTCATATATAAATTTCTTTGTTTTAAAATTAAAAGCTATTAATTGAATTTTATATTAATTATTAAAAATTTTTATTAATTTACAGTATTATAATGCATGGTTAAGCTTAGCTGGATTTTTCTTATGTGTTGCTATTATGTTTTTAATTGAATGGGTATCATCACTTATAACATTTGTTATTATTTTTACACTTTATTTAGTGGTTATTTATCGTAAACCAGGTGAGTTTATACATGTATACTTTTTTTTTTGACTATTAAAAAAATTTATTTTCATTTTCAAATATTATTTATTTTATAGTTTATTTTTGTTCTTGTTTTTATTTTAAAACTAATAAATGTTATTTAATGTTTACATACAATTATTGTTGTATTTCATAATGTATATTTGTGACGTCATAAAAATGTAAACAATTTATTCTATTGTTATGATAATCATTATTTTACTCTAAAAAAAAAAAAAAAAACCGTCGGAAAAATTAATTGTGTACCTATGTACATATTTTTCAGTTACAGTTTTTTAAAATAAAAAAAACAAACACGTTTTTATTTCGAATTTTTATATGATACAGTCATTATTCAAAAATTTTATTCGTTATTATGATTACTTACTTGTATGATTGCTTATGTTTACACATTTTATTTCATATTTCTTACATTTATGTCTTAATTGAAGTAAATTTTTATTTCTGCATCTGTAAAGAAATGACTTGTTTCGTAAAAATTAAACACGTGATCAACACAAAAAATTAAAAAATTTTGCACATTTAAATAAATTTTAAATATCATTAATTCTATGAAAATTTAAATTTTTCTTTTTTTATTTTCATTTTAGATGTTAATTGGGGTTCATCAACTCAAGCCCAAACATACAAAACAGCATTAACTGCAGCACAAAAATTACAAACTGTTTCTGATCATGTTAAAAATTATTATCCACAAGTTTTAGTATTAGCTGGTGATCCACAGGCACGTCCATCATTAATTGATTTTGGCCATTTAATAACCAAACATAAATCATTAATGGTTGTTGCAAATGTAGTACCAGTAAGTTTTTAATTTTTTATTATTTACTGATTACTGTGTAATGGTTTAAAACTATTTTTTACTATTACAGATTAAATTAGGATATAAAGCAAGACAATATCAGTTATCTGAAGGACGGAAATATTTGTCAGCAAGAAAAATTAAAGCATTTTACAATATTTTAGATGGTTTATTATTTGAAGATGGTATTAATGCATTAGTCAAAACTACTGGATTTGGTAAATTATGTCCAAATATTGTGCTAATGGGCTTTAAAACAGACTGGAGAACATCAAAGAAAGATGATTTATTAGCATATTTTAATATTTTACAGTAAGTTTACCTTTTTTTCATTTTTTTTTTTTTTTGCATATCTTTTAAAAACATTTTCATCCTTCCAGCAATGCGTTCTCATGTCGTATGGGTGTTGTAATATTACGTACACCAGAAGGTCTAGATTTCTCTGATATTAACATGCAATTTAAATTGACGAATGGTACATCAACACCAAATGGTACAACAACACCACAAAACGCATTACCATATACATGTGATACACCAGTTAACATATTCCCAAAAACGTCAGCATTATTGCATGTTGATTCAAATTTAAATTTACCCGGATTGGTTAGTTCAACATCATCATTTACAACCCCAACATGTCCACCTTTGCCAAATCAATCAAAATTTAATAATAGTAGCGATAAAAATGTATTTCAAAAAACACCGAGCACACCACATATCGTGTATTCAACGGTTGGCGGTTCTGAAGTACCGAAAAATGTTGTTGATGCAGTTACAATATTCTCCCAAAAAAAACCAAAAGGCAATATTGATGTATATTGGTTGTACGACGATGGAGGTAGAAATTTAAAAATTGTAGTTAAATTTTAAATTAAAAAAAAAATTTTTTTAACTTCATTTAAAAGGTCTTACTATGTTGTTACCATACATCGTGTCTATGAGGTCGAATTGGTCAAATTGTAAACTAAGAGTTTTTGCTTTAACAAATCGTCTAATGGAACTTGAAGTTGAACAGAAAAAGTATGAAGCCGAATCGTTTCTTATTAAACAACTAAATTATTGTTTTGTCTTTATTTTTTTCCCTAGTATGGCAGCATTACTTACAAAAATGCGAATTAATTACTCCGAATTAATTATGTTAGAAGGTGTTACAGAACAACCAAGTCAGACAACAATTGAGAAGCATGAAAAACTTCTTGAAGGTTTTAAAGAGGGAACTAATCATGATATATATGTCCCAGATCATGAAAAACAATCATTACAAGATAAAACATATCGTCAGTTAAGAATACATGAACTAGTTGTTCAACATTCATCGAACGCATCATTAATATTTATGTCATTGCCAATGCCCAGACAAGTAAGTGAAAATTTAAATTAACTTAAAAAAATATTTTTTAAATTTTTACGAACAAAATTTTTATCTACATTTCTTTTTAATTTTTTAATTTCTTGTTTATATATAGGAAGCTATTACAGCACCACTTTATATGTCCTGGTTAGAAATGTTAACAAGTGAAGTTAAGTGCCCGTTTGTATTGGTTAGAGGCAACCAAACACCAGTATTAACACTTTATTCTTAGTTTTATGTATTAATATTTCTTTTTTTGAGTTTTTCATCAAAGAGAATTTTCTCTTGTTCATTCAAATTTAAGGTGCTACCATCAAATGATACATTTAATTTAAATATCTTGTTCATTTTTTGTTTTTCCTATTACAAATATAGAAAAAGAAAAAAGAAATTCAATTAGAAAATGGGCATCTTACACATTAGTATTATTTTTATTTTTTAATTTATTAGTATAATACTTGTATTATGTACCTAAGATTTAAACATGATTTTATAATATTAAGAATGTTTCTTAGTCTTTATTTTTCTGCATTTGATTTATAGTTTTTTGTTTTTCAATTAAATAACTAGAAATTTTTAAGTATTACAGTAGAAAACGTTACAAATAAAAATTTTATTATATATATGTATACATATGTATTTGAGTAAGGTGTGTAAATGATCAGAAAAGAAAAAATATTATTTTCTTTTTTTTTCTGTACTTAATTATTAATTTTTTTTTTTTTTTTCATAAAAATTAAATAAATTAAACAAAATTTTCAAAAAGGTAAAAATAAAAGAGAAAATAAAGTTAAAAAAAGAGCTATCTTACTTCTTGTTCATTTTCATTTAATGGTATTAACATATTAAATGGATATTTAAGTAAATCGGCAACTGATATTCGTTCTTTTGGATTATGTATTAAACATTTTTGTACCATATCTAACAGCATTTTTGGATAATATGACTGTAATTCAGGGTAATCAATAACTGTTTGTGCATTTGTAATTGCATGCACTTTAGCATAAATATTTTTTATATCACCAAATGGTGTTTTTTTATATAATAGAAAATATAAAATACATCCTAATGACCATACATCCGATTTTGTTGATATCTATAATGAAAACATTTTTTCCAAATTTTGTAGTACAATCAACTTTTTTTTTTTTTTTGAAATTTTGTTATACCTTAATTTTTGGTTTCCCTTTCGATAATGGACTATTACCAGTTGATGTATCAATTAATGCTTCTGGACTAATATAATTAAATGTACCTGCTTGTGAGTGTTTTATAATACTTGTCGAATCCACAGATATATTACTAGCAATACCGAAATCAATTAATTTTAATCGATCATTAACCATTAAAAAATTTGATGGTTTTAAATCTGAATGTATAACACCTAAAATATCAAAAACAAAAAAAAAAAAAGTTATGAATTTGAGTCAAAACTCAGTTTTTTCATTTCCTATTTACCATTTTCGTGTATATAATTAACTGCTTGTAACATTTCATACCAAAATTTTGTTAAAATATAAAGTGGTAATTCCAGTTTGTATGATTGCAATATTTTATGTAGATCTGAATCACCTTTTTCCATTACCATATATAATGTTGATTTTTCTGGTATGTGTTCACTGTATCAAAATAGATTTTTTTTTATTATTTTTACTTTTACCAGAAAAAATGTTGTGAAAATAAAATATAATACGATTTACGTATGATAAAGCAAAGTAATTTAAATATTAGGTAATTAATTATTATGTAATACGTACTATTCATACAACGCTACAACATTAATATTTCCTTGCAATTTAGCTAGTAGTTTTGTTTCGTTTAAGTACCCTTCAATTATTGCCCTATCACCTTTTAAATCCACTACCTATTGTAAAATGAAAGATCAATTATTATTTTCGAAATCAATGTAGTTCTTTTTTATTTACCTTAACAGCACATAATTTTCTCGTAATTTGGTTTTTCGCTAAGAGCACAGAACTTGATCCACCAGAACCAATTTTCTCATAAATTATATAATTTTTACCATTTATCATAATTGTTTTTCTATCTGAATCATTATCATTCTGATTATCATTTTGAATGCTATCATCAATATCAACATTAATATCTTTATAAAATTCAATTTTATTCATTTTTTCATCAAATAAATTATTCAAAGATTTTTTTGAAGTTTTTACTTCTTTAATTGGTGATAATTTTCTATTAAGATTTAATTCATGAATATTCTGTTTTTCTTCTTTTCCTTTTAATTTAGCATTTGATTCCCCTACTGATGGTACTAATGATGAAAGTCCTACTTCAATTTCCGATGTATTTTTACATTTTATTGATTTATCATTAAATGATAATGACATAATACTATCATTTGACAATGGTGTTACTTGTTGTAACGGTCTTGATACAGCGTATGGTGTTCGAAATAATACTTTTGATGTTTGAAATTCATCTTTGTTCGTAACATGTAATTTCTTTTGTGTTGATGGTTTTTTACCTAATTGACTTTGTTTAGAATTTAATATTTGATTTGGCTTTAAATGTGGGGTAAAAAAATCTGACATGGCTGTTTTGAATGGTGTCTCAATTGATGATGATGATATTACCGTTGAAGGTGCAGTGGGATTTGATGGTTTTTCATTATTTATTAAATCTTCATTTTTCATTTCTGCGCTTCTTTTTCTTGTTGAATTTGTTTTCTCTTCAATTTCTGTTGATTTGTTCTCATCCGATTTATTAAGACGTATTGCTTTTAAATCAACATTTTGAATAAATGAATTTTTTTTTGGAAGACTATTTGTTCGTGTTATAGAACCACGAACTGTATTCGTATCAATTTTCAAATTTGTATTGTGCTCTTGTTTTGATTTAATATTGTTAAAAACTGACAAACGAACCTCTGATGTAGATTTTTTATAAAAGTCTTTTATTGAAGATTGTTGTAAAGTTTTTGAACAATCATCTGTTTTATTATCTTTGTGAATTTCATTATCATTTAAGGATAGTTTTTCAAAATCAGGCAGTTTAAATGAATTCTCTTCTTGTTTTGCTATCCTCTCTGAAAATTTGTTTTCTTCACTATTTAGTCTCAAACATTTCTTATCATGATTAGGAGTACTTAATGGACTAAAATTTAAAGAATCATCAAGAATTGCCTGATTGAGTCTGTAAAACAATTTTTTTTTTCTTTTAATTCAATAAAATATTGGATGTAAATAGATTAAAACCTTGCCTATTTGTTTTGTTTTCATCATCCGAATCGATGAACGGTGAAAGTTCTACAATTTTTTTAGCTCGATAAAGAAATTCTGATCTTTTAAAATCATCATCTTTCATTGAATTTTTCTCGATGGAACTTTTATTAATATAAGAAATAACATTAAATCAAGGTAACAAAAATGCTTGTGATCAAAATATGACTTACAAATTTGGCTTTGCTGGTGTTTTCAATTCATCTTCAGATTCTGGCTCTAATGGTGGTAAATCTTTAACTTTCCTAGGCAAAAATAATGACATTTTAATTCAATTTTCACAATAATATTTTTCGCAATATTTAAAATTTTTTATTTATCTCATTTGTGATCATTTTAATTGCGACAAAAGTGAATATATTTATTTAAATACTGATTTTCAATTTTATGCTCGTTATTAGTTTTGAAATTATGACAGTTGAATTTCATATTTTCATTTATGTTTTTTATATACATTACGTTTATGTGGATACATATTTGCATATTTGTTTATTTTTATTTTTGAATGAAACTTGGATTGTGTTATCAAATCAAAGCTGAAGCTAGAGATGAAAGCGTGTAACAAGGACGGTTCGCGTCTAAAATGTTTATTTGTGTACTTTTTTTTTTAAACTGTAATAAAAAACATATATATAGAAAAGTAATGAGTTATTTTAAAATGCACTTAACATCAAAACATTTTTGAACTCAATTAATAAAAAATAATTTTAATGATTTTCTTAAACAGTACAAAACTACAAACATTTAAAAATAAGAAAAATGTTTTTATTTGCCATGTTTGCCATCTATAGGATCATTACAGTACAACACAAAATTGAAATAATGAAGTGAAGTGAATTCGGGAACGTATTTCTCTTATCAGTTATTTATCAGTTCATCAGTACATTTTTTGACAGTTGTATGTAAATGAACGCCTAATAAAAATAAAAATTACGTTGTAAATTGCGATGCGACAATTGAAATACACACAAAAAAGAAAAACAATATTGTAAAAAAAAAAACGCATTCATCATGCAATTTTCTTAATATGGTTAGTTTGGGACGAGATTTCAATATGAGTTCGGTAAGTGATCAAAAGAATTCATTATTATACAATTTTGTTTTTAATAATCTTTACATTTTAATATTTAAAAATGGAATTATTTTTATTTTCATATTTAAAAAGGGAGCAAGATTTTTGTCAGAATCAAATACAAATGGAGCAGGAGGTGGTAGTAACAGTGGTCTAGATGAAGATAGACAACAATTATTTGATCCGGTATTAAGTGCCGATGATAGTAATCCTTTTAAACCATTAAAAACAATTCCAGTATTTAGGTAAAAATATTTCATACTTTTTCATTTAATTTATTTAATTGCGTTTATTAAAAGGTGATTGAGTTGAATAATTTAAATGGTTTTTAAAGTGTGAAAAAAAAGAATGTCGTCATTAAGATTACACATCATTCCGTTCAATTATAATTGCTATGTATCGCTTTGTTAAAAAATAAAAACAAAAATAAAATAACACACTAAGATAAAGAAATCGAAATACTAATTAAAAGTTAAAAACAAAAAGAAAAAGCTAAGATGTAGGGTAATCGTCGTAGGTTCTTCGTGTTTTGCTTTTTGATTTGAATATTTCCTATATACAAATATTTACTTGTATTTTTTTATGTTTGTGTTCACTGTTTATACATGTTTATTTCTTTTTTTAAAGTTTCACACTTTACGACGCTTATCAGTTAATAAAATTGATGACTCAAGAATAAAAATAAAACAGTTCAGGGAAAATACCGGTCTTAAAATTTTATACAATAATGTTGTTTTAATACAAAAATGTTTTTGTAAAAAATAAATCATCATAATTATTAATTTGCATGTTTTATATTTTTTTAAAAAATGAATAGTAGATTATGTAATTTGAATTGAATTTTTGTAAAAATGATTCACTCTAAATATTGATCTCTTTTGTAGCTTCCATTTACTTATTTCAACATTGATATCATTTACTGGAATTATATTGGCATCATTGTATCCAGAATCAAAAAGATGTGAAGCATATTTTATTATGCTCTATTTAAGAGCCGCATTTTGGGCAATAACATTTGTATGAATAAAAGTTCTTTCATTTTTCATTTATTTTTGATAAATGTATTTCAATTCACATATTTTTGCAAAAATTTTAGATTTTCGACCATTTAATTAAACATCATCACGAGCAATTACGTTTAAATGGTTATCATGAATTTCATCGTTCAACATCTGTACATCGTGGTATACCATTTTATGTAGTCTCTCTATGGAATACGGTTATATTGTGTGTTGAAGCTTTAATGCAACATTATTATGGGCCAAATTTTGCACAACACTGTATACAAGGATTATTTTCACCAATTATTTATATAACAGTATTTTGTATAACAGAAACAATGGTTTTAATGGCTGTTCATGGTTCCTATATCGGTAAATGATAAAAATAATATAAGTAAACAGTATATGAATTTACACGTATTTAATTTTTTATTTCTCACAAATTTTTAGCTCGTGTTTATAAATTTAATAAATCTGCACCACCTCCAGATGCATTAAGAGGTAATCATCTAGACAGTTGTTCTGTTGGTTTATTACAGCCAGGAGCTAATATTGCTGAGCTTTTAGAAAAACAGGTTTGACAGATTTCCTAATTAAACAACTTTATTTAATTTTTTCGAATTACTAATTTTTATTTTTTTCAATTTTAGGCCGATCTTATAACGTACTTAAAAGAACATAATTTGAAATTAAATCAAAAATTAATGCAATTAAATGCTCAAATTCGTAATGTCCCAACATTACAAAATTAATAATTATTGATAATATAATTCAGATATTATTTCATAATAAATACATTTTGTTGTATTTTATTATTATTATTGTATTTTCTTTGTTAGATATAAGGATGATGATATTTTTTTACAAATACTAATAATAATAACGATAATCGAATTATTACACATTTATACACAAATTTAGAATAGTCTTACATGTTATATTGTGAAAAAATTTTTTTTCCTTTTGTTTAATTATAGGATTAAAATTTCTTTATTAATTGGAATTTATTATACACATACATATATGGTTGCTAAAATTGATATTTTTTTTAGGAAATAAAATATATAATAAAATTTCACTTTATATGTATTTCATTTATTATTTTTGGATTTTTATTTATAAAACTATTTTACAGAAGAATGCTAAAAGCAAGTATGCACATTTTTAATTTTTTATACTCTTACATCGAAAGTAAATGCAAAATAAATAAAACTATATTTATGAGATTTTTACTTAAAAACTACTCTATTTGAGTACTAAAAATGTATATCCTATATTCTTTTTTCTTAAAAATTATTTTAATAAAGCTGAAATATATCTTGGTATATCACGAATTTCCATACAGTTATCCTTTGACGACGTTATCAGCTTAAAAATAGTAAAATAAAAGAAATTATGATTCAATCATCATTTTTCTAAATTTTTAGAGATAATTTACCTTTTCACCAATAATATCTAATGACAGTATCATTTTTCCTGCTCCTGGAAATCGGCCAATTTGTGATCCAGTAAATTTATCTAATACATAAACGAAACCATCGTAACATCCAACAAATATTAGTTTCCCTTTATATAATTTCATTGAAACTGCACCATTACCACAAATGAATATATCAACTTTTGCTCCAGTCTGGAAAAAAAAAATATTGAAATAAATATGACTTCAACCATATTTTTTGCTTCAACTAATACTTAGGAAATCTTATACAATTTTTATAAAAAAAACTAAATTTTTGTTATAGACTTTAGGAGGTATTATTAATTTCATTAAAAATATATTTGATTGTGTAATTTAAAAAAAAAAAAGTAAATAAATAAAAATCATTTTTTATTATTGTTTTTAAATTACCGTAAAACTGAATGTATGAATTTCATTTTTATTTGATCCACAATACAATAAATCACCATCTAATAAAATACTGTAAATATTAAGATTATCTGGTATTTGTATTGTACGTAATAGAAGGCCAGATGTTGCATCACGAAAATTTATTTCATTGCCTTTCGAAGAAATAATCAAAATTTTTCTGGCTCCTTCTTTTGTTGCTTTAATGGCCATTATAGCGCTTCCAACTGAACATAAAAGAGTTTCTGATAATTTGTTATTCTGCAAAATAAAAATGAAAATAAAAGATATATACATACATGTACTATATAAAAATAAATGAACAATAAATCGTAAATACAATTTCTGTGCAAGAAGGTACCAAGGCCATTTATAGGGTAAGAAAATTATTTCTAATTTTTTTTATTAAATTCGATTATTGCCAATATTTACAAAAGCCATCTTTAAAAAATTCTAAAAAAATAAATTTTTTGGACATGAAGGGTTTTTGGTGTGTTCAAATTATGGTTAAAGTTATAATGAGACTCTTTTCATTATTTTATTGCATCATACTTGCAGTTGAGAAAAAGTTCGTTACATCCTTTTTTGAAGGCGTATCATTTAATATACGTATACTATCAACTACCAAAAAGTAAGAAAAAAACAAATTTAGTATTTTTCTTCAAGTGAATTATTTTTCTTTATTTAATTAATTAAATCAACCATCTTGAAGGAGTTCTGTATAATGTATGTAGACTATAAATATATGAAGTAAAATTAGAGTAGACTAAAATATGTAACGTATTTGGATGCATTAAAAATGCGTTTATTATGAATAGCAGCAATTGATAAGACGTGACCATCAGGCCCTATTGAAAATTTATAACTGTGGATACAGATATAATAAATGAAAAATAAAATTATAGCGCATGCTCGGAAAATTTCTTATATGAAATGAGTTGCAGGTGGAAAGTTAACAAATTTCCAAGAGATCTATCCACGTGGTCATGAATGAATGCATCTAAGTGTATGTCATGTACAGGAATCCTTTCTATAATATATACATATGTACATATTTAATATACGTAAAAATTCATTGGCATTAGTATAATATCAAATATTGTATATAAATGCAGCAAAAAGGAATTCAACACCTTCGGCTAGAATCGTATCAAAATTTTTTCTTGGGACTGCAGCAACAACATTTTGGCTGCATTCTCATTTCGTTATATTGTGCACATGAGACAACCACATTTAAAAGGTGGTGCAATTGGAAGTCTTACATATATATATTAGATATCTCGTTATCTTGATAATTTTTATGTACACTTCTCATTGGTTGTCGATAAAAATTATAACAAATTTTGAAATAAAAGTAGAAAAAAGTAAAGAAAAACACACAATAAAAAGTGGGTGGTTAATTTTCAAAGAAATTCTTTATTTATTTTATATGAATAATAAAAAAGACAAAAAATTCAGTAAAACGTATAATAAAGAATAAGGATTCAAAATGGCAGTCAAAGAAAAAGCAAAGAGGAAAAGCATATATGTAGATTGCACAAAAATCGATTAAAAGATTTATTTTTATAAAAGAAGAACAAAAAAAATTTTAATTGATGATTTACCTTTGCATTATACATAAAAACATTACCCCATCTACTACCTATAAATGCTATATTCCATTGTAGATCAATACACTGAAGTGGTTCTTGAAGATTTTTGGATTGTAATTCAAGCCCGAAATTCTGTTTTCAAAATGTACAAAAAATATTTGACAAAATTCTCTTTAGCAAGTAATTAAAATTTTACTTCGAGGTCAGTAGAATGTGTTAATTTCTTCTTTTTGATTTTTTTTATTTAAATACATACATATGTATGTATATTTAAAAAAGAATTTTTTCATAATTACAAAATTTCTAACTGCTTTTTAAAATCTCAAAAAAATTATATTTTCATTAAATAAAAAGATCTTACCTCTAATGAAGTCTTTTTTAAATATCCGTCTAATGATATTGAATAAATGAAATTATTACAATAAATACAAATTTCTGTTACAGCTTCTGTATGTTTTGAAAATTTTGAAATTAATTTTTTTGTTTTTAAACAAAATTTATAAATATTTCCATCTTCAGATGCAGCTATCACAAAATCGTGAACAATACGAATTTGTGTTATTGGAAATTTTGAATTTTCAAATAATCCATTACTAATTTTAATTTCATTATTAGAATCAATTTTTGTTATTTTTTGATGATCATTTTCTTCATAAATATCTTCATCACTCGATTCATTAAAATCTTCTTCAAGATTTTCATTATCTTTTGTATTTTCATTTATATCAAAATTTTCTTTTGGATTGGTATCTTTTTCTAATCTTAAATTTTTCTTATCATCGATATTCAAATTTTCATTTGATTTAACACTATCACTATCAGATGTTAAATTTTTTGGATTCACATGAGTAGAATTCAATTTCGATTGTTTTTCATTATTGAAATTTTCTTTTGTTTGTTTTGATTTCAACATGTGTACATCATTGGACTGTGTAATTTTTATATAATTTAAATTAGAATTATTGTCATCATTTGAAAGATGGGAATTTCCTGATGATTGTTGACAATTGTTTTTGGATTTTTTAATATTTTCAGATATTGTTTCTTTTTGAATGATTTTTCTTTTACGTTGGTTTGATCTCAACGATGAAGAGGAGCAACGAGTTAAATTTTTTTCAGAGTTTTGTGCTACCGATAACATACTCATCATTAAATCTGTTGCATTAGAACCAGACACTACTATGTTAGGTGTTGCTATTTTTACTGGTGTTGTTGATATCGATGTTGGCTCAGATTTAACATTTAAATGCGATTGTAATTGATTTGAATTCAAACTTACATTCAAAGCGTTATTACTCGATAAGGCAGCATTAATTATTAAAAATTTCTCATTTTGTAATTGTATTGCAGATAAATCTAATTGCATTTTATCCTTTTGTAATTTTAATATCATCTCTTCTACATACATTTTTCTTTTATGTAATTCCATTAATTTTAAATCAATTTCTTTAAGATTATTAAATACAGCTTCACTTAATTTATTTTGATGGAATAATGATATTAATCTTAGAGATTCTGATTGATCATTTAAATCAGAAGGAAAAGATAAATGAGAATTAAATTCAGAATAATTAGATAAATTAGAACTAGAATTACAAGAATTTGGAATCGAATTTGAATTCATTATATTTTGTTCTAAATGCTCATTATTTAAATGAGAATTATTATCATTTTCGATTAAAACATGATCATTTTGTATAGATGAATTTGTTAATTGTATGCATTTCTTTTCACCAGGTGATTTCCAAGAACGTTGCATTTTATTTGATTCTTGAGTATCTGATGATAAATGATTTTCTTCATTACTTTCAATTTGTGAAAATGTTTCATTTTTTGAATTAATTGTCCGTGTAATTTCTGTAAGTAATTTTAAGTAAAATATTTTTATTTTACGTAATCGAATTTTTTGTATATTATAAAATTATTTTGGTTTTATTAAGACTTTTAATAATTAAAAATAAATTTATTCGAATAATAATTAAAAAATAAAATTAAAAACAAAATTTATTACCTTCATTTAAGATTTTATCATTTTGTTTAGAAAATGTTTGAAAATTAGTTGACATTGTATTATCTGTGGTGATTTTTTCGTTCTGGTTATTTTCACTTTCGTCTATATCTGTTTTTGTTTTATCATCAATCACATTATCAGCAACACCAACATCAGTTTCATTTCGATGCTTATCATCAACTCTTTCAACGCTATAAGTATCAATATCATTGATAGTTGATGTCGTCGTTGGTGCTAACAAAGCATTTTTCAATTCAACTTCTAATTGTGATGGTATTTTCTCTGCACTATTGTTAATTCCTTTGTGATCAATAGATGTTTTTTTATTGGAATTAAAATTGTTTACTTGAACAGATTTATCATCATCCTTCGATCTATTTACAGGACTATATTTCATTTGAGAAGTCTTTTTATTGCTGTTACTTTTACCGTCTTTATTATTATTGTATTTAGAATTGTTATCGCATGGATTTATCGTTGACATCGTATTTTCAACGGATGATTTTATGATACATTTATCATTTGAGTGTTTAGATTTTGAGAAATATTTTCGTCTAGGTGATGAAGTTTTGTTATGATTCGATGCATTTTTTGTCGTTTTTTCAAGAGAATCTGAAACAGAATTAACACTCATGTTAATAAGTTTCTCATTTAAAGATTTTCGTTTTATTGTCGATGTTGCTTTTTTATTTTTATTATTATTTTCTTTTAATTTTGCACAATTCTTTGAATTTTCCTCTTGTGTTTTTGTATTTGTAGTTTTCTTTTTTAATTTATTTGCATCAAATATATCTTTGATTTTTTTCAATAAAAATTCTAAAACATCTTCATTATTTTTTGATTTTAAATTTCTTTTCAAAATTTGTTTACGATAATTGGTCATCGTTATTTCATCATTTCCAGTTTGTTTTAAACAAAAATTTAAAATGAAAAGTAATTTTTCTAAGTTATTTTTAAATGTTTTTTTATTAAATTTTTCATATTCTTTTGGTAGCATAATCGGTAAAATTAAAGTATTAAAATGTGTAATCACATTATCTTCTAGTATTCGTTTTCGTTTTGTTTTTTTAATTGATGCTGGGCCACTATTACTATCACTGTTATTACCATCATTATTAGTATTTCTACTGCTATTACTACTATCACTAGATGAATTTGATTCTGAATCACTAGAACTACTATCACTATCTGAGCTACTTGAACTCGATGAATTCACAAGAAATACCTCATTTAATTCACTGGATTTCACTTTTTTGCTTTTTATTTCATCCTTTGAAGAAGATTTTCTATCAGACAATTTTTTTGGTATCTTTTCTGATGATACGGATTCAATGATCTCGAAATCTTTATTTTTGGTCATTAGATCTGTTGATTTATTGTTTGATGTTAAAATTGTGGTTAATGGTGCTGATAATGATGTTGAAGAAAGTGATGGTGTCATAACTCCTTTTTCAACATCAGTTATAGAACCCTCTAAATTATTTTGTTCTGTTGAAGATTGTGTAGATGTTGGTATCGGTGATAACGATAATGAAGAAGATGGTACCGACATAGTTGTAGCCGTTGTAGTGCTAGTCATAAGACCTTCTGCACTTAATAGCGTTGTCGCATCGATATCAGATAAATAATTTTCATCATGAAGGCCAGCTTCTGTTAATAATTCAATACCTAATGATTTACTAATTTCATTTAAAATTGTCTCTGGTATCTGCCCACAATCAATACTTTCATCAGGCTCAAAGAGGTTCTCATTTGTTTTATCATTTGCAGAAGTCGTTGTTAAATTCATATTTTTTAATTGTTTACGTATTTCTTCACGAAGTTTTTGACGTGCATGAATTTTTAATGCAGCATCAAATTTTGGTGTTGGATTATTAATAACATTTTTTATATCAGTTTTATCCATTTTAACAATACGATTTAGCAAACGTTTTAACACTTTTTCAGGATTTTGATTTTTCGTTGGTATTACTGGAGTTTTTACTGTTTTATCATTTTCTGTTGTTGTTGGTAAATGAACATCGATTTGTTGATTTTCACCTGAATTATTTTCTGAACTATTCGCATTATATTCTTCTTTAATGAGTAACGATAATGGAATCAATGATATTTTTGGCGAATTTTCATTATGATTATTTTGTTCTTGTTTAAATTCAGTTATTAAAGTTTGATCACTATTATTTTCATTGTTTTTTGATAGATTGTTTGAATCTTTTTGATTTACTTGAAAATGTTGAGGATTATCACTGGAATTCATAAAATTTACAGGCCATAACAGTTGATTTTGATTATGTGTTTGAGTATTAAATTGTTGTCCGAAAGGTGAAACATTTAAATTATTATGACTAGTAAACTGATTTTCTTGATTTATTTCAGAAAATTGTAATAATGGTGAAGTAAGAGATTTACAAAATGCTGTCCAACTATCTTGCTGATCGATTTGATTATTTAATTCTGCATTATTATTTGGAAAATGTATTGATTTAAAGAAGATATTTTCATTTTCTCGAAAATAATTTTTCTTTTTTCTATGATAGTTGTAATGTGGTCTATCATAATGTTTATCATCATCATCACAATTATAGTAACGGCCCTGTACAAATTTCAATTCTTTTTATAAACTTTTATTTTTACCCTTTAATATAAACTACTTACATTTCTAGAATGATTTGTCCGATATTTGTTATTATGCCGTCCAAATTGATTGTGCCTTACATATGAATGATTTTTTTTATGATCATTCGATTTAGATGAATAATAATTGTGAGTGTTTCTAATTATTGTAAAGAATATATCAGTATTTCTTAATTAAAAATTTGTGAAAAAAAATATGAATTCTCATAATATTTATGCAAAAATTCTTAAACATGAGTTTTTAAAAAAAAAAAGTAAAATCTTAAAACTCTCATTAAAATTTCTTCACAAATGTAAAAGAAAGCAATTTGTTACCTTCAATTTAATTTTATAATATAAAAATTAATTAAAATACATATAAAATAGTTTCTTTTCTAATAACAATTTATTTCGTTTTTTATGTATACAATACAACACGCATAAATAAAAGATCGTTATTTTCTAACGTTTTTTATTTTTGTTGTTCTTAATACTATCACTTAAACGTATTGTTTCATTAAACATATCGTTAACAATAAATTACAGCGATATCTTCTCATTTATACATATGTAGGAAAAGTGATACAAATTTTATCCTTATTTAATTTTTCGTTTTCTTTTTCTTTTCACGTGTGTTGGTAGTATTAATTTATTCATTTTATAAAAAGGATATTAACAAATTATTTGAAATTAAAACAAAATTGTCGTCATAAAATAATAGCATCAATGTATCAATGATACATATATATCATATACATTCGCACATGTGTGTACAAACATGTATGAAAATTATTTTATTAAATAGGTATCTGAATTTGAATTTTCCTTACAATTTTCATGTCTAAATTTCTATGTATTTTAACGTGCTTCCTATAAATGTAATGTCATTAGAAGGTTATTACACTACACATATGAAATATTTGTTACTACAAATTTATAACGACTATACCATATTTTTTTAATTGTTTAATAGTCAACTTGTAGACAAACAAAACACAGGAAAAATCAAATTACGCGAACTACATACACATGTGTATATATGTACATAATATTGTAATGTATTTTATTAGTCGAGTATACGCTCTTATAAAATTTTAAGTCACAATGCCTAAAGCTGTTTACGTATATGTACACATGTATACAATGAAGGGTTAACTCTAGTATCAATATTAGAATCTTCGACAAGTTTACAAAATTTTTGTACAAGGATACATATGTATTTATTTGTAGTATGAAACTCTGCATGACATGATAATAAACAAAAACAGCAACTCTTATATACTGTCTGTACGTATACATTATACGTATGTATATACTCAAAATAAATGAGGAAAATGAATCAATCTGTATCGTATCTACCTACATCATACGTAAATAGAAATTTTCTTGTAGGAAAAATTGTACACAGCACATATGCACATAAGTATATTCACATTTATGTGAATTTTAGAGAATATAGAAAATTTAATACATATTGTACTTTACATATTGCAATCTAACATTTAGAGATGTTATAACAACAAAATACCAAAATAATAAAAAATAAACAAAGAGTAAACATGTTTTTCATTTTTTATGCAAAAAGTCAAAAAGAAAACAAAAGAAAAATTAATTCAAGTACAATTTATGTACTTATGTGGGGGTGATGAACATAGTAATTTCTCAATATATAAAATAAAAGTACAAATTTCAGCTTTTAACGATGATGATAACCCGATGATACTTTCAATTAACACTGTGCCAAAGAATCAGTATTACGATGTGCAAACTCTTTTTAATTTGCTGATTGAATTTTCTGTACACGCTAAGAGGGTAAACACACATATACATTTGTACACAGTATACATGTGTACATATGTAAAAATGTAAAATTAAGAATTGTTTTAGGTTGGTTTTAACTTAAAAGCATTTTGAAAAATCGCTAATAAATCAAAAAATTTACATATTTTTCCATCATAAAAATTCAAGAAATTGAATTCATTATTTATTAGCAAACAAAATCCTTATAAATTTTAATATTAAATCAAAATGTCTTAAAAATGTAAATGTGTTATTTGTATGAAATTTATATTTAAAGCTTTGATTATTAATTTGAAAGTTTTTTAATTGATTATTTATTTTTTTTTAGAGGTATTGGAAAAACAATCGATTGTGATTGGAACGAAAAGTTACAAAATTTTTATATTTAACTTTCTTTTTTTTTGAATTAAATTTAATTTATGTTGTTTTTTTTTTTAAATAAAAATTTTCACATCTCAAAAGAAAATCCTTTTAAAAACCGAATACATATCATGGAAATACTACAATTTATGTGACACATATCCTTTTAATTTCATATTTTATCTAATTTTAATATTCTGTATACATTATACAACCAGCATCATTACATAACTCTTTTTCTCTTTATGAAATTTACACGCTTACATGAATTTCATATCATATTAGAAAATATTTGTATATTTTATCTATTGCCATTTATTTATTTTCTATAAAACATAAATTTTGGGGGAAAAAAAAAGAAGTAAATATTTTTATATTTCCTTTTTCTAAAATTTTTCTTTAAAGTAAAATGAATGATCTAAGATTTTGTACGATTTTTGCATACAAATTATAAAATATTTGAAAAACTTTTTTGAAATGGAATCTAATTGTGATTTTCTCAATTTATTTGCCATTCATTTCATATACACACAAATATATACAATTTATTATCAGTATAGGTTAGATGTTAGTATAAACTCAGATTATTTCGTATACATATGTATAGAAAATTTTCTTATAAAATATTTATTGAGATTTTAATAAAATATATATTTTCGAATACAGTCAGGTAAAATTCATTATTTATATATTAGCAAGTCTAATAAAACACATTGAAAATAATAAATGTATACGAGAAAATTTTAAAATGTGAATAAACATACTTGAGAAAAATGTACATTTCATATAACAATTTAAAATACATATGTATAAAGAAACAAACTTTTCTTGTATATATACCTTATACTTTTGTAAAGCAAGTTGTAACTGTCTGTAAAACAACAATTTTCTTTTCACTTTTACATAAAATAAGAATACGAAAAAGACGTGACGTGATGGTGTTTTTTTAATTAGCCCTACTGTATTGTATTATGTATATGTTATAAGAAAAAGATTTGTGGCAGAAACCTTTTCATTTATTTCTTGTTAAGAAAAATTCTTGTTAAATTTTTTTTTACTCTTATAATGACATGACTTTGTAAATTTACGACATGATTTCCTTTTTTTTGTTATTTTTATTTGTAACTTGTTTTAATTTTTTTTTTTTGCATTTTTGAATACTGAATTAACGCAAATTTACATACATACGTTTTCTTAAAAGAATTTTCATAAAAACAAAAGCAACAAGAAAAATTAATGAAAAAATCCAAGATAGATGAAAAAAACAAGAAAGAAAATTATAACCGTTGATTACATTAAAAATTTGTCTTGAATTATGAACCACATATTTTGTTTTTCTTGTACATATGTATGTATATGTACCTTTCGTTCATACAAAAAAGGTGATGTACAAGACATAATTGATGTTAAGAAGAAAAACGTGTTACAAAAACAAAAAAAAAAAAAAAAAAAGAAAAATCAAATAAATTTAAACAGAGTGAAAATATTTATGTATACGTATGTACAAATTAAAAAAAAAAACAAGGTACATATTACAAAATGAGAAAATTTTAGGTAATAAATTTGTACACAATACAAAATTACACTAATTTAAATGTCATATTATACGTTATAAGAAAAACGTGAAAATTATGATGTTAAAATGAGAATAAAATGTTTTTAGGTAAAAATAATTATTTCTTTTCTCCTAAAAAAATAATTTCTCAGAACAAAAATTTATAGTTCATTCATTTAAAATTCAATTTTATCTTATTTAACATTAAAATTTACGTTGTAAAAAAAAATTGAATTTAAATTTAATTAAAATTATTGAATTTAAATTAAATTTTCAATTGAAATATTCTGAGGAATTGACTGTAGTACATAATTTTTTGAAACACATTTTCAAGTGTGAACAGTTAAATCTTGTTCTGAGAAAAATTCAAAAGTACGAATTAAATCATAGGGAAAGAAAAATATCACTAATACTGAATCGAAAAATAATTGAATTTTTCATTAATTAAAAAATCGCTATAGTCATTTTATTTTTTTTTTTAATAAAAATAAATTTCTAATGACATTTTGTAATAATTCACGAATCATAAAGTGTCATCGATTGGAAACATTTTGAAGTAGATTCATTTATTGTTTTTCTATCATTAATGAAATTACTGAAATGATCACCCATCTATCCATCTGGTAAATGACATATCTGTTGGCCTTTTTCTTTATTATTATTAATTAAAACAAAATGAAAATTTTGGAAAAGTTAAGAAGAAAAGACAAAAAAAAAAAAAAAATTAAACAACAGAAAATAAGAATACTCGAGAATATTAAGAAATTATTAAAAAAGTATATAAAATAAAAATGAATTGTTTGCATATAAAAGTAACGAAGGAGAAAGAGCAGAAACAAAAACAAAAAAAAAATTGAAAAGAAATAATAATAATAATAAAAATGTGAGTATATATAGTAACAGCGGTAGTTCATATTATAGTATAAAGTCAACATAAAATTAAAAAGAAGTTTTCTTCATTTTAAAAGGGCCACTTCAACATGCTTCAATAATTTCAAAAAATTGAAATGTTTTAAAATAAAGGAAAACCGTAAAATTTTATAAGAATAGCAAAGTCTTTAGCAAACAGATTATACTTCTTTTGAATAATTCACCAAATAATCAAGTTCATTCTTTGTGTGCTTTTTTTAAAATCTTCATCTCGTTTCATATTTTATGAACAAAAACAGAAGATATATTTGGTTTTAGAATAAAGACAGAATAGACAGTGTTGGTATTTAGTAGGATCATAGAATAAAAATTTGAACTTTATAAAAACCAGTGTACACCCATCCATTTACCCATACTTGCAATAATTATACAAATCAAATTCATCAATGCGCTAACGAGGATTAATATAAAAAAAAGTACCAATAATTGAGTTTTTCATTTTTTTGCTGGTTGTGTATACATTTTGTATATATACACTATAATTTTTTAAGAAGACTTTAAAGCAATTTTACGTTTGACTAGTCATTAATGCTTCAATATACACAAAATACAAAATATATGGGTACAGTTTACACATTCTCAGCGCTTTTTTACTGATAAATATAATGAAACTTCCTCGTTATTTTCTTTTTCGCGTTCAAATTACAGCACAGGAACGTTTCTTTCAATTTCAATTGATATTGAGTGTGTTACTGGTTGAATAAATTAACAGTATGAGATGATGGCAGTGATGTGATAAACGGATAAAAAATTTTCACATTTAAATTATGAGTTGTCTAATGCTGATTGAAATGTGAAACAATTATTATAAATCAAAGATTTTCCTTTTCTCTGAATTTTCTTCTTTTTTGTTTTTTTTTTTTTTTTTTTTTTTGATTTTATGCAATAAAATATTGTTGTCTTATGAAAAGTATTTTATTGTTGAAAAACAATAACGAAACGTTAATCATGTAATTTAGATAAATAAATAGAAAAAATAAATAAAATTTATTGTTCTTATTCGAATTAAAATATTAATTGAATTTTCTATCATTGTTTAAAAATAAAAATAAAAATTAAATTAAATTTGTACTTCTGTGTGTATTATAATGTGAGATTCATAAATATTTTGTTTTGACGATAAAATTTTGATTTTAATTAAAATTAAAATGAACTTACAATAAAAAGGCAAAACATCTTGATGTTTTCAATTTTACGTTTAGATAAGAATTTCATTTTTTTAATTATGATTTGCTCACATACCGCTATTAATTGTGTAATTTTCAACTACAATACTTCTTTTGACACATATAAATTACATCTTTTCAAACCAATGTTCAAGTAGTTTTAAAAACAAAATTACATTTAAAAATAATTTATTTGTATTGGCTTCATATTTGTCTTTTTATTATTATCACTAAAATTATATCACAGTAAAAAAATTAGACTTTACCCTTCTTTTTAAAAGAATCACAGATTTCTTTTTTTTTTCAGTTACCCTAAATTTAAGCAAAAGTCATTCAAATTACATTTAAAAAAAAAATTCTATGAAAAATATATGAATAAAGAGGAAAACTAAATGATGTAACAACTGTCACTCATTCAGTGTTAAAAATCACCCTCAACAGATATATTACCACTAAATACC
Source organism: Anthrax anthrax (assembly GCA_963971155.1). Lineage (NCBI taxonomy): Eukaryota > Metazoa > Arthropoda > Insecta > Diptera > Bombyliidae > Anthrax > Anthrax anthrax. Next base: position 22,679,555 of record OZ020118.1, read on the forward strand.
GGAAAAACGAATTTTTTCTTCCATCTACTACACAGTTTTTAATTTTTTTTCTTATTTTACTTTATTTATTTCACTACACGTTACATGCTAAATATTATCTGAAAACATGATCCGTTAACACCAACCGTACAATTCCTTTGAGAGTTGCAGATGGAATATTGCTATGGATGAAAAGTCCATTTATAACATTCTTTTAACTAACAACAACTCTAAATGGATAATATATCCAAGTTATACTTTTTTACAAGCTTCTGTAGCTTTACTACTATATGGTCGAATGTTCATTCAAAACTAACTGTATATGGATTTCAATAAAGCTATGTGAAATTTGAAATCTTTCACAGTATCTTGTATTTTCGAGATAAGGATTTCAAATCAAAAAATAAAAACAAAAAAAAAAAAGAGATTATCACATGGAATGTTAAAAGGCAAAATATGAGTAAAGAGTCCTTTAAAATTCTATACAGAAAAAATAACAATTGAATACTTTGTATTTTAGAATGTGTGACTTTGTTTATATTTTGTTTTGAATAACAAAAATCACCAATCCTCCAATTCATTCATGAGAATATCAGAAATCAGGACTATATAATCGAAATAAAATTCAAAGAGAGAAATAGAGTTCCAGCATTTACGCCTGCGTTATTTAACATATTAATGTTATGTTTAGGTGTAACGTCAAGTAAGAGCTAATAATATGTACAATATGTGTAAGTATACAAAAAACTCATTCATTGAATATTTGGATATTTTGAATAGTATAGTATATAGCACTTTGTATTGAATTTTCCGATGGCATACGACTTGGAGGCAGTCATGCAGTAAGGACGAACTTAACGTACTATTTGAATATAATCAAAAGCATCGAATAACATCATTCGAATATGCATAATATACTCATAAGAAAAACTTGATAAAAGCAAAAAAAGGCATTTTACCAGGTTGGTCTTTTCTTGTTCTCGTATTTAAGGATAAGACATATCCTTACTTGGTTTCATTCGATTTTTTTATTTTTTTTTTTACTTCCAATTTTTTTCTGATACGTTAGGTGGAGCGCAATAAGGATAAAGTTGTAGTTAAAAAAAATACATATATATACTTACTGTAGTGAAAAGACAGCAAAATAAACTTTTTAAGGGTGACCGCTGGCAGCTATTACAAAAGAAATGCATATTCAGTCGAGTGTTAATAACATTGTCGCATTTGGAATGAGAAAAAATTATGGGTATTTATGGTAAATGAATGATACAATTCAGGTAGTACGAGTGGGTAGAAATAATATAATTTAAAAAGGTGATGCTTTCTATATTATACATACGTATGTTGGCAATTGAAGAAAAAACAAAAAAACCTCAATAGTGTGTATGTAGTTGATGGTGATAATCTTGTTATTCAAATTTTTATATATTCATATATTTTTCTTGTCGAGACATTTAGTTTTTTTTATATTCCTTTTTGTCTTCTTTGTATTGTTTTCAAATGAATATAAAATAAAATAAAAAAATGTAGATGAAGAAAAGGTCTCTAATTTTTATTGTAATTAAAAACCAAATGTAATTTTTATCTTTTCAAATACTTACAAGGAGATCATAGAAACGTAATAAAATAAATAATTTATTGAAGAAGAGAAGGTGGTGGTCGAAGATTATATAAAATAATATTAAAATAAAGAAATATGAAATAATCTTTTTAGTTTTAATTATTGTATACGTTGAGTTTTGTAGTATTTTGGTACGAAATAAGAACAGATTTACAAATATTAATTAAGTTGAATTCTTATTCAGATTTAATTTAAATTTGAAATTATTCAGTTATCATATGTATATATTTTATTAATTATAAAAACATTTCTTTACATACAGAATTATGAAATTTGTACCATTATTTTTAAATAAAACATTTGATTGCAGATATGTAGGTACAAACATTGAAAATTGAAGTCAGATCCTTTAATTTTTATTTGCGTTTTTCATCAATACATATATCTCTAACCTCTCGAATCTTTAAAAGCATATAAAAGGATCTCAAGTATCTTTTATTTTTTATCGTTTAAATAAATATAATTTTTTGATAATAATTTACCCTACAGTGAAATTTTAATTTATTTTATTTCATACAGTATTTTTAAGAAATTACTATATAGATAAAAATAATGTACTTCATTATATACGGTTGAAAAATATTTAATGAAAAAAATTAACTTGACTTTTGTAAAACTTTTTCAATTTCATCGACGCAATAAATTATTTTTAACGTTCATTTTTTTTTCTTTTAGTTAGAACATAAAATGAAAAAAAGGAGATAGTAAAAATGAAAACTGTCAACTGTTTATTCGTTTTTTTTTTCATTTTTCTTATCAATAATAAGAAACCACCATAATAGAGAATCACAATTAAATTCATTGTACTACAGTCCAAAAATGTACTCAGTTTTGATCTCTTATTTGTAGCAACAGAATGTTGAAGTACGTATGAATTTTTTTTTATTTTGTTCTCAAAATGAAAACATTTGTCGATATTACAAAATTTTTAGATATAAGGATTGTATTATAATTTTGAATTCCAATTGTTATCTCTACTTTATTCCATTTCTAGAAAGAAAAACACAATTGTTTCTGTGATAAAAAACCTCAAACTTTTACAATTTGAAAAAATACGAATGATAGGGAATTTTTGCAAGGCGTCTACTAGATCTAATGAAAATATTTTCTTCAAAAATTCAAGCGGATATGAATTTTTTTTAAGTCTATCCAAATGTTATTCTAACGGTTACGATCTATACACGTGTAATATGTTCTTTTTGTATTTTTCATATTATTTATTTATTTATTTTTTTTTTGTAAGAAAAAGTAAATGAAAAGGAGATTGAAAACTTTGTAATTTGTCTTAAAATTAGGGTAATTTTGAAAAATTTGAAAAGATGTTTTCAAAATTTTGCTCAATTGAAAGTTATTTGTAAAATTTGTAAAAAAAATGTTGTGCAAATAAAACCTCAAACAATCAAAAAAGTATGGGGAAAAGTTTTTCTCTTCACTTTTCATTTATTGAAAAACAAAAACACATCACACATTTTGTTTTTTTCATTTTTATTGTTGTAAGCAATAATTTTTGGAATTTTTAATAGTAAATTATACTTTCAGCTGGCGTTTTAACTTCCTTTCTAAAATAAATTTAATTTAATTGCGGTCTTCTCTCTTTACGATTTTCAAATTTGTAATTATCATTAATTCCCAGGTCAGACGATTTTTTAATCAAATTGGTATTGATATCGGTATTAATATAATGCATTAGCCTAAAGTTATTGTATTAAATGTAATACGTACATATGTACATGTGGGTAGGGCTGACATTGAATTTTTACCAATTTTCGATGATTCCTCTAACCACAAACGTTTTAAATAACAAACTGTCTCAAATCATTTTCCCTTACTTTTCCTTTCATTGCTATACAATACGTTGATATGCGAAAAGAATGAGTCAATATACGCGAACACTTTTTTCATTTTTTACTTTGAGTATAGAAAAGCAAATAAAAATAAGAATGAGCATAAAACCCAATCAATTGCCGACAACCACAAAAATCTTCTTGTTTTTTTACTGAATTTTTAGTTTTAGTCAGAGTTATTTTCCTCAATATGTGGTATGTACGTCCGATAACAGTTATTTTTCTTTCAACAAAACAAAAACAAACAAAAAAAAAATCAAAAGTAGTAACAAGCAAGCAGTCATCCCATAGAATAAATTTTTCGAGTAACAAAAATATAACACGCGGAAAAGCTGCTGTTTTCATTATGTATGATAGATAAATGTTGTTTTCAATCTTCCCTTATTTTCTTTTTTGGCAATCAAATAGGAACATCATCTTCATCATCATCAGCATCACCATTACCATTTATACTACATACAATATATACAGACAGATGCCTTGTAAGTCTTAAATGCTAAAGGGATGAGTTCATTATATTTTGCATAAACACTCACCATAAGGAAAAACAAACAAATGCAGATATTCGGTTTTACATACATATGTACGTTGTACACTATGTATATTGTGTATTACTGATGATTACTAGAGGCATTCCTCCACAATTTTAGACATATCCTTCAGTATTTTTTTTTACACATTCATCTTCCAACCAACGAACCTAGCATTATTCTTCCTTACAATATGCTTTAAATATTTACATGATATGTATCATCAATACCTTTTTTTTGTATTTTTTAAAAGATATTATATATTGACGTGCTTGCATAACTTTACTTCCCATCTTTTTCTGTTTGTACAGTATACATGTAATAACTTAAAATTGTACGTAGCAATTTATGAATTCAAAAAAAAAAATAAAATGTAGATGTGAGAGCTTAGAAATTTTTATAAAATATATATTTCTATCTGAGATTTTTCTTTTTCAAAGGTTAAGTTTACACATTCTAATGATACGTTTACCTCAAGTGTGAACAATTCATTTTTTTCTGTATTCTTTTTAAATGAATACAAGTGTACATTATACAATAATGTATTACGTGCGTATAGTATACATATTAGAAAATTTAACATTCTACTAAAATATTATTTTATTTACACCAAATTATAATGAAAAAAACATGTTAAATATATCCCTTCATATAAAAGTGATTTTTGCATATTTATTTAACTAGAAAATAAAAACAATAGAAAATTTTAAAATTTTTTCTTTCGTTTTTTGTTATGTGAAAGAAAAAGGGAAAATTTTCATATTTTACTTTAATTCTAATTATGTGTACTTTTATAACTGAAAAATATAACGGTAATATTGACTATTGTACCTTTTATTTTCTTTTTTCTAAATATGTATACAAATCTTTTTGTTTTTACTAAAAAAGTATGTAACGCATCCTCTTTTTATTTATCATAAAAAATTTGTTAATCAAATATTTTCTCAAAAATTTTAATGAAATACAAAAATATGAAAGTACATGTGAATAACATTTTTTTTTTCAATTTATACAAAGTTTATATTTTTATGAATATTTTTTGTTTATATGATCCATTATATTTCATTTTGTTTTATTTTTTCGTAAAATTTTCCAAAGTAGATTTGTATGTGAACAAACAGAAAACAAAAAAAAAACGGACAAAAAATTAAAAATAAAGATAACTTCAAATGGGTGTTTATTTAGGTGCTAAAAAATATATCCTTTTCTTTTATCATTATTTACAATATATAAAGAAAAAATACCTTCAAACGAACACAGTGTATGAACTATGAACAGTATACGTACGTATCATATTAAAATATACATAAATACATACATGAATTCTATGTTCTGAAATACCTAGATCTTTTAAAATTTTACAAAGTAAGCAAATGAAAGTTTTTTGAAAGACCAAAACCAAAGTTTTTTTTGAAATAAAATAAATACAGCATAATTGAAAATACCACCACATTAGATTATTTTCAAATCCATTAGAAATTTTTATGCGTATAATACATAGACATTAAATAGAAGCAAGTAACTGTATAGAAATGATTAAATGGACCAACGGAATCGGAAATACAATTTTATATATGTATGTAAAAATGAATAATAAAAACAGACAAAGAGCTTTTATTTTATCTTCAAGAGTTTACCGATTAAATTTGGACGTAAGTATCCACTAGAAAATAATATATTACACACTTATTAGGAAAAGTAAAATTATTCAGTTTAATTAAACAATACTTTTTAGCCATCAACTGGAGACTTGTATGTAAATGTAAAAATGAAAGACTGTTATAAATTTAATGGAATTTCATTTAGGTGATACTGATACATGTTGTAACGAATTTATAAATTTAACATTTTAAAAGTGTTTAGATACCGACTTTATTACTTTTTGTTTATTGAAAATAAACGTACTTGAAAAGTTTTAATTCTTCAACTAAATACATTTAAATTGTTGTTCAAATCAATTAATCTTATCTTTTTGAATATTTTTGTTTAACTCTTATCAATTTATCAGAATAATTTTATGACATACCTACATATGTATATAATAATCGAAAGTGTTTTCCAAAGTTCAATCACCTACATTTATAAGAAAGCGCTTAATATATGACACTTATGACAATATGTCATACCATACGAAGGATTTATACAATGAATATAAAAATAAAAATATTTTGAAAAGTTTTTCATAATTTCTACTTAAAATAATACAATTTAAAAACATTTATTTTTCACTTACTTGTGATTTCGATTCCTATTTGGATTATTGTAATTTTTTGATGATGGTCTTTTATCAGCGTGTGCATGAGAAACATGGGAATTATTTATATTAGGGCTTTTCTCATTGTTATTGCCACTAACAGTGTTATTGTTTTTATTCATTTTTAATATTTTTTTAAATTAATAGTGACTAAATGCAATTAATATTATTTTTTTATTTTAAAGTACTAATTTAAAAAATTGTTTGTACATACACTTTTCCACTACACTCTTTCGCTTATTAGAACTTTTTATCGCATTACAAATTGTGTTGTAAAACTTACACTATTGTGTTGACAGTTTATTTTTATAGTTTATCCACTTATACATAACTTCTAAAAATTATTAAAATCAAATTTCGGGTAATGTTGTTTTAATTTCAATTAAATAAAATAAAAATAAATTATATTATCAAAACCAAAACACTAAACTAAACAAATTTCGTAAATTGACAAATGTCAAAATCTTCAGTCGTATGGGGAAATGGAATGCCGTGTCGTATGGATATGTATGAATGAAGTATGGATATCGTTCAATTTCCATTTGTTCCAATACGTATTATATTTCATTTTTTTTCATATCACACTAACGCACTACGTACACACAATTTTTTGCGTACTAATTGCGTTTCATTTCATATATTATATGTCCAATGTACGTATAGTCACGTGCACTGTGTGAAAATGAAATCTAGTGCTTTTTAAACTTTAATTAAATTAAAATTATTTTTTTATAAATACATACAAATATTACAATAATTGTCCATATCACTTTTACTACTTTGTTGTCCTTATACTTAATGATTTAATTTTTTTAAAAATGTAAAAATGTATGCTTCTCGTCTCATTTCATGGTCATGCATAAGACAAAAGCTCTAATGAATTTTCATAAAATTATTTGGCTTTATACTCTGCCTACTAATATTATGTACTTCAAGTCTTATGTAGATTCAGGGTATCGGGTATTATATGGAAAAGGGGTATCGTTTTACATCACTATGTATTGATATTCAAAAATTTTATTTGATATAAGATAAAAGCTTTGAGGATTGTGGCAATACTGCTAATGAACATGAAACAGTCTTATTGACCTTAAGTGCATAATATTACTTATTAGTTATTAGTCGACAGAGTATAGAAATTTGTGTTGAAAATTTTTAAATACGTTATCATAAAAGGATCGTATTTTACGAACGAGGATTTAAAACTTGTTTTTGGTAGAAATAATTTGATTTTTAAGAAAAATAAATTTTGTGATTTTTACCTTGGAGCACCCTACGTTATAGATGCAACCTATGATCAAGGAATAAAACTCTAGATGACAATCTCCGAAAAATGTATCACATATAAACAATCATTTATTTCATATTTATGTATTATGTATACACATACATACATATGTATACCTTCAATTTGTTTATTCATTTTTATTTATTGATTTAAATTTATATAAAAAAAAAAATTTTCGATTGAACACCCGTGCATTTGATAGTATCTTTCCGTTACCGTTAATTTACTTGTTACAATCAGAAAATTACAAAAAATTATTTCATTTTTTTTTTACGTACATAAATGAGTTAATAACAAAACTGTATGAATTCAGATTCATTTCACGTCATTCATTCATTAATAATTTTAAAAAATGAAAAATTAATAGTGTAAACAACAAAATTGATAAGTCCAATACAATTGTCACAAAGAAATGAAAAAAAAAAAATAAAATAAAATAAAATTTGAAAAAAAAAAAAAAAGAAACGGAAAGTGTATTATCCTTGTTAAATAAAAACAATGGAAAATTATCCTACACGTACATCTATCCATAGATCACCTGTATCTGAACACTCTCACACCCTAAATAGCTTTGCAGTGCATACTATGTACATATGTACCTATACATTGTAACTTTGCTTTTACTGATAAACTGCATCTGCTGTGCCTACCATATTGTCTGGTGATTGTGTATGCATTGAAAAGTCAATTTAAGTTTTTATTTGCGTTATGAAAAAAATGTTCCGTAAACAAAGCCAAAATAAAAAATATATATCTATGTATACATACTTATGTATACATATATATGTATGTACGTTGTACATTAATTGCTTTGATACGACTCTATCGCAAACATATTGACGAATATTTGATAAAAGAATCTGAACCAATTCTTTTTTTTATACGTTACACGTACGTACATACATATATGTATGTGATGCATCAAAATTCAAAGTTATCTGATATGCATGTGTATAAATGATTTTATACATCCTTTAAAATAGTTGCAAAGATATTATTTGTGTGAGGGAAAATTGACCAACTACTTACATTACATAAAGGGGCATAAGAACTGATATCCCATACCACCAACAACACAATATCCATTGATATATTGTTGAAATGGAAAAACCATTTTAATGCTGTTTAATCGACCGTTATAATCTTTTGATACATTTCTGTTCTAAATATGTACATTCAGAGGGATTTCAGTATACAGAGCCAATTTAAAGGTAAAATATGTAAGTGTTGTACATCATTTAATATGTGGAAATTTATAACGAATTGTTATTATTATTATTATTTTTTTTTTCACTTTATTTTTAATTCAATGTAAAATGGGTCAAGGTTGGAAAATTTATATGACACATATGTATGGGCAATTTGGTCATTCATGTCATAAGAAATGTGATTTATTTTCTTACCATTAAGAAAATTTTTTCTCGTATTATTTTAAAATTGAAACTCTTTTAAAATATTATGATGTGCCCTTTTATTTTGTAGGGTAAAAATAAAAAATGACTTTCTCACAAAATTTCTATAAAAAAATTTTTTTTATATTCAATAATCTTCATATACAGTATAATATGTATTTTCATGTATATGTTTACCTCGAATATTTTTCAATATTTACCATCTATCTGCACACAGATGGTTTTATTTTTATTTTTCCATAATATGTATACAATAAATTTTATATATGAATTTCTTAACATTTTGAATGGAATGCTGTTTTTTGGTTTTTTTCTTTTTATGTTATGTATAGAACAACAGATGACTAAAAGCTTAATATTTTGTCCTTTTTTTATGTTTTCTTAAATCTTTTCTTTTTCTTGACAATAAACTGTATTTGTTTTTCTTCTTAACTTTCTTTCAAGTGTATATTTATTTTTTGGCGATAAACGTTGAACTTTGTTTTCTTACATATACTTATTTTTTTACTTTTATTTTATTTTGTTTATTTTTCTTGTACATTTTTTTATTTAATATTTCTTTTCTTTATAAGTTTGAGGTCATCCATTATTGTCAAAATGCGTACATATACTTATAAAGAAAAAATAATGTAATCACATAAAAAACGATTGTTCTTTTATTTTTAATTTTATTTTATTTTTTGTTATCCATCTATAAAAGAATATTATACGTTTAGGATATAGAAAATTTATATTGATTTATAATAATCGAGTATTTAGAAAGTTCTCAAATAGAATAGGCGCCAGAATAATAAAAAAAACATAAAGAAGATAAATATAGACAAAAAGGAAAGAAAAGTAAATGAAAAGAAAAAATTTATTGTATTATCGAATAGAAAATAAATTTGAAAGTATGCATTTCATAAAAAAAAAAAAAATGAAAATATATATTTTTTATTTTAGACATCAAAAACTTTAATTTCTCTAATTACAAACTCGAAGCACCTTGAATTATGTTGTATTTCTTTTATACGAGCCATTTTTTAAAAGAGTTGTACTTTCTTAGCATTTTATGTTAAAAGACAGCCGAAAAAATGGCGTATAATAGAATAGATGATTAAGAATAATTATATTTTTAATCGAGAATACAAAATTAATATTTGGTTAATTTTTTATTTGATATACATTTATGCGGTGGACTACAGCAAAAACGTGCAAATTGAATAGGGACCATGTTACTATGACTATATGTATGTAAATGTATTGCAGTAAAAAATATTATTTTTTTACTGAGAACTTAAAATTACATATGTATATTTGCATGGAGATCAAAAATTTGTTGTTCCTCCACTGCATTTACATATTTTTTTTTTATTAATCAACAATGTACAATGTATATATGTATATGTACATACATATGTATATGTATGTATTTTACATTGAATTTAAGACAATTATTTTATATACGCAAAAAAAAAAATTGAATATAATAATATCCCTTGTTTTTCATTGTATTTATTCCTTTATTTAATATCACTATATCTAATATTTTCTTCTATACATTTTTTTCTACTTTTACTAATATTAACTTTGTGCATACATAATTATTATCATTGTGTCAATAAAATCATCTTTTTTCCTTTCTATATACACTGTATCCACCCACACATATGTATATAGTTTTGTCACGAAGAATATGAAACCTATAGAGACAAAGGATATACAATACATTCATATGTAAATGTACAAGGTAAATGGAATATCATAAAAATCGTAAATCTCTTGGGAACATTATTTGCTATACTTGCTTTCGATATGTATATACGCGTATACTGAGATTTACATTGTGTAACGACTGTAAAATTTGGAATAAAAAAAAACAATAAAAAAATTATCTGTGCGTTTAATAAACCAAAAATAAAATGCAAAATTTTTCCACTTATAAGTCGTTCCTTTCATTATTTATCATTTGCTTATTTTTATTTTTTTTCTTATTTTAAATTTTCTTTTGTTTCCTTTTTATTTGCATTTCACGATATTTTTTTTTTTAATTTAAGATTCAATTGTAAATGTAAATCATTTCCATAATTTCATGCATCAAGGCAAACGTTAAAAAAATAAATAAATTTTTTCTTTTCTTAAATAAACATTTCTTTTTATTTTCTTTTCCTTTATTTTTTTTTTTTTTTAATTTTCGAATTTAAATTTTTTAAACTTTGTAAAACCTTAATGTTTTTTTTTTTTTGAAATATACAAAATGATTCCAGAGGAAAATTGTGTTCAAAATGAATTTTTAAACAATTTAATTAAATTTATGTGATTTAATATTGATTGTAACTTAGTTGCACATGAACAAATGATTGAGTTTAGAATACAACCATCATGTTATAACATTTCATATTTAAAAATTAATATTGTCTTGTAACAGCAAATGTCGCTACCTTCAATTTGCATATGGATCATGGATATATGTATGTTTTATTTTTATTTATTCTTTTGAATCATATTGAATTTGAGCAAAAAAAAAAAAAAACAATAGACTATAAAATATGACTGCTTAATAATGCAATCATCTAATAAACGAACAAAATAACTTCTTTTACCATGTATGTATGTATCTTTTTCAATAAAGCAGGAGCTCTGTAGAGCTTGTGGAATGTTAGGGTTGATGAAGACTTGAAGAGCCTTGGTTAGCTTCCTTATTATACCTACCAATCACTCACATTTAAAATTTTTATGTTTGTTCATATTGTCCAGTGCTTGAATTTTTACTAAAATATAAAACAATGTTAAATAACACCACAAAATATTCTTATTAAAATTTGGCATATTTTATTTAAAATTCGTAAATATTTTATTAATGAAATAAATAAAAAATGTGTAAAATATTTTGTTTTTGTCAATCAGAAACAAAGAAACAGAAAATATGGTTTTAAATATTTTATTTCGTTTTTACAAATAAAAATATTAATATATAACTTCATATCTTCAGATCATTTCAAAGATTTACCACAGACAATATATGTATGTCGTTGGTGGATTCACTTTAGGCTTAAATCATGAACTAATATCAATTGAATAAAAATTAAAAAAATATAAACACGTTAATTTTTAAATTAATTTTTTTGTATACATACGCAATGTACACTCTTACAAGAGATGCGATAATGTTTAGATATGTATTTTTCTGTAGTTTAGAAGTGGGACTCATACACATGTACATATGTACACAAATTATGATAATAAACATAATGAAGATGTAATGAAAATTATACAGCATTAATAATAAATAAATTACCGCAAGAAATAAAACAAATTTATATTTTTTCTGTCTGTGTACATGAACCTTTTGAATTGTTTAAAAAAACATTCTTGATTTAAATTTATTTATTAAAAAGGTATATATAAGTACATACGTACGTATGTACATAATGTACGTATGGTTGTTACAGATAAAATGATGGGTGGGTTTAATTTATGCAAGTACATTAGATAATGAAACCATCTACCTATGTATCTTATTTAATAATAATTCTTGAACATGATTTTAAAAAGAAATACATAACATATGTACATGATACATGTGTATGTACATATGTACTTATATCCATTTCAACATTTTGTAACGTTTCAATTTAATTTTAGTGTATTTTTTTCATTTTAATTTCTGAATTTATATTTTAAGAAATTTTGTTAGATTGATTTTGCAAATATTTCATCAAAATAATGAATAAAAAGTTAAAATTTTTTCTTTTCATAAAATTAAGATAAACCAATAAAAAATTTAACTCATCCTCTTCCGCGTAAAAATTAAAAATGACGTCACAGAAAAATGTTCGTTACAAAATACAAATCGTGGATTGAATTCACGTACAACGATTTTCAAAGTTTGAGAATCACTGATACTTCACAGATGGAATGGTAACTGGTGTTTTTTAGCATTGGGAAAAAAAGAAAACTGAAATGACTTCAAATTATAGAACAGAAAACAAAAACCGACAAAAACAAAACAAACGTCAAATGAAATTTTTATATAAAAGTTGAGACGTCAAAGTTTTTAATATTGTTTTGCATCAAATTTTTTAATTAAATTGTATTATTTTAAAATTTATTCATTTTAGATAAATAAAGAGTGGAATATTGTGATTGTGTTATTTTTTTTGAGGTTTCAAATACAAATCTTTTAATAGTTTTGTCTTTAATACTTGCAACTGATGAGTGTAATTTATTGCTGCTTCTTTAACGCAATGAATTTACATCTTGAAAATTAGCGGACAATATTCGTATAGAAAATCCATGTAAAAGTTCTATATTAGTTTTATCTTTTCTTAGATATTTCAAAATTTTTAAACATTAAAATACTAAATAAAAATTTAAAAAAAGAAATGACTCCTAGAGTCGAACAACAATTTGAACTCGATCTTATTGAAGCAATTAAAGCTCGTCCTTTTTTATATGATCATAACCATCCACAGAATAAACATACAACGGTTAAAGCATCAGCTTGGAAAGAAATTTCAAAAATTTGTAACGAACCAGGTAACGAATTAAACTGTACTCGATCATTATTCTGGGACCATTGGTTATGTGAGATTTGTTTTTTTTGATTATTCATTTATATTTAGCTGAAAGATGTTTAGCACGATGGAAAAGTTTACGAGATAGATATTTAAGAGAATATAAAGTTTCACAAGTGAAAAAACGAAAACCATCGTGGGTTTATTATAATTCATTAAAATTTTTACATGAACATTTGAAAACAATTAAAAAGTGAGTACATTAAAATTTTGGATATGTAGGTACGTCTTTTTTTCAAAAATGATTGAAAAAAAATTTTGTTCAAAGTCTTTCTTCTAATGAAATGCAAACTCCAACATCACCTGTTCAATCGACGTCAAGAAGTATTGAAGATGATTTTACGGAGACAACAGAAGAGGAACAAGAACAAGAACTGGAAGACGAAGAGGATTATTCAAATGACAATATCTGTGATATTAAAGAAAAATTTTATGATAACATAACAGAGTTTAGTAATCCAAATGCCAGTACCAGTGAAGAAATAGAAGAGCCGACAGCAAAATCAAAAAATAAAAATGAACATACAATAGAAATAACTACGTTAGACGAACCAGAAATAGATTTTGATGTGATTGGTATTTTAAATAGATTTCATGATACAATTAAAACATACAAAGAATTGACAACAATACAATTACAAAGAACAGAAGATGAGAATTTTGGTGCACTTGTAGCTGATATGTTATCAACATTATCAGTTGAACAACGTATTAGAGCCAAAGCACATTTAATGCAATATCTAGCAAATTTACATTTAAAACAATTATCATAATATTAATCTTGATTTTTATTTCATTTATTTTTTCTTTTCCTTTAATTTATTACAAACTATTAAAAACAAAATTCACTACAATATAACTATTTTTATTGTTTTATTTAATTGAAAAAATTAAAATTTCGCGCATGTTCAAATAATTGGTCAATGATAAATTTTAAATTTTACTTAATGATGATAAAAAACGGAATTATTTAAATAAGATAAAATTCAATTCAGTAGAATTCTCATTATATGTTCCCATGATAGCAGACTGTTTGTTTAGGTATCAAGACCCATTTTCTATAGTAAACAATTGAATAATACTATTTTATTGAACACATAAGATCGCATAAGAACAAAGTTTGTACGTATGGTCATTGATGGTCAGACAATTCCCTTGAAAATAATGTATTATCCCATCACAATATTGTTTTTATATTTAAATGAATTTAAATTGAAAATATTGTTCTTTGGTTAATAGATCGATTATACTTAATTTGAAAGTTTTAAAATTTTCATTTTTGTTAGCTTAGCTAGAGGGTAAGGAATTTTCTTTTTGAAAACTTAATTGAAAATAAATTTGAATCAAATTTAAATTAAGATATGATTAAACTAAAATAATTTTATTATTTAATATACGTTTGGAATATATTTAAAAATTGAAATTCAATACGAGACTTCTCACCATTTATTCATTTTTATTTTTTAAATGATCGGTTATACGTTTTCTTTTTTTTTAATTTTAACAAGTACATTAATTATTAGATTTTCATCAGAAATGTGTGACGATATGAAGTTACCATAACGTTTAAGCGGATTTTCATTTAAACCAAATACTTAATCACTTCTCTAAAAGTAGTTGTCATCCTTTTAAATACCCAACCATGTATCATGTATGAATTTTAAAGTAAAACATGTATACATAAGTATGTATGTGTGATATGTTAAAATATGTACATATATTTAAAACCAAAAAAAGGTCGTTATAATTGGTGCGAGTTAGTTTGTTTTATATAGTATACCAAAAGTAGTAGAATTTCTACATACAAATCAAATCATTCATATCTCGTATTTTTGCACATTTAACATTTTTCTTAAAACTACATGTGTATAGTATAGTAGAATTTACTGTATGTATAGTAGATGATGATTGTATAAATGGAAAATACCACAAAATGAGATAAAAATGTTTTAATCATTTTGAAAATTCATAAATGTTTTGTATAGAGTAAAAATATATGCATACATGTATGTACGTATGTATCAATGTCTAGCATAATCCAGTCTGTATTTAAATATGTAATATAAAATGATATTCCACACTTTCTATCGTTTTCATTTTTCTTTTACTGCTGTTGAATCTCGTTTAAGTGAAATTGGCTCAGTTTTATATATTATGAGGGTTTATTTTGTTATAATTAATGTTTCTCAGAATTCACCTTGTTTATTCTGGCAGTTTTTCAGTTATTACATTTTTTGTGATTTTTTTTTTTCTGGTCGCATATGAAATGAATATATCACTGCCTGACCACTTATGTGTTAAATTAAGCGTGAATACGTACACCAGTAGGATAAAAAGGAACAGTACATACAGAATTTACTTTTTGTACATGAGTATGTATCAGTTTTGTTAAATTGTACAAATAAAATTTACGTTTTTTAAATGTATTTTCAAAACAATAAAAAAAGAAAACAACTGAAAAATTCTACAGGATATAAAGAAAAATGTTTGTTTTAATGATTCGAAAAAGGGAAAATCATTTATATTTTAGCAATGATTACGTATAAACTCTATGCAATGTTATATGTTTAATTGTATTAGAAATTTTAAATTCATTCATTTATAAAATTTTATTTGTGTTCACATTACAATGAACCCTCTTTTACATACATATCTCTATCTGATGCTAGGGTATTCTTAATTTAGTTTTATTTTGAATATCTGCAAGAATCGTTATTCAAAAATACGTACATATGTACATAAGAAAGGATTTTTTCTTTATATTTGGCACCTGGGAATTATTACTTTTCTTATACATGCACATTAAATGCCAATTAAAATGCGTCAAAAATTATCTTTTAAAGAAAACAATTCTGTCTTTGTTCTTAATTTCACGTTCACATGATATTTGAAAATTTTATGGATTTTTGAATAGGCATTATAGTGCATGTGTTTGATTTTAGCGATCACAAAATTGTAAAACGATGCATAAAATCTTGAATTTTATAGTAATAAAATCATAAAATTTTTAATATTTTTATTCCTTAATAATTTTTTTTTGTATAAATTTAATAACATTCAATTTGTTTTAATATTATCCATTTTCAGAATAGTTTGTAAAATTTGTAAGAAGACAGATTTTATTATTTCATACAAAAAGGATAAACGTTTTCTCTTCAAGAAGTATGATAATAAAAATTAAATGTAGAAAGTTTTCGTTTATTATTGAATTTTCTTAAAAATATTTTAAATTTATTAAATAACAAATATTTCTGTTACATAAATATTCCATACACATATACAAATGTATGTATGTTGATTTTCTTCCATAAATCTTTAAAGGATTGGCTGCTTGATTTATTGAACCCTTTTTAAATCTTTCATGTTTTCTTTATTTCTTCAAGATAACAAAAAACGTGTGACAAACATAATATCCCTTAGATTAATGGACAAAATATCCTCCACCAAAAATTTATATACGAGTATACATATTTATAATGTATGAACGTGAAGATATTTTGAAAAATTTAAAATGCTTTTCACAATTCAAAAAAAAAAAAAAAGTTTATTTTCATTCATATCATTCTAAAATCGTACATTATTATTTATCTGTGCGTATATCTTTTTGTCTTATTAACCTGATATATAATATTCCACATATCAAATCATTTACTTAAAATTGTGTATATCAAAAATATAGAGAGGATATAATACGGATCTCCCAGCCCCATTATTCATTCGTTTTTAATATGTGTGTATACCTGACTTTCATTCCATGAAAATTTATTAGCACGTCTTTTCTAACATTGAGGGTGATTTACCACCCAATTACAATTGTTTTGTTTTTAAAACTGCTTTTATAAAAGCATCATCCTTGACATCACACATAATACACTATTACATTTAAGGCTAAAGAATGATTAAGGGTGGATGACAAATGCTAATTTTGCCACCAAAAAAGAAAAAAGAAAAAAAATTTTTTTTTCATTTTCATTGTACTATATATGAAGAAGTAAAAGGTGCGTTCTGTCAAGGTAAAATACTTGAATTTAATAAAGAAATATCGCTAAAACGTGAATAGAAGAAGAGGATGAGGAAATAACGCATACATTAAGGTAAGCGAATACGTATTTATATACACTATTGATTTTAAAATATGACTGTAGAAGGTTAAAATTATCGTCTCGTAAACTACTGATCTGTGAAAAGGACTCATGGATATAACACTGTATATATTTGAGTATGTCACCCAATACACATTCCTAGGCCAAAAACCGATTTTTCAAAAAACAAAAATTTCCAGAGACGTTTGTTATCGTTATGAATGTAACGATATTTCGTATTTTGATAATAAAAAGAAAATTATTCCTGTTCTTTTTTTTTCTTTTTTTTAAAGAATAATAGGTGCTAAGGCTTTATATCAAAATTTATAACAGTAAATGATTAGAGCATTTGTTATTACACAGGTGACCCTTAGTAATATTTCATAAAAAAAAAGGAATTTTTCAAAAACCTAAAAATGGTACATATAAGAAAAATTCATCATCATATACATACATACTCGTACGTAAGTAAGGATAGATATGATGTGTGACAAATTTTTCTTTCGTAAGCTAAGTGGACAGAAAATGATATGTGGACAATAAGGACATATGGTGAAATAAAATATTAAGGAAAAAGGACGAAGAATTTTAATTCTAAAAAAAGGGAAAATAAGACAAATTTTTTAGGGTAGAAAATTTATGAATATTTGTTTTTCTTTTTCAAAATTACTTCAAATCATTGAATTATTTTAGAAATTTCATTTTTAATTCTAAATTTTTATGTATTTTTACAGTTGTTTTAAATTATTTCAACAGTTTGTTAAACACTTACCCGTTTTGATTTTATCATAGTTGCATTAGTGTAGTTAAAAATTCACTAATTCACTGGTCTAATGTCTATTTCTAATGTTTAGCCACAGTTTTATATACCAACGATAATAGTTGTACACATTGCAATTGAATATTTTGTTTATTTAATTTTGAATTGAATTTATTTAAAAAAAAAAAATAATAATAATCTCTCACTGAATATTTCATGAAATATACGTTCCGTGTTCGTATGTGTGCGTATAACATGAACTATATAAATGAACATATAGTATGTTTATTACTTTCACCACTTTTACTTATGTTTTTACAAATGAAATAAAAACAATATTTTGTTAAGTTTACTTTCAATATTGGTTGCAGGGTGAATGGATGATAAGTGATGGTTGTATTGCTGATGAACAGATAAAATGTTATGGTATTATGAATAGATGATTGAATGTACTTAGATAGATATATACATTGACTGGATAAGTGAATGTGTTGGATGAATACATACAGATGTATAGCACATTATTATATGATGAGAGATTGAGCTTTGATATTTTTAATGCATACATACAAATATTTCCATTCATACCATCACCATTCCATCACCATCATCACTTTTAAGTTTCACCTTTTAGATATTTATTATTGGATGGGAAAAGTACTTTTCACTCGACCTAAATAAACAATGGACAGACAAGAATACAATTTTGCCTTTAATTGAAAAAAAAAAGGAAGAACCTAAAAATAATACTTCAGCCACATGGTAGTCGTAGCTGTATCTGTTATATGAACAAGAAGAACAAGAAAAACTGATGATGATGATAACTTTGTTTATTTTTATTGTATTTGAGTAAGTGGTACACGAACACTATACTGTAACTTTGATGCAATATATTGCCTTATATCACATATCCTTTACATCCCGTTAAAGAAATATCCACAGACTCTATACGATATAGAATAACATTATTGTGTATAATGGGAAGAAAATGTGAAAAATTTTTGAAGAGTACGAGAAAAAAGAAAAACAATTGAAACACATATGAAAAATAAACATTTTCTTTTGTGGTGAAGTTTTCTAAATAAATTTCTATTTTTACAATTTTCTTTTTTCATGTTTTATTGTTTTTCGTCGTCTTTAATTCTTTTTTAATCCAACAGGTTTAAATTTAAAGGAAAATAAATAATTATAAAATTTTCTTGTAAAAAAGATGATAAGGAACAAAATAAGTAAATAAAGTTTTCATTCATAAAATTTCAATATAGAACCCTTTCAAAATGGTATTAAGAAAATGAATTATGTAAGTAACTCGATTGTTTTGCTTTCTATTTTTTTTCTCTTCCTTTTTTTGTGTAAAGCATGAACTTTTGTAAGAAAATAAGGCCATCAAAATCTTCTTACCCGGTTGATAAATCTTCATATCCTTTAACTTTTTCATCTTGAGTTTTTTATATAAAAACTCCGTTGAGGCTACTTTATATGCAAATCATAAAATATTTAAGTACTTATACAATGTTACAACAACCATACCAAATAATAATTCTATTCGCATTATGTGTACGTATGTATGTATGTACATATAATTTGCGGTTACGTATGTATCACATTAAAATATTTCAACTGTTACAACATTTTACGTATATACTTTATAAAGCGCGAGATAATCTTCAATTTTCAGATTTAAGATTGTGTAATTATTATCATAATCATCTGTAGACAGTTTTTGTATTATGTACGTACACCGCCTACAATAAAAGAAGAAGAAAAAAATGAATAAATAAAACAAATGAAGTAAGAAGAATTCATATATACTAAAAACTGTCGTACATATAAAGGACTTTTTTCTTTTTTTTTTTTTTAACTGTGAATAAAACGATTTGTATTTTTGGGTTGTTAAATTTGTTACCACAAAATCAGATGTAGATTAAAAACAAAAAAAAAAAAAAAAAAAAAGGAAAGATACAACAAATAAAACATTATGCAAATTAATTTAAACGACGATATTGTTAGCTGATAAAAAACATAAGATAATATTATACGCATATAATAAAGAATAGGAAATGAGCTCAGTTTAATATACAAATGTGTTATACAATTTATATTTAAACGCATTGTAGAAATTAGAATGAAAATCATGGTTTTTGTTTTGTATTATATCGCTGCATACCCATCAAAATATAGAATTTTCATTTGGGATAATGAAAAAATAATTTTTTGTACTCTAAGTACTAAGTACAAGACATCCAAAGTATGAAATAATTAATTTCAAAATTGGCGATAGTAAAGCAAAATTTTTCGTTTTTAATAATATAAATAAAAATTAATGTTTAAAATTTGAAAATGAAACTTTTTGAAATTTGTAACGAAAAAGTCACGTTTTAAAAATGATTTTACCGAAATTTATTTCTTAAGTATTTTGAAGCACGATTTTACTCTGACGTCAGTAACATTCGAATTTTTTTTTTATTGATAGAAAAATTTTGTTTTAATTTTTTCTTAAAAAAAAAAAATATTTATGTCAAGAATATTAATAAAAAAATCGACAAAGTAAATATTGAAATAAACATAAACTTTATAATCTATTAAAATACTTTAGATGTTATTTTTGTAACTTGAAATTATTTTTATGAGAGGCACAAAAAATGATACTCCTAGCAATTTTTGATTCAATTTATTGGAATGATATGATAATAATGGGCATACGTATGTACATGTATGTACAATATGAAAATAAATGTAATATTTTTTGTTTATATATGTTAAAATAAAATATATAGCAAAAATATGCATGTGTATGTATAGCTTGACTTTTAGTTCTCATTCAGTTAACAGTAACTGCTTGGGCTGTATGGTAGACGCATAAATCAAAACTTAAGTACCTTCAGAAGTTCTAAAATGGCTTATTGAATAAACTTATTTCGAAGATATTTGCATAAACATTATATGAATCTCCAGAATATTATTATTATTATTATATCATCATTGTATGCAATATAAAATAATATTTGTTGCCTATAAACGTATACATTTACAATAATCATATTCGTTATATTGAGTTGCCTGTAACAAATTTTTTGTTTGTTTGTTTTTATTTTAGAAAATTTAATATGAATACGTGGGTAATATACAACATAAAATTCAAATGATGGTGATAACGATGATTGTCTGTTTAATTTGCTATCGCTCCATTAGTTAACATCTAATAATACCCAGAAATGTCCTTTTGAAAAATATTAAAAAAACAAAAAAAAACCATAGAGTAGCCTATTGCACGTATGCTTGCTCTACTGAGTATCTTTTACACAATTTCATAAGACTACGTTCTAAAACGTGTCCTAACTAAAGGAACAAGAAGAAAACAAGATGGAAAATACAATAAAATTCTAACAATTCACACTTTATTTTATTATTAGTTGAATGTCCTTTTCTGTTATTATGTATACTGTTATTGACTTGAAAAAGGATTAATCCCTAAGAAGATTTATTCATTTTTCATATTCTCTGTAATATAAATACATGCATTTATATCAATGAATTCGTATGTGTATGAATTTCTAGAAATCTAATCGGATTATATAAATTCAAAATACGTACACACGTTTATTTTTAAATACATATATCCTTGCCGTAAAAAATAAACAAAAACGTAGTCAATTTGAGATAAAAGCCAGAAAAATATTTGAAAAATTATTTCTAAATAATAAAAGTATTTTAACACTTGAATATTTTTACTAATTTTCATATTCTTCCTTCATTCTACCAAAAAATTCGATTACATTCAAACGTATTTAAACACGTTTATTTTTTTGTAATTAGCAAATAAGTGGTAGGCAGTATGTAAACATGTTATACGAGTATAACGAAAATTAAATCAAGAAAATTTTTAAAACAAATTAAAGATAATGAAAGAATAATATTTTTTATATAAACATGAAATCATTTTCTTGAAATGATTTTTCTTTTTGTACACACAGAAAATTTAAATGAAAATTCTAATATAAAAAAAGTAATTTTTACTTTTATATGATATTCAAAAGATTTGTTTTTTTTTTTTTTTTTTGAAAATTTTCTGTTTATTTTTCATTTCCTGTGAAAATATTATTTACCACAAAATACCAAAAATATTTTTCATCAATTCAGTTTAAACACTATTACACGACATAAAAAAAACAATTAAACTCGTTCAAAATAAATACAAGAAAATTTCTTTTTTTTTTTGTTATTTTCTTAAAGAAGAAAATTAAGGAAAAACATTTACATTAATTTTACAGTATTTTATTGCCATAAGACATGCCGCAAGTTTCTATATATAAAAGTATAAAAAAGTTTTTCTTGGCAATGTAAAAAGTTTTTCTCAATCATTTTTCTTCAATTGCTTCAATTAACAGAGGAACAATAAAAATTTACACCAAACATTATACCAAAATATCAAAAAAGTGTAAAGCGTATAAAATTGCTTAAAATGTTAAAAATATTTTCTATGATTTTAATGATATCCAAAATACGAAATTATGTATACGTATGCCATATAAGAAAATTTTGTTGTAATCGCGTTTATATAGTATATGTAATTACAAAACGAATGGTTACAAATAATGAGAATGAGATATACCAAAGAAAAGAGGTAAAAATGAAAAATCAAGAAAATACAAGACTTTTCATAGTAGAAACAGTAAAAAATTTCTTATTATCTTCTTTAATTTTAAAATTATATAATTTCTTTTAAAAGTATTATTATGACTACTGGCATTTAAAATAACGAAAAAACAATTTATCTAAAACGGCAAAAGTTATAAAAACTTTCAGATTAAATGTTTTCATGGTAAAAATGATGATTTAAAAAAAAAGAAAAAAACAAAAAGTAATAATAAATAAAGGCAACAGAAAATGAAATTAGAAAAAGTTTAGAAATTAAATAAATCGTATAAGGATTTTTATGAAGACAAAAACAAAAGATTAAAAAAAATAATTGGGAGGAAGAGAGGATTTTTTGTAAAAAGGTAGTTTGGGTTTTTGAAAGCGTTAAGTTTAAATTTCTTTATTATATTTATAAACAGATTTATTGCATGCAAAAGTAATGATTGATAATGAAATTCATTAAAACAAAAAACAAGAAAAAATATTTTAAGAAAATAAATTAAAAAGTTTTACTTTTTTTTAAAGTGGATTAGATTACGAAATGATGGCGAGTAAACACACGTATCAATAAGAATTAGAAAATATTTCAGTTTTTTATTCTTAACACTTTGAATAATTTTGAAATAGGAATATGGCTTATTTTCAAAAACTCTCTTTAAAATTAATTAATTAAATAAATTACAATAAATTCACAGAACACAAAATATCAACGCCAATGGCATTTTTTAATTCAATCCTGTATAAACTTATATCCGAGTAAATATACAAATGAATGAATAAACAATCAAACAAATAACAACCAATATATAAACTATTATAGTATGTTGTAAAGTTTTTCGCTTTCGTAGACAATAATTTGTCTGTGTCAGTTTAATTTTTGTATATAAACATTTTCTTAATAATAAAATCTATTGCCAGATATTTTACCATTTTCATATATTAAACAGCTATGTAACACTATATAGGAATGTTATGTGAAAAACTTTTCATCAGGTTTTTCCTGATGATACACAGAATGCATGTATGTATGTAAAACATTACAAATAAACGGAAATGTATATATATGATTTGCTGAGATGAATAGACTTCATTGCCTTTGGATGGTTTGATTGGTAAACATGTATAAATATTTCACAGAAAATTTAGTAAAAATGAATAAAAGGATGTTAGGCGTGTTTAACATGATTTCATATATGTATTATTTGAATGTAAAAATTCGAAGATGTAATTAATTACAGCTCATCTGTATTATACACCTTATATCTGAATAGAGACTTTTTAATGATGAGGAAGAAGTAAAAACCAAAAGGATATCAAAAACAATTTATTTATTTGTATGTATGTGTACTATAGGCAGATATGCGTTATGTGTTAATTATCAAAAATTCTTTGAAGGATTACAGAAATTATAAGTTATGATGAGGACAAGTTGACTGTTGATGAAAAATCAAAAAAAAATTTTTGTTTTGTAAACATTGTAAGTACTGCACAATTCAAAGCTAAAAATAATAAAAATTTCTATGTGTAAATGAGAAACAAAAAAAAGAAATTTATTTTATGGATTGCAAAAAGTTTTCAGACAGATAAAAATGAATTCGTTTTTTTTTTTCAATTTTTATTTTATTAGTTTTGAAAACTAAAATAAACAAAATATTTTGTTGTTGTTGTTTTTGTTAATGTAAGTAATTGATATCAAAATTTGTATAATTTACTTTGTTTTTATTTTGTATGCGTGTACAATTTATCACATTAATTCAATTGATATAGAGTATGAGAGATGATATAAGAATTGGTTGTATATATTTAAAAATTGAGTCATTTTATCTTGTGATTGATTGTAAATATATGTACATTCGAATGTACTGAATGTTATTAGTATTTATTGTATGTTTGAAAATAAAAGAAAAAGTTTAGCTATAAAATTAATGGACCATGGGTTCTATTATCTGCTCCATTGAATGAGTTTACTTTTAAACGTACACGCATATATTATATCCACTACTATAACTTTATTATCCTTTTTTTTTGTCTTGTTTTCTTATTTTTCATTCTTTGTTTTAAAATAAGAAAATATAAAAAAGAAAAATATAAAAAAAAAACATAATAAAGAAAATATAAAATATTTTTATTTTCTTTTTGAATGTATTGTAATTTAGAATTGGATTTATGCTTGAATAAATTTTAAATTTAAATTTATATTTGATTTTTTTTTTCCTCAAATAAATATGAATTCTAAAGAAATAAAAATAAAAAGAAAATTGTCTTGAAATATAATGATAGCAAATTATATAAACATCTTTTTATTTAAAGAAAAGATTTTTAGATATATTAGACGATTAGATATATTTACATATTTGGCACGATTACGTAATATCTATATAGCACTCGGTAAAATGTGACCAATTAAATCTATGTATACTCTGTCCACTAATATTATGCACTAAAGGTCTGATGGGAGTACATTTATATACGAGTATGTCTTTTTTCTTCTCTCATAATTTCTATTTAGACTGTCTCACGAGCAGTATTACCACAATCCTCAAAGCTTTTATTATATATCCGACGAATTTTTTAAATATCAATACATAGTGATGTAAAGTGGTACAACTTTCAGTAATCTCCAAAGACCTGAAACGCATAATATTAGTTGACAGAGCATAAAACTCCCTGTTATGCAATTAATTTTTACAAATTGTTGTAAAATCGAAAACATAACTTCCATTTAATTCAAGAGATTTAAAAATGAACTTTTCCAAAATAATTCTATCAAATCATAAAATAGTACAAATATTCATTTTATGATAAAAATTAAATTTGGAAAAAAAACAGTTTTTGTTTTTATTAAATTATGAAAATTAATTAATGTCTTTTTTTTCGTTCTATTTAACTTTTTGCTTTTTTTGTGTTTTTTAGCTCATTCATTTATTCAAAAAAAAATTATTTAAAAAGTTTGACAAAATCATATAAAAAAAATGTGATTAAAATAACAGAAGCAAAAAAGAAAAGAAAGAACACAAAAACATTAGAATAAGAATAATTTGAAATTCATTGGTAACATCTGGAAATGAAAGAAATTTTCTTTATTTTTCATTTCATTTCAAAATTCACAATATACCTTTTCTATGACTAAGAACTTGATGAATTTTTTCCAATTATTTTCATTCACGTTTTTATTACTGCCTTTTTTTTTAAATTAACTCCACGGTCTTCTTTACATATCAGTCTCCTTTTCCTCACCTTCTTGTGGAAAACAAAAACAAAAAAAAAAAATTTTTTTTTTCTGCATAAAATTGACGGGTTTTGTTTATTAATCAAAAAAATAAAAAAAATTTTGTACCAACGGATACAATGCAAAAAAAAGACAATTGTTAGAAAATTAGTGGAAAGAAAAGTTTTTCTTCAAAATAATTTCTTTTTGTTTTCTTTTCATTTGAAATTCTATTTATGCAAAGACAAATTGGGGTCAGAAAAAAAAATTTTTTTTTATTTTCCTTATACAGAATCAAAAGTTAAAAAAAGAAACAAAAAAATCATTTTTAAGTAAGAAATTAATTTGTGTACAAAATTGAATTGATAAAGTTTTAAATTTATTGTAAGTAATTAAATTATTCATAAATGCGATATGCCACAGAGGTTTTAAATTTTACCACATAGAAATTTTCTTAAATCATTCTTCTTAATAAATTAGAAAAAATAAAGTAATCATAATTTACTAATATACCTAATTACATTCATTAATAGAATATTTTTGTTTCATTATAAAATTAAATCAAAACATTTATCATTTAAAAATTATTATTATTTGATGTCTTTATGAATATATATAAAAGGCAAAATGTAGATATCAAAATATCCATGAATATTTTAGATTATTATCTTCATTATCATTTTGGGTACATTATACATATACTGAACATTTTCTTAAGAAACTCTTTGAAATGAAAACAAAAAGTGCCTATCTTATAATATACAATCATATAATGTACTTTCACTTACATAAAACATGATACCGATGATGTTATGTGTACAGAAAAAGACATCTTTCTTATATATATGCTGGCGACTTCCTTTTAATTATTCATAAGTATCTCAAACCATTATTTTTTGTTATCTTAATTTTTGGTTGTGTTATATAATTTCGACCCTTTTGTCCATATAGAAAATGTGAAGTAACTTATTTGTATTTTATTTATATATGCTTTATATACGTATCCTATGTCATGTTCTGAACTCAAACCTTTGTAACCATTTAACGTACATATCATTTATTGTCTTTACACATAGATGAAATTTATATGATGATAACAGAGTATTCCAAAGGATTCATGAATATATGTATGTATATCTACAAAATAAGCTATCATACATATTTATGTGCACATATTCTGATATAGTTTCCTTTACAAATTACATACATATGTACTTGCATGAGTATAAATAGTTTTAGATGTTATTTATTAATTTAGAAAGATTGTACCTTCATATCGTATATTCACTAAGATTGTTGTCAACATCTGTTATTTAGGATTCAATGAATTCATGTTATACGTTTTAACATTATTCTAATATTAAATTATCACTGAACCCATAAGACTAAACACATATCATATTATATTTATTTATTTGTTTAATGTTCTTAATTTCAATGACTTTATTTTCTAATTGTTTAATAAATATTTAAAAGGATTTATCTGATACACTATATGATATGTGTGTACATTTAAATGAGTGGAAATGATTAGATTTTTAGATTAGAATAAATTGATTTGATTTATTTTTTTTTTTTTAAATTATTTTCAAAATTACATTTAAAATTATATTTAAGATCGAATTGAATGAAGGAGGAAATTTTTTTTTTCTAAATTTTATTTAA
This sequence comes from Anthrax anthrax, assembly GCA_963971155.1. Lineage (NCBI taxonomy): Eukaryota > Metazoa > Arthropoda > Insecta > Diptera > Bombyliidae > Anthrax > Anthrax anthrax. The sequence continues at coordinate 22,707,392 of OZ020118.1, forward strand.
TTGTAATTTTCTGTGTTAAAAAAAAAGAACTCATTTCTCAAGTATGTTGAATAATGTAGGAAAAGATAATACAGAAAACAAGTCCAACCAAAACAAATAAAGGACTTTCATGAGATAAATAGGAATTTAACTGTAATTTAAAATACAAAAATTGTTACTTTCATTACTAATTATTTAATTAATTTTATTTCTTTCTATTACCACTTTTAGTAGTAAAAATAAATTTAAATTCAAATATCAATCCGTTACACGTTGATAATACACAAATTTTATTTCTAGATTTGAATACAAAAATTGTATGCGTGTAGTTCAAATTCACTTTTTTTTTTGTATTTATATTTTCTCGAATAAAAGAAAATTCATTTTTATCAATAATAAAAAAGTTTTTCCCATAATAATCCTTTTTTTTTCTCAATGTAATAAAAATTATGCATACGAAAAGTAGTTATAATACATGATCCTAAATACAAGAATGTATATAAAAGCTAAAAAATTGTTACCCTTGTAATGTTGCTCTCTGCTGCTCTCATATGCCTATATTACATGTGCTTATATTAGACAGTCATCAATGTCAAAGTCATTATTATTCTAGTCATAGAATATTTTCATGATATTTGTTTTTTTATTTTATTGTATTTTTGTTTATTGTAAAAATTTTTATTTTTACTTTTTTATTTTATTTGTTTCTCACTTTTTTTTCAAATTTTCTGATTTTTATATACGATTCATAGTAGTTTGTATTTTTTTTTTTATATTTTGGATCTTTACTTACTTATTGAATGAAAAAAGTTGTTTTTATTTTTGTCTTTGTTTTTAAATAAAAATGAAAATAAAATTAAATGTATCTTTATATGTTGTAAAAATGTATCTTTAGGGAAAACATGTGAATAAGTTATGTATGTACATGTATGTTATAAAGATGAGTGTTTGGAATATATTCTTTTAATACACGTATTTTTTATTTTCTTATTTTCTTGTATTTTTTTTTTAAACAAATGCCAAAGAAACTGTCGTTATAAATATAAAAATTCAATTCAGGAGGTGTTCGTTCTTCCAGTCGAATGACTTGAGAATTGTTTTCGATGACATGTTTACAGGAATATAAAATAATAAATAAAAAATAAATAAGAATAAGAAAAGAAAAAAAAAAACAGAAACTTTATCGGATATGATTTGCATAAAGCAATAAAAAAAATTTTTTTTTGTTTTTTTTTTCATATTCAAGCGTTCAACTAAAAGAAGGAGTAAACAAAAATCTTGAAATTGAAAAAAGATGAGGGTGAAAACTAGTCATAATTTTGTTGGCTCTTTTTTTCTGATAAGGGGTTACATGGTATTTTCCAAAAAAAAATTTTTTATATTTTTAACATCCATTTAATGACAATACATGCATGTGTCTGTACAGCGGAAATCAAGAAAATGAGCCTAGAAAAGTTGAGATCAATTTCTTATCGATAAGTAATTTACAAAAAAACAATACAAACATCAAGTCAGATTTCCTTATATGAAAAATGTAAAATACATAGTAAATAGCATGAGTAAAGGGTATAAAAATTGTATAAGCATATAAGTGGGTCGTTTTATTTTAAATCCAAAGGAAATGAAGATTCTTAAATATACACATGATAGTTAACAATATAAATAAAAGGAAATAAAAATATATTTTGAACAAATTTTAATTGTTTTTATGTTTAATTTGTATTTTTATTTGTTTTATGGTACCGGATAAAGAAAAACCCAATGATAGAAATAAATAAAATCCATAAAACCACATGTTAATCCATCCCCTAACAACAATGTTGAGTAAATCTACAACGTAACAGCAATAGACATACATATGAATAACTCGGACAGATGTACATATGTACATGCGTTATATGTACTAAAAGGATATCTTTTTAAAAGTATAAATATGTGAATATTCTACAAATAATTTGAAAATTAAATTTCTATACAATTAAAAAATTTCCTGTTCAAAGTATACAAAATTTATAATCACTTCGGACATCCTATTCTAATGATAAATTTTATAAATTTTGTAAAAGATGCAGATGAATTGACAAAATAAAATATAAAATAATTTTCTGTGAGATGAGAAAAAAAAAAATTTACAAATTAATACAATCATAGGAATTTTGTTTAAATCAACTACAAATGATAATGAGTATACTAAAGCTTATTCTCTTGTCAAAAGTCGTTTAAGGATCCATTTTTGTTATATATGATTAAAAATAAGTAGAAAAATATAAAAATAAAAATACGAAAAAGCAACATAAAAAGAACAGAACAGGATTTATTTCTTATCATTATAACTACTAGATCCTGTGGCAATAGAATATTATACTGCTGGTATAAGCACAATAGCTTTATTACCATCTCAAATGTTTTTTAGTTGATGTTATTTTGTTGTTTCAATGATATGCTGGCTTAGTTCTTTAGGTAAGTATATAGAAGTATATGAATACGTATAACGTCCGAAAAATCGAATGTCCATCTACAAGAAAAACACATGTACAAAAATGTACAAAATGTATAAGATAAAGTACATGTATAGCTAATATTGTAATGTCTTTTCATTACTGATGGCTATACAGTGAACATTATTATATGATGATGATGGTGGTATTGGTGGTAAACGAAATGTTATAACATGTTCAAAGAAGTGTGTCGTCAGCAATTTTGATTCTTTTTCTTATTGTTTTGCATCTTTTGCTGAACATTCACTGGAAAATGTATTTTATCGCCTTTTGTTCAGAAGTGATATAGGATTTTCGCCTAAAATTACATATACAGGCATTTTGTCGTTATGTTAGTTGGGTGGACATTAACATAATTTATGGTAAGGGCTGTTGGCTACTATACACTATTATATTGTGGTGGACAATACGTTTACGTATAATGTATTTATGCTTCTTTTTTTTTTTGTTACATCCCTATATTATCATATTGTTTGTTATATATCATCACATTTGAACGAATTTTATGAACATTTCACCTATTTTAGTATTTTCGTATGTTGTACAAATTCGAATTAAATGTATGAATGAGAGACAATCAGAAACAAAAAAAAAGACAACTAAAACTAATTTTCATAAAATAAAGAAAAAACAAATTTTTGGTCATTGGTTTTCATTTTTTTTATTTATTTCATTTTTTTTTTATTCACATTAAATGTGTGTACATATAAGCACTAGATCAAAAGCTATCAATTTTTGTACAGAATGTTACTTTTGTTAATCTATTTGTTCTTTGTTATTGCCGATAACACATGTACATAAACGAATATGTGCATATAAAAGAGATGATGATGATATGATAACACAAAAAACCACAAATTTATGAATAATATTTGATTACATTCATAATACAGAATGTGATAACGAAGTTCATAAATTTTATAGTATGTGAGAAAAACATTTTTTTTTTATTCTTCTTTTTATTTATTTTTTGCTGATAAATGCAGAAAATTTGTATTAATTTTAATACTAAGGAATTTCTGTTATTTGATTAAGGAAAATCACTAAGAAGAAAAATCTACTAAAATTTTGAAAATTTATTTGCACGTTTTGAACTAAATTTTATTTTTATTTTATTTTTTAAAGAAAAGGATATCGATCAATACATAAACCAAGGATTTTACTATGTATATAAATATCGGTTTTATTTATTTTTTAAATTTTAAATCTAAAATCCATTAACAAAAATATTTATGTTTATCGGATTTAGTGTATTTCCTTTTTTTTTCCTTAATTTCTAAATAGGCCAATAAAAAGATATTTTTCCTGTTCGGACATAATCTTTTTCAAATATCTTCAAACTTGTGAAATTGTGGGCCAGAGAATTCTCTGGGTGTTAAAAAGTGGTGTGCAAAATAATAAATATTAAAACGAGAAAAAAAAAAGGAAATCAATAGGTTGTCGAAAATGAAATAAAAATTACTGTTATTATTGCGTTTGGAATGAGTGGTGAATAATAGAAGTTTGTTCTTTTAAATGATTCCATTTTGAAATAACACAAAACATCAAATAAAAAAAATAAAATAAAATAAGAAAAACAACAGCAACAATCGAACGAAATCGAATTTCTTATTTAAGAACTAGGTATAAAGTAATCGTTGATAAAATCATTTTTAGTTGTATAAGGAAATGGGAGTATTAATAGTAGTCTACCATACACATGTACATGCTTACAATGTATGTACAATGGTAAGAAAGACAAATCGATTGTATTAAGTGTGGTATAAGAATATAGCTATCAGAATATTTTTTTTTACTGATTTTCCATCGTTTTTATTTTTTTTTTTTCTTTTTGTACATTTTGTATCTTGATCCGTTTCTCAATTCTACTATGCTTGAAATCTTTATAAATAGTCTTTGTTATACATTTTTATGTACATGGAAATGTTTTATTTATTTATTTTTATTTTTTTATTTTTTCTTTTAAAGAATCTCAAATCGTTACCACCAATAAGATAAATTACCCGTATTTAGATCCTTTGGGATTTTATGTAATGTAGACGTAATGCTTGTTTATAATATCAAAGATGATGACGACAATGATGAGAAATATCAACCTGTATTGATAACTATTTAAAAAATTTTCTAAATTTTATATGGCATTTAAGTAAGCGATAAAGAAAAACTTAACATAAATAACACTGATGTAACTGCCATGCATAAGAAAACACGTAAATAGGGAAAATTCACTGATTATGGTTTCTGTGAAGTTGCGTGTTTGATTTAAATTTTCTTTTGTTCATAATAAAAAAAAAAAAAAAATGCTTTTTTTTAAATTTACACGAAAACATTTCACCTTTAGATATTATCGCCGTTTTTTAATTATGCACTTACCTTGAAAATTTAAACAATTCACATAATTCGAGAAAAACCTAAAGAGGTGTTTGAAGGGAGGATGAGATTACATGAATGATTCTTGGTATTTTTATTTTTTATGTACATATTTTTTAAAATACTGAAAGTGTAAAGAAATTACTTTTTTTATTAGCACTCATTTCTTAAATTTCATTTGAAAAGTTTTAAAAGCAATGAAGCATTTTTTTTTTGCATTTTATTTTACTGTTTGATTTTTTTATCCTTTTAAAAAAAAATCGCTCAAAGCAATTAATTTCTTTCGTATTATCTATGAATAGGCATATAGCTTGTTTAATAAGTAAACAAATACATTTGTTGTAATTGGGTGATGGTATTCATTTATTATTGTTTCTTGTATTGTGGTTTTTCTTACATATTAAATGCTTTCTATAAGCCATCATACAATAATTAAAGTCCTTTAAGCAAAATGAAAAAGCAGACATACATTTTCTTTACACAATGTAATAATAATCAAAAAAGTTTTATCATTAAAAAAAACGTTTAATTGGTCTTGAAAAGTGCCTAAGGAGTCGAAATTTAAATTTTTTGTTATGTTTGAAGCTTCTTAAAGAAAATGTTTTGTCGTTTAAATTCCGTTTTAGTACTTTTCTTTTCTTTTCTTTTAATAGACGACAAAGTGTTTTTCAAAAATAAAATTTAAAAATTCATAATACGTTACAAGTAAAAAAGTAAAAATAAAAATAAAAAAAATCTCATTCTTTACAACAAATACAAAAAATTGACATAATTCAATGTTTATTACAAAAAAACAAAGAAGAAAAACATTATTTTCTTTTAAAACAATTTCATATTTCATTTTCTTTATCGTTATAATATTAGGATCATTAATTTATGAATTAACTTCTTGATTTCATAGTATTCATCTTCACCACCTTTCCCATGAAATCTGAATTGGCTGTTATTTTATATATTGAAATATAAAGGATTATATATCCTTAAGGCAAATATGATTTTGTATAAAGTTCATGAGAGTTAAAACAAATCTAAAGCATAATGTTGTTGTTTAACCAATTGGATAACAAAATAAAACATCTGTTCTACATGATCTTGTATACAAGACCAAATACATTTACATTTACAGAAAACGGCACAAGAAGCACATATCATCATTAATAAACGAAGAATAGAATATATAATTATAAGAAACAAGCCAACCAGTTAACAATTTTGTATTGTTGTAATTTTTATCTTTATACATGTATGAAACATTTATATGCTATTATTTTTACCTTCAATATGTTATGTGGTATATAAATGTTATAAGAAAATTTTCTGAAGGTTTTTTTTTTGTGTTAAGAAAGGGTTGTACATGAATAATTAAAATGAATTCAAGATGTTTTTATGTATCATGAGTCTTCATAGTACACACATACGACGAATATATGTGAATATACAATCGTAAAACTTTTTATAAGAATATTTTCATCGTTTAATTATTACATATAAACAGAATTTTATGACTTTTTACCTTGTCTTCTTGATACTGAATATTATGTTCCTTTACAATGGTATGTACATAAACGTACATGAGTCATATTCGTGAATATTTTACACAAACATATACATACATCAATTTTGATTTAAAAATAATTTTTGAACAAATCTTTTACATTGTTAATTATTGTGAAAATCGTACATAAAAACTTTGTCATCTCAAATTATGTTCAATAAATTTTTTTCATTTATGTATATTTATAACTGCCAATTAAAAAAGTTTAAGGATAATGGACGAGGGGAATAAAATGAAATCAGTTAGAAATTTAAAGGAAAATAATTAATAAATTGATTTTCCTAAAAACTATGAAAAAATGGGAAAAAAGATATAAAATAAAAATCAATGTAAAAACACATTTAAAAGGGATAAGGTGATGAATCTTACATTCAAAATTTAGTTCTAATATAGTTCTAATGAAGTCACACTCCCTTTTAAATTTTTTTAAATCTATTCTGTGCTGTTTCAAACATAAATTCACATTTTTCATTTCTTCAAATTATTTACAAATAAAATCGATCATAATTTATCAAAAATACATTTTGAATAAAAATAACATTTTTCATTTTCCGATTGCATATTTTCTCATAAATTAATATCATTGAAAAATTTTCCATGTCATCGAAGTGTTTTTGTATTCTAATTCATGCTTCCTTTAAATTTTTTTTTTATTATTATCTGTAACGTCTAAAAATAAAAATAAATAAAAAAAAGAAGAAAAAAATAACATCTTATTTCGAAATTTCTTTTATATAGACATGAAATGAAAAATTGAGGTAAAGAAAATTCAACCAAAATTTTATGTCTTCTTACCTTTTTGGTTATATTTTGATAAGAGAAAATTTCCACCTGCAAATAAAATGAAAGCAAAAAAAAAAAAAAAATTGACGATTTTATTTTATCATCATTTGTATAAGAATGTATTTATTCAAGGGAATTGGACAAGAAAATATTATGTATACAATGATAATCTCTTTTCTGTGTACACATACAGATATGAGATTGTGTATACAAATACATATTTGAAAAGCAGTAAAATCCGACCCTCGATCAAAGACAAAAAAAAAAGCCAACGACATTGAAGTAATCTTTACCACTAATCCGTAATAATTTCAATAAAATATACTGACATTTTATTTATTAGTAGCTTATAGACTTTATTTGTATACCAGTAACATAGAAGGAAAGCTTCAAGAAGAAAAGCAAATCATTCCTATGTAAAATACTAAAAATATTTGAATAAAGCAAACACACCTCTCTATAATGAAATGATATGAAATTTTATGTATCGAATTTTTTTTCACAATTTTCTTAACACTTAAATAGACATATAAGTACATTCAAAAATTTCAATTTTAAAAGATCAATGAAAAAAAAATCACTTATAAATAAAGTCAAGGTATTTTGTACATACATACATATATTCATCTGGCAATGAAGACAGAGTTTTTTGTGCTATAGTCATACATAAGCAATTTCAAATTATATAAGGAAAATCCTTCTAATCGATTATTGAGTGATTTGTGTATATAAGAAAATTTTTATAAACAATTATTTAGTCTAGAATCATCCAATTAATGCATAAAAATACGTTAGAGGATAATTTTAAAAATTTATAAAAAAAAAAAACGTATTTTTTTTAAGGTTTGCAAAAATACTTTCTAATTTTAAATGTCATAATTTTTATGAAAATTAAATTAAAAAATAACAACACATAAAAAAGGATATAATTAAAATTAAAAAAAAAAAAATTTTAAATAAATTAATCCAATTATAAATTTCAAAAACGAAAGACAAAAATATTTTGATTCCTCACATATTTAAAAAAAAAAAAATTTGTTCAAATTTTTAAAAGAAAAAGTAATAACGGTCATGACCCTTGTCCTTCATTCATTTCTGTTAAGTGAAAGTTTTTTAATTAAATTAATTTTAAATTTGATGTGATCAAATTATTGAGGTTAAAAGTATTTTTAACCAAAATTTTTCATGATTTTCAAAAGAAAAAGGCTTAAGTGTAAAATCGATAATTTAAATCCCAGGTTTCTATAAATTGTTTTTTAAAATGATAATAAATTCCTAACGTCTAAGAACATAATTTCTTATTTATTCAAAATCGAAATAGTTTTGTCTTTAGGCATTTTTAGAAATAACATCTAAGCAAACGAAAATGAATTTAAAATTTGTATATACAAACCGAAATGAAAATATAAAATTATTTTATTTTAATTGGAAAATTATTGTAAAATTGATTGTAATGAAAAGGAAATTAATTATGTTCCAAACAGAAATATGTATATATAAATTTACTTTGTACTATAAGGAAATAATATGCAATAGACAATCAGAAAATATATGTATGTATGTATGTATGTATGTGTACAATATAGAAGTGTTCAATTAAAAGTTAACATGTAAAATAAATGATTTTTGGTCAATTCATTTTATCACATAATCTATACAGTTAAATTCGGTTTCATAACATTTTTGTGTTTATCCTATTACTAAAAGGTTTTTCAGTTGGTTAGTTGATGATTGCAAGATAGTTTAAAACAATTCAAAAGTAAAAAAAATTTGAAAAAATTTAAATAAAAAAATATTATCTCATCATTAAATTGAAAATAAAAATACGACTTCAACATTCTGAATAAAATTTAGGTGTGTGTATTAGCCTTATAGCAAAATATTTTGAAATAAATTTACTATTATTGTTACTGCATAAACCTTTATAGAATGCCTTGTTATCTATTAAATATAGATAAACATCTGTATAGTCAGAAAATTTTTGCATATAAAAAAAACAAAAAATAATAACACAAGAGAAAGTGTGTAATTTAATGTACGGAAAGAATTTGTTCCTAATTGGCTTTAATAGCTCCCATGAGAAAATATTGGACTAAAAGGTCCTTTTTTATGTATGATGTCTATGAAACAAAAATTTTTAAACCATTTATATTGCTTTGTATACAAAAATGTACACCTAAAAACATAACAAAATTTGTACATAATATAAAATTTGAATGGAGTTAGAAGGTTTATAGTATAATCATAGCTTGTTTTATACATGGACCAGAAATATTTCCCATAAACAGAGTTTTAAATGATGGAATCAAATTAACATTTGACCTATTTTAAATGATTTTTATAGTCAGATAAAATGTTTTACAAGTAACATTCTGTTGGCTTTAATTTTGTTTGTTTGTTTGTTTTTTTTTTTTGATAATCGTTTCATTTAATTTGATGGTGAAAAAAAAATAAAGAAAAGGAATTTGTTGACTTGTTTAATGTTATTTTGTGGTTTTAATTAAATCTAAATTTTATTCACATTTTTGTGGCATTTTAAATTTAAAAATTTATATTTGTTCAGTATTTTCTTTTTTTCTATTTGAATAAAACAGATGAACGTATATTATATGATTGTTTGATATATCTACAGAAAAATTCCTTAGAGCGATTCCATATCAGATTCATTGTCTATATGACCAATTTGAATCAACAAAAATAAAATAAACATGGATCAGTGCGGTCCAATATGATCTACTTTCTGATTTACGTATAATACGAATCATCATGTTACTACATTATCACATATCCACAGCTTTATATATGCTATTGATATCCTTATATGTAATTTTATTCAAATATTTTTAGATATTTTTCTATTAATAAAACAATAGATACTCTGCAGGTCAGTTATCAGAAAAAAAAAAAAAAGTTTTTTTTTTCCAAAACAAAAACAAATTTTTTTGTTCTAGAAAAAAAGTTTTTCGTTGTTGAGTTTTATTTTATGGATATTTTTAACATCATTCATTCTTTTGATTAGCTTCATATACAGTGGGTACCCGCATATTCAGTTCATAGCTACAATTGAATAGATAGCCAGTTACATGAATGGGATAAGAATATAAGGATATGTTTATGGACAACGTTTATTGTCCAGAAAAAATTTCATTTTTCTGTTTTTTCTTTTTTTAAATAAAAGGTCTGAACAATGGAAAATTCAAATCGCGAGAACTTCTCTATATGATGAGTTTTTAATTAACCAAAGTTTTGACAATGTTTCTACGAGAATATGATACTTTGTTTCATTGAATTTTTTCACAATGTTATTTTACTCATTTTTTTTTTCTTTTTTGGTCATAACGAAAACAGAGATAACCAATAGACAAAATAAAGAATTTTTACAAGTAACAATTCAAAGTTTATTCATATTGTAAAATTGTAAAAAAAAAAAAAAAAAATTTTTTTTCTATAGAATTTTTTGCCTTAGGAATTTTTGTAATTTTATCTATTTTTGAAGGATAAATAAAGAAGTTGAACGTATGAAATAATATTCTATATGATTTTATGAATAGAAAAATTTTATCTATACTGATGATTTATCATAAAAAATTTCAATATTCAGGAAAATCAGTCTAAACTTTCGAATTTTTATTAATTCTGTCCCTTGTCCAAAAATTGTCCTTACAAATTGGTATGGTGATTTCGAAAATATATTTTTTTTTTATTTGGAAAAATAAAAAAATTGGAAAAAATTTATAAATTCGATTTACGAAGTTATTCGTTTCAGCTATTGCACATATTTTGTACTCGTATCTGAAAAAAAAAGAAAACATCAAGTTTTCATGTATGAATCTTTTGCTGTTAAGAAAATTGATGACAATGAAAAATCAAGTTCATATATGCATACCATGCATGTAAGTTAATGTATACAAAAATACATCATGTACGGAGTCACGTGTAAAATTTTACGAATTTAAGAGCAGTAACAAAACAGTAAAATACAATTATTTGGTGTTTGTACAAGGGGTGTAAATACACGATAAATGGGAAATAACTTGCTTGGTTTTGGTTAAATATTTTCATATTCATATATTATTTGTATTTTTTTTTCTTTTGGTTATCCATATGAGTATACAAATTCTAAGACATACATATAAGAAGAAGTAAGAAACACTTGAATACACTACTTCTTATGTTTACTTAATTCACCATAAGTGCGGTTTACCCAAAAAGTTAAGGAAAAACGGTGTCTTTATATCCTTACATCGGTAAAACAATACAAATATGTATGTTACATACGTATATACGTACATATGAAGCACACACATACACATACATCAGATATATGTATATGTGAATCTGTTAACAAAAAAAACTTTTGAAAATTCTTCTTGAAAATTTTGTATAAATACAAAAATGAAACATTATGGCTAAATAAAGAATAAAAGAAAATAATAAGAAACTTAAAATAATACTATATAAGAGAAAATTAATGTTTGCATTTTGTTTAAACAAGAATTTATTTATTAAACATACACACATACATATGTGAATGTTTATTTTGTAATAAAATTAAATAAATAAATGAAAAGAATTTTTTGGTTATTTATTTAAATGTAAAATGTATAAATAAATTTTATAAAATTGTGATACTTATATGCATTAAAATATTTTTAGTATTCATAGCAAAATTTCTTGAATGAGATCTAATAAATAATTCAAATTCAAAATTTCATGCTACAAAACGTATTTATAAATTCGCGTATATTCATATGGGAAAAGTTTGCTCAAATAAGCTAACAATGAAAAGTATAATGAATTTAATTAAAATCTTAAACCGTGAATATAATATCATATATTTCTTGTTATTGTCTTAAGATTATTATTTTCCTTTAAAATTTTATTTTTATGAAATAACCAATTTTAAATTATTTTATAGTATTCAGTGTATACCAATAATTTGAACATGATTTGGACTGCATTGTATAAAACCGGCGTATATACTATACATAATGGTATCACTGAGAACAAGAAGAGAATTTTTGAACCTCAATCTTCCATGTGTGTGTTTAAATAGCACACATATAAAGGTTGAGGTTCCAAATTTGCTCTCAATATTATCAATACGTATTGTTAAGTAATGGAATTTATGTATTGGCTTGTGCCATCTTCCTTCTAGCCTACTACCAATATAAACTTGTTATGTCCTTGTTGTCCTGAAGAGATAATCAATATGTTTAATAGTTTTAATTGTTTTATACACTATGATTTGAAACTAAAAGTATTTAAAATATTTAATTAAGAATTTTACGAATTCGCAATATGAAATTTTCTCTTTTTATAAAACGCATTTTCTCTTATAAAACTTTAATTTTTAAATAAAAGGATATCAAATCGATTTAATGTAACAATGAAGGGAAAACCAAATACTTAAAAACGATACACAAGTCCCCTTCCATTTCAGATTTTATTTATTATATTATTATTATTTTTATATAATAAAATTACATTACACTAAACTTGAAAATGTATCACGTTCTCGTTATTTTGAAATATGTTGAATCGTTTTCTTTTTTAAAATTTGTTGTTTTTTTTATACTATATATTCTGTTAAGTTTACTTGAAACATATAAAATACAATAACTCTATGTCTTGTTCAATATGCGTATATGCGTACAAAAAATCATTTATACTTATGTATAGTAAAATCTGTTACTTTATTGCTTTATGATAATAATATGTACGCGATTATTGAACAACTTACATAACAAATCCTTAAATTTACAATTTACTCATAATATAAACGAACACATGTACATTCATGGATATATGATTATATGGAAAATGGTAATGGCATATAAGCAAAATATGTTTAACGATTTTACTACAAAAGAAAAAAAAACAAGTAAAGAAAATTTATTATAAAATTTATATTGAATTACATAATAAGTATAAAAAATATTTAAAAAAAAAAAAAAAAATACATCGTTTACCAATTTTTTGTGTATAAACCATAAAAAAGGAAAAATTTCTAATTTTATTGTTATTTGAAAAAAGAAAAAGAAAATCAGATTTTCTTTTTTTTAAATGTAAATAGAAAAAAGAGCATTTAATATTCGCATCATCAAAATATGTGTTTTATTGCAAATATAAATATTAAAAAAATTTTTTTTTTTTATTTTTCTTTACCTTTTTGTGATTCTTTTTTTGTCTTATAGAATATGTGAATATTCCACTTTCTATATTTACAGAAAAGAGTATAATACAGAGTACATGTAACATTTTATGATATGCCCGCATTTTTACGATTCGTTAAACAAAGGACACGTTACATTTAAAATATCTACAAAAAAAAGAAGTAAAGATGCAAAAAATAAAATTCAAAAAAAACAAAAAACAAAAAGAATGCTGTACATAACAATGATACGAATGCATACGTATTTGATTGTGTATGTATGTAAATAAAATGTTAAATGAATTATGTCCATTCTTTAAATTTCATTTATATATAAATAAATAAATAGAATAAAGCATGTGAAAAAGTAAATATAAAAATTTTCTATTCAAATAGAAATGAAATTTTCAGGAAATAAAATTTCATTGGGATGAAAAAAAAATGATTTATGTAGTGGGGATTCCGAAAAACATGGTAAATATAGACAGTCAAAGGTGTTCAAGTGACGATAATAATGAAAAACTTTAAGAAAATTTAAATTTCATTCAAATTATAAATTCATATTTTTTAATTCAGAATAAATGGAAAAGTGTTATAAAACATTTAAATTTACACCTTGTTGTTTTTTTTTTTTTGGTCAGCTCTTAACTTAATCATAGTCTATTAATATCACATACAAGAATTTTATTTTTCATCCTGTATTAATTTTTTCCTTTTTTTTTGTTTTTTGATTGTACGATAAATTCAAGTTAATCGACTTCACTTTTATTCTCATTAACGTTTCTTTATTTTAACTTTTTGACTACACACGCACACACGTTACATACTCAGAGTAATATGTATATGTAATTACAATATAAGCCCTTTGCTTCAATTATCTTGCTATTCATTCATACCATTCATGTACTTTATACAAAAATGTAATCAAAATAATAAAAATGAAAGAAGAAAAAAAAGTTTTATTTAAGAAGATTGCTTCACTCAACAACTTAAACATTTTGTTATTTTTATTTTTTCACGCAACAACAATAAAAATAAACCATCATCATTAACAACAACAACAACATAATTGTAGTTGTTCATACCAAAAAGCAAAACCAAGCAAGTAAAAAGTGTTTTGTGGATAATTACCTTTTTGTGCACAACTCTCATATAACAGTCAACCTCATAGTCCTCTTCATTGTATAGGTTATACATTGATGTACTTAGTTTTAAATTACGAAAATGAAAGGTGCTATCTGCTAGCTGCCACAATAATAAAACAAGAAAACAAAAACAAAAACTTTCACCTTTCTTCAAGAGGTATTAAATAAAAAAGAAACGAAAAACAAAAACAAAAATAAAACAAATAAAAATAAACTTCAATTGAGAATTCTTCTCACGAAAAGTTTTTCATAAATAACGTAAAGCAAATTGCAAAAAAAGTGTGCTCCCGGGAAAATCAAAGTCGTCTTATCACAAAAGTCAAAAATCACCAATCCTCCTCTTCTACATATACATTCTATTTTACATTATATTCATTTCTCATTCTTTAACGGCAATTTGTGACACGATAAAATCTGATAGGACGTGTGATACGAGGTAAAATCAGGAAGTAGGAGGATGGAAAAGATGTTGAGTTTGAAGGAAAATCTTATAAACGTTATACAGGAATGTTGGTTAGAAATCAGTTGGCATTTTGTGGTTTCATACAAAATATCCTTATATTAGTATATATAGGTATCTTAGTTTGATTTTTCTTCATCACAGGATATCTTTTTGTCCTTTCATTTTATATATTGTATGAATAAATGGGAAATAATAATGTTTTGATGAAGCTACTCTGACATATTTTTTTTTTTTTTTTTTGACCTCAAAAGGAAAAAAGAATCTGTTTTGTTTTGTCCACATCTTCGTATATCTTCAACTCAAATAACAATCAGTCAAGTAATAATAATATAACATTACAATGCTTCAAATATTCTTTTTAAATTGAACTTTTTTAACGGTTGAACAGTGATTGCCACCCTCCTACGAATTTTAATATTATATTATGAATATTATTTGCTATTCATATTTTATGTGGCTTTTCTTTATTCTAAAAAAAAAAATAAAATAAAAATATCCTTGAAATTATCATCTTCATTTCGATTTTATTTTCATTTTTTTTTTTTTTTAATTTCAGATGATAAAAAAAATACAATAAATAAAATGACAGTGTCAATATACAATTGAAAATGATTTGTTGAATTTTTTTTTTTAAAAAAGGACATTAATTGTGTATCGAATAAAAATTTAAAAAACGTGCATAGAAAACGAAACAAAAAATCGTTACTCAATGCTTTCTGAAACTCGTCAAATATAAATCTAGACCGCTTAGTACTATTTTTTTTTTTTTTTAATTTCTTAAGCAGGTAAATCAAATCTTTTGATGTTTGAAATTTTTGCAAAATCATCATTTAAAAATTAGAACCAACACGAAAAAAAAAGGATAAGAGAATAAGATTTCAATCTAACATTTAATATACAAAAAAGAATGCAAATTATAATACTTTGTCGCATTTAATGACACGGCAAAAATAAAAGTGATTTTTATCAAATCTTATTACCGTATTTATAGAAAAACAAAAAACAAAACAGGCAAGAATAAAAAAATGTCCTTTTTTTGTTTTCCATTAATTTTTCTAATTATTATTATTTGTACTGCTGATAAAGGGTTTTCATATTATTATCATAATCGTCATCAAACTGAAAAAAAAAAAAAACAGAGAACGGGGATAATGAAAAAAGTTTTTTTTTTCTTCCTTCGTCCTTGTTTCGTTGTTTTTTTTCTTTTTTTGGTTTTTTTTCGCATATCTTTTTCAAGTTATCAAATGAACACTTCACAAATTAAATTATTGCAAAATGTGTTTGTAATGTTGATGACTCTGTCGTTTATTATTAAGCGACTATAAATCAAAAGAAATAAAAAAAAAATAAGCAAATGAAGAAACAAAAAAGTTTCAATGCTTTCCCTTTCTCGTTTTTCCTTATTCATACTAAAAAGTGCCGTTAAATAAAATTCGTAAGAGGAGCTATTTTTTTATTAATTTTTTCCCGAACATACAGAGCATACATAAACAAATAAAATCGGAATATATAAAAAAAAATTGTAAAGAGATTATATTTCCTTTCTGTTTTTTATCTATGAATTTTTTTTATTTTTTGTTCTACAATATTTTACTTTTTTTTCGAACGAGGAAAAGGGAAAATGAAATTGGTATAAAGAAAAACGATGAAAAATAATTTTTATATTCCTGTTATGAATTGAATTAGGAGACACGAAAAATTATGATTTTAGATTTTTTTAAATTTGAAGGGAGAAGTGGGTGTTGTTAGTAGATGCTGGAGTTATGGTAAATACAAAATAGAAAGTTTGTTGAAAAAAAAAAAAACAAAAACAAAATAAAAATAAAACGCTGACAAAAGAATTTTTAAGGAATTTCCACTTTTCCCGTTTTTTTTTTTAAATAATAACGTAACGGAAAGTAAGAGGGAAAAAGTTAAAGAAAAAAAAAGTTAAATTGGCTAACATTAAATATGCATACGTTGGTAATTTATCATTTTTTATTTCTATTTATTTTTACTTTTATTTTCTTTTTCGTGTGTTTGTTTTTATTTTTTTTCCCATTGTTTTTAAAGATCTGCTAAATAAAAAGTGAAATTTCGTTTACCTTTTATTGTTTATTTTCCGTTTATTTTTATTTTTTTAATTTTCTTTTTGTTTTTCTTTTTGTGTAACGCATAAATTTTTCTTCTTCAAGTGATCTTTAATTTATTTATCTTTTCCTTGGTTGTACATACATTTATATATATACAAAAGAAAGGCAAAATAAGAAAAACAAAAAGAAAAATAAATAAAAATCAATCAATTAATTTTCAAAAATTCCATTAAGAGAAAAGAAAAGAAAAACAAACTAAATAATAACAAATACCAATATACAATATATTTTACTATATACAGCATAACAATTTCCAGAAAATTTACAAGGACGAGAATAAAAACAATTTACAACCTTTTTCATTTAAAACAAAAAAAAAAAAAAAACTTTGATGCAAAAAACTACTAGCAAGAGACAGTAATCACTTGCGGACCAAACAAACAACACCATAAATCTGTTTCGGGTACCAATACCAATTTTTGTATTTTTCTCGTTATTGTTAGAATTAAGCTATTCAACAATAAACTATATAAAATACAACATATACATGGGATACAGAGAAGGAAGACTTTACTATTAAGCAATTACTAAAAAGAAAACATCATAGGATAATTTTGTGAATATACATATACAAACATAATATATACAATATTGGTTTAGTATGTATGTCATAAATGAAGTTGGACTGGAGCCTTTACATCAGACATTTTTTGTATAAAATTTAAAATCCATTTTTAAATCCTTTCAACCCAACAAATTCATTAGATATTGTATTCTATATTCATAGAATATCTTATGTATGTACATTTTGTGGGTAAAATAACATTATTATGAATTATATACTATATGCATATAATTGAAACAAATTTAAGGAAGTTTTATCGCTTTTTTTGTTGTGTTGGTCGTGTTTTGATTACAAAAAAATATAAATAAAGTTTATTATCCATTAAAAAATATTTTTTATGTATACACACGGATGTACAATAAAATTTTATGCAAATCAATGATTATGATGTATACGAGACGAAACATAAGGTGTGAAATTTGTCACATATTCTAGACAAAAAAATAAAAAAAAATTAATTAAGTATACGAAATTGTAATTAATAAAAATCTTTATATGGTGTGCTGTTCACATCCAATTACGAATACAAAGAACATGAACTCAAACGCTCATTATTTTATCATCATTGTTATTAGTCAAACATTTAAATAAAAAATTTTTTAAATTCAATTGATCAGAACTAGATTACCAAACAGGAGAAAGTCCTACTTAGGTGAAGGTCCATGATGATGATGATCATAACTGGAATAAAATAAACCAATAATATTAACGTAAAAAAAGTTCATCACATTTGAAAATGAAGAGGTCAGTATTAAAATTTTTTTTCCAATTTTATTTTCAAATTTATTAGTTTCCACATAATAAAAATGCACAATTTTGAATACGTATTTTTACCAATAAATTTTAAGATACAAAAAAACTAAATAAATAAATAAATACAAATTTTTAGCAAAAAAGTAGAAAAATAATTTTTTTTTCGTTTTATGCAATTTATTTAATAATTTATGATATTTTCATTACGTGTTTAAATTACAAAATAATGATATTATTATTATTATTATTATTATTCATTTTATGTAGATTTTTATATGTTATGGCTATAGTTAACTGTTACCATAAACACAACATCAATACCTGCTTGCATAAGAGTATACCATAATATGTACTATAAAAAATTTGTTTTTCCTTATTATAAAATGAAAGCATCAGCATTATCTTTTGATATTTATAACATTGAAAATTTTCATCCTTAAAAGAATAAAAGGCAAGAAAAAAAAAAAAATTTTTTTTTTCCTTAAACTGAAAATTTTATAAAATGTATAAGAGAACAATTTTTTTTTTATAATATATGTACATTCACCATTAGAACAAAATTCTATGTCCTTGCTTTTTCATACATTTTCATATTTTATCTATTTATTATTATTACTCGTACAGTATAGTATATTCGTATACTCTGTAAATATAAAAATTCTTCAGTACAACCATGCAAACGTATGATAATTTGAAAAAATAAAAAATAAAAACACTCATCGTATAAAAACGGCCGCCAAATATTTCATATAAATTGCTTTGAAGGATAATGTATAAAAATTTTCATAATAATAATAAATTTATTTAACTTTTTTTTTTTTTGCAAAGGAGGAATGAAGCTTTGAAACTGAATAATTTGGTAATAATCATTCAAAACATGCAAAAATATTATTGGAAAAGTGTGATATATGCTAGGATGTTTCACATACCGTACAACTGCTAAATGTGTAATACATCTGTACACTGCAAGTGTATAGTCAATTTCATGTAGATGATACATTGTACTTGTACTACATGTAGTACATTTGAATGTATAAATTATGTGTTATGCTATCAATTTATATTTTTATGCCCTTTTTTTTAAAAAAAAAAAAAAAAAATGTGTAAATAAATCTTTATTCTTTTTTAAACACAATAATAATAAAGAAGAATCGCATTTATTCGTTTTATCATTTTGTAAAATTTCAGTATGAATATATACATACATACATAAAGCGAGAAAATGTAATAAAATGCTAATATTATTCGTTATGATTATGAATTAAAAAGGATATTAATTCTACATTTATGTAGAATAAATCTTATATTTTTAAGAATATTTTTTTTTTAAATTTTTCATTTCATTTTAGTATTTAAATTTTCATTTTGATTTTCTTTGTTTGTAATCTACAATTCCTATGTTATATCTCCGCAGTCTTCTGTCCGCAAAATAATAAAAACAAAAAAAATTGAAAACCTATAATCAATTTCGATATTATCAATTGGTTGTCAACTGCAAATAAAATACAACTTTGTGTAATTTCTCATTTCTATTTCAATCTTCGCTTATATTCTTACTATATTGTTATTGTGATTTTATCAATCTAAACAGCACAATTGGTAAGCTACTTAAAAATTCCATTATTTTTGCATATCATCCTTCTCCTTCTTCTGTTAATCAGGCATAAAATGCTGGCACAAAATATCTACACATAATTGTATACTACTATTTTTAGACGACTGATTCAATACTACTTTCTCATTTTTTTTTTTTTTATTATCACCTTTTATTATTCTTTTCGTCGTTTTAAAATTTCTTTTTAAATTTAACAATCTATAAACCACCCCACTGAAATAATCTCCACCCTCTCTATTTGTAGATACTTCATCCTTCATCGAGTATTTAGTGCTTTATTTTATATATGAGCTGGAGTATTCGTTTGAGGTACTTTCACTATTAGAAAAAAAAAAAAAAAATGAAAAACGATGAAAAATTTTTTGGTTTTTTCATTATCACTCATTTCATTTGTATTTTATATCACATTTGTATAATTTGGTTTTTCAAGAGAAGTCAATGATTTTATTTCATTTATTTTTTTCTTTTTTTAATTCTATTCGGCAGATGACTATGTGCATAATTACGTACATATGTACAATGTACATACAGTTCATGTAATAAAATAAAATTGACTTCAGGCATTTCTTATTTATTTTTTCTGATTACATGTATTTGTGGCTTTTCACACTCTTTATTTTTTCATTATTTCTATTTTATGTCCTTTCTTTTTTCTTCCTTTTTTTTAAAGAGATTTCTGTTGACAGGATTAGCGATTGTCAGGTAATTGTCGTTCATCGATAATTGCCCACGTTGTCCGTTTTATCATTTTAAATGTTTATTTTTTTATTTTATTATTTTTGTTTTTGAATAAATTATTGAACAAAATTAATGGAAATTCGAAATACGGTGATAAGTACTTACATAGAAAAAATAATTTCCTTTGAATATAATGGATTTCCTTCGAATTTATTTTTTGTATTTTGTGTTGAAAATTGTCAGTAATTGTTAATATTCTGTTATTTAATTTATAGCGTTGTTTATAAAAAGAAAAAAAAAATTTTTTTTTTGTTCAACCTTATTTGAACTTCTTACTAGTATGTATGTGAAACATAATTCATTTACACTGTTTGTAATATGTCTGAAAAATAACGAATAAAAGACATAACGTTTTTTTTTTTCAATTTTAAAAAGAAAATTTCTACATTTTCTTTTTTTCCAATTTTATTGTAACCATTTTACTTTTTCCTATTTTTAATTTTATAATTTAATTTAAAAAAAAAAAAAGAAGAAAATTGTTCTTTTTCTAATTATCTTATTGTAATATTGTTTATATGTATATTCATTTGATAATTATTTGTGTTGTTTTTTGTATTTTATTTAAGTTTTTACAAATTACAAGTATGTATTTTGAGAACTTGTATTATTAAAATTTTATTTAAAAATTTTTTTTTTATTTTCAAAAAAATGTTTTATTGGTGTTTTACATCACAAAAAAACTCTCTACTTACAAATTAACATTATAATATTGTTTCTTTTTTTTTTTTTTTGTTTTTAATGTATCATTATTTAATTGATTTCCATATGTATCATATAATATTTTTTTATATGTATTTTAAATTTTTTTGTATAACACATGTACGTACATAAGTATTTTAAATAATGATTTTAACTTTAATTTCATATTTACAGAATAATTATGTAAGTAGTTTTGTTTTTATCTTATCATCATTTATTTTATTATTTAAAAATTATTTATTAATTTTTATTTTTAAAAAAACTTTGTTTTACATTTTTTTTTTTTTTAATTAATTGTCAACGATTATTTTTTTTATCAGGCACGCAATATGCATCATTTATGACGTAAGTATATGATATTCAAATAACAAAAATTATACTTTTTTTTTTTTCTTAATTTTTTTCTCTTTTTATTTAAAAAACTTTCTATACAAAAAAAAAAAAAAAAATGAAATGCATTCGTGAAAAATGATGAAAAGTCATAAGATACGAAAAGTTCAAGGAATAATGAAATCTCAGAAAGATATGTTTTTTAATACTACATAAAAAAGAGTGTTCCAAAATGTATTTTTTGAATTTTAGAAAAATGTATTTTTGAACACCCACCATGAGGAGAAAATTTTATTTATTTGTTTTTTTTTTTTTTTTTAAATTTTTCTCATAGATAATTTTCTGAATTTGTTGTTCTTATAATATTATGCAATTTTACAATACAATATTTGTGTTAATGTTATGATATATGTATGTATGTATAGCACAATGTTTTCCTTTTCTTTTATCTAACGTTTACATTCTATCGATTACAAATAATATATTATAATCTATTGTATTGTATCTATGTAAATCAAGCAATTTTTATTTAAAATATATTTTCTATTTTTTATTTTATCAATTAATTTCTAATCAAGGATATTAAACATTCCATTATTTTAGTTAAAATATTTCTACAATTTTAATCATATTGTATATTATGTACATACATCAATTATTATGTGCGATTGTAAAATCTAATTTTCTTCTTATTTCATGATAATTTTATTGAATCTTAATATTTGATTTTTAATTTTTTAATTTTATTTCAAAAGATTTTTGCTACATATTTTAAATTTTCTTTAAATTGACATAGAAAGAGGACACTTACAAAAAATAAAACAAAGCTAAGTATTTATTTACTATACACATGTAAGCACATAAAATTAGATCTAAACAAAAATAAAATTCAAATAAAAGAAACGAATAAAACAAATTCTTAAAATTCTTGTAAAGTGTTAAATTTGCAATAAATTTATATAATACCTAATAATTTCTTCAAGCATTAAAAAATGATTTTATTTTTGTCCTTTACAATTGTACACTTATTCATCCTTTTTCCTAAAACTCTAAAAGCTATTTACAATTTAATTTTATACTTTTCTTTTTCTATGCGCTATTTTCACATTTTATTTCTTTCTTTTGAATTGTTTTTTTTTTTTTAAATTATGATTAGCACTCTAATTTTACTGATTCCAAAAAAATTTTCTATATTAATTACATTTTCATTTATTTACGCATTTCATAAAATATTCATTTCAATGTTACTAGTATTATAACACACATTGGACTAATTTCTAATAAAGCTTAATTTTTTTATTTTTTTTTTTTTTGCTTTTTTCATGCTTCTAAAAAATTCTAAAATATATTTAATTTTTGATTAGAGAGGCAAAGAAGCATTATACATACATATGTATGTAATTCATTTAATGGTGTTTATTTGCGAATATATTAAAGATTTTATTTTAGAATAAAATCTTAATATCTATACGTATTCTATATTAGTAGCAAGAAATAGTTAAAATTGTGTACTTTATAAAATGTTAGTACTTTTTGTGGATATAAGAAATATTGCATAGTATGTGAATAGGTATGTACGTTTTTATTTTATTTTGCAGCAAAAATATGATTATCTTTATTTGTGTTTTTTTTAATAAAATATTTACTTTAGAAATTTATACATAATTCCTTGATGTATGATTAATGCGTATGTATACATAATTACAGTACCTGAGAATAGTTTTTAATTAATTTTTTTTTTCTTATACCGTGTAAAAAAAAACTTTTGGACTATTGACTTCTTGGAGTATTACGGTTTCTTTATACATAATATGTATTTAAATTATTACTATTATGTATGTAAGCTCAAATCGTTGTTACAGATATTTTTACTCTATTAAAATTACTGTAAAAATGTAATTGAATTTCTTAAAATTGATTATAATGTATTCAATTAATTTGAACAAAAATTATCAATTTAATTTTAAAAAATCAAAAGAAAAAATTATTTGTTAAAAGATGCATTGATTTAATTTAAATTCTTATTTAAATCTAAATTTAAATTTAAAACCTTTTTTTTTTGTTGTATTTTTTTCATCTTATTCTTATTTTTATCAATGACTTAATTTTTTTGAATTATATAAATACATTATGTTTTATTTTAAATTGATTACTTTATTTTCCTTATTTAATATTTTATTTTTGTTGATTTTAAAAATATTGCTTTTCTTTGCTGGTTTTATTTTAGTTTACTTATGGCTTTATCCGAGTGTATTGTTTAGTTTTTATGTTATTCAAAATTTATTATTTTTTTTGTTTTCAATATTTAATTAGAAAAAATAATATTTTTGTCATTCTTTTTATTTTACTTAAAATACTTGTTTTTTATAAAAATGGCATTCAAAGCTATCGAAAATTTATTATGTTTTTTTTTTTTTTTTTTTTTTATTCAAATACATGTTAACTGAATGTTTTGATTATTATAAAAATAGTCAAAAGTTATGCTGTATAATTTTAACTTATCTAGAAATAATTTTATGTAAAGTTAACTTTCCGAATTTACAAATGAATTGAATCGATTCGAACAAAATATGAAAAAAAATTATACATGTTCTGTGAAAACGGTGTAAAAATCAAATATAAAGTTTTTTTTTATTTTAATTTAAAAAGAAAAAGGATTATTTTAAAATTAAATAAATTATTTGTGATGTTCTCAAATATCATATTTCTACACCTACTTTTTAACCCATTTTAATTTTAAATTCTAAAAGTTTTAAAAACATATTTTTGTCTTAATATTAACTATCGCTTTTTAAATCAATTACCATTTTTTTAGAACTAATAACAAAAACAATTCAATTTTTTTTTCTATTTTTATTTATTTTTTGTTTTTCTAATAAATATTTTTTTTTACTTGAACTAAAAGTTTTCAAGTTTTCGGATTTTACATTTTGTTTCATTTTTTATTCTTTTAATTAAATATTTTCTTAGAATTCATTTGACTTCGATTGAAGATAAATGAAACAAAATATTCTAATTTATTATTATTTCTTTTTTTAACTGTATATTATATTGTTAGAAAAAGACAATTAACATAAAGCATCACACGATAACTATCATTTATTTGTTTATTTATTTATTTATTTATTACGTCTATTATCATTATTACTTTTTTATTGTTATAATTATCATTCAAATTATTAACAATTGATTAACTTTCGGCTGGTTGATTTGTGGTAAATTGTGTTATACCATCATTTTCCATTGATTCAAGTACATCTGTTACATATGCAGCAACATCTGTATGACTACGTTCACCTCTTTGTATAAATGGTAATTGAAGAAGTTTACTATATTTAGGACGTTCACTCTCTTCTTTAATTAAACTGTGTAAGAATTTTAAGAGAATATACATACATTGAAATTTTTTTAAAATTTTTAACTAATGACAAATTTTGTTTTATTTACCATGTATTTACAAATTCAACAAATTCAGTTGAGAATTCCATACCATTATATGAAGTTGTTAACCTAGGAGGTTCACCTTGTACAACCTTTAAGTGTACAATGAAATTTTATAAAATTTATTTTAATTCATTTTATATAAATTAAAATATCATACTTGACATAATTGTTCAAAAACTGAATCCCATTTTCGATATGGAAATGTTCCAGTTGCAACTTCCATTAATGTTATTCCTAATGACCATACATCACTTCTAACATCATATCCTTTAGCTCGTTCAGGATCAATACGTTCAGGCTGTTTAATAAAATTTAAATTAAATAAAATCAAATAACTTCTCATGTACATTTAACACAATACAAAACTTACCGCCATATATGGCCTACATCCTGCATCTTTTGTTTTTGCTATTGAATCTACTAACTGACCAGATATACCGAAATCACACAATTTTATGTCACCTCTTCTATGTAATAATATGTTACTTGGTTTAACATCACGATGTATAATTTTTAATTTCTCTTTTAAATAATTTAATGCATTTACAGTAGCTACAGTAATTTTAGCTAATATTGATTCTGGTATCCTTTGTTGTTTCCTTTCATAGATATATTTGTAAAATTTATCTAATGATGTATCCATTAATTCCATACAAATCCAACAGTCACCCTCTTTAAATAATGCTCCATAAAATTGAACAATATAATTACATTCATTTGATTTCATTACAACTTCCAGATCCATTAATAATTGTTTTTGTTCTTTTTCATCTACAGTGGATCGGATTCTCTTCACAGCCATAACAGTACCATTTTTACGAAATATCATTTTATTAACAGCTCCAAATGCACCACGACCAATCTCACCAAGATCTTCCATATCGTCTGAGGTAAATTGATATACTTGATTTGGACCTAATTGTAATTTACCAGATGCCTGCATACGTATTCTATCTCGTGTTCTGTCTGGCAGTGGTGATATTTTTGGTGAGGGTTCTTGAAGACTTAATGTTAATTGACGTCTTCTATCACCAGCTATCATATCTGATGAAGATGATGATGATAAACTATTGTGATTAGCTGCTGCTGCTGACAGTATTGTTGACGATTGATTTAAACCACCCAAATATAAATCTGGTGGAGGATGCTTTCTACCTAAATAAATAAATCATTCAATTGCATTATACGATTTAACATTTATTTCATTTTTATTATAAATATTTCATTATTTTAAATACCTCCAATTGTTCCTGGTAAATTCATTTGACGTTCCGCCATTTCATCCAAGACTTTCTTTTTCAATAATTTAAAAACAAAAACAAATTATTATTATTATTTTTTTTTTTTCAATAAAATTTCTTCCCTTTTTAGTATAAAAATACGATTTTAATTTTATCGTATTAAAAATTCAAGTTGGGAACATTATATTTTGTTTTTATTAAATTAAAAATATTTTACCACTATAATAATAAAAGTATTTGTATTTTTGTTTTATTCTTAAAGATAATACAAATTTTCTATATGGACAAAAATATTTTTTTAAAAAAATAATTATTCACATCAAATAAAAAGTGACAGTAAAAATGTCAAGAAAAAGTTTTTTTTTGTTTTGGTTTTGTTTTTTTTTAAATAATTTGAATAAACAAACATCCACTTGGCAATACTAGATTATTGAATATGAGATATGAGAAATAATTCGAGTATCGTAAACGAATAAATAAAAAGGAAATAGGAAATAGAATATTCATATGAAAATAGAAACGGTTACAAGATATTCAGTCAGATCTCAAGTTTAATAATTTTCTCATTCAATCAGTCTTTTTTTAATATTCCTTAATTTGAATAGTTTCGAAATGTTTCAAGTGATAATAAATAAAAAAATTTTCGTTTTCATCAACTTTATTGATAAAAATTTCAAAATTACAACCTATAAAAATTTATATTTACACATAAAAGGAAAACAAAATACATAATTTAAATAATAATTAATAAAACACTAGAATACAAACTATTGCATTTTATGTAAGTATATACGCAATAGCTATATATATATGTATTAATCGATTATATAAAATTATTATTATTTTGTATGTATAACGAATGTATTATTTAGATAAAATAAAATATTTCTTAATTAGTTGAATTTATTCATGTTATACGTTAGCAATTTAATTAAAAAACAAAATATTTTCTCTATTTATATTCTTAAAAAGTTAATTTTATATTTAATTAAAATAATAATAAAAGAAAAACTAAATTTATTAATTAATGCTTATTAAGTATTTAAATGTAAAATATTTTAATTAAAATATAATATTCATTATTATTTTTACATTGTATTCATTTATAAAAGTACATTATATTTACATACAAAATGTACGTTATTATAAGTTGAATACAAGCAAGTATATTATATTATTACATTATATTATTACATTATATAGTATAATATATTATAGTTTAAATACATAGATACCACAAATTTGCAAATGAGGAGTCACTTAATAATGTATGTATATTATTATCGTTAATAATGTATGTACATAAAAAAATAATCATTAATATTTTATTTCTCCAAATAAGAGAAAAACAAAATAAAAATAAAAAATAAAACACTAAAAATTATGCGATATTTTAAGTGAACTAGACCATGTAGGAGTTACACTATTATTAAAACATTCATATGCAAATAAACAATAAAAAAGAAGATAACTCTAATCTTAACGCAAGAAACAATTTTTTTTTTTTTTTTTAAATAACAATAACGATTATATCAATTATCTTCTTACACATGGTTCACATGTTCCTGGCTTAACAAATGATGGATGACATTCTGGACATTTTGGATTTTCACCATACCATGGCTTATTATCATCACGACGTTCTGGTATTTTTAATTGAAATGAATTCACTCCATCACTTTGATCATAACCAGTTCTAGAATCGTTTTCTAATTGTAATAAATGAAAATCTGGTATTAAATAATCCTTTTGTATTTGTTGAAAATTTATTTCTCGAGGATATGAAGCTTCAGCAGTAGCCAAATTTTCATGATTTTTTGATGTGACATTATCATCATTATCATTATTTCTTTGATTTAATGAATTTTTTGGGTCAGATGTGGTAACAGTTTTTGGTATTGATCGTACTGTTGGAGTTCGTATTGAATTTTGTACTGAATGTTGATTATCATGACTATTTACTATTGGAGCAAGAAATGGATTATGTGAGAATGGAGAACTAGTTGTGTAATTTTCGGCTATTGCTGTACTTCCAGCACTAACGATGTCATCTTTGGATTGTTGATTATCATCTTCGACTCCTGGTGGAGGATCAAGTTTCGGAGGTTCTAAAGCATTTGATGGAATTTTCCATTCAAAATAAATTGGAGGTCCCTGTGTAGTAGCAACATCATGTTGTATAAATTCTTGAAAAGGTGGAAGCAAAAGATTTGATGGTGTTGCTGGCAATGTATTTGAAGACCTATCTGCTTTTGATTTGAATGGTTCTGGTGCAGATAGACGATCAACAGCTGGTGGAAGTAGATCTAAGAAAGGAGTCGGAATTCCTGATGGTTTTTCTGATGTTACGGATTGTTTAAATG
Organism: Anthrax anthrax; assembly: GCA_963971155.1. NCBI lineage: Eukaryota > Metazoa > Arthropoda > Insecta > Diptera > Bombyliidae > Anthrax > Anthrax anthrax. The sequence goes on from OZ020118.1 coordinate 22,736,219, forward strand.
CTGTTTGAGTTTGTGTCACGAACGATTTTGGCTTAGAAGTGCTCTGTACGAATTGCGATTTAGATATAAAATTTTCATAATTTTCAGTGGTAGTTGATGCAGCGGTACTAACTGAAAATGTCGATGGAACTGTAGAAAATGTTGTACCAAAATTATGAGCAAATGGTCTACCAGAGAATATTGCAGATCTTGTTGAAGGTGGTTCTGTAGTTGAAGCAATAGTCGTTGGCAAAAAAGTATTTGTCGATATTCTAGTCGTACTCGTCGTTGTTGTTGGTATAGTCGTTGAAATTGTTGAGCTTTCCTGATCTTCATTTTCTGCTGTGTAATTTAAATTGTAAATTGGGTATAAAAATGGTGGCTCATATAATCTTGACGGTGGCTTAATATATTGCGTTGTAGTTGTAATCGGACTATTTGTTACCGTCCTCGTTGTTGTTCTTAATGTGGTTGTTGTTGTTGGGAATGTTCTAAATGTTGTACTTTGAGTTGGAAGACTAGATGAACTTGAAGTTTCAGCTGAAAAATCACTTGATGAATTGTAATTTGAACTGTAACTGGTGCCAAGATCTGATGAATTATTCTCTTCAATGATATCATTTCTTCGTATTAAATTTGGATTTGGTGAACGAGTGTTTTGATTTTGTTTCCTTGGTAAATGCCATCTTGTAGCTGACGGAGGATTAACTTCATTGAAATATTGTTTTTCTGTACCATCTGAATCGCTGATTTCATTTGAAATTTGACGGTGATCCTAAGTGATCGATGAAATAATTTTAAAAAAATTCAAATTAATCACAATTCAATTAATAAAATTTTAATATTCATGATCGTATTATATGCATATATGAACGAGTATTTATGAAATACGCGATTTTAAACAATTAATGAAAAAAAAAAGAAAAAAAAGTAATAAAATGATTTTACCTTGTACTGATTACGGAATGATTCACCAGAATAATCGGGGGCGTATGGTCGATCCAATAAATCTGGTCTTGGTGTACGTAATTGATTTTCTTCTTCAGGTACAAATGGCTTATCTCGCTGGCCTAGTATGAAAGATTAAAAACAAATGACCAATGAACATTAACATAAATGGATAGCTTTTTGAGTTTTCTTCTTTTTTTTTTTTTAAATACACATAGATTAAATATTAATAAATATATTATTGACTAACCAATTAAAAGATTAGCAGCATAATCACTTTCGGCTTTTGAACAATTTACCATATACCAATGATCACAGATAAGCATTCTTTGTTGAAATAACGTTGTATTTGGGCAAGAATAACTAAATTGTCTGCCAAGTCCGTCACACATATGATAGATCTATGATTAAAAGCGATTTAATTTGTATGCCATTAAAATGTTCAATTAACTGAGCTCAGTAATAATGGGTTAATAATTCAAAAATAAATTAAGAAAAATTTTATAAAATAATTTAATTGAATTACAATTTTATTTTTATATTTATTTTTGATATACCTGGCATCCTGTTCCAATATCTGCATAATAGCCTGCTGGTCGACCAAGACATGAGAATGTTGTTTTAGGAAATATTCGAAAAGCTCCAATTGGTTTCTGACCCTAAATTCAAAATGAAATACAAATGAGTAACTAAATGATGTAATTTTAAAGCAATTACGAATTAACGAATTTAATTTTTTTAAATGTTAACAGCATTTTTCTGTTTTATTAATTTATCTTTTTTTAAGATACATTTTTTGTTCACATATCGTGTCATTGAGATATATTTTGATTTACTGTCCTAAACAAAAATAAATATTTCAGAACAACAATTCATTAAAGGCGATTCTGAATTTAGAAAATTCACCTATACAAAATAACGGTTCCATGGTATTTATTTTCCGATAAAATTTTCTTGTTTTTCAAAAGACAACAAAAAAACTATAACTGTCAATTCATTTAGAGCTAGTAATAAATCATTGGATTTTACGTAATTTTTACTATGTGCCCTATAAATAAATCTTTTTTACATTTCTACATTTTTTTTTTTTTTCTAAATTTAAACATCTCGAAATTATTGTTCAAAATGTTTCAAACTATTTATGGACATAAAATTGTCACTTATATTCTTTACAATCTGATATTTTATATTTATAATCTTCTTTTGATAAAGTGGGTAAATTACTTTTTCATAAACAACATAACAAATACCAAAACAATTTTAGTAACATTTATAAAATAAAAAAAAAAAACTCCCAAAACTTAGAACTGTTTAATCTTTTTTTGATGATTTTAAAAAAATAAAAGAATGTGACTGAAGGTCTTTATAAAAGCGGCTTTAAAAGGAGTTAATTAAATGTGTTAACAGTTATAAAGCTACCACGTTTTTTCTATGCGTGTCTCTATATACTTATAATAATTCATTCATGAATGAGTACGAAGTTATAATGTGTCGTAAAATTATTTACTATGGTTTTTATTTTTATCATAGAAAATGCTTTATAATCGCTTCATGATAAATTACATTTATCACACATACACACATATCATATGTAAATTAAATATAAATGCTTTTGAATTTGATCTAAAATAATAATTAATAATACCTTTAAAATACTTTGATTTAACGACATAATCAAAAAATATCACATACAAATATACTGAACCAACGCACTTTATTTCTTTTAATTTCATTTACTATCATATGTTCAGTGTTATTAAGTAGTATTTTATTTTTGAAATCATCATCATCATCATCACCATAAACAGTAGGCGTTTTGTTTTTAAAATTTTAAATCTTTTTTTTTTTTTTTTTTTAGAAAAAAAAACGAAGCCATTCAATTTAAGACATATTGTGCTCATATATTTAAAGTCGTTTGCGCAGGTAATTTCTCATCTATTCATTTTAAGCATGTCGCATGTCGTTGACATAAACACGTATCATTAGATTTAACGTATGTTTATTATGTTTATTCAAAACATGAATAGAAAATGAAAATAAAAAGTGCGTTAAATAAAAATGGTTTTGTTTGTAAAGAAAATGCAATTTAGGCATGTTTGTAAAAAATAATAAATAAATAAACAAAAACATACACCAAAATAAAGCTTATTAATAAGAAAAATTTACTAGGTAAATTATTGCTATTATATTTGTTAATAGGTTTACTAAAACCACAAAACACAAATATACTAGCAATATGTTCTTTTATTTAGTTAAAAGTTCACGGGAAAAATTAACAAAAATTACATGCATGCATATGATCATTCAATCGACAGTGTGAAACTTGAAAAAACAAAAACAAAAATAATTTTTTTTATTTCGGACCGGAAATTGCCAAATAATTCATTTATTTTTTTTTTTTTTTACAAATTAAATCGTTGTAAAAAGAAAAATCAAATAGTTCAGTGTCATAATGGTAATAAAAATTTTTATTCAAATTTGATTAGTTATCTTTTTTATTTTGGGAAAACAACAACTTGGGAAAATTTTAATTAGACCTGAATTTCTCTTTGTAAATTGTTGATGTATTAAAGATTTGATTTTATTTATTTTGATTTGTTTTAGTCTATAAAGATTTTAATTTTTAAGAGAGGAATTAACATCATTATACGTATCACATTAAATTTGATCCTTTTAGAAAACCACTTAAATGTAAGATTTAAAAAGAGATTTTTTTTATATTTATGCGTTTAATTCAAAATTTAATGACCAATTTTATATACTGATTTTTTTTTAGACAAAAATACCATTGAGAGAATGTTTGGAAATCGTTAAAATGAAATTATAGAAGAGGTTACGTTTAGGAGTATGGTGTTAATTGATCAGATACACATTATATGCATTATAAGATGCTTTCTATATTTATGATAAAATGTTGCAAAAATACGAAATAGATCATAAAATATATAGTATACATTGAATTACTGTATATTTATACTTTTAGGGAAAACAAATACTATAATGTTTTCAATTCTTTTTATAAAATTTTCAATTTCATGGAAATTATTTAAAAATACTGTGTGTATATACACATATATTTTCATTTCATATATTCATCCATGTATAAATTTATATTTTGCGTTACTTAATACATGATCATCTACTAAATTATACAGATTATTTTCAATTGATGTATACTTAATTTTAAAGCCACAAAACAAAAACCTATCATTACTTGAACACGGAACAAAATTCATATGTTTATAAATTATATCTCGTATTATGTTTATTTTCTAATTCATTTGTTTTTTTTTTTTTTTGAAGTATACTACATTTATTTTATTAAAAGATAAATATTTTCATTAGTGATTGAGATGCTATTTGTTAAAAAAAAAAAAAAATTAAAATAATTATGCATACGCTGTATAGTTACGTAAAATGTAACATAAAAATATGAATCGTATCTGTTAATAATCGCATACATAAATAACAACCGCAAATAAAAATGAAGCAGAAAATTTCGAAAAAAAAAAAATTTAAAAATAAATTGCAACAAGTAATTTTATCTATTTTATTATTTGCATATTCCCATACATAAATATATGAATCTTTATTTGTTTTTGCGTAGATTATTTTAAATAAATTCTCAAATAAATTCACAATGCAATATAATTTTTTTTTTCGAGTGCAACGTTGGGTATAACAATACAAAAAAAAAAAAAATCAAAATTTTTTTTATAAGATGATATTTCGAATCAATTTAATTACAATTGCAAAAAACAAAAAAACAAAATAGAAAAAAACCACCTGCTTGTAATTTTTTGAATAGAAAATATAATGAGGTTTCTAACTGAAGATTAAATTTACTAACTAATATTATTACATTTTCTTACATGCTTCATGTATTACTTGTTGAGTTTAATAATAATAAATAAAACCTACGAAAATATACGTTTGTTTTTTCCTTTACTATAACTACTACATTTCATTGTATGTAATTAATAATGATTACGTTCTTTTTTTTTTTCTTTTTTCTTTTAAATAATAGAAGCACGTGCTTTCGTATGCAAATACATATACATATGCATATGTATGTTTGTATCTGTATGACAACTTGATATACAACAATATAATATCGGTATGATATCAGTAAACATATGTAAACTTACGTATTATGCATAATCACGAAGATATTAAGTATAGAACCACATTGTACCTTTGTAAATTATTCAATATTATAATTTACATATTACATTTTATTCATTGTTTTGAAATTCTTTGAATTTTTCAACTTTTTTTTTTTGTTTAACAAAAAAAAAATTTTCTTGTTGCTGCTTCTAAGTTCAATATTATATAACGATTTTCATAATATGAGAAAATTTCTAATATGATTTTCCTTTATACCCATTTACTTATAGAATTACATAAAATGTTAGACTTATTGACCTGATCTAATTTTTTATTTAAAAAAAAAAATAAAATAGTCAAAAATTTCTACTAAAAAAAAATATTTTTTCATGTAATTGTACATTACAACAATTGGCATCTTATTTTACATCAATCAAAACTATTGATTATAATTTGAAGATTTATTAAAAAAAAAAGAAAAAGAAAGGTGTATCCTGGTTTTCTTCACATTTAAAATCAAATTATTAATTATTATCTAACAAAATAATTTTTCTTATGTCAATCAATTTTTATAAAAAAATTTATCATCAATCGAAATCAAAAATCAAATAAATCAGATAAATTAAACAAGTAAAAGTTATATACGGGAGATAATAATTTATTTTTTGGTCCAATAGGTCAACATTTATAAAAAGTGTAGATTTTTCAGATATATAAAAAGAAAATAATGATTACTCTGTTTTATACCATTCTGTTATTTAAAGTTTTTTTGTAGCCTTAAATTACAAATGTTTACAACAAGTTTTAATCACACGAATTTCATTTGTTTAATAATTTAATCAAAGTATAATCATTTTGGGATAATAATCAAAATTATTTTTTCCCGATAACAATTTATTTTCACATATTAATAGTGTGTCGAGTTTACTGTTAAAGTACAGGTACTTGTAGTATACCTAATTTGGTAGTACTGCCATTTGTTATTTGTAGGCGGTTAAAACACATATAATTATGTTTATAAAAAAAGTGAAAATTATACAAATGATTGACTTTTTAAAAATAATTTTTTTTTAAAAAACTTAATTTTTTGTTTCAAATAATAAATCAAATCTTCATAAAACAAAATTGTTTCAGATATTTTTATGAACATTGTAAAGTCGAATAATTACAATCTTTAAGTAAACATTTTTTTTTTACAATTTTTAAATAGCTTTTAGCCTTAGCCCGTGCCTATATAAATCACAAAAAAAGATTTTTTTAAAGTTTTTTTTTTGTTAAGTAGATTTGTATTTTTATCATTGTTGTAAGTTGTAATTGCTTGTAAGTAGCTATACTTCGTTCATAACCACAGCATATACTGAATACACGATCTGATTTCGGTGTTAATCAAATGACAAGATGACAATAGATTACACAAAATTTAAACATTAAATTTTGATTCTTTTCAATTTGTTTTTCTTTGCTTCTCTTGATCAGATCTCCTCCTCCTTCCAGACGATGTTTCGTTATGTTCGTAATTATGTAAACACATTGAAGACATATCAAAAAACAACTGAGAGAAATCAAACAAATTATATGTAAGCACTATGTAGTAATAAATGTTTAATAAATCAATAAACAAATATGTATACACCTTGAAGATGATAAGTTAAGACATATTTTTATATGTACCTATATGTATGTATTGTATTTTTCGAAGTATGTATCTGAAATCAATATCGTCATCTAATTGCATATTCATTATAAAGGTGTATACTGAATATCTCTATATTATATTTATAATACAATTGAGTAATTGTTGCATATACATAGATTTTTGCATAGAATTTCAATTGCCTGTGATAAAAATTTTATTTTTGAATTTTTAATTACAATTATTGTAAATTTCATGGAAATTATTTATTTAATTTTTTTTCTGCAATCTTTTTAAATTAAAAACTGGAAATATGTTTAGTAATTAACATACATAAATAAAAAATTAATAAAATGTTCTGTTGTTTTGAAAAAAAATAAAATAAAAATCAAATCAATTCAGATATTGAAATAAATACTTCTTTAAATCAAAATCAAACCAAAAGTTTTGCATTGTATTCACACTAAATACCTGTAATTACTTATATTTTTAACTAAAATCAGATATATGCAAGTAAGTAAACATGCGTATCTAATTGATCAGGAAAAGTCATCTGCCCTAGACATTCTTTGCCTAGACTTTGATTATTATCGTCGACTTCATAAAACATATTAATGAAATATTAAACGTTTATAATTTCGACTGGTTGAATTTATTTAATATGATTGCACGTAAATGTTGCGATCAATGGTCATCATAATTTTCATTAATAAAATTCAGTAACAACAATAATAATCATTAAAAAAAAAAAAATGGCAAAAAAATCAACAGACCTTAAAGGCATAAAAAAGTGTTATTGTTGATATTATTATTATTATTATTATTTTGATTTCTATTTCTTCAAGTTTTTAATTTTATTTTGCTTTTTTTTTAACATTTTGTTTAATGAATACAAAATCAAAATTTCAATATAAACGCTATTATCTTACAGTCTATACAGTCTATTATGAATATACTCGTAATGTGTATATATGTTTTGTGTTATTAATACTTCTTTTTTGTTTATTTTGAAGCACGTTTCACTATGGGTGCCATCTTCACGAACTTGACCCAGATATTATCCATCATCATCATCAATAATAGCTGTTGTTGTTGCCATTTGCGTTGTGTTATGTATTAGGTTATTTAATAGATATACTAGCATGTTTAATATTTTTTTTTTTTTTATAAAAGCGATTTATAAGTCTTAAATACCTTCTCGTATATTAATAAAATGTGATAGAAGTGTAAGCATATTTGTTAAAGAAAAAAAGGCAAAATTTACAAATGATGATGTTGTTGATGATGATGATGATGACGATGATGATAAACCATTTTACTACATGGTTTTTATAATATAAAATTTAAAAAAAAAAAAAAAATTGCAAAGTAACTTATGAAAAGTACAAGTAATTTTTGTTAATAAAAATTATAATAATATTATAGATATTTTGCTTTGATATTTAAAAAATTCCATACTGGTTTATTTAAATAAAATTTACTATAATATTACTATGTAGTATACGTATAATGTATCAGACATATGAAATAATAATACGAATTACTAAGAAGGTAAATCAAAATAGTAAAGTTATTTTCTTACATCTATCTATTATTCAAGAAATTTAGATTAAAATTTTTAAATACATATAACAAAATTTAATATGTATGTATTTACTACAATTGAAATTTGGCAAAAAATGATTGTGACGACTATAGCATGCAAGGTCTATTCATTTTTATGTCTTACGTATAATTTATTATTATATACACAAAATTTGTATTATAATGGTTACCAGACAATAAGACGCGATAAAGACAATGTACTTGTACTGTATATTTATACCCGTACAATTTGTACAATAATAAAAATAGTAATTTAATTCTAAAAAATATATTTTATAATAATGAATAATAAGTAAGAATATTATTTCCGTTATAATAAATAAAATATATGTATATAAAAGAAAAATAGTAATGAAAACAATTCAAATAAAAAAAAAAAAAAACAAAAATGTATCTTACAGAAATGATAATAATAAGATCATTTCAAATATCAGATCAAAGTTTATTTTAAACAAGTAGATAAATATATACAATAATATATACATACATACATACTTGAATATATCGAGATATTAGATATGATTTATATTAATTTTTCGTGATTTATAAAAGATGTCATGAAAAGACAAAAATATTTTGTCAGTTTGATGAAAAGATAAAATATTTATAAATGAGTATATGTAAGGGTAAAGAAGACGTATACTTCTTAAATAATATAGTATATGTGTATATAAAATAAATTCGTTATATCAAAAGTTATATTTTACAGATACATTACGAAAAATTTAAATATAACGATATGAAGGATCTTTATATTTTAATTTGTTCACGAACAATTATAGTAGATTTATTGTTACAGATAAGCATATTATACATTTATGCACATAGAAAATAACAAATGATATAATTACGTGAGAATAATTTGATACATGAAAACAAAAAAAAATGTAATGAACAACTAAGTAAAACGAAAACAGTAAATAAAGGAATGACCTTTAAAATTTTTATATTTCTTCATTTGACATTCGATATATGTATGCAGGTTTAATGACATTCAAAAATATTTGTTATTTCAAAAAATTCAATTGAGACAGAAAAAAGTCACTTTATGAAATATTTAAAGAAAATTAACAAAAATTTTTAAATCTCAGTTTGATGTACAATTTGCAATTAATTTATCTGTTTTTAAATAATAAACAAAATAAATTCTCATTTTTTGATAGAATTAACATGTTCATACATATGTATATATACTTCTAAGACATTAAAAAAATTGAAAATATTACAAATTGATTCATAAATTTTTAAATAAATAATTTATTATATGGCTACCACATATGATGAATTGACCTGAAATATCTTCATGTAATATCATCTCATAAGTATATTTAGTAAATAATTTGGCATAAAAGTTGGGATTCGTTAAACTATACAAATCAAAATTTATTTGTATTTTTGATGAATGTAAAATAATCATATAAATATTTTTTTGTATTGGCCTCAACAATACCCAGTAGTGCCAGTAGTTTGTTTTTAGATGAAATTGATATACCCATGTGGTATGTTTACAATATTATATACCATTACATTCAATTGTATCTTGTTTACCATTTATTAAAAATTATAATAAAAGATTTATAAAGAAACACATGTAATCGTAATTACTTTTGGATGTTAACACATTCTCATTTACCCAACAGTAATAAATATACCAAAGAATCCAAACAAAAAAAAAAAAAATGATGAAATTAAAAATTTATTTGTTGTGTACATCAAGTGTACAATACGTATCGTAAACTGACCTTATCACCTTCGTCTATATACATATATTCGAAAACTACTGTTTAACCTCGATAAATTATTAATATGTAAGAATTTTTTTTCGAAAATATTTTTAAAAAATTTTTTTGTTTAATTGCGATTTCATTGATTTTTAATTTTTTTTCTTAGTTTTACTGTTTATTGCATAAGAAATATTGTCAAATCAATTTTGTTCAGATATTAAATGAAATTCTTGAACTTTTTCAATCCATTATTGTTGTTGATTATACAAAAGTTCACATGTTCAAAATTAAACATTTCAATTACATGTCATATTTGTAGACAGTAAAAAATAAAAAGACATATAACATAAAATATGTACATTTTGTGGTGAAAAATCAAATTTTACTCTTCATCATCATCATCATCATCATTTTGGTCGTCAGTTATCATAAATGTTAGATAGAGTCTTACAGACACGATGTACACATCCTCATACACATTCAGATATAATTTAAAATGAAATGTTATTTAATAGCCAAACATTTTACACAGAATAAAAATTAACTTCCTTGAAGATATCTACATGCATTCACTAAATTGCTGAAGATGAGGCCAAGATGATGAACACGGATTTGATTATTTTAATATTTTTGTGCAGTACATAAAAGATTTTCGCCTTCAAATGCATTTTTACCTTTACTACCAAACGATGAATATACATACAGATATGAAACATTGATAACTTGATAAGTAAACAAGTATTCCCAAAGGCATTTAATTAGGTCATTAATCAATTTACCAAATGTATGTTATATACGAGTATATCAATTTACAACAATTTTGCATGATATCTAAAACATTTAGTCATATTATATATAGTTAAATTATCATGTATCTATAGCTTCTGTTGAGTATACATTCGTGTCTGTTTTTATATAAAAAAAAACTTTACTTTAGATTTAATTAAATTTATACTCATATTACAAAATGATTACATTGATGCAACTTATACAAAAATAATAATAAGATAATCACGTAAAAGAACGCACAAACACATTATAATATACACAATTTATTGATGATTTTAAAACACTGTATTCACTTTAATGTTATCTACATTATATGTACACAATATTTAAATGGTAAAAATATAATTTTTCTATTAAAATCAATTATATTCACGATTTTAGTCAATTTTTAATCATAGACATCATCATTATGTGTTATTTTATTATCATCAAAATACGTTAACAAAAACAAAAACGAAAAAAAAAAAAACACAGCAATAACAAACATCGATTGTATTTACATGCATTGTAGTATATAAAATTAAATATTTAAAATGATTACCTATAAAATATGTTTACTAAAAAAAAAAAATAACAAGCAATTATAATTACGACATGTTATTATCGAAAGAAAATTACTTTCAAATTTATAATCATTAAGTTAAATCCAATATTCATGAATTTAAATTTGAGAAAATTTAAAAAACAAAAATCCACAAATTTATAAATTAATAAATAAATTCATTAAATAGACGAAATAAATTTTTAAGATTTTGATAAATTAAAAGAGCAGAACTTTAGAAAACAAAAAAATAATAAAAAATTTATTAATTAATACAGCGGTTTTATTTTACTCTATTTTTTAATAGAGCCATAACTAATTTATTAAAAATACTAAAATTTCCACAAATATTTTTTGTATGAATTAGTAATAAAATCTTAAATGATGAAAAATAGTAGTACATAAATTAATTTTATATTTTATACATTTTTTTTTTTCTTTTAATTTTTAATTTTTATTACTGTTTAAACATGAAAAAATAAAAACAAATACAAAAAGAAAAACAAAAACACATATTATGAAATTTCATAGATTATGTAACGTAAATTAAATTTTGTTAACAGCAATTTTAAATTTAAGATGTTATTACGGTTTGATGGGTCTCCATATAATTTTAGTCTTATTATTAAATTGTTGACTTTTTTACTATTATTATTTTTTTTTATTATTATTATTACATATTTTATTTTATTTTTCTATTTTTTTTGGTTGTTTTTTTCTCGTGCTTTGTATTTTATTTTTCTATATTTTTATAATTGACATGTTGTCGTATCTTGTATCATCTATTTTTATGTTTTTTTAACAAAACATTAAACTAAGAATTAGAAAAAAAAATGCAAAAATGAAAACAGAAGGTTAAAAATATGAATCTTTGTTTTTTAGGTAAAATTTTTATTGTATGTATTTTATGTACTTGGTTATATACACATATGCGTGTTATATGAAACAATTTTTTTTTTTTTTAACTTACTAATTTTATAGCTGAAGGTGATAATTTAAAAATGACACAGATCACACATTTAATTTTAACTTACTGACATACAGTACAATTTTTTCTTAATTTTTTATTGTTTTTTTTTTTTTTTTTTTTGTAAATATGAACAATAAAATAGTGTGTTGTATTTCATCTTATTTTTATAAATTTATCAAAAGCGAATAATAATTGAAGGTTACACACATATTATATAATACATATATGAACAAAAGATGAATTTTTGTTCTTTTTTTGTGCTTTGTGGTTTTATTTACTTAATAATTTGAATTTCTTCAGCATCACATATAACATACGCATACGTTGTAAACAATATCCAAAAAAAATTTATATGAAATTCTCAAAACCAAATGCAATACGTTCATATGTGTGTGTGAAGTTTTTTTTTAAATCTCCCACATTTTCATAAAAAAGGTATTAATAAATTGAATATAATAATTTTATGCTGTACTGTATTGCATATATTACGCCTTTTTTATATTATTAACTAAATTATCAACTATTATATAGTATTATGGGTTTTTCATATACAATGAATAAATATATAGCAAAGGTGAATGGCATTATTCGTGTTTATATACATACGTATACATATGCATGTTGAAATGCAATTTTTCTCTACTTTTTTTTTTCTATTCTTTTTTCTCATTTTAAAAGATTTAAAAAGAAAAAAGAAAAAATTCAGCATAATATATATGTTGAGATATTTGTGACCTTAACAAATTATTGTAATTGGTACCATTCTCTTCTATTGTTTAATTATTATTATTTGTTGTTGAATTGCATATAAGAAACCCTATTATAAATTGATATGCATATATACATGAATAAAACGAAATAAAAAACAAAATGAATATAAATAAAATACTTAAATACATTTTATTTACTTTTTTTTTTTTCTCTAATATAATTAATTTAATTTAATAAATTTTATGTGACACAAATAAATATAGATTTATCTTTCGTGTATGTAATTATATGAATTCATATGAAGTGTAATAAAATTAAATTGAATGAATAAAAACGATGAACATTATTTTATATATTTATATAAGAAAAAAAAAGGTCAAATGGAAATTTTCAAAATAACTTTTAACAAACTTAACGTTTAAATATATAAAAATAATTACAAAAACTTCAAAATAAAAATTAACTTTTAAATTTAATTTTCTCTTATTAATTAAACGGATTTTTGTTTTTAGAAAATTTTATAATTAAGAGAATAGTTTTCGACTCAGAGAAAAATAAATTTTTTTTGTTCTCATTTATGCGTATTTTACCCTTAGTAAATTTATAAATTAATTTTTAATTATTTAAAATTTTTAATGAAAATCAAAATATTTTCCAAAGATTTGTTTTTGATTTTATAGATCAATATAATATAATTTATTACACACATGTACAACATAAATAAATAAAAAAATTTATTAAACTTAGATAAAAAAGGTGATTATTTCACATTCCGATATTTGTTTAAAGTTCATCATTGAATGTTCTGCAATAAAATTTATAAATAATTAACACATTTTCTAGATATCTTAGTTAAAAAGTTGTTAAAATAAACTTCTGTTGTAAATCATGTCATCAACATCATAAGTAAATAACATAATTTTAGTTATGTTCAATCATTTATTGGATTGATTAATTATTGTATAATTTTGAAATTTTTGTAAACAATTTTTTATGTGTAACGTATGTATGTACATATATTCATTTTCTTATTTTAAAAATTCAGTAATAAAATTAGTGTAAAAATGTTTACAAAAATTACTTAAATATTTTATCACCTCATAACTTGATATAAGACAAGGTTCGAACATGTTACTTTCATTTTATTTTCATTTTTTATTTTTTTTATTTTTTTTTTTTTGTTTTTTAGTTTCTATATCATGTTATGTTGTTCCTCTGACCTTATAATTTTATTTCTACATATGTTTATAATTACATTTTGTTTGTTTGTCTGTTTTGTTTAATTTACATTTGTTATACAAGTGTGTTCGTTAAATTTCATGTTTACATCTTCGATTATTAATTAAATTTTATTTATCTGAGTACTAGATCTGAATATTCAAAATGATAGAAGTTTAGTGCGTTCTCTTATAAAATTTTCAATTAAAAAAAAAAAAAAAATTGTAGCTGTTATTTATATGTTACATAATGTTGACTTCAAAAATAAATTTAATAAATAAAAATAAATTTTTATATTTACAATTAAGTGTGTGTTTGAATAAGAATGCGTATAATAAACGCACACGCATTAAATACTTCTTAAGGATATTTATTACATACATTTACATCTATGGTATTTAATATATCTTTTTAATCTAAATTAAATATTTAAAATATAAGAAGAAAACAAATATATTTAATGTAAAAGCCTTGATTCTTTTTAAATTTTTGTCATATATCTAACTTGTATCATTTGTATATTCATATTTGACCTTAGCCTTAATGATTTAATTTTAAATTGTATCTAATCTACATACAACAACCTATAAACACATATGAACAAAGATATTATGATGACAGTTATATAGTTTTGTATTTTGTGAAATATCCTTTCTTTATGTTTGACCATCTCTGGAAATGTTTAAATTAAATTTAAACAAAAGTAATAAAAAAAAAAAATTTTTTTTTTTAAAGAAAAACGTATGTATGTGACTAAGCCATTATATGGCGACAATAAGTTAAAAAACAAAAAACAAATTCTACATGTACAGTATAATCACAGGTATGTATAAGATAATTGGAATTTATTAACAATGTAGATTGAAATTTTTATTATGGTTGCAAATCATAGATAATTACTCGACTTATACGTGAGTTCATAATATATGACTGTATATTATAACCAAATAACATTGAATTGTATACGGCATATATTTTTATATGATCATATTGTGTATGCTTACATTTTATAAAAGAATCTTTGAAATAAATTAGTAATTGACCTTGTCAGAAAATTAAAAGTAAAACAGTAGAAACATTTTTATCATCATCTTTAACAAATATGTGTATATACATACATATGTATGTATGTAGTAAAATAATGGATTATAACGTGAGAAATATATAGATAATGATGCATCAAATATAATATTATAAAAATATCTAAATGAATTTGTTATTATTTTGTTTACTCCATTCATATTTTTTTATATTTGTCCACTATGTACATGAATGTACCATACGAATTGTTATATTCACATTTTAAATAAAAACTATCAATTTGTGTATACGTTTATAACATACTCGTATGTATATAGTACATGTGTACATTATGTTTTAAAATTCAATTTTACACAATTTTCTCAGTTTTTTCTCATTTTACATCATTTTACATTATTATTTTCTTTTTTGTGCTTTTGAAATAGAATCAATTTTTCGTGATCATCAGCAATCATCTTCATTAGGCAGATATATAATTTTTTTAAATTATAACTACATATGTACTTTTATGTATTTTTATGTAGGTTATTCGATTTGTAATATGATATTTTACGGTTGTTTTATATGCATTTATGCTTCATAAATTTAACATTCTTTCAATAAATTTCATCTTTTTTATGATTTCTAAACATACATACATATGTATATGAAAATATATACATACATATGTTTACAAAATGAAGAAAAGCAAAAACAAACCAAATTTTCAATCATACAAGCAATTTGTCACAAGATTACATAATTTACATTTAAAAAAAAAAAAAAAAAAACGTTAAATTTTACACAAAAATTCGAATTCAATTTAAGTTTCAGTTAAGCAAAAAATAAAATTTATTTTCCAATTTTATTTTTAATGATTTTTGTATGTAATGATTTTTGTATTGAAAAATGGAAAATATTTTGTCATCTTTTTAATGGTCAAAAAAACAAGTAAAATATGCAACTATTTTGTTTGGTAATTTAAAATTGTTCCAATAAACTTTTAAAAAGAAAGTTTAAAACACTATTTTATATTTTATCTTCATGCAATTGTTAACATACATATGTACAGTGTCAGTTTAAATACAATGTTGTCGTTCTTCTCAACGCCTCAAATTGGTTCAAATTGGTTATTTGGATATCTTGAGATTTGTGTTAAAGAACATAAATAAAGCCAATATTTACTGCCAACATAAGCCAAATGTATGTATGTACAATAAATTAGTGGTCATTAAAAAATCGAAATCATGTAGTATATTTTCTTTTATTACAGCTATTGATTCCAAAATCGTGTACCTGTACAGGTATATCGTATATATAGTCAAAAGCTAACAGTTAATACATCTTACAGTACAAACTAATACAATGTTTACATTTAATGTTTATTCTTGTACAAAAAGATTACGAAGTAAACTTTTTCACAGTAATGTTATTTTAACAACAACAAATACGCCAACAACCTAATAGCAAAAATAAAAGCAAATCAACATTTTATAAATGATATTTGTAAATATAGTGTACTTGTATAGTGTCAGCTGGTAACATTTACAGTGAATGATCAATGAATTAAAATTATCATACATTTACCAAATTTTTAATTTCCTTTCATTTTTATGAAATGTTACCTAACAAGTGGATTTTCTTAATTTTATAAGTCATTGGAAGCTCATTTATGTAGATGATATTGAGTTTTCTAAAATTCACCAATATTTTTATCTCAACTTGATCTTCTAATGTTCTTGATTTCAATATAAAAATTCATACAGCGATCACAGTAGCATAAAAAAATTACAAATAAAAGATAAACTTTAAAATTATTTTCTTTCATACAAATTCATTGACCACTTACTGTATAATATTCAACATTCAACATTTATATAACCACGAAATTAATATAATGCAAATTTAAAGCATTTTATTTAAATATGCCATATATTTTAAAAGTTGACTTTTCAAATGTAAATATTGTACATTTTTTTATACATAAGAATTTGAACTTTTAAATTTAATCGTTTTAAATTGTACGCTGGTACTGAACATACACATATACATATACATGTAATAAACGTACATATACTAAGTATAAAAACGTTTTATTTTCGTAGACATTCAATGTTTATGGTAAAGATCAATTAGACGAAAGAAATAAAATGATTCAAGTAAATGAAATAAAATAACTTTTCATGATTTTTTTTACGTTGTTGATGTACTAAATAAAATGATAGAAAATAAATTAAAAATTTAAATTAAAAATTTTTTAACTCTGCATCGATTCGGTACCCGTCAATATATCTACATACATACAAAAATGCAAATGTATAATGTATTCACTGTACAATTGTATACAATTTAATGCACGCTGTGTGTTTTAGGGGTCATCTGATAAAATTATTGTAAATGTAAAATTAAATTTTTAAAACATATTTCAAGAGAAATTTAAAACTGATACGGTATACAAAGGTAAAATGAATTTTTGGCGACAAACAATAAGGAAGTTGTATTATGGGGTTAGTCTGGTCTGATATTATTTTAACACTATCAAAAGTTTTAAATAATAATTGAAATCGTTTTACCTGGAAACATTTTTAAAAAAATAATTTTTAAATTGCATATCTGATATTTTTGTTCATATGAATTATACTTTCAAGAGAATACACGTCCGTATATAAAAGACTTTGCCCAATTTTTTGAGATTTTCTTGTGAGATCTTTGTTGATGAACGTGTGCATCAAGAAGATGCGGGTTATTTTTTTTCCCCCACATTTTTAATATCCTCACAACGTGTTCATAAACAAAAACGTATGAAGACAGAATAATCTTTTTTTTTTTGTTATCTGTTTGCATTATCTATGTACACGAATTTAGAAATAAAAGTTTCCGTAGCAATTACTTTACAAGGTTAACAAATAGAAATAAATAATGACATTTTTTGTTGTTCTTTTTTTTTTTTTCAAAATTAATTTTTTTTTTTCAATTATAAATTTACGAATTTGTACTTACACCTCAATAAACAAACAAATGTTAAAATTTTTTTTTTCTTTAATTGAAATAAACCAAAAAAAAATTTTTTTTTTCGGTTATTACCTTCACCTTTGCATTATTTTTTCTTTTTTCTGATTTTACTTTTCGGTTAAATGACTAACAAACTTAATAAAAGCCGACTTTTATAAAAAAAAAATGTTTGAAGAAAAGATAATGAGTTGATAAAAAAAAAAGAAATTAAATTAAATGATAGATAATTTGAAAATTTTCTATTCGAAATTCATCAAATATCTATAGTATATAATTAAAAAATTAAGAGGAAATTTTCATTACAATGGAATTAAATTTTGCAAGCTTGAACCATGTAGGTAGAGATTACATAAAAGGCGTATTTTGAAAAGAAAAAATTAACTTTCTAAATTTAACAATAGAACAAATATTTTTTCTTTTTTTTTTTTTCAATTAAATAAATACAATTCGCATGTACTAAAAATTATTTTTCAGATATTGTAATCGATATAAAAGATTAATCATTAATCTTTAGCAATTTAACATATTTAATGTAACCGAAAAATTTCAAAAGAAAATCATCATCAGTTATCGTATGTAGAAAAAAAAAAAAGTAAATTTAAAAGTGAAAATATTCATTGAATTTACAGAAAAATTCAATCTATTTGTAAAATGTTAACTTCAACGAAGAAAAAAGAAATGGGATTAAAACACAGATAGCAGATAATTCGATCAATTGATATCAAATTTAAAATGATTTTATTGATTACACAATCATGTACTGAATATAATAGGAAAAAATCAATTAATCAAACAATTTTCAATGATGACCGTTTAAAATTGATATAATCTGTGAAAACTGCATTAAATGTGTACGTATGTGTGCATAAATCTATAGAAAAAAATTGTTCATATACGAATTTATATCAATTATGTAAAATTTAAACGAAAAATAATAAACATTACCAAATATGATGTAAGTACATGTTATTTTTAATTTAGAAAATTTCAATTTTAAAAAGAAAATAAAATTAAAAATTTTTTTAAAGATTTTAATAATTTCAATAATTTTACGTAAACAGCTTTTGTGAATATTTCAAGATTATTCAAATTTACTTTGAATTTTATATTTGAAAAATAAGAACCAATTTAATACGTAACTTTTAGATATGAAAGCATGGTCAATTTCTATTCTATTTAATTTCATATAGGTCTCTTTTATATGATTACATATGTACAAAAACTCAACAATTTTTTTTTTTTCATTTTATCATCAGGGGACAATATACATAAAGTAAATTTGCAATTTATTCACATGAAAAGTTATGAAATTAATGATGACAATAATTCTAAAAGTACAGAAAACAAATGTATTAGATATAACATAATCAAATTATGTAATCAAATGCGTTATTATTTTTATTTTAATTAAATTAAGGAAAACAATTAATTACATTACATTGTGATGATTTAACTTGGACTAAAAACTTTATGATAGGTAACAAAAAAATTTATTTTATTAACGAGTTTTGATAGTAACGTGTAGTGGTTTATCTCAATAAAAAAAAAGATTGAATCTTCGAAAGGAAATATTTAAAAAATTTTATTGTAGAAAAAAAGAAAAAAAAATCGCATGCTTATAAAGTAAATATCGAATGATGACCAACTTTTTTGTAATGAGTAAAACAAAGTTTTTTTTTTTAAAAAAAAAAAAAAAACAGAAGAAAATTACGATATCTGCTAGCTATCTACATAAAATCTTGAATCACAATAATAATAATGCTTCAATCGTAATAATGATCATAATACAAAGAAAAGACTAAAAAACTATCACGTAAATTCATTTTTATGATTTAATTATTTGCAACATAGTTACTAGATAATTAACTATTCACTTGAGAAAATAAAAATAAAAATTTAATTTTTATTCAAAAATTCAATAATAACTAACTAAACAAAAATGACATACATATACTCAGATACAAAAAAAAATTATTAAGTAAATTTACACATTCACACTGTTTTTATTTATATCTCCGTTTTTTTTTTTTTTTTTTTTTTTTCATTTTTATAACAAACAAATAAAAACATTTAATGTTATATTTGGCATTAATTAACTCATTACATTGTTATCAAAAGTCTTTAAGGCATATTATGACTTGATTATGACCACAATATTACCCTACTACAAATGCATCGTATACATACGTATGTAAATGATTTTCTTTACAAATCAAAATACCTTTTTATTGCCAATGATTATTTCTTCACGTTTTTCTTTCATTCATTTTCTTTCTTTAATTTACCTTCTCAATTACAATTTAATTCACATTTTCATTAAGAGATCAATTAAATCAAAATATTCAAAAAAATAAAATAAAAATGAGAATAATACCAACCAAAATTTAAATCATTTTCAAATATTTTGGTTTTTACACAATTATACATATTCTCGTTTTAAATAAAAATTTGGTCGTGTTTTATGCAATAAAACGAATTAAAAAAGAAAATTTTTGTGATATTCATCAATGCAAAAGAAAATCCCATGGTTAACTTGGGTGTACTTCGTATACTGTATTGTAATACAGAAATATCTAAGACATTCATGATTTGTCTAATATTCACCTGATCATTTTAAATTTTTTTTTTTTTTTTTTGGTTTACACAAATGTTAATGTTTTCTTCTTTCGGTTTTTTTTGTTATTCATGTCTTTGTAAATTCATCACTCTTCGTCAATTTTTTAAATATTTTTTATGTGATTTTTTGTTTTTGCATTTTAATTTTGAAATTAAACGTTTCAGGGTGTGGTGTAATACGTGTAAATAAATGTATGTAAATAAAAAAGAGAAAAATAAAATCAAAGAAAAACTAAATAAATAATTGTACGTGAGAAATGTACGTAGATTTATGTTGTATATGAATATACAGTTTATAGTCATGTGTGTAATTTGTACAATATACAATTGACAATACGTGCACACGTTTTTTGTTTAAATAGATACTTTTTCCTTTTATTTTACTCTTTTTTTTATTAACTTGCATCCATAATAATAATAATGCAATGATAATGCGATAGTGATGAAGATGATGATGATGATGATGATGATGATGATGATACATCCATAAAATGTATACCTGTAGACGATGTATTACATAACAAAAATTCAATGTGTACGGTTACATGTACACAGATCATAAAGCAATAGAACTCGATTGTAATTTTTTTTATTGCATTTTAATGTGAATACAAATTTATCACTTTGTAATGTATTGACGAATGAATTGATTTGATGGAAATGTAATTTTTATTGATACTAATTACCGTACATGGAAGTTCATTTATATCAGTACTTTATCATCACGTCCTAACTTACATACATATGTACATACATATATCCTTTCTAAAAAATAATAATAATAACAAAAAAAAAAGTACATTTACCAGTTTTTACGTTAGCAATAAATTACGAAATTACGTAAAATCCAGGAAAAGAAAGGAAAATGAAAATTTCTATATTACATCTGTGATATACCATTCATGTACTCATGTAGTCAATTATATGTATTTTTGCTGGATGTATTTTTATGTTAATTTGTTATAGGTATGTATATGATCAATTATGATGTCTTCATTTCAAGCAATAATAAATTTTCTTTTTTGCGTTAGACTTTTGGTTAGACATAAATGAAAATAATTAAATTGTATTCAATTAATATACATAGTAATGTACTTTGAATTTATTGATTATCATCAGATTTCAATATACATATGTATATATGTGCACGGTTATTGAATTTGTTTGAACGATTTATTAAAAATTTAACGATTATTGAAAATTTTTAAATTAATTTAAATTCAATTAAAATTATACATTTTAATAATGAAATTTTTAAAAGGAACATGACAATGAGGAATCCATATTTCATAGTTTTCTTATTTACTTTTTTATTAAGTTCAAAATTCGTTAGGATCACAGAAAGTAAAATTCCCAAAATGACGAAACAATTTTATATTAATTCAAAACTGATCATTTTTTTGTTGCTATTTAATTTATTTTTATTCATTCAAAGAAAAAAAAAATGTTGGTGAAATTGACAAATCGTGTGAATAAAAAAAATGAAAATCCCATTTAATAAAAGGTAAAAATGAAAATATCAAATTCATTATTATGCTCGTTTGATGGCTTTAAATTCGAAACAAAGACTGACCCTTTTAACCTTTTAAGAAGTGCAATTTTTTTTTTTTTTTTTTTTTTTTTAATGACTAAAAATACACAACTGAAGTACATAACCTTGATATGTATTACATTTCTGATGTAATCATCTGTTTGTATACATTAATACCAGAGTATATTACATTGGTGTATATTGAAACACCTACAATTTTAATATTAAAACTTATATGTGTACTTTTTCTATATCTTTGTATATATTGTTGTATAGAATTACATGAAAAATTAAGCGTGACCTACCGTCAAAAAAAAAAAAAATCCGTGATCAAAGTATTTAATATGCATACAGTATATACACTTGGAAATTGCAATATAAATCTTAAATACATAATATGTAGCTCTTAAGTAATAATAATAATAATAAGTATTAATCCCTGTGTCAAATTTTTTTTATTTTATCGATGAAAAATATGCATAAAAAATTATTTTCTTTTTATTTATTATTTTTTTTTTCTTTTTGGAGACATATAAAATGTCATGTTAATTTTTAATAAATTTTTTTAAATTATTTTATAAATTCCTTAAAATATTTTATTTTAAAGAAATATTTAAAACTACATTACCATATATCATGTTTTTATTTTTTTTATTTTTAATTTATGGGTACGTATATCAGAATTTAGCTGAAAGTATACATCAAAGAAAAATAAAATAATTCAATAATGTATGGTACGTATACCATAAAATTAATTTAATGTATTCATCATTAAAAAATCTGTTGTTGTTCATAATGAAAGGATCAATATGATATTATTAAAAAATTTTTTATAATTCATTATAAATTACTCACAAAAATTTTTCGTTGTCATTTTCATTATTTCTTGTGTGTCTTTTCATTATTCGGTTACAAAAGCGATTTAATGTCTTTTCTTGTAATTTACATGCAATAAAATGTAAAAATTATCAATTTTTTTTTGTTAAATAATTTTTTTTTTTTTTTAATGAAATTATATTGAAGCTAGAAGATGATCATTATTATAATTATTGATAAATATTAATGTAGAAAAAAAAATGCAAAGATCAAAAGATGAGGCAAAAATAAAGTTAATGTGTAAGATACAAAATAAAATACATTAAAGAAAAATTACATTTTGTCGCTAACATAATTTGATCATGTAAAATTTTATGAATTTACATAAACAATATCCTGTACACGTGTCATGATGGTATTCCTTACTTCACATATCTCATTTTTTTACGATATCATTATTACATACATTAATACTTTTTCAAAGAAAATAAAAAATGGAAAAAATAAATAGAAAAATTCCTTTTAAAATACCACAATTAAAATCTGTTGAGCTACACCAACATGAGCTCTTGAAGTGTGTTATATACATATACGCGTAAATTAATCGTTGCATGTATGTATGTATGTAGTTGTATTAAGACATGAGACTTTCATAAGATTTTAATCTTAAGAATTAATCATTTATCATGCTGTTATGTCTTACATCAGATTTTTTAATGTTGCAATTTTTATGCATATAAATGGACAAACAGAGTACGTACATACCTATATGCCTATATTGGATATAAGAGCGTAATTTGTACATACGTATACAACTCTGTCAGAAAGGATTTGTTTTTAATACATATTTAAACATTAAATGCAATGGTAACATTATAATACACATTAACGTGTTCGACTTTTCATCGTAACAAAAATATCATAAGATTATATTTATTCATTTTTTAGTTTATAATGATGATGTACATATAATTCATATTGAAAAATGTATGCATTTTCTGTAATACATAAATGCAACAGCCTCATGTATACAAGTATACTTGTATAATTTTCTTCTTGGTGGTAAAAATCAGAAAAACAAAAAAGAAAATCAAAGTAACAAAAAATTATGGTCACAAAAGAAAATTATATGAATGATAATAAAAAGATTGGAAGTATGAATACAGACGGATGAATGATATTTGATGGATTTCAATATGACAAGGAAATTTATAAAATACAAAAAAAAAAAATCAAAATCAAAACGACAGTTTTATTCATTTTGATTTTCTTTTTTGAATTTTCTGTTTTTAAAATTTAAAATGTGATTAAAGTTGACAGCTTTCAAGAAAAGAAAAACACAAAATATATACATGTATGATATTTTATTGTAACAACAAACACTTAATAAAATCTCATCATTATATTTTGTATGTATACGTGTGTACCATTGGATGAACGTTACAAAAAAAAGATTTATCACATAATATTATGAACTTCTCTTACAAAACAACAGATTTTTCATAATCATTATTATTAAGTTGATACAACTATATATGCATATAAGGTATTCAGTATACGCAGTTTTGTGTTATTTTTTATATATTTTATTTTATTTTATTTATATATTCACGTACGTTACGTTACTTAAAAGCGCATAAGAGTCTTAAAGTACATTTTTCCCTTTTATTTAAAAGTGTACTTCATGAGTTTTATTTAAATAATAATGATGCGATAAATTTTGGTATATTATAATTATTTATTCTTGATGACATGTTATGCATTTTAATCATTATAATCTGATATTCAAATTTTTAAAGTCAACATTCGTATCACAATACACAAAACATATATCAACAACATTCATATTAATAAATATGTATAACTCCTTCAATTTAGTACTCTTGAATATAAATTTATAAAGTAATTTTTCAAATTTCGAAATTTCAATTTCCTCAAGTGATTATAAAAATTAAAATTCATTATTATTATTATTATTGGATCAAAATTTATAACCTTAAAATTAATTTGCATTAAATTTTGATCCACATTTTAAAAAAAAAAAATTTAAATACGAGTAACAGATAAATTCATTTTGAAAAAAAAAAATAATAATAATAATTCAAACAATTTAAAATTTAAGGTGTACATGTATTTTATGAATGATTAAAAAATCTTTATAAATGAAATGAATTTTATTTTATAGTAAAATAAAATGTTAATTTCCGTTATTTTATATATAGTATATATGGTCGTAAAATTGAAAACTGTAATTTATTTTTGTTTTTTTAATCAAAAGCTTTGTTTTAATTTATTTATTGTTAATCATAAATATTGATTGATTTTATTATTTATCAAAGATAAAAATAAATTGAAAAGTGAATGGTAATTCAATTTAAATAATTTTAAACTGTCTGTTATTAAATATTCAAATGTATGCTTAATTTACTATTTTTTATTTTGGAATATTGAAAAAGTTAGAATAAATCACAATCAAAAAAAAATTAAATTTGTCATCAAATTTCAAATGCTTTGTTCAAAGAAAAGAAAAAAAAATAGCAAACAATTATACGGAACGTATGACCTTTAATAAATAACAATTTTTATTTATACTCGTACATAATTGAATGATTATAAAACTGATATAAGTATCAATACAGACAGAAAATAAAAAAAATAAAAAAAATGGAAAATTAAAAATACAACAAACATACTTAAAGATTAAGTGAAAAACTTTGAAAACTCTATAATCTATTAGAATAAATAAATCAATCAAAAACGATTTGTTGCCATTAAAAATTACAAAATGAGTGTTTATATGGATACAATTAGAATGTAAAAAAGGTACAATCAATATACACATATAAGTAAAATAGATTTTTCAAATATTGACTATTTTTTATTTATTGATCTTGGACTAATAAAAATTCTATTTTTTATACATTATTCATTATTAATAAAGTATTTTTTTTTTTTTCTTTAATAAAATATAATTTTCCATGGTTATAATAACACTGATATATTATGATGTTATCAATCATTTTTATTATAAAAATAACAAATAATAAATAATAAATAAAAATATTAATTTAGATTAAATTAGAAAGATATGTATATATTTATTTTATCCAAAATTTATCAATTGAATTTTATATGTTTTATATTGTATGTTTATTTATTTATTTATTTATTTTATTTTTGTACCCCTTTTTGATGTTGTATAATGAAATGAAAAATAGCAAAATTAATGGCCATTTGTCATTACATATACACACACATACACGTATAAGTAGATGATATGATGATAAAAAAAAAACTGTATATTGTATTTAATACAAAAGAAAATAATTATATTAACAATGATGATGATGATATAATAACGGCCATTACTAATAAAGGGAAGGTCATATTGGTAATTTTTCTACCAGTTAATAGATACCTTATATTAAAATCTCTTAAATATATTTTAGCTACATATGTATATCCTATACAGTTATATAGTATTCGATCTAAAGGTAAAGAACTTCCGTGATATCTAAATAAATAACGACTTTTATTTGAATTTTGTTTTTTTTTTTTTTAAGAATGTTATTGTTACACGCTTATACATACTATCAATATTTTATCAATAATAATAAATCTTTTTTATTCATCTAACAAAATAAAATAAAGATAAAAAAAAAACAAAAATAATATCTTGTTACATGACGATAAATAATTTTTTTTTTTCAAATCCTAAATAACAACATAATTAAATCAAACAACCTTAGAAATACGTTCGTATGTCATACGTGTGCTCATACATAATACAATAAAAACATAAAAAATTTCAAATGTTTCGTATGTAAAATATTTAAAAATAAAGATAAAATAAAAATAAAATAATATTTGTATGAATAATATATAATTTAATGTATCACAATAAAATTTTTCTTTTTATACTTACACGTTCAAGTGAATTTTGTCCTACAACACCAAATGATGAATGTAGCCCATCAATTGTTATAAATCCTATTATAATACCAATATACATTGAAATTTGCATAAATTGTATCGATTGTAGTTTTTGCCACATTTTTATTGCTTTCCTGTTATTATTTTGACATGAACCAAAGACACGATTATTAATGTAAATGATTTATTTTTCTTCTAATTTGAATTGAAGAAAAGCAACAATTTAACAAAAAAACCAACACAAAACGCTTTAAGGAAGGCTAATTCTAAATGCTGTAAATATACAAAAGAAAAAAAAAAAATAGAAACTATTAATAAAATTTCTAAATTACATTTATTGTTATGTTAAATATAAATATAGGAAACTAAAGTAGATCAAATTCCTAACACAACTGTAATCAAGTGTGTTATGTAATAATAAGGAAAATTCGAAAAAAAAAATTCGAACGGTTAGATAATAGCGAAAAATACATTGTCATTGAAAAATTCAAAAATTACATTTTATAAAAGAAAATTCGTGAATCAGTTGAAGACTTTTTCAAATTTCAATTTTAAATTTTACTCTATGAAATTTTACTTTTAAAAATTTTTTTTTTAATTTTCACAGATGGCTTTCTTTTATAGGCCATTTAGTAATATGATGCAAAAGTTAGTTTTCTTTCTTTTTTTTTAAATTTTTGTTGATTTATGTTAACGGAGTAACGAAGTATACGAAATAAAGTAACAGATTACATGTGTGATGTCAATTTTTTTAAATTTAAAAATTTAATTTATGTTTTTTTTTTCTCAATAATTTTTGAATTCAATTCTAAAATGAGTCTTCATTTACTTCCTTCCTTTTCAATTTTATTTTTCAATATTCGTTAATTTTGTTTTTTTTATTATTATTATTATTTTGTCCATTACATCACATGAATGTGAAATGATAAATCACGACAATTTATTTTTAAAAAATTTGGGAAAAATGAAAAAATATTTTAGTTTTTTCAAATTTCATACAATTATTTAATAAGAAAAAAAAAAAAAACAATTTTAATCGTTTATCACTCATTACATATAAAAATACAATGCCTTTCTACCATAAACGCGTTTATAATAAAAGTAAATGAAAAAAAAAAAATAATGTTAAGGAAGAGCATTTTTATAAAATAAATCCTAAAATGGAAATTTAATGGTGATTTTTTTTTTCACATTGTTATTTGTAATGTAACAATGATATGAGCGTAATATTGTTAGCAATTCAAGAAGAAATTCATTTTTATTGCAATGGTTTTTATATAAAAACTTTTTTTAAAAATCTTTTACGAACAATGAAACCGAATAAAGAAGAGTATAAAATAAAAGACAAAGTGTGTAATCGAATAAAGAAAAAAAAAATCATTTATTATCATAATGCATATCGTAATACCGAAATGACCATAATATATTCGATTTGTACATGGGTGTATAATATGATATCATCATGCTCATGTGAATATTTTAAGAAAATATTGTATTATACCATCTGCATAACCATTTATATGTATGTACATATGTTTGTATGTACATTACATGAATTTGATTCATGAACTTCTTTTGAGGTCATTTTTTTCCACTTTCACTTTCAATAAATTTCGTGAGATTATTTCCTTTACTTCATTGAAATTACAAAGAAACAAAAAATCAATTTTCTTTTTTCCTTTGATTTTCTTTAAAATCATGTACAGTTAAAATACAAGCTTACATATGTATGTATGCTTTCATTTCATAAATTTTACATATTAATACATGACAGAACAATGATAGTGTTATAACATAACATATTTTTTTCTAATTTTTTTCTCTATACATACATACATACATGTGTACATGAACATGCAAATTACAAAATCGATTACTTTGAACAACACAATCAAATCAGTAACAAAATCATCAATGATTTTGATTTAAAAGTAATATTGTACATTTTTTGGTGATTAGTTACTAAACGAAAACAAAACAAGATTTGATTTCTTCAAATCATAATTTAATTTTTAATGATTTACCCGTATGTGTGACGTATCATAAAAATGTATATGTGTACATTCATAAGTATATATTGTATTTTAAATGTTATATTTGTGAATGAATTTTAAATTAATTCATACATGAACTGAATTTTATTTCATTGATTAAATGCAAACTTATGTATGTATGTATGTATGTACATATTAGGTATGTGGAATATTTCAGTTTGAAGATTTTTTACTTACATTTTTGAAGACATTTGAAAAATTAATTTCATTCATTTGTAAAAGACCTCCTAATAAATCCTTATATTTTTATTTTTGTAATTAATTAGTCTTACATTAGTTTTGCATTAGGATGCCAAAAGTATAGGAAACCTTTATAATTAACAATTTATGTTTAGAATTTTATATCTGGATATTTTTTACTTTATTTACATTCATATATTGAACACTTTATGAGAATTTATTTTAAATAATTTACATATCATTATTATTTAACACTGAATTAATTAATGTTTTTTTTATGCAACATTTTTTTTTTGTCTACTGATTGTTATATGCAAATGTGATGATGTTAGTAATAATCATAAATAACACAGCAATTATATTTTGAAAATTTTTAGTAAAAAAATTAAAAATTTTCGTAACATCATGTTTTAAATTTAATGAAAACTAAAAATTAAAAATTTCTAAATTTATTATTTATTAAGTGAAATTTTTAATAAAATATATAGTATAATTACATATCAGTGTAAATTGATAATATGTAAATTTGTTTAAATTTATATTAATTTCCCAATTGATTATAATCAATTTTCATTTTAAAATTATTGATATCGATTAACGTTTTTGTGATGCAATTTATTCAGAGGTATTTTATTGTAAAATATCAAAATTAAAGTATTAATTTTTTTTTTTTTTTTTTTTTTTTTTTTTTTTTTTTTTTGTAAATTTTAATGTGTTTATAATTACATACATAAATTGAAACGTAATTTCCGATTTTCTTTCATATTTTTAATAAATTGAAACAATTACAACATTCAAAAACTTAAAATAATTTGAAAAAAAGAAAACAATGGAATACATAAACATCTTTTGATTTATTCAAATCATTTAATAAATTTAATACGTTGTAGTGAAAATGATGTTTTAATTAATAGATTTGATTGAATATCATCAATAAATAAAAAATTAATCAAAAAATAGTTGACAATAAAATCACGACAATATTACCATCACAATACATGAAACGTGAAAAAAAAACGTTTTTTTTTTCGTACATATATAAATTAATATTCAACGTATGGTTCTGTGATGTGTACATACATATAAGGTATAGAAAATTTAAATAAGAACGACAAATGTATTTAAATTGCCTTAAATTGTCTACATATGTAAACTGAATATTAAAAAAAAAAATTTAATTTGAAATTATAATCCAATGATCATTCGTGGAGTCTTATTCAAAGTGATTTAACTTTTTTGTTTTTTGTGTTTTTGATTTTATTTGGTCTAACACGATTCATAGACAGATTATCTATACATCATACATGTACCTGATATGATAAACATTTTTCACATTAATGTTGGTCAGTTACAATCATTAAAAGAAAAACAAGAAGAAAAAAAATGGACAAAATTTAAAAAAAAAATCAATATTTATGTAATCATCTGTAACATATGTACATATGTATACCTAACTCTATGATACAAGATAAATTATGTTTTGATAACATGAAATCCATATGAAAATGAATATGTGTTTAATAAAATAAAGACCGTTATTTATCAGTTAAATTAAAAATTTTTGAAAAAAAAAATGGTAATGGAAACATTTTTAAAAAAGAATAAAGCAAATTATTAATTTTAAATGATTTTATCATTAACGCCTTATTTTTTTGATGTCAAAATAAATGATTAACGTTTATTAGATGTTAGAGGTTAAGAGCCAATTTACATCGTTTTATAAAATGAAATAATTTTTTACACATAAAATTAAAGAGCATCTACATAAAATGAATTACGCAAAAATACAAATTTTATATACATATGAAATGTGCTTTACAGATGTAAATTTTCATAGATATTTTTTGTAGACATTATCAACTACTTATTTATTACTGAATTGCAATATTAAACAAACCATTCACTGTTTTGTGTATTGCATATTACATTTTCTATCTTAACTACATGAATCAAATGGATTTTGTTTATCTTAATAAAATAATATAAAAATAAAAACCAAATCGTAATTTATCGTTAAATTCATTAGTAAAAATGTAAAATAAATTACATTATAATTAAAGTAATTTTAAATTTAAACATTTTCGTTTCATTTATTTGAGAGATTTCAATTGCTTAAAACTTGATTATTCTCAACGGATTCTCATTTAACGGTCGTATTAATTAACATAAACGCACCTACAAAATCATAATAAAAATTAAATTAAAATTATTATAATTATAATTATTTAACGCATCATCTCACAAAAAAAAAAAAAAAAAAAAAAACATTTTTAATCATAATAATCAATTCATTGATATTGATATCAAATAAATTTAAAAAAAACATAAATTTTACAAAAAAGAAAAAAAAACTAAAATTATTCAATAGCCAAATGTGGTTTGGTCCATAAACCAAATTGCATGAAAATGCATGACCTTTTCCGTGAAAAAAAAAAAATTTGTGTGTGGGACTTATGGACAACCGATACAAAAAATTAATTCGATCACATTGCGATTTTTATATATGTATGTAATGTTACCACACAAAATATATTATATACTTTATGTAGGATGATATCTGTTTTTTATTCAAATTCTTTTTTTTTTCAAATAAATTTTGATTTCATTCATTCGATTTATTCTTAAAAGATTAATCATTTGGACAAAAAAATATATTTATACACATTACGATTGATTGAATGGAATTTCGTAACAAAGTATTAATAATTTTTTTTCAAGTTTTTTTTTTTTTCGTTACTAGTTTTAAATCTTTTTGGATTTGCTAATAAATTAGTATTCAGATTCATACATTTATGATTTAAAATATAATAAAAATTGTTGAATTTATTTCATAAATACGTTTTACGGATATTTACAAAGTACTTATATTATTTAAAAAAAAAAAAAAAAAAAGATTCTTTTATTAGAATTTATTTTTAAACATTTGTTTGTACACATATTTTACTACTAAGCCATATATGTACATTTATACATATGTATGTAGCATGACCATAAAAATGAATCAATAAAATTCGATGTTTAATCATTCGTTAATTATGTGTATCAATGAATAAGAAGATAATTTTGATTAAAAATAGTCAAATACTTTTGAAATTGTTTACATTTTTATGTATTGTTCGTTATAAATGTTTTTCAAAAGAATATTGTAATCATTAAATTAAATTACATATTTTATAGTATAGCAGAGGTCAATGTAAATATAAATTTCATCAACAATAAAACATATGTACATAATCGAATATATTGAACGTAAACTTACAATAACGATTTTTTAAAAGATTTAATTATTTTTATAGATTTTAACTGACTATAAATGCTAAATTTTTAAAATATTTTTTTGTTTAATTTTTATTGTTTATAATAATAAAAAAAAATATATATTTCATTCATTAAAAGAATTTTAATTTTGTATGTGAATCGTAAAATATGTGAAGAAATTTTTTGTTTTTTGTTTTTTGAATAATAATCAAAATGCAGAGTATTTAATAGTTTAGCTAAATTTTCATTTTCATATTTCATACTACATATATCAACCATTAAAATATCAGATATAAATAATAAAAATTTTTCAACAAATAAACATTGATTCGATATAATATAGATAGATACTCATACATATGTTATTTACTCAGAGTCATCAATTTCATTTCAATAACAATAAAATGAAAAATATAATACATGCATTATATTTTAAATATCAAGAAAAAGATGTTATAAATATTAAAAAAAAAAATTTGCTTTGTTACATTAAAATGTTAATGATTTGAAAAAATGTATGAGAAGAAAATTTCTTAATTACCTACAAATATAATTATTTAAATTGTATTAAACAGATTGCATTATTTAACGATGACGAATATTTAAAATACAAAACAATAAAATAAAATAAAAAAATTATTTAAATAATTTTAAAAATAAAAATAGCCACTCCTTTTTATGTATATGATATAAAAATAAAATTAGATCTTTATGGCTATTTTAAACGAAAAAAAAAAAAAATGAAGTAAAGTAAATTAACACAAATAATACATAACAAACAAAATAATTGTTAACATATTACAATTTAGTCATTTGTTTTTCTATTACCATTTTTTATGTTTAATATACACATAAATGTACAAAAACGAATTCATTAACATTTGTAAAAAATATGTATACAGACTAATAAATGTATTTGTATTCAAATGTATGTGTAATTTGAATTTTTTTAAATATAGTAAATGTATCTTTTTTTTATATTCATATTTTTCATCTTTAATTAGAGAATTACATGCATGAAATAATTTTCATATTTACATTTAAATTTCATAATTTATCTTTTTATATGCTAAAAAGAAACAATTTTATAAATGATTGTAAATTAAAATCTGAGAATTTAAACTTTAAATGTTTTCTTTATATTTGAAATTTTTTTCACATCCTGTTCAATTGTAATTTTTATTCATCTCATATACAAGTGATCTGAAATTTTATATCAGATTTGATTTTAAAACAAATTATTCGAATTCATTTTCAGAAGCAATTCAAATTAATTATGTTTTTTTTTTTATTTTATTTCATTTATATGATTATTTTTTGTTTGTACGTTAAATTACAGCATCCGTGATATTTTGATCATAAATAAATGACAAACTATTTAAATTAATAATTCCTGACATTTTCCTTTCAATTTTCTCTTGATAAAAAGTAAAAAATAAAAATTCCTTTAAGCATGTTCAAATTGAATAAATCTTGTGCACTTTTCATGTACAGACATAATATCGTATAGCACATAAATTTAGTGGCTTAAAATTTTATATATAAACAAATTTTATGAATTAAAGAACAACAATTAAGTAATTTGAAAATTTCTAACGTAAACAAATTTATTTTTCTCTCTTCTCATTACCTACATATAAGCAAATTCATGAATATCATCAGAACAAATGATACATACATATACACACATTTATATGAATTTTCCTTGATTAAGTAGGACGCGGTCAATATCCAAAACAAAATAAAAATATGGCCAATTTTGTATTATTATAATTTCCACTTAAGTTAAAATTTAAAATATGTACTAAAAACTACACAAAAACACAAAAAAAAATAAATATAAAAAATAATATAGAAGAACTACTAACCTAATGAGGAAGAATATATCCGTAATAGTAAATTTCAGTTATTTTTTCAACCGCCAAAGGCAGTTTTATTGATGATACTTGACTTGTGTATTTTTTATTTTATTTTTTATTTTTTGTTTTTCTTTTTATTTTTGTATTTTTATTATAAATTTACTCCCAAAAAGAGGCACAGAAAAACACGATTTACACGATGTTCACCATTTAAGGAAAATGTCAAATGTTCAACTTAATAATAACGAGAAAATAATATTGAAAATGAAAAATCATAAAAAAAAGAAAAAAAACAAAAGAAAAAGAAGAAAATTAAAAATGAAATTAAAAAATAAAAAACAAAATAATAAAAAATTAAATTAAATTAAATTGAAAAAACAAATTGTAGCTACAGAAATAAAAATGTTTCTAATTGACAACAGATTTTTAATTTGAATGCTTGTTACAGTATTTCCTTTTTAGTTCAATTTCAATTTCAATTTAAAATTTTGTAATTAAACATTAATTCCCTATTACACTTTCAAATTCTTTGTTACATGAAAATAAAAAATTGTTTACTGTTTACATAACAAAAGAAAAGAAAATTTAATAACGATTTTAATGTTTGAGAAATTCATCCAGTGTTTTAGCGTTTGTTTATCTTGTATGCTTTAAACTGCTACTGTAGTGTATTCAAAACAGATAACTTTCATTCGAGTACTTTTACTGCAAACCACAAAATATCACCAAAGTAATATTAATTTTCGGTTAACGATGACATCAGAGTAATTTTAACAATTGAAAAATTTAAGGACATAACATAGTCATGTAAAAATTTTTTTATTTTTTATTTTTAAATTTTTGTCATCAATTTCGTATATTTGATAAAAAATTAATGCATATAATTTTATCCATTCACGATTGTAATGATGATAGTGATCATTAAATATGTGATCATGTACATAGTATGTTTGTATATCGTGCTAATTATACTGAACAGGACATATGTATTCCTTTAGTAATATCAAGAAAAACATTTATTCAATCATTATTTAAAATAAATTTAAAAAAAAAAACGTTACAATTCAAATAATACAATTTGAATAGAGTACAAAGTCAATATTAAAATTTGATTTTATTTGACTTGTTCATACTGTTTTTATTTATTTTTTTTTGTTATTTTATTTTTCATGTACATACAATGCAAAAACATTACAACTTGTAATTACATATAAATCAAGCATATAAACATGCAAAAAGAAAAATATTATAACACAAGTAATAAATTTCAATCGGTAAACTTCAGTTGATCTTTTTGTACAAAAATTTTTCTTAATGAGTTGTTTTTTTTTTTTTTTTTTGATACGATGATGAGAGTATAAAAATCCTCCGCACTTTAAAAAAAATTTACAATTTACAATAATTTTTTTTTAGATGCACTAAAACTATGCAGATTTCAAGGAAAACAACTTAAAAAAAAAAAACATAACATTTATAAAATGCTTCACCTCTATTTTATTATTTTAATGAAAAATAAAATTTAAAAGAAAAAAAAAACGAAGAAGCAATCTTCTATTCAATTTGTTTATTTAAGTCTCATAAACTTGATCGATTTTCGTCTTTTTATTTTTCTCTTTTAAATACAAAGAAAAAAATAGATGAACTTTACAACAAAATGCTGTAATGATTTGGCTTATCACAAGTACCACCGAACAATTAATAAACTGTTAACGTATCTTTAATATTTTTCTTTTATATAACATCTAGTAGTGAAAAACATTTTTTATAACTTAAATTTTTCTACAAATTATTGTAAGTAGCAAATTTTATTTTTTTTTATTAACTATTCGCGACTACCTTAAACGATGATCTCTCAAGAACTGAAGATTCACAATTTTTAATATAAATCCTCTATATAGATTTTCATACAATTTTTTTTAATTTTCTTATTGTAGATTTTAAAAGTAACGAAACATGCATATTACAAAAAGTTACAACAAAAGAGAAGAAAACGTCGAGATCACTACCATATACAGTATACGATGTGCGTCTATATACCACATACTTTCTTATTATTATAATCAAGTTGCTTTTTGATGTATTATTATAGTAATATGTAGTAATAATAATGATAATGATTATGATAGTGATGACGACTAAAAAGCTAGCCTAGCTAAAAGATACAGAGTGTT
Source organism: Anthrax anthrax (assembly GCA_963971155.1). NCBI lineage: Eukaryota > Metazoa > Arthropoda > Insecta > Diptera > Bombyliidae > Anthrax > Anthrax anthrax. The sequence goes on from OZ020118.1 coordinate 22,772,894, forward strand.
GAGTCTACCTGTACCCTGTTGTACCTTATAACTTTGTAGTCTGTACATAATATAACTTATTATCTGGTTTGGTAGGTGGAATCATGGTTAGGAGGTTATATATCATTTTTAATGAAAAAAAAAAAAAAAAATTTTTTTTTTTTAAAGCCACAGAGAGCTACTAAAACACCAAACTGTTATTATGTTTAGCAGTTAGATCATATTTACAATAACAAACAACATTATGTGCAGGAGAAAATGTTTTAACGAAAAAAACGAATTAAAATAAAAATGTATGATCTTATGCAAAACAGCAGCAACAATAATGAGACGGTGGGTGGGTCGGTCGGATGAGCAAATATCGTTGAGTATTGTAAATAAGATGATGTGCACCTTTAAGAATGAATGAATGGAATATCCATATTTTTACACATGTGAATCTATATGTATCTACATCATAAATTAATTATTATAATAAGTAAAATAATGTCGTTTGTTTGTTTGTCTCATAAATTTTCCTTGATTTTCCTGATATTTTAAGTTCTTGTTACTAAGGTATCCCGTATAGTAAATTAATAAAACAGCGGCATATATGCGGAAATGTATTACACAAGTTAATTAAAAGTTTAAAACATGTATTCAACAAGATAAACATTTGAGAACATTGAAAAAGGCTCCGATTGATCCAGGCCGATCTACACGTTTTAAAGGAAAATTTTCACATTTAATTGAAAATGTAATCTTATTTAATCAAGAAGTTTTTATTTTCATTTTTTTTGCGTCTTTGCCTTTTCTTACACTTTAGAACACTTTTATTTAATGAATTTTGCATCAGTACAAATTCTATCAATTGATTTTGCATCTCTTATTGCTAAAGAAAGATATACTCAAGTTTCTTAAGAAAAACATGTTTGTCTTCTGCATTATGTATTTTCAAATGTTGACTGATTAAAAACTGATGACCTCTTACTCTATACAGATTAACGTTAACGTACATACGTATACGCAGATTTAAAGATACAAGATACAAGTTAAATTATTACCAGTTATAATGTTTATTAAGTTGTTATTTTTATTTTCATATATTTTGAACTTCCTGTTTTAGTGGCGTTATAAAATAACAGTAAAATTCTTTTCAAGAAAATATCTGTACTTTGAATAATCAAAATAAAAGACATGAGTAGTAAATTTAAAAATAATTTAAATTAAATTTAAAAATAAGATTATGTAACATATAAATGATATTTTAAAAGAACGTAAATCTACATGTGTCCACACATAAATTTACAACAACAATAACAAAAATGATTTATTTATTCATTTTATATGTATGTATGTACCTACCTACTTCTTTAATCAAATAAATTTTATTCCATAAATTAAGAAATTTGAATTCCAACAGCGAAACCGATATTTTTCAAAAGAAACAGAAAATCCGTTTTTTTTGTTTTGTATTTTTTAAATCAATTCTCACATAATAATATGTTACATGCATATGTGGATATGTGAATGTAATTTTGTTTTACAAAAGGTAAATAGGATTAAATATATGTAATTATTTTTATTAAATTCTTACTTATACATTTTAAATTTTTTTTTTTTTCGTAGGATTATGATTCAAATCAAAATTTAATTTTAACTTTGAAATTTAGTACATGTTTTACATACAAATGTGTACTGTGTACTTGCATCATTCAAAAATTAAAAACTATAAAATTGAATTAAAAAAAAGAAAAACAAAAACAAGCAAACAATAAAAGCAAAAATAGTCATGTAATATGGAACCAAAATAAATTCAAAAAAAAAAAAAAAAACGTTATAGATTTATTTATGTTGGTGAAATGCTACTGCACTGTATTCTTACATAACAAGTCATATCTTCATCATGATTGCATATAACATTTTTATTAATTTTGTACCTACATCTTTATTGCAATTTTTCTACGTACATTTTTGTTTTTTTTTTTTTTTTTTTTCAGAAACAAAAACAAAATATAAGTGATGCGTAAAGAAAATCATTAAAATTCTTTATTATATTGTTATAAGAAAATTTAAATTTTTATTCATTTTTCTATATACATACATACATATGTACAAATATAGGCTATGGATAACGTCCGTATCCGTGTAAATTATATACAGGTGATTTGTTTTTAGTAACATAAATCTTTGAATAAAAACAACTGCCACCCCACAAAATATTTTATGTATGTTAACCTATGTATGTATATGAATTATGTATACATGTGTTTGATATTATGCCATCATAGGTTTTTGTTTTGTTACAATCATACAATTAGAATTTCAGAAAAACAAAAAAAAAAAAAAAAAAACAAAAATTAAAATTAACAAAAAAAGGCTCCCATAGTAATTTAAATTGATATTACACATATTACATGCATACATTTTGCTATATACTCGTAAAATAACAATGGGAAATTGGAAACAAACATCATTATTATTTTCATTTATTATTTGACTGACGTCGGAAAAACCGTCTAATAGCATTATGAATGCCCTAGTCTGGGTTAATATTTATATTACGTGCAATGTAATGTTCATGTATAATATGTACATGAGTTTGTTGGCATATAGATAAAGTGAGTAAAATGTATTTCTATACTTTGTCCACTAATTGTATGCAGTAAAAGACCTTATAGGAGTACACATGTATTTTTTTTTTTCTCATAATTTCTAATTAGAGTATTTCACGAGCAATATCACCACAATTCTTAAAGTTTTCATGCAATATCAGATGAATTTTTTAAATATCAATATACAATGATGTGAAATGGTACTACTTTATGTAGTTTCTATAAGGCCTTAACTGCATAGAATTGGTGGACAGAGTATAGATAAATTGTTTTTTTTTTTTAATAAAAAAATCTTCCGCTAAAATGAAGGAAACTTTATTTTTTTTTTTTAATTTTATCATCACTATACATTTATCTTGATTTTCACTTTATTTATTTACTATTATTGCTTTTCTGGTTTTCAAAAATTTTCCTTTTTCCCTATATACATACATATATACTTTTTTTCATTGTTTTTATCTATGATATTTTTAATAGTTATCTCATAGTTCCAAAAAAAAAAAAAATTTATGTTACATGATCTTATTTACATTATATAACTTGAACAAGAAAATTTTCAAAGGTAACACAAAAAAAAACCGTTGAATATTGGTTTAAATATGCAAGATTACATACTAACCTACTATATTCATGTTTATTATTATGCACAACAGTGTTACAATTGTTTGCATATTAAGCACTCAGTCTTGTCATCATAATCCATTGTCGTCATCATCACAATATGTATGTACGTTATTTTACTTAAAAGTGCTCAAAAGTAAATATGAAGTTCGGTTTTAAGATCAAAGACAGCAAGCAATTCCATATTGCAATCGTTATCATCAGTACTAACGTATACATACGTACTAACAGCGATCCTAACAATTGATTGTATCTCATAATTCATATTTCAATTAAAAATCTGTTACAATTGTGTTACAATCAAAATCTTAACGTATTAAATGCCAGGAAATTTTTATACGTTAAATTAAATTAATTTACAAACATTTTGATCTTGTCATGTACGCATGTATGTATGTACGTATTTATATGTGCAGATGCAATTGTTCCGTTATGTGGTATTGAGGTATGTATTATTAACACAACAGGAAAATATTGTTATATTGCTAAAGCATTCATTTATGAGAACAAGATATTAAAAATGATATTGTATACGGGTACCTTTACTTTTATTATTAAAATTAATTAAAATTTTTGATTTTGATTTTTGAATAAAAAAAAAAAATTTTTTTTAAAGAAAAAATAAAAAAATTATTGTTTAAATGTTAAGTTCGTACATGATATTAATGAATCTAGAAAAATCCCTGACATCACTTTTAAGAACTCCTGTACACATGACTATATACGTTAGAAATTTAAATAAACAAATAAATAACGACCATAAACCAAATTTATAAGATTTGAAAAATTTTTCCTGCTATTAAAATGAAAAATGATTAAATGAATGAATGTGAATGCATTTAAATATTCACTATACGAGTACATAGGTAACTACAAGTGAATACATTCGCATACACGCACAATAATTCAATGCTATATTGTAGAGAATTCAATTGTTGTCTGTTAATTGTATAATAATTAATTTAAAAAAAATAAATAAAAATAAAAATAAAACGTTTTTTTTTAAATTTTTCTATTTGCTTCTGAATTTGTTTTCATTTAATTTTATTCCATTCAAAAAAAATGTAAAAATAAATTAAATAACTAATTAATTAAATTTATACTGTTTACTATAAATTTCACTTAAATATGAAAAAGGTAAAATTATTTATACACATAACAATAAAATTAACATAATTATTATAAATGAAAATTTTGAATGAAAATAAATTTTGATTAATTGTAAGAAAGAAATGGTTTTTTTTTCCTTGGAAAATGGAAGTAAAATAAGAACCAGAATTGGTTACACGGATACATTGCTATTCATGAACTAACAAAGATAAATAATTTATATCGAGCAAAATACAAATACAAAAATTGAATTTAATTAATAAATAATAAATTAAATGAAATCTCGTAAATTTTATTTGTTAGGAATTTTTCAAAGTAATTTTTTATTTTCCCTTTACCTCATTTTTTGAATTATTATGTGATTATTACGTGATTCAATGATGCAGAATATTATAAGTATATTCTTAAATTTCCAATATTTTTTTTTTGTATTCTATTTTTATAGCATAACACCACCATATTACACAAGCAAAAATATTAAATTTCATAATTAAATTAATTAAACCTCATTATTCAAAAAGAAAAAAAAAAAGAGATTCAAAGTTATTAAGAAAACAAAGTGATATCATTATGTTACTTAATACTTTTGTTTGCTTGAAATTACATATACTCGTATAATAAAAGAAATCTTTGTATTTTTATTTTTCTCATTTTTGAATTTAATTTCGTGTAATTTCAAAATTAATATTTTCCTTTCATTATTTATTAAAAATATTTTTATTGACACAAAAGCATCATAAAAATGATCCATTGCTGGCTTTACACAACACTTTTAAATTTTACCATTAATCTAAATAATGAAAGGTGTTAGCTAATAAATATAACAAATTATTATCATTCAAGTAGAACATATACAGAATATAGACAATACGTGGTATACAAGTATGTATATCGTATAAAATATAGTTCCACTTATCTCAATATTAAATTTAAAAGAAATAAAAAAGCTTTACTTTTATTTCTTTTATTTATTTTCATTATCTTTTTAATTTGTTTATAAACACACATAATACAACGTAAGTTGAATATCTAAAATGTTCATTATAATTATCATTATTACCATTATGCTATTATGTATTCATTCATTATTGTTTGTAGTTGTATGTACATACATACAATACACATGTATTTACTATCATTACATTATGTTATTCGGAGTTCGAAATTCAAGTCATCATCACAGTAAGGCATTTAAAGCAAAATTAACTTATACTCTGTCCACTAATTATATGCAGTCCTCTTCTTTTCTTTGTTTTGTTTATTTTTTTTTCATTTTAAATGTTTTGGAAAATACATATTTGTAATAATGCTTTATTATAATTTAAATAAATGAATGAAAATTCAATAACGGATCAACGGTTATAAATTGAAAAGCATCACTCAAAAATCGTACTTTTTTATTCATCCATTGCACATTATTCGCACATGTATGCACATCAAACAATGGAAAAAGTATAAAAACATGGAGATAAAGAGAAAAAAAAAAAGATGAATTCAATCCCTTGGAAAAAAAATAAATATTCATATGTAAGTAAATATACATAATTATTATTTATTCATAATTTTTGCGTAATAAAAATCAACTTTAAAAAAGGTTCATATTTACAAAATTTCATTCAGTAAAAATTATGAAGATGAAAAAAAAAAGATGAAACAATTTATACCTTTAATTTATCAAAAAACTGGATAAAAGAATAATAAAAAATATTAAATATGATATAATCAAATTTTATGTTTTATTTAAAATTGAGACAGTGTCTAAAGACCATTGATAATTCTTTTTTTTTTTTTATTTTAATTATTTGTTCGTTTTAATGAAGAAAACTGAATCCCATTGTTTATTTAGGCATCTGCTACCATAGTACAATTTCTTCTCTAAGCACTGTTACTACATACATACATACATACATATGTATTATATATTATGTCAGCCTTTATTAAAAATTTTATTATTTATGAATTTTTCACGGTGTAATGAACGAATGTCATACGTACTTCATCATATTAAAATTTTTTTAATAAAAAAAGAAACTGTTATTTTTTCCTTAATATTAATTTTTATCTTGAAAATAAGATGTGAAAACAATTAAAAAAGACAACTTTATTACACAGGGAAAGCATAACACTAGTTCATAAATAAAAATGCTACCATTATCACAGTATCGTAATAAAATAATGATTTCTCTAGTTATTGCATAATTCTTCGATTTCGTAGTTTTATGAATATCTACATATGTACAATGTATGCACACAAGAATAACAAAAATCTGTAACATTTTGAAAGTAGCACATCGAATCAATTTTATTAGGTGTTAATGACAATTTAATTTATTAATGATTTTGCAATGTTTTCTTTTTTACTTGTTTTTTTTTTTTTTTTCATAGTAAACAAAAGAAGAATTTACGCAATTTGAAATAATTTTCATGCCTTCATATTTTTTTATGATTACATTTAAAAAGTAATTAAAGAAAAACTAAAATTATTCAATATTACGAATTTACTAATATCAAAACGGTCAATTGTTAAATTGCTTTTTTGTAACCTCTTATTCAATTATCTCATAATGCACTGTTTTTCTCTGATATCAAAAATTAAAAAAAGAAATATTTATAAAGCCCTGAAAAAGTAAATAATGATTACAAGAAAAGGGAAATTAAAAATGCAAATAAATCCGTTGTTTATACTTTCTTTGTATTAATGCAAATTAGAATTTTTATAATTAATTTTCTTGAATTTTCTTTCTTAAAATTTAAAATTTTTCTTTTTATTTTTTTATTTTATTGTTTATTCTTTTATAAACTACATATATATTTCATGTATTACATTTGCCATTCTATTTTATATCTTTACTTTGTTTTCCAATTTCTTTTTATGTGTTATTATCGTTATTATTACAAATTAAAACTTATGCAAAGAAAAAAAAAATAATAGTAATAATAAAAATGTGTACTTACTAAATTAATTAAAACTGAAAAATATTAGAAATATCCAAGTAAAACAAAAATTAGTTACCAATTTAATAATAATTAAAATTCTACATTAAAATATTTATAACAATATTTTTTTTTTTCAAAATTTTTTCTTTTTTCTTTTTAATTGTATCTGTGCTGTAGAATTTATACTATTTGTAAAGACAAATAATATATATATATATATATATATATGTATATACATAAGAAATTTATTATAACAATAATTGTTATTACATATTACTAATTCACAAAGATAAGAAATAATGAAATAAAGTATAAATCAAAAACTAAAAAAAAAATATATATGTGTGTATATACTTTCATGTTCTAACAGAAAGTATATAAAATTTCTTACATACTATCTACTGTTATATTACTAAAATAATTAATTAATTATTCACTTTTTTCTTTTAAATATAGCGAAAATTAATTTTAATTCTTTTTTATTATAAAAAAAAAAAAAAAACAAAAAACAAACAAACTTTACTTTTTTCATTTCTTTTATTATTATTCATTTATTTTTTTATTCTATTTTATTCTCTTTTTAATTCTATTTTACATCATAATATTTACAAATAATTACAACAAACCACTTTTAATTTTAATTTAAATAAAACAAAAATAAAAGTGTTTTTGATTTTTCTTATTTTTAATATAATTTTTAAACCAAACTAAATAGTTTCATCAATCGTTTACATTTACAGTGTAATTATTTTTTAAAACTTGAATATACACGACGCATTTGCGATTATATATGAATTTATAATTGTGTATTTTATATCATTAAAAAATATTTTTTAAACATCATTTTTTTCGTGTAAAATTAATAATATATAAAATCATTTAAACATTAAAGTTAATTACTAACATGGAACAAATAGTGTGTAAAAGTAATTAAATAAGTATAAAACACAATTCAATTTTTTTTTAAAGGAATCTTTTTTACTTTAATTTGTTGAATTTAAATTATTAGATTTTATATTCGTACATTTCACAATTTAATTAAACAATTAAACAAATTCCATTTTTTATGTAGATATTTATCATTTCTAAGAATATACATTTTTATTTTACTTTTACACATTTAAAAAAACAAATCAACAATGTTTTCGGAAATCAAAAAAAAAATTCAGTTTCTACCGCTCATTCTTTTTTACAAAAAAAAAGTAAACTGTTTTTATTATCATTTTAAAAATTTTTTAAGTAGATACAAAAATAATAGAATATACTATTGCGAAAATAAATAATAAAATATTTTTTATTATGATCAAATTTAACTGTTTTTAAAATATGTAATTTATTTTCAAATAAACAAAAATTTTCTTTTCTATATATGCACAGAATATCTTCTACACATGTATTATATCGATTATTTACTGTCTTAAGTTATTTATTACGTTTTTGAAAATAATTGAAAAAAACATTGATATTGTCATCCAGTTTTTTTTTTCTAAATTTCCTTAATAATCAACTGATATATTTTTTTTATAACTGAATATTTCATTCACATAGGCATGTACATACACACATATGTATATATAATAAACGTGTAGTAGCTTAGGTAATGAAAATAAAATAGAAACAAAACGATTTCTTGAATTTAAAAAAAAAACAAAACAAAAAATACGTATTTACACAATTTTATTTTGTTATTTTAATTTCATTCGCCATTTTACTTCATAATTTATGACGAGAATTAAAAAGTTTAAAAGCCTCAAGAAACACATTATAAACTGTACAGAATATGAAATAATCATATAAAAAGCACTTTAATTTCTGTAACTTTTTTCCAAGACTGCATGATTAACATTAAATTGCAAAACTGAATTTTTAAAGCAAAATTAATATGAATACTTCTGAAAATATGCACAATTTAAAATCTTAATATGAATTTAAATTTTGAATACAATTTTTTAAGAAAAAACAGTCTGGAAAACTAAAAATTTTCAAGAAAACCAAGGTAAAATTGAAAATTTAAAATACACTGTGTTTCCATTAGCTTCGAGATTTCTCTTTTTAATTTCAAATAAAGAAAAATAATAATTATAAAACTCTATTTCTTTAAAAATGCACAAATAAAAAAATCAATATCAATAAAGATATTAAAAGAAAAAAAAATTAAATGAAAACGTTTGTGAAACTACGTTGAACAATTTTCGCAAAACAAAAATTGTGTAGCACTTTTTTATATTTCTTATTTTTATGTACATTTCTAAAATTTTACTGGTTATCTTAATTTTACTGGTTAAGTTTTTTTTTCACATTATTTCTATTATTATCATTATCATATTTTTATGCTGGTTCACGCCATTCTGGATCATTTGGATCCTCATCCTGTAATCCTGATTCAGCTGAATCTGTATCGCTATCACAGCCCATAAGGCTATCACCGATATCAAAGGCAGATAATAAATCACCGACACTATTCATATTTAATTGATTCGTTTTACTGTTAAAATATTTTTTTGTGTTTTTGTATATTTTTTACTATTATAATAATAGTATTTTATAATATGTATTCTTCATTTTAAAAATGACAACTAAATATTATAATATCAACTTATAATTTTAATTAAATTATCAGTAATGTACCTTAAATTTTTTGAGTTTTCTTGTTGACCATCATTATTTTCACCACCACAATCATCACCGCCATTTTTTCTCCCACTATTTATGTTACCTGATCCTATTATTGATGTTGTATTTTGATCACAGTTTATTTTTGAACAGTCTTCTGATAATAAATGATGATTATTGGGCATCATTCGTAACATACTCTCATATTTTTCATCAGATAAAGGAAATTCCAGTGGTTCAAATGGTGGTATGATCTACAGGACAAAATAACATTCATTAAAATAAATTCATTTTATAATACGAATTTTATGCAATATACATCTTTTCCATCAGGTGAACTGCTTCTCCTTTGTTCCTCTTTTCCAGAATCTTTCTTAGAAGATACCGTTCTCCTTCTTTCTCCTTTACGATGTATAGAATTTAAATATGTTGTTATGGGATCTGTAAAATTTCGTTGAAGATAAAAGTTAATTAATATTACGGAATTCATTCTAAGTTCTAAAATAGTTTTTAACTTACTTTGAAGATTCGAATGGTTATCACTGCCTTCTGCTAATTCTGCTGGTGTTTGAGGAGTTGAAGGATTTGCAGGTGAAGGAATTGACTAGAAAAAATAAAGTATGATGTACAAGTGTTTTACAATTTTTCCTATTTTTTTTTTCTTTTTTGTTATACCTCTTGATCTCCAGCAACATTTGTATTAGAGGCCGGTGATGTTGGATCTGGTGTATTTGCTCCGCTAGATTCAGCTCGACTATCAATTCTACGATTTGCTCGCGATCTAGTACTCCATGGAAACTTTAAATATGTTTGGAATTTCTTTCGTTCTTCTAGTAGGGCTCGTTCATGCCTAACTTGAATTGCTAAATCAGAGATATCCTCATGTTCCTCACCTTCAACAACAGCAGTCTCATTAATAGTTGTTTCCTGTTCAATCGGTTCATCATCTTCAATTATTCGCCATCTGCCAATTTCAATTTAAAAGTAAATAAATAAATAATTTATTTGAATTCAAACTAAGCTTTATGAATTTTTATTTTTTACTTTGGCGTTGGAATTTCTTTGTATGGTAAAATTTCTACTCTAGTTGCTGCTGCAACACTGTATGGTATTACGATGTTATCTATATCGTACGAATTCCGATTTTTCCGATCAAACCTATTGTAAAATAATAAAAATATTGGTGCTTAATTACTACAACAAAAACTTAATAATTTTCTAATGTCATTTTTCGTTAAATCGTATACCTTTCACTTCTATGACTAGTATTATTGTGATATCCTGTTGGTGTTGGAGACGAATTTTTACTTCGTGATACTACATGATTATTGCCATAATCAACGCCATCAATGCCATCTGAACTGCCCGTTACTCCTGAGGATGAATTTGTTCCTACGGATCCAATCATACCACCCTCCTGGTATTCATTTGCCATTCCGCCAATACTGTTCGTTGCCCCAGCGTTCGATGATAATTTACGATATTTGCTACTATTTTTCGTATGTGAATGATGGTGACTGTTGTTAAACTGGTTATTGTGGAGGGCTCGGCGCGCCTTCGAGTTCTTTATTTCTACGAATTTTCATTTTTTTAAGTTAAATTTTTATTCAATTCTTTTACAATAATTAAATAATTTTATTACTGTTGGCTGCCGGCCCAGAAGAATCCTGTGCATATTTTCGATTGTATTTGCGGCGGCTTTCTGTTAATTTCTTATTCGAAGAGCGGTCATCACCACCGCCACGTTCAGCCGCCATTCTTTGTTGTGATCCCATCAGCGATGAATTTTTCAATGATGTTTTCGTCGGTAAGCGCATTACACGATTTTGCCATTCAGGTAATCGCATAACTGCTTCCATATGAATGCTGCTCGACACATCTATAAGATAACAGAATAAAAATTCATTTAACGTCATTTAAATGAATTTTTAAACTATTTCTCAAGCTATAATTACCTTCAGGGAAACTTAACACTGGATGAAAACCAGAATCCAATAAAGCAACCCGTTCTGGAAATGTCATTGTATCGGGTAAATCTCTAGGTGCCGTTGGATCTGATCTCCCGGTACATAAAGCACAAGGATGAAGTGGCCATTGACAACCACATTTGATAGTGCTAAAAAGAAAATTTAACAAACAAAAGATTCTCATATGAAATAAACCATTTTTTCGTTACTTGTCAATAGAACTCAAATTTACCTTGGTCTTGCCGCTTTCTTCGAAATTGTATGTACATTGGCAGTTTGCAGTAATTTCCTTTTACGAAAACCTGCTCTTTGGAAAGGTCTAGTTCTACATGCTCCTGGTAAATTATTTGTAGTCTCATAAGCACCATTTGGTGGCGGACTACCAATATCAAAATCAAGCGTTTTCGAACTACCAGGTAGTTGTCCTCGATAACCATTAACAGATGATGTTACACAACTTGGTTGCTGTTGATCATATGATAACGGTGACAATGTCGACGAAGAAGATATAGATAAAGTGGAGATTTTTTCAAATGTTACAGCTCCTTTATTCTTTTTAATCTGATGATGTAATTCATTATGTTGTCGTATTCGATATTCTAAATCGGATATCTGTGCTAATAACCACGTCCAACGTGAAGCAATTGCAGATCTATCACGTGCCCATCGCCATGCAGCTCTTTTAGAACTGAATAAAAAAAAAATAGCCATAATTATATTTTATAAATAGAATTTTTTTAATATTCATTTTATCATAATCATCAGTAATGACATTACAGGCTCCTATTGAGCCAAAGTCTAAGTTCTGATTTTTTCTTCATAATCCTATCACATTAAAGCACCTAAATATGTACGTATGTATTATACATTTTCGCCATATAACATGCATTATTTCATTCATTTATTTAATTTAAATATCTTGAAAATAATTAACTTTTTTTTGTTTGAAAAACCTGTATTTAGTTATGTAGAAATTAAAGTGTTAATTTAAAAACTACTAAAATCATTTTTAAAATAAAAATGTACATTTATTTACAATAAATATGTGATTGTATCATCTACTAAGTAATTAAAAAAACTTGACACTTTAGTCATAAGAGAGACACATACAAAAATATATGGGTACAATTATTTTCACGATATAATACATTCAAAAGATAAATAAATGTGCATATTTGAAAAATGTATTCTGTTTAAAATTAATGTCGCAACTTTATAACTGTAAAACTTTAAATCAAAATTATTACATACATTATAATTTATGCTATACTTAAGTCTCAATTTGTAGTTTGTGTCCTAATTTATTACTCATTTATTTCAGATTCGTATTTATTATTTACTTATTTTATTGGATGAAATTATTCTTTTCCAAATTCTTTCAATGCAGTACTAACTATGTTTTATTTTCTAACGTGTGTTTAAATTCAATTTTCCTTTTTTTTTAATTAAAATTCTATTAAAAATTACAATTCTATGCGAAATGTGTCTAAAATTGATCGATTATTGTTTTTTTATAACAAAAAAGAATGAAACTTAATTTAGAATCATATAAAAATTAACTTTGAATTTAAACAAACAATGAATGAACATATTTTAATATCTATTAACTATTTTCAAAATTTTAAATTATGAGGTTTTAAATAACTTCAACTAAATAACAGTTTTTTAAAAACTGTTAAATTCGTTATTGGATGGAACTGGAAGTAGTTTACCACTTCACCAACATTTAGCATGGATTTCGTTACATGTTTACACTTTACACGTTTTCCACGCATAATAAGAGTTGAAATAAATAAAACTCCCCTTTTTATTTTATTAACATTCTTTTTAAATTAAATTATGTATTTTTATTTTAAAAATCTTTAACCAGTCGACAAAAAAATATAATTTAAAAAGAATTATCTGTATCAAATTACTATTTTAATATTTTTGATAAGAAAAAATTCATGTGCTATTTCTATTAATTTATATGCACAATGCGAAAATATAAATAAATGTAAGTAAATGATTTCTAATACGATTTTTATGTCATATAAGTCACGTTATTTAAACATACATATCAAGTTTAAATATAATCATTTCTTACTGCATTATTCATATAATTTAAACAATTATTCTAGAATCGAATTCAGCACATTCAATTAAAATACTAAAATATACTCACATAGATAACGGCTGTTGCGTTTGATTATTATATGTAACCATTTCATCAGCTGATTCACCACCAGAACTGCTAGCTGTTACATCTGAATCGATACCAGATTGAATTTCTTTCATTTCTGTTTGTAGCATACCAGAAACATGTTCAATATCTTCAGTTGTTTTCTCATCATACGTTGAAATAACAAGTGGTATTTCTAGTTTCTTTGTTCCTCCTGAATCTGCACCAGTGCTACCACTTGCAGATATTTTCCCTATTGCAGATGTTTTACCTCCGGTTTTATTTTGATTTGAATGTTGTGAGGTTGCTGCAACATCTAATCTTTTCAAAAATGATCGCATTGATGTTGTTGATACTGGGCGTCTCTTATCTTCTTCATAAAAAATTTGTCGACCTTGTTCCCGACCTTTTCTTCTTATAATTCGATTTGTCCATTCAAAAAGACCAGCAACTTCCTCACTTGTATGTCGACCCATATAACGAGCTTGAATTTTTCGTAATCGTCGTAATAAAAAATCACACTTTCTTTGCATTTGTTGTTGTCTTCGTTCAATTTCATTACGAATTTCATGAGTTTCAGAGTCTTTAGCTGGTGTTCCCATTTCTTCGTAATTATTCATAACATCTACATCATTGAATAAACCAAGACTACCGGCTAAATCACATAAATTCTCTCCACCTGGTGTTGAATCAAATCCTTTTAAGACTTGTAATAAATCCATATCACCTAAAACTTGATCCATTTCTGCTGAATCTTTGATAAAATCTCTTTGTGAACTTAAGCCACCAATTGATGTCGTACTTTGTGGCGTTAACGAACATATCGGAGTCGTTGTCACCGTTTGGTTTTGAGGTTGTTGCTGTTGTTCTGATATTGACTGACTAGCACTAATCGGACGCGGAGGCGTTTTTTGAGATTTTTCAAAGGCTTCCTCCTGCATAATAATTTCTTGATGCCTTTGCAATTCTTCATTGTTAATAATATGAATTGTGCCATCTTCTGAAAATTGTAAATTATCTAAAATAGAACGAAAGGTTATTCATTCATTCTAGTTCATTTCGAGAATAAATTCAACAAATTTGAAACATACCCTCCACATCTGTATTTTCTGCCGTCACTGTACTAGATGATGAATTTATATCGGCTTGTGTATTATCTTGCTGGCTATCATCGTTATCGTCATAATTCGACAAATCCATGTGTTCAATTCTGACTTCAATTTGTTCCTCTTTTTCTTGTTGTAACAATATCTTACCGTCACCAATACTAATGTCAATATTGTCTGTTTCTTTATCCCGTTGAATTTGTTCTTCTATATTACTACCTTCTGTAGTAATTTCTAATAACTGAGATTTTCCCAAGTTATTTTTGTCACACATTGGGCCCATTTGGCGAGAATAGCTCTCGCGAGAAATATTTTTCTTCCTCTGAGTTACCGCCAAAAGTCGTTCTTTACCTTTTGCTGAACAATTTATCTTTTTACCAGAAGGAAAAGATGAAATAGGAAATGAAGAAGTAACTGTAGTAGTTGCTTCTGCAGCAGCAGCAGCTTCTGCTTTTTGTTTAGCTATAACCTCTTCAAAAGCTAACTGAAATGCACCTTTCGATGATGCTATGCTCCCACTTTCTTTTAGAATGCTATTACTACCATATATTCTATTTCCGTTCTTTATTTTACCAGTACTTACACCACCACTAGAAATTGTGTTATTATCACGATTTTCATCCACACTTTCACCACCGTTTAAAAGAGCTCCTCCAGTAACTCTTAACAACTCTGTTTCAATATCAATTGAATTATTTGTATCACCGTTAATATTTGTTGTTGACTGCAACAAATAATTATCACTATTTATGGAAAGTTGGCTGTTTGAAGTAGGACGAGGAGATGCCGATGTTGCAGAAGATGAAAGCGTATTTGCTGAATTTAAGGGCTCAGTCAGAGCAGGTGCCATATTGCTCTGTAGTGATACATTTGAAAGCACTTTTAAATCCTTTTTTAGATATATTTCTTGTTCTAATATTCCACTGGTGTTTTTTATCTTCTTGTTTGGTGTCGTTTTTACTTCTATCGTTTTTATTGTTAAATTTGTTGTATAGTTTTGGTATGTTTCTTCTTCGATATTGTTCACATTGATAGTTTTTTGTTGTAAGACGACGTTTTTGGATGCCGATATTGACGGTACTGACGACGAAGTGGCATATAATCCCATTCATTAATACATAAAATTTTTTAATGTTTTATTTAGTTGTTGCTTTGTCTGGCACTCTTTTTATTCGGAGTTTAAACGTGAATGTACTTTATAAATTTATATTTCTTTTTTTCTTTTTAATTTCTAATTATAATCCTTTTATTTAAAGCAATTATATTTCAAAGTTTTCTGGATTAAAACTTCAAAATTAGATTAAGTTTTATTCTATAACTGAATATTGAAACGAACACTAATTCAAATATTTGTTCCTTTTCCATATGCTTTACTTATTTTTAAGTTTTTATTTCATTGCATTTTTTATTTTTTATTTTCAAATTTGGAAAAAAATCTGAAAAAAAAGTAAATAATGTTTACATTTAAAACAAACTAAACAATATTAATACAATTCAATTAAATAAAGTTATTGCAATTATGTAATTAGTCTCACATGATATAAATTAATCAATACTAGATTAAATTATATAAAATTAACATTTTAGAAAAAGTGAAAAATAAAAATAGAATTAAAAAAATTATAAAAATACCTAAATAAAATAAAAATAATTGGAGAATTTATTGACACAGATAATCAGTCTACATCACACGCATAATTGAAATTTTAAAAAATAAAAACAAAGTTTAGAATCCAAAATAATCGTGAAATACAATGTTCATATGGGTATACATGCATATGTACATACACCATACATTAAATTTATAACATAAATTTCTAAATTTGTGATGTTCCAAATAGTAATTGTAAAATTACATGACACCTTACTAATTCGATTTTATATTATTTGAAAATTAACAAATTCAATCATTTTAATTTAAATAAAAGTAAATTTTAGAGTGAACTTATTAAAAATTGAAATTAAATTCTTTTGAAAAAGTGAAAATCTAAAGTTCATGGACAAAACTTAGGTATTTAGGTACCTATTTAATATCTACTCATTTCTATAAAATTAATTTTTGTATTATGTAAAATATTTATTGAATTTAACATTTTTAATAATAAATTTTATTTTCAATTTTAAAAAATAAAATAAAAACAGAAAAATAATAGTCTACAAAAACAATACATATGGTATATAAGTTTATATTTTCGTTAATTCCCGCTTTCATTTCAGTGTATAAAATTAAAAACAGTAGGTTTTATAGGTATAATGTGTGTAAGCATGAGAACAGACACAGACGACACAGCACCAACATAACAGTTTATTTTCGTACATACATACATATGTATAATGCATATTCACTGCATGTACATAACTGCACACACATAATTATTTTGCTTGCATATGTATACATATAAATTGTATATAGGTATATATACCTACAAGAAAAAAAATTATAAACATACACACATCACATATGATTTATGTGATATGTACACCCATTTGTATGCAACTTAAATGTGTAGATATATGATTAAATAACTGAAAAAGCATTTTTTTTTTATTTTGAGATTTTTTTTTAAGAATAAAATATTTGTCTTTGATACCGATCAAAGTGTAAATTTTGCAAGTATGATGCATGATAAACAAATGTGTTTAGTATGTAATCGTCACAGAATTTAATTCTTATAAGTAGGTATACATGCATACACACGTTTAAGCAAACAAATAATGTTATTTTGCAAAAATAGGATGTGCCGGCAAATTGTTCAAATTCAATTCAACATACAAATATAAATGGCACAGAATATAAATGGATAAGAAAATTAGGTGAAAATTATTTAGAGAAATATAAATTAAAATCTACCTAAATAATCTAAGAAATATTATTTTAATTTATTTAGAATAGGTATACAAAACCACAATATAAGCATATCTAGCCTAATAAATTTGTATTGTAGAATCAGTGAAATGTATTTGCATCTATATGTTTGAAGCACATACCTACATATATAACATACATTAATAACATGCAATTTAACTGTAAAAATTACTACTATAATTCTTTCTTTTTTTTAAATGAAATTAGAATTTCTCTTATCATGACATCCAACATATATTAATACATACATATGTACACAATTGTATATCAACATTTTACTCCCATTAATATTTGGGTATAGAATATAGATATCAAAAATTTAAAAGTTACCTATTCAATTTTTAAAAAAATTTAAAAAAAAGTACTTATATATCGACATTTATGTACTATGTGTAAAAATACATGTACCTACATAAATAAAAAAAATTTTACATACATGTTTTTTTTTATATGTAGATATAATTATAACGTTTTAATATAACTGGTTAAGAAATAAATAAATAAATACGTTTTACTTTGAGCCAATAATTTATTTCAGTATTTTTTCATTGTTCTCATTGATACACTGATATAAAATCTTTTAATACATAATTTGTTAAATTGTAAATAATTATTAAAGCTAATCGAATTTATTGTTCTAAATTTAATGAAAATTATTGTAAATCACATATTGCGTTTAATAAATTTTCAAATTATTATATGGGTAACATTGTATATATACGTTAATGTCTGTTACATACATATGTATTACATTCATGTATTATACATATTTATAATTTTTATAATATATAACACTCTTCTACTTAAATTTTTATATGCATACAGATAAATATATGTAGCTATGTGTATAGCTTCTAATATAACGCGCATCTCTGATCACACACACTCTACATATATACCTACATACATACAAAATATATCATTCATCAGCCATCCACACATATATACATATAAACACACATCACAAACTCATGTAAAATTTATAGCTCTTCGCTCAGCTCAAACACACTGTCAAAATTAAACAAATATATATATATATATATATGTACATACATATATGCATATTTCACAATTATTCTACATTTTTACGTTTTTCATTTAATTTATAATTTTCCAGTTGGAAAATTATTTTTATTTCATTTTATATTGATTAAATTTATGAAAATATTATTTTACACAATTATTTAATGCATTTTACATGAAATAAAGTTAAAAATATGGAAAATTTACAGCGTCGGTGTATTACGCGCCATTCATTTTATACATCGAATAATATATAGATGTGTGTAAATATAATATACATATATGTATATATATATATGCTAGTGCCTACATACATATGTACACACATCTATCTAAATAAATTTATATATTGAAATTCAACTGTCCATAAATATATACACTCTTCCCGTATGAATATGTATAGCTTATTTTATTTTTGTTTGTGTGCTGTATTTCCTGTAGACTTGTTCTGTATTATTTATACATATATACATATATTAGAAAATTACCAAAAAAACAAAAGAAAAACAAAAAAGAATGTGCTTGTACAATGTATATACAATTATAAAATTATGAAAAATTCGTCTATATAATACAACGAGAATCATCTCACTTTTCTTTTTCCATCTGAAATCTACTACATTAATTGCCTAAACTAAAAACGAATAACTTAACTACTATTATAAATTTTTATTATTATTATTATTATTATTATTATTACATATTTAAGAAGAAAATGAGCATGTCTGCTCTCCTTCCCTGTTTTGATCTTTTTTTTTTTTTTTCAAAATATTTTATAATATTCTCACACATATGTGTGTATGAATAATTTTAACGTTTAAAAATATTAATAAAAGTACAAGAGAAAAAAAAAAAATTTTTTTTAAAGAGCATAAAAAATATGTAAATTAAATAATCTTCAATTACTATTTCTTCCCGTCTTACATCCTTCATTTAAAGAATATAACAAACAAAAAAAAAACATACACATATTCTAAAATAAATTTTTGCTTTATACAAATAAATACAAAAAAAAAAACGAATAATATGGCAGATAATGAACTCACATTTTTTTTTTTACACTGTTTCTTCGTTTTTCTTCTCTTGTATATTATATATGTATGGATATTTTTTTATATATATTCACTCACTAATATTATTTAAAAAAAAAAAAAACAAAACCAAAAAATAAAAAGAAAAATTATAAAAAAAACTAATCGTTCGTTTTCAAACGAACATATTCATCCACATGATGATGGGTTTTCTTTTACAAAATTTAATTAACAATCTTATTAATATCATATTATCGAAAAAACATTTTATTGGAGAAAAAAACTTAGTAAATTTTATGTAATTAACAAAATAATTATTAAACTTTCAATACACTTTTCACTTTAAGCAATATGAGAAAATAACGTAGTAGTTGGATTTTTTTTTTTTTTTGAGCAAGAAAAAAAATGAAAAAAGTCGACTCCCAGCCCTCCTCGTTCGTTTTTCACTTTTTCTTCTTTTTTCTTTTTTTCACATTACTGTATATGAATCCACAATGGTGAACCTTTTTTTTTTTTTTTGATAGAAAAAAAATGCAATTTCAAATTTGTATAGCGAAATCCTCAAATCACTTTTTTTGTAATTAGAATTAGTTTTTTTTTTAAATATTTTATATAACACTTTTTATTAACACAAATCACTGTTTTTTTTAGAAAATTCTTTTTTATATATTGTAATCACTAAAAACAATTATTTTTTTTAACAATATGATGTGGGAAAAAACTCGTAATTTCTTTGCTCGCTGCCTATACAAATACTTGCCTCTTTTCGACGATAGCAGCAATGGCGGCGGTTTTTTCGTTTTGTATAGTTTTTAATTAATTTTGATCAGCATATCCATTTCAAATGTTTGACACTCGGTGGCATTTTAATCATATAAAATTTATTTTATTGTGAATATTTTCCAATTGACATGTAAATAATTTTATTGCAAATTTTTATTTCCATTTTTAACGAACATTTGTTTTATTATTACGAATTATTTTTTTTTTTTATTTAGAAAATTAATTCTTCTTTTAAATAAACCACAATTAAACGATTTAAATTTTAAATTAAAATTTAAACTTAACCTCGGTCCGTTATGCATTTTCGATTTTGAATCACATTTCAATATTTTAATTAAAACCGATGTTAAAGCTTTATTTTGCATTGTTTTTCATAGATAAATAAACTAACAAATCTTCTTCACGTTCACAACTGTTTTAACACTGTAATATCTTTAGTTTTAATTTCTATCAATAATTTATTGATGCAAAACAAGTACTATATGACGAAATACCGTTCTTATACATGCGCTGATTTAATTCAATTTCCCTTTCATATTATTCGCTTCATTCCACTTTATATGTACATTGATATCTAAAAAAAGAATACGAAAATTTTTTTATTATCATATATAATAAAAAATCTGAATAAATTTTTCGTATACAAAATTGGTTGAAATGAAAATAAAAATTTATAAAACAAACTTTAAAAAGTGTAGAATTCCAATCAGAATATTTATGTTATACTTGATAACAGATGACAGCTCTGTCTGTAGCAAAATTTTCTATTTATCTATATATACATGTACTCTACTTTATTTTTATTTGTAAACAAACTTTTAATTCACATATGATTTGTATAAATAATGCATTATACTTTTCAATACCGCGATTTTTTTTTTTCTTTAACTCTGAAAATTCAATTTAATTTTATAAACTTACATTATCACGAGAAATAAAATTCCTTTTCCCAACGAATACTCATTATTGGCCAAAAATATTGTATATTTGTTGTCTTAATACTTTTTGTTTTGGTAAAATCTAAATTTTCTTTTGAATACTCCATTATATTATATTCCTTTCTAAAGGTCTTCACTGAAAATCTGAAAATACAAGATAGAAAAGACCTTTTTCAAATTTTTCATAATTCATTAACTAAAGAAATATTACTGATTATGAGAATTCTAGTGTAAAATTTGTTTTTCACAACTTTTTGATAGTTTTAAATTTTAATTAACACGAATGAATATTTAAACAGATCAAAATACCTATTTGTTATTTGTAATAATGTGAGAAAGCATCTTATGTTCTATCCCACATAGATCTTGTAACAACTGATTGTCGTGTGGTATCATGTCATATCGTAGGGTAATTATATCGACTGATCACAATGTAAATAAAATGTTTACCTAATTTCTTTAAGATTTTTATATTTGAATAATTTTTAACATATGATAATTATTCTTATAGTAAATTAAGATATGCATGAATTTATTTTAATATTTAAAAAAAAAAAAAGTACCTACCTATACACACTAAAATTCATAGATAATTTAAATGACCACGGAATAAGATTCGCACGTTTATTATGAATTTTTGAATGTAGTCAATGGTACTAATAAATTTGTATTATAATAAAAATTTCTTAATATGCGTAGACATATAATTAAATCTTTCTTTTAAAAATGCAAAGAAAATTTTATAACTGATAAAATTTCATATATTTTTTTTCATATATTTTCAAGAACATTTGTTTGAATTTTAATTTCTAAAAATAAATACAAAAATAATTTTACTATCGATAATGACACATTATGGGATACCTACAAATATATGTACCTACCATTCAATTAAAAATGAGTTTATAGGATAGGTATGTATTTTTCTTTTAAAATCTTATAAAGTTCAATGAAAATATTTTCAGATTATTATTCATTTATTATTAGTTATTATATTTGAAGGATTACCTAAATAAGGATGTACTTTAAATTTAGACAATTTTTAGATGACTTAATCGACATTTATCTAATTTTAGTTTTTGAACTATGTATAAAATTAACATTTTATATAAAAAATAACGTTAATAGATAATTTCAATTTATTTTTGTATAAAAAATATTTATTCTTTTGAAATTAAATTAAATTTAAAATTTATTAATTTTTGTGCACTGTTTAAATTTACATTATATAGGTACTTATTAATTGCTTAATATAACATGCAACTAAATTAGAGCCAATATCATACAAATTTGAAACTAGCATTTTTAGATTGGTACAATTTCAAAAATCTATTTTTATTAATTTCTAATTTGTGATAATGATTTTAGCTTTGCTTAAATTTATTTGTAGTAAATTTTATTCAAAAATAATTTTAAACTATTTAAAATGTTAATTTTTATTATTTAAATGTAAGATATTTACGATTATGCTTACCTTATGATGGAGTATCAAAAACGAAATTGTTTTTAGACAGATAGTGATTAGTGATAGACTTCAAATTCTGTCAAAGTACAACAAACAAATAGGGTATTAAAAGATTTAAATGTCATCATAATAATCAAGTGGGTTATTATTTTAAAATTAATTCATTAAATTATGTAGAATATAAAAGGGTATTACTTTATTTAATTATATTATCTATCTACAATTACGATTTGAAAGTACTTTAATTTTTCTTGTTCACCTTTTCATTGTCGCTTTAAAAAATGAAATTTCTTGTATTTACACAATATTAATTTCATTTACACAATTATTTGCAATTATTATTCTTCTTGGTCATAAATAATGTAGAAAAATTCAAAAATCTCTATAGAAACCTCTAAATATGTATTCTTATAATTAAGAAATTTTTAATAAACAAAACAAAATATTGGTACATAATTAAAAATCAAACAGTAGAATTCATTTCATATTTAATGAGTATTTTACTATAAATGTAATTAAATTCAATATAAAACTAAGTACATAAAGTATTACTTACATATATTTTAATGTGTATTTATAATATAAAATACAATTATTTTATTTTATTTTTTTTCAATTAAATTAAAAATAATAATTTGTTTTGATCTTATATTAATAGAACGAAAATCAAGTTTTTAATTTTTCTCAACTTCAATATTACTTTTATGAAACTGGTCATTTTAATTTTTTAGTACAATATTCTATCACACGATGGCGCTATAAATACTTAAATGAATATGAATGAGCTTTCGTATTTAAATTGTTACCATTTCAATTCAAAAAGGATTCTTCTTTTTTTTGTTTTTGTTTAATAAACAACTTGCATGTGAATACAGGATTTCATGACAATATAAATTTTATATACAAATATTATATGTAAATCATGATTGAATAATAAATTTGAAATATTTCATATAATCGTTATTTTATACGAAGCTAAACTGATGCAAAAATTTCGGTAGGTTGTGAAATACGTATTTCTAAATGATGGCCCATTCTTTAAACTCAATTCTTTTTTAATTCTCAAAGCATGATTTAAAATTTTTTACCGATTTTATTAAAATTATAGAAAACATGATTTTTTTTCAAATATTTACTTTATTTTTCATGCTTTTTTTGTATTTTTTTTTCTTTTTTTTTTCAATATTTTTGACTTTCTTCTTTTTTCTCATTTTTTGTTTTTGTTATCATTCATTTCACTTTAATTATTATACAAGATTGTTTTTGTCCAATTTTTTAGTTTACTACCCACTTAAACTTGGACATTTATCTAATTTTTCAGCATCAATTTGAAAATCCTTGGGTACTCGTCTCCAATTCTGTGCATCAAAATAATAAAATGTTCCTCGTTCTTTTGTACCATTTTTTTCATAATGCGTTATACCAGGGATTCGTGTTATCCAAACTTTTTCTTCAATATGATACCTCCATTCACGACTATGCCTTTTTGTTTTATGTAACAAAAAAGAATTATTATTATAATTACAAAACTATTTGCTTCTAAAATTACAATTTTTACTTACAGTTCCTCCGCTGCCGCTAATTGCATTGCATCACCAACATTAGTATAAAACAAGAAAAAGAGTAGATCATCTTTGTATTTTTTCAGTGTTATACTCGCTAATTTATCTCTTATAGACACATTAACCAAGTATTCGGGCGGCACATTGTATTCTATATCCTGCGGTCTAAAAAAAATTAGATTAATGAAAAAATAGATGTCATTTTCATAAAGCCAAAGAATATACAATCAAAATTTTATTGAAATAGTTTTTACCTTAATGGTTGATCTGCAAACGGGCCAGCAAACGTTGGATGTAAATTTTCTTGTGAATTTAAATTTAAACCTAATCCAGTTAAATCCTGTCCCATAGCTAATGTAACTAAATTCGGATCAGATTCTGCCGCACGAATAAATGTTAAAAGTCCAACCATCCCGAATTGATTATTCACCATACTGGTAGGTATATTTGTGACTTTACCTGAACAATTTTTCAAATCAAATTATTTACTTATTATTTTAATTTATTCATTAATTTACCATCAGATAATGTCTGAACTCCCCTCTTCATCACAGCTTTATCATTTCCTGAATTCGTGTCATTCTGAAGTTCCATACCAATACCACCAGTCATACTGGATGATGAATTTTTTTCTGTACCATCCATACTCCCAGGTAATCCACCAGATGTTGAATTACCGTCCGTAATTTGAGTTCCAGGTAACGCAGGAAAATCCTCATTAGACATTGTAAATTCTGATTGTTCAGATGTTGGTTGCTTTACCATTCCCACTGTTATTATTTATAAAAACACACGAAATAATAACAACTAAATTATAGTACTTTTTAATTTCAATCCGTAAACATAAAGCAATTAAAAACTATTCACGTAAAAATAAAAAATAAAAAATTATTTTATGTAACAAAAGTAGAATGATATCCCTTTACACCAGCCTTTAGATTCAATTAAAAAAGTCAAAGTAATATACATAGCCATCTCAATGAAATTTAGATTTTAGATAAGATTGAGTGCTTTCAATAGAATTCAAAGTGTTATAATATTTTTACGCAAAATTTAAGAATTAAAAAAAAACTTTCAACAGTGTTTTCTAAAAACATTAAGATCTACTGGAGGCACTCATTGAAATTTCTATTTTATTTAAATTTATCCAAATAATATACACATGTATGTGTAAATGTATTCATTACCAATTTTCATAAGTTAAAAATGGAAGCTATGTTTTAATTAGCTTATAACTTGTACCATGTATCTCTGTGACTTATTCAATAATCTCAATCACCATTGTAGTATATATTTTTCCTTATGAATAAATGCACCAAAACAAAGCAATACAGAAATTAATAACGATTTTTTTAAATAACAATCACGGAATAAAATTAAAAAAATATTAGAGAAAAAAAGGAATAAATGCGTGTGATGAAAAATATGTGAAAAACAAATTTTAAAAAATCAACAGAAATAAAATAACACAGCAAAACATATGTATGTTCTGTTTTGTTTTAAACTCACAAGAGATTAAAAAATTACCATAAGGTTTACTTCCAGGCGGTTGGAGCGGATTTGTTTGAGGCAGTGTTTGGTCATTTTGACCGCGAGCATTCGTCAGTGAAGGAAATTCAGAGAGATCAAGTAATGGTGGTGTTGCTGTATCACCAGTACTACCACCAAAAACTGAATGAAAATTATTGAGTGCACTGCCAGCACCCACACCACCTCCGGAACCATAACCGCCACGAGACGACTGCATAAATGATCCCATATTTGACTAAAATTATAAACTTTATTAATATTTTCGTTACAAACTCTAAAATGTATTATAAATACCATTGGACCACTTCCCAATCCTTGCATTGTTCTACGATCCCCAAATGTTCGTTGACCAAATAAATTTGCTCGACTACTGTTTGCAATTTGAGGAGGCGCCCCACCACCAACGGAAAGTTGGGCATTTCGATTAGGTGATAATTGAGATTGTTGGGATTGACCATAAGTTGTCCCTCCTTAATAATCAATAAATGAAAATTGTTATTTAGAATAAAATAAATAATAGATGAAGAAAAAAATCAAATTACTTACCCGGTGGGAACATTCCTGATGTTGGAGTGACATGTCCAGATAAAGAACTACCACCAAAACCACCAGCACTTCTACTAGCTAATGAAGCGTTTGCTATACTTCTTGGAGGCGGTTGAAAATTTAAATTAGCCATAACCTTTAAAATTAAAACAAGTTTTATTTCACTAATTGTGTAACAAAATATGTATGATGTGATATGATGAATAAAAAGAACTCTGTACATGTAACAATCGTTAGGTAGGTAGATATATTGTTTTTTTCAGTTACGAAGCAAAAATATATATGTACATATGTACAAGTATCTAAACTCGTAGTTTTTTACTGGAAAATACTTTAATTGTTACCGATAAAATTAACAATTATATGTAACAAGATCGCTTTTATCATTTGAATAGGACAAATTGATATTCGTTCTCATCAAACTGAACAATGTTTCATGTTTCTTTTTATTTCAAAAAATTGATGAGTATTTTGAATTTTGAAACTCTAAGGCATCATTAATTGCATAAAATGAAATGATAATCAAAAAAATTTCCAACAAGTCGAGGTCTACGGACATGTACACAAGATCTGTAAAATATTTTTAAGAATGGTGGGTAGAAATTGTTTTCATTCACAATTACAATACGATTTGTCACATGTTCAGACCTTGAAAATGTACACAATAATCAAATAAAATTCATCATTTAAATGTTTAAAACATTGAAATTAACAAATTTAATTAATGTTACTTTTGATTATTTTAAAATTACTTACCTATCAAATGTGTAATTTGGAAAAAGCATTCAAATTTAAATTAAAGTGGACAAAAGCCACATTTATCATTCCACAATGAGAAAGTGAAATAAAATTAAGAATAAAAAAGAACAACACAAAAAGAATTAAATTGCGCTTTGAAGATTCTTTTGTTGGTTATTTTTACGTTTCTCTTTTTACAAAAAAAAAAAAAAAAAACTTAGTTCAAACTCAGACTAAACAAAATTTTTTCTTTATAAATTGATAAACGATGATGGGATAGGTAGAGATCTTATTGGTTTATAGTTTTAAATGTCTTTAATAGTTTTAATCAAAAGAAAATATATTTCTTCCTTCAGATCAAAGTATTTTCAACTTCGTCTGCACACATACACGAACATTAAAAAAAGTTAAAGTTTTCTTTATTACAATTAATGATTATTATTAAAGTCACTTTAATGTCTTTCACACTTTTAATTTTTTTGTTTTATTACACAAAGAGAAAATTGAAACTGATAATTATAAAATTGTTTTCTTAATTCTTAAAACATGGCAAATAAAAAATAAATGAAAAAAACAGACTAGCCTATAGAAGACTACGTGAACAAAAATATTGTATTATGTATGTATAAAAAAAAATTTAAAGCAAAAGATATGAACTACAAAAGGATAACACTATAAGGGCTCCTTTGCGCACAACAAAACCATTTGTCCAAAAAGAAAAAAGTTCAGAAAAAAAACTCGAAGAGACGAAAAAGTGTTGGTTGGATACACTTTTTTATATAAAATGTATAAGTTGTGTGTATGTATATCACACTTTTTAATTTACACCTTTCTGTATATATATTTTGATATTTCTTTACTTCTATTTTTTTTTTAAACACTTCTATCAAATACGTATCAAAATTCTTATTATTAATTTATTTTTTTTTTATAAAAATTTAACTATAATTGAAATACACACTTTGTGAAACTTTCTTCTTAATTTAAAAAAAAAATCACTTAAATTAAAAACTGCGAAATAAAACTTGAATTACTGACAAAAAATCATCAAGAACTCTCCAAACAATGGTAGCAGCCATTTTGAAAAAAAATTTAATTTCGGTCAAAAATTTTACTACCACTACTACCACTATCAAATGACAATAAATATTTCAAAAAATCTTCGAAATCTTATTGTAAAAGTCAAAAAACAAACAAAAAACAACTAAAGTATTATTGTAGAAAAGAAAAAATAAGTGTTACCGAAAACATATGTTATAACATATGACAGTATGATGTTTCAAATTGTAATTACAACTTGCAAACATGGATTATGGAAAGAGGAAATACCATGAAATACCATTCACCAATAAAATGTTATTGGATGTACTTATGTACATTGTTAATTGTAAACGGAAATGAAGAGAAATGTAACGTAACATGAAAAATTGAAAAACTTTATTTATTAAATATTAAAATACGTGTGTTCTTGAGATTCAAATAGTAAATTTTTGAAAGCAAATTAATAATGCGGTTATTAGAGTTTCCAAAACTTTACAAGTATTTAATATATTCGTATACGTAGATGTTAATTACTCATATAATTGATTACAAAGTATACCTACATAATTTTACGAGTAATTGTTTAATTGAATTATTATCAAATATTAAATAAATTTCCTGTACTTTTATCTTCATCAATACATGTGTCAATATACACATTTGTTAAGGTAACATTTTACGTATCTTTCACAATTTATCAAATAATTTATCAAAAAAAAATGTGCCAAAATGTACGTTATTAATTATTAATATGTTTTGTTTTTTTTTAGATTATAATCTTTGGATAATTTTGTTAAAAATTAAACGATTGCACGCATACAGGTTTTCTATTTAATTTTTTTTTTTTTTGTAAGTTTATTTTTGTACATTGTTTAGTTTTGCCGTGTGGGTATATGTATGAGATGTGTAACATACTCGTATATTTTGTTTTTAATCAAAAATATATAAAATCCAAAGACTTATATTTTCTAGTTTGCACACATATACGAATACACGTATATGTGATTCATATGTTTCATCTAAAAATATAAATTTTATATTTACACGTAAAAACTTGAATTAAATTTATCCGAAAAAAAACTAGAATATGTATTACAATTATATACGCACACGTATGTACGTTACCAAATCAACAAGAAGTCGTTAATATTTAATAGTATAAAGGTACACATCATATGTGCATACATGTAAAATTACGTAGGAGCAGGTAGGAGTTATTTAATAAAAGCTTGTTTATTTTATGTAGTCACTGGTCAATGATAAAAAATAAAAATGCTATCAGTATTATTAACATATGCAGGTGATTTTTAAATTAATTTTGTTTGAATGCTTAAATGTACATACATATATTTAAACGAAACATGTTTATACATCTAAACTGAGAATATAATATAACATATGTATACTCGAAGTTATTTTTGCTTTTTTAAAAAAATGTAAACATTGCTTTTGTATATACAATAATTATCATTAAGATACCTATTTCATGTTTTCTAATTTATACACGATAGGTGCTTTTTTTATACACACATATTATTATGTATATATGGTTCATCATATGTATACACTGTACCTATATATATGAATTCAACAAGTTAATCAAGTTTTATTTCTTTTTTGCAACTGTATTCACAAATTGAATAAATGTAACAGATGCTCAAACAATATTTAAATTTTGTGATACTTATTTTTACTGTTAGTTAATATGATTTAAATAAAGAATAAAAATAAAAGAATATTGTTTTTAATGCCAACACCAGGCTGTGTATTTAAATGTAACATGATTATTATATGTAGTGTTATCAAAATTTTGATTCTCAATACTTCAATTTATCGCTAAATCATATTAGTTGATAAATACAGTAAAACAACATAATATATACATGTTTAAATATCTACATTATATATTTGTCTTATTTGTGCTATAACGAAACAGAAAGTACTCTTTCTAAAAGCATTTTAATTTTTAAAACCATATATTCAGTATTAAAACGAGTCAAATGAAAATGTTCATTCTATAACGAAAAGTCGCTCATACTGGTTAGTCATCATCGGTCACTGATACGAATTTTATTTAAAATATACATAACATAAATATAAATGTACATTAAAATCAAAATTTGACTTTTTTCTTAAAAGTTTCTTCACCTTTTTTGGTATATATTTTGAATAAATTAACATATAAATTTATTCGTTTACGTATATTTATATACAGTAATCGTGTTCGTTATTATACTTTAGAATACAAAAAGATTTCAACAATTTTTTTTTTTCAAATTTTATCTAAACAATTACTATGAACCGTTTGTTTCTTTTAATTATTTGTTTATTTGCATCAACGTGTAGTGCAAGGGTAAGTCATTTTAATTTTAATTTTTTTTTTTTAAGTAAAGTATCAAATACACATAAATCATGTGTATGCACAATTTGTTTTTAAATATTAAAAATCAGAATAAACTTTATTCTTACTTTTTTTTTTTTTTTTTAAAAAAAAAGAATGTTTAAAATTGCACGTTACATGCATGCATGCAATTAAAAACGATTTCAAATAATTTCCAGATATACTTATATGTAGCTTTATAAATTATTTTACACTTATTTGATTTTTATTCTTTTTAAATAATCCGGATATTATGTAATGGGTTTTTTTTTGTGTACAAAATGAAAATCTTGTATGTACCACACGTATAAAGTATGAATAAAAAGAAAACCAGTTAAAACTACATGTTTATATTTTTGGCACAGATACCGTATGAACATACATATTATATCACTTTCAAGGTACTCTAGTTTGTATTTCGGTTTGTAGTCTAATATGAATCTATTAACAGATATGCATACATTAAAAATACTCATAAATATTATGCGTATATACAAATATACATATGGATGTACATATACAATATCTACGCTTATGGTGAAACCTCTCTGAACGAACATTTCTTATAAGGGGATAGGTACAGGACACAGCTCTTATAAGCGAACAAAAATAAAAGGTTTCACTGCATTACATTAACTCTTTTTATTTTTAAAATTTAGACTTGAAGCATAAAAAGCTAAAATCAAAATTTTCAAAAATCATCAGATAAGTCTTTGATATACATTTAATTTTTAGAATTTTTTTA
The DNA here is from genome assembly GCA_963971155.1 of Anthrax anthrax. NCBI lineage: Eukaryota > Metazoa > Arthropoda > Insecta > Diptera > Bombyliidae > Anthrax > Anthrax anthrax. Next base: position 22,804,630 of record OZ020118.1, read on the forward strand.
GTACATACATAAATACTGTTGAAAAAATGTTACACACACATATATATATAGATTATATATGTACATCATCTAAATATGAAATAAAAATCTTATCAATTTGTTTTATATTTATATTAATCATGTAACAATTGCAATGAATCTATGAATCTGTATGTTATTTTTTGATTATTGAATTTTGTGATATAAGCATTTTTAATCTTTCACAAGTAATACGTATTTGTGTATGTATGATGCATGTAAAAATATAAAAAAACGCCTAATATAGCCTACGTAATCAATTTTATGAAATAAAACTGAAAATGATAATTTAAAAAAAAAACAATCAAAGTCAATTTTTTCATCCGTACGTAAACAATATTTGTTTTGTCTTATAAATAAATTATGTTTTCATGATTAAAAATTATATTATGAAATGTGAGTTAGTATACAAGGATACATGTATCAAAATACATGATGTACATGCATTATTATTTTGCATTACATATAGATATAGGTACTTCAAAGAAAAACAAAAACAAAAACAAAATAACAATAATATTAATAGTCATACCTAAATAATTAATGTTCTTTTAGTTATTTAAATTAAATAAAGTAGAAAAGAAATGAAACGAAATTTAAGGAAGATTTAGTTGAGAGTCATTTGAGAGGGGGAAATGGCATAAGACTGATTACTATTTGATCTTTTAAAAAAAAAGAAATTCTATGTCCAATTATTTATTAACGCTTTTTAAGCGTCTAACGAGTTCCCTATCATACCTGTTACATTTTACTTAATTACGAACATTATAATTAACTTATAAAATAAATAAATAAACAAAAAAAAATCATTAATTTACGTAACTTATCAAAATATGTAATAACTATAGAATTTCATAGCAAAAAAAAAAAAAAATTATTAAATGTTAAAAATAATTTTAATGTATAAATCTAGATCTACATATTGTTTACATATGTGTAAATTTCTCAATAAATATTATAAGCATTCGTTGCTTTAGAATATGCCATAATTAAAACCTGTAACTTATATTAATACTAATGATGATAACAATTGTATTCCTGTTAAAAACATATAATTTAGTCTATAGAAAAGATGTTCTTCCATTGATCATGGTTTTTTTTACTATTGTTTGTAATATGTATTATCATAATAAATCATTTTATTTTTCATTTCTTCTATTTAATTGAATAAATAGAAAATTTTATTGTTTTTTATTTAATTTTTTAACTAGAAAATTTGTAATTGGAGTCATTATAAACGGTAGATTGTAATGTGAATTTAAATAAAAATATTAAAATAAACATTTTGGTTTGTTATTAAGATAAAAAAAAATTCATTTTTATAATTGGTTTTAGAATTTTTTTTTTTCTTAAAAATTCGTTTACATCCATTGATTACATTTATATAAATTAAATTTTCAACAATAATAAATAAACACATCTATAATCATACTTCACGGTCATACAAATGTAAACAATAAAAGGAAAATTGTAAGTTTTAGGTTGAAAAACAATTTTTTTTTTTTGAATTTGAAAAAAAAAAAAAATTATAGTAATAATTATAATTTAATTATTATTTTTACATAAATATTTACATTAAAAAATTTCAAAGGAAAGTATATTCATACATGAATTTTATGGATGAATCGTTTTAATTTTTAAAATAATAAATAAAATTTTAAAATACATATTTAACACATCATATTTTATTTTTTATTTTTATATAATAGTTACCTGTTACGATCCTATATGAAGCTTTATGTCCAGATAGTAGAAGTTTTATTCAAAATCAACTAAAATCATCATATGATTCTATTAAACAATACGTTGATATACGCTTTGTACCATTTGGTAAAGCTACTGTAAGTTCATGAAATTAGATTCAAAAATTTAAATATGTACATGAAATAAATTATAATAAGATCATGTTTATCTATAAGCTTTTGTTTATATAATATAATATTTAGAGTTATGATAATGGAAATTATTTTGAGTGTCAACATGGGCCACCTGAATGTGAAGGTAATTTAATGCAATCATGTGTATTAAATGAACTTTCAGGTGAACAAGATTCACAAGTAGAATTTGTTACTTGTCAAATGCAATTTTGGGCTGACCGATCTGGTAAATTGGTAAATAATAATTAAATTCCATTTAATTTATATAAAAAAAAAAAAAAAGAAAAAAGAAAATTAAACGATCATTTTCAATATCAATTAATTTTGTAATATTAGTGTGCTGAAAGTGTTGGAGTATTATTTAGCAAAGTTGAAGAATGTATGAGAAGTGATATTGGTAAGCAATTACAACTTCAAGCTGAAGCTATAACACACAAAATATCACCAAGTTTCATACCAACGATTCTTTATAATGACGTAAGTATATAAAAATTGTTAAATTGTACAGAAGTTTAATTACATTATGATATACATTTTTTTTCTATGAATAGAAATTTGATCAAAGAAATCAAGATAAATCGCTATCATCATTTAAGAGAGTTGTTTGTGATCTAATTGATAATTCTGCACCGTCCTGTTAAAATGAAAATGAATATTATATTAAAATGCAGTAACTTTTACATTTTCATACCATGTAATAATTTTCGTAATATGTAAAGTTATTTCCTTTTTTTAAATTTTTTATGACAGTAATTGTATAATAATAAAAATTTTTCTTTTTCGTGAATTTTAAAAAATATTTTGTATAAAAAAAAAACATAAAAAATAATAAAAGAGCAAATTGAATATAGAGCTTGTGTTTTAATTGATACTTGATTTTTGTCTGTTTCTAAAAAATTCGTTACAAACGTTATAAATTCTAACGTTTACTTCCTAATTTCTATTTCCGTTTTTTATCTCTGGAAACTGGAATTGTAATCAACTGAAATTTGTTCATGGATGCGTTTGTATTGAACATTGAACAATAAACATATGACAAATGACAATGGTCACACAGATTTCAATCATTTATAACCAACGAATAGAAAATTATAAAAAAACTTCAATAAATGACAGAATAAATCGAAAAATGTCGAAAACTTCTTGTAAATGATACAAATCTTCTATTGATCTCTTTTTAATTGACATTCTGTCAATAAAAATGAAAATGAGATGAATATAAATAAATTTTAGTACGATAAAAAGATACAGATACAACAAATATTCGATATTTGGACAATTCCATTTTTTCTACATAAATTTCTATTCTATATGTAATTCTATATACATAAATGTGTATACATGGTATACAAAATTACAAATACAATAAACAATACATTTCAAAAATAAATTCAATTCAATCAAATCCTTCTTTCTACTTTTCGCATTTGTAAATTGCAATGGCGGCGATTCTTCAATAGGTGGTAAATTTATCTGTCCTTTCTTGTATATTAAATTTAAGTGAAAATGTTAAACAAGTAAAATAAAATATTTTTAAATAAAGAATTCAAAAAATAAAGAAGATAAAATGCAATAATTTTGTGAAAATAATGATTTATTGATAAATATTTAATATTAAAACAAAAAATACACTTGCAAAAATATTCTAATTTTCTAAATGGATTAATATTAGTAGAATTTTAGAAAAAAAAGGGAAGAAAAAGTTAAACTTGTGTGATAAATTTAAATAGCACAACATTTAAAAAAAAAAAAAAAATATTATTTTTTTTTTCGTTTCTTTTTTTTATACAAAATATTATTAAATGTATTACTTGTAGATTTATATTATATGAAATAAATGTTGTGCATGTACGTGTAGTGATTTAAAACAAAACGTGTTCACCAAAAGATATTTTTTTCTTATTTAGAAGAAAAGAAATTCTTTTAATAAAATAAGTCAAGTAATTATAAACCACGATTGTGATTAATCTAAAAAATAATAACATAGTAAAATTGCCTTAGCAGTAAAATCGGAGAAAAAAAAAACGATAAAAGGACTACAAAAAATGATAAAAAGTGAATAATATGGGAAAATAAATCGTTTATTTTTTTTTTTTCTATAATTTAATTGCTTTTATATCAAAATGATAATTTTCATTTTAATTTGTTAAAGAAAAATGAAAATAAAATAAATAAAGCTGTTCATCATCACCATCATTATCATCCATCATCGTAGTCTTATTAATTTAATGTACATGAAGTTATATTTAGTTTTGCAAATGGAAATAAAACAGCAGCAATAAGAAATCTTTTTAATATTTCAAACAAAGCTGAAGGAAATATCTTTAAAAAAAAAAAAAAAAAAGAAAATACAACTTATAAATAAAATATAACAAAAATTGTACAAATTGACAGTTAGAAACAGCTTTAGTCTTTTTTTAAGCAGTTACAATACAATTTCTTACTCATCCACCACCACCACCATCATCATCATCGTCATCATCTATATATAAGCTGATATATGCTAATATCTGCATATAATACAAAACAAAATAATAAAAAAAAGGTAAAATTGATTTTTTAAAAGTCGAAACTAAACCGGCAATTAATGTAAAATTTTTAATTTCCCCTTTTTCTTTTTTTTTTATATGTACATACATGTACTTATGTATATTTATCTGTTAACATTTATCATAAACAAAATTTTATTTTCGTAATCCTATGCCTGTCACCTATTCTTTTAATTTACATTTGATTTATTCATTGTTTTTAAATGGATATTTTAATTAAAAAAATTAAAATATCCTCTCAGTCAATTAATGATGATTAGGTTTCATTTTCTTACATTTCACAAAATGATTATGATGTTAAATTTCTTTGTTTATTCAGTCGATCATTTAACCAAGTGTCAATAATTTTAAATAAAATTTAAAATAGAATTTCTTTTTCTCTCCGATACCTACATGATATTTTCATTTACATATTCATAAATAAAAATAAATTTTAAAACATTTTCATGGTTTAAACATTTTTGATTTTGGATGTTTTTTCCTCTTCCGTTCCATCTATATAAGCGTAAACGTATAATTAAAAAATAAAAATAAAAATTTTTCCTAAATAAAATGTTATGCACATACCATAAAAATATTTTCTATTTTTGGGCATTCATAGCTTAGATTTATAATAATTGTACACACATCTTCATTTCATATGCATTTATATATATATAGTACCTACATGTAGGTACATATGTATATGTATGTATTTCCTTTTTTTGGAAAATATGTACTATCCAGTTTCAAATAGATTATAATAAATATGTACACAAAAAAAAAAAAATTAAATCTTCAAACAAAATTATAATTATAAATATGTACGTATTGCAGTTGAAAAATATTCCTTATACATATCTAAACATTCTTATTATGAATCTAATAAACAGGGTGTTTTTTAGATTTTTCAGTTATGCATATTTTTCAATAGATAAAATTTAAATTTTACTACTTAAGTAGTTAATAGGTATTCTTTTTTAACATTTAACAACTGTTTATATGTTTTAATAGGTGACTAATCAAATATTTAAAAAAAAAAAGATAGATCTACCTACATCAAATACCTAATAGCAGTAGGTAATGTGTATATAACATATATGTAACTGCAGATAACGATTAGTGTGACACATTAAAAGTTCTACAGAACTTCTTGTGAATATATCTACTTACATATATACATATGTATGTGTAAGCAAAATAAATGCATATAGGTACATATAATATTGTAAATTTTACATGATATAATGATATTCGTTCATATTTTTCTTATTTTATTTGCATACCTACATATTTATTTAAAATATTCATGCTGTTGTCTTTTAATTATTTTGTACTTTATATCCGCCCTGCATTATTTATTTTTTTAAAAACGTGTGTCATCTTTTTAAAGAAAATAATTATAGAAAAAAAAATAGCGCACACATATACCTACGTATATATATATACGCATATAAGCATATAGAAAAAGGAGATATCAACTCATCATTTTACATTTTCTGTTTTTAAATTTGAAATTATGTAGATTTCCACTTTGCATTTTCACAGTTTTTTTTCTGTTTCTGTTTTATTTTTATTTCATTTTTTATGAACAGATCTTTTTTTTTTTTTCAAACTAAAAGCTGTATTAAAATTTAAAAGTATAAAATTCATTCACATTTAGTATTTGTATGTTTGTGATTAAATATAGTAAGACAAACAGTAGCAACAGAACAGAAAAAAAGCAATAGGTATTGCCTATGTATTTACAAAAAGCATGTACGTATACTTTACAATTTGTATAGTAGACGTGTACGTATAACTATATATACCTACCTATATGCGTATACAGGCACATTTATATACGTCCATAACATAATAAGTTATTTAGTATCCTGCCTATTATAACAATGCAACATTTTAATATCTTATTCAATTATCTTATATAGAGGTGATTTTGTAATTTGCAAAAAAAAAGATAGAATAGAAAAACATTGAATAAAGTTTATATAGGTAACAGATAATGTAATGTAGATATCAAAGATAAATATAAAACAACAAAATTAAAGAGAAAACTTGTCGGAAATAAATATATGTGGGATGACTAATGCAGACTTCCCTCTGTCCAACCAAAGCAAGTCTTAACCATATCAGTCATTATGTATATATATAATCTGCTTAATATATTAAATTTTATTTTGCTGTTATACGTACACCACATGCGTATATATGTATGTACATATGTGTACAAAATATAGATACATCATACAATTACGAAAATATAAAAAACGTTTTAGTAAGTAAGTACATATACGTACATGTAAATAGATAGATGATTGTATTGTATATCATATTTTTATTTTATATTGCGGTATGTTTATATAATAATTATTATGGTAATGGAGTGGTACTATTATATATATGTATATATATATATATATATTTGATAGAAATGAATATATCATGTACATAAATTCATATATGTATACATGTATGAATCTATTCTTTGTCACTCCGTACAAAGATTGAAAGATTCAGAAAAATATACGGTCATATGAAAATACATAACTATATAAGTAGATATTTTACAAAGTTAAAAAAAAAAGTAGTAAAAATAAATAAATGAATGAAATCTGTATTCTATACTCAAACATTAAAAATTATATGATTATATGAGAATATCATTTACGTATACATATATGTACATACTAGCTAATACATATTGTTTAAATACCAGGTGCTAAATATACGATATCACATTATCACACTTTTAAATTCCATTCTTTCAGTTATAATACTTATAATTATGATGTACTCGTTAATATTCTCACCATATAGATATTACAGTTTAAAAATTTTAAATGATCTTTTTTCTTGTTTCAATAAAATTCTCTTACAAAATTACAAAGTTACACATGTTTCATTAATAATCTATTTAAGTTTTATCCTCTTAAATGTTTAAAAATTTAAAATGTTTTCTGTCAAATTTAGGTTTCACCCTTTTCAATACATTAACCCTTTTCACCTTTAATTTTATAAAAAGACACTAATGTTAAATTTATTTATTTTTTTTTTTTTTACAGCTATTTAAGATAAATTAAATTTCATTGTGATCTTTACATTATATAATTATTACTTATATAAATAAATAAATTAGAAAATATAAAAAAGAAAAAACGGAAAAGAATTCACCATCATGTCTAGTGAAGAAGATAAGCCGCCAGCACCACCAGTACGTTTAACAAGTAATCGTGGAGGTGATCGTTCAGATGGAGGTCCACCTGTTGATATGAGACCATTACCAAAAGGTTTAAATTACACATGATTACACTTAGAATTGAATAAAAATAAAATAATAATAATATAAAAAAATTGCTCTCATATAATTATTTCCTTTGTTGTTTTATATTTTAGAACCTGAAGATGCTGATCGTAAGAAAAAAACACTTAAAAATAAAATAAAAGGTTCAAAACCATCACATACAGATTCAAAACCGAATATATCATATCCAACTAATTTTGAACATACTGTACATGTTGGTTTTGACGCTGTTACTGGAGAATTTACGGTAAGTTTGTAACCATACAATTAGTACTTTGATTTATGGCTTAACAAATATTTAATCAATATAAATTTTGTGTGCATTTAAAAAGAATTTTTTTTAAAGACATAAATATCAAAAATCAAAAATTTATGAATATGAAATTATATTTTATAAAATTTATTATTATTATCACTCACATTTGATGTTGTTTGATGCTTTGTTTTGCATTAATGCAAATCATTTGATTTATATTTTCTAAAAATAATTTATGTGTATTTTTTTTTTTTGAAATATTGAAAGCAAAATGTATAATGTTTGTTCATTATCATTATTGTTTTTATTTTCTTTTTACTTTTTTTTTAAATAATCAATTTATCGATTCTTTGTACATGTGTACAATCATGTATGTACTTATGTTTGTCTTTTTTTTTTACATCAAACTTATTTTAATTTTTTTTATTTATTTTATTTTGTTTTAATAAAATTTATATGATGAAATAGAAAATTTTTTTAACAAAAAATTGTTTTGCTAATGAAATATTAAATATCCATGTCCACAGAAATGAAAAACAAAATAATCATGGATTTTTTTATAATACTGGTATTTCTTTTTTTTAGTTTCATTTTTTTTCTGTTTTTTTTTCGAAATATTAATTAATTACATTGTGTACACAGTACAACAAAACATTTTAAAATGTTAAAACATGAAAATACAAATTTCAAATAACATAAACATTCAATTTAATAAATCAGTAAATATCATTTTCATATTGCAACTACAGTGATTTCAATTTAACTTTCATAGTGTTTCAACGGTCGAAATTTTTATAAATTTCTACACTATTCAAAATTTCAAATATTAAATGAAAAAAGAAAAATCTTGAAAAAATTTAAATTTTAATCCCCTATTAATTCATTTTAGTTTGATATTTTAAAATTTTGTTTTCAAAATTGTGCTGCTTGTTATCTATTATTTAATTTTATAAAATTTCGTTACTTGATTTATATATGTATGTATTTGTTACTTTCTTTTCTGTCCCATTTATTTGAAAAAAAAATGAATATTTTTTATTGTTTATAATTTAAACGTGTTGTCTTATTTTTATTTTTTTTCTTTTTTTTATTTACAAGCTGCCAATCAAAGTAAGTACTGCTTTGTAATCGAAGAAGAATGAATTATTCTATTTTTATTTTGGTTTGCTAACAAAAAATAAATAAAACCCAAACAAAAGTATACAGAAACAATTAAAAAGTGAAACCATAAACGAATTAATACTCTAAACATAACAAGATATTCAAAACAAAATTTTATTTTTATTTTTATTTTTTTTAAACAGTTTATTTATTTACTTTTTAATTTAATTTCTTTAATAAGAAATAGAAGAAAAAAGGAAATTTTTATTTGATTACATAATAAAGAGTATTTATTTCGGAATGAATGAGTTCTCTATAATTCAATAACTTATAATATACGATCGCTTTCAGCATTTGAAACATTTAAATCAAAGAAAATCTTAAAGCTTTCTATTCGGCATTAGAAATCGTAATGAAAAAGAATTTTATTTTCCTTTTATTTTGTAGATAGCAAGCAGTTAGTACACATATTTTTTAATTGAATTTTTGTTTAATACATTTTTACATATCCTTGCACATATAAATAGTTTAGTACCAATTCATTAAGTTAAAAATTTTAACTACTTTTTTTTTCTTTAATAGATTAAAAGAAGGTTAAAAAACAGCTCTCATATTTTATTTCATTATATTTTTTCTGTATATTTTACGGTAAATTTTCGGAATTTTAAAATACATTTTTATATTGAAAAATTTTGCAAAAAGTAAACTCCAGCTTTGTTTTTATTCCATTTTATTTATTTTTTTATTTTCATCACACATTAAATAAAAACCACCTTAAACTTGCTGGCTTTTGCTTCAAGCCACTCATTTATTTTTAAAACTAGTATACATATTTTTTTATTTCATCTTGTTTACAGCTGCGTAATTTGTAAAAATACAAAGCAAATAAACAATGAAAGCAAAAATTTTTATAAACATATCTTAATTTAATTACAGGGAATGCCAGAAGCATGGGCACGTTTATTAATGAATTCAAATATAAGCAAACAAGAGCAGAAAAAGAATCCCCAAGCTGTTTTAGATGTACTCAAATGGTTCGACAATACAAGTAAACAAAGGCCTAACTCTAAATATATGACAAATGCTACAACAACACATTCAGGTATTATCTTTTCGCTTTTTTTGAATAAGAATAGAATATAATAATTGAAATGTAATTTTGTTTTTGTATTTAGGATCTTCATTAAGTCGTGTTAGTAGCAGTAGTCCAAGTAGCACACCAACTGATTCTGAATCGCATGGTGGACCTCAAGTGATACTACCCTTAAGCCAATCTTCACATTCACATAATTTAGTGCCATCATCTCACAGTTCAGCTAATGAAGATGAAATTGCGCCTCCCATTGCTAGTCGGCCAGAAAGAACAAAATCTATATATACACGGCCTATTGAAGAAATACAACAGCCACCACCTCCTCTACCACCACAACTATCGTCACAGATATTGCAACATCAGCAACAACACCAACCACATCAACCACAATTACAATTACAACAGCAACAATATACTCCAGTTGTGCCAGTTATACCTTTGCATACAAGCCCAACAATTAAAAGTCCAACATTGGATAAAAACAAAAATAACGCAATTAAACCGTTAATTACGAATGCGAATAATAGTTCTACAACAACAATGCAACAAATAACGACTATTGTGACGACTCCAGTTGGTGGCCAACAACAACAGCAGCCACAGCAGATAATGCTAACAACAAATTCAACGTTGAATAATTTGAATTCAATATCACCACAACAACAAATGAATAATACATCTCAGGTTATTCATACAAACTCAACAGCGAATACAACAACACCAACTACAACAACAACAACAACGCCGACAAATGAATCTCGAGGCGCTGTTAAAAAGAAAAAAATGACTGACGAAGAGATACTCGAGAAACTGCGAACAATTGTTAGTGTCGGTGATCCAACACGTAAATACACGAAAATGGAAAAAATTGGTCAGGGTGCTTCCGGTACTGTGTACACAGCCATTGAAATATCAACTGGCATGGAAGTTGCAATTAAACAAATGAATTTAAGCCAACAACCAAAGAAAGAATTAATTATAAATGAAATTTTAGTAATGAGAGAAAATAAACATCCGAATGTTGTTAATTATCTTGATAGTTATTTAGTAAATGAAGAATTATGGGTAGTTATGGAATATTTACCTGGTGGTTCATTAACTGATGTCGTTACTGAAACATGTATGGACGAGGGTCAAATCGCGGCTGTATGTCGGGAAGTATTACAAGCGCTGGAATTTTTACATAGTAATCAAGTAATACACAGGGATATTAAAAGTGACAATATATTATTAGGTTTGGATGGTAGTGTTAAATTAACTGATTTTGGTTTTTGTGCACAAATATCACCAGAACAATCAAAACGCACAACAATGGTCGGTACACCATATTGGATGGCACCAGAAGTTGTTACTAGAAAGCAATATGGACCAAAGGTACACACTTTTAAAAACTTTCAAATAAATGAGAAATGCATTCAGTAGACAACTTTATTTTTCAGGTCGATTTATGGTCATTAGGTATTATGGCAATTGAAATGGTTGAAGGAGAACCGCCTTACTTAAATGAAAATCCTCTTAAAGCCCTGTACCTTATAGCGACAAATGGCAAGCCAGAAATTAAAGAAAAAGATAAATTATCAACAATATTCCAAGATTTTTTGGATCAATGCCTTGAAGTTGATGTTGATCGTAGATCTAGTGCATACGAACTCTTAAAGGTAAGTTAATGCTTAAAACGTTAAACGATTTTTCTAAAATAACATTTATTTCCATAATTATAATTGCAGCATCCATTTCTTAAACTAGCACGTCCATTAGCTAGTTTAACACCACTTATAATGGCCGCTAAAGAGGCTACGAAAGGAAATTAGTAATTTATACACACTAAATATAACATAAACGATTTTATTATCTTAATTTGCTTTTTATTATCACACGATTATAATTATTATTATGAATTTTTAATTATTAACTTCAAAAACAACAACAAGCAAATAAATACCGATTCTTATTCAAAAATGATAATAATGTGAAAATCAATTTGCTTGTGTTGTATTCTAATTTCGTTTGTTAAATTAATATAAAGCAAAAATAACAAAGTAAATAGGTAAACAAGAATACAAATTACAAAGATAAAAATAAGAACTCTGATGACATTATAAAAAAAATAAACGAAAGAACAAAAAAAAAAAAAAAAAACAATTATTTAGTCTGATCGATTTAATGAATTATTATTATTATTACATAATTATGTAAAGGAGAATCTAATTATAATTAGTTTATATATTATTACAATTGTATATGTATGTATAATGAAACTCTTCCTCGTCTTATAATTTAAAAAAAAAAAAAAAAATTGTTTTCTAAACAAAAATAGAAACATACTAAATGCAAACAAGAAAACAAAAAGTATAATAGAATATCATTAAACTTTTTTATAATTTTCATATAAAATATGTATATTATATTATTTCATTCATTATTTTTTTCATTTTGTTTTTAAGAAAATAAAACAAGAAAACGATATTATTAAGCTCTGTTATTAAATATGTATGTGCAAGACAAAAAAATCAATTTAATTTAGTTTTATTTATAAGCGCTTTTTTATTTCATTCATTTTTGTTTTGTATTCATATCTAAAGAAAAAAAGCAAAATATAAAAGCAAAGTTATGCGTTTAATTAGTATTTAAGATTAATTATACATATGTACTACTTGTATTATTGTGAGATATTACAAAATTAGTAATATTTTTATGTCGATTTTTACTTTTTTTTTTGGTTATCATTTTTGTTTTTTTTTTTTTTTCATATTATGTTCTATTTAATTTATTTTTCTTCTTTGTTTTATTAATTCTTTTTGTTCACCATTTATATCTTTTTAAAAATACGATATATAAGTTAGAACTCACGAAATTATTATTATTATTGTTATTAAATGTATTATTGAGTTTTTAGTTTTGCCAGAGGAAAAAAATGTATTTAAATTCAATTTTAACAATTATTAAAGAAAACATTAATTGATTAATTGATACTGCTTATCCTTATTATTTTAATATAACATACTTGATTGTTTTCTTTTTTTTCAACATATGAAAATTTCTTCTAAAAAATATATAAGAATATGAACTCATATTGTAATTTTTATTTTTTAAATTTAGTATACAACTTTAAATTTATGACAAAATGTTAGAAACACGTAATTGTATATTTCAAAATACATACATACATATATAAATATTATAGACGCCCACGCTTTTATAGCTATATATTTTTTTTAATATTAACCGAATAAACTTAACTATTAAAAAAACGTTTTACGTAATATTCAATTTTTATTTGTTGTTTTAGTTTATCATTATTACCATTATAATTTTTTTATTTTTTACTAATCATTAAAATGTTATGTTCAATAGTATCGATACGAAGCTTTTATTTTATTTCACATAATTGTATGTGAAGTATATAGAAACAAAAAAAACTTTTTATTTCTTTTAATTTTATTAAAAATTATGAAATTAGAAAAAAATATGAACATATCGCTTAAATAATTTAGATAAAAAAATTTAAACAATTTTTTTGAGTCATTTTTGTTTTAAGATAAAATCGAAAAAGAAAATTAATACATTGTTTCATTAATTTTTTATTTAATTAAGAGAAATTAATTATTTTTTTTTATAATTCATTTTGTTTTTTACTAATATACCATACTAAAATACAATGCTTTTGTAGAAATTTTTGGAATTAGTTTTCATCATATTTTAATCAAAATATAATTAGTTTAACATTTATGTACGTAATAAGGTACGAAAATAAAAAAATAAATCTTCATATCATACTTATGTTGAGTTAAAAAAAGAAAATTTATATACATATATAATACGTTTATATTTATGAGTTATATCGCTTAATTTGTTAGCAAATAAATACATAGTAAGATAAAAGTTTTTCTCTTTAAATTCGAAAAATTTAATTGATAATGTAATTCAATGGATAGTGACTAGAAATTTACTTATGTGAATGAATAATAATTGAACATTTTCATATTTGATTTTATATTAATTGTTGGATGAATGGATGAAGATTAAAGTATATGAATCAAATGAAAGTAATTATTGTATGCGTCATCTCATTTAAAAACAGAGAGAGACTGATTAATAAAAAAGTTAAAATTTAATTAAATTTAGTCAAAAAAAAAAAACAAAAAAAGAAAAATAGTAAAATAAAATTTTCAGAATAAAATTTAAATTTTACTATGAATGTATATTAGAATATTTTGGTAAATTTTTTTTTTTTTTTTTTTGTTAATTAAACATTAAAAAATCATTATGATTTTTGATAATTCTTCTTAAATATTCTTCTTTTTTTTCCTTATATCGGAAATTAATTTTTGTATTTAAATTATTTGTATTTATATATTTATTAATTTTTAATATTCTAGTTTGCTTTTAATTTTTTAAAATTCACTAATTTTTTTTCCTTTGCCTAAATAATATTTTGAATATAAATTTAAAATAAAAATAAATAAGATAAAATAATTAAAATAATAATGTACATATTTAGAACAAAAATAATAGAAGATATTATGTATTTAAAAAAAAATGTTCTATTATTTTTGTTTTTCAATCAATTATTTGAGAAAAAAAGTGAAATTAATATTCTGTTATATACGTACATATGTATTTATGTATATAACTAAAACTGAAAATGATAATGATAATAAAAATAGAAACAATAATTAAGTGCGTTACCCTTTTACACGTTACCCTCCTATTATACACATAAATAAGATTTTTCATATTTTCGTTTTAAATTTCATTTTGTTATGTAAACAATTGTTTCCCTTTTCAAGCAAAACATAAATTCAAAATGAAAAAACACAAAAAAAGCTATAGGTATTTTAGAAAAAAAAAAAACATTACTTAAATAAATTTTTAAAAAAGAAGTAAAAATAACAATAGAAAATTAATAACAACGGACAGTAAAAAAAAAATAAATAAAATTTATTATTATTATAATTTTATGAAGATGATGAACGTACAGGGTATTCTTCTTCAACTAATATGAGAATAGTGTTCCTTGAAGTGTTAAGGGAGTCGTTTTAAGGTGCATTAACGCCTTAAACTTTGATAAACGTTACTCAATTTTTTTTTCTTTCTTGTTTTTTCTTGAAAAGATAACAGACCTTTTTAACAGTTTGTTGAAAAGGAATACCCTGTATATATGTATACACAAAAGTTATTAAAAAATTTAATTAAATTAAGTTTGTATAAAACAATAAAGATAAATAAAGATAAAATGAGCGAAGGAAAAATAAACTTAAAAAAATAAAATGCGCATATGATCGTTAACACAAAAAAAAAAAAAAAGAAAACGGAAACTGTATTAATAATTAGTAATAATAAAAGTCTAAAAATAATAAGATAATTAAAGAAAATATACATACTTATATGAATGATAATAAAAAAAAGAAAATATATAAAAAAGGCATATATAGATATATTATTATTATTATAGATGACGATAAATTAAATGCAAAAATAAACAAAAATAATTTAGTTCATTATATTGAAAATAAAAAAATAAAATAAAATAAAGAAAAAAAGTAAAGACAAAATAAAAAATCCATTTTCTAGAAAAAAAAAACAAATGAGTTTTAATTGAAAATTTTATCCTAGTTCAAGGACCACCAAGGCAGTTATGACTATGAGTTAGTTTACTCATCAAAAATTTTGTATAAATCATTTATTTTGAAAGTGACCTAAATCATTTAAAAATTAAAGTGAATAGTAGTAGTTATTTATCCTGAGATCCAAAATAAAAATGTATTCTGAGTCTGAGCATCACTTTGAAAAATTATCCAAAGTTTAGAAAATTGAAGTGCTAAAATGCTTATTTCACGTACACACTTTTCCGATTTGAAAATATTTATTTAATGCAATAGCAATTCTAATATAACTAATCTTAAACACCAACATTTATTTAATTAAATGTTCATCTACATTTTAGGCATTTTTTAGGCTATATGTTTATATACATTATACACTGACTTCGAATTTCAAAATTGGAATCATATTGAAATTATTTTAACAAGGATTCTTGTTAATGTTATTTGTGTTTTCGAATTCAACTGTCAATTGTCAATAGATATGGGTAAATGTAAAATAAATCTAAATACAAGGTTAGGTAGGACGATTTTTCTTCAATTTCAAACCAATTTATCAATTTCATTTTATTTGTTTTAAAAACAGAAATAAACAAAATTAAATTTTAATGGCAACTAATTTTGGTTATCAAGGTTTACGATCAATTTGTACAACATCGTCATTGTGTGGAAAAAGAAATTTTAGAAAATTTCTATTATACAATAAAAGAGGTACAAGATCATTTAAAGAAGCACAAATTAAAAATCCAGATCCAGAAATTCCAATTGATACAAGGGGTGTTCGATCTACTGGTACTGTGAAAAATGGTAAATATGTCGAAATACCAGAAAAAATTCCAGAATTAATTGTACCAGATTTAAAAGATTGTAAATTAAAACCATACGTTGCATATAATGTAGCTGAAGTTGTACAATCTGAATTTACAAGTTTAGATTTATTTAATGCAGTTTATTCGAAAAAAATTATTGAAGATTTCAAAAATAACAAATTGAATGATGATGGTAGTCCAATTGAACCATCAAATGATGAAAAATTAACATCAGATGAAGCATGGAAGAATGCAAGAAAAACTGGATCTGATATATTTTAAGTAAAATATTTTTATTTATTAATTTTAATTTTGTTTAAAATTGTTATTCTTGATTAAAATATCTTTGTCTATAAATATATAGTTTTTTAATCCATTTATCCATTTTTTGTGTTTCATCTCCTAAAAACTAAAAATAAAAAACAAAACAAGAAAAGAAATGAATTCATCACCTAATTGTACTTATAGACTATAGTAGAATTGAACATCTTACATTTTTGTTAAAGATCGATTCATCAGGCAGTTTTGCTGCAGTTTCGACATTTTCAATGGATACAGTTTCATTTTGTAAATCAATTATTACTTTTTCTGGTATCTTTTTGGTGCTCGTAAATGTTTTTGGTACAAATGTATCCGAATCAATTTGATCAAGAATATTTTGGTTTAATTGATTATCTAATATTTTTAAATCAACGGTCGACGATGCAGTAGTAGAAATTCCAGTTGATGAAGATTGTTTTGTTGCCTTAGTAGTATGTTTCATTTTTTCATATTTTTCATTTGAACCTGAGCTTACTGTATGATGACTTTTTGTTGATGAATTTGTTGAATCAGTACTACCCGTACTATTACTACTACTACTGCTACTACTACTACTACTGTTTGAAGAAGAAGATTTACTTCTTCGATTATAACGTTTTTTGTTATAAGAATCTGTAGCACCTGAATGAGATGATGATGTTGACTTATGTGTTGTTGTTTTACTACGACTTGATTTTTCTAATTTACTGCTTCGATTTTTATTATATGATGGTGATTGGTCATAATGTGATTTCTTTTTAGAATACGATGATGAAGATAATGAACGAGAACGAGATCGTCTTGATGTTGATGATGAGTGATAAGATCTATGAACTGATTTATTTTTGTCCTTATTTTGCTGATAATGATGACGATGGTGAAGATGAAAACGAGATCCGTCATTATCTTTTGATGGTGATCTAGATTTATGATGTTTACGATGATCTCTTGATGGAGGCGACTTTGATCTGCGTCGAGAATCACTATGTGATCGGCTGCGAGATGATGAACGACGCATTTTTAAGGTCGTTTTGTAATTAAAAAATTCTATAAGTTGAAAAAATAATTTGCTTAAGGCAATATTTCTTTTTAGATTTAAATAAAATGAAAAATGTGATAAAATACCTTATTTTATGCTACAGCCGAAAGTACAATATATATATAGACCTAAAAACGTACGTAGTAATTAGTATATTCTGAATCCTGATCCTATTCATTTATGAACGCCTTTTTAGTGTTTATCTGATATTTGACTTTGACATTCAAAAAAATGTTTATAAACATTTAGAAAAGTCAATTTGTAAGTTGTAAACGAAATTAATTTGTGATCGAATTTCGAAAACATATTTTCATGACAATTGACAATACAAGTGACAAGTTTTATAATTTCATATTTTGTTTTGTTTGCAAATAGAAATAAATTCAATAATAAAAATTACAAAAAAATTATAGAATTAAATAATTTATAGTAATGTCATCATTAATCAGTTCTGTATTTAATTTTGTTAATTTACAAAAAATTATAAGTCCAATAGTAACAACAGTACGATATCGATATCATGAAGATAAAGTGGCTCGTGGTCCATTAATAAGACGATATGGTTATAAAGAGAAAATCTTTAAAGAAGGATTATTACCACATTTAGATAATGGTAGAAAATTACCGATGCCAGATTATCGTCCAAAAAATGCATGGTCAGAGAAAAGAGCATTATTTGGACAAAATGATTATATCGATATTTTAGGTAATGATAATTTACATCCAACACGAATACTTTATTCGGTACCATCATGGTTACGTGGTGTATCCGGCAATGAATATCAAGTATTAATTCGAAAGAGGAAAATATTAAAAGAAACGAAATTTCCACTTGCAAGACCAACTAAATGGAAACATTTAAATAAAAGAATTTTATATTTATATAAATTTTTAAATAGAAAAACTAAAACTGGAATGTCACCAAATTAATTAAAACAAAAAAAGAAATAACATAATCAAAAATAATTTTGTATATTCAGAGTTCAGATATGTCTCAAACTTAAGATTATTAAAGTTATTTAAGAAAAATTAATATGACATGTTTTCATTAATATATATATATTTTTTTTCTTCTTGTAAAAAATCATCCTGATAATGAAGATACAACTGTAATAAATTATACTCCGCATGTCTTACGTATGATTGATTCGGAACCATCGGAATGTTCATCATCACCATCATTACATAAATTAAAAATTTTGTCATTCCATAACAAAAAAGGTTTATGTTCTATAACTTTCCATTCATGTTTTTTTCTAATATGATTTTTTTTTATAAAGATGATCTAGAACGTATTGCTTTTTGCTGAATTTTAACTGAAAATGATAAAATATTACTTAATTTCAGGTAAATAAAAATAAAAGAAACCATTACCTTACATAATTGACAAACATACATCGTTTCGTATTTTATTGAGAAACGCTGGCTTTTACGAAGATTTCGAAATCTTTTATGACTAGAATTAATTAGATGTTTGGCACATTTTATATGTTCCAAGTTTTCTGTTATTACATCCTGTTTTAAAATATATAAGGTATTATAAAGTAGGTATTACTTATTACTTTTTTAATGCTAAATTTTAAATCATCTTACCTCACATATATTACAATATATAATTCGTTTTTTAAACATTTTTATACAATTTCTGTTAAATAATTTTTTTTCTTTACTTATTTTTTGCTTTTCTTTTCCACAATCATTTTCACAATTATTGTTTTCATAATTTTTTGTATTCTCCTGAATCTTTAATACTTGAAGTTTTCTATTCAAATCTGTAAAAATTATAATCTAATTGATCAATTGTTATCTCACTATCTATTTGCTTTTAAATTGTTTTACCTTTAGATAATTTATTTTGATTTTCAATTTTATTCTCAAATGTTTGTTTTAAAACTTCAATATCATCCAGATTTTTATTTTTCAGCTTCTTACCCTTTTTGTTAAATTTAGTATGTTGTAATGTATAATTAACTGAATTATCTTGTAAATTACGAATTTCATTTTCCTTTTTAATGCGATTATTATCATGTTTTTCATGATTTACATGATTTTCTAGTTGTTTACTATCAATTTTTTCCTTTTTTAAATAATAAAATAAAATAAATAAAAAATATATATGAAATATATTATAAATAAAATACTGTTAAAAACATACATTACACATGATACAATAAAATTTACTGGAAAATGAATACATTACTATATTATCATCTTGATTGTATTTAGATATATTTTTATCACCAAATAAATATATTGGCTCATCATCAATTAATTTTTCAATTTCATTTGTAATTTCATGTAATGTCTCACATAGATCTTTATTGATAAATTTATAATTTTGTTTAAATTTTTTAAATTCATATAGAAAATAATTAGCATGTAAATTTATTTTGAACATCTAAAATACAAAAATTAAATAAATGAACATTTTTTTTCTTTTTCTTTTTTGTAATAAATTAATTTGGATAAATTTTATATACATATCTATCTTACTTGATATTCTATATCCTGTGTATCATCATCCATTTGAAAAAATAAAAAGTCACTTTAAATTAGTCGTATTTTAAATAATTTTTAATTTTTAATTAATTGCTTTATTTTGTTTTATGTAAATTATGAAGATGCTTATCGTAGTTCTCGTCGTATACTTGGCCTATTGAAAATTGAAAAAACTAATCTTAACTGTACCTATCTATAATCTATATATCCATATAATCTTATCATGAATCTTATTCATATATTTGTACAAGATTATATGTACATACATTTAAATATTTTTATTTCATAAAAACCGGGCAATTACCGAATTATCAAAAATAACCAAACTCATACAAACAAACATGTATTTTATATGGTAAGGGCTTTTTATACCATGACATCTATATAGGTATGTACAATGTACAATATATAATTATTAGTAAAATGGAACATACATATGTCATCTCTAGCATTTAGCATATAATTTTGCTTTTTTTTCTTGGTTGTGTGGGAGGCAAAATTGAAAGAAAGAAAAACCGTTAACAAAAAAGGAAACAAGAGATCGAGTAACACATCACATAATCGCCATGAAATGGCACTGTTTACCATTATTTTTATTATAAAGGGTCCAAACTTATTATTTTCAATAATCGCATCGAATTCAACTTCACGGTTGTTATATTTATTTAAAATACAAATGATCATAACGTACTATAAATCATAATAAGAAAAAAATGTACTAATATAAAGCAAAACACGAAATCAAGGGAAAATTATGAAACGAAAAAATTATTGGAAGTGAACAGTACTATCGTTTCCCAAAACTTGAAAGCAGTGTTATACAATGCATATATGTACATACATATGTATGTGCATTACATGATATGCCACCCAAGTTCTCCGTCGTTGATGATATTGATAACAAATAACCAGTTCACTTCTAAACTTCTAACCAACTTCTATCAAAGCATAAGCAATAGTATACACTACACACTCACACAGCATGACAGTTAGTACTTAGCAGTCTACCATGTACATGAAACATGAAAGTAAACAAAACCAGTTCACTTCTCACATAGCATAGAAGTTTAGAAATGTTTAATCAATGTTCAATCCAATAGCATACATGAGAGTGAAAATGTTTATTCCATTTGGCATTTAGTTGGAGTTGCTTTCTGAACGTGGGGAAAGACGGATGAGTTGTGTAGTAGTGGCTCTTGAATTTTATTTTATTAGGCAGCACATAAAAGCGATATTTAATATTTGAATTTCAAATTCATTATTAATTTTTTTTTGTTCTATTACATTTGAAAATAAAAATATGTATTTCAAATTAAATGCATGTAATTCTAAAAAGTAATATTTTCAACTAGGCGACAATATTGCAGTATCAGACATCAAAAAGCAATAAAAATACAACTGTAGCAAAACGATAGCACTGGAAGTGAAAAACTACAATGAATTGCGTAAATTGTAATAGAAGATATCAAAACCAAAAAAAGGTGGTTGAATTTTATTCTGACTTCAATCAAGCTTCAATTCAATTCAATGTGATATGAAAAAGGAAAATAGAATAGAATAGAAGTGGAAGTGCCATTGTCATTTTGGTTGTATTTTGTGTTGTAATTTATATTTTATAATAAGCACTAGTCTAGTACTGCTACAGTGGATTTTTGGCTTAAATAATTTGAGAAAATTCCATTTTGTGAATTAATTATTGAAAAAATAAAAAATTTTGTGGTTTTTAGGGACTAATTTTTAAATTACAGAAAAACTAAATAACAATTTTATAATTATTTTTTGTATATTTTAGTTTGAATTGACGGTGTTTTATATTTTTTGTAAGCGTTTTTCAGAGCATTTCAAAGATGCATTACTGTATTACGCGAAAAGAATTTTTCGAATTCTGAATATGTCGCGGAGTTTTAGATTTTTTTTATCCAAAATAAATTTTTAATTAATTTTCTTTTTGTTTTCTCTTATTTTTTTTGTTGTTTGTTATTTTATATATTTACAAATATTTAAATAAAAATTGTGTAAAAAATAAAAAATTACAAAAATGAATTTACAGACAATTACAAATGTATCAGATTGTGTACCATTATATTTGCCACATAGTTTATATCTTAAACCATTGGCAAAATTCAATATATCTGTGTCGATACCAACTACAAACAAACTGGGCAAAACGATATCAAATTATGATATTATGGAAAAGTTGACAAATGCTATTAAACCAGATAAATGTCTGGTTTTAAAGGTTAGTTTGTCTTTTGAAGATTTCAAATTACAAAGAATTATAAAATTTTACTTTCTTTAAAGGTGTCAAAAAGTACATTAGAATTTATACGTTTTGAAGCTGAATTAGATGATCGTTCAAAACTACGTCAAGTACTTGCACGTCTTGATGGGTTGAAAATAAAGGTAGTTGGTTTTAATGAACCATTTAAAGTGCGTGCAAGTGAATCAAAAGATGATTTTCCAACTCGTCATGATTGGGACTCATTTTTTCGTGATGCTAGAAATATGGATGAAATGAAACCTGGTGAACGTCCAGATACAATACATTTATCAAATTTGCCTATAAGATGGTTTTGCCCAAGACATATGGAAAATGATGATAATGTTAAACCGAGTGAAAATATATTTCGCAGAATTTTTGAAAAATTTGGTAGTGTTAGATGCGTTGATATACCAGTATGTGACCCATATAGATCACAAATGAAATCTGAAATAACTGGGATGAAAACATTTAATTTTGATCAAGAAGTCATGTTTGAAGGGTATGTTGTGTGGTAAATTAAACCTTAAGATCTTGATTTTTTATGTTTTTTTATTTTTTAGATATGTGCAGTTTAGTGAATATGTTGGATTTGTTAAGGCAATGGATGAATTTCGTGGTATGAAGTTAATACGAAAATGTGGAGATAAAAATCAAGCAGTTAATATTTATGTTAATTTCGATAAAACAAAACATTTAAGTGATGCCAGTATTAAAAGACGTCACATTGTACGTGAAAGATTAATTGCGAAGGAACGTGCTAAGGAGGAAGAAGAGCTTAAACGTAAAAAAGAAGAACAAGAAAGATTGGAAAGAGAGAGGTTTGATATTCTTTTCAGTGACTAATGATATATATATTTTTTTTTATTTTATAGTTTATATTTTAACAGATTTTCTTCAACAGTCGGTTTTGAATAAAATGTTCTTTTAATTTTTTGTAATTATGTATGATTTTTAAATTTGACTTTCTTTTATACAAAGAACTAAATAACTAAAAGAATAAAACTTTTTACAATGCACATTATGGAGAAAAAATATGTTTTCTGTAATATGCTTACCATTTACAAATCAAATTTAAAAGTCATCAAATTATTTTAAAATTTTATATTGATATTATGATCATTTAAATTTTAATAATAGAATTTCGAAATCATCATTTTTTTATGTTAACAAAATTTTAAAAGAAAATACAAAAAATACAATATTTATTACATACACAGTATGTGATTAGAATTTTCATTTTGAAAAAAAAAAAAAAAAAAAAAAAAAAAACAAGAAAAAAAAATATCTTTTGAGAGAAAGCGACTAATTACAGGAAAAAACAAGAAGAATTAAAACAAAAAGAGTTAGAACGTCAGAGACAACGTGAAGAGAAACGTAAAGAGAAGCATTTAAAAAAATTACGTGAAAAAGGACAAATTGAAATATCAGAAAAAATACGTCAAGAAGAGAAGAAATTAATGATTGCACAAAGAAAATTAGAAAGTATACGTATATTAGAAGCATTGTTTGAAAGAATTAAGGTGGGGAAATGAATATATTTATTTTTATTTATATTAATGTAAAATTTAAGATAAAGATAATTATAGATAATTAAGATTAAGATAAAGAAAAATTATAATCTTTTTTTGTAATGAAATTTATTTATATATATGTACATGTAGTTGAAAGAGTCTCAATTAATTAAAGTGGTGAAACAAGAAAAAGGTATGGGACAAACATCAAAAATCCAAGGAAAAGATTTTAATACTGATGGAATTAAAAGAATGAAATCGTTAGAAAAGAATGATTTACGAAATAAATTGGTGAATAAATATAAAAGTGCTCATGAAGAATTAATAAAAAAGCAGAAAACAAAATTAGAACAAGTTAAAGGGAAAACTGGATTACTGGCATTATTAGATGATAATGACAAACATCTTCAACGATCACCAAGTATTAATACAATCAGTTCTGACGATAGTGTATTAAGTGATTCGCATCAAAATATTCAAAAAAAGAAACGAAAAAAGAAGAAAAAAACGGAAAATTCTTCAAATGAATCATCATCATCATCATCACCATCATCATCATCATCGTCGTCGTCATCATCCTCAGATGAAAATGAAAGTGAAAAAAAGAAAATAGGAAATATTAATAAAAAGAAGAACAAGGCAATGAATAATCCTTTCAATACTATGTACAATCCTGAGTTAGCAGCAGATTGGTTACAAATGGGTTTTTATCCGTATCCAACGCCAGTATTTCCTGGTTTGCCCGGTATTCGTCCTCCGATGTTTCCAAATCCTGCACTTTTTCGTGGTAATTTCAACTCTTATCGTGGACGTGGACGTGGAAGAGGACGTGGCGGTGGAAGAGGCGGAATGGGCCAATTAAATCAAGGAAATGTTTATCCATATGACAACGAACAATATTATAAATATTACAAAAAGATATCTGGTACTGGAAATGACCATGAATCATCTTATAAAGATGAACATGATCGTAGGAGATCTAGATCTTATTCAACTTCAAGATCTCGGTAAGAATACGCTTTAAAAATTAAATTTTCTTCTAATTTAAGTTCTTTTCTATTTTACAAATTTATTTCTAGATCACGATCACGTGCACGTCATAAATCAAGATCACGTCGATCTAGATCAAGGCGTTCTAGATCAAGAAGCAGTTCTCGATCAAGGAGCAGAAGTCGAAAACGTTCAAACTCACGTCGCTCACGATCACGATCACATCGTTCTCGTACTCGTAATCGTTCACGTTCACGTTCTAATCGTAAGCGAACGAATACAAGATCACGATCAAAATCCAAACCAAAATTGGCATCAACACGAAGATCTCGTTCACCATTATCATCATCCACGTGGTCTAGATCAAAATCACGTTCACGTAATCGTTCATGGTCTCATGATGCACCTTCATCATCGAACTCTCAACATCATCAACAAGATAAAATTGTTCTACATCCAGAAAAACTTGTGAGATCTGCAAAAGAGATTCAACGATCTGTACAACAAAAACTACATGATCGACTTAGAGACGAAGAACAAAGTAAGAAAAATCGTCCATACTTAATAGCACGCAGTGAACAAGAACCGAGATCAGGATCGCCAACAAAACGTTCAAGTTCCAGAAAACGTTCAGCTTCCGTAGATAGTTCAAAATTTATTTCACCAAAACGGAAAGAACGAAGTGAAACCCCGAACGGAAATTGGGCAGAAAGTGCAAAAGGAAAATAGAAAATTTGACACACTAGACAAAATTAATTTATTAATATTTTATCCAGTTCAATTTTTTTCTAAGTTTAAAATTATGAAAACAGATTTGTAAACAAGTTTAAAAGAGAAAAAAAAAGTATTGCATTGAAAATTTATGCTTTAAAAAAAGAATCTTCCTATTGTGGAGTTGTTTAATCGATCACATGTTGTTTTCAATCCCTAAAAATTTTTAGGATCCTCATTAGATTATTCTGTTTCTTTGTTTTTGTTAATACCATAACTCATCGGACCATGTTTTTAAATTCAAAGGAGAAATTTCATTTACAAGATCATACACAGTATAAGTTTTTATTCATTTACGATTACAATATATTTATATGTAAGTAAATTAACATCAATTATTGTATAATGATGAGCAATCATTCCATCATGCCCTTAATAAGTTCAACAAAATTCTCACTTCACACTTTAACAAAAGGAAATTTGCATAGCTTTTTCTTTTATCTTTCCATCTAAACTTCTATGTAATACAAAATTTTTACCATTGGGATTGAAATAAAAATGTAAATTTTCGCATTTGCATATCTTTTTACAATTTCAGAACTTAAAAGAAGATTTAACTAAAAGCATTAAAATTATTAAATATTATTTTCTACAATAGTTTTCTTTTTTTAAATATATTTTGTAATTTATGTATAATTTTCCATGACTAATTTGTGAAATTTTGGAAAATTTATGTTCGTTTTTTTATATTCTTCTATTTCGTCGCGTTGTTTGTGATCGACTTCGACTTCTACTACTGGCGCTTTCTCGGTTTCGTCGACTTGAAAAATCATCATATCGACTATCATTACTTCTTAACGTACTACTTAAGCTATTATTACTTGTTCTATTCGATGATCGATTATCTCTGTTATCTCTGTTCATGTCACTGCCACCATTAAAAGTTGCATCTGTACCGAAGTTATTAAAACTATTTCCAGCATCAAATAAACTTGAAGGAAAACTCTGCGGTGGTACCAAAGGTGGTGGCATGTTATTCAAATTGTTAGGAAGAGGTGTAGCCCAAGGGCTTGGTCTTGGTTGTTCATCATTAAAATTTGAGAAGCCTCTAAAATCTTGGTCACGTTTCAATTCCAAAAATTCTTCTGGAGCTGGTACTTTAAGATCAAGCAAATTTGGAATTGACGGTTTTTGAGTTTGTTGCGATGATTCAGATTGATTTACGGCATTTTGCAATACTAATCCCTGTTGCTGCTGTGATTGTGGTAATAATTGCCTTAAATCTGTGTCATTTGAATACACCATTTGAGCGTTATGATCTCTAGCATCATCAAAACGTGATTTTCTTGGAGCTGAAGAATTTGGGGATTTACTTTGATCAGGTGAGGACGAATTTTTACTTTTAGGTGATGGACTATTATCTTCGAATGGCATAACATCTACAAGTTCTTCTATAGCGCCTGAACTAATATATTTATTTAATGCTTCAGGTCCATTTAGTATGGCTGCCTCTAAATCACTACCAGCTAGAAAAATACGTAATTCCAAACAATAAATGAAAAAAAAAACATTCATATATTTTTAGTATAACTTACGGTGTACTGGTATTACTTTTCCATAAACGATAATAGCTGATGGTGCAATTTTTTTTAATGGGACAACACCCGGTGTATTTTCAACAATTTGTGTAATAACCTCTTTAATTTCTTTAGAAGTTGCATCTTCAACTTCTTCTGTTCGTCCAGTATCATTCCATTGTGCTTGAAAGTTCCTAGGAATTGGTTTAGAATAAGGTACTTTCTTCTCTTTACCTTTATCATCAACACCTTTTGTATCCAAATCAAGACCAGGAATGAATCCAATATCAGCTGTTAAACTTTCAGTAAATTCAACTTTATCTTCAGGTCCCATGCCGGGTATGACATGATGTTCTAAAAAAAAAAGTGAGTACAAAATAAATCACAATACATTGTAGAAAAGAAAACAAAAACAATCTTTACCTATATCACATTCATCTAGACCAGCTAAACTGGCCGGTAATGTATTCAAATTATATTTATCTCTCATTTGATCTCCAGGACGATTCCTTGTCCAAAATTTAATTGTATGATCATTTGAACCGGAACAAAGTATATGACCAACTGGATGCCATGCTAATGTCCATACAATACTATCATGAGCTTGATCAATTCCCCCAATTTCTTTATCAGTTCTAGAATATAAAAAAAAAGAAAAGCCTTTAATATTAAAGCCTTTATTGGTCAGAAAATATTTTTTTATATCTTTACCCAACATTCCAAAATAAAATCGAACCATCAGAGCCACCTGAACTAAATAAACCTTCATGTATTGGATGCCAAGATACTGAACTAGCTTCTTTTTTATGTCCACGAAATATTTGTACTTCTTCTCTTAAATTTCGCAAATCAAATAATTTCAATAAATGATCACGAGATGCTGTTACTAACCAATTACCATTATCATTCCACTTAAGATCCATAACTGTTGATTTATGTGCATGTCTACAATGAAATCATTTTTTATTTTTAATGAAATTTTCTTAATTTCTTAATTAAAAAAACTTACAATGTAGCTAAAGCTTGACCACTTTTGGGATCCCATAATTTAATCGGCTGTTGATTGTCTTTACTTCCAGATACAATCAATGATTTTTGTGGATGCCAATGAACACATTTAACATCTGCACCATGTCCTAAAATAAATGAAACAAGACATTTAATTGTAAATATAAATAAAAAAAATAATTTTTGCTATTCTTGAAACCATTGAATCTTATTTAGACTTTTTAAAATAAATTTTTTGATGTAAAGACGTTTACATTTAGATATATTTAATTGATTCAAAATTCAATGATAAGAGATAGGAGAATCAGTTGCAATAAATCGTTTATATAAATCAAATTAAAATTATTATTTAGATATAAAATGTATAGTCAATGGTTTATTTTGATTGTTTTTTTAATAATATTTACTTACCTCTTAATACACGTTCTTCGTGACATCTATAGAAATCCCAAACTCTAAGTGTACCATCGTCACTGCAACTTACAAATTTACTGTCTGATGGACTAAAACTGTAACGTAAAAAATTAAAAAAAAAGACAAAATAAAGGAAAAAAAGAAATCACAATAACGTTTTTTTTTTCTTTTAAAAATTTTTATTTTAATTTACAAAAAGTAATTTTTGTTTTTTTTTTCTGTTTAAAATTTATTTATTTATTTTTTTATGTAAAATTTTAATTTAATTCTTCAAAAGTGTACATTTTAACATTTTTCTTAAATCCATAATTTCTGTTATAATCCAATATTGAATGTGTTGTTCCATGAATTAAATTTATCGCTATAACGATCGATGATAAAAAAATATGTTGATGTAAAATGGAAAACCAAATGATGGTTTAATTTTTATTTTAATCGAAATTGTAAAACACAAATCGATTTAATCCTTATTTTATATAGTAAGTGTGGAAGAATATTTATATAAAAAAAAAAAAAAAAATGATTATAAAAAAAATCAACTCCCACGTTAGCTGAATATTTTCTATATAAACTAAAAATATGTAGTATAAGTATATTTGTATATTGCGGGTAAATAAAACGAAATAAAAAATTATTTATGTAATTTTATTAATAATTGACATTAATTACAATTAATTTATTTTTAATTTCTTGTTCAACTAAAATTAAAACGTTGAAAGGGAAAAAAATTCAGTTACCCATTAGTTAACTTTTAAACATTCACCTTCAATGCCTTATTATAAAACGACCAAGAGCACTTGTACACGTACATATTAAATAATTTAAGAGAATAATGTTATAAATGACGAAGAAAATCAATTAACGAACGATAGCATTGAACGATAGATAGTATAATTAAATAAAATAATAATTAAATGCTTTTGATTAAAAACTATAATCAATTAAAATTCCCCCACTTTTGCTTAATAATTTTTATTATTCCATTTGAACTCTCGATAATTGGTTTCCTTATGAATATTTTGATATTTTATTATTCTGACAAAATTTTATATTTCGAAATTAACATGTTTTTAACAAAAAAATGGCAAAAATTTTCTTTATATAAAAAATAATCTAAGAAAAAAAAATGTAAATAAATTCCAAACCATTCTTGAAGATTTAAATAAAAGATATTTAAAATATTGTTTTCATAAAATTTTATTATTTATTTATTTATTTTTTTATTGAAAAACTTTTTAAACAAGGAAGAAAAAAAAATGCACATTCTCTAATCCCAAACTTTAAGATGATGCTCGATGCATAATCAGTATTTAAGAGTTGTAAATGGATAAAATAATGTAAATGAAGAAAACCATATTTTTATTTGTTTTGAAATATTTTTAATATATTTTTCTTCTTTTTTTTCAAAAAAAATTCTTTTCTGTATATTACAAAAGCAATTTACATTTTAATTTTTTTTTTATTTAGAAAATTATCTTGTATGTAATAATGTGTACTGAACAAAAATTAATTTGTAAAAAAAAAAAAAATAAAAAAAATTTATAGGAACTAATATCACAGCCATAGCCTACAGAATGTTAAAATATTTATTTAAATTTTATTTATTGAATTTCTTAACGTATTTAACATTCATGTAAATCACAGTTTTAAATATCTTTTTGAAATAACGTTTTTTATTTTGTTTATTTATTCATATATTTTGTTGGCAATTAAAAATAATAAAATATAAATATATTTATGCTTATATGTAATTATAGAAATATTGGAGTAGGTTAATAAGGGTAATTTGATTATCGTTTTATTTATTTTATTTTTAATCATTTTTATTATTTATTATGATACATGTTCGTTTCAAATATTTAACATAAATAAATAATAAAAAAAAAAAAAAATCAAGAAAGAAAGGAGAAATGGGGACCCAACCCAGACTGTTTTTATTTATTTATTTACTTATATTTTGACAGGGATAAAGATTTAAAGTGTTTCTTTTTCACATTTATTTATTTAATTTCATGACCAATGGATGGGTGTGTTTTTTTTTTTTTTAATTATATTTTATTTTTATTTTATTCATTTGTACTAAAAATAAATAAAAATCTTATAAAAATGGTGTTTATTTTTGCTGTACCTTATTCCACGGATTGGCTCCTTATGTGCTTGAAACATCTTAACATTATTCATATTTGATTGCCAGTATTTAACATATCCAGCGTGATCACCAGTTACCATCCAACTATCATTATGTGACCAAACCATAGTTCGTACTGGTACATCGTGAGCCTAAAGGAAAAGGCACATAGAAAAAGAAAAGTAAAACAAAACCGAAAAAAAAAAAACAAAATGTAATTTCCAATCATTTTAGTTTGTAATTTCTACTTCCTAAATTTTCAATAAAATAATAATTTAATTAATTTATGAGACAAATAAATTGGCATACCTGTAAAATGGTTTCAAAATTAAATGTTAAACCATTCCATAATGTAAATTCTCCAGAACTTGCACCAGTTACTAAACGTCGACCTTCCGGTGTCCATGCAAGTGTAAATATTGGACAACGCATTTTATTGGTGGCTGTTTTAACAAATTTCGTTGTTACAGCATTACTAGGATTATCAATGTAACTGTGTGGTGGTAGAAAATGTGGTATATAAATACTTTCTGGTTGCAAGGCATGGCGATCTCTGTAATCTCGTTGCCATATTCGATTCTATAAATTAAATGTAAACCAAAATCATTTTATCAATGGAAAAACTTCATATTTAAAGCCAACAAAAATTATTGAGAACTTATTTTACCTCTAAAGATCTAACAATCGATGCATTATAATCTACAGTCTTTCTCATAACACTTTTTCTAAGTCTTTTTCCATCAAAATCATCTTGTGTCATTGGTAATCCTCCAGGACCTCGGCCAAAACTAATGAATGATTTGAAATATGGATGTCCAGGTTTTCCAGGGCCCATATTATTATGATTGTGATGATGATGATGATGGTAATGATGACCACCACTACCACCACCTCCGCCAATACTTAAACCACTTCCTCCTCCACCATTTCCACCACCGCCTCCTGTTACAACTAAATTATTTGAATGTTGTTGCTGATGTTGTCCTTGACGTGAATGGGGTGGCGCTTGTAATGTATAATCAGGTGGTGGTTGAGAAAATTCCATTTTTTTTTCTCTTACGTTTATTTTAAAACTTATTAAATAAAAATTAACTTGTAAATTTTCAGTCTTTATTTTTTATTTTATTTTTTTTTTTTGTGTACTACCAAAGAACTATGAATTTAATTTAAAACTTTCTTTGATCTTATTGTATAAACTATTAAGAAAATTATACATAATGTCCGGGTATACAATGTTTAAACTTTCTCCTTTTAAATAAATCACTTTTATTTAATTAAATATCTACATTATCTTAATTTTATTTTGTTAAACATTATTATACAATTCTTTAAATAATATTTTTCTCTTTTTTTCGTTAAACAAAATTTATTAAATTTTTATAGAAAAAAAAGAAATTAAAAATGAAAGAATACTAACAAACCGTGACAACGCGTGAAAAGTATTAAAATGTCCATTTTGGTTTTTGATTAATTTGACTTGACTTGAATTTTGGAAATTTGGAATATGTATTTAGCATTATTTAGTACGTTGATAATTACGAACTAGTACTTCAGTACTCTTATTATAGAACTCAATCTGTTGAATATAGGAACGAATCAAGAAGTGAAATGAATTTTTATGATAAACGGAATTTGTAATACTAGAAATTTAGTTAATCTACAATTTGAAGTTAGTAACAATAAATCGCAATAACTATAAATAAAAAGAAGAAGAAAAATAATTTTACAATTTCCTTTATAATGAATTTCCGTTATTCATGAAAATTATTATTTGAAAATCTATTTCCGGAATAATCGAAAAGTCGTGTAATATAACGTAATTTTATATTTATCGCTTATTTGATTTTCTATTTCTGTTTTTAAATTAGTAATTTTCCCTATACACACATACACAGAAAAAATTGTTTATATTCCTAACAAGATGTTTTATTTTGTTTTTTTCTTTTTTTTAAATATTTCTTAGGTTCTAATGAAAAACAATATACATGTTTCATATAATATCTTTGTTTGAAAATGGATTATAAACTATCATAAAAAAAATTAAAAAATAAACATATAAATCATGAGATACACGCCTTTAATTTTTAAAAATTTCTATAACTTCATACCATCAATAAATTTGATTTGATACACACAAATATGTACATATGAACGTACTTATGTATAAAATGGTGTTCTTATATATAATTTTGTACACGCTTGTATGCTTACTTATTATACCTGAAGTTCATCTTGCCATTTAAAAGTTTAAGCAACCCGACATACATATGTATGTACATGCAAATATGTCATTACAACAAATTCATTGTAAAAATACGTATTAAATATTCGTGTGACTTTTATACAGGGTGATTCAACCAAGTCTTAAGAAAAATGTTGGCAAACTTTTTTCCCTTTCCAATGAGGTATTTGTTAAGGACCTACGTTTAATGGTTTAAAAATTATTTAAATTCAAAGTCATAAATTAGGAAAAATTTGACAAATTTTTCGAACGTTTTGGTAATTCCTGAGGACAACCTTAAAAAAATTGATTACGCAAAAGCAAAATTTTCATACCTTTCTATTCAAGTTTCTCTTTTACACAAAAGTTCTATCTCTCACTATTTTTTTTTTTTTATTATTATTTCAAAACATTAATGACATTGGGGTATATAATGGTTCGTGAATTATGAATTGTTTTTTTTTCAACTTCTCCTAGACACCAAATGATGAATATTGTTTCCCTTCTTTCCCATCCATACGATTTTTTATTAGTCCAATGTCTCGTCAAAACTTATCATCCCGGATTAGTACATATATGTATGTACTTAACTGAATCACTCTGTATTATTCAAAAACAAAAGGAAACAAATAAGATTTTTTAAAAAAACATTCAAATATTTTTTTCTTTTTATTATGTATTTTATTGTCACGAATTTTTCAACAAAAAAGGTTACTTACAAGATCGATGCCATTGTTAGATAAAAATATATTTTATGAATTATACAAAATTGAATACATACATATATTAATGTACAGTACGATATATATATGTATCGTATTTATGAAAGAATAGGTACACTGTAATATGAGTAATCAAGAATGCAGTTATTAATAATTAATGAAGAAATGAAAAAAATAAAAATAAAATAATTAATGTAATACATACATACGAATATTACATGAATCTTTAAAAACTTTATGAAATTTTATTTATAAAAAATAATGAAGTAAACACATCATATGTGTGAATCTACAGTAATTGTAATTGAATGAATGCACAATAAATGTACATTATAGCATTCAAGTTAGGACATGTACAGAATGTTGACGACCCATAAGTCTATTGTTCATTACAAAAATCAAAAAAAAAAAAAAAAAAAAAAGTGAAATAAAAAAAAAATTAATGTGAAATTTTCAAAAAAGCTTTGAAAAAAATTAATTAATTTATTTATTTTATGAATATTTGAATATTCAAAGTGACTCATTTTAAGTTGTTCTACCTATGTATGTTTAAAACATTTTAAAACATTTTTTTTTTTAAATTAAAAAACAAAAAAAAATTTATATTAATAAAACAAATAAACATATAAATATTTACCTTTTCTTAACGCTTCATACATTTAATGTTTTCTTTTTTAAATATTGAATTAATTATTTGTAAAATTAAAAAAACAAAATTTTAATGTGATATACATATGTATGTACATATATATGTATATATTGTTATATTGAGTAGCAATAGGTTTTCCATCATAGTGGTACTGGTAAGCTATGGACTCGGTGCAGTCTACGCGTCGCTTCGCCGAACTTTAGGCAGAGGTAGCCACCTCAACCTAACCTATGTATGTATTGTTATTGTTTATGAGAAAGTTGTAGGTGTATGTCCATCGAATTTTAAAATAATAAATAAATTATTAATTGATTTAACGTAACCATATGTCTAATATACTTAATATTGTATACTTTCTGTTTACAAAAATTACTAAATTAGTTGAAAGGAACAAAAACTAAACTTTGATGTGTTGTCTGAAGGCGTTTTGATGGCTAAAAATAACAAATAAAAATTCTTTACCGGTATAGCACCTAAGGTTACACTGCGATTTGAATACACTCGTATGTATACCTAATATGTTATGTTAGTTTATATACTTATCTTATTCAAACAATGTATACTGTAATAAAACAACAAACATATGAAAATAGATTAAAAACACAAACAAAATAACAAAAACAGCAACAAAAAATAAATAGAAAAAACAGCTATTGTAGTCAAAGCTCAAATATACAATAAAAACTTCAAAAATTTATTCTTAAACATTATTGTTGAAAAAAATTTTTTTTTTTTTAACAAATAAATAATTTGAACAACTGATCTTTTTTTTTTTAAAATAAAATAAAATGATATGTTACTATTTTTTTCTTTAACTGAGTGTTTCAGTTCTTTAAGTTGATTTCTTTTCAATATCAATTGTTAAGAAAAATATAAAGAAAAAAATCCGTTAAAATGTTAATTTGAAATATTTTTCAGATCAATGAAATGGATCAAGAATTGAAAATTTTAATTTATCTTAGAGTTAATTCATTTTTTTTTTCGTTAATTTTTAATTTAAATTATAAATTAATAATTCTAAAATATCAAAAAAAAAAAAAAAAATTTACAGATTTACTTCAGTGCATTTAAAAATAAATCACATTAAGATGTTATACATTCTTCAATAGAAGGACTTAGTACGAAAAGAGGTCAGTTAAAGTTAGTTAAGTTAAATCGTGATATTCTTAATTATATCCAAAGACAAATTTGTTATTAATTGAATTTTGTATGTATAATAAAGAGTAAAGAAAAAAAAAAAATTGAATGATGATAAAACCCATATAATGTCCACAAATCAAACACGACAATGTATTAAATTAATTAATTAAGTATTAGTTTAAAGCAAAAATAAAATATACGTTAATATGCATCAAGGTGCACAAATATAAAAAAATTTAAAATCTCGTTAATCTACCTATGTATGTACATATATATACGCATATGCATATACGTAAATACTCGTTTAAAGACCTTTAGATTTTTTGTTTTTTGAAAAACAAAAATTCTATGTGAAACTTGTTTTAGAATTTTTACATGTTAAAGTATTCATTTTGTGTAGTATAACGAACTTTACTTTTAAATGATTTTATTATTATTTTCAACTAAACTCAAATGTTTGTTTGTATATTTGAGTGTGTGTTTTTAATACAAAATCATATATTATATGTATACTATGTGCATACAAACATAATCAGTGTAAATGCATTACAGTGTATTTTTTAAAATTATGTTTTTATGCGTAAATGTATGTATTTATGCGTATAATATTTTATCAATCAATTTGATAACTAATAAAATAGCATTTTTATTTTTATGGTTAATCATATGTATGTGAAAAATTTTAAATATTACGAATGTACATATGTTCGTTCACACGCATAAGAAAGTATGTATAAAATTTTATAAGTAAAATAATATAAACTATTTGCTTTGAAAAATATACAAATTCACGAGTCACGAGTAATAGTAGTAGTAGTAGTAGAAGGCAGGTATATACATATGTATATAGTAGTAAAAGTGGTAGTTCAATGCATGATAGTAATTATATCTGTATTAATAGTATATGTAATAGAGTAGTACTTGAATGTACTTTATACTATATTTTACTATTTTTTAAAAATAATAAGAAAAAATAATAAAAGACATAATTAATAGCGGTTACTATAAAACTTGCTATAACTCGCTATATCTGTTAAGATACACATATGTGTATACCTTTGTATGTATACATGCACACATCCATGCAATGTATATGTATTATGTACGTCAGAGACACTATCCGCATATGATGCATATATTCACGTACAATATATGTATGTATATACTATATAGACTGTATTGCTTATGTGTGATATCTACATTACTGTATAAACGTTAATAACAAATATAAAAAAAAGGTAATAATAACTTTGTATAATAATCGTGAGTAAAAGGTAAAATAAAAACTTTTTTTTTGCATATATATAAAATCATTGAAAGGTGT
The DNA here is from genome assembly GCA_963971155.1 of Anthrax anthrax. Classification (NCBI taxonomy): domain Eukaryota; kingdom Metazoa; phylum Arthropoda; class Insecta; order Diptera; family Bombyliidae; genus Anthrax; species Anthrax anthrax. The sequence continues at coordinate 22,841,712 of OZ020118.1, forward strand.
TCGAATCAAACTCAGTTCATCGTTGTCAGCCACGTTGAACGGTTCAGTAGGAAAACCAAAAAAAAACAAAAAATTGTTTATTTTCCGTTTTATTTAAACATTAATAGTTATATAAAATTAAAACATAATACAAAAAACAAACAAACAAATAACAAAAAAAATAAACATTAAAATATTAAACATTAAATATTTATATTTGTGTACACTCACATCCATATTCACCTTTTCGTTCGTTATTTTCTTTCTTATTTTTTTTTTTTTTTGTGTTTTTAAATTTTTAATTTTGTTTGCAAATTATTCAATTTTTGTGTGTTTAGTGATTTTTTTTGTTTTTGTTGCTTGCACATAACGTAAAATACGTAACAAAAAAATACGTAAACGTGACGTTATACATAAATAAATAAAAAGTTTATGTATGTAAGTGAAAAACAAAATTTTATTGCAATTCATATCATTATCATTTAACAGAGAAATTAAAATTCTTTTTTTAAATTAAATAAAACTGATTAAAAGTTATAATTTCAATTTATTATTTGAACGAGTAAAAGGATATTTTACTCATCACATTTATCTATACATAATATGCCGTAATTAATTCGTGTTTTGGATTGAAAATAAAATTTAAATTTTGTGAACATTCAAATTTGAATTAAAAAAAAAACGTTTTAAATTAAAATTTAAAAAAAAACAAATTAAAAATGAATTTTAATAAAAATAACTTAAAACATGATTTTTTGTACAACTTTATAGATGTTATTTGTGTTTATTAAACGACTTTCATTGGTTTTTATTTTTCGTTCTTAACTTTTTGAATTTCTTGTTAAATTTTACTTTATTTTATTTTTCATTTTTTTATTTTATTTTATTTTTTTCAATATATTTTGTGACCTTTTATCTTTTGTGCATTATTGGTTTTTCTCCTTGAATTCAAAAAAAAAATAATAAAATAACCAATTCAAGAGAAATTTTTAAACGTTTTATTTAACTCGTGTGCTTATTTAATATTGTCTATTAGTGTATATGTTATTTAATAAATAAATATTGTTTTATTTTTTTTATTTTTTTTTTTTCGTCTAGATTTTTTTTCCTGTAGTAAATTATTTTTATGGAGTAATAATTTAGTATATTTCACATAAAATTTAAAATTAATATTATATTGCAATTGACTATGTAGAAATGATTTATAACGTAAAAGTGTAATAAAAAATGAAATAAAATTTGATTTTTGAAAATAAAAATACGTTATATATATACTCGTATATGCGATTATTGTAACAAATTAATAACATTAAAAAATTTTAAAAATCAATAAAAAAAAAAAAATAAATAAATCGAATAATCACAGAGTAGTTCAATATCTCTCAATCACTATTATAAAGATTTTGAGAAAAAACAAACTTTTATATACGTTAAATCCTTTACTAATAAAAAATTAAAAGGAATGACCACCGGTATGCAGACGATTATTAAGTAAGTTAATAATATTTAATTTTTTTTTTGATTAAGCATGTCTTTCGTTTTTTTCGAAATCCTTTTGTTTTTTATTTATAATAATGTTTAGCTTATACAAATGACAAGGTAATTTTTATCGAATGTAAAACTCGTTTTCAAGTGGCTCAACACTTTAACAGGACACTGTATAAATTACACATTTTACATTTTTTTACTTCAACATCGTTATTTTTTTCTTATACAAAGACTGTTAAGAAAATGGACGTATACGTATTAAACTGATAGAGTTGAATGTTCATAATAATATACACACAAAATTATTATGATATATGTACTTATGTATAATAAAACAAAAAAAAATTATACCGACACCGATTTATGTATGTTAATTAAAGGAAATTGATTTCTTATATCTTTCATACATTATGAAAAATTACCATTAAATACTTATATGAAAGTATTATTTATTACATTATATTTATTACATTTAATATATACATACATATATTCACTCTGTACGTAAGTATGTATGTATGTACTATGTACATAAAAATGCACATACATACGTATATATATCATATACACCCATCAATTTCTTAATTATTTGTTTTTATCTTGACAATGAAAATTACTTATTTAAAGGTATGTCATTAGTTAAAAAGCCATGATGTACATAATGTATGTACATGAATACGTAAATGAAGGTCGAAATTTTGGATATACTCTTACATGCTATTTATTTATTACAACATGATTAAATGTTTATCAAAAAACTTGCATGTTCATATACAATGCATGCATATACGTATAAGAATTAAAGTTTTAAAGATGCCAAATTGAATTTTTGTCGTTAATATGATGGAACATCATGGTACCAATAAATATTATTTGCATCATCAATAATGAAATTTCAATGATTTATTTTTTTTACATTTACGTATACCTTATATATTACATACACGGTTACTGACCCCATTTGAAATTAAAAGAAAAAAAAATCTCTTTAATTAGAATACAATAAATGTTAATGTATTAAAATAGTGAATAATAAAAATAAAATATTCGTAAAAGATAATAAATATTTCGTATGTACAATCTATGGTACAACATATTGGCACACATTTTGAATATTTAATATTTTTCACACGAACAAATATTATTTAGGCATCGAATTTTAATGTTATTATTATTATTATTATTATAAGCTTCTTTTCTGATTAATAAAAGCCAAGAAATATTTTGAATTCGCAGAAATTTCAATATATTATAATATACATGTGTACATATAAAAGATTCTGTAATAAAAATGTCTAATAAATAAAATTAAATAGTATTAAATAAAAGAAATGTGAATATATTAATAATGATAATATATTCTTAATCATGTGATTTTATTAGATTTAAAATTTTACTTTGAATGTTTTTTTAAAAGTTTACCTAATTATTTGTATGCTTTCGTATTTATAAAAAAATGTACATATACTTACAGTCCGTTTTTTAAACATAATCCATCAATAAATTGATGCTTTTTTGCATTCGTTTTCATTTTTTGATTGTCAGTTTTCTGTATTTTGTAAACAAAAAACAACACGAGAACAATATAAATCATAAACATAAATGACGTAATATTTTTATTCTTCATAGAAAATTATACGTGACTATGTTCAAAAAACGGACTGTAAGTTACCTGAGACGATTAGAAATTACTTAGAAATTTTACTTGTTTTTAATAACAAACTGATTTAGAATAGAATATCCTATTATTTTTTGGTGTAAAATTCCTATGTAATTTCACGTGTACTATATATCCTATGTATGTAAGATTTTAAAATTTATAAAAAATTTCCAAAAATTTTTAATTACAATAATATAAAACGCAAAATTGTTAAATTTTGAAAAAACAATCAAAACGAAATGCGTATATCAGTAACGTTTTAATAATGTAATCTTCTCCACTGGAGATCAAAAATTTAACAAATAAGACAAAAAAAAAATATATATAGACTGTTATCTGAATTAAATTAAAATGATGAATTTTAAATTAAAAAAAAAAATTAAAATTATTGATATTATATAAAATTACAAAGCTGTTGTAGGTGTTTTATCGATCATTAAAATTCCAAATTTTTGTTTACAAAGTACAAGTAACGAAATAAATTAACTGATTGTAATTTATATAAACAATAAAAATAGACATCCTACAAAATAATTTATTTAAATTTAATTAAATATGATTTCATAATTTTGATAAATGATTTATGTTCGTATATAGTATATATACATTGTATATAGTAATTTTGAATTTATTGAATTTAAAATTTTTATCTTTATTGTATTGGAAATAAAATTAATTTTTAAGATAGCAATATTAGAAGTATATACATATAGTAGAATTGGTTAACTATATACTCTTAGGGTTTTGGGTGAAACTAAGAATATCGTCCATTTTGGACCTTATAACTACAACTACATAAGTAAGACAAAAGAAATATTGATTGTATTATTTATTTAATATTAGTTTATTTATTAGTAACACATGACATAGTATTTTTAATTTTCTTTTTTTTTTTTTCACTTTCTTTGCACTTTCTTTGACGATGATAAATATGAGAAAACAAAACAAAATGAATTTAATAATAAAAAGTAGAAAGTAGTTCAATTCCAGTTTAAAGAAAATTATATGTACATATATACATATATATATGATAAATACAATAGATATTTTAAATGAAATTAACACCATTAAAAAAAAAATCGATACAATATATATATGCAACCATCAATATATACACACATAGTCTAAAAACAAAAATAATAACGATTTTTTAAATATTGTTTATAGGTATTTTGTTTTCATTTTTATTTTTTTATTTATTTTTTTTCTATTCACAAAATTTATTCATTTAAAATTCATGGGTCATGTTAATAGGACGTATTATGAATTTTTAATTATTTACCTACTTAAATATATAAGAATTCAGACAAAATATAATGTCTGGAGTGCAGGTATTTTTTTTTTTTTTTTATATTTAAATGATCATTATAATGATTATTAGATTTATACTATTTTGTTTTTATAAAAGATAAAAAATGTTGATTATCTATATAGAATTTATAATTTATTATTTAATTAATTATTAATTTTGAATACAGTTAATAATGTCAATGTAATTGCCAATTTATTCAATATATTAATTTAAACTTTCTTTTCAATTACAAATTAATAATATGTATGTGTATATAAATATTTTCGTATGTATGATGTTGATAGAGAAAAGAAATTGTGACAAATTTTAGAAAAAAAAGATAACAAAGAAATTTCATTAATTTTTCATCTATATGTTTCCTTAATTTCTTGAATTATAATCATTACATAAAAACAAAATTTATACGTATTAACACTAAATTACGTATATACTTTTGTTTATTATTTTCAAAAATAATCCTTAGACTCCAAGGACATTTCCTTGAAAATTTTGTTTACATTTTGTTATCTGCGTAATGTGTGGACCAATCTAATTAAATGTTTAGAATTATCCATAATAGGTATTTGTAGAAATCAATAAGAATTTTGAATTTAATTTTTTTTTTTTTTTTGTTACTAGCATTAAAAAAATCTATGCTAATTAATTCAAATACGAATTTTTGAAATTATTTTAGAAATAATAGAAATATTTAAATAAAAAAAGGTCATGTGTTACTTAATCCACTTTCAAAATAGGTTATAAGGTTTATTTTAAATTTCACTTTATAATAGAAATTTCATTTTCAAAATATGCATTTTTGTTTTGTATTCTACTCCAATACAAATGCAAATTTCAAAAAACAATATTTAAAGGAAAAAAAAAATACTAACAGATAATAATGATAACAAACATGAGAAAAATTTATATTTGTTGTTATAATTTGTTAACAATAAATACAATAATGAGAAATTTTCTAAAAGCTTTGCGGTAAAAAAAATAGATTTCACATTAATTTGAAAATTAAATCTATTAAATTAACCGGTTTACAATGTATTCAACATAAAAACTATTACATGGACAGATGTCTCGTGATTTTCATAATTTTTTCTTTTTTTGTGTAAATCATATCACTAACGTTGATTGTAAATAATAAAAAATAAAAAAAAAATTGTTAGAAAATGAATTATTCACAAATTTTCAAGTTTACATCAATGAACGTCGAACGAGATAAATAATATGTTTATTATACATAATAGAGATTTTGATTCTATTCAAAAGAAATTATCTTTTAAATAATTTTTCCTAATTTCGAAGAAAAAAATTTGTACACATGTATTATTATTATTGCTTTTTTTTTTTTTTTAATTTAATTATCGATCGATTGATTTTAATAAAATTTCGTTAATTTTTTTTTATACATATGTATTTTTTGACTGTATGACTGTATAAGTGGAAGTCTTTTGTTTTATGTGTATATTTAGCTATATATGGTTATTGTTTTATGAAAAAATTTATTTATTTTTTATATTTTTAGGATTTTTTATATTTTGTTTAGCTAAAACGAATAATTTTAATTAAATGAATGATTTTCTTTTTCGAGTTTTTTTTTTTCTTGAAAAGAAAAATCTGTACATTTAGGTACCTGGTACACATGCTATAACATTTGTTTTGATATTTTCCCAATAATTAATTGTTTTCGTTTTTTTTATTGAATTTTATATTTTAATTATAATTATTGTTCTTTTACACGTTATTAATTTATTTAAAAAAAAAAAAAAAAAAAAAAAAAACAAATAGTATCTATGTAAGGAGTTTTGCATAATAGAAAAAGAAAAATTGTTAAAAACAGAGACACTAAACAAATACAATTAATCATATACAAAACAATGCATTATTATGACTTACAGTTGAATTTAATATGCAATGCAAGTAACGTATAATTTACACTACTATTTGAATTATACTTAGTTGTAACGTTTATGTTTAGTATTCAATTTGAATTTTTATACATTTTCAAAGTTTATATGAAAATTAATCACGAAGTAAATTTTTTAAAATTAAAATAACATTATATTTTCTATCTTTAATTTTATTAGTTTAGATACGTTTGAATTTAAACGTAAAAGCCTATAAATTTGTTTTTTTATTTGAAAAATTTAAAAAAAAAAAAACAAAAATTTTTTTTTGTGTAAATTGTGACACGTCCCGCATAAAAATTGTAAATTTTTTTTCAAAGGCGAAAAAGAAAAATATGATGTTTTTTACCGCTATATTAATTTTCTTTTTCACATATTTGAAATTGATTAAAACAAATTATTATTCAGTATTACATATAGTCAGTGTATGAATAGGCCTAAGGGGGAATTATGACCACATATGAGTCGTTCAATTTAATTATGAATTTTTACATTATCTTATAATACCGTTATAAAAGTTTAATGAAATTCATTTTCTTAGTTGTTTACATTTTTTTATAAAATTTATTCTATCATAGTTGTATTATACAAAAAGAATGGTGACTGTATAGAACAGAGGCTTCATTTCAACTACAGTATTAGTAGGTATATATCTTACGTTTTGTCGTATTTACTTATATAATTTATATCCATATGCATTGTATAAAGTAAATTGCAAATTAACCGGTTTTATCTGGATTTCAATATTGAAAAAATGGATACATTTAAGACATGTTAAAATACTTGCTTTGTAAATTCAAGAATAATAAAATGTTCTCAAGATCTTTGATATGTATACTTAATACGAAGTGAATATAGAAATGCAAAATATAAAAGAGCCCCAAAGCAGATAATGATACTTTTAATATATTTTCATAAGACACACCTCTGTTTTTTTTCATTTAAATAAATAAAAAGTTACTGACCTCAAATGATATATTAATTATTACTATTTTATTTATGAATATAATAATATTCGCAGATATATCAGTTAAGATATTTTTATTTTTCATTTCTTCATTGTTTATTTGTACAGGTATTTATCTATTTTATATATGTGTGAACTTATTTTGTAATTATATGCAAGTATGCTAATAATCATTGATGTAAGATGTAAATTGCATGTACATATATTTTTTAAAGGTGTATTTGAATATACAACAATTATCTACAACACATACCCTATACTTATAAAAACTTCAAGAATGAACTGTGGTTTGTTAAAGGTTACTAAATTTATATGCAAATTTCGCAAAAATTGCATAAAATATTTACTGTAAATATGGCAAATTTAATGCACATTGCTGTTTTCTGTTGTATATTTTAAGTTGCAAAATATTTCCATGTGTTTATTTTACACAAATGTTATGTATGCGCTTAAAAAAAAAATTAAATAAAACGACAAATTTTATTTGAGTTTCAAATTTGAATATTATCTTAAAGTAAATTGTATTTAATAAATAAAAAAAAAACAAGAGTTGAATTGGTCACTTGTATAATCAAACAATTATATTTCCTTTTTTTTCATATTCATTACTTTCATGAAGTTATTAAAAAAAAAATTTTTCAAAAATTCAGGAAATGCAAAAAGATTTTATAAAATACCAAATTGGATGCCTTTTAATATTATGCTGATCATAAAATCTCATAATTTTACTTATAATTCGTTGATACCATCCACTTATTACTTATTACAATATTTACATTATGTTGTATATCAAATTAAAACTACACTCATCATTGACCATAAAATGACCTCAATAAAAAATACATTTTTAAAACAAAAAAAAATTTTTTTATATTTTTTAATCGTACATACCACAATATAAAATGAGCGTTCACGTAATATATTTACGTCAGTTTGGTTAGTATAAATAAACAAAATTGCACATTATCAAATTCAAAATCTTCAGAGTCATTAAATAAAAATGACGATATGTAATCAAAATAAATATATAAAATTTTAATAATAAACTCTTTTTAACTTTAATTTTCTAAAAAAAACAAACTTTTATGCGTATAGTTACGTACTTGTCACATATGTATGTATGTATGTACACATTATATAGACATTTGTACATAAAAAATAAATTGCATTATTAATGTTGAAATAAGGTGTTACAACAACTGTTAAATCTTGAATGCCTATTTACTTCTATTTGTGTTTATGGTCAATTTTATCAATTATGAGCAAGTTTATTTATAGCACAAAAATTCATTTCAAAATATATGTAATATAAACATTACTGTTTTATATTTTATTTAAAAATTGTTATATGCATATTCAATTTAAAAATTTTTTTACATGTATCTAATTTTATACTTACTAATTTGATGATGAACGTTCATTTTTAATTGCATTCAACTAGATACATGTGAAATACAAAAATTTTCCAAGATAAAATATTAAAATTCATTGAATGTAAGGCACATAATATGTCTTAAACATAATATAAATAAATCAACAAACTCATACATAGATATGTACGATCTACCAAAGAGGAGAAAGTGAACTTGTTACAACTTTTGACTTTTCGTTTTTCACATCTTATACATATACATACATACATTTACAATTTTGTACCTGTTGATCATAAGGCATTTTATTTAATTTTCGATGTTACTTCATCATAATAATGATAAATGTGGTACACTGATGTTTCTGTTAACAAATTTTTAATTCGAGTAGTATCCATTTATAAGATAAGTGATATAACATCAGGCATATCAGGTAATATGACGGAACGAATATCATAAAATACATGTACTATGTTTTATATACTTATAGTATGTAGGTATATTATTACAATTAAAACTTCCGAAATTACTATACACATTTTCCTGTTTACCCACATGCTAGGTAGTGTATCTACACGGCAATAAGTTTTGATGATGCATTTTCATTTTTTATTTTTTTATTTATTTTTTTTTTTTCTTTTAAATTTTATTAAATTTTTCTTATACAACAAATTTTGTATATAAATTTCCTTGGTATATGATGAATAAATATTGAACAGTTGGTCTTTAAAATATAGTTTTGTGATTTATTGAAATTTCTATTATATTTTGCATAAATACGTTTTTCAATAGAAAGAAAATTATGAAAATATTTTTACGATTTTCTATTACACTTTTTGAATTTTTCATTAAAAAAAAAAAGTTAAAAGTAGAAATTGTAAATCGTTATATAAAAAATTACTGAAAGGTAATAAAAACACAAAATTATGTCATAATTTTAGTGAATGATTATGTAATGTGTGACATTTATTTTTTTCTTTTAAATCTTTTTTTTTTTTTAACTCATGACATCGAGTTTTTTTTAATACAAAAATGTGGAAAATATGGCAAGCTTAAATTGTTCGCTATTTTAAGCTCATTTGCTGTTAATCCGCTATAAAAAAAAAAAAATTGGAACATAAACGTGTATTAAAGACACGTGAAATTATTATTTACTTCAATTCATTGTTGCATCAATTTTTAATAACCATGATTTATTACAATTTAATACAATGTTAACTTATTATTACGATTAAACGTGAAAATTTTATACAAACTCATTGAAAGTATGTATTACTAAATGTTCTATAAATAATTCTTATAATCCTTTTTATTTTTTATGTGTTTTTGATAATTGAAGGTCTCATGTTAAATTACATAAAGTTGAAGAAAATTCACATATTTTCTCTTAATTTTGTTTTTTCTCAATTATTAGCGCTCTGTTCTAACAATAATTGCAAGATTACGTTTACTGTGGTTCTGATTTATTTTGATTAATGTGAATATGCATACATTAAACGAATATGTTGTTAAAGTGAAAATTTTTAGTAACGTATCAAAATTTTCAAAACATACGTATACGTATAGATAAATAATAAAATTAAAAATATTTTAATTGAAAAACTACTTTGTTATTCTAACACAATTGAATTATTTCGTAAATATAATAATACATTGAATAAATCACAATTGAAATAAAAATAAATAAACATATCATTAATGAACGTAGAACAGACTGTTATGTATGTATAGATAAAAAATCAAACTGCCAATATTTCAAAATTATTGTTATTAATGTTAAGTACAATCCATGTTATTTATTTTGTTGTTAAAATTAAAAAAAAAAAAAAATTATAATGAATAGGATAAGACTATATAATTATTTTTACAATTATTACAAATATTCATAAATAATAAAATAAATTAAAATATTTATTGTTGTTTTTTTTTTTTTTTAATTTTTATTTTTATTATAAGTTTTTGACTTTTTTTTCAAATACTTCAAACTTTTTTTTCTTCAGTTGAAATTAATTTTTTTTTGTTTTTTATATATATGTAAATATTTAATTTTTATTTATTTAATTGTATACTTTGTACAAAAATTTAAAGTAGTACCATTTTACATAATTTCCATAAGGATTTGACTACATGTAGTTAATGGTCAGAGTATATACTCTGTCTATTAATATTATGCACTTAAGGTATTATGTATGGGACTACATATGTCTTTTTTCTTTTCTCATAATTTCTAATTAGACTGTTTCACGAGCAGTATTTCCACAAAGCTATTATGTATATCAGATAAACTTTTTGAATATCAATACATCGTGATGTAAAATGTACAACCACTTCCAATGTAATGATGGTACCACTTCAAGGAATCTCCATAAGATCTTAAATGCATAATATTATTGGACAGAGTATAAAATATTTTAGAAAGTAGTGATTAAATACGTTTAATATGTATATGATTCGAATTGAAAAACGTTATAAAAATTTTACTAAAACAAACAGTTTTCTCAAACCATATTAAAGTTTTCATAGTTATATGTTCACAATTCACATCAAATTTTGATTTTTTGTAACAAAATTACCATGAGATAATCGTTAAAAATTGTTTAAATCCTTGACTTATATTTTAAAGTTATAACACATGTTCAAGTGTAGATACGTGTGTGATAATTGCAATTTATCAACATAATTTCAAATTATATTTGATACAATCGTAATTAAATGAAAATTTCATGTTTTTTTTCTTTGTGTTGATAATAAAAACAACAGTAATTTTTTTCAGAATTTCAACAGTCAGTTAACATGACAGATTTAAATTTTTTTTTTGTTGTTTAAAATCATAGAAATACTGTAAACACATGTCTACAAAATATTATTTAACAAAAATTTTAATTATTAAAATCATTAATAACTTGTACGCATGTTTGTGCGTCTGTATGTTTGTACGTATATATACATAGCTTTTTGTTGTCGAAATTTTTGATCTTATGATCTTCATACACACATACATATGTAAAAATTATCGAGACATATATACATATGTTTAAATATTATATACATAGCTATACGCAAGACATACGTTTGTAATTATTAGTTGTAAGATGAATATAGAATGTAATGTAATATAGCAAAAGTAAACAGGTAATACATGTACAATACAAGATAACATTATATAACATGACTGTTGATTACATGATCTTTCGTATAATTTTTGTTTATAATTTTTGTGTTTTTTTTTTAGTTAGAGATTTTTGATTTTGAGTACTTATTTCAAATTTAAATTTAACAAAAAGATGTACAAATTCTCAACAACTAACTTGTAATTAACTATACTCCATACACTAATTCGATGCTGTTAAGGTCTTATGGGAGTATATGTGTCCTTTTTCTTCTCTCATAACTTCGAATAAGATTATCTCAGGGGTAGTGTTACCATAATCTGTAAAGTTATCATAAATATGAGATGAATTTTTTTAATATCAATATACAGCGACGTAAAGTGGCACTACTTTATGTCATTTCCATAAGACCTTAACTGCAGCGATTTGGTGTATGGAGTATAATAAATATTAATTTATAAATAATTAATCAACATATAAAATGCAATACTACATTACATTAATTTAAATGTGTACGGTTCATGTAATTACCAAGTAATTATTATGTCACGAATAAAAGTTACCAAAATAGTCAGGAATTGTGATTATATGTAGGTATTTTTTGTGCACTAAAGGGCCAATGAAAAAAGAAATCTTTTATATCACATAAAGAGTATGAAAGAGAACGTTTACATAAATGTACAAATTTTCGTATTTTCCTAAAAATATAATTCCAATTTACCCATTTTTTTTTTATACGAATAAATTATGGAAAAATTCATTTTAAAAATAATTATTTGTTTGATAAATTGATAAAAACAAAAAATTAATAAAAAAAAAACTTCATCAATGAAAAACGTCTATATGTATGCGTATATTATGTAGCACATGAATGATTTATAAATTTTATGTAAAAATATTTATGCGTGAAAAATTACAAACAAAATAATAAATTAATCATGAACATGAGGAAATGCATAAATTCAATGTCAATTTTGTTAAATTATAAGACATGTAATAGATATACATATAATTGGCTGTATACGTAGATGCATAGACGTATGTACGCACGTACTCTCTGATTGCAAAAAAAAAGAACAAATAACAAAAAAAATATAAAAATAAAAGTTACATCAAGTACATGGTAATGAAAATTCTGCTGTTAAGACTTTTAATTTACTTTTTCATTTTATTTTTTTTTTATTAAATACTTTTTTTTGTTTTTTTTCAAGTCTAATTTTTGTTGTTACAACAAAGTCGCATGAATAAATTATTTCTTTATGATTTAGTTTATTTATGTTAAATATTTTTTTATATTTTATCAAACTTCTGTTATATACGATTTATACAAAATTTTCAATTTTCAATTTCTTTTAAAATCAAAATTATTTACTGTTAAGAAATTGTTTGTAGTGTCTATAGAAGAAGAATAATTTTCAAATACTTGGAATTTTCGTAAGTTTCGAGAAAAGAAAAACGATAAAAATTCAAATATAAATGAATAAACAAAAATAAGCAGATAAAATGAATAACTTGTTGAAACTTTTATTTCAATTTGAAGTATACCTTTGTAATTTTTATAACTTTTACATAAAAAAATAGAAATAAAATATTAAATTGCTTGGAATAAAAATTTAACATACATATATTATTGTTTATTGCGTTCAAATTCATTTAAGAAAACAAAAAAAAAGAAGAAAATTTTTTATTTTTCATAATTATATTGTATCATTATATGTAATATTATTTGAATATATTTAGATTGTCTCAAATCCTTTTGAATGAAGGATGCTAAAAACAACTGAGATAAACCCAATCTCCTTTACATAGAAAATATAAAATGATGAAAACACTTCAATTTACAATACATAATATGTTTATGTTTAATAAAAGAGGTCAAAATATTTACACTTAAAAGTGTGTACGTAAACACGTAATTTTGTTGTTGTTGTTGTTATGTCTACATTATCTTTATTATCATTTTTCCCTCTTTTTTTTTTATAAACATCATCAGATTCTATCATTATTCGTGAAAAATAACTTTATTTTTCCTTTTTATCACATCATCAAAATAAAATCAAAGAACTGCTGCATACTAATATTTGATAATATTATACACATACTTGATGATATAAGTATACAGAGTATTTTATATTACATGTATAATGTCATAACAAAGAAAAACAAAAAGGAAGAAAACTTGAAAAAAGTCACTGACTCTTTTCCAACCATATGATATGTATGTATGAATACAGTTATATGATGGTATATGTGTACATGTACGTGTGTATATGTGCAAAATGTGCAATACTCATTTGATGTATCTACATACATATATACATACTTATTTCCCATCATTTTTATGTAACACACATACAAGCAAATATATTGTTTCTACCGTACGATTTTCTACTATATTATCATTGCATTGTATACTGCATCAACTGCAGTCTATGAAAATTGCTTGGAAAAACCATATACATATGTATATGTACATATATATACTATCAAGTACTACGACTATAGGACACATATCTGTACAGTATGCACACAAACATGTTATCTAAAAAATTGCTTCCTCGGATATACTTTCATATACATACAGGCAATTACAATGCACAACAATGCAACAACAATATCAGTTATCATGACTATGTCCATATGTATGTACATATATGTGTGTTCAACATTCAACTTTCAGTTTTGATTTTATTTATAAAATTTTTGTTTTTTTCTTTTTTTATTTCGAATATCTTTTCATGAAAATCTATTTTCAGGTTAGTGCCCATTTTTATACTATGTATTTATATTTATAAAACAAAAGAAAATGTTTTTTAACGAAAATAAAAATAAAAAACAATCTACATAGAAGCATCAACCATTCATACATATGTACACATTTCATAAATATATAAAAGTGATATATTTACATTTTACATAACAGTTTGTGTCTATGCATTTATTTTGCTTTCAAAGGTCGTTTTATAACTTTAGAGCATGTTTGTGTGTTTGTAATTTGTATTGTACAATTACATATATGTATAGGAATATGAATATGATACACATATGATGAGTGCGAGTATCTCATCGTAATAAAAAGAAAAAAGAAAATTTTGTAATTCATAAAAAATTACGAGGGCAATACAATGAATGATAGCAATATAATGATAATGATAACAAAAACGAAGATGATGATATATACGAGTATGTGGCATAAATATGTATATAATAAGTATGCATACATACTTACAAATAGGTGTACGATATGTTAATAAAAAGGTAAACATGAAAAAGATTTGTATGTACTAAGAAGAACATGTAAAGATAAGAAGATATTATACAAATTGAAAATTCTCATAAATGATATTTTCCACTTTTAACTTACAAAAATTCATTATTTTCGATTTTTTTTTTTTTTTTTTTTGAATTCTCTATAATGGCTTAATAATAGAAATTGAATAGTAGAAATTGGAAAAGTAGGAAAAATCGAAAATGTAATTTATGTTTTAATTTATTTTTCCTCTATAGAGTTCATTTCTTTAAGTTCGAAATTTTATCATGATTCTTCGGCTCATATTGCATGTAAACAAAAATTCTGTTTACCCTACAGCTTAATATATGTACATATATGTATGTATGTAACATGTAATAAAAATTATATATGCATGTGTAGATATTTACGTACGCTGAATTATTCCTAATGTCTGTCTGGAAATTATTATAATTTTTTTCTCACTCTCTCTTTATTCATTTTATCACATCATAATGTTAATTCAAGATTATTATTACACTTTTGTTTTTTTTTTTTTTTTGTTTTTATTTCAAATTGTAATTAAAGTTAATTTAAATTAAAGTGGCGCTTATAAAAATTATTCAAGTGGGAAGTCGCGTGTATTATATACATACAAATATAGGTAGTAAAAAAAAAAATTTTTTTTGAAATCATAATTAAAGCACTAAGCAGCCGCATTTCAATAGATACCAAAGTTAGATTTATTTTTTTAAAATTTGATTATATGTATTACACGATATAGTATGTTGATTATATTTCCACAATTATTTGTCTTATATTTCAATCATTTGAAAATGATAATAATAATTGTGGTCAAATTTCGATGTACTACTAAATTGTAGAACGCATTTTCATTGTTTTTCTTTTATTATTATAAATATTTTTTTAGTTTTGAATTATAATGCGTCATAATTAAAATTTAATGATTTTATTTCAACGTGCAATAAAATATACACAAATCTATGTACAAACAATGAAAATAATTTAAATTGAAAAATATTCGTTATACACACAACGTTTTTACTTTTAAAATTTTTGTTTTCTACAATTTTTTAGGTACAATCTGTTTTTTCCTTTAATTTTCAATAACCATGAGAAGTTTTTTAATGGATCTGATTTTTGAATAAAAAAAAAATATGTATATATTAATTTTATTAAATTTTTTTTAAAGTAATGAATAGAAACTACAACTGCATAATTATCATAATTTTTTTTTCATTTTTAATTTAAACTTGAGAAACTTTGCAAATATTGTTTAATTTAAAGTACATTTTCGATATTTTTTTATTTTTATTTGAAACATTTTTAAATATGTTTATCTTAAGTAATTGTTTTAAGGTTATTGAAATTAATTCAAAAATGGACCATGAATATATTCACATAGATAATAATGTTATTTAAATGCTTTTTACATATATATATGTACCTATTTGGATAACATTGAAAGTCTAGAGAATGCATTTAACGTATAATGTAGACGTACTGAATTTTGATTTGTATCTGAAAAATTTCATTATTCATTAAAGGAATAAGGAAGAAATTGAATAACATTAGATTCTCTCAGTATATTCAAATATTACCGTATTCATTAATTGCATACATAATTAATTTAATATCCGCAATTTATTGGCAAAATTTCAAAGACTTTTTTTCTATATCTATCAAGAAATTAATCCTATAGAGATTGATAATTAATTAAACTGTTTCAAAAATATTTTCAGTATAAATTCTCCATACTATTATCAAAATGATGAATAAAATGAAATTCTTAAGATGTAAATTAATTTTTATTTAATCTCCATTTAAACATAATTTACGTATTAACAGTTTAATTTTCAGGTAATAAATTTGATAATTTCTGTTACTTTTGTTACATTCTTCATATATAGACATATTAATTGTATTTAATTTTTTTTATTATCATTTTTATTACGTGTTATATATATTAAAAAAGAAAAAAAAAATGAACATTTAATTGTAATTTTAATTGTTTGAAATATTGTTAAATAGAAAAATATACAGTGAAAAACAATATTTGTTATTAACTTCCTCATTAGATACAGAAAAACAAAAAAAAAATTTTTTTTTTATACTGTAGATTTAAATGAAAATTGTGAATTCAAAAAATGTCTTGACATTGAAATTATTTAATGAGACATTTCTATTAAAAATACACAAATACATAGATTTTCACATATTCGCATTATGTGTATATATATACATGTTGTAACATAGATAATCACATTCATATGTATGTACATATTTACATACTGTAGTTAGATCTAATAAAATTTGCAAATGAAATAAACATAAAATTTTCTTCACATACATATATGAACATAATAAAAGTAATTAAACAAAAGGAAAAATTAAAAATTTTATTTTTCATTTAATCTAGTCTTATATTCATTGATGTTATCATAAATTTTTTTGTTACAATTTACATTTTATGGTTTCAAATTAAACAAAAATAAAACTAAATACGTATACGTATACATTACTGTAGATATTGTTATATTGATATTTAGAAAAATATGTGAATTTCATTTCCTTTATAATAAATTCAAAAATATGTAATTAACGATCGCAAAATGTGAATCAAATCAATTTTATAAGTATAATTAGTAGGGTGTGTAAGTATATACACTGTTATATAGGTACATTAAATAATACATAATTTTGATTAATTATATATACGTTACATAACATTCACGTATACGCTTAACAATTCTCTTATTCACATTCTTCTATACTCTATACACTAATTCGATGCAGTTAAGGTCTTATGGAAATGACATAAAGTAGTACTACTTTACGTCGCTGTATATTGATATTGAAAAAATTCATCTTATATTTTATGATAAACTTTACAGATTGTGGTAACACTACTCGTGAGATGATTTTATTAGAAATTATGAAAAAAGAAGAAAGACACATAAAGTCCCATAAGACCTTAACTGCATCGAATTAGTGTATGGAGTATAAAGTTATATTATATTTTCAATTTTATAACATTTATAACCCGTATAGTGTATTGTACCAAAACACATACATAGGAGTACATAATAATTCATCTACCTATGTATATATAATCTAATTTGATTTTTTCATTTTTCAAAAACATTCACCTGTTACCTATATTTTTATTGTTGAATATACTTTTTCCTAAAAAAAAAAAAAAAACAAAATGTGTGTGTATGTTTTTTTATTTTATTTTATTTTGTATTATTTAGGTATTTATTTTGTTTTTTTGTTAAACATGCAACAATGTTTTAATTCTTTGCAATTTTTAGACCGTAACAAAATTTATTTTATTCATGTTTAACTAATGATCACATTAAAATATAAAATAAATGGATATAAAATTGTATACATATATTTAAGCATATACACACATGTACATTTATTGTTGCATATTATATATTGTTATCTGGTTGATCATGCAAAATTTAAAATTCAATAGCATGACAAATTTTTTTGCTTTTTTGTTTTTTTTTTTTTTTGATTTTTCAAATTTTAAATAAGCCATAAAGTAACACAAAACAACATATTATATTCGCAATTTAAAAACGCTTTTATTTATTATTTACTTATAAATCCATTGTAATTTTATTCGTGATTTTTAACTATTTTTTAATCATTTATATTTGCAAGTCAAAAAAAATATATGTATATATATTTAAAGTAGATTATTTTTCAATTTAATGAAATTTTTATGTTAAAATCATTAAATATAAAATTATGTTTTCTTAATGAAATATGAAAAATAATAATTTTAAAACTCAATTGAAAATGTTTGAAAGAAATTTTTTTTTTCTATTGAAGATCTATCAAAGATCTATTATGAAAATTCATGTATTATTTTACAAATTTCAATTAAAAAAAAATTATATATTTGATTAATTATATTAAGTAATCGAAAATTAAAAAATAACAATTAATGCATTAAAATAATTGTTAAAATTAAAGTAAATAAAATATTATTTAATTTTATTTTCATTTATTTAATTAATATCTATTTGTTTTTTTTATCTTGAAAATTTAAATAACGTATCATTGAGCTCATTAATAATTTTATATTATTTTATTTTTTGTTTTTTTTGTTAGATTCAGGTCAAAGAATTTGGTCTAGGTCTCGTAATGAAATCAGAAAAAGAAAAAATAAAATATCAAAAAACAAAAAAAAAACCATAATTGAAAAATTTAATAACAATTATCGTTATTAGTACTGTGGAAAATAAATTACAAAATGAAGCCAAAAAAAAAAAATAATAATAATAATTTGAATTTAAAATATACATGTATGTAAATATTTAAACATAAAAATTTTTATTTACGCTAAAACCAAACTGTGTCATAAAGAAATATATTTTATATAGATGTTATGGTGTGGGTTTTATTTTTTAAGATAATCTGATTATAAAGTCATCATGTACAATTATTAAGAAAATACGAAAAAAAAAAAAAAAATTAGAAAATTTTTATTCAACATCGGAATGTTTTTTTTTGCATGAATTTTTTTTTATTTATTTGTTAAATTTTTTATTATAACATACACACTTTTGTAAATGTTAATTTTAATTTTTTAACAAATTTCTCTATCTTATCATAAATTTCTCTGAAGGTTGTGCTAATTTAACATTTTCTATATTTTTTATTTTATCATATTTTAAATATACATACATATATGTATATGTAGATAATATGTAATATTTATTTTGCGTGTCCTCTTTAACATGTATGTACATAACATAAATTCAATTATTATTAAACATACATATACTTACATACTTACATACTTACATATTTAATTTCCTACAAAATGGTTATAAACTAGAGGCTAATAATTTCCTTTTCCGTTATCAAACAGTTTCCTTTTTAAGCAATAAATTTACTTATTTATTTACGATTTGAATTTTTTTTTTTTTAAATAAATTTATTGTATTTACTTTTCTATTATAAAATTTTCATTTTTTTATCGAAATCTCTCACACGTTTCTGGTTTTTTTTTTTTAAATTATATAATTTTCTTTCATTATAATTCTGAAGTAAATATCAAAAAATTGCTAATGTTCACACTAATAATGTTATTTAAATCATTGGTATCGATTCAAATTTACATACATGTATAAATGAATGTGGGGATGGAAAGCGTATAAAAAAAAAAATGAAAAATTACTTTTCATTTTCATTTTCTTTTTTTTTTTTTTTTTATTTACATACACGCATTTTATAATTTAATTTTTTTTAAAAAAAAAAACCCTTTTTCCACCCTCATAAATGTCTCAGGTAATTTATAGATAGATTAATCCTCTTAAAGGTCAGCAATTATACATACAACATTTGTCACACCACGTACATATAAGTGGAATTATTTTTTTCTTTACTGCACAAATAAACGATTTACAATAAAAATGACCTTTAATGATTTTGACTATATGTAAACGAACAAAAAAATATGTTTTCATTTTTTTGTTTTTTGCTTGTTTGCTTTTTTTTCTAGTTTTTCTTTGTTTTTTCTTTTCTAATTTTGAAAAATTCATTCAATTAAATCATAAGAAAAATAAAATTAGAAAAAAAAAATAATAAAAATAAAACGCTTTTATAAAATATGTTCCAGTCATTAATTCGTCAATTTTACATGATTGGCTACACATCAGGTGGAACAAAAAAAAAAAAAAAAGAAAAAATATATAAACAAATGCATGTTTACATTCTCATGCATACATTTACCATATTCTCATATGTATGTGATTATATTTTTGTTAAAGTTGATTTTTAAAACAAAACTTTTACAATACTACTATATTTGTATGAGAAAAAAATAAATGGTTCATTTATGGTTTTATTCGAAATTATTCGTATAAGTACTTGAATCCATGAACTTACAAGAGCACTTACATGCATGTATATGAGTACATATACATACATTAATGTACGTGTAACACATAGCACATATGTTCATTACTTATATATCGTCACCTGTTTGTTTAACAAATACATATTATAACTGACCATCCACCATAATTACCACATATGGTAAAACAAAAATAAACATGCATTAAAAACAAAGTAGTTGAGAAAAACAACCGATTTGGTTACTTACCTTTTATATTTTTCTTTTCAAGTTTTTTTTTTTTTTATTTTCATTTTTATTTTGACTTACATACTTATACACTGTACATACATACACAAAGTGCATATAATGTGTATAAATTAACGTAATTTTTCGCTTTCGTTTTCATTTTTACACTTTTCTTTTTCTGTGCCCAACTAAAATATAAAACATTTTATTTTTATTATAAAAAAAAAAAAGTTATATGCACAGTACATACAAATAAATTAATTTTAGTTGTACAGTACTATTGAAAAAAATTTGAATAAAATTTTAATAGAATTTTTTTATTTTCTTAAATTCTACATTATAAAAATACAGTGAAACATAATAACATTTTCAAATGCACACACACATGATTTTCTTTGGTATACTATTTCAATTTATGTACAACACATACATACATATATAATAGAATTTTACATAAATATAACTAAACATTTATAATTCTAATTACCTTTAAACATGATTCGGAAATAAACTTTTAAATCGAGGTTATTTGAACATTTGAACAAAAAAAAAAAAACTAATGAAAACAAATTAATGTTATGCATGCTAACATTATAATTTTGCACACATCAAGTGTAAAAATGATTTTTAATTACAGATATTTCATAGCATAGCCTTAATCTTATGAAAAACGAAAAAAAAAACAATTTTTTTTTTTTTTTTGTAAGGATATTTCAAGGACAAGAAAATTTTTTTATATTGATTAAAAATTGTATATAGAGAAAATAATGTAATTATTTGAATTTAACCAATTTTATTAAATTTAGGATTTGTAAAATTTTAAATTCATTATTTCTAAACTAATTTAAGTTTTACAAGATCAGAATAATTTGAATTAGGTACCATGAAAATTTGTATCAATTATACACAAGAAATACAAAAGAAAAACAAAAGGAATTTTGTTTACGATCTAACAAATCGCAAAAATTTTGATATAATCAATCGATTATGCAAATACTTAATAAGAATACAATTAAAGTAAAATTTCAAAATAATATCATGAAAAACTAATTACAAAAATTATGATAAATATTTTCAATAAATCATATAAATATATTTAGGCTATTTGAGAATAATCAAAAAATAAAAAAAATTATATTCGAATTAAAATAATAAAGATACATCATTTAATAGATACAATTTTGTAAATAGTGAAAATTTTAAATCTATTAAATATTTAATTGCTCGTATAATTATAGTGTAATAAAAAAAAAAAAAAAAATTCGTTGTAAATTTTTCTTATTTAATTCCTATTTTTAATTTCATTTGATAATAAATAAAAAACAAGAATTATACAATCCATATTGTTTATTTTATATAGGTATAAATGAAAATACAGATTTTATTAATTATTTTCGTGAATGCCTCATTAAGTTCTAGTGTCTGTATTATGTATTATACAATGTTTTTAATAGAACGTGCTTTAAAAAAATCAAAAGATAAAAAATAATAATTATTATTTTATATCATTATCGTCATTTGTATCGCATTTGTACGCATAGTAACAAAGTATGCAAATAATTTTTTTTTAAGCGGATATAATGTACACGATGGTACACGCGATCATTCACATTCACATAATGATCAAATTTTATGTAAAGTTGAGGGATGAGTTTTTGATTGACATACATACATGCATATATAGTATGTATATGGATTGATCGTTAAACGATTATATTCTTTGAATTATTTCATATTACTTTATTTTGCCATATAAATAACCTGATTATTAGGTTTTTTATTTGTGAATCTAGATTATTGATTTATTTACTTCCTTCTAAAATTTATTTTTTATTTTTTATTTTTGATGTAGTATGTAAAAAATCAATAAATTAATTACTTGTTTTAATTGTAATTTTTTTTTGTGATTGAGAAAATTGAACGATCATCAAATCAAATGAATACTTAACTTTTACACTTGACTAAAGATCGTTTTAGTTTTTTTTTTCCTACATCCGACTTACTTAACAAATCTATGTACGTTTTCTTAAAATGGTGTCGAAATAACGTATACATATATTTTCCTTAATGTAAGAAAATTTTATTCAATTACAATTCTTTCAAGTAAAAAATTTTCATTTCTTTATCGTTTTGTCGACAATTTAAAAAACACCTTGACATTTATTTTTCTTTTATCGTATTATTTTTGCTTGTTTATAAAAGAGGAAAAGCACAACTACAAATTAGTTAAAAATTATAAATATGTACATAGGTACTACGAGTATGTATAATTTTATAATGAAACATCAAATAACCGGAATATTTCCGTTGTATTGAAATTTTTATTTATATATCTTGTAATTATGTATGTATTTCAATTTACAAAGAAAATAAAAAAATAAAAAAAAAACCGGATATAAACTATTTCTTATCATTATTATTGCCATTACTTTGCTATTACTATTAAATCAAATTTATTGTGAATACGTATGTGATATACACATGTATCTGTATATCAACATACATTTATACATACCTTACCATATATTTACTAAAAGAAAAATAAAACTGTCTATTACATCTACATATAATAAACGACCAACGAACCATGAAATAATGACTGCATAACATATGTTTAAATGTATCTAAATACGTATGTTATTCATACATACATATGTACGAGATATGTATGTGTAATTTAATTAACGTAATGCAACATAGTTGCGTATATGTAAACATTTATTTATTAATTGTAATTATTTAAATTTTCTAATCAATTTTTCAAAATCTTCATTGATTTAAAATTTTTTTTTTAAATTTTACATAGAAATTCATTTAAAGTCATCTATACTCTGTCCATTAATTCTATGCAACTAAGATCTTTTCGAAACTGATTAAAGAACTACTATTGTATATCATTGTATAATGATATTCAAAAAATTCATCTCATATGAAAACTTTACAGATTGCAGAGTTGCTTTTGAAACACTCTAATTAAAAATTATGATAAAAGAAAAAAGACATACATATGTATGTACCATAATGCCTTAATTGCATACAATTATTATTGGATAGGGTATAGTTAATCTATACTACGACACAATTATCTTCTTTTTATTTTGGAAAATAAAACTATAGATAAAAATAGTGAAAAATCATACGTAATATGTATCTACGTATCCAGAAAAAAAATTTTTTTAGAGTATGTGTATACGTTCAATTCAATTTAATCAATTAAATTATACTTTAATAATTAATGATTCGTACATTATAATCAAATTTCTCAAAATCAAATTGATTTCTAATTTTTATAATTGACTACGAGAATAGAAACGAACGCATCAATTCCCTTTATAAACTTTTCTTGATGAGTTTTTGATTTTCTAATTACGATGAACGATATTTATTTTTATTTTTTTATTTTTTTTTTCATAATGAACAATTTTAATCAATATGTATAAAGAATTTGTAATTGAATGTATTTAATTTCTGTTTTTTTATTTTTCTTATTTTTATTCTCTCCTTACTTTTCAAATGTTGAAAAATTCTGAAATTCTTAATTTAAAATGTAAAATATTTATTCATGTAATTTTATATGAATTATTTATTTTATTTTTATTTTTTTAAATTGTTTTTACAGAAATCCAAGTTGGTGGAGACGCCGTTCTTCATTAGAACGGATATTAACATTAATAAGTTCAATTGCTGTGATAGCTGTTATAGCATTGGTTATAGGATTAGTTGCTGTTTTATTAACAAAGCAACTACCAGAAGGTAATTTATACTTTGTGTTATTTTTATTTTATTAATTATTCATATTTACATAAATTTTTTAATAAATATCATCGATCGTGACATTTTAAATTATAATTGTGATATTTATCAATTTATAAAAAATTACAATTTATAAAAAATACAATTTTTCTTCCTGATGATGATGTTGTATAGATTTATCACAACCAAGTACAGCTGAAGCTCTTAAAGGTACACCAAGAATGCATGCAACAACATCAAATGATGTACATCCAAATGATGTTACAAATGATAAATATAATGAAATATGTTTAACAAAAGAATGCATTAATACAGCATCAAGGGTACTTGATAATATGGATACAACAGTTGAACCATGTGATGATTTTTATAGTTTTGCATGTGGTAATTTTATAAAGAATACAAATATACCAGAAGATAAGGTTGCTGTTAATACATTCTCGGAAATTGGTGATAAACTTCAGGAACAATTAAGAACTTTAGTTAATGAAGAGCCACGTGAGGATGAACCAAAACCATTTAAATTGGCTAATTATTTATATAGAGCATGCATGAATAAAAGTAAAATACAAAAAAATTTGAATTAATTTTATTTATATATTTTTTTAAAATTAATAAATATAAAAAATTATTTTGTTAGCTTTAATTGAAAAACGCGGTATTAAACCAATTATTGAAATATCTGAATCATTGGGTGGATGGCCAGTTATAAAAGGTGATGATTGGGATGAAGATTCATGGTCATGGCAAGAAACAGTGAAATCATTTAGAAAACATGGTTTTAGCATGGATTATATTTTAGATTTTTCTGTTGGTGTTGATTCAAAAAATTCAACAAAACGAATCATTGATGTATGTTAAGACATTTGTAATTTTGGAATTTCGAATTATTAATTTTTTTTTTTTTTTAAATAATTTAAAATTTTACAGTTAGATCAATCAGCAATTGGTTTAAGCCGAGAATATCTAGTCAAAGGTTTTGAAGATAAAATTGTTCAAGCATATTATAGTTATATGGTAGATATGGCTGAGTTATTTGGTGCACAAAGAGAAAGAGCCGAAATTGAATTAAAAGAATCATTACAATTTGAAATGAATTTAGCCAATGTAATTAATCTAAAAATGAAAAAAATATAAATGAAATTTTAAATTTTCGTTTTTTTTTTTTTTTTTTTTTGTTAAATTTTTATTTTTATGATAGATTTCATTACCAAATGAAAAAAGACGAAATTCATCAGCCCTTTATAATCCCATGACAATAGAAGAAGTTCAAAAGAAATATCCATATGTTAGTTGGTTAGATTATATAAATGCTTTATTACCAGAAGGACTTGAAGTTGATGAAAATGAAGTTATTGTTGTTACAGTACCACAATTTTTTGAAGATTTAGGACCATTATTAGAGAAAACACCGAAAAGAACAATTGCTAATTATATGATGTGGAGAATACATGGTTTTTCAGCATTTTTCTTAACTGAGGTATTAAGAAAACGTCAATTACAATATAGCAGTGTATTAAGTGGTAGACAAGAACAAGAACCAAGATGGAAAGAATGTGTGGACATAACAAGCGGAAGGTATGTTATAAAAATTTTCATTTTTTTTTTTTATTTTTTCGTTAATTACCATCGTTAATTTTTTATTAGTATTAATTTGAGGAGTTTTAAGTTCATTTTTCATTAAAAAGAAAAATAATCAAATAACGTTTACATACATATAATTTTTTTTTATACATGCATATACAATTCAAATAATATGCTTTTGTATCATTTTCAAGAATTTTTATTCACACATCAAGAATTACATGATTGATTCTTACTTTGAATATCCAAAAGAGAAAACCATTTTTTTGTTGTTGTTTTTTTTTTCTTATTTTTGCAGTGAGGACGAAGAACAAGGGTATGATTTTTGGTTTTCAAATTTGATATCATAAATTATGTTCAAAATTCATTCAAAAGTATTGATTAGTTTTAAATGTTTTTATATATACAATATATTTTTTTTTTAGTTTTTGCTTTTTTTTATATTCTTTTTCTTTGTCTTGTTATTTTGTAATTAATTTCACCAATGAAAGTTCTAATGCAAAAAAAAAAAATTATCAAATTTGCATTTAAATTAAATTAATACATAAATTTTCATTTAAAAATTTTCGCTTTTATATTAGTACGTATTTTCAATAAAAATAATTAAAACTAAATTTAAAGTTAATTTACTGATATTCTGATATTTGAGCGTAAAAAACTGAAATAATTTTTTTTTTTTTAAATACTTATTTATTTGTTGTCCGTTACAAAATTATTTTTATGCACAATCTCGTGAGAAAAGTTGTTTTAGAACAAACCTTAAATCATTCTGAATTCTATATTCTGAACTCTCCATCAATTTATAGCACAAAATTAGTATCAAATTTGATGCAATCAAAATGATAATTTTAGATTCTTTTTATTTACATTTAACACAAATTATATGTTTCTATTATTTGTATTTTTATGTTCATTTTCATTTTTATTCGAATATTCATGGTGTGTGAAAAAATTTATCAAAATTTATTTCTATACTTTTATAGTAATCACGTTTTTGTTATATTCAATTTTAAACTTAATATTAATAATGCACCGTATCATTTGAATAAGAAAAAAAAAACGATTATTTTTTAAAATTTTAAAATTAAAAAATTTAAAAATTTAAAATTGTAAATCGAAATTTATATTGAGATTCGATTAAAATTTATGAAAGTGAACTTAGACAACTTTCAAAATAAACACCTTCATAATACTTATATAAAACCGTTAAAATTTCGAATAATTAAAAATAATTTTTCATGTCTCATTTTAAATTCAACTTTCTGTTTTTTAAATCGTAGGATTATTTACTTATTTTTTTTTTTTACTCATTTTTAACATTAATTCAAATGATTTAATTTTTTTTTTCTTTACTTTTTTTTTTCTCCTAATTTTGATAATAAATTTAAATTAATTTAGTTTACCAATATCAGTTGGTGCTAAATATGTTCGAAAATATTTTAAAGAGAATGCAAAAAGTAATGCATTAGAAATGGTTGGTAATATACGTAAAGAATTTGAAAAAATTTTATTAGAAGTACCATGGATGGATGATGAAACACGTAAATCAGCATTAGGTAAATTGAAAAAAATGAATACACATATTGGTTATCCAGATGAAATAAAAGATAATAGTAAATTAGAAGAATATTATAAGGATTTAGAAATTGATCCAGATAGATATTTAGAATCTATATTAAAAATGAGTGTATTCGGTACAAATTATGCATTTAATAAATTACGGAAACCAGTTAATAAAACTGATTGGATAAGTCATGCTAGACCAGCTGTTGTTAATGCATTTTACTCATCAATTGAGAACAGTATTCGTAAGTGTATAAATTTTAATTAAAATAAAACTATGAAATTATAATTCATATGTAATGTTTTTTGTTTTCTTTGGTACTTGTAGAATTCCCAGCTGGAATATTACAAGGTGCATTCTTTGCTGCTGAAAGACCAAAATACATGAATTATGGTGCCATTGGTTATGTAATTGGACACGAAATTACTCATGGTTTTGATGATCAAGGAAGACAATTTGATATGAATGGAAATTTAGTTGATTGGTGGCAAGAAGATACAAAAACATCATATCTAGAAAAAGCAAGATGTATAATTGAACAGTATGGAAATTTTACCGAGAAAGTAACTGGATTAAATGTGAGTTCAATATAAATAGCATTTAATCGTTAAGAATAATATAATAACATAATTTTGTAATTCATAGCTAAATGGTATCAATACACAAGGTGAAAATATTGCTGATAATGGTGGTATTAAAGAATCATATTTAGCATACAAGAGATGGTCTGAAAAATATGGCCCAGAACCACGTTTACCAGGTTTAAATTATACACCACAGCAAATGTTTTGGATATCAGCTGCACAAACATGGTGTTCAAAATATAGGCCAGGTGAATATAAAAATTCAAAATGCTAAATATTCTTTATTAATTATTCTCAAATTATTTTATTTTATTTTTTTAGAATCATTAAAAATGCGTATTACAACTGGTGTACATTCACCAGCTGAATTTCGTGTACTTGGACCAATGAGTAATATGAAAGATTTTTCAAAAGATTTTCAATGTCCAGAAGGTTCACCAATGAATCCAGTGAATAAATGTGAAGTATGGTGAAATAAATTTTCAATTTAAAAAAAAAAAAAACCAGACAAATGTCCGAACAAATGAAAACATAAAAGATATATTCAAGACTACGACATGAAAACATTAAAAATGCACGTATTTTGTTTTTATTTTTAGTCTATTTTTTTCTCTTTTAAAATTTTGTTTTAGAGATAATTTTAGTTTGTGTATAAATTAATTACATTTTAGTGTATAAGTATTATTGTGTATTGTATTAAGCGTGTAGAATATTTTATTTAAAATAATAAAAAAAAAATAAAAAAATAAAAATTCAATAAACAAAAATAAAAAATAAGACAGATGAAATTTATTTTTTAAATTTATAAAACGTAATAAAAATTTGATCCATTGTCACATGTGTAGTTTACAAGAATAATGTTTTTTTTTTTGTTAAGAATTTAAATTAATTTTTTAGATATAAAATAAATTATAGTTTAAAAAAAACACAGGAAAAAACTAAGAATTTATAAAAATAAATTATGATTTTTGATTTTTATTTGTTATACGTAAAAGCACTGACGATTTTATTCCATAGACCAGCCCAATAATAACGTAAATGTCAATAGCAATGATAATGTTTTCTTTTTTAAATATAATATTTGAAATAATGAGCGCCTAACGGTCATTACAAATAGACTTATACTCTGTCCACAAATTGTATGCAATTTTTAAGCCTTATGGAGACTACATAAAGTAGAACCACTTAAACATATCAACAATTGATCAAATGTTATATTATTATGATTATGTATCTGTGTGCACCTTTAAATAGGCCTTTAATTATTATTTTCATTTTGAATTGAATGTCATTGAATTGTACAAGTATTTGAAAAATGATAAATTTTTCTTTTCTAGTTTTTTGAAAATTTTAACGTTACAGTTTTGATAATTTCAAAATAATGGAATAATTAATTATTTATTTATTTTTCTATGTAAATTCATTGATTTTTAAATTAATTTATTTATATATATAAGTGCATATGTATATACTTATATATATGGTAACATGGTTAGGTAAGTATAAATAAAATTTTTGTCCGTTATAAAAATTTCAAATTCTTATTTTAAACAAAAGAAAAAGAGAAAAAAAATCTAAAATAATTTTACATTTTTACTATTCATTAATGTTTACATTTTGTGTAGTTTTGAAAATTCTTGTTGGCCTAGAAGAACTTTATCTGAGCAAATTTTAATAATATTGAATATAATAATAACATTATTTACTATATTATTAGTTGTTTTCTTTCTAATCTACATGATAAAAAGAGGTATTAATAAAAATACAGTATAATAGCAATTAGAAATAAATTTAAAGTTAAATTAATTTTTTTTTCTTATGAAATATGTATGTACATATATAGAAAGAGTTTGTTATACACCGGAATGTACTTTAGCTGCAGCTAGAATATTAAAAACAATTAATTGGACTGCACAACCGTGTGATGATTTTTATGAAATGGTTTGCAGCGTTAAAATGGGACATAAAAAAGGAATTTTAAATATTGATCATGATTTTTTCGAGAACGATGTATTCTTTAATTGTTTATTATTGGAGGCATTACAAGAAAAGGAAGATAAAGAATACTCTATGCATAATTTACCAAAAAGATTTTATCGAAACTGTGTAAATGAAAGTAAGTTTTGAAGTGTTTATATGAAACTTATTCTTTTTTTTTTTCGAATAAATAAATGATGTCTTTTTTGGTTTTCATTTAAATAAAAATATGTATAAAAAAAGGTCTAAGAAGAGAATATTATAGTGAATTTCAAAGAACAATAAGAAATCTTATTTCTAATTTTGATTGGATTAAAACACCAATGAAAGCAAAATCATTAGGATTACCATCAAATCAATTCATTGGTATTAATATTAAAAGTCATGTTGAATATGGAGTTAAACCAATCTTAATTGTAAGATTACTTTAATATTGCTATTATTTTTACTTTAAAATTTTTTGATTTCATATTTAATTATAAAATCATAAAATATTTATTTTACATAGATTGGGCCACCATTTCATCCAGATTATTCATTTAAAAATATTAAAGATATTAAAAAATCAACAATTTTGAATGAATTGAGAGGTTTAATTCCATTATTTAATCTTAGCCAATACGATGAGGATGATGCTATTGAAGCTATAAAATTTGAGCAGCGTTTGATGAAAGTAAATATTTTTTATATATAATTTTTTTTTTATTTTTGAGGCATTTATGTTCAAAAGTGATAGAAGCTTAAAATTTTCAAAATTTGATTTTTATATAAATCAAAGTTAAAAAAAATTTTTTTTTGAATTTAGTAGAGAAAGTAACTGTTTTGTAAATTCAAAATAACTCGGGTACTTAAAATATTCATATTTCACTTTCGAATAAAACGGCTCATTTTATTTTAAGAACATACAAATATATTTAGGGCTATTCTGGTCATACATACATAGTTAGCATAGTTAGATTTAAACTTTTGATAGTTTGTAAGTTTTATATGAAAACTAACAGAACATCAAATTAACGAAATTTGGTAACAACGACCAGAATAGCCTCTATTATACGTATACATATTAAAATATATATTTCTTTATAATACGTTCATATATGTTAATATATAAAAGGAAGCTAATCCAGTTAAATTTAATAAAATGAAATCATATACAACATCTAAATTGGATGAGACATTCAAATTGACTAATGGTATTAAATGGAAAGATTATATTGGTATTGAAATAAATGAACCCATCATTTATGTATCAGATGAAAAATATTTGAATACAATTATGAAATTAACTGAAGAAACTGATAGAAAAACAATGAAAACATATATGCAAACACGTTTAATACGTTTTGCAAATACTGTTGATGATCATACTAATTCAGTTATAATGGAAGATGCATGCTTAAAACAAACATATACTCAGTAAGTATATATGTTTGTAAATAAATTTCATATATTGTTTTGTTGTCTTGTTTTTTTTATTTATTTCATTTAAATTTTTTAAAAATTTATCCAAAAGTACACAGTAAAAAAAATCGTAATCTAATTTTTTTTAAATTTTGAATTTTTTAAATGTTTATACAAATTGCTTTATACATCATAGATTTCCATTGATATTATCCGATATGTACATGAAAAAGTTAAGTGATAATAAAAAATACATTATATCAAAACATTTAAAAGCTATACGAAATTCTGTTGATCGTGCTTTAAGAGCTGTTAGATGGATGGATCCAAAAACTCAAGCTAATGCACATAAAAAATTAAGTTTTATGAAAACAAGTTTAGGTTATAAGGATAGTTTAGTGAATGAATTAAATGAATTTTATAAAAATTTGAAATTAAATGAAAATGAATCATTTGTACGTTGCTTCTTACGTATTAATAAATTTTATATGGATTATTGGATAAATTTATTAAATTCAAGTAACAGTTTAATTTCATCACTTACACCATATTATCATTTAGAAGGTGCTGGATATTTGCAAAAATCTAATGAATTTGGTAATAAAAAAAAAAAATCTGATTAAACAAAAAAAAAAAACATACATAAAAATAATAATAATAAAATAAAAATTTTTAATTATAGTTGTTGGTGCTCATTTTTTACAAGATGTTCATTATAATAGAAGACGACCAGATTATATGAATTTTGCGGCATTTGGTTCACGTATAGCACATTATTTAATACAAGGCTTTGATAGTATTGGAAAATATTATGATTATAAAGGAAATGTAAATAATTGGTGGAGTGATTACACAGAATATAAATATAAAAATATAACATATTGTATAGAAAATAAATATAATAAATACAATGATCATAGAACAAACATTAATGTAAGTTTATACCAAATAAAATACTAAATATTACAAATATCTATATACATAAGTATATAAATTATAAATTACTTTTTCTAGATTGATGAATACTTTACAAGAAATACAAATTTAGCAGATGTAACAGCTATTGATCTTGCATATCATACTTATGTATTTTGGAAAAGAATGTATGGTGGTAATCATAATCTCAGATTACCTGGTTTAAATTTTACAAGTAGTAAAGTATTTTGGGTCTCATATGCATCATCATTTTGTCAAAAATATGAATATGGTGAATTCGAAATTTTTATAATCAAAATTCATGTTTTTTTTTTTTTTTTTAATATTTAATTTATTAATTTTGTTTTTAATTTATTCAGATCCACTTACAAATGTATTTAATACAGAAAATCTGGGATCAAGTAAATATCGTGTTAATATCCCATTAACTAATTCACATAATTTTAAAAGAGATTTTCAATGTGAAAATCACACAAATATGGCTGATAATGAATTTATATGTGAAATGTTCACAATTGAACCACAACTATGAAATATTTAATTAAATATTTATTTAAACATTTAAAATTTTTGTATTAATAAATTTGTATATTTATTTTTGTATTATTTAAAATTTATGTATAATATAAATTAATTAAATAAATTCTCATTTCATAAAATTATTTATACTCTGTCCATTAATTATATGCAATTAAGGCCTTATGAAAATTGAAAATTAAGTGAAGTAGGTGGTGAAGTAGTACAATTTTATACTAATTAAAAATTATGAGAGAAAAGAGTAGATATATCTACGTACTCCCATAAAGTCCTAATTGCATGTAATTATTAAACAGAGTACACAATTTTTTATTTATTTGCATGTAATGCTGGAATAAAAGTTGTAAGTATGTACGTATTGTGACAATACGCCTTAACCAATTATACTTTGTCCACTAATATCATCAATTAAGTATAAATAATCGACATAGAATACTTAGTCTATGCTAATATTATGCACTTAAGGTCTTATGGGACTACATATGTCATTTCTCTTCTCTCATAATTTCTAATTAGACTGTTTCACGAGCAGTATTACCACAATCCACAAAGCCTTTGTTATATATCAGATGAATTTTTTTGAATATCAATACATAGTGATGTAAAATGGTACCACTTTAAGTAATCGTCATAAGACCTTAAGTGCATAATATTATGAACAGTGTATAAATATAACAATAAATATATACTGCTAACTAGAAAAATAGCCAGAAGTGCGCCAAAAAAAAAAGAAAAAAGTTGGGTACAGTTTTGTTGAATGAAATATAAAAAAAATATTGTATTTTTTTTTTCCAAAATATAAATTTTCTATTATTCATTTTATTGTTATTATTTTTTTATTATTATTTACAATTTATTTAATTTTCTATATAAATTAGCCATTTATTTATAAATTTCAAATTAAGAAATTTTATTGAATATTTTCATTTTAATTCCGTTATTAATTTAAATTAATCCCAAATAACACATTTATGTGATGGATTCATTTTTGAATATGTACTACATTGAAAATCATTTGCAAATTCTTGTGAATTAGAAATTGTACCAATAACACGAAATTTAGCTGGTGCAAAATAAGATTGAGTTAATAAATCTTGAAGAAATTCTGAAAATTAATTAAAATTTTATAAATAAAAAAAAAAAATATTTTCACTTTAAATATTGAATGTATTTTATATACTTGTTTTATGTAAAGAACAAAATGCTTGTGCATATAAAACCCAAAATAATTGTCTTGGTGTATAATTAGCGAATGCTGGTATTGTTGCACCACCCTCATGTTGTCTTACATATGTATCATAAGTTTTATATAAAATTTTCATACCATTATTATCAGCGATATTTTCTCGAAATGTTCCATCTCCAGATACCTTTAAACATGCATTAATATAAAAACCCATTAAACTAAAAGAAAAACAAAAACCCACAAACAAACAAACAAAAAAAAATTAATTATTTCATGTACTTTAAAATTATCTTGCGGTTCTTTATATTTATCATATTGTATTCTAATACAATCTGATCGTTCTTTAAATGCTTGATAAGTACGATTTGTCCACCACGGATTATAAGTACCATCTATACTAAAATATTGTCCAAGAATATCAAAACCCTGAGTTAATTTTGATGCTATAAATGGTCCTAAGGATCCATAATGAAATATGATTGGTAAATTTTGAAATATTTGTTCACTACCTAATAATTCAACACTTAAAACTGTTTTTTTTTAAAAAAAAAAAAGAAAAACAAAAATAAATAAACAGAAATCAAAATACTCTGCAATATTTCATAGATTATCATCCGTTTTTTTTTTTTTAATTTAAATTTTATTACAAACTTACGAAGAGTATTTTGATGATGTATATAAGTAACGATTTCTTCATTTATTTCAAATTGCCATAATTTTGAATCAATTTTATTAATTTGTTTTTGCTGATATTCTAAATATGATTTACGTAATCTCATACATATATCAAATAATGATTCATTATCTTGAAATTCTGGTAAATTATTAAATGGTTCATCATTTAATGTTTTTTTATTTTCATATTCTTTTGGTACACCAATAATAATATTTAATTTTTTTAATTTTTCTAATGAATATATTCTTGATTCTTCATCTAACCATTTTTGTCTATCAAAGCTTTGTTGTAATTCATTAATTAAATCATTAATAAAATCCAACATTTTACGTTTTTGTCTATCATCTGTATGTTCATTTAAATAAAGCATTCGAAATGCAAAATGTAATCTAGATATTGTATAGTTTTAAAAGAAAAAAAAAAAAAACAAAAATTTTTTTTGTTCTACACTCTGTTATTGAATCAGTCCATTCTATTGCGAAAACGAAAAATATGTAAGTATGTAAAAAAGCCCCATTCAAGGCCCTGTTTTGAATTTTGTAATTTAGGCTATCTTCAAAAACGCATCACTGCCTATTTGATGCGATACTCAGCATATTATGATCTTAAGCTGAGTATCACATCAAATAGGCGTTTTTGAAGATAGCCTATTTATTATTGATTATTGCTTGGATTATTTGTATGCCGCAATATATGAAATAATTTGTTGATTGCATTCGCAAAATTATATTATCTGGATATTTTTGTTTGTTTTTTTGAAAATTACTTACCGTGCATCAACTAGTAACATATCTAAACAATTTTCAATTAATCTGTTTCTATCAAATTCATAATGTATAAATTCATCACCAAATAATAAACCAACATAAACTAAATAATTAGTTATTGCACGCTTTCTATTTTTATTTGGATTATGTAAGATTTCGTTAGCATTATGTAAAATTTGTAATTCTTTTTCACTTCTTGTTATATAAAATACAGTATCATTATTTAATTCTATATCATTTTTAATTAGTTTTCTCATAATTTTATCAGTAAATAAATATTTATATGTATTTTTTAATTTTGAATATTTAATTTCTTCATGTAACGGTAAATCTTTGAAATTAATTAATTGTCTTTTACCAGTCTAGAAAAATGAAAAAAAAAAAAAATTTAATTTAATTTATTTATTTATTTTTTTCTTTTTTAATTTTAATTTTTAATGCTTAATTACATAAAATAATTGATTATATAGATTTTGTACATCATCAATATCTTGATATATCCAATCACGTGTAAATCCTGTTAATTTACGTACAAAATATTCCATATGAGTTTCTAATGGTTTTGCTAAATCTGATAATCTTGGTGCGTTTATCTAACATAATTTAATTTAAAAAAAAAAGAAAAAAAAAGAAAAAAAAATGTAAATTAATTTAAATATAAAATTAAATGAAAATGTGTAACACAAATTCAATTTAAATATAAAAAATGCAAAAAACAAAAATATATTTACAATGTAAACAGGACTAAATGTAGATGAAGATTTATTAGCGACTATTGGATAACCGATATAGAAACGAAATAGTGCTTGAAAATTTAAATTTTTATCAATTAATTGAATAATCATATTTTCAAAATTATAATGACTGAAATTCCATTCTTCTTGAAATGTTCTAGATAATGGAAAATCCAAAATATCTGCTAGATCACGTAATCTATCTAATTCTGATCCAGCTACATAAGTAAAAAAAAAATAAAATAAATTTATTAAATAAATTAAATTTATTTATTTAGATAGGCCCCTTTTAGCATGTTTATAGTTCAGAATCACAATACAAAGTTTTGTAATTCTTTTGAACTGTGTTAAAAAATTACATGTTGCAGGTGGCCCATCCCAATTGTAAATTTTCTCCTTAAAGAATGATTTTTTTTTCTTTTTTTTTTTTTTTTTACTTTTTTCTACACATTTATTTAAAAATCTTTTTAAATATTTTATTCCATCTTGTTTATTTGAATCTTTTGCATTTTTATCAATTTTATTTCTGTTATTTTCTGATATTTCGTTTTCATAAAATTCACGAAATTTATTTTCTTTAAAGTAAATTTCATTTCTTTTATGATTACCACATGCAAATTCAAAGAAATTATCACATGGTTTTACTGATCGATTTTGATTTAAAAATACTTTTTCACTTCTTAAAACACAATCAGTTGTGTTACAAATTTTAACTAAACAAAAGAAATAAATTTAATTAAAATAAGTAAAAGTTATGTTAATGGATATAATATTCTAGTAGATAATAATATCCGTATGTGGTATACCTTTTGTGCTTATATAAATTGCAATTATCGCTAAAATGGCTATTATTAATAGAATTATATTCATCAGAAATACAACAAATAACCGTTTTGTATATATGTTTTGACCTTTTACGTAACTTATAAAAAATAAATTTAAAAAAAATTTACATTTTAAAATTAATATTTTTGTTTTAAAGATAAACAATTGTTTCTTACTCCATAACCATTTTCAAACAAAAAAAAATTCACTGTCCAAATTCAGCTATGAAACAATAATATGTGAATATAAATTTTTAACTTGAAATTTCAAATATAAAAGAAAAAATTTATATAACATACATATATTAAATTTTTATCAAATAAAATATGTATCAACTACAAAAAGGAAATGTATAAATAAAAAATAACCGTTAAACCAAATTTCAAAAAAATAATGTTTAACACGGTGTTCTCATTTTTTTATATTTCTAAACATTTATTTATTGTTCAGAATCACGGCATACAAATGTAAAAAATCATTCATGTTTATATGCCGTGAATCAGAATTATTTTTTTAATTTTATTTATTAGAAATTTTTAATTTCTAATTTTGAATAAGATAAACTGAGGAAAACTTTTTATCTTTGGATAAATGAAAATCACATTTGAAGATCGATAAAATACAACAGACAGTGAAAACAAATAAAATTATTGGTAAATTTGTAAATATAGAAAATTAAAATAATCCCAGTCAACAGGGGTTTTCTTTCAATAAATCATTACATTAGGTATGTACCTATATACATGTTTCTAAAGAAGATGGGTTATCTTCAAAAACGCACTACTGCCTATTTGACGCAATACTCAGCGTACTATGATTTTAAGCTGAATATCGCATCAAATAGGCAGTGATGAGTTTTTGAAGATAGGGATGTTTAAAAAAGAACACATTTTAAAAAAGTTTAAGTTGAAAAATGCATACTTTTTTTATTTTTCGTTTTTATTCATGACAAAATTTTTGATATAATGAATAATTGAACAAATATAAAAAAAGAAAACACAGTTATGATATCTTATGAAATGTTTGCTAAATAATCTTTAACTGTTGATGGATCAAGTCTCTTAAAACCATTCTTATCGCATACGCCAACCTCAATATTATCAGCAGTCATTTTACCCTCAAAACCTTCTTTCAATGTAAGAATGGCAGTGTGAACAGCATCTTCCAATTCTAAATCTTCACTATATCTAAAATTAAATGTAGACATTTTTTTTAATCATTAAGAGAAAAAAAAAAGAAAATTAACTTTTCATACCTCTTTTCAAGAAATGTTTTCCCATTTATTGAATTTTTTCCCATAGCAGTTGCTTTCCATGCAAAGTATGCACCAGATGGATCACATTGAAATAGATATGGTCGATCATTATTCCATCCACATATCAATAATGATACACCAAATGGTCTTACACCACTGAAATAATAGAAAAAATTTTAAATATGAATAATTGAATTTGTCATTTTAAAAATTTCCATACCCAGATTGAGTATATTCCTGCATTAAAGTAGCAACACGTTGTACTAATTGAGCAACTGGTATCGGTTCTCTATATACTAAGAAATAATTTTGTGCCATTTTTCTGGCTTGTTTAACTAATAAACGATAGTCAGGGCCCATTCCAGAATAGATCATACCAATATGATCAGTTATCATTTCAACTCGATTAACGCTATGTTCATCATATAAAATTGATTTATGTTTATTCTCTGTTGCTAACACTACACCATTTGATGCTGAACAAAAATTATATTTGTTAGTTTTGGAATGATGATGTCTGAGAATGCATTTAAAATATTTATTTACCTTTAATCCCAACTGATGGGGCTCCAGCTGCAACAGCTGCTAATGCATATTCAATTTGAACTAATTTTCCAGACGGGCTGTAAATTTAATTGTAGATTTTAGGTTAGAGATAAAAACAAAATTGGAGTATTGGGACTTAATGAATAAGTAAAATTTTTTTTTGTAACATCAAGATGACTACAATTTACACTTTTTTGTGTAGTTTTATAATTAAATTGAAATTTTCATAAAAATTGGATAAAATTAAGGAATAAACAATGAAAGTTCTACATTGGAGTAACAAGAAATTTTCCCACATAACATATGTACCTGAATGTTGTTAATGAAAAACTATAACGTTCTGATGCCATAGCTTTTTACACCAAAGTAAATTTTTTTTTAATTAAATGAAGAATAAAAATAATCAAAAAACTGAACTACACAATTATTCAAAATTACTTTAATTAAATTAAAATTTTAAAATTCAATTGCTGACTTGCTATTTTTCCAATGTTCATCAAAAAACCGAATTAAAATTGTGTTATTTGTTGTTGTAGAATGTTGATTATTTTGCTTGTCATTTTCATGTTCTTTTTCTTACCAAACTTTAATTACTCAGATTCAGTTCAGAAATTGAATATGTTTGAATATGTTAATGTATTCGAATGTGCTTTGTTTTCGTTTACATGATCCCCGTATTCATATTTTAGAGTATAGCTAGATCCTAAATAGAAACGCTTCGTAACGTGACCCATCAATATAATTTAATGAACGTTAAGACATTTAAACCAAAATAGAAACTTGTACAAATTACATTGACAACCTGAATATCTTGTTATAAACAATAATGAATGTATGTACATAGTTGATAAATTAAAAAAAAAGTTTCTTGATAATTTCTTATTAATTTAATTGCAAAATTTAAAATAAATTAAATTTTTTAAATAAAAATTTTTAAAAACTTAAACGTACAAATGTACGTATCCTTATTTTTAACGCTTCAAAACTAAATAGACGTATACTTATGTGAACTTACGCCGTATTATTCGATTCTTACCGAACTACACGTACGGAGATTTGACATTTTGAAGCGAACGAAACTTGACGAACGCAAGTTTACGTAAGTAAAGTAACGTTATGTTGCGTTAAATCTTATTTAGCATTTAGCTTATATGAACTATTTCACAAGAAGTGTTATCAGAATCCCCGAATATTCCATGCAAAATAATTTTTGCATAGTTATAATCGGTAACATTATTAATATATTGATACAATAT
The DNA here is from genome assembly GCA_963971155.1 of Anthrax anthrax. Taxonomy (NCBI): domain Eukaryota; kingdom Metazoa; phylum Arthropoda; class Insecta; order Diptera; family Bombyliidae; genus Anthrax; species Anthrax anthrax. The sequence continues at coordinate 22,882,430 of OZ020118.1, forward strand.
TGATATAAATACTTGTAACTTGTAAGTTTCTTCATTAAAAAAAAATGATGGATATAAAAAAACGTGAAATATTTTCTTCAAATATGTAATAAAAAAATTCATACGTGACTGAATTTATGAAATAAATGAAAAACTATTATTAATATTTTTAAAAAAAAAATCCAAAACGGTAACACTGTTGGTAATCCAATTCAAAAAGTATATATTCAAATAGAGTTTCCAAGTAATAAAACTGTCAAAATTTCGAACACATAAATGCACATATATACAATTGTATTAAATGTGTTTCGAAGATATTTCGAAGACATTTCGAAGACATTTTTTGCAAACATACAGACAAGTGGAAACTCTATATATGCTCTTTGTCCAATTTTCAGAGTATACATAACCTTAAAAATAATAAGGTGAAAAAAATGTTTAAATTGACTTTTTTGTCACTTCTTCACAAGTCATTTTTCATCGTCCTTCAACAAACATAATTTTCTTTCAATTTCTTTTTCCAAATTAAGGATCAATTAAAATTTAAATTTTTGAAATAATGGCATCTTATAATAAATTTGGTACAATGGTACGTATAAAAATATTAAAAAATAAATAAAATAACATTATAAAATTGGTGAAAAGAAAATTACATATGTATACCCATGGGTAAAGTTATGTAACAATAAAATATCAATAATTCTACTGTATTAAAAAATTTTATTTTTTTAATAAATTATTTAAAGGTACGGAATTTTAATACTTCAGCTGTTGTTGGACAAATGATTAAACCACCAGTACAAGTATTTGGTTTAGAGGGACGTTATGCTTCTGCTCTATATTCAGCTGCAAGTAAAATGAAGCAATTAGATGGTGTTGAAAAGGACTTAATATCAATTCAAAAGACGATGAAAGAAAACCCTAAATTACGTGAATATATTACTAGTCCAATTATAAATCGTAAATTAATGGCAAATGCAATGAAAGAATCTATGGTAAAATTAAATATGTCACCAGCAACAAGTAATTTACTCCAAATGTTAGCTGAAAACAGACGATTGAACAAATTGGATACTGTCATTAATGCATTCAAAACAATAATGGCTGCTTATCGTGGTGATGTTGTTTGTGAGGTAGTCACTGCTAAACCACTTGAAGGTTCACAAAGAAAAGAATTAGAAGCCGCTCTAAGGGTGAGTAATAACAATTTAAAAAATATTTTATTGTATTATAATTTTTTTTTTTTTAGTCTTTCATTAAAAAGAACGAATCAATTCAGCTTACTACCAGAGTTGATCCAAACATTATTGGTGGTATGATTGTATCAATTGGAGATAGATATGTTGATATGAGTATTGCAAGCAAAGTTAAATTGTATACTGATATTATCTCAGCTTCAGCATAAAAAAGCAAGTTATATCCAGTCTTTTTAAATACAATAAAATTTTGTTCAGTAAATAAAATTATTCAAATAGAGATATAAAAATATATAAAAAACAGTTTGTATTTTATTATGGTATAACAAAAATGGCTATATTCGATCATAACTTGGTTAAAGGATGTCATCTGAGATATTTGAAAGATTGATGCGTGTATTATTCTCTTTTTACAAGTTGTATTGCTATTAAGTACTTGTGATACCTGTTCTCAAGTATCATCGGGCTTTATTTTTATTTTACTTGATATTTTACATGTTTGATAGCTGTTATCTTTCTTTAAATGTAATGTAGTATATGCATTTAACCACTAATAGAATCTTATTTCAATTTACAGACAAAAGTATCATTACATCAATCTTAATACAAACACAATTTTATTTCTTAATTTTTCATGTAATTCTTTATTCATAATGTATTTGAATTAATTCACATTTAAAATTATCATTTAAGAAATATCGAGACATTTTTTGCTTAATTGTAATTTCTTTTTAATGTAATGTATAAACAAAGTTGACATTTAAAATCGACAAAGATTTTTCTCTATGTATATAATATAATGTGTATGTAATTATGTGTGCACATTTATCATTTCATTAAAATATCGTAGAAATGTTAGCATCAGAACTATTTCTCATCTGGTCCTTCTTCTGTATAAAAAAGTAAAAAAAAAAAAAAAAAAAAAAAATATCAAAATTTTCAATTTGAATTAAAATCTTCAATTACCTTCTTCTTCATCAAAGTTTTCTTCTTCCACTATCTCTTCCCTGGAAAGTTAAGTAAGTAAATTATGAAATTTAGAAAAATTAAAAAAATAAAATAAATAAAATAAAAATTTTACTCATTTTCATCATCATCATCATTTTCATCTGGTTCAACTTCAATATCAGGCACTAAATAATACTGTAATGGATTTGGCCATAAGTCATCTTTAATCAATTCAGCAATTTCATCATTAACTGGATCACTATTATCAGTAAACCAATCAAAAAATGTTTTATATTCAAGATTACGTTTCCTCTTATGATTGAATGGTTTCGATAATAACTGTTTTAATAAATTTTTTCCCTCTTTCCAATTAATTGATGTACTTTGTGAAGACGGTCCATCTTAAAATTATTATTATTATTTTTTAAATATACATAAGTCGTGAAAGTAAAAATAAAAAAACTTATTTTTTAATTATTATAACTTACTGTTTGAGCTCAAGCAAAATTCTTTTGTGAGAACTTTATTTTCAAAATATGGATTCTCATCAAAATAAAAATTAATGCGATATCCAGATTTAATGTCTTCAAATTCTTCGACATCCAATTTTGTAAGTGAATGTAAGCATTCCTCCTCCTCTTCTTCTAATATTCCAGATACTTGTGGATGATTAATGAACTTTTTATATTTTTAAAATGAGTTAAGAAAAATTATTTTCAAAATATTTTTTAAAAAATTATTAAAAATAAAACTTAAAATAATATTAACAATATATGTAAATAAATGATAATCAAAATGCTCATACTACATTGTTAACATATTCACACAAGATATATAAAATTATATATGTATTTTGTTATTTATGTGTTTATATATAAACAAACATTATGATTAAAATATGCAAGTACATATACAAAAAGAAAAAAAAAATGGTGTTTTTACAATAAAAAAAGGATACTGCCGTCACCCAAAATTTCGGTATTCTTTTAATAATTTCACTTCGTTTCTCGAAAAATGGTTTTCTTAATTTATTATATTTTTGTTCAACTTTTAATATTTCTTCACTGGCTTTTTCATTTAATGCATCAATTTCATTTTGGCAAGCGTCAATTTGTTCTAATGCTTCAGATTCATCTTCGTTTGGTTGTTGTTGATCGTCATTAGCTGTTTTAGCACGTTTCGCTGATGTAGCCATTTTTTCAGTAAATATCTTTTTTCTTAATTTTCTTTTTTATTTTATAAATTTTAATTTAAATCAATTTTAACATACACAAATAATTAATAAATATAATCTTCAATTATTAATTTTAATTTATAATTGAAAAATAATTAAAGCGAAGAAAATCTGCGTATATAAAATGCCGCCCGGAATCCGGAATTTTGTTATAATCGAAATTTCTGACTGAGTGTGAAGTGAACTATGACACTGTGAGTGTGAGTGAGTGAGTAGTGTAGTGAGACGAGAAAAAAACAGAGATAAAAAAAATATATTTTTTAAATTCAATAATTCACCCACCATTCATTGTCATTCATCATAGTTTTGAGAATTGAAAATTGATTAAATTGGATTTGAATTGAAAATTTAACTCAGTTCCAAATTTCGCGTTGCATTTTCTTTTTTTTTCAGTTTGTAAACATTCAACGCTCTACTACATTTTATTCAACCAGCACTCTTCTATAGATAACTTTTGATACACTGTTTTTACATTATAGAGAAATACTTACGAAATACCGGGCGAGGGAAAGTGAGGAGAGTATCAGGTAGCCCGGGACTCGCGGGTTTTTAATATCGTAAACAAATTTTCTTCTTTTTTTTCACATTCTGTTTTGTGCCATATTCTTATTTTCCTCTCCGTTTTTTTTTCTTTTGCTGCCATGCAGTAAACATCGGATAAAATCAAAATATGCATCAATTTGGGTGTTGAAAAAATTACCAAAAATATTTTAAAAATTAAATAAATCGAATGTAATTAATAAATAATAAATTCAAAAGAATTCTTATCCATTATTTATTTTACATTATTTCATAACATAACCAAAGCGAAAATGAATTAAGAGAATAGATGATAATTTGACAACTGAATAAATTTTTAAATGGATCGAGTGAATGAAAATAAAATAAAACGGAGAAGGCGATTAATTTGACATATCGTATACGATTTATACGATCAAAAACAATTTCGTGATTTTACTCATGAGGAAAATTTTTCATGCGTGTTCGCTAGTGTACAAGTACTCATTGTCGTGTTGGTTGTGTAAGTGTTGTATCGTGTGTTAGCATGCGACTAAAAATGGAATTGAAATATGTATATAATTGAAACAAATCCTGAAATTATTAAAAATTTTGAAAATGGGAAAATGTTTTGAAATGCCATTTGCCAGGTTGTGATAATTACTGAATAGTGGGAACTGGGACATATAACGTATTTGGTATTTCTTTTACTCTGTGCTTACTTGCTTTGTATATTATTATAAACTATTAAATTGTACTTTTTGTAAGTTTATTAAATAAAAGGATTATTTTTTAAAGAAATAATGTCATCAACAGAAGGACAAACGGGTGTAAATTCAAATTTACAAAAACAGGATCTTTCTCAACTTGTATGTATTAAAAAAAAAATCTTTATAAAACAAAATACATTGAATTAAAATAAATTCGTCAAAAAGTAGAAGCATCTAATAAATTTCAACACATCAAAATTAATTACCGAATATGTATCAAATTGAACCGGTTAATAAAAAAATTTAATTTTGATTTTTTTAAATTACAGAATATTGTATATTAAAATTTTTAAATGCACAAATATTCTACAAAAAATGGTCTTTTACTTTTTTTTCATACACATATAAAAAGTGTGTACGTATATATGAATGTAGACAAAATTTTGAAATATTTATAGGTTATATTATAAATTTATCTGATGCAATGTTAAATAAAGCCATGTTGACGAATTGAGAAATTCATGTATTTTAAATAATATAAGAAAATGAAATAAATTGTTAGGTGGATTTAAAGAATTAATTTATAATTTTATATTTTTTATTATTATTATTCTTTTAGGATATTACAAAATTGAATCCTCTTTCACCAGAGGTTATATCACGTCAAGCTACCATTAATATTGGTACCATAGGACATGTAGCTCATGGTAAATCGACTGTTGTTAAAGCAATATCTGGTGTTCAAACAGTTCGATTTAAAAATGAATTAGAAAGAAATATCACTATTAAATTGGGTAAGATTTTTAATTTTTATTCTTTTTCCTCTACATACACATATATATATATATATATATATACATTTTTTTATTATTATTTTTTTACTACACACTTGTCTACTAATAATATGCACTTAAGGTCTTATGGGAGTGGGATACATATGTCTTTTTTTCTGTCATAATTTCTAATTAAACCAATATCCATATAGATTGCATTATATTATATGGATCTTGAATTAAACTGTTTCAAAGCAGTATTACCACAATCCACAAACCTTTTATTATAAGTACCTATATCAGATGAATTTTTTGAATATCAATACGTAGTGATGTAAAAGGGTACTACTTTAAGTAATCTCCATAAAGCCTTAATTGCATAAAATTAGTGGACAGTGTAATCACTTCGATTTTACGAAAAATTGTGTTAAAAATGTAGGTAAATAGTGTATTACAAAATTAAAATACATCTGTGAAATATATCAGTTTTAAGAACTAGCATTGTAATACATAAAAAATCTATTTATCATATCATAATTTCGTTTATGCTGTTTGAAATTTATCTCGAAATAAAAAATTATTAGGTAATTTGATATATTATTTTTAATATTTGAGATCATAATTGAAATTAACCGATTTTTAGAATTTTATTCTAAACTTTCATTACTTATTTGTTCTTTATAATTTTTACTTTTTATTGTGTTTTATTTTTATTTTTTTATTGTTAATTTTTTTATTTTGATAAATTTTGTTTGTCCCGTTCATTTATTTAATTTTTCATTAACAAAAGAAGAAAAATGCAAAAATTTATTCATACACGCATTTACACTAGCTATACATTATGCGACAACGGTTGGATAAACGATTGCATACAATAACTGCATCATAACAAGTGGCCTTGTTGTACGAAACATACAAGCATACAATTGTCCATGTCATCCAACTGACATTATGTAGTGAGTTAGTACAATCGTTGTACCAACGATTATATGTGTGTATTCTACATAATGTATGGTCTAGCTTTAAACATTAGCTCTTGAATAATCTACATATGTATGTAAATAATGAATAAAATTGAAAGACAAAGAAAAATAAAAAAAAGTAATAATATAATAATATGTGTATAGGTAATAAAGAAAACAAACAAATTGCTGGTAAAACTTACTTTCAATTTTGATTTTATTTAAAAAGGATATTAGTTTTTAAATAATTGAAGGGGGCATTCATACCTACCTGTAAAAAAAAAAAATTAAAAATTGTTTTATTTGTAGAGCATAATATTTGAAACTTTTTAAATTAAATTAATTTTTTTCCGTTTATTTAAAAAGATTTATCCAGCAATTTATTTGTTTTTGCAGAGCGTATTCCATATGATAAAGCGCTCGAGTTAACCAGATCAAAAGAAAAGTTACGTGATTATTTAAAAAGACATGAAAAGAGTTTAAAAAAATGTAAATCAAAATTGAATAATAGGAAAAATATGATAAATTCGAAAAGTACAATTACAAAAACGAATAACAAAAATCATATTTTATCACCTAATAAAGAAAAGCAAACAACATTATTAAAATATTTTAAAATTTCGCCAAAACAGCAGAAGAGTACATATGATAATTTTGTACAAGTACATGAAACACAAACAATAAGTAATAGTAGTATTGGTGACAATAACAGTATGGCATCAGATAATATAATTACAAGAGATTTAAATTATTCAGATTGTGGTGATAGTATTAAATCATATCAGAAAAAAATGAAAATATGTTTAGAAACAATGATGAATTATGAAAGCTTATCATGTGGAATAGATGGCAGTGAAATAAATTCATCAATAACAGTAAGATCTTTATCATCATCATCATTTCGTCAATTATCGAAAAAATTTAAAGTACCTGAAATTTTGAACAAGAAAAATAAACAAGACAATACGAAAGAAACGCAATATATTGTTGAATCAATTCAAAATTTGGAAGAATTAGATTCAAATCCAGTATTTGAAATTAAATGGAAAAATTATCCACCATCAGAAAATACATGGGAACCATTAAAAAATATAAAAGATTGCTGTTTATTGGAACCATTTATTGATAATCAAGTAGCTAAATATAAGCCAACAATTGATAAAATTTTCAATCAAATTCTTGATGAATTAAAAAATGAAAACACTGAATTAAATTTAACTGAAGCGGAAATAATTAAAAAAATTGACGAAGCTGAATATGATAATTATTATGCAAATATAATTGATCTAATATTATTGGCATTATTTTACTTAGGTGGTGCAAAACGTAAAATACGTGAACGTAAAATACGTAATCGTATTAAAGAAAGGATGTTATTTAATCCGTATTTTTATCGTCGTAAAGAGCAATTACAAAAAATTTATTTATGGAAATTAAAATTAAATAATGAAGAGAAATTATCAAATATTGAAGTTGAGAATAATTTTGATTTTGATACACCACCAGAAAATTTTAAATATGTAATAAAAAATATACCAAGTAAAGATGTTCAAGTACCTGAAGATCCACCAATTGGTTGTTCATGTCCAAATGGTAATTGTTCATTACGTTCAAATTGTTGTGGAAAAATGTCTGGTTCAACATTTGCATATTATGTGAATCGTCGTGTACGTATAAATCCTGGTTATCCAATATTCGAATGCAATAAACGTTGTACATGTTCAGCAAATTGTGTTAATCGTACTGTACAAAATGGAAGACAAAATAGTTTATGCATTTTTAAAACACCAAATGGTCGTGGTTGGGGTGTTAAGACATTAAAAACTATAAAAGAAGGTGAATTTATAGCTGAATATACTGGCGAAATAATAACAGTTAAAGAGGCCGATCGTCGTGGTAAAGTTTATGATTTGGAAGGTCGAACATATTTATTTGATTTAGATTATAATGATGATGGTGATTGTATGTATTCAATTGATGCGGCTCATAATGGTAACATATCACGGTTCATAAATCATTCATGTGATCCAAATAGCCGAATTTATCCAGTATGGGTAGATTGTCTAGATCCAAATTTGCCGAGGTTAGCATTATTTGCATCAAAATGTATTGAAGTTGGTGAAGAGATTACATTTGATTATTTAAATCAGTGTACTAAATCGAATAATCTAGTGACAATACCAATGACAAAATCATCAGAAAAACATAAAAAAGACGAAGCGATGAAAAATAACACTGCCATTCATGAAAACACATTAAACAGAACAGAAAAAATGTTGTGTCTTTGTGGTACATCAAACTGTAGGAAATATCTTTTTTGAAACTATAACTATTTTTAAGTTCTAATTGAAAAAGACAATTTATTTCTATCTTTTTTTTTTTAATTGATAAGAAATGAAATACAATGGTCCTTCGTTTAATGCGATGCTCACACAAATATGATTTACAAATTGCAGAAATATTTATTGGCCACAAAACATAATTTACAAATTTATATATGTATATATTGTATATTCATATTTGTATACATAAGTATTAAATGTTCTTGGCGTATATCTGTAATATCTACAGATTTCTATGTATAAAAATTTAAGTAAATTTGCGGAATTATTTTGAAAATCGTTTTCTTAATATTAAAATTAATTTACTAATGAAATCGAAAAATGACATACAATCTAGAAAAATTTAAATATAGGTATCGCATAAACACTGTTAAGTTTAACACATAATACCTGTTGGACAATTAATCGTGTTAAACTAGAGATTATTGTAATTAGTATAAATTTAATATAAATTTTAGTATAAATAAGTAATAATTTTTTTTTTTTCATTTACTTCCTATAAACTACATTTCGTTCATATAGGCTTTTCAATATAGAGCATATTATAGTAAATAATCATTTCAGGTATAATTCATACTATCATGTAAGCGAGATGATGCTATATATTATGTAGCTAAATTAAAAACAAAAATCTTATAAATAAAATGATAATAATTATTATTATTTTTTAGTTAATTAAAAATACAAAGATATAAATCGAATAATGTACGAAAATATGTTTAATTAATTTTCTTATTAAAAGAAAAAATATAATTTTTTCTATTTTGTTTTTTTGTTTTTTTAAATCATAATTTTATGTACTTCAACTTTAAAATTTATAAATAAAATCTGAAAAAAAATAAAATCATGCTTTTCTTTTTGTTATTTTCCTACATTCCATGTTAAAATCATTAATAAAATTTATTAGTACAGCTTAGAAGATAAAAATTTAAAATTTTGTTTATTTTGAATTATTTAGGATATGCAAATGCAAAGATTTACAAATGCGATAATCCAAAATGTCCAAGACCAACGAATTTTACATCAGGCGGCTCAAGTAAAGATGATGATTTTCCGTGTACAAGACCAACATGTTCTGGTAGATTTCAATTGGTACGTCATGTAAGTTTTGTTGATTGTCCTGGTCACGACATTCTTATGGCAACTATGTTGAACGGAGCTGCTGTTATGGATGCTGCACTATTATTAATTGCTGGTAAATTTTAAAAATAAAAATATCGATAACAAAAACAAATGTTCTTGACTTTTTTTTTTTTTTTTTTTTTTATTAATAATAGGGAATGAATCTTGCCCACAGCCACAAACATCTGAACATTTGGCTGCTATTGAAATCATGAAACTAAAACATATTCTGATTTTACAAAATAAGATTGATTTAGTGAAGGAAATACAAGCTAAAGAACAATATGAACAAATTGTTAAATTTGTTCAAGGTACTGTTGCTGAAGGTGCACCAATAATTCCAATATCAGCTCAACTTAAATACAACATTGAAGTTTTATGTGAATACATTATGAAAAAAATTCCAATACCAGAAAGAGATTTCACTTCAGCACCAAGATTAATTGTTATACGATCATTTGATGTTAATAAACCAGGTTGTGAGGTGAACGATTTAAAAGGTGGTGTGGCTGGTGGTTCCATACTATGTGGCGTTCTAAAAGTTGGACAAGAAATTGAAGTACGTCCAGGTGTTGTCACTAAAGATTCTAAGGGAAAAGTATCATGTAGACCGATTTTTTCGAGAATTGTTTCGCTGTACACAGAACAAAATGAACTGCAATTTGCTGTTCCTGGTGGTTTAATTGGTGTTGGTACGAAAATTGATCCAACGTTATGTCGTGCTGATCGTCTTGTTGGACAAGTACTTGGAGCTGTTGGAACATTACCACAAATCTACGTTGAACTGGAATTTTCGTATTATTTATTAAAGAGATTGTTGGGCGTACGTACTGAAGGTGATAAGAAAGCAGCTAAAGTTTCAAAATTATCACGTCAAGAAATCTTATTAGTTAATATTGGCTCATTAAGTACCGGTGGTCGAGTTATTGCAACAAAAGCTGATTTAGCTAAAATCGCATTAATAACACCAGTATGTACAGAAGTTGGCGAAAAGATTGCCTTAAGTCGTCGTGTTGACAAACATTGGAGGTACAAACTCAATAAAAGATACTTTTTTTCTCAATAATTTTAAAGATTTCTCTGTTAATTTTTACTTTCTTTCTTGTACAATACAGATTAATCGGTTGGGGACAAATTTTTGGAGGTGCTACAATCGAACCAGTTATAGATAAACCAATATCAAATAAAACCGATAATTAAAAATAAAAGAAACATTTAAAGAATTAACAACGTTGTATAATGCACGTAATTTATATAAAAGTATATAACACAAATTATTATATTTTATTTGAAATAATGGAGTATTTAAATAAAATTTATTTGAAAAATAATTTTGGACAAAGAAAAAGTAGTTTCTTTTTTAAAAATTTTTAAGCAAATCATATCGAACAAAAGCTGTCTTTAGTTTCGCTTTCGAGATAATTTGATCAGCAGCAAAAGTCTTCCAATGTCATAATTCCAACGGCTTTCATGGATCCTCTTCAACATTATCTACCTACTTTGATTTTGATTTTTTCTAGATCATTAAGTCTTGCATTTAGAAATATTTTTGGTACACTTAAGTGGTCAACACATCTCGTATGTAAATTTTATATACTTGGTTAATTTAGGAGTTCTCCAAGCTGTTTAGGAACCTTAAGTAGAGCTTTGAATAGAATGGATAAACAGTCATTAGGTTCGCTGTATTAACTGATCCTGAAAAAATTCAGTAGGTTTTAATAATAAGCTCTTAATTAATATAAAACACTTTTTCTTTTCATAAATTCTAAATATATTTTCTCAGAAAAAAATATTTTTTCATATAATTCAAGAAAATAAAATCACGAAAAAACAAAATGAAAAAATAATACATAATTTAAAACTAGAAACACAAACACATACATATAAAATAGGAAATAACTCAAAATCAATAAAATTCAAGAAAAAAAAATTGTCTTACACTTCTGAGCACAATATTTTCAAAATTTTAAAATACAATGACATTCTATAAAATTATGTTACTATTGTATTCTTACAGTAACAATATTTTCTTAATTCTGGATCTTTATTATAAATACAATTGGCTTGATTACCATATTTATTAATTCGTGATATATCTGATATATCTATGCTAATATTATGATTTTGTTTATCATAACGTACACTTGCTTCAAATATTGATTTACCTGGTAATACAGTTAATTTAATTTGATATATATCATATAATATATGTGTTTTTGATGTTAAATCAGCTAAATAACCATCAGTATCTTTATTTTGTTTAAATTTTAATAAATTTTTATTTGGTATTAATTTCATTAACCAATTAATTTCATATAATTGTAATAATTCACATAAATTACGTTTGGTTTTTGTTAAATTATTAATTTCATTTAATACTGTTTTAGCAATTGTAATTGCTAATTCAGAATTTGTATCATTTATTGTAATCCAATTTAAGCATGCACACCAGTGTGGTTCAATATATGCATCAGCACATGAACGATTTTTTGGTATTTCATTAAATAGTGATATTGAACGTGTTAGTGATGCTGACGATTTCTTTTTCAAATTTTTATCTTCATCTATTGTTTTTAATGATTGTAAACGTAAAATATCCTTTAGAGTTGCATGTATATCAAATGGTGTTGTTAAACGATTTGTATTTATTACGAAATTATTATATTCAGTTTTATATTTGATTTTAAACCATTCTGGAAAGGTAAAACTAAAAAATGGCAGACGTTCTTCTTGCTTGCCTTGTAATGTATTTCGTACTTCAGCAAATCTAAAAATAATTAAAGAAAAAAAAAAAAAATAAATATAAAAAATAAATTATAAAAAAAAGTAAAAAAATACCTATTTCCATGATCTGACATAATGATCAGTATAGTATTATTTAATATTTGTGCATTTTTAATGTCAATAATCCAATTTTTAATATCATCATCAGCTGCACCAATTGAATTGATTGAATCATGTGATAATTCACCATGAAAACTGAATATAAATGTGGGAAAATCTATGTAATTTAACATGATCTATAACGAAAAAGTGAACAAATTTATTAATTTTATGAATATAATATGAATGCTTCAAAAAAAGATAAATTACATTTTTTGTGTAATCTAACATTACTGTATGACCAGGTTGATGATTAATACAAAATTTCTTTGATGATGTTAAAAAATTTTCAACTTCTAAATAATATGTACGCATATAATGATCAGTTGGTTGATATTTAAAACCATTTAAACGATATGTAAATGTACCATAATCTGGTATATCTTCATTAAATGATGTTACATATCGATTCAATTTATATTCATTCCATATCATCGGATATACATTATCAACATAATTTGAGTATTTTATACGTTTACGTGTATCTGGTAATTCTAATTCTGTATAACCAGTTAATATTGGTATTAATGCTTGTGGCGTACCATCACCAATAATATTATAACCATTTAATATTAATGATTTTAATTCAGTTATCATATATTCATAAGTTTTAGGTAATTTTCTTATAAATGCATTATGACTTAATGAATCAAATCCTAATATTAAAACATTTAGTAATTTTTCAGTATTTTTTGATTTCAAATTTTCTATAACAGAATCACGTACGCCAATTGCCATACCATACCATCTGTAAGAAAAGTTACGAAAAGGAAAATTTTAGTATTCAAATTGAACAGAGATTTTAAATACAAACCTTTCTCCATCATTTGATTTACAATAAACTTTTGCGAAATCTGATTGTTTCAATATGTAATCTGTATTTGTTATTTTTGTAGTTTTACCATGTTTTACACTATAATCAGATTTACGAATTAAATCTGTGTATGCACATGTAATTGGTCCTTTAGCCGCTAATACTGATGGTTTTATGAAACATCTTGATTTCTTTGAGAAAAAAATATATATGTATATATGTATATTTAATTTTTTTTTTTTTTTATTTAAATTTGTACTACTTTTGTTTCGTACCTCACACATAATCCAATCATCGTCACTGTTACCACCGCAATCAATTTTTGATGTTTTCTTATAAAATTTCATTATTTCAGAATTATTAATTGGTAAATATGGTATTTTACATTCACCATGATTTTCATATGTTTCAATTGATTTTTTAATTATTTCACTTTAATAAAAAATAATAATAAGTATCAATTTAATTTTTTTTTTTTAAACTCAATAATTATGCTTACATTTTATGTTTTATGTTATCTTGGTATTCGTCTGTTCCATTGTAATATTGTAAAAATCCATAACATCCAATAAATACAATTATTATAACGTAGGCATAACGTTTACTAAAACGTTTTCGACTTTTAAACATTTTTTCAATGTTTTTAGACTGAGATTTTTATATTGAATGTTAGTCTTTTTTTCGTAAATTCTACATGATGAATAACTTCCCTTTCATATTTGTAATAATCTATTTAAAAATATAAATAATTATAAGCTAATTATATAAATTATATTTATTGTAAATATGAATGTACAGTATTATTTAGGATCATCAAATTTGATAAAATGAATAAATATGAGATATAATTCTACTTTCTAATACGAATAAAAATTTAAACTGAGGATGATAATCCTACTATCAGTTTTCATTCAAGGACAGGGGAAAACAAATTAAAAATAACTATTACGTTCACACTATATACAATTTAAAATCTCTTTTCTTTGTTATAAACTTGAAATACAATCTCATGGAATTTGTTTAAATTCAAAGTAAATAAATTTTTTAATAAAAACAACTTTTTTTCACAAAATATTTTCTTTTTTTATTAAATTTTATTTTTATTTTTAATACAAAAATCATTTTAATTTAGAGCGAAAAAAAATGTCTTAAGTTATACATATATTATAATCCTACAAAAAAAAAAATGGAAAAAAATGAAAATAAAAATTTATTTTCGTTTTTTAGTTACACGACCACTTTTTACGCCTTTTTCAGTTGATTTCTTTACTTTACTGGTACTTTCAACGGCTGCAGCATTTTTATTTTTTTTATTACTTGTACTAGCTGCTACTGATTTTGCTTTCATTCCATTTTTTGTAACTGTTTTTTCCCCTTTTTTACTTCCTTTTTGAATTTTTGTTTTCAATTTTTTAAAATCAACTTTTTCTGAATCATCATTTCCTCCATATTTCTCCAATAAATTATTAAAAAAACTTTCAGCTTGTGCTTCTCTATTACGTGATCTTTCCATTAATTGTTTTTCAAGATTCATATCATTATTTTTTGTTTTCATTGTATTTAAAATACTTTCAGCTTCAGATTTTTCTTTAGCATATTTCTTATGACGACGATCTCTTTTTGATTTCGGTTCATTTATAAATATTTTGTATTCTGGTACTTCTTCAGATTTAATCATTTCTTATTAAACAGAAAAAAGAAGATAAATAGTAAATGAATAATAAGAATGAAAAATTTGAAATTAAAATAAAAATTGCAAAAACAAAGGTCCATAAATTTACCTTTAACAATTTCTTGAATTCTTGGTTCATCTTCAATCGACATAAATGGTACACAATTATTCATATAATTTATACAGCCTTTACCATTTAAATATGCTTTTTTAATATCCATCCTTTCCATTTCGGAACCTATAAAAAAACATTATATTTTAATTTAATAAAATAAAAATATATATTATAGGTATTTGTTATCTAACCAACATATTCCTTTTTAAAATTATCAATATCTTCAACAGAAATCGGTTTAAAAATATTTTTCCATAATTCTAACCATGAACTGATTTTTTGTTCAATATTGATATCATCATCATCGTCAATGATACCTTGCTCATCATATAATGCTTTCTTATTTTTATCTGTTAATACTTGATATAATGCTGTTATTATTTTGAATTTTTCTGTAGCGATCTCTTTTTCATCATCTGATACACGATCTGGATGAACTTTTAATGATAATCTATAATATGCTTTTTTAACTTTTATAAAAATAAAAAATAAAAAAAAATCAAAAAGATTTAAAAATAATAATATTTAATTTTAGTTAAATCACACACTGTCTTTTTCTGTTGATTCTTTTGATAAATCAAATAATTTATATATGCTACGTGTCTCAAAGTATTTTTCACATAAATCTAACGTTGATGGCATTTTAAATTATATTAATCGTATTAGAGTTTATCTAAAAAGAAAACAGAATAATACAAATTTAATTAAAAAATTTTAAATTAAATTTATTTTAAAAATATATGTATCTACCTATACAAAAAATTTGTTTAGTCCTTTTTTAGTTTTAATTCAATCAATATAATACAAATTTAGTTTTAAAATAATTTAGAAAAATCGTGATTTAATTTTTCTGCTTTTTATTCATTAAAAATTATCTATATTACCAATTTATATAAAAATTTATTTATTAAAATTAACACTCTTGTAATCAACTGTAGATACAATAATCATTACAAAATAAACTCAAATTAAACAAATTTGTAACACATTAAGAAAAATAAACAGTAATTTATTAGTACATTGTTGAATTTTTAACAAAAAGTAATTTTTGTAAACCAAACAAAATAGGTAACTGTTCAATTTCCGACAATTTATTAAACGAAAATTTTTGTCTATCGTATTTGTAATTCGTCCTATCTTAAGACATTTTGAATTTTCCAATATGTAGGTATACACAGTTTTAATATTATGGTCAAATCATATCTTAACATATTATTCAACTTTTTTCATTAAATTGATATAAGAAAAGACTTGAATATATTCTTACAAATAATCTCTATGAATTTTATACTTTAGGCCAGGCTAATATGAAACTCTGTCATAAGAACCTTTCTTATATTGATTTTTCAACATTCTATGAATTTTCTAATTTCCAAATTTTTAATAGTTTAGAAACTCACATTTAGTAAAGGTTTTATAAAAGAAAACTAGAAAACTTAAAGAGAATTAATACAAAATTAGTCAAAAACATATACAATATACAATACCACATATGTATGTACATACATGATATTAAGTTTTCATATTTCACGTATGTATGTAATTATAATTTCTTCAAAATATTATTGTGTACCAGTATCATCCAAATCTTTTGTTTTAAATGTATAACATACATTTGATGTGATATAATGTAAGTGCAATTTTTTAATATTTTAATTTTTAAAATAAAAATTATTATCCATCTCGTTTATGTATGTATCCATGATTCCATGATTTAACTTACATCGTACGCCAATACATGCCAATACCATTTATTTTTACCCATAACCGACCATTTTTTTTCTTTTTCTTATAATATGAAAATTTAGTAAACTTTTATCATTTAACAAATAAATTAATCAAATTATGAAATAAATTGATGAGAATTAAAATTGACTTACATGAAATTATGTATTTAAAGAATGTTTATCCTCCGTTTTAGAAAACAATGAAAAAATTAAATTGGAGGCGTGATGTTGTGTATGTAGTATGTACAATGTACATATGTTGTATATAGCCCACTAGCCCAGCCAGAGAAAAAAAAGCCGGAACGAAAACTCAATTTGAATTTCAAATTACGCTTGACAGTAAATTTTCGGCAAATTACTTACATACATACATACATCATACATCAAATTTATTTTGTTTTTGTATTTCTTGTGTTTTTTATTGATTTTTTCTTGTACATACATATTACATACATATGTATAGTTTGACAATTAAAATTAAAACCAAATCTACCTGAATCGAGATAAATAAAATAAATAACAAAATACCGGGTTTAAAAAGTAAAATATTAATATTATTTGCCGAGAAAAACACAGTGTCAAAAAATAATATTATACATATATAATAATAAAACGACAAAATAAAAACAAAAAACAAAACAAGAATGGTTCGTGGTGGTGTACTTAGAAATCGTTCTGGAATACGCAGTGGTATGAGACCACCATTTAAAAAATCATTTGTTCCGAGGCATCCATTTGATTTAACATTAGCTGAAGTATTGTTTCCTAAAGTTGCACCAGTCCCAGATGATTCAGCATTAACAGCGGTAATTTGAAAAGTGTCTACAATATATACAGTTAACTGTCCTATAAGCTTAAGCTATAACTTGCTATCAATTAATCGCACTATGGGAAAGTTGACTGCATACGTACCATGCATTGTATACACCAAAATTATGTTGTGTAAAATTAAATTGTATTTTTTTAGGCTCTATTAAAACGTAATCATGATTTAAGTCCAACTGCTGTGGAACAAACAGCAATTGCAAATTTAGTAACAAAAGTTCAGGGTGTACTTGATAATCTTGTAGTTGCCCCAGGAGATTTTAACACATGTGTAAGTAATTTTTTATGAATTGAATATTTTAAAGTTCAGTTCTTTTTAAATATTGCATTATTACATTTTCAGCAACTTGATGAAGTACGACAAGTTGGATCATTTAAAAAAGGCACTATGGTAACTGGTAATAATGTTGCTGATATTGTTGTCATATTGAAAACTTTACCAACAAAAGAAGCCTGTGAAGCGTTGGCAAAAAAAGTTGAAGATGATTTAAAGAATCTGATGAAAACTGAAGTTGTAACAAAAGCAGATGTTTTAAAGACAACAATGCATGAAAAGGGTTTTGATATTGCAAATTTTCAAGCAAAAGTTCGTGTTTTAATTGCAACTTTACCACAAAATATTCGTAAATTAGAACCAGAAACTCATTTAGATGCAAAAGCGATGACAGCACATTTGTCTGCAATACGTCATAGTCGTTGGTTTGAGGAAAATGCCCATCATTCATCAATAAAAGTTTTAATACGAATTTTACGTGATTTAACGAAACGTTTCGATGGTTTTGCACCATTATCACCATGGATGTTAGATTTATTAGCACATTTAGCTATAATGAATAATCCAAGTCGCCAGGCTTTACCAATAAATTTGGCATTTAAAAGAGTTTTTCAATTATTGGCAGCTGGTTTATTTTTACCTGGTTCGGCTGGTATAACAGATCCATGTGAAGCAGGTCATATTCGCGTTCATACAGCCATGTCATTAGAACAACAAGACATTTGTTGTATGACTGCACAAACTCTTTTACGTGTTATGGCTCATGGTGGATTCAAGCACATTTTAGGATTAGAGGGAAATACAAGTATTGCACGTGAGATGTCTGTTTGGGATGGTGTTGTTGTGTCACCAGTCGAGCCAGTTTATGAAAGGCCAGATGAAAAAAAAGATGGTGAAGTGGAAGATGACATGGAAGGTGTTGAAGCAGATGGTGAAGATGAAGCTATGACAATGAATTTAGGCTTAGAGTGAATATTATGTGTTTATTTTTAACTAAAGTTTTGAACCAATAAATCACTAAGATTTCATTTAAAAAAATTATTTTGTTTTATTAGATTTGTACATTGTGATTTTTATAATCTCATCTTATTTTTTTTAAAAATATTAATATAAATAAAGACCAAATACGGTACAAATACAAAATAATGTAGAATTTGTATACATATCTGATACTTGATTATCACATTCGGCATCCCATTTACATTTTGCTACATAACGACAACCAGCACCTAATTCTTGTCCAATGATTACTTGTACAACGTGCTTGTAACGTCTCATATTTAATTCACGTATAGCTTGATTAACTTCTTCAGCAATTTTTTTAGTTAAAAATTTTGCATCTTCATGATTGTAATTTTTACCTACATAGGAAGATTAAGAATTTTTTTTTTTTTTTTTTTTTGGAAATATACAATACAATATTCTTCGTTTACCTCTTAGTTGTTCAACTAATATTCTATGTATTGATTTTTTGACTTCACTCGTTCTAAATGTTTCTGAAAGACTTGGACGCATTTGATATGTATTCGACGGTGTTGATGATAATAAATCATTTTCATTAATTTCATCTGCTCTATTATGACCATTTTGATTATATTGGTTTATTCCTTCAAAATTTGAACTATTTTCCGCAATACTTTCTGTTGTATTTTGTGAATTCACATTTGAATTGTTTAAACTCATGCCAATATTTTTGGATTTTTATTAATTTTTTTAGTAAAATATGAATAAAGAAAAAGTTGTAATTATTAATAAATATTTTTTAAAAGTTAAATATATGGTTTTAAATTTAATAGATCGATAATATGTATTTTTAAATTGAGTTGTTTAGAAACAATTAACAAACCCATAATCCATACAAAAATGAAATAAACAAACGAAACGGTTAAGAAAATGTCAAAAATTTTTAAAATTTTGTTCAGTGAATTATTTGTAACAGGGGCTGTATTTTTTTATTTTTTCCGTACTCAGAATAGAATGTACAGAATACCACATAATACTATCCGGAAAATTTGAAATAGTATTAATAAAGATTAAAGGAACAAAATAGAATAAATGGTTTATTAAAATGGCTAGACTGTGTTGCTCTCAAACAAATTTTCGTGTTTGTAAACATATTTGAAGAAAAATTTTTGGTTTTTTGGGGGCTTGGCTACATGACATGCTTGAGAAATTTGTTCGTGTGTATTATTGCTCGCAAACATTTCTTCAAATTGTGAGTTGCCATGTCCACTAGGAAGCTTTTTTTCAAAAATCTCTTCTATATTCAATATACGAATCGCTAGACATGTGAACACTAAAAATGATGTTTGAAAATTTGTTTGAAAATGTGTATTCATGCTTGCACACAAAATTTGCTCGTGTATGGACGGCATAAAGCGCCAAACACAATTAAAGCAGCTAACTGTCAGTAGGAGCAGAATTATGCTATTATAGGCAAAAAATCTGTTCCCGCCAACTGCACAGACACAACGAAAACAGATTAGCAGATAAGCTGCTGAGAGCTGTCAAATGTAAAATATTTTTTGTTTACAAATTTATTTGATTTCATAGTTAAATAAAAACAAGAACAATATTTACTGTTTTAACAGTTGGCAAAACTGTCAAAATTGGAAATTTCAATTATACGGCAGAAACTTTGCTCAAACGCGGTTACAAGCAGATTTTCTGCTTTCATTGTGTTAGCTTTTATGTAAAGTGTATTAAACGATATGCTTTTAAGAGCAGATTTCTGTTAGCTGCTTTGATTGTGTTTGGCGGTTAAGGTTTATTTAATTTAAAGCTCTATAGCTAGGCCCAAAATAAGACTACTTTACTTCACTTGTGTTTGTATACATTCACTATCATTCAGTACTAATTGTAACGTGTTTTTCATTTTTCGCCATATTGGAAATTTGCCACACATACATTCTCAAAAAATTGGGATTAAGCCCAAATAATCTCGGTTTAAGCCAAAATTCGAATTATGTCCGTTTATACGAGTATTAAATTGAATTCGAATTAAAATGGGATTAGTATATACTTATACAGTTATCTTTCCATTTGATTTACGGATGAATATGGGATTAATATAATTGTTTCGTTTTGATGTTGTATGTGTATGTAGATATTTTTTTAAAACAGCTATAGGTTAATTTGACAGAACTATACATTCATGTGTATACATACATATTTGTTTTAATTTATTCATTCATCTTCTTAATTGAAAAACTTAATTTTATATTTTATTTAAAAAAAGTTAGAATTTTTCGGTAGATAAAAGTATTTATTAAAGAAGTGATAAATTTTATAAAACAAAAAATAAAATGTCATGGATAACAGATTTAGCTGGAAAAGCAGAAAATATATTGAATAAAATTGATCAAAATGCAGCTAGTGTATTAAAGTCAGATGATGATGTAAATAAAGAAACTAGATCATCAGATGAGCTTTCAATAGTTGAGGGTTTACGAAAAAATTTATCATCAAGTTCATTATCATTGAAGAAAACATTATCACCGAAGAAACTTTTAAAGGCAATTGATTTACAAGGTTCTGGATTACAACAGCAAAGATCGTCACCAACAGTCACTACAATTGATGAATTATTACAGAAAACAGAAAAATCTAATTCAAGATTATCATCAAGACGTAGTTCGTTAAGTTCAAAAACAGATACAAATACAGTGATCGAATGTGAAATACCGTCATTATCACAATCATCAACAGCAGTAACAACAATAATGACAGAATCATCATCATCATCATCTTCATTATCTTTTAATGATAAACAACAACAGCAGCAAGAACAACAAGAACAACAATTTAACAATGATTTCAAAAATGGCAATTTTGAAAAGGAAATCTATAATCTACGTAAGGAATTAAATTATATCACATTAGAAAGAGATAATTTAAAAGATGAAATACTTCAATTACAAAATGATTTAATTAAAAATAAAACTGATTTACAACGTGTACAAGAATTAGAAAATTTAATAAAAGATTTAAATAATGAAAAGGAATCACTTAATAATGAATTGAATATTATAAAAAATCAATGTAACGATTATGTAAAAACTATAAATGAATTTGAAATAAATTTAACAAAATCAAAACAAACAATTATTGAATTAACAGAAAAATTTAATTTACAATTAAAAGAAAATGAAAATAATTTAAACGAATTTGATTGTTATAAAAAGAAAGCACAAACAACATTACAAATAAAAGATAAAATAATAACAGAATTAAAAAGTAAATTAAATGGTAATAATAATATTACAAAAATTAATACTAAAAATAATGATAATCACAATTCAAATAGAAATGATGAAGCATATTATGAAAATGAAAATGAAAAAATTTTACAATTTGAAATTAATGAATTACGACAAAAAAATTTACAATTAAATGATAATATAAATTTATTAAATCAACAATTAAATGATACAAAACATTTAATAAAACAATATGAAATGAAATTTTCAAAAAATTTTGAAGAACAACAAAAATCTGAAGAAATATTAAAGAATGCATTAAGTAATGAACAAAAGAAAATTTTACAATATGAATCTGATATTAAAATTTTAAACAACGAATTATTAAATATTCGTGAAGAGATGCATAAACAAAGAGAACAATTTTCAATTAAATTACATGAAAAAGATAATGAAATAATGAAATTACAAGCTATAAAACAAACAATAATATATAATGGTAATGATAACGGCAATTATATAGAAAATAAGGATGCAACAAATGTTTTAGAGGATCGTATAAAATCATTAACACAAGCATTGGTTCAAAAACAAAATTCTATTGAGCATTTAACAGCTGAAAGGAATGCTTTAAAATTACAAGTAGAAAAAACTGAAGTGAGTATATTTGTTATGTAATTTCTAACTAATTTTTTTAACCTTTTGATATTTTTTTTTTTTTTTGTTAGGATAAAATGCGCCAGATATTATCACAAAATAGAGTTAATCGGACACAAATTATAAATGTGAATGATACGGATGATGGTAATTTAAATTTATTTATTTATTTTTTTTCTTTAAATTTTAAATTATTTTTCTTGTTTTTGTAAGCTAAAGCTCAATTACCATTTTTAATGAGAGAAAATCCATTTGATACGAATGTAACAAGACGTGTTAAACGAGCATATTCATCATTAGATTCAATTGGCATACGAGTTGGTGTATTATTACGTCGATATCCATTAATAAGAATATTAGTATTTATGTATATCGGATTATTGCATTTATGGGTCATGTTTGTTTTATTATCATCAACACCAACATGATAAAAAATGTAATAAAAATTAAATAAATAAAATTAGAAAATAAGTAAATAAAAATACATAACATAATATTTACAAATTAAATCATACAGAATTATTGATTATGATAATTACTTTGTAGCGTGATAGGATAATCAAAAAGATAAATATATGAAAATAAATTATCATTTCATAATAAAAATAATATTTATTAATTTTTTAATTTAAAATTTGTTTTACTTGCAACTTTGAAATTTAATTTTTATTTTGCTACAGTACAGAATCAGATCAAAACAGCAATTGTACTTGCATATGAGCCGCTCAATGCACACATCGATTAACTCCACTTTTTGAAAAATCTTAAATTTAAGTGTCAAAGCCCTTGGTATAGTCATAACTTTTATATTTATACTAACTTTCCTGAATAATAAAGATTAACACCATTAAATGACAAACTTTTTTTGGCCATTGAATAATAATTATAATAATGTACATTTTTCATTGCATTTCTCAACTTTTTGTTTTATGGAGTTAATCGATTTGTGCACTGAACGGCTCATATATTGGATGTTCATCTGACGTTCTATGTAACTATGTATATCATATGATATGTTCTTCTCTACCAATGTTGAATGTTGATCCACTTTCCAGTTCCACCATGTGATACTTCGGTTGATTTCGACTTTTACGACTTTTATGTACAAAAAAATCGATAACACGATAATTGACAGATAGCATTAGCTTTAGCATCAATTAACAGCAAGTGAACAAA
This sequence comes from Anthrax anthrax, assembly GCA_963971155.1. Classification (NCBI taxonomy): domain Eukaryota; kingdom Metazoa; phylum Arthropoda; class Insecta; order Diptera; family Bombyliidae; genus Anthrax; species Anthrax anthrax. The sequence goes on from OZ020118.1 coordinate 22,906,536, forward strand.
AAACAAGGATTGTAAAATTTGTAAAAATTAAGATTAAAATTTAGAATTTTAAATTAGATTAATATTTGATTAAAAAAGAACAAAAACTAAAAATCATGGACTTCGATAGTCCAGATGTTGAAAAAGATTTTCCTGGCCTCTATGCATCTGAATCAGGGGCTAGTAAAAAGAAAGATGAAAGTGATTGTAAGTAAACATACTTTATACAATTTAAAAATTAAATTATAGAATCCAGTTAATTGAATAAAATTGTTTTTCCATTTTCTTTTTTTTCGTAATTAACGAGTAGTTAGTGAAGGCGACCATGAGAAAATTAGTAAAAAAGAATTATTAATTGGACGTCGTAAAGATAAGAAAGATAAAAAAGATCGTGGATATGCAACATTAGAAGGTGAAAGTTCACCAGAAGAAGAAATCGAAACTAAGTATTTATATGAAATTTTACTTTCTAGCGACTAAACATAAATTAATTTGAATTAATTTTTTTTTTACATTTAATTGATTATTATTAGAAGTCCATCAAAATCAATAAAGAAATCAAAGGCATTTAAATTTACCACATCAAAAAGTAAGGAAAAACGTGAAAAATCACGTGAAAAGGATAAAAGCGAAAAAGAAACGAAAGATAAGGATAAGGAATCTCATTATGGTCATCATCATGAGAAGGATAAAGAGAAAGATAAGAAAAAGGACAAAGAAAAAAAGGAGAAGGAGAAAAAGGAAAAATCTAAGGATAAGGATAAAGATAAAAAAGATAAAAAATCAAAACAATCTAGTATTTGTGAAGAAGTTTTAGAATTAGGTGATTTACAGCCAGTATTTGGTGTATCAATTAGTTTAGCAACAGAAAGAAGCCGTTGCCATGATGGTGTCGATTTGCCATTAGTTATACGTGATTGTATTGATTATTTACAAATAAATGGAATAAATAATGAACATATATATAAAATTGAACCAATTAAAACCAGGTTACAACATTTTAAACGTTTATATAATAATCGTGAATCTCAAGGTATCGATGAATTAGATGTACCAACAGCATGTGGTCTATTGAAATTATTCTTAAAGTAACGTAATCTTTTTTTTAATATGTACAAAAAGTGAAAAATTACATAAATATATGTATATTTTTTTATAAATTTCAGAGAATTACCAGAACCAATACTTACAACAGATTTAATAGCAAAATTTGAAGAAGCTGCATCACATCCAGATGTTAAACAACAAGAACAAGAATTATCGTTATTATTAGAACAATTACCAAAGTGCAATAAAACATTATTATCATGGATATTATTACATTTCGATTGCATTATACAAAATGAGAAAACGAACAAAATGAATGCACAAAATTTAGCAATGCTATTAAGTCCGACATTACAAATGTCACATCGTCTACTTGTTACATTATTATGCCATTGTACAAATTTATTTTCAGATGTTCAACTTATTAGGTAATTAATTACACTTAAAAAAAAACTTATTATCTCATTATTTTATAAGAAAAAATTGAATACATAGATAAAATTCACCCTAAATTAAATAAAATTGTAACTTAGACACCTTTTCATTATCACTGTCAATTCAAATACGCATGCACATGTGTATAAAAGCGCTTAACTTTGTATAATAGCGATAAATTTGTTTGTTTTTATTTTTAAGATAAGACGAAAGATATAACATATGTATGTAGATGTGTATACAACATACGTAGATAACTTAAAATATTCATTAATTTTAGATACTTATATACTGCGATAATTTAATTGCATTTTTGTATTTATTTTCTTTAAAAATTCAAAAAAAGATGTCTAAAACATTTTCAAAATTCTCAAAAATTTTTTCTAAGTAAAACAAAAATAAGAATTTAATGAATTATATTTAAAATTTTTTTATTTTTTATAGATATGTGCCACCGATAACATCAACAAGTCCAAAATTACCAGAAAAACGTAATGATATACAAAATGAATTACGTAAACAAGAAAGTTTATTATCACAGATACATGCTGAAATGAATGCTGGTTTCGTATCAAAAAAACGTGAAGAACAATTATGGGAAGTACAAAGAATTATAACACAATTAAAACGTAAATTAAGATCATTCGAAAAGAAAACTGATTCAATGCAAAAGAGTATTGAAGATACATTAGATACAGAGACGGGAACAACGTCGGTAGGAACAACAGGGGGAGGGATGGCAGTAACGAGTGTTGGAATTATTAATGAGGCAACAACATCAATCCAAAATAATAATAAAACAAAATCATCATGTTCTGATGATGAATCAGTTAAAACAGTGACTGCATTATCGACAGAATCGGGAACAAATACAGAAACAAAAAATACACCACAAGATATATCTGACTTGCCAAAAATGGTACCAGAAGAAAATGAAATTATAAATGAAAGTGATAATGATGATGTCAATGATGTAGATGATAATGATGATAAGAATGATATTAATGTAATGAGTAGTATGGAAATGAGTAATGATGTAATGGAAGCAGCAGACAAAAATGGTAGTAATGGCAGTAATAACTGTATTAATGGAGATGACGATGATGAGGATGATGATGAAAGGTTATTGTTGATTGATGAATTTAATAAAAATAGTCCAGATCAATTATATATTGATGAATCTGGTTTATTAATGCTACCAGAGACACATCCAGAATATTTAACATTAATACGTTTACAACTTGAAAATCAAGAATTATTGCAATGGAAATCACAATTACAAGCTAACATTAATGCTGAACGTGCAGAAGTGTTACGATTAAAAAAGTTGCTTACTATTGCTGAACAACAACAGCAATCATCAAGTAAATCAATTATTGATCCAGATAATAATACAGATTTTGAACGAATTATTGAACATTATATAAAAGAGAATGCATTATTGGAACATAAAAAAAATTTATTAGCTAAAGAAATATTTGAAGAGAATAAAGAATTAATACAATTACAAGTTGAATTAGCGTTACAACCCTTTAAAGTTTAAAAATAAAAGAAAATTGAAATAATTAAATAAAATACTCAAAATAATGAACAAAATAAAAAAAAATTTGAATATGCATACATAGTCGTAGATTTTTAAGTATTTCTCTCAAAAATTACATTATCTAAAATTATTTTAAAAGAAATTACGTATCTACATGATTCTCATTTATTGTTTCATTTAATTTTTAATGTGTCATTAATTTATAATAATAATTAAATAAATAAATCATTATCATAATACATGTATACAACTGTTTTCTATTTAAAAATATGAATTTCCAATTCCCGTGATTCCAAGATAAAATCTCTAAAGAAGAATAAAATTCTAAAATCACAAAGGGATGCTGTCATGGGATGTCTAATCTCTTCAAAAAATCGATAGAAATGAATCAGAACTTAATGAATTAGTTGAACTTTAGGTAAAAAGTTTAAAAACCTGGAAACCTTTTTACTAATTATCCACGTTGATATATTGTTAATTCTTTAAAAAATTTTCTCTATAAATTTATTTTAAAATATGTAATGATTATTTTTTCAAATCCGATTTTTAAAATTTAAATTTAAATTACAATAAAATGAGTTACACATATGCAAAATGGCAGGATAACATCTAATCAATGATAAAGATAATACTGGTGAATTACATAAAGAATAAGAAAAAAAAATTGAAGAAAAAGGAAAAGGGTAAAGTAAAATAAATTTCTGTTTAGGTATAACTTGGATATAACATACATTTTTTTTGTTTGAATTGCATAGAGACAACATGGGATACCTTTAAATCTCTTTTTTTCTTTACTACTATATCCTAAGACTATCAAGGTCAAATAATAAAATAAAGTTCAATCATTGAACTATACATTTTATGTTCTAACAGAAGAAAAACAAAAACCCTTATTTTTTTTCTTGACAAATTTCTATGGGAATAGGTACTAAAGAAAGTTACTACTAGAAACTGATATAGGATTTAAAAATTCAATTTCAAATCGCATTTCTATATAATATACAAAAATCAAATAATAATTTAGTTAAGACTTTTAAAGTTCAATAATTTCATATATTATATATTTTTTGTTATGTTTTTTTATTTGTTGATTACATATAAATTACCGGGACGAAGGACAAAAAAAGAACTAAAAAAAAAAACTTGTTGAAAAATTTGAAATTAATTTTGCAAACATAATAGTCTTGAAGTTGTGATGTTGTGAAGACAAATCAGATTATTTTAGTTCTTGAACGGTTTTTGATCTTTAGTTAAAATGGAAAGAGATAAGGATTTTTATTATTTAACAATCAATAAATGAGTACAAAAATTTTTACACAATATATTGATTGTGTATTTTCTGTTAAAAATTCTTAAAAGCATGCATAACTACAACAAAGTTTTCTTAAACTTTAATATAAATTCAATTGAAAATAAAGTTTTCTTTAAATTTTCAATTTATACATACTTGCATGCATGTATACAATTTTTATTTTTATTTTTTTCATTTTCCGTAACAGTACAAATAACATATTGTTTGTGGCTAGAGCATATGTATACGTATATATAAGGGTTTAATAAAAGTTTTGAATATACATACTATATGTACAATGTACGTTACATATGTACAGAAGTTTTAAAATTTAAAATACTAAAATTAAATATAAACATATGTGATTTGAAAACGTGATGTAATGATGCAAAGTAAAATTGATTTAATTTACTATATATTCATATTACAATAAATATGTATAGAAAATAATTGGAATAATAATAAGTAAACAATATATACCGAATACAAAATTATTAATTGTTATATGTATATTCATGTATGATAGGTAGGTACTTGGAATTCATACAAAGTTCAATTTTACACCTATATTAAATAAAATAGAAAAAATACGTAAATAAACCATAACCCCATAGCTTCAACAACACTCATGCCAAAGTTATAGAACCAGAAACAGGAGCTTCAATATGAGCCTTAGGAAGTCACAGATGGCATAGAAACCAATTACAACAGACAAAGTATTTTTGTATGAAATTACAAAAATCTAGAAATCAAAGTGGTATTTACTTTTTGATTGTTTTTGATTTTCTATAATAATTAATTTTTATATATGTATGTACGTATATGTATGTGTGTATATTGAAATTTTTGATTTTCAAAATGAAAACCTTTCATTTGCACATACTTGTTTTTTTGTTTTTTTTAATTTACAAAATATAAACAAAATAACTACATATGCAAAATTATATATTGGTTTAAATTTTTGTGTGTGAAATGATGTGAATATTAAAATAAACGTAGATATTTGTTTATTTTCCATATTATATATTTGCACTTAATTTTATTTTATATATGTACATTTTACAATTGAAATTTAAAGATACATATTGCATGAAAATTTGCATGTATTTGCATACAATTTTTTAATTTTTGTGCAGCTGTGTGTGTGTGTGTGTGTCTGTTTGCATATATACACATACGTGCACACGTTTTATACATGTTATTATTATTTATTAAAACACTTACAGGTGTGTTCTGTTATTTTAATATGATTTTGAAAATAAACATTAAAATGTATTCTAATAACAATTTTGTACGTTATGTAAATGTATGCATTAAACTAAAATTAAATATTCACAAATACACTCTAATTGTATGAAATGTACACATTTGTACATATACTATACATATGAATTTACTATACTATCGTTTGATGTGATGAAAGTGAATTATATGACATGTACTTATATGAATCTTTTTCTAAGTAAGTACGTGTAGGTACACATTACATACTGCATCACAAAAAAGTAACCGCATTCGGATTTTAAATTTAAATGATTAACATAAAAAAAATACTTCATTTTTCAAACAAAAATTGATACAAAAATTAAATATCTTAAGAAATTCGATTTTCAAAAATACATTTGTACATACATTCAATTCAAAATATATCATCCGTTACACATGCCACGCGAATATATCAAATGAAAAATGTTTGAAGTACGATGATTTTTTGATGAATACTGTATGTAATTTCCACTATTGTAATGTAATAGCACATATTGTTTGTGGTAATAGTTATTTAAATAATTAAGCATAATTCTGTAGAAATGAAAATTAATTTTATATATTTTATTCAAAATTACAGTACGTATAAATGATAATAATATACGAATTCTAAATATTGTACAGGTGTTATATATAATTATGCATTTTCTTTGTAAATTTAAACTTGAGCTTAGTAAAAAAAAAAACTGAGCATCTTTTACTTTTTATTATATGAAAATAAATTAAATTAAATACATCGTTTTAAAAATTGAGTATATTACTGAAACATGTCATGGTGTTAGATTGCCAAGTTAGTAACAAAACAAATACATACAAATAGTAATCCACAGATTTGAAATTTAACGGTCGAATAATATATGATTAGAGCATAAAAGCTATGGTACAAGAATAGTACAAGGTTGCAACAGCAAAAATGATATAAATAAAAAATGGCATTAATCTATTTACTATTAATTGTATCTAAAGAAATAATGATTTATAATTATTACTTACTTTAAAAAAATAAAATAATAAAAATTAATGATTTTCCAATTATGAAAACACTAAGAAATTCTACATAGAAATCCATAAAATCAAGCAAAACTGCTCGAAATTTACATATATAGACATATAATTAGTACATAGATACGTATATCAACAATCAAAAAGAATCCTTGTATAAATTTTAATACCATATCGTAAGTAAACAGGCAACTGTGATACCATAAAATTAATGAATACATTTGAATAATTTTTTTTTCTATTTTTTTAAATGATTTAATTAATTGCTATAAAAATCATTTATTTTCATGATAAAAATCTATAAAACTAAAGAATATAAATTTCAACCATTTCCTTTTGTTTTTATAAAGGAAAATGAAAATAAGAAAAAAAAAATATGTTTTTTGTTTTGGTTGTTATTATTCGCTTAAATAAATAGCTTACAACATATAGAGTGTTAATGGTTAATAAAAATTAATTTCATCCGATATTAAATTGCCCTCTATTATTAACATGTACATATGTAGCCTTTTTTTTATAAATAAAATTTTATTACATTGAAGGAAAACATATTGTACTTTATATTTGGGGTTTTATAAAGGTATAACATTAATTTGCAAAAGTATTGTATAATAGATAATGTATCCCCAACAAAAATGTTTTTTTTTCTTTTTTTTTTGTGTAAATTGCATAAATATTTTTCAAAATTAAATACACGAAACATTAGACTTTATTTTTCTCATTTTATTTATAAAAAAAATTGTTATGTTTTTCATTCAGTAATTTATTAAAATTTATTTTGTTGAATAATTAAAGCTTCATCAACACAGTAAATTATACGTGTATTTATTTAAAACTCAATATGAATTTTTGTTGCTTTTATACGCGTACATGCATAAAACATTTTATTTGAATGCTTTATAAAAATTTTCATTTGAATATATTCGAAATTTTTTTAATATTTTTTATTTATTTTTTGTATAAAATGCATGAATACACAGGAATAGATTTATTGTATAGCCATTATTTTTATTTCCATATATGTATGTATGTACATATTTTTTTTTCTTTTTTTAAAGACAAAAGTATTTCATATTTTTATAGTTACGTTAAATTGATGTGCGAATTATTTGCATTTTTTTTAATAACAAAAAAAAAAAAAAAAATAAAAAATGGGGAATTAAAGTTTTTCTTTTTCTTTTTAACTGAGTGTAAAATATTTTTTTTTTTTTTAAAAATATTAAAATATTTATATCGATTATGTCATTGTCTGAATTGAAATTGGATTGGTTATTTATTTGATGCATGCATGAATGGGATTATATAAAAATAGAATCAGGACATTCTAAAACTAGATACATACACATGTATATATTTTTTTGTATATTTGTACCTCTACATAACTTACGTGTTATTGGCAGTTAAATAATAAATGTTAAAATGTTAAAAAAAAAAAAATAAATAAATAAATAAAATTTGATTATTTATATCTATGGATAAATATACAATGGCAATGAAATATAATGGGTATTTTATGCCTAGAGCCTACATAAACACATGCGATTAAATACATATGTACATATATTTGGATGACTGCCAATCTCATGTAAAAAAGGATATTTTGCTACGTGTGTATATAACTATGTACCATACACATGTGATATATTATTATACAAAGAGGAAGTTAACTTGATTTTCCTTATGAATGTAATATTAAAAAAAAAAAAAAAAACGATAAATGTAAATAGTATGTCCTATGTGAATTCTATGAATTGTTATGTTCACTTATCTCAGTTTGCCTATTTATATGATGTACACACAGTTTAAACATACGTAAACATATATAATGTATATTACATACAATCCTTTGGTAATGTACAAAAACACGTGCAAAATCATTTTGCACACAACAAATTCTGTTAGCAATAAAAATAAAAGTGTTAAGCAAAAAAAAAAAAAAAAAAACAAATTTTTTTTTGTCTTGCACGAGACAAGAAAATATTTTATTTTAACGGAAAAGGAATTTTTATGTATTGTATGTACATAGCATACGATAGCATGTATTATGCTTACATATTTATGGGCCTACACATAATAAAATGATCCTGAATTGAGGTTTACTAAAAAAAAAAAAAAAAAAATAAAATAAAATTGGAATAAAATTGAATGTCATACATGCTGTACAATCAATACAATGATTATAACTTACGTAATAAAGGAGAAATTTTATTCTTAAAGTAATATAATATTTTGGAAAAATTTTTTAAGGAAAATTTAAATGTTGGAAATTTTTTGTTTTTTTTAGTTTACTTGGAAAATAATAATTACAGCTATTTTAGGTTTTCTAATTATCTTGATGGATTCCAGAATTTATTTGTGGTATAAAAAATTTTTTAAATTCATTTTTTTTACATTTTTCGAAATAATCTAGTTTCATGCATTAATGCTTCTTTGTTTTTCATTTCATATATCATTTTGTAAAAACAAGGATTTTACTAAAAAAAATTGTTTATTTCAAAATTTCTTGTTTATTTTAACACAATTTCATTTTTGAAGAAAATGAATTTCAGCTTTTAACTAACAAACAAGAAAATAACAAAAATGTAATTTTTCTCTTTAACAAAAAAAAAAAAAAAAAAAATCGTTTAGATTTTATTTTACTCGTAAGACATAATTTTAGTTAAATTTCATATTTATTCATGTACAAGTGAAATATGTATTCATGTTATCCCTTAAATATTTTATACATTATATAGAAATATGAAATATGAATTTTTTATGATTACATTGAAAAAATCTACATTTCCATAGATGATAGAAAATAAAGTTCCATAGGGATATAAGTATGCATTTATGCATCTATTTGTACTATGTATGACCTCAATATATTAGAAAATACATGTTATATGTATGTATGTATATAGTATTATGTAACATATTACGATGAAAACAATAAAAATGGATTTTCATATAGTGATGAAAAAACAAAAAAAAAAAAAATTTCGTTTTGATAAGAAAAACAAACGTGTATTACGTTCGTAAATGCAATAAATTTAATGGATAAATATTTTACTTTTTGTTTTGCTGTTTTTTGTATACAACAACAAGATATTCATATGTATGTGAAATGCATATGTATTATGTAATCGAATTTATTCAACAATATAATATACAATTTGTATCATATTTTATATGTATAATTCCATGAATTCTAATACCTTTGATGAGTAAATATACATGTATAAAAATTCTCTTGAAGTACTTGTTGTTTTGTTATTTTGATTTTTTGTAGGATTAAAAAATTTTCATGTACGAATGTACTGTTTATACTACGTGTTTGCATCTTGTGGTAAATTTTGAAGTTCTTTACTATATAATCCATATGAGAATATACTCAGTTAACTTTGCTATCATGTTCTTGTCATTATGAATTTTTTAAGAAATAAAAACCATACCATGTTGTTTTTTGGTTTTTGTGATGCTGGTATGTGTTTGATCAAAGAACATTTTATAAGAAGAAAGCCATTAGTATGTGAACCCATATTTGTAAGGCATCTTATATAAAACAAAAAAAAAATTACCTAAGAGTTTTGAAATTTCTTCTAGATACTGGCAATAAATTAAATTAACACTACTATCACATGTGAATCGCTATATACTTATATGTACGTATGTATGTGTGTACGTATTAAATATTAAGTGTTAAAATATGTTGTTATTCCAAATGCTTAACACGTAAGAGCGTTAATTGAAATGTGGAATACTAATATGTACACAATCTTGAAATGTGATTATAAAAATTAAAATTATGCGTATATAGTATGTGTATTTATGAAAATTTTTTTTTTTATTAATTTGAATGATAAGAATATAATATGAAATTTAAAAAATACATGAAAGCATATGCATACAGATTGAAAAATGTGTGAATTTGAAAAGAAAAGAAGATGAAGAAAAAATTAAAAAAGAAGTAAAAAATTAAAGCGAAATAATTAAATTTTTCAGTTGCATAAAGTTTATTTTATTTGATTTTTCTGTAACAGTCAATATTTGAATAGGAAGAAAATGAATAGCACAGATGTAACTTATTTAAAGTGGCAAAAGTAAATATAAAAGTTAAAAATGAATAATAAAAAATTTATTGCAAGAAAAAAGAAACTTTTGAAAATTTTATTTTCTTTTCATTTTTATTTTAAAAATCACATAAATTTTCTACACTTTGTTCACTAAATTCTGTGCACTTAAGGCCTTATGAAAATATACATGTATTTTTTCTTCTTTCATAATTTCTAATAAAATCATTTCAAAGGCAGTGTTACCGCACAATCTTTAAAGTTATCAAATAATGCGAGACGAATTTTTTCAAATATAAATATACACCGACATAAAGTTGTATTACTTCATTTCCATAAGATCTTAACTGCACAGAATTAGTGAACAGAGTATAGCTAGAAATTTTAATTCATAATTATGTACTTTCATTCTTTCTTTATACTATTCTATTTTAGAAAATTTAAAAAGTATTTACATGCTTCAAGAAAAATCTAATTAATTAACACAAAATTTGTTTAAAAAAAAGAAGAAAAATTTGATTAAAAATATTAAAAAAAAGGAAAAACTGAAAGTAGAGATGGGAAAAATGATGTAGAAAAATTTTGAAAAGTTTTTAAATGTATTAATAAAGGATTTATTATTTCGCTGTACTAATTATAATGCGTATATGTATAGAACTGTAAAAAATAACTTTACTCATATGAAATAAAAATAAATACAAGAATAACATGAATGATAGAAGATGTTAAGGTAAATGAATAAATTTAATATAGTACTTAAGAAGTTTTTATTTCATTTTACTATGAATCTAAATTACGTATATGCACATGATAAAAATAAAAATAAATAAATACATGAATGAATACGTTTACATACGTTTATGTACTTATGAGGTACATAATCAAAATTTGTATACAAATATGTACTTGCTTATACGTAATACAGATGTTTTCATTTTGTATCCTAATTATTTTTATTATATTCTCCTCTACATAAGGACTTATAATTCTATTTATAACTTTTTAGATTTACTAGAATACTTTTTTAATAATATTAAATATTCTCTATTGAGGAAAAAAAAATTATTATCATATCATTATTTAATTTTATATTTTTACACTGAACTGAAGCAAATAGAATCATATCTTCTAATTTTTATGAATTGAAAAAAAAAAAAAAAAAAAAATTAAATGAAAGTAAAACATAAAAGAAAATCTAATTTTGGTTTAGGGAGAGAGGGTGTTTTTTAGTTTACAGAACTCAATATGTATGCATATATTACACATATAAGTATAAGTACAAAAAGTATTATATATTTGCTTACGAAAAATAAATAGAAAAAATAAAATAAAAGAAATCTTTGTACGTGACTGGAATTTCAAACAATAGTTAACACTTTTCCTTTTTATATATTTGTAATGTTATTATTTATTTTTCCATAGAATAAGGATATGTACTTGAAAAATTGTAAAAATAAAAATAATTGAAAAGATTTCTCTTAAATTGAATAAAAAAAAAAAAAAAGAAGAAAAAGAAACCTCAACCTTTTGTTTTTTTACATAGAAAATAACATAATATTTTATACAAATGAAAATTCGACGTTATATACTATATATAGAATTTTATTTTGTATTTATTTATTATTTTTTTTTTAAATTTTGCTTTTTATTCGGATATGATCATAACCATCATCATTATTGTCAATGACAAATAAACAAATTCAAATGATGTGTCCTACTGTATATTGTTTACATTAACAGAAAATAAAAAACGAAAAGAAAATTAACATAATTTCCATTTCATTAATTCTACGTGTCTACATTCAAAATAAATATATACATATATAAAAAAAAAGAGTATACTATATTCTCCTTTTTACTTAAGTACTCGTCTATAACAACCCGTCTCAGACTTTTTTTTTTCCTTTTATTGTCATTCTTTCTTTTGGAAAATTCAAGTATTATAATTTTTTAGTGAAAATTTCCTTCCTCAATTTCTTTTGTGTATGTTATAATTTTCTCGAATTTTTTTTATTTTTTATTTTTTTTTTTTAAATCGAATATTTGTGATATTTTTTATGAAATTTTTATGAGAAAATAAAAAAAAAACATAAAAAGATTCCTGAATTGATAGTTTTTTTATTTTCCAATTATTATTATATTTTTTATTATTGGTTATTCTCTTTATGTCATAATCAATTTGTCGTTATTCTCAGTTCCTGTTCAGAAGAATAAAAGTACAAAACATTTGTTGCTTGTATTGATCTGGTACATAGGCTTTTATTATGCGTGATTTCAATGTCGGTAAAATATGATTTAATTGATGAACAATATTCGAATGAGTTATTAACTATGTATGGCCAAATTTTGAGATTATATTCAAATCAAATAATACATGTATTATGTAGGATGAAATTCCACGTAATTGATTCTTAATAGATGCATTAGAATTTATACAAATTTTTGATTTTAAAATCATGTGCGTTCTATTATCCATATTATAATTTTTAATGTGAATTTATATTCATACATGTGAATACCATTCATATGCAAATACCTGTAAATAAATATTCGTTCGAATCGATGAATTTTTGAAATAAAAAATGTATAGAAAAATTTTACACAAAATTTTATTTAGTAGTGCCTAATAGAATACTACTAATTAGCATAATAATGTTCGTCTATGATTTGGATATAATCTACAATTGTAATTTCAATATGGTAAATACAATTGATTACTAATTCAGATTTTTAAAAAAATGAAAATGTTATGTGCTAAAATAATTTATTAAATTTATTTTTGTACATTTTACGTAATTTACCTAGGTTCAATACTAAACTTTTGTACATTACATGTATTATTTACTTTAACAATTAGACATAATTATACAAAATAAAACAACATTTTTACATTAATGTTTACTTAAAAATTGAATAGATATTATCATCGATAAAAACATTTTTATTGTATAAATATTGTATAAAGCTCTTTAATAACTTATACACTACACATATTTTTTTTACCACAAAATTATGTTAGTAACAGATGGGATTGTGTGTATACATATTATATAGTTTAAAGTTCAAAATAAATCAATTTTATTAATAGTAAACTATTGATAGTCTCAATCAATAATGTTAATTTTAATTTGATAAATTTTGTTACTAAATTGAAAATTTTAAATTTTTCCATAGTATATTGATATTCAGTTTTATGAGTAGACTGTAGTCTGAGTGATACACGTTTATTATTATTGTATAATTTCGTGTTTTCAGTTTTTTTTTTTTTAGTAAAAAAAACTGTGATGGAGTCATGTAGTCTATAAACAGAAAAAAAGTTGTGACAGAATTTCTGATATTCATTAAAATTACGTATAGTGAAAAAGTGAAATACAAAAATCAGTAAAAAAAAAAAAAATTCTCTTAGCAATGACATGAATTTTCTTATTTAAATTTATAAAAAATAAAGAAAAGAAGAAAATTTTGGCAATTCATCATATATTGAATTCGACTTCTTCATACATAAATCATGATCTGAGAAAAAAAAAACTGGGTCCTTTTTTTAAAAAATAATTTATGAGAACAATACCCTTTTTATATAAGTTACTGACATTATGTACATGTATTTGTGTAAACATGAGATACAAAAATTTGATTTTTAAACTGTGCACAACTTATTTAAACAGAATATTCATGATAAAAAAAAAAAAAAAAAATTAAATAAAAATTAATTGATGTTACTTTTTCGTGTGTTTTAAATAACTAGAAATGGCATAATTTAAAGGAAATTTTTTTAAACAGTAGAAGCCACAAATAAAGGACACTTTAAGTTGATTGAAAGAAAATGTAAACTAGTGTATATGGAGAATACATGTTTTGTAAATGAAATGTATACTATGTATTCAGGACATACAAGAACAGCTACAGGCAGCACATTCAAAATAAATGGTTTAAGTAACAAAAACGAATGAAAATTATAAACATTTTTAAAAAATTATCACAATTATGTATGTATGTGTGAATGAACACAAATTTAACTGAATGTTTTGTTTTAGTTTTTCATTTGATTTCGTTATCTCGTTAGTCTTTACTATTAATATGAATTTCTAAAATTTGTTGAAAATTCAAACTTCGAATTGTATTTAAAATTTAAATTTTAGATAATATTAATTTTTTTATGTATATATTTTTTTAAATCGATTGACTTAATCGTCCTCTACTGTAAGCCTATGTAATAAAAAATGTTAATTACAACTATAACATAAAATTAAAAAAGAGATCAATGAACTGTTTATTAAATTAAAAATGATTTATTCGTTTCTAAGTTCGTCTTTTTTTTTTTTTCTAATGTAAATAATTTTTTATTAAATGCGAAAGTAATACTCGTGTAAAGTGCTATAGTTTTAATGTGTTAAATGATAATAATTTTAGCATATTAAAATAAGAATAATGGCGACAATCAAAAATGATCTACTTATAATTTAATAAATTTTTTTTATTCCGAAAATTATGATAAATTTCTTAAGGAAGAGAAAATTTAATTCAAGGAATAATAATAAAAAAAAAAAAATTGTAAATTGCTAAGTGTATTTGTATATAGGCAAAAACGTTAAACAAGTTTTTTTAAAGATAAAAATTCAAATTTTTCGTGGTTAGAAGAAACGGTCATTTTTTAATAAAATTCTTTTGTTGAGAATTATTTTTGTATTACAAATGTGATCATGAAAATGAGAAAATGAATGAAAATTATACAAATATGTACATACATATGTACATAAAATATTTAATATTAAAATCTACGATAAGAATAAAATATTTTTATTTAAAAAACACATTACATTGTTATAAAAAAAAAATTCAAATAAATATTGGAAACATTAATGACGATGCTTTTTATCACGGAAGTTCTTTTATGCTCATTATCTATGAAAAAAAAAATAATAAAGAGAGTCAAAAACATTTACTTCTTCTGTGACACAAAATTTTTAGTGTCATTGTTAGTTCTCTTTACTGGTGATTTTCCGTACATGAATACATTGTATATATAATATTTTTAACGGATAAAATGGCAAGGATATCTTTTTTACAGTTTATTCTTCAGGAAAAAGAAAAATGCTTAGTTTATAAATAATTCTGCATGATATGATTTTTCTTAATTATCTACATTGTGTATGTACAAATATTATTATATTTTCTTTTGGTTATTTCTATTACATAAGTAACTCTTGTACAATATGGTAATCTTAGAATATGTTTTTGATATAATGTAGTTTGTAATTTGTAGGTTAACGTAAATTACTTGGACAAAATATGATCTCTGGATAAGCCGTAATTTTTCATGTTAGCTGATATGAATTTCGATTTCAAGCATAATTGTGATATTTTTGCGAAATGTAATTATCGTACAATACGACAGTTGTCTGTACATACACATTAATAAATTTTTATAAATTCAAAATCTAGATTAAAATATGATATGAAATAAAATAAATTCAAATATTTATTTTTATTACGAAAATATATTTTCAGATTGCATATGTATGTTATGATATAAATATATTTTGTTTATTTTTTTACGTTTGAATTGTATAAATGTATTAAATATTATCATTTAATAAATTTTCCTATTTTATGTGAATTATAATTATAATAACATGGTGTTTAGAAAATTTTGGAATTTTATTTATGTATATAACTCTAATTTTTATCAGATTATCAACATACGTAGAAATATCCGATTCTATAATAAAATGCTTATATTACATTCTTTCATTGAGTTAATTAAGCAAAATAAAACTGGTCAATTAACAAAATATTAATCTTAAAATTGATAGAGGTTTTTTTAATTAAACAAAGTCGTAGAGAAATTCAAATCTTTTTGTACGAAAATTTTATGTTTTCATTAATAGGCATTTTCTACCATAAATATAAAAACATATATGTTAATACAAAAAAATTAAAATATTGACAATTTAAGATGAATATAAGTTCTTATGTACGTACATAAACATGTATGTATATGTACATGTACATATGTATGTGTATAGATATTTAAGTCGAAAAAGAACAGGACTTCTATCTCCAATAGGTATGTACATATGTACATTTTCTTTGCCAATTATAAATGATTGATGTACATACTCGTATACATCAAGCCTACTTAAACAGAATTCATGGTACATGTATGTTCATATGTATTTTAAAAATATTTTTACAAGAGATGAAGAAAAAAGGATTTCTGTTAATATAACTTTTTGTATAATTTACTTTTGTGTCAGACTTCATTTTTGTGAGTGTTCTTGAGCTTTTATTTTAATTGATATGTACATTTTTTTATTCTTAATCCAGTATATCAGTATATGATTAGATTTTCTTTTGAGTATTAATGAGCATATACATATGTATGTGAACTTTTTTACATGTGTGTCGTGTAATGCATACACATATGTATAGAATTTTTATTTTTTTATATTTTTTATTTGTTTACTTTATTTTTAACATGTCACAGAATATTTGCATTATTTATTTCAATCATGGATTTGTTTTCAAATTAGGTATTTTATTTTTTACTTTTTTACTTAGACATATTTTCGATATTTTTTGTTATTGACTTTTATTATGTAAATATAAAAGTGTGTTTTATTTCTTTTTTTTTTCACTTTTCTTTAATAAATAAAAATTTGTATTAAATAAAAAGAAAATGAAAATGTTTTATGTGAATAATAGATTATTAAATATTAATTTTATTTATGTTTATACTCACAAACTGTCAATTCATTTTGAATGTTAAGTTAATTAATATAAAACCAAAACCTTGTATGTACTTATGTACCATGTTTAAGTCAATTTTTATTTATTTTTAGTTTCACACTTTTGTATAATAAAAAAAAAAAAAAAAAAATTGAATGAAATAAATCGAAGCCATCAAAAATTAATTATTTCCGTAACTAAAATATAAATTTATTTAAGACGGTAAAATAACAACAGAAGATAAATAATTAAGTATTCATTTGAAAAACTAAATAAAAAATAAAAAACCTGAGTATTATGTAATAATAACGTGGAGTACTTGTTGACTTATTCAAGTATGTTAAAAGGAAAAGTGTTTAAAAAAAATAACGTTAAGCCTATGAAATGTTATAAATTTTCATTATTAGCTGACTCAGCGTATTATTCATAAATATGTACATATTTATGTTTACTTAAATTAAATCTTTAATATGAAAATTTAGTTATTTAAAAGAAATGAATATAAAACTTTGGTTGAAATAAGTCTTTAAAATAATACTGGAAAAAAATTCCATTCTTTCTTTTTTTTTAGAATACTATATGTCTTAATTAAATACTAAAAAATATATACAAAATAGTAGAGACAAAAATGTATTTACATGCGTGTACGAAATTCCTGACCTATATGTCTAAGGTTTCTGTGGTGGTACAATTAAAGCCAACATTGGAAGTAATTTCCTTTAGGCAATCAATGGAATATTTAGGTCAGGATACCAAAAAAAAAAAAAAAATAATAATTTCAAGAAAAAAAAACTTAATGTAAAAATATCAAGTCAACGTAAATTGTACATCTACGTGATTGTATCATGTTGTGTGCATGAGAATTTTTCAATTATTATTAAAGCACATCACTTGCTACTGTTGCTGTTACACTACATTCTGTTGCTGTTTTATGCTTTCTAATATTGTATGTTAGAAAATGTTGAAGGCTACGTATACACATGTAATATCATGAAATACATCTTACAAAAAAGTAAAATGTTAATACGCCGACGCATTACTTTCGACTGGAAAATTGTACTAAAAACAAAATTATTAACATTATCACTAACAATTCAGTATACATATATTTTGTACATTTACTTATGTAAAATATTTATGTATGTATGAATGAACGTATTATAATACCGCATATAAAATAATAATATTCATTTTTCATTCAGTTTTTATTCAGTTTTCTTTTATACAATGTTGAATTAAAACATACAAACGGATAATATATATAAACGGATAAAATAGAAAATATAAAGTAATCATGAAATACGTTTAAATAAAAAATATCTATCATAGATTCATTTAAAATAAATGCATTAATAAAAAGTGATTAAATATTTTTGATTTTATAGTTAATTTAAAAATTATTGCACAATATAGAAATTGTTTGTTATCATTTTAAAAATTTCCATAATTGAATTTGAAATCCTGTACATTTGAATTTGTATAAGTATGTAACGGTCTGAAAAATAATTAAATTCAAAAAAAATATTTAATTTAAAAAAAAATATTCTCTAAAAAAATTTACCAAAAATTAATTACGATAAAACAAAAACTATCATTTTGAAAATTTGAAAATAACGATGTTTTATTTTTTAATAAAAAGTGAAATTTATTTTAATTAATAGAAATTTCTTTAATTGTGATTTATCAAAGAGCATAAAATACACATAATATATTTTAGATTTTATTAGTTAGTATAAATCAATGTGCTATTTTTTTTTATTTTATTTTAATTTTTATATTTTGTGTTTAAAAGTAATTACAGTAATGGCAATTACAAATTGAATAATGGCTTGTAATTATGTATACGTATAGAGACTATCAACTAATAATAATAAAATGTATATTATGTAGAAAATTCTTTAATGATAAATGTTTAAAACAGACTATATAAACATTGAAACATTATTGAAAAAAGAAAATATGGTACCATTTGGTTTTAATTGTTTATTGTTTAGATGATCTATACATACAATATTTCAAAGAACTATACCCGTACATTACATATAATATTTATACACATACAAAGCGAACAAAATTTATTGATGTTTTTTTATTAAAAATGTTATAAAAATAAACTATTAGCAAAAAATAAAAGAAAAAAAAATTGTTTTTGCATCGATATACATAAAAAGCAACAAAAAAAAAAATTTTTTTTTTAATTGTTTTTTTTTTCTCGTTTGTGAAAAAAATTCTTTTTATTAATGCTAATCGCTTGATATTTACATAATTTTTTTATTTAATTTTAAATTATTTATTTTGTGAATCATAAATTATAAAAAAAAAGACCAACAAAAGAGTTAAATGAATGGTATAAAATTTTTGTAATTAAATTAATGTGTTGGTCAATTTAAAAAAAAAATCACTTGTTTTTTTTTTTTTTGAGTAAATAAATTGTTTACATGAACAATATAATATCCTGTTTAAACATTTATATTTACATTCATTTTGCATTTAAAAGAAAAGTAATCCAAAAAAATAAAAAAAATAAATAAAAATGTTTTAATTAATATGTGCATTACATTCTGTTTTTTTTATGTGATTATAATATGATATAACTGACATATTTGAAAATAAAAGTGGTTTTTATGGTTTAAAAATTTATTTGTTGTTAAAAAAACAAAAATTGAAAATTCATCGTTTTTTTACGTAAATTTTATTTTGAATAAACATCAAATCTAGTGTGCTCTAAATATCCGTTTTTTTTCAATTGACGAATAAAAGGTACGTTTTTACTATTCAATTAATTTTAAATAAATAAAAACGTATAAAAGTTTTTTTTTAAATTTCAAAAATTAATTATAAATATACCACATAATTAAAAATAAATAAAATAAACAAATTAAATGAATAAACCAAAAACTACATAAAAATTAAAAAAAAAAAACCTTATCATTATTCATTTTGTAATTTAGAGGGATTCTACATCTTTCCTCGAACAACATATAATACGGGATAGATTTCAATTTTATGTACTCAATATTTTTTCAATTTTTCATAATACATTCCTATCATAACATATCATTTTTTTCAAAAATTTTCATTTATTTTAATATTCAGTCTCAATTCTAACTTCTCTCTTACATTTAAATTTTTCAATAAATTTTTAGATATAAATCGTATCTTATCTTATAAAGTCATGTAAAATTTTGTTTACACAAAAAACAAAAAAAAAAAAAAATTTATTTAAATTTAATTGAAATAAAAAGCACGAAACATACTAAAAAATTAAACTGAAAATTTCATTGTCATTTTATATTTTTGGTTTTAATGACAAAAAAAAGAAGAAATTTCAATTTATTTGATATATGTTTTAAAATATATTTATGAAAGTTTTTCGTATAAAAATGAAAATATACAAAAAACAAATAAAAAAAATATATTCATGATTTTAGTTTATAACGAAAGGAAAAACTGAAAAACTCTTTAAATGCGTAGTTAATATATACACTTAAATGTGTATTGCATTTATAATTATTTTATGTTAAAACCAAAGTGTATATTATTATCATTTATTGGATTTTATATTACATGAAGAATATATGAATGAATTTTAAATGAAATTTTATACGTGAATTCCATTTATTTTTTATTTAAAGAAATTCTTAAGAAAAATTATGGTTAAAGTTAAATGACCAATCTTTTTAGTAAATTTAATACATATTTATTGAAGTGTTATAAATAAAATTCGAATAATTTCTGATTTCAATTCTTGTATTTGAGTAAATAATAAATGATGTGATTTTTCTTAATGTTTATAAATATTCAATTGGATGGAACAGAATATAAGGAAATACATACATATATGTATGTACATTCGTACTTACATATATGCTTTACGAATTCACTTAATTTTCATTCTGGTTGATTTTACTTTATTGAGTAACGATAATGTCCTTGTGAATGTGAGGGATTTGAAATTTTTTAAAAATCTAATTTTTTTCATACACTCAGCTGATCATTCTTTTTTCTTTTTTAATAAATAAAAGACTATTGAAATAGAAAATTTTTATCTGTTTACAAAACAAAAGATTTTAGAAAAAGGTCATATAAATTTTGAAAATATAAACAATATCCATTTTCATGTTTTAAATTTTTTTTTGTATTTTCTCATGTTATGTAATCTTTTAGCCTCTTTTGTTTTGAAAATTCCTTTATTCCTTTTAAGTTTAATTTAAAAAAAAAAGTAAAACAACGTTTACAAAGTAATACAATCTACAAACAACAAAAATAAAGTTTAGAAAATTATTTAAATTTTTTTTTTTTTTAGGGTATAAAAATTTATGAATATATTTATTTATAATAATAAAACAAATAATTTAAGGTACATGCATAATATACTAATGAATTATTTGTATTGAAAAACAAAATCTTTTATTTACAAATTATTTTGATGAAAATTATTCGCTCTATAAAATTATTGTCAACAAATTTTTTATCGTTTATTCGTTTTTTCTTTTCTTATTTTGATAAATTAAACAGTAACCTTATAAAATATTTGAAAAGATATGGTTACTAATTTAAATAAAAAAAAAGAAGAAAAAAAAAAGAAAATTGAAAAATATGTACGTAAATATTTTCATATAATTTATGGTTTAAATATCATCATATTTATTTAGTTTCAAAACGGAAATCAAAATGAAATAAACATTTTTTTTTTTTTTGAAAAAAGGAAATTATTAAATTACTTGAAAATTACACTCTCTTTTTTGCCAGGAAATATGTATTTTAGTTTAAAATTTATTACATAAAAATTTATTTGATATATAGCATACATATGTATGTATGAAAGTAACATGTACATAAATTAAAAAGGAAATAAGAATCAAATCATTTATATGTTATTTATATAGGATACGGATGTATACACGTATGGGTATATTCGGCCATCAAAAATTTATATTAATAAATTTACTTGTGATATTTCGAAATTTTTATGATTTTAAATAGAATTTTTAATACAAGTACATTATAAGGGTACAGAGTCTGAAACAGTTGAAAAAGAAAATGTTATTGATGATGATGAAAGAGATCTTGCCACAGTGATTACGCAGAAAACCTAAAATATAAAATATTGTAAAATAAAAAAGATAAATGGCCTTAAAAAAAATCCCAAAAAAATATTTTTTTTGTTTGTTCGATTTAGAAATTCAATGATTGCACATTAAAAAAAAAAGAAAAATTACAAAAATGATGAGTTTTCTTTTGTTATTTTTTGTATGTGAATAAAACGTACATTATTACTTTGAAATGAAAAACAGTTGAAAGAATTTTCATTAAAAAAAAAAAAAATGGCCATAAAATATTTAAGTTGAAATGTTAAAAAAAAACTTGTTAACGATCAATAAATTTTGTACCTCATATTTATTCTTATATCATGTATCCTTATCATACTAAATGTTTATTAATTATTATCAACATGTATTCACATCATAAACTTAAAAGCGAAAAACCAAAAAAAAATTTTTTTTATTGTTATTTTTATTTTTATTTTACATTTATTAATGTGATCGTTAAAACACACGTATGTATACATGCATATATACATATATGTACGTATAACATAAATCGTTTTAATATTTTTTATTTTTATTGTTTGATGAAGTGAAAACAAAAAAATGTTTTTTATATGTTTGCTAATTGCTATGTGTATTTTCGTTTACGATATCGGCTTCGTTTAAAATTACAAAAGTTGAATGGGTACATAATTAATAAAAAGACTGAGTTTACCACAACATTATTCAATTTGTAATTTTTTTATTTTAAAAGACAGTATAAATATTTTTGGAAATAATTAAAAAAGGCCATTAAATATCTGAATAAAAATTATATTTTGATTTATTTGTTAATTTTTTTTTACACAAAAATCTTGAATGAAATTAGCAGCTATTATTTTTGTTAAATGATTAAATAAAGAGGCTGAAAATAATTACCACGTAAATTCTTTGATTTTTACTTATAAATACTCACAAAAAAAAATTACAGATTTATTATCCACATGTTAATTGATTTTTAATGTTAATATTGGAATAATAATTAAATTTTCATTTTTCTTTTTGTAAGAAGACATTAAAACGTATAAATGTAGAATTAACGTTCAATTTGTGCGTATAAAAAATGTAAAAGAAATTTTTCTTCTCTTTTATGTTACTTTTGAACTTATAAATATTTTTATTTTTTTTTTTTTTATTTGAATATTAATTGTAGTTAGTAAATGGTAATAAGAAAAAATTTAAAAGAAAAGTAATTCAATTTTATTTTAACATTTTTCAATATCTACATACATACTATATATCTATCATCTATAAATAATAGAAAATTTTTCTGTATTGTTCTGTTTTTCTTTTATGAATATATTTAATCATCTTCCGTACGCGGTACATGTACTATGTTGGTGTCTCACGTACATCATTAGTTGGTGGCACAAATTTTCATACCATTGCATTCTAATCGTTACAGATTCTTGACCGTTTTAAATTAAAAAGAGCCTGTTCATAATCAGTCAGTTGACACTTGACTGATCGACATTTACTTGAATAATACTACATATTTGCAGTGCAAAATATTATATATTTTGGTCGAAAATCACACCCTTTAAAAGAAATCATCATGAATGAATAAATGAGGAAAAAAACCTTCAAGATGTTAAATCTATTGACTTAAGATAATTGTTTGTCTAATATTTATTTTGGAAATTTTTAAATGAAATTCTTTTCAAATTTTTCATAATCATACCTAAGTATATCACTGTTAAATTGAACATTCAATCAATCCCCCAAATTGATTAACAATGTAATAAGTTTTAATGACATTAATGAAAACAAAATAAATAAAATTCCATGGATATTTTAAATTTTTTATGTAATTTTATATTGTTTTTGTTTATGATTTTTTCTTGTAAATTTTCATCGATTTTCTTTTGTTTTTCATTCTTGTATTAATTTTAAATTTTCGTGTAATCAAAAAAGTTTTAATTGATTTTATGCCTTAAAGAATTTAAAAAATTTTATTTTGAGAAGAAGAAGAAAAAAAAAGGATTGAAAATTTGGTACACTATTCAGTGTTATACAATAAAATTCAACATACTACATTTTTTATTTACTATATACATATGTATGTATGTACATTTCAAAGAAAAAATTTTTTTTTTGTAGTCATGAAACACAAGGATTTTTAGAAATGACTTTTTGGAAAATACAAATAAATTTAAAATGTTTTTATATATAAAAAAAAAAATGTCTGTAGAATTTTTTCCTGTCATTATAAAATTTTATGTAGAATTTTGGAATTTTAAATTATTAAAATCAATTCAAGAACATTTTTTTTTTGTTTTTTTCAAATAATCAAATAAGAATTTTTGTTTAATCATGTTAACATATTCATATATGGTAGAATGAAAATTTCAAAAAATGTTAGAAGAAATTTAATAATAAACCTTTATAACATGTTTTTAAAATATTTCAAAAATATTCTTTTACATGTTTTAGACAGAAATTGATACATTCATTTCGGTATTATGTTAATGTGATTGTGCTTCATAAAAATTCAGCATTATAAGTAAGTATATCGTATCATTCGAAGCTGACATTACCGTGCATTCGATTTTATTTTGAAAAATTTCGAGTTATACAGAAACTTATTTATTTTTTTTTTAAATTTGTAAATCGCATTGTATTGAGACTATATTGCAAAAGCACTATGTTGCCAAATTAATTTGTACATGTGCCATGTGAATAAAATACATATCACTTTGATTTGAATACATGAAACCTTATATATTGTATGTACCGATGTACGTCACAGATCAATATATTTTTGAGAAAAAATATGAACTTTAAAATATTTATCTTTTTTTCCTACACAAAGCATTTTTGTTATATGTACATACATACATATTATATAACATGAAATTTCTTCATGTACATGTGTATGCCTTACATTTAAAAAGTTTGTTTCCAAAGTCTATGTTTATTGATAAATAATACAAATTTTCATCAAAATTTTGTTTGAGCAAAAATAAAAATAAACGTTTTTTTTTTTTTATAAAGTCGATCTTTCTTTAAATACGAATGAACATGAATACATTAATCAAAAATACCATGAAAATTTGATTAAAAAAATGTTTACATAACATGTTTTTTTTTTTTTTTTTCAAATTGAAAAGGAAAAAATATATTTATATTTTTATTAAAAATATTTCAATGTTTAATTCGATATGACTTATGTATTTATGTATGTATGTACATAAGTACATATTTTTAAATGTATTTTTGATATTTTTATTTATGTAAATAAATCTAATGAATTATTTATTTTGAAAATAATTTTCATTCATTGTACACAGTATACTCCCATGAAAATTTATATCCAGGTGTAACGTACAAATGTATGCTAACAAACTATTCAAGTATTTCAAAAGTATTTCAATTTTATTTCATTTATTTCTTTTTACTTTTTTTCTTTTTTTTGAAAAAATTATGAAAAAGTTAAATTGGAAAAATTATTAATTTGAAAAAGAAAATCAAAAAGTTATAAAAATCATTAAATTTAAATTTAGAAAAACAAATTTTTTTTTTTAAATTTGTCGATATTAGGTCGAAGAAAATTAATTTGATATTATTATGAATGACAAAATCTTGCTGTGTTGAATATAACGTTAAAAAATTTAAAAAGAAAATATATTATGTAATATACAAAAAAAAAAAAACAAGACAGTGAAATTTTACCAGATAGTAACACAATTAAAGTGATAATTTTTGGAAAAAGCACATTTTTCCTTTATCCTTTTAATTTTTAAAATAATTTTGTTTAGTCAGCATGAAATTACAATTAAAATTCAAATTAATTGTTGTAATATTTTTGAATGTGACAAAATATTTTAAATTTATTAAAAATCAATAAATTATGTATTTAAACTCATTATCTATTTATTTTCTTTACTTGATTGAAAGAATACCAAAGCCATAATAAACAATCCTTAAATGACACGTGTACGAATATAAAATGTTGGCTATGCACGTAATTGTTCTTGAATTCATAAATGGTTTTTTTTTGTTTTGGTTTTGTTTTTATTTTTTTTTCCAAATACTTAAAATATTATTTTTCTTTTTTTTTGTGATTTTTTCTTGCATATATTTATTGTCTGAGTTTTATATTTTTTATTTTTGAATTTGGGTCTTTTGTATATTCATTTTCTGTCATCTTTATTATCCTTATCACCGTAAATGTTTTAAGACTTGATATGTTATTAGTTGAAATAAAATATCTCAATACTATTCATGTATAATATGTTACTAGAGAAAAATACTTCAATATATGTACATACTATATATGTACATGTACGTATATACATATCTATGTATATAGTGATAAAATGAATGAAAATTATGATGATAATGATATTTGTGTTTATTTATTTTATTTTTCTTGTCGATAATGTTTATACCAGTATGTATGTCTATGTGTGTACATTAAACCATGAATATATATTTATCATGTTTGTTGTATACGTTTACAGTTTGTATAAATATTCTCTTTCAATATTTAAATAAAGGATATACACTTGAATATTGGGGATCGAATTTAAAAGTACTTACCACATACTATACATATGTATATGTATTTATAATACTCTCTATTACAATGAAAAGGTTTAAATCTTCATATTATTTATATACATATATAAGTATGGTCATATACGTACATATATTATATAGGTGCATTGCTATTATCATATTTTGTATAGTCATTTTGGTATTCAAATCATTTTAAAATGTTAACGATGATAACGATAATAATGATGAAAATGTATTAATTTATGCTTGCTTAAGTGTGATAAGACAAATTTTACAAGAGTCTTTTCATACATGTTTTGTTTACGAAACAAAAAAAAAAAAAAAGGAAAGAAAAAACAGAAAATTCAAATTAAAGACTATTTTATTTTGACATGAATACAAATTGAAATAAGATTTCCCAAAATAATTTCATGAATTCTATTCCTATTATTATAAAGTTAATAGATATTGTCAAATCCAATAAATTTCATTTCATAATAAAAATAAACATTTTATAAAAACTAATATCAATTTGTGTACATTTTGTATGGTTTTGTTTTATTTTATTTTGCTTTAATGTGGTTTAAAAAGGAAATATGATTTTACTAAATTTCCTATTAATACAGACATATAATTTTATTTGTTTAATTCCTGTTTTTTTTTTATATTTTATTTTATTTTTAACTTGATGTAATTCAGAAAATGTGTTCTATATTTTTGGACTTTTTAATTTTGTATATTCTAAACCTGTATCTTATTTCAATATCACTTTAAATAAAAGAAAAACAAAATTTTTCCATTTTTTCATGTAATATAATTTTTTGTATTTTGATAGTAATCTAATAAAAAATTTTCATTTCTTAATGTACATAATAAGATTTTGTATAATACACGAAGAAAAAAGTTTTATTATAAAATAACATTAATATAAAAAACCAAAAAAAAAAAAAAAAACAAAAATGAATGCCGTGACACGCTTAGGCAAGCTAAGGCTAAAATTGAAAAAATTTCACATTTTGTTTTTTGTTTTAAACAATAATACAAGTAGGTTTTCATGGGACGTTAAATTTAATATTGCATAAAAAACGAATTCATTTTTATGTTTTGTTTTAACATGAAATACATTATGATAAATATTGTTATAAACGTATGACAATATGTATCTCTTTATTGTACATACTTTCGTACGTATCAAATTTATTTAATTTTTTTTTATTTTTTATTTTATTTTTTTATTTTTATTTTATTTTTAAATACATTTTCATATTATATAAATCCTCTAGATTCACATCTAGAGTAGGAAGAATGAAATAGAAGAAACAAATTATAACAGAAAAAAGATGATAAAATTTGAAAAAAAAAGAAGAAAATAACAATAAAATATGATAAAGTATGATGTGCACACATACCATTACACTGTATATGTACGTACCAGATACATTGCATATTCAAATATGTTAACATTCCCAATGTGAATATATTCGAGTATATTATATGTATACATTTTATATCATTATATATAAAATTTTATATTTCCAAGGAAAGAATTTATTTTATTTTTTATAACATTTACGCATATTAAATTGAACGTAAAGTAATCAATTCTCATTATTAGTTTTATATTGAATTACATGAAATTTAATTAACTAATCATATTTTCCGTTACGTATTGTTTACATCATTTTATACGCAATTTTTTTCATGAGAATTTCAAAATACGAATATATTCAATATTTTATAGCAGACAATAAAGAAGTTTCGTAAAAAAAATTTTTTATTATTTTTATGTTAATTAAAAATTCATAAAGAAAATTATTTTTCTTTTAATAAGAGATGAAAAATCTATTTAATATTTATTAAAAAAAAAAAAAAAATATGCGTAAAATTTATAAAATCAAATTAGAAATAAAATCTTTTTCTTTTGTCTAATGTCGTTTCGTAAATGCCATAAATTTCGTGATTTCGATCGACATCAAGTTTAAAATCATCTTAAAATTATGCGATTTCCCGTATAAAAAGATAATTACGAACTCTGAAGATTTTATATAATTTCATCAAAATCACGTGATTTTGGTTTAATTCAAACATTATATAAACGGAAATTTTTACATACATCCACAATGCTTGTGTATATTATGATTCATTTGAAAAATTAAATTCTATTTTTCGTTACGTTGCAAATTTCATATACTTTTATAAATTTGTAACTGAATATTTCAAATATTATATAAAAATGAATAAAAATTTTTCATATAATTTAATTAAAAAATAATTTTTTTTTCTGTATTTTTATGTGTTTTATTTTTTTAAATGGATGTATGTATATATTTTCAAAGATAATTTTATACATATATGCATATACGGAAAATGATAACGATAAAATAAAAATCGGTACCACAGGATAAAAATAAAAAATGTAAAATAACATGATATACATATGTACATATATTATGTCATGGCAATAATGGTGATTAAAATTTTTATTTACTTTGTCATATAATTCATTATGTATCATAAAATGAAGAGGATAAAAAGAATATTAAGCAAAAAAAAAAAAAGTAAAATTTATGAATTTTATTGATCCATATAAAAATTTTTAAATAATTTAATTTGTTATCGATACGTACGTAAAGTTACATCTTTTATGTACATTTTAACAAAAACAAAAACTAGTTCACAAAAATTATGCAGTATATAAAAAATAACGATTCTTATATTAAAATATTTTTCAAAAACAAAAAAAAAAATAACACAAGTAAAATATTCAATAAAACGGTCATACTCTTTGGTTTTATATATTACAGAAAAATTTCTCTAAAATTTTCATTTCAGATTTTAGATTTAGAATATTATAGAAGATCAAAATCAATATTAAATAAATAAGATTTTTTATATGTAAGTTCAATGTTTAGAAAAATTTTAATTAAAATTTTTAATTTTCTTTTATTTTCTTCTTCAATTTCCTGTACACTTAACCATGGATATTATCATCATTAATTTTCTTTTTCATGAGAAAACCATGTATGTGATTTGTATTTAAACAGGAAAAAAATTATAATTTAGTAATTTAAATACATTCTGTTAAATTAATAAAAAAAAAAAAAAATGAAAAAAAGTACAATAAATAAATTAAAAATCAATAACAATTTATTCATGCCCCATTAGATAAAATTGAAAATTTTCTTATACTTATGATAACTTGAAAAAAAAAAAATTTTTTCTTTCTTTTTAAAGCTTTTAGTTTTTATATGCGTACATATGAACATATTAACGTATTATGGAGAATATATTTATTTAGGTGTATATGTATGTATGTACATATACATAATATGATACCATAAGTATATAATGTTTAAAAATGGTGCATATAATATGGATATAAGCACGTATATTGTTAAGAAAATAAACTCAATTTAATGTTTAATAACATTTTTACACTTCACTACGTTATATGTTCATATGTTGTATATTGTATGTATGTATGTATGTATGTATATGTACGTTCAATAATGGTAGAGTGCAATTTCATAAAATATACATATAAAATATCATTAAACTGCAATATTTTTCTTCTTTTTTCTTTCTTGTAATTTATAGTAAATGCAGAAGGAAAATTCAACTTTGTTAACTTGTTATACCGCATAATTAGAAAAGATGCAAAAAAAAAAAATGAGAATAAAAATAATTTTAAAGTATAATATAATGTAACATACATATATCGTCTGTAATGATTACATTCTCTTTTAATGTTGTTTTTTATAATGAGATTACAGTGTAAGTTAAAAAAAATACTTACTTGTTAACATTTAATTTTTTTCCTGTAATATATGATTCAATATTTATATTCTATATATGCATTAAATGTATATTATTTTGAATTTAAAATTTAAAAATTTATAGAGTCCAAAAATTAAAACTCATGTCATTATAGAAAACAAAGTTCAAGGATAATAGAGTTTTTTTTTTTTTTTTTTAAATATTTGAAATAAAAAGGAAAACAAGGACATAACATTTGTTATTTTACTGCATTTTGTATATGTGAGTTATGACTTTTGAAATCATAATTATGTTTTTCTTATTATTTTTTCTTGTTTTTTAAATATGTGTGTGTACATATGCAAGTACACACACCTGTAAGAATATTCATTCATGCATCATTAAACTAGTTTTTAACTATTAAAATTCCCTTGAAAAATAACAAGAACAAGTAAAAGAAAAAAAAATAAAAATATGTACATATGTATACTCGTATATGAGAAAATTCTTTTTCAAGTGTTTTTATATTATTATATCCAGTGAATATGGTTTGTTCTATTTGATTCTATTAAAGAGCTAAAAGACAAAATAAAAAAAGGGAAAAGAAGTAAGATGTAGTAAAATTCAGCTTTTATTGTAGTTTCTGTAACTTTTTATGATTTCTATTTTTTTTTCTTAATTTCTTTTTTTTTTATTTATTTATTTATTTATTTTTTTCTATTATGTTGAAATTTTATATATCTTCCAGGTATTGAGTGAACAAACATTTTGAACTTTCCTGAATAATACATCAATATTTAAAGTTTACTTAAGAATTTTATGATTTCATTTTATTAAACACATAATGTATATCTATATGTATAGATTGTACATATTTGTTGTGAACATAAATTCTAAGAACTTGAAAAATTTAAAAAGAAAAATAAATGTTAGTGTACAAGAAATATCAATTGGAGCTAATAACCTTTTTAGACAAAAAATATATTTAAGTAGCGTTAATGTAAACATCAAAATTGTGTTTTGTTTTTTTTTTTTTTATTTTTAAATATGTAAATAAAAAATTAAAAAAAAATTAAAAAGAAGGATAAACTGAAATAAATTTTTTGAAATCATTACATAATTTTTTATTTAACTGTGAACTTTTAAATAAATGAAATGCTTTTAAATTAATAATAAATTAAGTTTTTCTACGTTTCAAAGGATTGTAGACATAGTAAAGAAAAGTATTTTCTTATGTATTGCCTTATCCGATTAAACAATGATTCATTTTAAAATGCTAGAAACTACAAAAAAAAAAAAAATCCTTTCAAAAGGTTTAAATAATACAAAATTACATTTTCCTTTATATTCAGATTATAGTTACATGAATCTTTACAAATCCTATAAAATTATAATAACGTATTTTATGACGCATATATTATTAAAAATAAACCTTGTATTCCAGAAAATCTTCTTAGTAAAAGAAAAAAAAAAACCCTTTCAAAAAGCATATTTTCTTTTTTTTTCTCAAGCCATAATTTTTATTTTGTAAAAGATAAAATTTTGAAAAATGTATTTATTATTATAATCGCTTGAATCATGTAAATATATAAAAAGAAAAATAATTTTCTTTTTTTTACAATTATAATAATATTATTTGAAAAAAATTACACACACACAT
The DNA here is from genome assembly GCA_963971155.1 of Anthrax anthrax. Lineage (NCBI taxonomy): Eukaryota > Metazoa > Arthropoda > Insecta > Diptera > Bombyliidae > Anthrax > Anthrax anthrax. The sequence goes on from OZ020118.1 coordinate 22,938,886, forward strand.
GTGTTTTATGCGTATGCATGTTGAACTAAAATCAAAATCTGTATTATTACAAAAAAAAAAAAAGCAAAGAAAGCTTTCATGTGGCTTTGTGGCCTTGTGGGTATTATGAAAATAATAAAAATAAAAAATAAGGAAATTTAATTTTTCATTTTATCAGCTATGCACAATTATATTATTTAAGATTTTAGATACCATATGGTTTATATTTACATTAGCAAAAAAAGGATTACATAAACACTTACAATATTCACCCATCTGACTTTATCCTTACAATTTTATGATTAAATTTGTAACATTGTAATTTTTTCTTTTTTTTTTTTTGACCTATCGTTTATTCATTATAATGTCGTTACAAAAAAAAAAAGAAGAAAATAATAACAGATATTCAAGTTTTTTCCTCTTTTTACTATATTTTAATTTTACTTTTTAATATACGATATATGAAAAATATTTACATGTAAAATGCGTGGGATCCATAATATGTATATTATAAGTATTCAAACAATTATTATTTATGCATTATTGTACATGTTATTCGCTTTTAATAAAAACCATGAATGGTGAACCAAATGAATACTGACAATAAAATGTGAATTTCGTCTGTAACATACATATCTCTCTAATGTTTAACATTCTAGATTTTTAATTTTCAAATAACTCAACATTCCTTTTGGGAATAAGTTAAACATCATTTTTGCATAACGTTTATGTTACATTTTATACATTTATGTGTATGCATAAAATTTTACTTCATGATTTTTCATAATTTTCAAATTATCATGTTGATATGTATGTTATGCCATAGTAAATATTGGACTTAATTAATGGGTGAATATACACATTATATGATATGAAATGTATACGTAAAAGAATGAATTCTAGACTATCAGTAGTACATAGAGTATACACATTTAAATTTAATATCATGCATTACAAGTTTCATTGCATCCTACGCTTTACATATATGTGCTACATTTACGTATGTATTCACATCATTCGTATTATCCATGTTTAAAGAGATGACAAGAAATTTAATATTTATTCTTTAATTTTAAAAAATTCTAGAAAAATATAATTTTTTTAGTAGACAAGAATATTTTTTGTTTTTCATTTTTTTTTTATGAATGGAATGTACGAATTTTGTTTTTCTCTTTAAAAAGAAAATTCATTTTAATAATATCACAATGAAATTTTAATAATTTCAAATATTTTTCATCAATCTTATTTAAATTCTTTATTATAACTCATTCAGTTATACTATTTAATGTTAAATGAATTAAAATAAAAAGACATATTTAAGTTAATAATTTCATTTTTCTTTCAAAATTAAAAATTTTTTGATATGCTTTTCAGAAGTATTTCATAAAATTTATTAGAAAATTTTTTCAATTTTCTATCTAATTTTTTTGTTAATATCAATTTCAAATAAAGTTTAATTGTAAAGAAAATGCATTTATTAAAAAACTATCAAAAACAAAGTAATAAGGTATAAGTCAAACTAAAATTTTTAGAGCATATAAATATGAATATTAGATTCCCTTATTTTTCATTTTAATTTTTAAATTCATAGAATAACATTTTTCCTAGAATATGAATTTTCCAGAAAAAATGTACGTAATGCATTAAAAAAAGAAAATGTTTGCATATGTATTAAGGACAAAGGAAAAAAAAATTTTTTCTTTTAACATATGCAAATAAATTTTCCATATGGTTATCCGTAAATGCTACATTATACGCGAAACACGTATATGTATGTATGCAGGTAATTTTATTTATTTATGAAACACATTACATTTTTGTTGCGAAAATGTATACAATTTTGTTTTTTTTTTTTTTTTTGTTCAATTACTAATGCACTTTACTATGGTTTTTATATTTCACATTTGATTTTTTTTTTTTTTTAAATATTTTGTTGTAGTGAAATATTATTGTTATGAAGAAAAGAGAATAATCAAGATAGAATTCTTTTATATACTATATTTACGTATACAATGTAAATGCATATACATATGTGTACTATATTTATGTATGTTTGACTATATTAAAAGTAGTAAAACTAAAAAAGTAGTTTTTAGGTTACGTACTTATAAATTATATGTTAGAAATATTGTATATGGTATATTCAAAACAATTCAAAAGTACACTTGTAATATGTCATGCAAAAAGTAATGGAATGGCAAATATGTACATAAATAAATATTTTGTATGTATGTATGTGTGTATAGAAAATTTTTTTTTTGTAATATATACATATATACATATATGAAAATATTACTATAACGATGGATCATTTCTATGTATATATTTGTATACATCAGAATATTTTGTATATGACATGTGTACATAGAATGTAAATAAATCAATATGAATGGACACATAATAAATTTGATTTATTCGTTTTTATTTATTTTATTTTTTTTATTTTATTTTTTTATGAAAATGTATACATCCGTTATTCTGAAAATATGTGTATACAAATATATTGTATATATATGCATAATACATTGAAAATAATTTCTAATATGAAAACATTGTATATCTGTTGTAGATCTGTGGATATACATATGTACATACGAACGAGAACATTACGTACAGTAATTCATTTTATTTCTTGCAAATGATTTATATCTTGAAAATTTACCTTAAATTATTATATATATGTATGTATATGTATACACACATACATATGCGTATCTATACACACCTGTATACGTAAAGAAAATTTATTATATATTTCCATTTAAAATGATACAAAACCTTGTAATTAATTTCAATTTTATTTTTAAAAATAATAAATTATGTGCATCCTAAATTTATTTCTGGTAACTTATGGATATGCAAAATTTCTCATAATTCTATATTAATGGTTATTGAAAATCATATTATTTTCTACTATACTATAAGTGATATCTAACCTTGATAAAAAATTTCTTTTCAATTTTCCATTTTGATTAAATTAAATTGTAAGAAAATTTTGTTATTTAAGGACATAAATATAATCATTTTCTATTTAATAAAATATTTATTATATTTTAATTTAATAATAAATAGAAATTTAATTTTTAACAGATATTTACACTTGCATTCTTCATTTTCTTATAATTAAAAAAAAATTATTTAAATGTGTAAATGAAATAAAGCGTAAATTTTAATTAAATAAATTTAAAAAAAAAATTTACTTTTAATTTGAGTATTTTTATTTAAACACAGAGGTGTGTTTTCTTTTTTTCAAATAAAACTGTAAAGAAAATTTATGTCGTCTGAATTAAATGTACCATAAAACGTGAAAAAAAAAAGTAAATAAATAAAAATTGTATTAGCTGTTCATCTTGTAAATTAGTATTTTCATGTATGTAAGTGCTAACTGAATAATACCCAATACAACTTTATGTTCATAGAATGCAGTCTATATTTGTAATCTATTGTACTGTATAAAATGTCTGTACTTTATAAGTACAAAATAAAAATTTTTATATTTATTTCTTCTTTTCTTTTTGAATGTTAAAATGTCGTTAAAATAAACCATAAAAAGTTATAAAAAGCAAAAACAAATATTGTATATGTATGTATAGAAATTCTTCTTCTTCATAAAAAAACTTCTTTTTTATGACTACATATATACGAGAAAATGTATAATAAAAAGTTTTTCTTTTCGCAAGTACTTTAAATGTTGTTTAAAAAAAAAGTTAATTTCATGTTTTTAACTCTATTATATGAAGTACATTGTGTTGTTGAAATTAAAAGTAAAATACACGGTTTTTCTTTATTCATGAGTTTTTATTTTCTATAATTTTTTTTTTTTTTTTTGTTTTGTAGTACAAATTCAAAAGAGTAAAGCAATAAATGTAATTTTATTACATTATCTCAGTTTTTCTTATATGTTTTTAATTAAATAATTATTTTTAATTTTTTTTGTTTTTTGTAAGTAATTTTCAATTAAATTGAATTTTCATACATTTATTTTGTTTTATTCTTTGGTTTTTACACACTTCGTCAGTTTTATACAAATAATTTTTTTTTTTTTTTTTTTTTATAAATGCTTGTATACGAAAACAATTAATTTAGATGCTTTTATCCATAAATCAATTATTTGTCATTGTTATTTTTGTTATTAATTAAATAAATTGCATTTTCATTGATAAATATTGTTATCCAACTTTTAATTTTTCACAATATTGTTTTTTTTTTGTCATTAGGTCGTGTTTATTATGAATAATGAAAATTTAAAAATAGCGTGCAATATAATGGAAATACGATAATCGATTTTTTTTTTTTTCAATAAAATTTAATTAATTATTTAGCATAGTTTCTTTAGAAATGAATTTCGTCTTTTTTTTTTTTGTTATTTCGTCTTTATTTTTCATTCACATGTGAATGGCATGCAAATGGTTTACACGAGCCCCAAAAATGCTGGTGATTTATTTATTGCACCTGTTTTTCTTCCTATTAATGATTTTCATATTCAGACTGTTATATTTTTATGCAATGAAGTGTAAACGACTATGTAAGTTCATTATGTATTGTATAATATGGAAATAAGGTGAAAATGCTAAATAATTGCGCTCAATTATTTTTTATTTAATGAAAATGACAAAATTTAATTATTTATTGAAGTAAAAACGAAAAAAAAAAAAAAATAATCAATCAAAAATAAATTAATGGAAATAAACTAATGGAAATTCTTTTTAACAATTCAATGGGAAAAATTCAATTATTGAATTTTATGGTTATTATAATATGTACAAAATAGCCTTTTGTGTACATTGAAAGTTGAATTTGTTAAAAATTTTAATATACAAATATACGTTAATTAAGTTGATAAATTTTCAAAATACCCATTTTATCGAAAATTAAGTGATACTTATGGGATACAATTAGTTCGGATATTTGATTGTTAGGTACTAATTAAATAAACATGTTTTCATTTAATTGTACTTTATATTGTACTTTATGAATGGGATAATAAATAAAATTGTTTCTATTAAAATTCATACCTATAGTTTTAGTGGTATACATTTTCTCTTAATTTATTTATGTGTTACCATACATTACATAAAGTCCCAATAATTTTTTTTTTCTTGTTTTGTAATTGGCAATTTTTTTGCTTTAATCTTTTATTTCTTGATGACATTACTACATATATTTGGCATGCGAACTTTGATAAAAAGATATTTTTGATTTTTTACAAATTTGATAATTCAATAAACACTCACGTATTTTATGCCTGTTATATTTAATCATATACACGTGTGTTTTCTTTTAATCCTACAATGTGTAAATTTTTCAATATTCTCCTGTTGCACACGTTGGTATTGCTATTATTATATTATACGTGTATACTGATGAATTAGTTATAATTTTTATATTTTATTAATAATACGATTTTATTGATAGTACAACCACATAACCGTCGTAGCAATATGAATTTTTTCTTTTTTTTTTTTAACATAGAAAATATTTTAAATAACCGAATAAAAAACACGTTTAAAGTGTTCATCAGTTTCTAACGAATAAAAGCATGTATCACATATGTATGTACATGTATAACATACATACCTAAGTACATACATATTATATATGTATATTTGTAAATCCTTTTGTAGTACGTATAGAATAAATTAAATTAGTATTTTATTCACTTGAGGTTTATTTTTGTATACATTCATATATATTTATTATATATAATATATGTACATGTATACGTTTATATATTACATTCGTTGTTTATATACCCACATTTTATGTGTTTCACATGTTATCCTTTATATAATTCTTGTATGATTTTTTTTTTCTCTTTACTATATATGTTATACAGATTTAAGGGTATTTTGTTTTTCTGACGTACATACTACATACGAAAACATGTACGAAAACATGAAGATTTGTTTTCTTCACGCATTCTTATACATACATACATATGTACGTTTTATTTTTGATTTTAATACATACATATGTAAGCCTATAAAAATATAATTTAATTCATATCAGGCAATCTATTATTATGTAATATGGTGAAAATTTAAGTTAAATTCCTTATTTCTAGTAAAATAGAAAAAGTATAGTTATAAGTAATTCTGATAATATACTTAGAGAATTAATATATTATGTTTTTTATTTTGATGTTTTCTATTTTCTGTTTAATATTTTTGTTTTAGTTGATTTTATTTTTTTTTTCGTTTTTTTCTTTAAAAATTATCGAATTTTTATATTATATTATATATGCGAACATGTGTATTATAACACATATTATATGCAAAATAAAATATCTACACACTTACGAATACTTATACGTATGTATATATTTACTTAATACGCGTTGTTTACGTTTTATTTGAGAAATTTAACGTATGTAATAAAATAGATTCATGTCATTTAAAAACCAATTTAATAATGATTTTTTGTTATATAAACAAAAATGAATAAACAAAAGAATCAAATATAAAATAATGTTTATACTTTGATTTACTAATGTACATACATAGGAGATTTATACACAGAATTCCCTTTATAAACATAACTAACTATGTATACGTAAATTTGATTAAAAAAAAGAAAACAAAAAAGAAATCATTAAATTTTATCGTAATTGAAAATCAATACTGATAAATATTTTTTGCTTTTCTCGATATCTGTATTTTGATTTTTACAGAATAAATTGTACGATAAAAAAAAAGCATAGCAAAAATACGAATTTTATTGTAAGATATGTTATAAATTTTTATTACACTCATCATGTATTTAATTTGAACAATTTTAATATCCTGAAATATACAAAAGGTAGAAATGAAAAGTAAATTGTAGCAAAAGGCAAAAAAATTGGAATTAAGTGTATTTTATCAAAAGCAACAAATTATCGTTCCGTTTTTTTACCAAGTTGTACTCAGTTTCGTCTTCGTATTTCGCATTAATTATGTTTAGGTTATAAAATTACAGGATATTGTGTACAATTCAATATTGGATTTGATTTATTCAATATTTCTTCATTTATTTATTTCCTTATTTTGTTTTTTCTATTTGCTTTTTCCAAACATCATCACAAGGCCAATAAATTTCGTATTCAAGAAAAATATCTAGAAGCTAATTACAAATTACTTTCTACAACGACAACCAATTATTTTTATAGAAAGCGAAAAAAAAAATCCCCAAAATTGATTTATTGATTTTCGATCAAATTTTTCAATACGTTATATCTTGCATATTATGCTTGTTTATGTATAATGTGTGTTTTTAATATTATAAATTAAAATTTGTATAGTCTAAAATAAATAATAATAATAAAAAAAAGGTATTAATTCCTTGTAAGAAGATTTCGTTGTTCTTTAACTATAGAATTCTTTTGATTTTAAAAGTCGATTAAAAATTAATTTACATATTTGAATTTATTAAATTTTTTCGTACATATTTGTGGGTGTGTGTGTGCTTTGTTTTTTAAATTTGCTTAGTCAAGAAATTTTTATCTAAAACATTATCAGTATTTTTTAAGGAAATTACTTCACCTTGTTTCTTTAGTACATGATTTAATTGAATATTGAAAACATCTGTACAGATGTATATGTTTTGGCATACATACACAACTAATATAATGTTTTAATAGTATGTGCTATTTTAACATTTAATGTCTAAGTTCATGTGTCTAATATATAAACTGTACATAAAATATTTGAGTAATTTGTTAAATGCAGAGAATTATGTAAGGAATCAAAATTAGTGTACACATAAAAATAATCAAACGTAAGGATACAATATTTTAAAGTAATTACCCATGTAACTTATTTAAAGGTCATTTTGTAACAAAAGTTTATACAAAAAAATTAACAGTAAAATTTATAATCATAACATCCTTATGTTTACATGCAAATGTTACGCAAAATTTTAATGATTTAGTAATTGAATGCATACATATGTATGTGTATTTGTACTCTTAAATAAATTATTTTCATAATTTACATAATAAATTTGTGATGATGGAAAAATTGTAATAAAAATTAACGTAATTATGTAATTCATTAAACAGAAAACAAAAAAGTTTAATCGACCAAGAACCAATAATTACAGAAGAGGTTATAACAAGGGTCTAACTCTGATGTTAGTCACAATATAGAACTAAATGTGTCAAAGACATTGAGCCTTCTTATGAATTCTTTTTGAATTCAATAAAAAAATGACGAAAAATTTACCTTTGTTTTTATTGGTATTTATGTTATTAGACCAGATTCTATTACGGTAAAATGGAATTTATTTTGATATCAAGCTGTCAACTTACTATGAGACAATTACGTTTGTCGCTAACATATGCATGCACATGTGTCTCTGTGTTTTGTGACACATAATTTTGAGTTAATCTAGATTAATTCCTTTATAATGGTCATATGCAGAATAAGGATTATTAACTTATAGTTCGTTACAACCTACACGAATGCGTATAAATAAATACGACACAGACTGAATACGTAAAAATTTATTTATACATATGTACGTATATTTTGAAAGGACAATAAAAAAAAAAAATCGAATTTTTTTGGGTCAAAAATTTGATTATATTTTCCGATAATGAAAATTCATTTTTATTTTTGTTTTATACTAAATACGTACGTCATTACGCACTTTAACGTCATAACTTTAACCGATGTATGAGCTGATTATGTCTATTCACATACGTACATACATAATTCATAGATAGATTGACTTGTTTTAATCAAGATGATATTTATTAGTTTTGCGTATATACATACATTCATATGTATAACATTTGTGGTTTATACTGAAATTAGCTTCATTAGTTTGGACATAGAATTTTAGTTAAAGTAATAAATTAATAAATTTTTTTTTTTTTAGAAATCTATTAAATTAATTTTTATTAAAAGCAAAAAAAAAAAATTGATTATGTTTTATCACAGTCATGAACCAGAAAAATAGACCAAAAAAAAATGAAGTTAGGGTAATTATATCTTTTGAATTTTATGTTTTCATGTATTTGTGTACAAAAACGTGTCAAATAATAAATAAGCAAAATAATAATGTTTTTTTTTTGTTTTTAAGTAATTCATTGATTTAATAAAAACCCAATAAACCACAACAAATAAATTGATTTTATCTCAAAATATTTTGATTTTCCTCATTTTTGTTTTTTATTTATCTAATTTTTTTTGTTGGTTATTTTGGTTAATAAATAATTTAATTTTCTTATCATTTTGTTTTGTTTTGTGTTCCAATTTAATCAGCGGTTTTCAAAAAAAAAAAAAAAAAAAAAAAAATTAGAAAAATGCGCATATAATCAAATAAAGGATATGAACAAATTTGTAAAAGAAACAAACACCAAAAATAATTTTTTTGACCATAGTATAATACAGTTTGCGCTGTAATACGAGTATCTCGTATTTACTACAATGTGAAATTTTCATCAATATCTTTTAAAAATCTATGATGAAGTTCTGAAGGCTCAAAATAATTCAAACATATTTGAAAAACAAAGTTAGATACAACAAATTTGAAAATTTTAAAAAATTAAATGAAGGATTTATTGTATTTTGTCTTTAAAAGAATTTATGAAAATTTACATATTCTATACTCTGTTCCTATATAATAATGCATGAATGCTTAAACTATTAAAACAATTTACTTTAAGATTTTATTTAAATTTTAAGGAAAATTTAACAGGAATGTTTAGTTCTAATTAACTCTTATGTTCACAATTTGAGTAATTGCAAGTATACATGTGCGTATAAATATATTATTAGGGCTTCACAATACATACAAATGTGGGCATTCATGCATATATGTACATAAATGTACAATAGACGTGTCATATGTACGTGAAATGATGTTAATCTGCATTTTGCACACGGATATTAGACACCATGAATGAAGACTTTAATAATATTTTTCAAATTTATTACAATTCACAAATACACAGAAGGAGATGTAATTTATACAGATTACATCTTGTTTGTTTCTAGACGTCACTAGACTGGAACTATGGACAAGAAAAAGAACAACACCAATGATGGTGTAAATTAGATACATGTACATGTGCATATACAAGTGTGACATTAATAGTATACCTTTGATAATATTCACTGTCCATCAGAAGTTATGTTGTGAACATGATAGGTAAAATTGGGATAGGAAAAGTAACTAACCTGCTATAAAATTGTCTAACAGGGTGTACGAATTTTAATAACATTTGACAAAAAAAGATAAAAGACAAAATCCATGAGGGGATGATTTATTAAGAATGAAACTAGTCAAGAAATAAGGTAAATCAAAATAAATTTCAATCCCATCATGCAGTTGTTTATTTTTACATATCTGATTTACGTATGTAAATACTTTAAAATAAAAAATTAAATACACACGTATATAGCGTTTCTGAATTATTAATTAGCAATCAAATACAATTAAAATAAGTACGCGGTAATTAAATTCTGAAGTAAACGACAAAAATAAAAACTTTCCATTTCATTATTATTAAAAAAAAAAATATTTTCTAGTTGAATTATTAACAATTTACCCTAATACAACCTGTTTATATTTAAAAACATTTTTATTTACATACATATTCATACATATGTAATGTACATTTAGTAAAGCACAATTAATTTTATCCATGTCCTACGAGGGTACAATTGTTTTTACTTTGCATTTATACTGATACAGAAACTTTTATCACAAACATGCATATATTCATAAATGTTGTATGTATACATAAGTGTTAGTTATAATTGAATTAAATCGTATCAAATGTACATACATACAAACGTATAAAAGTAAATATTATAAATAGAAGTTTAAAAAAAGATTGTGAGAGTATAAAATGAGTATGAATGTACTCATGTATGTATGTACATACGTACATATATATGTGAATGTAGAAGTAAATAAAATGCCATGTACATTACAAATTTACAACAATAAAATGTACACATATATGCATTTTAAAAATAATAATGTTGTCAAGAATTTATTTATTATTAATTTTTTTTTTTTACTTTGACCTTTTTTTCTGATATATACTCGTATAAAAAGTGCATACTATAAACTAAGTACATACTGGAAAAGTATATACATACATATTATGTATATATGATGTTATCAACATTAAATTAAATGCAGTTTTACGATGCATAGAGTAAATGCATATTTGTGACATACAGTATTAAAATAAAAGTTGAAGCTTTTAATTTTATGGACTTCTCATACACTTACAGAGTATATAACGTATATCTAACGCATAAATATGTATTTACTCGTATATGTGTGTATTTAAAAATAATTGAAATTTAATGTACATTATCAATTAATGTAAAAATTTTACATCTATCTGTCTACTGTATATAGTCATGAACAATAGATACAATGTAATAAATATTGTGAAAAAATTTTTTTTTTTTATTATTATAATAATGTATAAACAAATCAATTAAATTTGCTCAACTGGGATGTACATATACTAAATAAATGAAATTACGGTTTACAATTATAACATTTCAATTTTAATATACGTACATACATATATGCACATATGTATTTACAACAATGAATTTATTGTTGTGATTCTAATATATATGTATGTAAATATTTTATTAAAATACATTGAAAGGGTTTATTAAATATATTTACATAGAATTTTCACATTAAATATGAAAGATTCATTTACATTATCATTCAACAATGGCATAAAATTTTATTTTAATAATTTATGTAACATTTTAATATTTAATGCATGATAAATGTAAAATGTTTTAGTATTTATTCTATACCATCATATAAAAAATAAATCACTGAATATACATGTACCGTTTTTTATTATTTCATTTTTCTGTACTGGTGTGCATAAATATGTGTATATGTAACAATAGATTACCAAGTAAAAAAAGACCAAATAATAAATTTGATATTTAAATTTTTCTATTAAATTCTATCATAAAATGTTTTATTTATAAATTGAATATTAATTTTTAATTTAATTTAAGTAAAAACAAAAAAAAAATACTATTATCATAATACAGCATACAGAATAATTAATAAGTTTATGTATACGTATAAAAAAGTAAAATACATTTAATTTAAAAATTCATTACATCTAAAATTTATATTTCGTCCATTAATTATATGTAGTTAAGGCCTTAAGGGAAACTAAGTAAAGTAGTATCATTTTACTTCACTGCATAATAATATTCAAAAAATGCAGCTAATATTGTGATAAGCCGTGAAACACTTTATTTAGAAATTATGAGAGAAGAAATAAGACAAAGTCTTTATAAGATCTTGATTGGATATAATTAGTAGACAGAGTATAGATAATTTGCTTTTCAATAACATATGAAATTTATTGTCACAAGAGTGATTCTATTAAGTCTTGGAATAAATTTTAAAATGGAATTAAAAAAAAAAAAAAATTTGGGATAAATCTTAAGGCATGTAATCTATAAATCCATAAAATTTATTTTGAAAAAGAAAATAAATTTAATTTTCACGAACAGATTTAGTTTTTGACTATTTTTATTTTAAGGTATTTTCTACTAAATAAATTTAAATTTGGTTTTTTTCTACATTCAAATTATGTGCTAAATTTTTTTTTAAGAAGTAAGAAAAACTAAAAATATGTGGTAATAGATAATAAAATTGAAAATTTACTGCCAAAATAAAATTCAAATATTATGCTTACTTACCTTTATGTGTTACTATCGTCTTTTCCTGTATTTGAATTTAAAAAAAAAAAAAACAAGTTATGCAAAATTTTTTTCTATGATATTTTATATATCCAAAAATTTAATATATTTTTACAAATTTTTGTATATTTTATGAAAATTTTATAAATACATATAAGATATTGTTAATAAGTATAAGAAAAGATAAAATTGAGAATGTTTACAAAATACCACATGTATTATAAAAAGCTCAGTACATGTGTTTACACGATAGTACAGAATAAAATATGATATAAATTTATTTTTATAAGCATTTAAGAAATTTAAATTTATTGTAATTTCATATTACATGTGTACATACATCATACATATACGTACTTTGTACATATATTTTACATCATATATACGTGTATACATATTATATAGGTATGTATGTAGTAACACCCAGGCATACCTGTTAGAAAGTAAACACATAAATAATATAAAGTTGTGAACGTGCTTTACATTTGTGTTTAATGTTCATTGTTCATACAAATAACTTCGAAGATAAAATAAATATCTTTTCTTTTTGAAAAGAAATTACACACGCATTCAAGAAAAATAACAAAAAAAAAAAATAAAATAAAAATTTTTAAAGGAATAAAGTTTTTGTTTGTTTGTTGTTTTTATTTTATTTTCGAATGTTTATTTAACTTTAATTTTATTTATTTTTCTTGTCTTCCCATTATGTACTTTGTACTTTGTTCAAAAACAATTTTAAATTGTTTATAAATTTTATATGTATGTATGTACATACATATGTATGTATGTACTCACTTTTGATTTTTTAATTATATGTTGAATTGTGTATATAACTAATTATTTTATAATTTTATTTTATTACTTGAGTTATTATTTTTCTTTTTCTTAAAAAAAAAACAACAACAAAAAATCTGTAAATCAAGTAATTTTTTGAAATTAAATTTTAATTGAATTAAACAATTGTTTAAAATAAATATCTACCATTTATAATGTTATTTGATAAATAAATTCTTTGGATTGATTTTGTTAATGGTTATTTGTGTAGTAATTGTTTTAGTACATGGTAACAAATTTTCATTATAATAAATTTAATTGATTTTTACTTCATTTCATTATTTTCAATAAATAATTATATTTTTGCTAATATAAAGGAAACAAAACTTAGTGTTTAATAAAATCATGCACTTTTTATTAAGCTTGGTCATATCTAGCCTATAAATGTATAAGATACGATTATTGTGTACTTGTATAGTCGTATAAAAAATGCTTAAATCCTGAATTACTCCAAAAAGATATCAAAATAAAATGTATAAAAATAAAAATATATCTTTCTATTATATAAAAATGTTTTCGGTGATCGTCTAATATTTTATTTTATATTTGCATATATTTAAGAACTTCAAGAATTAATTTCGTCCTTCTATTATATTTATATATGTAAAAAGCTTAGTGATCCCCGTGCTATGTTATATTTTATTTTTGCATATATTTAGGAAACATTGCCTCTCTATTACATGTTTTTACCTATGTTGCTATGTTTTTAGTGAAATATCGTTTATAAAAATCAAAGGAAAAAGTATAAGGATTGGATACAATGTATCAATAAATTATATCACAATTATATCAGAAGAGTAGTGATATCGCAACAATACAGTATTTTTGAGCAACGAGTAGTACAATTTAATAAACAATTGTATACTTTTTAAATGAGGGTTGGTCCGCCGCTAGTCCGACAGGGGGTACCACCCTAATATATATACATATGTTTTTCTTTTGAAAATATTTTTAAATTTTTAAGTCTGATATTTTATTTTATTTTTTCTTTAAGTTATCTTTTCTTACTTTTGAAAAACAATTTTTAATTGGAATTAAGTGATTTATTTCAAAATACACAATTTATGTTATCAAGAACCACATACACCCACGCATATACATGAGTCTTTTAATGTTCATACATATATTGATTCTAAAAAGATATTATCATAATAATTTACGCTATACATTCACCACGTGCATTTTTATACAATTTCGATATAGGAGATAATATTATGTATAACATGTGCTTAAAATTCATATATAATACAAGTAATAAAATGAATGAAAAATATTATAATAAAATAAAATGAAAGAAAAAAAAAATAAACGTAAATAAGAAATAGAGAATAAAAGGAAAGTCACAACAAAAAAGAGTTTTAACCATTAAAAATAAAATATTGCACATTATTCAGGTGATAAAAATTATTCTTACGTATAGATTTTATTTTAACTTTTTTATTTATTTATTTATTTATTTTTTATTTTTTGTTATTTTCAATGTTTATAAAGATCTTGATGTTATTTCATGAAAATATAAATAAAGATTTATATGATGATTATATATGAGCTGAAACACATACATAAGAATGTACGCAACATGTGAGAATGTATGAAGGGGAAAAGTTTATATTAAGTGTCTGTATGTGTACACTTATGAGTATCTGTGTATTATATTTATAAACAATGTTATATAAATTCATTTATATACTCATATGACATTCAGTATAAAAGTTATTATTTTCATTTAATATACTAAGTGGATTATTGCATAAATTGAATTACTTATTTTATGAAGACTTTAATAAATAAAGGAATTTATTATGACTATATATAGAATATGCTAATGTACAATATTGTGCATATGAAAATGTATAGGTAAAAGGTATTTATTCGGTTCAGTAAAATAGAAAATTTATTTTTGTTTATCTTTATAAAATGTATGTATTAATTTATATTGTATGAAATGTATTTTGTCGGCTTTTTACACATTGAATGAAGTTTGTTTTAATTAATTAAATTTTCTTATTTTAAACACGAGTTTGTATTTTAATGTTTTATAGATACATTGTATCTATGAAAATACATAGATATATGCAAATGCACATTTTCTACATTTTTATAGGATAAAATTGATTATCACTAAGATAATATAATACAAAAAAATTAAAGAATAAAATAGAAACATAAAAATAATAAAAATTTCTGTTACGATTTATTGTAACGGCTATTATTTTGTATTTACAGATAATTCCAATATTGATAAAAAATCCAAAAAATCAGAATCCTGTTTAAAATTTCAATGTCTCAAATAAATAAATAAATAAAATAAAAATCCAATGATTCAAAAGCACTCAAATAAAATAACATTTTGAGTGCAATCGAAAACTCAAATGAATTGTTAACACATATGTATATGTATGTATGTATTTACGTACATGCAATTTAATTCACATCAATATGAATACAATAATGCATGAGTACATTATGTACTTACATAAGTACTTATTGATTTGTTGTTTTATTTATTGTTTTTTGTACGAAATGTATAAGCCGATATGATATTGTGATATGATATAATTTTCATACAATCAATATGTGAATTTGTTCAATAGAATGATTGTAAATAAATTTCCAAGAAAAGAAAAACGAAATAAAAGAGAATAAATGTATACGAAAAAAAGGTATTGTAATTTTTTAGAGATAACTTTTATTTTTTTTTTTTTATTTTTTTATTATTATTATTTTTACTTTATTTTGTTTCGTGAAGAATATTATATAATGCGATTTTATGTTTTCCCATAATGTTGTTGCCTTGTTTCAATTTAAAAAAAAAAATCTGTAATGTATACGCACACACCATGTATCCACGTTTCAAAAGTATTTAAATGGTGAAAAAATATATAAAAAAAAAAATAAATACCCTGCCAAAGTAAAAAAAGAAAAAAAAAATTACGAAATAAAAGAAGTAAAAAGTAAATTGAAGACATTTTTGAACATTGTACATATATTCGTACATCCACGAATACGATTTGCATAATGGATTTTAAATGTCGAATATATGACAATTTTATATAAGTATATTCTTACACGTATGTACATTATTCGTAGATTACATATGTATATTAACATTTTAAATGCATGAAAATATAAAATTTCGATAATCAAGATATGGAAAGAAATATAAAAGCAAAAGAAAAGAAAAAAAATCAAATAATACAAAATTTAGTAAAAGTTGATTTTCATTCAATGTTTTCTCGTACTTTATTGATAAGAAGATTTTCTTTTCTTTTTCTTTTTTCAATTTTCATACATACATATCTAGTTATTTTGATTTGTGATTGCATTATTTCTATTATTTATTTTTATTGATTTTATTGAGAAATTTAAGGATATAAGATTTTACAAAAAATTGAGTGATATTTAAAAATTCGTAGTACTTGAAAATGATTCAGTATGTATATTTTCATATTGTGGTTATTCCTCGTACATATACATATGTACGTACGAATATACACGTGTATTGTGTTAATTAAATTAAAATTTCTAATTATATCTGGATATCCTTTAAAATTTTAATTTTTCAAAAAAAAAAAAAAACAATAATCCTTGTTTGAAAAACGAAAATAAATTAATTACACACAAATTTTAAACACTTTTCTATTTTATTATATTTTTTTTGGTTTGCCTTTTTTTCTAATTCTATTTTATTTTACTTTTTTTTTGCATAATTTATGGTTTATGGGCGTACAAAAAAAATGTTGTTTTTATTTCCTATTTTTCTATTCTGTTTTTCTTTTGTGTAAAGGATAGTCTTTTGTTTTTAAGTTTGATATTTGCGTGGGACAAAATATAATTTTTCAATTTTTTTTTTTTTTTTTATTAAAATCGTATTTATTTTTGTTTGCATGTTGTTTTGTTTTGGGTTCTCTTTTGTACTTATTCCTTTAAAAAGGAAACTTCTTATGTAAAAAATAATAAACAATTTTTTCTACATTTTTTTTGTAGAAATTTTTGTTGTTTCCTTTTCAAGGATTATAGAAAATTGGTTTTTATTTTTAGTTTCAAAAGAAATGTGAAAAAAAAAAATGAAACTCTTTAATGTGCTTTCAATGTTACGTTCGCGTTTACTCTTTTTTTATTTGTTTTGTTTTGTTCTATATTTTTCCTTTTATTTTTTTATTTTATTTTTGTGCATTATTTCGAGAGTGTACAAGAATTTTAATGAAATTTATTCATTAATCAATCAGAAACTCGAGATAAAAAAAAAATGTTTGAAAAGGGAAAATAATAAAATTAACTTTTTTGGTCTCATTTAAAAAGTTAATAACATCAACAATTCATTTAAACTGTCATCATTTGCATAAATTTTGTATTGGTTGTTGTTATTATAATATAAATTTCTAAAGAATAGTAATTGTTGTGAAATTTATCACGATACAAAGAAAAACCACTCAAAATTTATTAAATATACATTTATTCAAAAAATTTAACAAGAGGATTTATTGAATTAATTAATTTAAAAAGGAGAAAACTAAATGAATTGAAGTTTTTGAAGACAAAAAAGAAAATGATAGTACGTAGTAATTTGCAAAAATTTTCGAAAGTCCTTTAATTGTGTTTCTTTTTAACTTTGTACTTTATACGTCATAAAAACTTAATGATGCCAAGAAATTTATTTGTTTCCTAGTAAATTTTATAATCTCTTTTGTTGCATCTTTCTTTGATGAAAACGCGATAGAAAGTTCCTTTTATTCACTTTTAAAATATTTAAAATTTTCTTTTTCATTATTTTTTTGTTTCTCAATTTTTTCCTTAAAATCTATTATAATTAAATCAGTACAAATTTATTTTACACCAGAGGGTATTTTTCTTTATGTAAATCTTTTTTTTTTTTATTCTTTTCATACTTTAAAAATTATGCAGCAAAAATTAAAACAAAATAAAAATTAATAATTTCCCCCTTGTTTGTATTTAAAAAAGAAGAAACAAAATAGTTTTAAAACCTTGAAAAATAGAAAATAAATTTTTTTTTTTTTTTGATGGATAAGGAAAGCTTGGATAAACACATATTCATGTTGTAAATAAAACATTGTTGTTGTAATATAATTTTCTTTTTAAACATGTAAAATGTAAAAAACATATTTATATCATAAAATTATGGCTACAAAATAAATCTAATTAAATTGTCATTATTATGAAGAATCAAAAGAAAATTTAAAAGAAAAAAAAACATAAAAGAAAACGTTTTCCTTTAGTTATTTTGATTCTTTGATTTATTAATATTTGCAGGTAGATCATTTTCATTTTTCCTTTTATATGCCTGTGCCGTGTCGTTGATTTTAAACACACAAAAAAAAAAACTTTTTTGACCTTAAAAATAAAATTCAATTTACTTTTATTTGTTTTTGGATCTTTATAACTTAATCATTACTAAATTGATAATAATATAAACTTTTTCTAAATTAATTTGAACAAGGGAGGGAATGGCTGAACGACTTTGATAATGTATATTAAATGGTATGAAAGGCACGTATATATTACATATAAAATGAAAAAATGATTTTCAAACAAAAAAATTCCTTTTTCTTAATTACCATTTGAAGTCCATTATTTTAATTGAATAAAAATTAAATTCTAAGTTTTTACATTAAATTAATAATGCGGATACATTGAAATTTTTACACGAATTGAATTTTTAAGAATTCATGAAATTTAAAATTTAATCTTAAATTAAACAACAAAATATACTCGTATAAAATGCTTTTATTGTGAATACAAAAAAAATATTATATTATACGTTAATGTAAATTTTATGATTCTCATAATGAATTAAATATTTCTTAAAATTCATTTACATGTAGTTATGTACGTGTTTATGAGATTTGATGCTACTAAAAAATTTATCCTGAAGCTATTCTGTCCTTTTATGAAACTTTTACGCCATACCTTTAACTTTTACATTAAAAATACATATATATATCTATTTGTATGTTGTAGATACTTTTTATTAATATCCTCTTAATTCTGTTTATTTATTTTCTTTTTTGTTTTTGTTTTTTTGTTTTGTTATCCTGAAAAATTAATTAACCCCAAAGGTATGACACCGATATAATGCGATTGAAAAATAAAAATACTGTTTTGATCTATGAGTATTATACTACGTACGTACGTATAAAGCATTTAAGAATTTTTATTTTGTGTAGGTGTATGGTATGTAAAAACGTATGCATATGTTCTCATGTATACTTTACTTGATTTAACTTTCATAATACATGCATACATATGTATGTATGTATTCATATTATCATCATTATAACCATCAAGATTTTATTCACATTTTTTATCATCATTAGATTATGGGTTCTATAGTAAAAAATCATAAAAACTAAAAATATGAAAAAACGTTCTCTTTTTGACGAAGGTTTTATTTAATACAAATTAAATTACAAAAAAAACGTACATGTTGCTTTATATATAGAAGATTATTTATACATACATGTAGGTATAATATATATGTACTTCTCATCATATACGTACATATGTGAATAAAGAATTCAAAACAGTTTCCTAATACATATAATAAATAAGGAAAGAGTTTTTGGATGAAATTAATTAAAATAAATTAATATAAAATAAAAGGTTAATTAAGCAGAAATTTTTGTGTGTATGTTTACATATTACAAACTATAAAAATAATTTGTTATAATTACATATCATTAAATCATAAATCATCTAATGTATGCATATACATATGTATATGTATGAGTAAGGTAACCCAAAGCTTATTGGCAGATTCAAAAATCAAATAAAATGTTATTAAAAGAAACCCAATTTTAATTTTATGTTATTTAAGGAATTCTTTTAACATACATATGTACATTTGAATGAATCTATTTATGTGGTATGTTATGGTTAAAAGGTAAAATTTAAACTAATTAATTATTGTTTTTGCAATATTTCCTTTTTTGTTGTTGTTAAATTTTTAATGAATTTCATACTTATATGACCGTATTTAATGATTCTGCTTTTTATTTATTCAAAAAAAAAAAAAAAAAAATCAGGTACCATTACCATCATAAATTTAACAGAATTTAATGAGAATATTTACGGTTTTCTGTGTTTTTAATTAATTAACAGGCAAAATAAACCAATCAATTAATTAATTTAAGGTAAAAAAAAAAGAATGAAAAAAAATATTGAATTTAAATTAATTTTTGTGGTTAACAACATATGCCTAATGTTTTCTTTTGATAATGGTATGAGCCCAGTTTTCAAGCTCCCAGATATTTGAATTTTCATTTTCATCATTCCCTTTATTAGCACTATAAAAAACAAAAACTTCTTCTACCATAAACCCATATTTTTTGAATGAGTATTTCTATAATTTAAAATCCTAATCATTTGCTTAGTCATTCACAAATTACCAAAAATGAACATGAGAAAAAATCTTTAAAAAACAACTAAATGTTTGTTAATTCCTAAGACTAACAAAATAAACTGGGTACTAAAATTTAAAATTTAAAAAGAATTTCAATAAAATTAAAGTATCTAATTTATTTTAATTGTATTAAAAATTCAAATTACCAAAATTAATCTTTTCTACATTAAAAATTATTTTAAAAATAATTAAAAAAATATTTGAAGTATTAAAACAAAATTTTTTTTAAACATAAATAAAATTTATATGGAAAAGTTCTAAAAATACTTTCGAATATTGCATATATGAAAAATTAAAATTTATAAATGAAAATTATTCAAATTGGTGGATTAATTATTATTACTGTTGATATCTGAATGGGTATAATTTTTTATAAAGTATCTTTTTATTTTGTTTAATTATCATTATACATACTTACGAATTACACGTGCGAAAATTCGTAATTAATTCAATTTTGCTGTATTTTTTTAAAATGCTTTTATGCAATTTAAATAATTAAACAGCATAACAAAAATAAATCTTGTTCGTTTTGTGTGTATGTGTTTGAAGTGATTTTAATGCCCTATGTACACTTGTAACACAAAAGATCCTGCGTTGAACAACAAAAATTATTCTTGAAAATTTATGAAAAAAAATGTTCAACAGATAGAAAATCCTATAACCATAAATACTCTTTTTACAATGTAGCGACTTTGCTGCTAAAAGTGAAGTAAGTGTGCTCTGACCTTAAATCTACGTCATTAGCCTCAAATTATTTCAAACTGAAATTTTAATTTGGTACACCATTCTCTTATGTGATATAAATCTGTGTTATAAATTTAACATCATACTTTTTTGTTCATACTACACATCATGATAATTTTTTTTATTTTCTCAAACTTAAAGTAATTTAGGCCTAATATGAACAATTTTTTGATAATTATGTCACATCACACATACACATATATATACTGTACATACATACATATTATGTATGATGTTTATAAATAATTATATATTTTTTCACATTCATTATTTCCAAAAGAATGATGTCCTTTTTAACGGTAATTAAATACATTAAAATGATAAAATACGAAAACATGATATTTAATTTTTATATGCCTAAATTAAAGATTTCATGTAATTTGTACTCGTCTATAACAAACAATTTGGTTTTTTTTTTTTTTTTGAAATAAATTCTTCTAGGAAACTTACTCATGTCTTGTGTATGTTATTAACAGCATGTATAAAGTAAATTGAAGGAATGTATGTATATTGTATAAAATTACTTTTGCATGTTATGTATGTACATATGTGTATGTATCTACCATTTAATTTATATTTTTGTTGATATGCAAATTTTGTAATTTTATGTCCTTGAGCATGAAATGAACTTTTTGTATGTGATGTCAACATTTGTCTAATTTGGTGTGTATGCATTAATTTTTTTTTTTAGGTGGTTTCCTTTTTATTGTTGTCGATTATTTTTGTCATGTTTCTTATACAAAGTAAAAATTTTCTTTTAAAGTGAATAGAAAAATTTTCATTATGCATAATTACAAAAAAAAAAAAAAAAACAAAAATGTTATTGAAATTAAAAATAGAAACTTTTAAATGACATTGGTAGTAATTATGAATTGTGTTAACATTATGGTTGTTATAATGAATGTATATAAAAGAACTTTATAAATATAAATTTTAAGTTTTACTGTTCTCAGCAAAACGAAAGCAAAAAAAAAAGGAAATGAGTCAAAAAAAAAAAAACGTTCAAATAAATACAGAAATTCATGTAAATTAAAAACAACAAAAATTAAACAGTATTTTTTGAATTTATTATGCATAAAATTACAATAAATAATTTCTTGAATGTGTATTAAAAATTGGTATGTATGTATGAGAACACGTGTAATATGTCATACTGATTAATTTTTTTTTCTATTGTTGTTGTTGATTTATGTTATTTATTTTATTTTTGATTTATTCAAGTAAAATGAATTTCTATTTATTTATAATTTATTTAAAAAATTGTTTTTATTAAAGCATTAAAGGTGCACTTTAATTTTTCAACAATCAGTTACTTAAAAAATAAATTAAAAGTGTAAAAAGCATTGTGTAAAAAGATTTTATATTTTTCATCATGATCCATCAATAATTTTTTGTTCAACATCTAAAAAATGTTGACTTTTAAATTGTCTTTTATTTCCTGAGTTTCATTTGTTATTCTCTTTGTCATTTTTTTTGTCATATACACTTCGTAAAAGCGTCGAAAAGTTTATCATTAGTAATAAAAACTATTACCATTGAATTATGTATGTATGTTGGTTTTGTTTTGTATGCAGTTTTTATTTGATTGAAAATTTAGCTTTTACAACAATAACAAATGAAATGAGTTTTTTTTTCGCTTTCGTTTGTTAAATAAATAAAATTTCAAATTATTTTTAATAAATTTATTTTTTTTTATATACTTTCCTTTATCACAAACATTTTGAATATTTTTATTTTGATTTTGTATGAATGAATTTTGCAAAAAATTCTGTTTGTCATTTTGAATTCAGTTTACTTATTTAAATTTATTTCCTTTTCGGTTTTTTTTGTTTTGTTGTCAAAGAGTGCTTCTTTGCAAAAACGTAAATGGAAAATTTCAAATGAATTTGTGTTTGTTGTAAAAATATTTTGAAAAAGATAAAATTGTAATTAAATTCAAAATGTGATCAGATAAAATGAAAACAAAAAAAATAAAACGAGGAAGAATTCTCAATTTTAGAGAATGTATTTTTGTTTTTTTCGTTAATAATTACAGTTTTCCTTCCAGCCTTCTTTTTTTGTTATTAAAAACGTTTACATTTAAAACCTATTTGCATTGTGTTACAAATTCAGTAGAAACTCTTTTATAAGTTAATACATAACACGTGCAGTAGCTAATTATTACAATTTCGAAAGGAATTTACAAAAACATTTATAGGAATTTTTTTTTTTTTTTTTACGAAGACTTTGAAGTAAAATTTAAATATAAAATTCTGAGATGTTTTGATTTTTATTTTTGTATTTATTCCATTGAATATTGAAACTTTCAAATTTTCGAATTTTTTAAATTTTATTTTATAAAGTTTCAGAATTTTTAAAAATAAACTTTTAGAATTTTTGAAATTCTTTTTATAAAATCTTTTCGAATATCAAAGTCAATTTTCTTGAAACTGGAAAAAAAAGGCATTTTTGAAATTTTTTTAACCGTATGTCATCCAACAGCATGTTCCTTAAATACGGATTACCAAATTTTTTAAAGAGATTTGTATCAATTGAAAATAACAAATTCTTTACTTCTAGTACGAAATTTTGAATTGCGACGTGGTACAATTAAGTACAAATCCTAATCACATTTAATTGAGTTAAGTTGAAAAGAAAATTTTTGTAAAGAATCGAATTTATTTTAAATCACTTTTTTTTTTTTTTGAATTTATTTTCTTTGATCACATTTGGATGATCTGAGAAAATATAATGGGACAAGAAACCATTCAAAATTTTTCTAAAAATCTAAAAAGGAAGGAAATATTTCTATTTCCTAGTATTTAAAGTGTGATACGTGATAAAATGAAAATGATGGAAAATAACGAAAAGCCTATGTGTATGCCTTTGAAATTGTTTAATTTAATTAACTAAATCCGTTTACATATTTTGTTTTTAAGTTTCATTTTTTTTTTGTAAAATGGTATAATAATTTTGAAATATTAAAATGTATCTTTTTTCTGAAAAAAAAAAAAAACATATTTGTGCTTTTATCTATTTTGTCTTTATATTTTTAAATACATTTTATAGGAATTTTACTAGATTTTACTTTTCTTACTCTTCTTTTGATCATATGAAATTGTTGCCGTTTTTCGTTTTTCTTCTCTTTTGTTTTGTATGACGTATAATTCGAAATGTTCATTTATTTAAATACAATACACACAGTTAGGTAATAAAAAGCATTTCAAAAATCATTTTTAACCCTCAGTCCATTGAATCCTACAATTCTAATGGAAATAATAAATGAAATAAAACAAATTAAAAATGTGAATTTAAAGAATAACAATAAAATAACAGAATAATATATGTATTTTTTTAAAAAAACAAAAAATACACGCATCCCTCATATGAGCATATGTACATACACATGTAGTTAATGTAAAAGTATGTTTACATAAATTCTACGAAAATTATTATTATTTATGTAGGTATATTTTCATGCGCAGAATGATGTTATATAAACACATGATGCAAGATAATTGTTAGAATTGTTTTAAAATTTTGTAAAATTGATTTTTTAGTTGATCCACACATAAAAGGAGAATTTAAAACTTTTTAACGTTTTTTTTTTTTTTTCAATTTCAATAATTTGAAATTTTTTTTGAGAAAATTTTTGTCATTCATTCGAATCATCCTGTAAATATGAATAAATGTTGTTCACACATGTATGTCATGAAATGAATAAATGTACATACATATATATTTACAACTTCCTACAAAAATCAACAACAAACACGCACTCACACACAAAAATATATGAAAAATTTTGTATTTTGAAATTTTGGTATATTTTTCCTTTTAATTTTTATTTTTTTTTAAATTTTGTTTCAATTTATTTTTTACGCATTAAAAAACATAATAAATAAGCTCTTTTCTTTTGTAATTTATATACAAAACAGATAAATAAAGAAAAAAAAATTTTTATTTTTTTTGAATTAGTGGTTACATAAAATAACAACAAAAAAGGAAAATATATGAAATTATTAAAATAAAATTTTTGAAGTTATTTTTATTATACTCGTGTGCATTTCAATAAAGCAAAAAAAAAAAAAAATTTAAATGAGCATTCTAAAAGAATTTCCTAAATTTAGTACATAAACATGCTTTATATACGTCCTATACGTGTGTATTAAGGAATAAATTTTTTCAAATATTATTCACAAGGAAAAAAAAATGATAATACAGTCAACTCTCTAATAACATGATGAATTTTTTTTTTTGTATTAAATGGCAATTGTATAAAGTCCTTTAAAAATATCAAAATAACAAAAATTAAAAAATATATTTAAAAAAAAACAATAAATTTGATTTAATGTAACCACTCTATTTATATAAATCAAAATAATTATTAATAAACCGATTAAATGGTAAACATTGTTAAAGATTCAATTTAAGATTCAATAAAATTTAATTTTATGCCACATACATATAAATTAATTTGTATAATGAATTGTCACCTATCTTTTCAGTATAATTTTTCCTCTATTTTCTAACAAAATTTTCCCATGCGTAACGAAATTTAAGTATGTATGTATTTAGGGTATGTGTCATGAATTTTATTTTTGTTATAATATCTACGAGTATTTTACGACGTACATACATACATACATACACATGTGTGTATGTTTACGTTAATAATCTGATAATGATTATAAATTTATTTTTATTTTCATTTTTTATTGCTTTTAAGCATGCGTTAATTGTTTCCTTTCATGTTAAATGTTTGGATATGACAGAATAAAGAAAATTGGGTATTATTTTACAAACATAAATATGTATAAATGTATGTAAGTAGACATGTAAATTTCTAAGATTTTTATCTTAATTTTATCGTTAAAATATATTGTTAAATTGAATTGATTGAATTTATTTTTCAGTACGGACGGACAATAAAAATTAATAGTATGTAATACATATGTACATAGGTATAAAATAATAATTCATTACTTTAAATAAAACATGAAAAATGCGGAAAATACGCTTAATACCTGTTAATGTTAAAAATCAACATACATATATTATTAAACTCTTAAATACAATTAAATAACAGTGATTATCCTTTTCGATTTTTTTTTCAAAAATTTCTATATGGGATGGAAAATTTTACAATAAAATTCTTAATTTGTTAGAAATTTATATTTGAGCATGAGTATGCATATGATAAAAAATTAATTAACAGGATATCCTGTAAATGTGAGCTAACATAAAATTCAATTTACAATTTACATATTTTCTGTGCACATGTACATGTAATCTCAAAGTAATCAAAATTATAGATAACTAATTCTTGCTTATTATTTGAAAATATGTACATCGTATTTTCTACAATTAAAATTCTCTTTTCAATTTACATAGAATTTGTGTTGTAAAATATTCGAAAGATTGTACTACGTATAATGATATATAGTACAGCTTTGATAACAAAAGATGATATATTGTGTGATACTAGAAATTACGAGAAGTATGTTTTAATAATGATACCTTTATCTATTAAAAAAATAAATTTTATATGAAACACAAAACTTTGTAAATTCGAGATGAGACATATTTACTCAGATGTGTAAACAAGAGACGAAAATTTTGTAAGTTGAATCTATTATCTGATCATTTGACATTTACAAATGTAAATGAATATCTGGCAATAAGAAACCTCATGAGATTTGAATGGAACTGTACGTACATATGTATGTGCCTAAAGATGTCCTGAATAAATGATACGAATATAATGGTAATCTTTAATGATGCTAATGAAATGTAAACTTCATTTGCAGTTTGTTTATAAGAGGATAAATTTTTCTCACTTCTTCATTTCATAATAACCTTGAATGTCAATTTAATTAAATTTGAACTTACGAATGCGTTTTAAATTTTCTAAACGCAAAAAATAGTAAAATAACCAAAATCTGCCAAAATGTATTTTTTTAAAAATTATGTAAATTGTTTTGTTTTGTTTTTTTTTTTTTTTTAAATTGCGTGTTTACTATGATAAACAAATTTACGCATTGTGTGTGTATTTATTCACGTGCCTAAAATATTTATCATTGCAAAAACTATCATTATAAATATTTGATTATAAATTTTTCTTTTTTAAGTAGAAAATTAAATTATTGCTAGACCACATGCGTCCTTTTATCGTTATAATTATTAACGTGAAAACTATCTAAGAAATATAAATTGTAAATTTATTATCTGAATTGAAAATAGAAAGGGAAAAAGAAAGAGAGAAAGAAAAAAAAGTAATAAACTAATTTTATTTTTTATTTTTAAAGAATAGAAAATAATAGTAGAATGTTTCGCATGTACATTATTTCAAAATATTTATGTAGGTTATTTTACTATAAAGAAAAAAATGCTGTACATATACATATGTGCTTATACGCAATGTATAAGGCAGATGTACATATATACATGTAATCATGAAAACAGTTTTATATCTTTTTGACGTTGTTTATCTATGATACTTTGTCAAAGTATAATATGAAAATATGAAAAAGATATTGAAAGTCATAAAAACTGTATTGTATCTGTATGCACAAAAAATGAACTTTAAATTTAAAATTTATCAAATTTAATATTACATATACATATGTAACGTATTTATAATACATGTGTACTGAATTTTAAGAATGAAAATATTTTTGTACACATGTAAAATATGTATATGTAGATTATATGTGATTTATTTCTTGTCAAGTACAAAATGATAAAATTTTTCAATAAAAAAAAAAGCTTAGAGTACTTGAATTTGTTTTTTAAAGACACTAAAGTTATCTAATAAATGACACAAAAAGAAGATATAAAAAAAAAAAATAAATAAATGATATAAAGCTTAAAAAGGAAATTTGCGTATCAAAAAAGAAAAACGGGAATTTTTTCTTTAAGCACAAAAAAGACGATAATAATTTTTTTTTTATTTTTTCATTACATAACTCTCTAAAATGTTTTTCTAAAAATGGGAAATTGCAGCAGTATTGCATATTAATTTTAAATTATTTGTTTTAATAAAAATGCCAAACGTTCAAAATCTATTTTTGAATTTTCATTTTTCTCACTATGCCATGGTACATTATGAATTCATAATTTCACATATGTATGTATAATACATACTATAAGTACACATCACCAGAAAATGAATTTTTTTTTTTAGTTCTTTTTTTTTTTTTTTTACAAAAGAACATGCCAGGATGTGTACGTAATTTAGTTCATTCGTTATTAT
The DNA here is from genome assembly GCA_963971155.1 of Anthrax anthrax. Classification (NCBI taxonomy): domain Eukaryota; kingdom Metazoa; phylum Arthropoda; class Insecta; order Diptera; family Bombyliidae; genus Anthrax; species Anthrax anthrax. The sequence goes on from OZ020118.1 coordinate 22,967,789, forward strand.
TATGATAAAATGAAAATGTACTCACTCATGCAGCTTTAAATAAAAAGAAAAAAAAAAATGAAGCAAAAATGTCATAAAACATAATGCAGTGGTAGCATATAGCAGTTACTTTTTGTCATTTAAATCATGAAGATGCATTTATGTATCTAACAATATGCGATCTGCTGTATGTTATCATTCTATTGAAGATGCACTTTAAATTTTCATTTGTTTTTGCTTTTTTTTTGTATGCATTATGTAATAAGAAAATAGTTATATATAGTAAGTGAATTTTTATAAGCTCCATGATAGTAGATAGTAGGGAGCAATGTTTGAACTTTAGTATACTGCTGTGAATATAAGCATATGACAAAATGTCTTTATTTTTGTCTATGAAAAATTATATACGCATACATGAACATAAATTGTCTTTTAATGTTTTTAAATAACATAAGTACGATTTTTTATTCTGAATTAAATTATTTTATTCTTTATTTTTTCGAATATTAAAAAAAAAATCCTTTTTTTTTCTTAATACCATAAAACTAAAGAAATTTTTCTCTAAATATTAAGCAAAAAGCTATAAAAAAAACTCATATTTTATTTCAAGAAAATTGAGAAATGTTTTAAACAAAATCACATAAAAAATTCGATTAACTTTTAAATGATTTTGAAAAAAAAAAAAAAAAAAATTTTGCGAAAAGTATTTGAAAGTATTTTATCTTAATTTTTTGTATTTTTAACTTGTTTCTACGAAAAAGTAAAGAAAAATTATTAGGAAAATCGTCAGACTTTTCAAATAATTAAAATAATATTTTTTTTTTTTTTTTTTTTTTTAAGAAAAAACAAAATTTTCTGTTTTACACGTTTTCATTTGAATTGACAACATAAGAAGAAAAGTTTTATTTATTGAATATCACTAGAAAAATGAGAATTTGTTTTCTGTAATCAAATTAAAGAAAACTTGATAAATATTTGAGCTAGAAAATTTAGTTATTACAGTTTCAGGCTTTCAATGTATCGTATAGAGAAAAAAACAATTTTTTTTTTTTTTGAATTAAAAACAGATTATGGTTTAATTAAATATGAAACACATGTTGTCTCGTCCTTTTTTCTAATCTGTATTTTTTTTTTTTTTTTTGTGTAATCATATTAGATTGTGTATAATCGCAAAATTTGTATTAAAACACGTGATTATTTTCATATGTTGTGTAAGAAACGATAGACTCTTAATACGCATTCATTTTTAATAGATACGTATTCGTATGTGAATACGTACAAAGAAGGAAAAGATATGATTAAATTTTAACCTTTAGAAATAATTTTGTTTGTATTTTTTTTTTTTTTTTTGGATTAAAAATTAGAAATTTTAGATAACATCAAATTGTGTTAGAAATGTATTTTTACTTAAAGTCGAAATATAGCTTTAATGATATGTAGTTTGTATATACATACATACGTACAGATGTACCTAAACTATACACACAGCTAAAGCGTATAAAATATTTTGTAATGTTCTGTAACACAAATACATTTTTTTAAAGCTTTTTTTTACACTGTTACGTTTCAAAAATAAAAATTCGTATTCTTTAGGTGAAAATTGAAAATTGCTAGAAAAAATTACAGGAAAAATAAAGTGAAAAAAATGAGAAAATCATCTGTATAGTTATTTCTATCAGATACCATTATCAAAGAAGAAGAAGAAGAATAAAAAACCATTTTTACCTACTAAAGCGTAGTAAGAGTGAAAAAATATACAAAAAAAAACCAAAGGATTCCATTTTTGTTATTGTTGTTCATGTGGGTATAATAAATGGAAAATTGTCATTTGGTACGGTATAATGTAATAGATTATATGACGTCTATATACTCATGTACGTACATATGTACGTATATAGTACGTGATACTGCAATAAAAATTTTCATTTGTATGAGAATTTGTTCTTTATTAGAAAAACGATTAAAATAAAAATCTGAAGTTCAAAAATTAAATGACATGGAATACAGAAGATTATGAAGAATAAATGAAGTATTTATTATCTAATAAATACATCAATTAAATTTAATTTTTCTTTATAAATAAAATAAAAAATAAAATATGAAAATTCGTTATAAAACCAAATCATTCGATATTATTTTAAAATTTTTCTTAGAATTAAAATCAAGGAAATATGTGGAAATTTAGGAATTTTCAAGGAATATTTCATGGGATCATGGTTCATGTATCAATTAAATTAGATATGTACTATATATGTATGTACATATGTCCTTATTGTGGTATTATGGTTATTTAATTATTTATATTGAATATTACATTCCATGATTTCATCTACCTGATTACATAAATATTTTGACGTTATTGTAGTGAAATAATTTAATTTCTCGCCTGTATGCACATTATTTTAAATTACGTAAGGTATTTCAAAGCAACTACGTATATATTTACATGTAAACATATCTACATAATATGTACATCAAAATTTGTGTGTTGATAATAAATTCAATATGTAGTATGAAATTTTGGAAAATAATTTTTGTTATATATAGTTTCATATGAAACTATAATTAATCATCAATAACTATTTAAATTTCAATAAAATTTAATGTGTACAATTTCTAATATTACATTTACCACTACTATTGTATGTACATATATACAAATACACACATACAAAAATCATTCTTTACGATATATGAATTCTTACAGTAACTAATTGTTGTTAAATTCGATTTTATATGCATTGATTAATTTACGTAAAAATAAAATAAATTAAAATAAAACATTAAAATGGATTTTCTACACAATAAACATTTTAAATATTAAACTGAGATAAATTTGAATTTTAATCAAAATATTTAGAAATATAAAATTGTAATTTTTTTATTGATCAAAATATGTATACCTATACATATTTAATAAATTAGTTTGTTTTTAATATAGTTTTTAGATTTATTTTTAATTACTTTAAAGTAATTAATTATATTTTATTTATCATAATAAAAAATTTTAATGGGAATTTATTATTTAAATTCACACTAAATTGAATAATAAATATTACATATTTTATTGAACATATTAAATATTGTTTTATTAATTAAAATGAATTTATATATTAGTAATTTGTGTATAATCTGTATTTCGTTCAATTCATTAACGTGCAATTTTATAGTATGTAAACTGGAAAATGTTTAAAATTAAAGTATGGGCCCGTATGGGATATTGTACATATACCAGACACATAAAACCATATTTATGATAAGTATCCTTTTTTTTTTAAAAAAATTTAAAAAACAAAAAATAAAATAAAAAAAAGGTTTACTTTGTATCTTAATTAAAACCAAAAAAAAAAAAAAAAAAAAAAACAGGAAAGAAAAAACAAATGTATTTTTTTACACGTGTACAGAGAGAACACATAATTTTATGTATTTTGCATGAAATGAACTTTTTACTCTAGAGAAATGACCGAATTATATGAGGATAAAAAACTAATATCAATTAAAGAGGGCGATTTAAAGAGTTCAAAATATCAGTAATAATTTTTTCTTCTTTCTTTTTTTTTTTTTTTGCACGAACATTTTCATTTTATGTACAAATTTGAATGAAAAATTTCAAAATGAAAAAAAGGAAAGACTTTTGTTATCCCATGTGAAAATAAGATAACAGCTGATAATTTCTTAAAACAATAAAATCTTTTGATATCAATGACAAATTGTATTTAGATAAATAAATAGAATATTATTTTTAATTGGGATTTAATTCTATTCCTAAAGATTTAATTCTATTTCCTAAGTGGAGTATTTTGTATACAAATCATTATAACAATTATTTATAATAAGATTATAGATAGATTATATTAAATACTAAGAAATATATAATAATAATAAACTAAAATTTTCTGTTATAAAATTGAATTTGTTTGTATTTTAAAAGCTTTATTCAATTATTTCCTATTTACTTTTGTATTTAAATTCAAATAAATCAGAAACATTGTTATTTCTTTAATCTATCCTGAGATGATTTGTTTTAGATTTAATTTTATTTACTTTTTTACAGGTGTCAAAAACCAGATAAAGAAAATCAAAAAATAAATATCATCCAGTGTGTTTATGATAAAAGTCAAAAACAGAAATTCATTTATTGTATTTTTGTCACTACAACAACATAAAATACAAAAAATTATATACGTTACCATTTGAAAAATTTCTATGTAAAATTTGTATCTATAATTATTTACCTAATACTGACATAATATTTTTCCCCAAATTTGTTGTAAAAAAAAGTCCTTTTGTTTTTGGACAAACGATAAAATAAAAATCAAGATAACCGAGTCAACAAAAAATTTTTATTTTGCGTTTTATTGCCATTTCAGAATAAAAAAAAAAAAAAAATATTTAAATTATTTTTACAAATAAACGCATTATTAAAATGCCCATAGTAAAAAGAAATTTTTTTCTTTCTTTTTTGTGTGTTTTTGTTTTGTTTTAAATATCTAAATTTAAATATTCTTTTATGATTTTAATTTTTTTTTTTTTAAATGTAGCATATTTGGCTTAAAAATAATATATGTATGTACACCTTTTTCTGCCTTTGGGAGTTTATTGTAATAATTTTGATATAAACATTATTATAAAAAAATATCAATGTTTCCACATATACAGAAATAATTGATCCTTGTAATTAAGTATTCCAATATAAGAGTCTGGTGATTATTATAAAAAATTTGAAAATAATATGTATACTAAAATGTATAATGTTGTGGAAATAATTATTTGAATTTTATTTTAATGTTCCTTTTGATTTTGTATGGTTGTATATGATTTACTCAAATTTATTTAAATTTTATTCTTTTTTATTTTGGCGAAGGAAAAAGCAAAAAAAAAATGAATAAAAATGTTTCCAGGAAATTGTGATTTTTCTTGTTTTGATCAAAAAAACAAATTTTTTTTATGACTCAATTTAAATATGAAAATTTGAACAATTGAAAGGATATGTTTACCTCTGTTTCAGTCACAATTTTTAAAATAATTTTTGAAATTTTTAATGTAACATTACGACTAATTAATTTTATTTTTATTTCAGGTTATTTTGTAATTGACTAATTACATTTGTTTTTTGGTTTGGCTTACTTTATTGTTCAGAGAAATCTCTGTATAATCTTGTGAAATGGCAGCAAATTTATTATTAAATAAAAATGATATAAATTTTAAACAATTCAATTATAAAGACAATTATGATAGAGGATCATCATCATTTGAACAAAATACAATAACAAATTATAGTAGTATTGAAACGGACATTATAAATGGTCATAATAATTTAAATATTAATAATAATAGTTTATATTATGTTACTGGAAATTTAACAGAAAAATTATTAATGCCATATTTATCATCGTCATCGTTATCAACAACAGTATCATCATCATTATCGTCATCATTAATTGATGATATTGAAACAAATTTAACCACATTAACATCTGGATTAGTAACAACAATATCATCAGCTATAACAGCATCAACAACGACATCAATATCTTCACCAACATTATTATCATCATCATCATCAATAACTTCTAATATTGATGATAAAAATAATAATGATCAATTAATAAATCAAAATTTAAGTTATAATGATCTTAATAATAATAATGATAAGGTACTAAAACATTTATATGAAGAATTATTTAGTTGGCAAGGAATATGTTTAGTTATGGTATTTTGTGCATTCATTGTTATAACAATAATTGGTAATACATTAGTTATATTAGCTGTTATAACGACAAGACGTTTACGTACCGTTACAAATTGTTTTGTAATGAGTTTAGCTGTTGCTGATTTATTAGTTGGTATATTTGTAATGCCTCCAGCTGTTGCAGTACATTTAATAGGTGAGTATTGTTTAAAAAACAATTATTAATTTAAAAAAAAAAAAAAATGTAAATTATTATTATTATATATTTTTGCAAAGAATGAAAAATTTACTTATGATTGACGTTAACATAAGAATTTGTATTAAAAACATAAAAGCGTTAGCAAAACGTTCATTATAATGTAGAAGGTTTAGTTTACACACATATACATATGTATGTACATATATGCGTATTTTTTGTATTTATTCATATCATCATGATTTTGAATTTTTAAAATTAAGGCATTTTATCCTGTATTTATTCAACAAATTGAAATATCGGGTATAAGAAAAAAACAAAATTCAAAATTTTTTAGTAAACTAAAAAATACGTAATTTGGGAAAAAAATTAAAAACAAAAAAAAACTTTTTCTTTTTTCTTCCTTTTCTCTCATTATTTGGAAAATTTCTACACGTATCAATATTTTCTTTTTATTTAAAAATAAAATTGAATAATGAACTGTAAATTTACGAAACAAAATAATGGAATTTCAAAACAAAAAAAAAATTTTTTTTTTCTTTGTTATTTTAATTTGAAATAAGATCAGAATCAGAGAATTTTGTTTATTTTTAATTTATTTTAATGTTTCTTATACACAATCTATTTCGTGAATACGTAATGAATATAAAAATAAATTACATTATTTACAACTGAAAATATGGCGTATTATTTGTTTTTTTTTTCATTTGTAAAAAAACACAAAAATAATCATTTTCTTTTCAATAAAACAAATGAAATTTAATTGAAAAAAGAAAATATGTAAAAAAAAAATTTTTAAACATTATCTTTATTATATTATGAAAATTATGAAAATTACTTTGTGTTACATCATCTCCTTGAAGTACAAAAGAACAAGAAAATAAGAATAAAATAAAATAAAATTATAATAAAAATAAATGATAAAATTGGCAAATGTCTTCAATTTATCATTTTACCTCTGAATGTTTAACATTTTTGTCTTTTTATTATTATTATTATTTTTTTTTTCATATAAAATGAATAAGTGTGTTGAGTTTATTTCTTATTTATGATATACAGATAACCCTCGCATATCTCAAATTATTTTATGAATTTGAATAAATTTAATTTTTTTTTAAATTTAATTTGAGACGATATTATTTGATTGACAACAAATTTTAAATTGTAATAAATCTCTTTGCAAATAACAGTAAAATAGACCCCCACACGTGCGTGAAAATATACACAAAAAGAATTAATTTTTAATTTTTTCCGAAAAACTCTTCAATTGCAGAAACAACAATTTTATTCAATTCTACATTAATGTGATGCAAAATTGTGTGTAATTCTATAAAAAAATGTTTTATTTTAAGTAGTATCCGTTTTTAATATAATTTTTGTATTCTATGCGATGGACAAATTTAAATATTTGCTTTGCAATTTAACTGCTCTCAATCATCTAAAATTTTATTTATTCTGTAACCGGAAAATAATTTGCCAAATCACATGAATTCGAAAATGATCTGTCGTGAAATATTGCAAAATATTTTGAAACTCTTGTATCGTTGTCGTAATTACGATCATGAATAGTAGGTTGTGTAAAAATCTACTACAAGTTCCAAATTAGATTATATCGACCAGCTGTGTAGCCTAGTTGTGGTGTGCTAGGTCTACGATCCCACCAGCCGTGGGTTCGAATCCCACCTCGGGTATGAGTCTGACACTACTTCCCTAAATAGCCGTAGACCTTTGCAGTCAGTGCTATTTCCCCCCTGTTAGGATTGTAAATTCATTTACTATTCTAACCTTTATAAAATAAAAAATAAATAGATTATATCGAAATGACTTTTTATATAACGTATTATACGAGAGTTACCTTTATATTTATTATATTAAATTTTTGATACTTAAATGGTGTAAAAATGTTCAAAAAATAAAAATAACAATCAAAATAAGATGAAAATAATTTTTTATTATACAAATATATTTTTTTTTCTTTATCCTTCTCATTTTCTTTTATATACATCAAGAATATTTTTGTATATCTTTTATTGTTGTTTTCTTTAAAATATATTTCATTAATTTTCAAAAAGAAGTTATTATATTTCAATACACATAAATGAAATTTTGTTTTTCATACCATATATGTAAATATTTACATGTATGTACGTTATATTATATTAATGTTGACTTTGTTTATTCGATTTTACGTGTCAATTTATGTTAATAATGTAAGATTTTCTCATAAACAAAATAATGATTTTTTCTTCTGCTCTTGTAAATATACGTTGTAGAAATAAAAAGAAAGAAATACAAAAAAAAATTTTTTTTTTGTTTTTATGAAACTGGAAAACAATGAAAATTTTTAAAGAAAATATGATAAAAACAAAAATAACCTTTGTGTACATAATATAAAATGACAGACATGTATACACGTAAATGATACATGACAAGGAATATAAAAAAAGAAAAATTAAGGAAGAAAAAACGGAAATTAAAAGAAAGAAAATAAAAATAAATAACAACAAAGGAGAAAAGAGCTTTAAATTTTGTTATGTAAAAAATATTCTCATATGTACACACATACATACATACATATGTAGGTATATATGTATCAAAATACGTATTATGTTTAAGGATGTAGAACAAAAGTTAATAGATAAAATTCTAAATTCTGGATAATCCTCGATAAAACTTATGGGAATATTATCCAAAATACGTATGTGTACGTAGCGAATTCTCGAATAAAATTTTATTATACGTGTTCATTAATAAAAAAAAAATTAATGTTAAAAATTAATGTCACACCAATTTAACATATACACTTCGAGTTGGTATAAAGCATATGTACAGATGACATTTTTAATAAAAATTTTAATTTTTAAATGACATCAAAGATTTTTTGTTTTTTGTAGGTAGTACATACATACCTTGTACAAAAATATACAGAATGTTTATGTGTTATGTAATACATCAAAAGAACATCTATTTTATTTTCCAGGTGAATTCATCTGAGATTTTTGATTTTGAATACGAAAAATGATTTTTTGTTCAAATTGCGTTTTTTTTTTTAAAAATAAATAATAATTTTCTTTTTTCGCTTTCTTCTTTTTCTTTCTTAAACTTTCTTAAATCTTGATAATCAGTGTTAGGATTTATTTTGTTACGCACTTTTGTGTATAAATGGTTTTTATCATGATCCATTGAGAAGAAAAATTAATTTATTATCAATTAAAATATCAAAATAATTAATGGATTTATTTCTTAAAAAAAAAAAAAAAAACAAATATGCAAATTGTTTGAAAAAAAAAACGTTAAATTCGTTCGAATGTTTTAAAACAAAAAAGAAAATGCGTTATCAATTTGAAATTTTTTTATTTTTCCTAGAATAGCAAATGAATTTGTGTGTCAATTATTTTATATTTAATAATTTTCTACATTAAATTGAAAAATTGATAAAGGTACTTACATATAATGTATACGTAATATTTATTATTATTGTTATTTTGCTTTTTCTGTTAAAAATACCTTAATTCTCTTGTGTATATTTTACATTTTTACAATCTCATAAAAAAAAAAAAAAATAACAAAATTTGAAAGGAAAATAATATAAGCCAAGGAAAAGCAAAGAAATGAAAAAAAAAAAAATTTTTTTTTTTTTTGTTACTTTTTCTTTAGGGACATTATGGATGATGGCTTAGACTTTTCACTTTTACAATAATAAAACATATCAGCATAAAGGTGCAGATTTGTAAGATACACACAATATATGAACATCGAAAAGTTTTCTTTTTCTTAAGCATAACAACAAAATCATGTTCTTGAAATAATTTAATAAAAACATAAAGTAATTTTATTTTTGGTTTTTGTTTTTGTTTGTTTTTTTTTTGTTCTGAAAGAAATTTTTTTAATAGAGCTGTTAGTAACATATTACATTAGACATTTTGATATGATGTGTATGTACAAAATACACATTCATTCCACTCACAATATATATTATTGTGTTCTATTACATGCGTTTAACACACAAGAGCTTCAAGTAAATGTGTTTATTAATTTTAATGTGAATTTTATAATAATAAAATATGCATTTAATGGGACTATAAATTTTTCACGCATGTATACATGTTTGTGGTAAAAAAGAAAAATAATATTAAAGATAAAAATAAAAACATAAGAAAAAAAAATTGAAAATTAAATGAAAACTATATTACAAAAAAAAAACAAAAAAAAAATCATTTTGTAATGAAACAACATACATACGTTCATACTTATATGATACATGCAAAATTAATGGTTTTATATATCTCATTAAATTTTGATCAATTTTTATGTATTACAAAAAAACTTGTTGTTTTCATTTTCTACACATATTGTTTGTATACATAAATGGGCACATGTTGAAAAGTTTCGCGATTTTTAACATATGAATGAATATATTTTTGCTTATTTTTAATAACTTTTATTCATTACTTTTTTAATTGCACACGAGTAAAGGCTCTACGCATGGCTAATTTAAAAAAAAAAAAATCTTGCAGTGTGAAATTCTACAATTTATATAATATGTGACATTCAATTATAAATTAATCAGGAGTTATTACAACGATCCTGATGCATTACAATTTACAAGAGTAAACCTGTTTCTGTGTATGAATAACAAATTAAATACAAAATAGTCATGTTTATCCCTTCTAGATGTATGTATGCTTCTCATTTGATATTTTATAAAACTAATCTCTAGAAAAAAAAATTAAAAATTTAATTTATGTAACAGACAGAGCTTTAATTTTCATTTAATTAATCAGTATTTTTTCTTAACAAAGAATTATTATGCTTGCTGTTTTTCAAAGTCCTTTGAATGTTAAAAAAAAATAAGTAAATTAAACTAGTGTCCGAAAGAAATCTAATGAAAATAAATGAATGTAAAATTGAAATAAATACTTAAATTGCTTTATGTCTGGAATTACTCGTAAATGAAAATAAAATATGAAATGCGACAAATTCTAGAATAAAATACATCTCATCCTATATTTAGAATATCATTAAAGAAATATGGTCGTTTCATTTATTCAACAACTCAGCAACTAGGGGGAATATTACAGAACATTTATATGTAGGTTGCTCCTAGTACCTCTTATAAACTTATATGTATTTATAATATCCTATATCCTTTCTTTTATGTAGCTTGATTTTATATGTGCGGTTTTTTTTTTTTAAATTTTAATTTTCTTAACATGTGGTATCCAATGAAAAAAGAGACTTACTGCAAATAAAATACGTGATATGATACATGCAACCATCCATCTTATAAATAATTTATAAATAATAATACTTTCAGACTAATTAAATTTTTCTTACAAAAAAATAATATAAAACCATTGAATTTCATGGAAATAGATATGCATGCGTCAGTCACATGCAGCAAAATTAGAACATCTGATGTTTTGTGACCATCTGTATTATTGTGAGGTTTTTAAAACGTTATGAGATTTTTTTTCTCCTTTTTTTTTAAATCATTTTTTCATTAAATTCTTTAACAGATTTTATGCAGACTTGCTAAATATTTTTTTTTTTTTTTCATTTAGATTCTTTTCTGGTAAACACATAAAAGTTAATTAAAATTTGAACCATTACCAACTAGTCATTATTCATTTTAATTTATTAATGAAAATTTTTCAAATAATTTTAACAATAAAAAAATTAAAAAATTTGTACAATCCTTAACTGAACTGAAATAAAAACTGAAAATTGAAAAAAAAAAAAAAATAAAACAAAAAAATTATAAAAAATATTTATTCAAAAATTTTAATATTTATTATCCTTCTTATATGCTACTATCATCTTTTATCAATGTAAAATGATTTTTATTTCTTGTCACGTTTGAAATATTCTCATATTTTATTCAGAATAAATGTGATTATGAATTAGAAAATTATTACATCATTTTATTTATTTTGTAGTAAATACATATGTATATACATATGTAGATAGTAGTCAATCAAATATGTAAATATACGTAAATGAGAAAATTCAATAAAATATTTTAAAAAATTAAAAAAAAAATTTTTTAATGAATACTACAGTATCAATTACGAACGCATGCTGTATACTTTAAAGAATATTTATGCATTTAAATATTTCTACGAGTATTATTTAAAGATATTTTTAAATACATGCATATATTGTATAAATTTATATTTGTCTCGAGAAAATAAGAAGAATTTTATTAAAGCAAAGAAAAACTTTGTCAATATGATCACTCATTTTCAAAAATTTTCATCTATAAAACTGAACTAAAGGATTTTCATAAAAAAATAAAATAATTATTTACGAGGGTATGGATTAAAATAAATAGTATTGTTTATAGTATACTAATTTTACCTTCATAGTGATAACATTTTATAAAGGATTCAAAATACATGCGTATACTTTTTTAAACGACTAAAAAATAATACACAATTTTAAAAATAAATAATAAAATGTTTATTTTCTTATTACCTTAGTAACAAATTGAAGCACACAAAATAAAAATCTAAGGGAGGTAACAATTTAAGTCATTGATTAATCAATACCATAGAGTTTTAATTGAATTTATTAAATATAATTCAATAGAATAGATATCATTGATACACAAACTCATTCTGTTGTTTAAGAATTATATGCAAATTATCATTATTATATGTATGTACATACATATACGAATGTATATACATATAAACTATCATTATTTTATCATAATTACAGCTATTCTATTTCAAAATGTACAAAAATATTAGTGTCAATATCTATGATACATACATAAATATGTATGCACATGGTAACAATAAATAATTTCTATAAACCAATTTAATGAAAATTTATACTATCATCATCATCATCATCATCATCGTTGTATAAAATAAAATAATTACATAAACATGTACATATTTTCCTTAATTGGAATGTATGTGTACTTGTGTACATATTATGCACGCCTTTTGAACATTTAATAATTATTGACATTTTTAATAATTATTATATCTAGTTTACGCATTGCATGTGTATCATATAATAAACACGCAAAAAATACATATTTTCCTCATGTAATTTTCTTATTTGTAAAGATTTTATGTCAAGAAAGTAAACTGTATACATGTTAGAATGTTTTATTAATATACAAAAATATATTATATAAGTATATACATTAAAATTTAATACTTTCATACAATATATGGATTAGATTTGATTATGATGATGAAATATGGTACGATGAATTACTATAGTAGATATACATAGATAGTAACAAAGTTATAATGAAATATACACATTGTACATATGTATGTATGTTAAGACTATTAATTATATGTACATTTAAAAGTAAGAAGGGATAATTTTTTCTTAATTTTCTTTTAAGAAATAAAAGTTCATTAAGGTAATTTCTTATTTAATCTTTTTTATTTTTTCTTAAAAGGAACATTAAATTGAAAAAAAAAGTAAATCACTTATTTTTAAATTTAATTATAGTAATTGAGATCCAGATTTAATTGTATAAAATTTAGGTATACTTTAAGAAAACTAATTAAAGATTTATAAAAAATTTTTACAAAAATTTGTTCTAAAAAAAGAAAAATATACAAAAATATTTCAAATGATAAGAAAATAATTTATTTTTAAAGATATTACACCTAACATGAGATACACGAGATTTACTGATATGTATATATGTACATATTACACATGTGATAGGACATACTATATAGGTACATGTGTAATGTGTATGTAATATATCTTCAAGCAACATATGCTTTACGTACATTCTCATATCGTAATATATTATAAACTATTTGATTGGAGATAGAAGGTTAACGAAATATAGCATTAACATTAACATAAAATATTTATCTATGAATTTAAGATGAAAGTTTAGTTTCTTATCATCAATCTTTTTGCTTCTTTATATATATAAAAAATTTTGATATATTATAGATTAAAATAAATGTACGTTAAACATTTTTAGTTTCTGGCAAATATATACATACATACGTGTATACACCTACAGAGATAATTTAAATACATACAATTCATACAGTGTATCTTTGAAGAATGAAAACATAAAAGAATGAATTTTTGAACCTGAAGCATTGTTTATGATCATTAAGTGACGGATATTAAAATGACACGTTTTTTGCAATTAAATACACTCACAAAATAAACAAAATAAAGTATTTTGGAGAGAAACGCATATCAATCATTTTACTAAAAATTGAATATACCCTTAAGGTATCATGTGTATCCGCTGAATGTATCGTATGAACATATTACTAGGTGGAGTAATCAACACAAAATATTTTTAACAAATTTCAAAAATAAATGAAAAAAAAAATGAATCTATAAGTTAATCTCTTAAACTGAATTTTAGTTACTATACAAATATTGAAATATTATTTTTTATTTTATAAAAAAATAACAAAAGAAAAAAAAAATCACTCTTAATCAAAAGAATTTTAATTTTTAATAAAAGAGTTTTTATTTACATTTTTGTTTTGTTTTTGTCTTTAAATAAATGAAAAGTTCAAATGAAAAGTTCAAATAAAAAGTTTATTGCCAGAAAATATTTAAAAGAGAAAATAAAATTTGTACATTTATCATTGAGTTTCTATGTTCATAAAGAATGAAACAAAAAAACAATTTCTTTGTAAATCATAGATGATATTTGTATTATATGGAGATTGTGTTCCACGCTACTCGTATATAAAACTTTTAACAATTTTCACATAATTACGGTGTAAAATTTCATGTTACATGTAATCGCTTTAACTAAAAATTTGTCAATTGAAACCGCCTTTTAAAAATCAATTTTATACAAAAATTATCTCTGTTTAATTGAAAAAATATTGCTTTTCTAGATTTAAAATTAATTTACAAAATAAAAGCAATATATCTGTCTGTAATCGTTTATTTTATCTATAATTTTACATTTTCTTATGAAAATGAAAAATCATTGGAAATTTTCATAAAGTTCTTGAATTAAATTTTTTTTTTTCAGATACTTAAATTGTGATATGTATGTACGTGTATATACAATATCAAGGAAATAGAAGAATTTTGTATTTTCATTTAAATAAAAATAACAAAACAAAAAACAAAAAAAAAGAAAAACAATACAAAAAAACTTTTTAAAACAATTTTTAAAGTGAATAAATTTAAACTTAATTTTTTGTAAAATAAATACGAAAGTGTTAATTGTTTTGTAAAGTTGAAATTTTTATTGTAATAAAAATGCTTATTTTGAAAATTCTAATTAAAAAAACAACAATAAAAAATTTTATCGTATTTTCTCACATTTTAAAGTATCTAAAATATTTTTTTATTAAAATTTTTAAATACTTACACGGATATATTCCATATATTAAATCGTTTTTCTAATTAAACATAAAAGAGATTTGTGTAGATTTTGATTTAAAGATATTTTTTTTCAGATTTAAAATTAATTTTTAATTAAATTTATAATTTTAACGTTTCTTGAAAAGTTAAATAAAATAACATAAAAATGTATTTACATAACAAAAAAGAAAAAAAAAGTAAACAGATATCTCGCAGCGAATTTCTGTGTCCTTGTTATATCCTTATACATTTCTCATTCAAATGTTGAATGTATATGTACACACACGTATGTAATTTTTATTACTATTGTAAATATTCATTGTATATACTTTATCTGAAAAAAAAAATAATTGTAAAATAGTTTTATTTTACGTTTCTACAGACCTACATTTTAATCAAAAAACTTTTTTAATTTTACATGTACATTTCAAAAACCCTAGGTTTTGCTTATCAACATTTGTTTTTTCTTCAAAAAAAAAAAAAAAAAAAAACAAAAATTTCTGTAATGATGAATTTTTTTTTTTTTTTAACTATTTCTAATTTATTTAATTTTTAGATTTATATTTCAAATTTTTATTTTATTTTATTGTAATTATAATAATAAAGCAAAAAATTATTTAATTTCTCAAAATGAAAAATTTTTCATAAAAAAATACTAAAATTAGTTGTAAAAGTTGATTTTAATGTATTAATTTTAATAAATTTAATTTAAATGAATGAAAATTATTTACTTATAGGTTCTTGGCAATTGGGATGGGTACTCTGTGATATTTGGATATCTCTTGATGTTCTATTATGTACAGCATCAATATTAAGTCTATGTGCAATTAGTGTGGACAGGTAAAGAAAATATTTTAATTTTTTTATATTTTTTATTTATTTTTCTAACAGTTCAATTTGTATATTTAATAATTTTTGTTTTTTTGGTTTTTTTTTTTTGTTTATTTATAGATATTTAGCTGTTACTCAACCACTTACATATTCTAGAAAAAGAAGATCAAAGAGACTGGCATTTATAATGATTTTGATTGTATGGTTTTTAGCTTTAGCCATAACATGCCCTCCAATTTTGGGATGGTAAGTAACGATTTCAAATAAAATCCAAAACACAAAGAAAAATTAGAAATCAAAAATTTTAAAAATTTTCTTTATAATTTTTGTACAATATTATGTGATGTACGCACCTGTTTTCTTAATAATATTATATCTCATTTGTATAGTCAACCTTGTAAGCGTCCTTTGCTATAGCTTTTTTTTTTAATTTACATTTTTGTTCACTTTCATTTTTAAATGATTTTTTGTTGTTGTATTTTTTTTATCTGCATAATTTCATCCTGAATTAATTTTTAGATTATTTTTTTATTACGTTTTCATTTTATTATAATAGCAAAAAATAAAATTATAACAAAAACAAAAATCGTTTTTAATTTGATTTTAACACGATATATGGTAATCGAAATAAAAGTTTTTCGTTCTTGTAAGAATTTTGTATCATTATTTTGTCTTCTTGCTAAGACTTAGTTTTTGTGTTTTCTTTTTAATTTTCAAAGTTTCAGGTTTCGTTGTTTTTTTGTTTTTGTTTTTTTTTTTTAATTTAAATGTGATTTCGTATGTGTTGATTTTTCGGCAACTATTAGAAGAAAATTTTTCATTTTTCTTTGGCTTTTCTTTTTACATGTTCTTGACATGTTGTAATTTCGATTTCGTGAGAAATAGATAAAAGCAACCATATAATAAAATAAAATTAAAGATAATAATTTAGAAACGGTAATATTTTATGTCATTTATAATACAAAGTTCTATTATACTTGTATCTCTATATTAACAGTAAATTGAATGATAGATAATATGACTTGGGATTTTTATTTTGGTAATTTGTATAGTCATCATTTGATAAATTTTCAGTAATAAAAAAGATCAAAAATATGTTCGTACGTGTAATGAATTTTTTTAAATAACAATTTAACATACATAAATACATGTGTACGCTTGTAATTTATTTTAGTTAAAAAAATAAAAACTTACATTGAAAAATACAAATATTTCTTGTATTTTTTTTTTCAATACAATTTTTATTTATTTACAAATATTTTAGTATCATCAACATACTATCCCGAATATATCTTGAAAAATTCTGATTTTCAATATTTCCTTTTTATTATGTTCATATATTGTACACATGCCTCTATGTTATTATTATTACACGTGTGTGGAAAACTTCATGTGATTGAGAAATCATCATTAAAATGAAAAATATCAATATTTAATTGAAACTGATAAAATAAAGAAAGAAAAAAAAAGAAAGAAAAATTATTTTTATTTTATATAGTATGATTTCAAGATAAAAAATGTATTTTCGAATCAACGTCAAACTTGCGTGTATAAATCAATTAATTACCTTTTATCAAATTCAATTTCTTAGCTAAAAAGCATCGATAAAGACTAAAGTTAACTGCCTACATAAATACTCCTTTGCTTTTTCTTTTTATTGGAATTCAATTTTATTTTTGTTTTTAATTTAAAAAAAGGAAAGAAAAATAAGTTTGGCTTAAAATTTATCAATCAACAAAAAAACAAAAAAAAAAAAAAAAAACGAAATTATCTTTAATCTAACTCGGAAATTCTTTTTATTAACGTTTTTTTTTCATGTAATTAACCAGTTACACGTTACACTCATGTAAAGAAAATTTTTAATATACTCATTAACACATATATGCTTAAATTTTGATAATTTTCTTTAATGAAAATACATAATTTCATATTTTCAACATGAATAATATTAGATATTATAATAATTTATCAAGGTAAAATGAAATAAAAAGGTGTGTATTGTATATATTCATGAAAATGTGCGGTTTTACTTGTTTTAAACATTAAGAAAATTTTGTTGCTATAAATTATGGTTAAACTTCTAAATACACATGTATATTATAATGTATTTCTTACATATTTTAGTAGTATTACCTACTTTTGATATAATTAAATGAGGTTTTACGCAATTCAAGATATTTTATTTACGTATCTATGTACATGTATAAATTTTCATAATTTATTGATATAAATAAGAAAATGGGAAAATGAATAATTTTTACTCATTAGCTTAGTATGTATGAATATACTTTTCATCGTATTCATTTTGAAATAAGGATATACATGCAGGTGTGTATACGTAAATTGTATGTATGTGGTGTGTATTAAAGTTCGTCCTTATTATAGTATCGTCCAAAAACTTTAAGAATATAGAAATTCATCAGGTAAGTTATTTTGGGAATTAAATTGAAATGTGATAACATGAAAATTTAAAAATAAAAAAGACATAATCATAATGATAAATTACTTTTTTTTCTATTTTTATATTTTTAATAATATTTTTTTTGACATGAATAAATTTCATACGCATGTATGAGACAAATTTTTTTTTTACACGTTTTTGATGTTTTTATGATCTTTTTTTTGGTTTTTTTGTTATGCTTTGCCAAAATAAAAATTTTCATATGCCATAAAATTTATTATATGGTTACATTACGTATTCATATACACCTTATAGTTGAATTGCATATATTTTTCTTTTTGTTTTATATTCATTTAATTCACGTGTCATATTAGAAAATACACATTTTTGTTTTTTTTTTGTTTTTACGTAAATCTGTCCTTTATCAAATGAATAGGCGAAAAAAGAAATTTTTTTTTTTTTTTACTTGAAAGCAAAGAAAAAAATAAATGACAAGAAAAAAAATATAAGAAGCTTAAATACACAATTTATCACTGATACGTGTATGTTGATATACTCACATGTACTTTATAATATCATATCGGATTTTGGTTAAACCGAAAAGGATAAAATTTTTTATACGTGAAGACTATATACATACATATGTGAATGTATGTCAATACACTCTAAATACGTAAATTGCCATTCGAATTCACAAAAAAGAAAAGAATTACATTTTAGTTCTGTTTGGTTACTATAGTTGGTATTTAATTCAAAGATTTTTAATATTTGTATGTAATAATATATTTAAATCGAATTATGATTTATTATACATACATACATACATACATTAAAATTTTCCTTCTTTTACCATTTTTTTTCTAAAATTTTTGTATTTTAATTTTAAAACTTTAAAAGTCTGTTAATTTTTATTTTTCCTTATTTACATATTATACGCAGGTATGAACCAGGACGACGAGATGAAATTATGGAATGTCGTTATAATCAAAATGAAGGTTATGTAATATTTTCGGCTATGGGCTCATTTTTTATACCAATGGCTGTTATGATATATGTATATGCAAGAATATCATGTGTAGTTGCTTCACGTCATGATAAAATGACCGATATTGGAATTCACAATAAGGTACGTCATACATATATGAAAATAACGTAAAAGTGAAAAATAAAATAAAATTAATAAAATAAAAATTCGTGTATTCAATGAATTATTTTCATTTGCCCGCATAATTGTACATGAACATAAAGACGATAAACAAAAAATTTTTCATATGCATGTAAACATATTCTTTTTTCTGCTTTCTTTTTTTTTTTTTTTTAAAGAAATGCAAACGTTATCAACATGATGAAACTGAAAATGAACAAGACTGTTCCGAACAGGATAGTACTGGTATGAATAATAAAAAATCAAATGCTGGACGAACATTATCAAATCAAACGATTGTTAAAGATTTACAAGATACAATATTAGAAGATAATGAGATTGCACGTCAATGTAAAAATGGTAGCTATGAATTGGTAACAGCATCATCAAGACCATCATCATTTCGTAGAGCACCATCATTAAATGCAAAATATTCATCATCTGTTGTAATAACTAGTGGTAGTGGTAATGGTAATAATAGTACAATTGGTTCAGAACATTGGTCATTTGCTGGTCGTCATAGTCATAGTGTACGACATCATCAACATCACCATCATCATCATCATCATCATGTTAATACATCATCTGTATGCAATAATGATAAATATAATACTACAACAACAACAATTGTTCGTAATACACGTGTACATCAGAAATCATTAACAAATCGTGTAACATCATTGAAACGTGAAAATAAAACTACACAAACATTAAGTATTGTTGTTGGTGGTTTTATTGCATGTTGGTTACCATTTTTTATATACTACCTCATAACACCATTTTTAGCTGAAGAATCGGTTAGTCCAACATTAGCAAAATTTTTAACATGGCTCGGTTGGTTTAATAGTGCTATAAATCCATTCATCTATGCATTTTATAGTGTTGATTTTCGTGCTGCATTCTGGAGATTAACATTAAAACGTTTTATTAAAAATTCACAAAAAGCACAATTTCCAAATAATACAATGTCAATACGACGGTAATGTAGTTATATTGTATCTATACAATTAAAAAAATTTTTTTGATTAAAATAAAATGGAAAACAAAAAGAAAAAAAAAATTTAAAATTTGCTGATTTAAATTTAAGAAATATAAATATAGATTATAGTACATGTTAATAAATTATATCATGCTTAAAATATAAAAGAAATCGTTTACACAAGAAAAAATGAAAATAATTTTCTTAAAATTATGTGTATACGCAAACATAAACAAAGAATACCCACCCATTTAATTATTTATTTTTAATTAATAAAATTTAGATTAGAATAAAAAATATGTGAAAAAAGCTTCAAGTTCAAGAGAAATTACTACATATGAATATTTTTCCTTCAGCTTTATTTAATTTTTTTTTTCTTTTAATTCAGTAGATATTCTCTACTTAAATTTAAATTTTCAAGCAATTTTTTTATATGTTTTTATAACGATAATAGATTTCAAATTCTTTATTTTTAAAAGAATTTTTTTGAAATTTTTTTTGATTTAAATGGAATTTATGTTCGAAATTTGAATTAAATCTTTAGACCGAATAATAGCGCGTCTACTTCAACGACAGTGATAGTATAATTTATTGAATAATCTAGCAATATCGACAATTTAATGAAAATATTTTTATGGCGGCCGCTGTCGTTGATGATGATACTACCATTTAGTACAGTGTAGGCCCAAGTTTTCAAATATTGTACATACATATTATGTATATGTAAAGAAGTGGAAAAAAAAAGAAAGTGTATCCTTTGAAAGGAGCATGTTTTTTTTCTAATTACAGGAAGTTAGCTATAATTTACGTGTTTGTACAAAATAAAATGTAAGTTTAATTAAATATCATACACACATACATATGTACATATATGTATGTTCTATATAAGACATACTTATACATGTATGAGCATAATATGTGTTAATTTTTAAGTAGTATGTATATTATAAATTTTGCATTTAATATTTTTTATTTTGTATTATAATTTATTATATTAATAGAAAAACAGATAGTAATATTGAAAATTAATATTCGAAATGAATATAATAAACATAAATGTATTGCATTTTATGTATAAAATAAATATATGAATTTTTATCAATTTAATTAAGAATTTTTGATTAGACATGTAATAATAATTCTGTGTTAAAATGATATTCTGATTAAAATATAAAATAAATTATAAAATATAATTTTCATTAAATGAGAAATAAATTAATGAAAATAATAATAAAAAAAAATGAAATGTTAATTTTTTTATTTACCCATTTTGCAGAGAAACGGGAAAAAGAATTAGAAAAAATTTTGACACATTTTTCTTTTAATTTTTTTTTTTTTTTTTTTTTTTTTAGAATATAAGGATAGAATCAGAAAGGATGAAATCATTAACAAACTTATCGCTCCCTTATAAATAAGATTGTAACCTTGTCTACAAATGTATGCGTATCATTTTCTGTTCAATATTTTTTCAAACGTGAAAATGTCTCCACGAAATATCAACCACATCGCTGTGAAAAAAAAAAAAAATCTCGTATAAAATTAATTAAAAATATTCCTATTCATTTAATTATGAATCTATTTAATTGAATTTTTCATATCGTTTTTAAATTGACTTTTCAAATTTTTTTTATTCTCATATCAAAAGATTTTCTAATATAATTTTATTCAATTTTAATTAAAAATATCTCTAGATGATATCGTACAAGTGATATCGAATTCAGAATTATTGCATAAATGTGATTAGAGAAGGCAAAAAAAAGTTTTTTTTTTTTGTTTTTTTTTTTTTAAGAATTTAATAATAAAGCTTCTATATATTATATTACAATTTTGATATAACATTTAAAAAATTTCCTTTTTTAATTTTATTTTTAAATTTGATTATTTGACAAAATAACGACTTTTTTAAATATTACGCAACAGAACAAAGAATATTAGACTGGGTGGATTCATTTTCATTCAATTTTTTTTTCCTATTTTTTGTTTTTTTTTTTTTTTTTGTACATTTAAATTACTTCAATCTGCGTCGTTTTTAAGTATAATTTTTACTAAACGCTAAATGTATTTTCAAATTAAAAAAATAATCATTATCTATCATTAACAATAATTAATTAAAAAAAAAAAAAACAAAAATACATTTGATTTTCTTTTAGTTCTTTTTTATAATAATGTGAGAGTATATGGGGTATGTAAATAAAAAGAAAAAATGATTTTATCCTTAATTTGTTTTCACAAAGTTTTGATGCTAATGTGGCACTCCATATTCACTGCTTGGAGTCTGAGGAATTGATGGTGATGGTGCACCATAATCACCTGATGGTGCTGGTGCGATACTATTTGGATATGGTCCTCCAGATTCTTGTTTCTAAAATAATGAGAATTTCGAAATCAATAAAATTCAAATAATCAAAAAAGTTTGAGTGTGTGTTCTTTTTTTCCCCCCAAAAAAAGGAATACACAAAGAATATGACAAATTTACCTGAGTTTTATAACGTATAAAGTATACTTCTGGTTTACTTGGCTGTGTTGGTGCTGGTGTTGGTATAACAATATCCGGTTGTTCATCTGGTTTTTTAACTAACACATATACTAACGTTTTCTCTTCATTTTGTGGTATTGGTGGTATTATTGGAGCTGATTGTGCTGGTGGTGATGGTGCTTTTATAAATACAATTTTATAATGTTTTTGTGGTGGTGGAAATGAAATTGGTTTTCTATAAAATTACAAAATAGTAAATAGTAAATATATATTAGAAATTTTATTTTTATTTATTTTCTTTTTTTTTTTTTTTATCAAACAAAATTTACATTTATGATACACAATTGTGTAATATAAACAAAAATATTCGAGTACAAATGATAAAATTGTAATATTGAAATTCCCAAAAGTAAAATAAAACAAAACAAAACAAAAAAAAAAAAAAACCAACAGAAACTAAGAATATAACCCCAACATTTTAAATTTTCATTTAAAAAAAAAAAAAAAATCTAATAGCAAATAATTGCAAAACTTTTAGAAAATAGCTAAATAGCTATTACGATTAAATTTTTTTTAAATGAACAAATTTGAATATAAAATAAATTGAAACTGTTTAAATGAAGATTGGTACTAATTTAAAAATGCAAATTAATGTGAATAAGTTATATAGTTTAATCAAGGTCAAATATAAATCATAAATGATGAATTTGTCGTAAAAAAAAAAAAGAATTACTAAATATTATTTTCGATGTTTAAAACTTTCTAAAACGAAAATTTGAAATTTTTTGATTAAGATCGCATGTAATATTGCTTGAAATGATACAAATAAAAATTAACCATACCAACTACTAAAGAAGAATTATTGGCATTGATAAATCAAAAGAAAAAAAATATATACTATTTTTTGTTTTTCTTCATATTCACGTATATTGTGGGGTTAAATTCGTTTATTTGTTGAATGAAAAAAAAAACTTAACATTTTTGTTTACAATAAGTTTTTATTAAGAAAATTTCTTACGTCATAGATAAAAGAAAAAAATTTAAACCTTAAGATATTTTCCTGAAGGCATTCAATAAAACGAAATAAAAAAGAAAAACTTCAAAAGAAAATTTAAAGAAAAAAAAAATAGAAAACGGAAGCATTAAATGTTCAAATTAAAAAATTACAAAAAAAAAAAAAAAAACAAGAGAAGAAAACGAAAGCAGTTTCATTATAACACTACGATGTTAATCATGATAAAATGCTTTTTATTGCATTTTTATAGAAAAACCGTCGTCGTTTTTTTTTTTTTTTTTTTTTTTTAATTTCATTTTTAACTTTGTAATATTGCAAGATAATCTGACAACGGATAAATATCTAGACATGGATATAAGCATTTACGTGCATATGAATATTTTTGTATAAACACTATCAAATTATTTGTAAATGACTGAATACCTTATATTATTATTGTTACACATATGTTTAATTACATGAACGATATGTAATATGTCTATGTAATAAGAAACTATACTATTTTTTGATGCAATCAGTCAATAGAACAAAACACCTGTAATTTTATACATTTTATGTATTTCCGGTTTTCCGGAAAATTGTACAAAACAAAAAAAAAAAAATAAAAAATAAAAAATAAAAATAAAATTTAAAAAATTTAAATGAAAAGAAGAAAAATTTAAATACAATTCGTATTATTCATAAAATGTTATATGCATTAAAATATGAATATGTGCATATGTATATGAAAATGAAAATATTTTCAAATTACACTGAAGAATGTATGAAATACATACATACATAAGTATGTATATGATAATAGAGATGTGTATTCATATCGCAAAAATAAACATTGTAATATATCTATTAAAATTAATTTTATTAAATTACAAGTGAAAATGAAATTTTTTATTTTATTTATTGTTTTTGATACGTTACGCAGATAATAATCATTATCATTATATTAAGTATCATTGTCTTGTGTATACATACATTTAATACACGATCATTTTAATTGCTTACAAATTCAACAATATAATATCAGGTAATGTATACACAGGTATTTTAATAAATATGATATTTTAATGCTTATTGCATTGCAATCTTTAATTAAAATAAAAAAAAAAAATAAAAAGATAAACTTCTTTGCATATTCAAAATATTTTTATAATAAAAACAGAAAAATTGCCATAATTTTTTATGATTTTAAATTATCATAAGATATGTAAAAATGTAAACACACGTGTATGGAAAACATTTTAAAATTAAAAAAAAAAAAAAAAAATTTAAATACAATAAAATTAATTTGTTTACCTTGCTGGAACATATTCTGGTTCTGGTGGTGGTACATGAACATAAACATGCTTATGGATAACAGGTGCTTGACTTGGTGGACCATATTGTGTTGGTGGGCCGTAACTACCACTTGGTATTGCTGATGATGTTAATGATGAACCAAAACTTGTACTTTGTGGTATTGATGATATCGATGATGATGGTGCATTATATTGGTATGGTGATGGCGGTTCAGGACGTGCTGATACAGCTACATATAATACAGATGCTACCTAAAAACGGGATAATTAAAATTAAAAAATAAATATATCAATTAGATTTTTGTTTTTTAGAAAACTAAAAAAAATTAAATTTCCAAAAAAAAAAAAAAATTTATTGGATAACTTAAGGCTATAATAATCGTTTTAGGTAATTCAAAAAAGAAAACGTTTTTTTATTGATTACATAAAGTATTTTTAAGCAAAAAAAGCCCATTTAAAGTGGAATTTGATGTAACGATTTTAAACTAAAGATGTTAATAAGTACATAGTTAACAACATAATTGCAAAAGTGGAAAGTGAGAAAAACACCTTAAAATACCTTCTCATACCAATTTTTAAAAAATCACATCTAGTTTTAGCATTTTGACGACCAATAAAAAAAAAAAAATAAAGACAAATGAAAATTTATTACATTTAAAAATTTAGATTTCTATTTTCTCATCTTACTATACATGAATTATTATGAAATGACTCGTAGTAATGAGGTTTCTGTATTATACCTTCTGTATTAAGCTACCAGAAATTTATTATTACTTTTGTTGTTTGTTTTTTTTTTCTAAATTTTTAACAGCAAAGTATGTAATACACTAAATTCATATTGAAAATTTTCCGTTACAACATAATTTTTGGTTTTATTTGTGAAAAACTTTAGTTTTATTACATAACAATAAAAATGTATAAATGGCTACATTTTCTGTGTTTTTCTGCTCTTAATTTTTTTTTATTTATTTTTGTCTTGGAAATTTCAACTGAATTTGAAGAAGTTCAAATTTTTAAAATAAAGGTAATGATTGCATAATTTAAAAAAAAAAAAATATTGTGTATTGTTAATGTTAAGTAAAATTAATTGAGGTGGAATTAATTGCAATAATTAAATGATTGAGATTTTTTTAACGAAACAAAACACAAAACAGAAACACAATGAATAATTTTAAATTAGATAATAATCCTTTGTCCAAGATAAGGTTTTGAAAATTATTTCTATAATTTTGTTCAAAATACATGGTAAGCAATCAATTGCAAATCAGATACATGAACTGTTATTATCATCTAATAAAATGAAAATCGTTACAAAATTTTAAATTTAAAAAAAAAAATCTTAAAATTCAAATTTATTTAAAATTTTATGTAACAGTAAACAAATTAATTATATTCTATTGAAGAATTATATTTTTGTACTTATATTTTTTTTTAAATCCAAATTAATTGTTTAATTTTTATTATATTAATATCACTTCAGTACACATACCACAAAAAATGTTTGCATTTTATTAATAAAATTATGAATTTTTTCCTTCAATTAAAAAAAAAAAAAAACAAATTTCCTTTAGCTCCTTTTTAATAATTTTAATCCTTTATCTTTGTGATAATCCTTTTAAGATATAAAATAATTAAAAAATTAATTTCAATTAAATTGTATAAATTAAAATAATAAATTATATTATTATGTACACTTCTATACACGATTTATGACAATAAAATACTCATCATGTAGTGATTTTAAACTTAACTTATATATCCAGAAAATTTTTATATGTGAAAGAAAAAAAAAAAAATAATAATAATAACAAATGCTCTCACTCCAAAATCATAATAATTTTTATTAGAGATGTTTGGGTGGTAAGTGTAAAAATGTTTAAAATGTACATATACACTTATACATTATATTATTGTGATTATACTACATTATTAAGTAGTAACTTCAAAGTAGACAAATGGATGTAATGCTTGGATTTTATTTTTATTTTATTTTTTTTTTATTTTTAGAGAAAGATACTATATAAGACAATAAATACAATGAATGGTTTAAAGAAGATCCCAGAAAATTTCTTAAAATTTTATTTTTGAGATTGTAGATCGTTGTATACAATAAAAGTATTTAATTTTATTTATATCTGATTCAAATGTATGTGTGTGTGTGTGGACGTATATAAAGTTTGTAAAAGTAACGATAACAAAATAAAAAAATGTATATATTAGAAAAAAATTGCAATACAACAAATGGTAGAGTATACAAGAAGTTACTGCATTTTTCAAGATACACACACATATATTCACAGACAATTGAAAATAGAAAAATGAATAAACAAAAAGAAAATGAAAAAAAACAAAAAATTGTATCTTCAAATAAAAAGTAGAGGAAAATTAAAAAAGAAAAAAAAAACTCAAGGTGAACATAGATAATGATTAGTGTACATCGTGTTACACAGAAGAGTTGTTCAAAAGCGTTTCAGAAAAGTAAAAAAGAATTGTCATCATAATCATCTCAGTCAGTTGTCTTTATCTTCTTTATATCTTTGTAATGATCTAATAAAGTGTTATTAAATTGCATGGGTATAACTGTTTACTAATGTCTGATGTTATTGTTCATGTTGCCACTATAATTTTAAATATTTTAAACATTTCTCTATTTTTTTTTTAACTACTTTAAATTTCTACTACTTGTTATCTTCAAATACTCTACACCTTTTCGTGTTAAAAATTAACGATTACGTTATGTACCAAAATGCTCTCGTTACATTAAAATTTGACTTATAATGTTTTTTTTTATTTTTCACTTTCAATTTCAAAAATTTTTTTTTCTGTATTTTTATTTTCTTTTGTTTGGAATCTAGTGTAACTTTTAGCAAATTTCAAGATGACCGTTAATATTGTTATATCTTAATCTTTTTCTCATGCAAAAATAAAATATAAAAATAGTGTGCAATACCAGAAGCATGAAAATAACATAAAAGGAATAAAATAGAAAATTATTTCTCAACAACATATCAAAATTACTTTACAAACTTGAAACTGGTATACTCAATGTTATAAATATGGTAGAAATTCACATGAATAATTAATTTAATTTAATTATTATCCATTTTAATTGTTCTTTATTCTCGCATTATTATGATTATGGTTTTCTTCACTTTTTCTATTTTTTTTTTTTTTTTTTTTTTTTTTTTTTGTTAAATTCATAAGACAAAATTAGATAATAATATATACGTAATAATGTTATGATGATATCATTTCAATCCGTATCTGGATGTATTTAAATACCTAATTTTATGATGTCTATTTTGTGTTTCTTGCATTTTTAATTATATTTATTTGTGTTATGATAACAAAAAATAATTTGGGTTAAAAGTAGAACACTATGTAATGATAAATTTAAAAAAAACTAGAAAAACTAAAAAAAAAAAAAAACAAAAAAATCAAATCAGACTTTTATATGCGCTTGCACAAGAAAATTTTCTCATTAAAAAAAAAACAACAACAACAAAATGTAAAAATTTTCCAGCATTTTATTTTTACATAATCTTAAAGTAAAAAAGAAGACAAGTAATTTGAAGAAGTATTCAGGTACTTAGTTTACGTTTATTTAAAAATGAATGAACTTCACGAATACAATTTGAATGTTTTCACTTTTAAACAGAAAAAAAGAAAAAAAAAAACAAAATGAACATGTATACTTTGCTGTTAATTTGATATGCACGCAATTTGTATAATCACAGTTTTAAATTACACATAACGTATAAATAAAAGTGAAATTGAAATTTTTATTTTTAACATTTTTTTATCATTTATTTATTTTTTTTTTTTTTTTTTTTTTTTTTTTTTTGTATTCAAGTTCATGATAAAAGAACTAAACATGCAAAAAGATGACATGTATGTTATGTACAAATTTGTAACCTTCACATATTTCTTAACAATATTTTGATGATAAACTTTTCTTTTTGTAATTTTGATGTTATACAATATTTGGTGTATGTATATGACCCTATCATTATTTCAAAAAAAAAAAAAAAAATTATGAAAACATGTAATCTTTTTAAATCTGTTGACAAAAATATTTAAAAAAATGTTTGCCCTTTGTGCACTAACATGTAAGTTGGGTGTAAAGTTCATTTCGATATTATGAAATGCTCTGAATGTGTTAGTGAAAGTGGATGACATTCTTTTTCACATAAGATCAAAAAAAAAAAAAAACTATAAATAAATGAAAATTTAAAAATCAAAATAAAAACAAAAAATGGAAAAAATGAGAATTTTCACATAATAATCCTTTTTTTTTGGAATTTTTGAGGAAAATACAACATAATTTTCTTTAAAAAAATAAATAAAATCATGATTTTTCTAATCATACAAGAATTTTCATAATTCATTTCAACTAAGCTGTAAATTCCGATATTGACAAAGAAATCATGAATTGTATAAAATAATTTATGTAAAACGTTATAAAAAAAAAATTCTGTGAGATATTTATACAATTTTCCCATACGAATTTTATAACGAAAATTTTTATTTATTTTCAATAATATAGAAAAATATTAGGAAATTGTTTATCCTTTTTTTTTTGCTTGATACAAAATAATCAATAATTAATACAAAATTCAAATAACTAAGTAAAACAAGTTAGTTGATATAAAATTTTATTTAAAAATTATTGGGAAAATTTTTTAATTTAAATATTTTAAATTGCAAAATATGTATGTATGTATATATTACATAGTATTGATTCGTATAAAAGCTTAATTGTAATTGTTTATAATTGTAATTTATTCATATTTGAAATTAGATATAAAATCTAATCAAATTGATTTTCTATTGCAATATAATTACTTATGTACACATTATTCCTTTATTTGTACATACATATAAACATACATATGAATATACATAGATATAATACATAAATATTATGTACAAATATTACGTGACTTTTATAAGTGATTATTAATTTGTTTTATTATTATATTCGATTTATCTACAAATCATAAAATATTTACACACGCAATCATATTATTGCATATTACATGATAATATGTTTCTATAAGTAATCTTTTAAGAGCAATTTTGTCAAGAAATAAAAAAAAAAAAAAAAAAAACAAAAATAAATAAATATGAAAAGTAATCGTAAAAGTAAAAATTACTTCATTGCAATATCTGTATAAATGTTTTCAACTTCTTAGACCACAATGAGAATGGATGATGATGATGATGATGATGATGACGATGATGGTGATATAATGTTAATGTGTTGTGATGTGTTTTCATTTGAAAATTTTTCTGTTTACGTAGGTCGATTGTTGATATCTTAATTTTTTTTTTTAATATTTTATTTTGTTTTTTATGTAGTTTGAAATTATACCAATACAATTTTCAATCTGAAATTTTTTAAAAAAATGTGTAAATTTTATTTTTTTGTGAATAAAAAGCCAATAATAAACAGGAAGAAAAAATATATGTACATTTATAATCAATTGACTTTTTTTAATCATACATATACATACGCATGTATACATTTTAAAGTTATTAGTCTGATGATCATCAATAGAAGTAGTTATAATACAAAGTCTTACTTAAATAAAATTGCTATCATGCTACTATTACTATTACTATCAATACAAATTTGTTTTTTACTTAACTTTGTAATATTTAATACTTTTAATTCGAAATAACGTGCAAAATTTTTTTATACATTTCATGAATTTTTGTTTTTTTTTCCATTTTTTGTTTTTTAAGAAAAAATTTTATAGTGTCTAGAGAATTGACTAATAAAATCACACGATGAAAATACAGAAAAAAAAAATTAAATAAATCTTACGAAAAGAAATAAAAACAACAAATAAATAAGAAATACAAGAAATACTTTGGACACGATCATCATTGTCGACATAAAAATTATTACATAATGAAATAATTTCATTTTGAATTTTTTTTTTTTTTTTTTTACTTAAATTTTATCCTACTGTTGTACACATGTATGCCCACCAAAAGGAGGTACATAATTGCAACATTTATTCATCTTATTATGTTATTGTTTTTACTGCTGTCAGTCAGCTAGTTGGTTTTTTTTTATTATTTGTTTCATTTATGTACAAACGTAATTAATTAAATTTCTTGCATACATACAACATTTTTATATGATCTTAAAAATATCTTTATAAAACTGTCTAATCGTTATAATACTAGATTGTCTGAGTTACATTTTACGAGATTTTACATATAGACGCATACGCATACGTGTATTATTGTGTGTAAGGTATTTTTTTTTTTTTTTTTCAAATAAATGAATTGAAAGGAAGGTCAATAATACAAAAAGGAAAAAAAAAATGTACATAAATTTCTTTATTTTCATACAAATCATCTGATAATGATTATCATATCATATATGGCGTACATGAAAAGTTCACATTTGATTCAATTGTTTTTATGATTCATTTTGATTAATTATCATTTTTCACTTCTTCTTGTTTTTTTTTTTTTTTTTCTAAATCATAATCAGATGTACGTTATAAATTAAATGTATGTACATAATTAAACACGCTGTGTTTATATTCAGTTACACGTTCATTAATTAATAGTAGACAAAAAAAAAATTCATTTATTTACATGCTGTAGTTACGTAGAGACACGTAACGTATGAAATAAATTATATTTGAATAAAAATAAAATAAAAAGGCATCATTTTGATACTAATTAAATGTAATACAAAACATCGAAATAAAATTTCAAAGTGATTTAAAATTAGAAGGAAAAAAAATTTTTTTTTAATATCAAAAAGATAAGATCATTTATTTAAAAATTGGCTTATCATATAAGTCAATATCGCCCCTTTTGTCTTAAGGTTTTATTTTTTGTTTTCGAAATTTCAGGGGAAAAAAAAAATTAAACGAAAGTTTAATTTCAATTGCAAAACACATTTGGAATGATACAATTTATTTGTTTATTTGTGTATTTTTTTTTTTTTGAAATTACCTCTGAATTCATGATTACAAAATAATAACAAATGAATCAATTCTGATGGTATTTTAAAGGGTTTTAAATTTTTATAGATCGTGTGAAAAAGAAAAATATTACAAGTACATGTGTATGCGCAATGCGGAAGATTTTATTATTTGCAGTACATAAATTAAAATTAAAGCAAAAAAAAAAAAAAAAATTATGTTGAATTGATTTTATTTATGTAAATTTTAAAAAAGAAAAAATAAAATAAATAAAAATATTTTTATTAAGAGAAATCATGTACATTTTTAATTTTGATTTTTTTTTTGTTTCTTATTGCAATTAGGAAATAACTTTTTTTTTTTTTAAATTTTTAATTTAATTTATTTACATTTGAAAAGCGCTTTTAAATACAATGCAATACGATAATTACGTTTTTGGTTCCTTACTTTGTATAACTTATTTTGATACATTTGATGATGAATCTGTTCCTTTTCCTGTATCTGTGAAGGATGAAAAAAAATAAATAAATAAATAAGAAAAAATTAAACAAAAAATAAAAATATGAAAATATAGAAAATTGAAAAAATTAATTAACTATAATCATACATGTGAGAGTACCAAAAAAATTCTGTTTATTAATTTTGCTTTCTGTATACATGGGGTAAAATAATTAATTAAAAAAAAAAATAATAATAATAATTATAAAATAAAAATAAAATTAATTGTAAATAAAAGTAGAATGAATCCAATAATATATTGACTTCCGTAATTAATACAAGTAATTTACATTGTAACGCACATGGTAGTAAAGTATGTATATGTGATAAAACCGATGTACCTACGTCATGTATTTAAATCTATTTTTGATTGAAATACTTTTTTTTTTTATAACATACATATGAAAGTCACATAGAAAAAGTACGGAATTTTAATGCCCTCAGTTAAATATATTACATGGTATTAAATATCAGGTAAAATAGGTATGTAATATATTAATACTTAATTGACCGTATTTTTAAATCAAATGTACCAACATATGTACATACATATGTACACATTTACAATTAGGTAAGAAAGTGGAAATTAAGAAAAAGAAATTAAAAAAAAAACCAATTTTTTTACTATTTTTATTTTCTTAACAATTAAATGTAATCATGATTATATCTTGAATAGTGTTATTCACATTCGTAGACATAATTATTACGACAAGTACACATGTACATCTAACATACTTATATGAAGAGATAGACACTGATGTACCATCTAATTTTTGATATTATGCATGGAATGAGGTAATCATATGTAGAGAAGGCATTTTTTAATTTTGCTTTGCTTTTTTTTTTTTTAATTGAAATTTAATTTGAAAAATTTGTTCATGACAAAACAAGACAAGCGAAAAAAAAACCATGAAGATCATATGTAATATTCACGATATGTATGGGTAATTAATATACACTAGCCATTAAAATTATACAATTTTTGTTTTTTTTTTTTTGCTTTACATTTTATAAAGACCTTTCTCTTTCAATTAAATGTGGAAAAATATGCACATTTAACATTTCTTTTTTTTTTTTCTTGTATTATATACCTGGCTAAAGTATAGGTATAATTAAGTACAAATTATCCCATGTTAAATGACATACTTAATGTACTCATTTTCGATTTCTTGAATATTTGTGTAGACCATTAACAGAAATAATTTATTCTATGTTTTTTTTTTTTTTTGCCATTAGTGAATTTTTTTTTCTGGTTTAATTTTTTGCGATACATCCAGGTAGATGACATGTATAAGTAAATTTATGTATGTAATTGCAAAAAAATTTTTTTTTCATTTTGTTATCATAATGTGTAAAATCTTTGGTAATAAATCTTTGAAGAATAATTTTAATCCCCTGATTGAATGAATTTTAATGCATTTAAAGTATTTTGTATTTGATAACATTTTTCAGTATTTTTTTTGTTTTTTTGTTCATTTGATTGGTAGCAAAACAGATTAGTACACCTTTAAGTTGGAAGCTAAAAAATAACAATGTAATAATAAGATTTGTGCTGACTAAAGAGTTTATTTCATTCCATTATGAACAAATTAATTATGGCTTAAATGTACAATTTAAAATGAAAAACAAAATTTCATGATTTTTCGTACAAGAAATTTTTGAATTAAAAAGTGATGATTGATTAGCATTAATTCTTTGCAGACAGACAATTTTAATAACATCATCTATAAATAACAGAAATTTAAAGAAGAAAACTTTAATGATTTATAGAAGCGTAATTTAATGAGATAAAAAAAAACTCAACAAGATCATGATAAAGTGGTTATGATGTCAAAATATTTTGACTTTATATTTTACACTTTGAAGTTGTTAAAATGAAAAATTTTATTCAAAATGCTATTGAAGTAGTATTTATGTATCGGTTAAATACTCGTCCATTGTAGTATTATTAAGTAACTCTTTTAGAAATCGATTAAAATTTTATTATATAAATTTTATACCGATTTTTTTAAATATTTATTTACTAATAGACTTATACGTATAAAGGTAATAGAAAGTATGAAAATTTATTTTTTTAACTATTCAAAGAAATAGAGTAAATGAGAGCTAAAATAGAAAAATAAATAAAGGAAAAAGAGAATTTTCTATTAGCAAATAAAATTTCAACAAAAAAAAAAATTGTTTACAATAATTCGTAATTCGATTGTAGAAATCTGTAATTTTATTCCCTTTAATGTTTTTTTTTTGTTGTTCGTTTTGAGAATGATAATTTCGTTAATTGTTCAATAATACACCATTTTTAGGTGATTTGTTTTTTCAGGCTGGGTTTACTTACTTAAAGAAAGTTAAAAGCTTTTTTGGTTGTTTTGTTTTTCTTTTTCTGGTCTAGTTTTTTTTATTTAAACACAGTATAAAACTATTTTTGAAGAGTACTTAAAAGCATTTGATGCGCTTGTTTTTATTATTTATCATTTTATTGGTTTTTTTTTTTTTAATAAAAATTTGTACTAACATAATGAGAAAATTTTTGTTTATTTAGTAATAGTTTTTTTTTTTTAGTATTATTGCTTCCGCAATTCATATATTGTACATATATGTTCGTATTTAAAATTTAACAATCGATTTTATAAATTTTATTTCATTTGTAATTGTTTTGTAATTACATATGTATTAAGAATTTGTTGTTATAAAACAAATAATCGACAATAATTTAAAAAAGAAAAATAACTTGAAAATTAAGTTTTAAATGATTTCGTCTTAAGAAAAATAAAAAACAAAAAATCAAATGCGTTTTAATGAGAAAATAAAATTAAGGAATAAATTTGGCAATTACGTATACGCATGTATAAGACAAATACTATAAAGATAAAAAGTATTATGAAAATTGTTACAGAGACAGTTATTAAGTTACATTTAGACCTTCATACATGTAGCGAAATTTGTGTTTAGATATCAATCGTTAACATTTATACAAAAATATTTGCTTGGAGATTTCAAATTTTTATATCTTTTAATATTAGTGTGGTTTAAATACCTAACGAATAATGCACAAGTACAAATTTAAAAGTAGCTTAAGCATTTGAATATTACAACTGATCTACTTAGCAACTAAATCAAAAATGTATACTTACCATTTACTAAAATGTTTTCCTCTTTTAACTTCTCATCTTGAACGTTTTCAGTTGCTATTGTGATTGTTGTTGATGTAGTTGATGCTGAAGAATTCTCTGTATTACCAATAAAATTAACTACATGTAAATTTATTGCATTTGGATCTGCTTTATGAATTTTTCCAGTTGCATATGTTTCATCGTAACCAGATATTCTTTGTGGTAATGATATTTGTTTTATTTTCATGTTAGAATTTTGATTTTGTGTTGTTGAAGCTACCATTTCCGTTGAATAAGAATCTAAAATTGAAAATTCTGTTGTTGTTGTTGTTGTTGTATTTTGTATATCAATCGATGGTAATTCAATAGTTTCATGTATTTTAGATTCAGCTACTTCATCTTCATTTTCAATTCGATTTGAATCTAGTGGTATTTGTGCAATCATTGAAAATATTTTATTATTTTCCTGTTCTGCTTGTAGTTGTTGTAGTAATTCTTGTCCTTGCTGTTGATTCGAATATTGCTGCTGTTGCTGTTGTTGCTGTTGTTCTTGTTCTTGTTCTTTATATTGATATTTATCCTTGTTATCAATTACACTATATATTGGTACTTGGTATGAAGTTCTATCTTGTCTTGGATTATGATAATAGCTTTTAGATAATGGTATTTTTGATAACTTTTGAAAATTTTGTTTTCTTATATTTACATTGGAATTAACTGGTTTTAAATGATTTCGTAAAAATGATGTTGATGATGATAAATTATTATGAATTGGATAATAATAATAAGAAGGATTTAATTGTAATGATGATGACTGTAATGGCTGTGATGGTAATGGGGATTGTTTAAATATGAGTGGATTTTGTATAATATTTGTTTGTTTAAATGGTCGTAATTTTGTTGTTGTAATTCGTTTCATTGGTATTTGTTTAACTGGTATGGGTGGTATATAACTAACATAAAACAATGATGGACGATTTATAATGGAATTATTTGTTGGAATTTTTGTAGAAGAATTTATTATTTTCGGTGTTGTTAGTGTGATACCATCGTCATTAATTTGATTTTTATAATCAGATTCATTACTATAAGAAATTTCTATATTATCTGGTTGTCGAAAATATGACATCCATGATGTCATTCTATCGAAAAAACCTAATTCTGGTTTCGGTGTTGTTATGACATTACTTAATATACCAACATTTGTATGAGTTCTATCTACTAATCCACCAACAATTGGTATCGCTGATGGTTGAATATGGGATATTGAAGATGTGAATGATGATGAATTCGTTTGGTCATGTAATTCATCATATTTTATATTATCTTTTAATTCAGTTGAAGAAGTAACAATAATAGTGCTACTACTAGTTGTTGTTGTTGTTGTTGCCGTTTCTGGAACATTTTCCATAAATATTTGCAGATATGATCTGATCGTTTCTAATCCATCTTCAGTTGATGCCATATTCCTTATTAGATTTATTGTTTCATTACGTGATTTTGTACCCAAAAAACCAGATATTAGATCAATATTTGGAATATTTTCAAATTTTGAAAATCCCAATTTAATTGCTAATTCTTTTAAATCATCTGGTAAATCAGTTAATAAAGTAAAATTGTTAGTTTTAATTGGTATAGATGCATTTTTTATTAAATTTAAATGATTTTTTGATAATAAATTTTGTCGTTGTCGTTGAATTATATTTTGTTGTTTTAAATAAGTTTGTAATGGTATTGCAACGAAAATTGGTTTTAAATTATCATTTTTTTCATTTGTACGTATTAAAAATGAATATTTTTTATTCAAATCAATTTTTGGTTTTAATGACCATACTATCATAAAATTGAATACTATTATTAGTGTAATTATAAAATGAATCTAAAAAAATAAATAAATAAATTGTTAAACATAAAATTTCATATTAACAAAAATGAAAATCTTCTTTAATAACTGACCTTTTTTCTTAACATTTTTGAACACTGCAGAAACACAACGTAGTTACATATACATATATGACAAAAAAAAATAAAATAAAATAAATTTAAAAACACAATTTTACACTATAGAATGAACTTCCATGAATTACAAAACTCAACTAAACCTTGTTATTAAAAATTCTATGCATTTTATATACATACGTTCACAAGTACGTTATTTGCAAATACACTTTATTTTATTTTACATTTTTCTTTTTAATTTAAATTATTTAAATTTTCTAAAGTATATAAACGTTAATAACCATAATTTCAATTACCATTATATTTCTATACGTATGCCATTACTGGAATATTTACAATATACCTAAAATGTAATTAAAATAAATGAACACAGTTTATTGTAAATTATGTTTACCATTATTATCGCTTTTATTCAAAAAAAAAAAAAAGAAAAGTCGTTAGGAAAATAATTCACTAATTATATTTACGATAGAATCCGTATGTGACCTGTATTAATAATGAGGACTTAATTACTAGACTAGACATTGAACTATAAAAATAATTTTAAATTTGTACATTCATACCCACATGTAAGTGTAAATAAGGACAAAAAAAAAAAAAAAACAAAAATCTCTGCATATACGTGTGCTCATAAAATTTCAATTTTCTAGATCTCTTTTTTTCAGATTCTATTTTATAATGCTCACATCAATTATTTGTACATACATATTTGAATATTCGGGTTATACTTTAGGAGTAATACGAAATTTTCAGTTTTTTTTTTTCTCATAAACATTGGAAATCCTTGTTTAATCCTATTTGATTTATATTCAATTAATATTGTCTACTTAATAGTCTTAAAAATTAATTAAATGCAAATTTTTATGCAGATAAAATATTATTTTTATTGAACTGAAATTATTAAATTGAAAAATAAAATATCTGCATTTTGAAATTTAATATTGTAAATTTGTATTAATGTTTATTAAGTTATTGTGATAACTTAAGAATATTTCAAAATATTTACATAATTGATTAATGAATAAAGTATTGTTATTTTGTGTAAAAATTTTCTCAATAGTAACATTTAGTGTTCTCAGAAGTGTTTGTATTTATGAGCTTATTTACAATAAAGTAATTAAAATGTAATTTTCAGTAGTAGATGATACAAAATTTTTTGCTTTATTTTTGATCCTTTTAATTGGGATTAAAAATGTGAATTTATAAGAAAAAATTTTTTTTATTGAAAGATTAAAGGGATTAAATTAATTATTTTACGAATGTCGCGAAAAGAAAAATTATTATTGACGCCTAAGGCTCATCGAGAGCATCAGGTACTGTCTACTACGTACTGAAAACACTGACTCTTCTTAGGTTTATTTTTCTTTTTAAACAAAATAATACAAAAGAATTTTTGATTTTTATATTTCTTTTTCTTTTTTCTTCAAAAACATAAAAAAATAAGAAATTAATTTTCAATAGATGGGCTTTATGTTGTCATTGTCAGTATATTTAATGTTGACGCTATCATCGGGGTCACTGGTAGTAAGATTTACAATTCATCATAATTAAATGTGTAAATTGGTAAAAAAATAACTCTAAAAAAAAAAATAAGAAAAAAAATGTAAATTTTTTTTTTTATTTGCATTTTATTTGAATATGTATTTTTGTAAATATTTAAAATACATTATAAAAAATTAATTAAAAATAGAATACATTCTTAATTGAATAAAAGAGAAGAATAATGAGTTAATGAATCAATACAAATAAAATTAAAAAAAGTAAATAAATAAATAATTGATTATATAAAAATTTTCATTTTCTCAACATACAATTTTAATTTACATAATTTATCATATAGAATATATTAATAGAATTTATTTTGTTTGTATACGTTTTTATACATTAATGAAAAATATATTATTAAATATGAATGTATTGTTTTCTCATTGATATAATTAAAATTGAATTTTTACATATTATTGACACATAATTTACACATAGAATTTTTAATTGTTTAATTTTTTTTTTTTTTTTTATAATTGAATAACGTCTTAAAGACCCATCATTATTATCAGTACATTGCTTTTCTTTTCAACATTTTTCCTCTTCATTTTTTTATTTTATTTTTCTTTTTTTTTTTTAGTTAGAATTTTATGCTTTTATTTAGTAGTGTCTACTAAGCATTTACATGAATATCTTGCGAAAAACGAAAAATCAACACTCATATTAATTATTCAACAATAAATAAATAACGTTTTTCATATAAGGATGATGGATTTTAAATAATAGAGATATTATTATTGTATTTGCAACATAAATTTGAATTTTAAAATATCATTCACATATATATATACACAATTATTGTCCTTTCATTATTTATTGTCTGCTGTGTAGAGTACTCGATATTATTACTGTTATCATTTATTTTAATTTTTTTTTTTTTTTTTTTGAAAGATTGATAGATTTAATACAATCTTGCGTCATCTAAATTTAAACTGTTACGACCGTAATGTGCTTTTGATGATGTAATTAATTGTGGTGGTATACCAATATCAAGAAGATTTTGTTTTGACCATCCTGATGATCCTGATGATCCAGATGATCCCGATGGTAAATATGAATTTAAATTATTCAATCTTTCATCTACATTTTCATTACTTGATTCCAAAATCTAAAAAAAAAAAAATCATTCAGAGACATTTCATTGTAAAAAAATAACGATTTTTTTTTTGAAAATAAATTCATGTTACTTTTTTGTTTAAAAATAAAAAAAAGCCGTAAAACCATCATTATAGTACGTACATGATAAATTAATTCCTTTAACCTTTCCATATTATCATCTTGTGATCTTCGTGTTGGTAAATGTCGGCTGTCACATTGTTTCACAGCAATTAATATACAACATAAAAATGTAAAAAATAATAAATAATATCTTAGCAATGATTTCATGTTGTTGTTTTTTTTTTTAAATATTTTTTTATATATGTGGGTTTTTTAATTACACGATGTATATGGTGTTTGTATGAGAAATTATCGTTATTTAGCAGAAATACTCTTGCTGAAAAGAAACAGAAAATGTAAAATTTTTTTTAAATTTATTTTACAATTTTTATATACATATATTTAGGATAATGTATAATTTTTCTTTATTGTCATTCTATATAGTGTTCTGTTATATATCCACTAACGTTCTCAAGCGTAAAGAAATAAATTTTTATTTATTTTTTTTTTAATTTTATCTGGTATATATTCAGTTGAAACTAAAATAATGATAAATCTATTCATGACCATTTTTGTTTTCTCTTTTTTGTTTAAATTTTCTATTAAAATAAAATTTTATTATTTTTATACAATTTTTAACATCAAATGTAACTTATATTCAAGACAATTGAAATAAAATTTATTTTTTCCTGCTGCTATATCGCTCTACAAAATCTTTAACATTTCTATAAATTGGAAAAAATATACACAAACATTTTATATGGAAGTATATAATTGAATTTGTGCAAGAAAAGTGTAAAAAAAATAAATAAATGAACAATTTTCAATTTTATATATATCCTTGTATATTTATACATTTTTTTTTGTTTGCATTTTTTTCGTTTTATTGTGAATTTTAATGTTATTACAGTAAATTTTGTTGTTCTGGTGTACAGACATTCTGTCTATTACCATATCTATGTATGTATATGCTCTATATATACGAATTGCTCTAAATAATTTCATGAATAAACATAAAATTTAAATTTTCGAATATTTTTAAATGCATTTATGTATTATTAAACTTTGTCCTTTTTACTTAAGCTTCATAAAATGCATTTAATTCATTTATTATTTTCGTTATCTTATAAAAGAATTGCATTGTGTTTACAATGTCCTTCATTTTTATTTACATAAACATTCATCAGTATACACACATAATTTATAGATAGAAAAATTTTACAATTGCTGAGTATACAAAAATAGACAGATAAAAATAAAATATAAAAAATAGCCTAGATTTAAAAATAAACAAATATTGTTTTAGTAACTTCATTTTCTACATTTTACATAAAATTTTAAAAACTGTAGATATCAGATCAATTTTAAATTGCAGAGAAAAAACTGAATTGGGTCAAAAAGTCTATTATAAAAAATTTAAAAAAAAATTCTTAAAAGTCTAGAAGTATAGAAATAAATGTATTGATTTTAAAATTGTGATATAATCCGTTTTATTCAAAAGTAGTATAAGTTCAAAACGGTTGAAATTCGGGCATAAATGCTCTTACAAGAATGTAAAGTTCGATATGCCAAAAAATAAAAAATCAAAATCAAAATAGAACGTTTTTTTGTTTTTTTTTAGTTAAATACGAAATGCAAATTAAAATTTGGAAATATATCAGAATATTCAAAATTGATATACACCACATTTTAAATAAAATAACTATGGTAATCCATATAATATGATAATTTATAAACGAATGAATGGAAATCGATTATGATGACTTAATAATTTCTTGTATATTTTTATTCTCTTTCTTATCATTTCACTTGTTTATTTCTTTTGTAATTCATATGAATGAAAAAATTTTTTTCCGTATTTTTAATTAAAATGAAAATAATTATTATACATACATTTGTTTTAATATTTTAACAGCATATACAATTTGCATGTATGTACATATACTTTGATGTAATATCATTTTAATGTTTCGTTATTATTAATTACCTTTTGTATTAATATACCTCACCTTAATAATTAAATTATCTTCAATTTATACACGTAAATTTTAGTATTATGTGTACAATATAATTAAAAATACAAAAAAAAAAAAAAGAATAGATAAACAAATAATATGAGAAAACAAAATTGTCAACAACGTAAATTTATCATGACTTGTAACGGTTATGAAATTAGTAATTTGTACTTATAAACATACATGCAGGTACAATTTCTAACATACTATTGAATTTTTTCCATAGCTGAAAAATAGATATACACAATTCAGAATGTTACATACAAAAAAAACAATAACGGTAGATTCATCGCACCAGCTTAAATTGGGTACCTCAAATATACCGGCTCCTTTAAAAAAAAAAAAAAAAAAAAAAAAAACTTTACTTTTGAAAAAAAAAAAACTGTTTTTATCATCATTTATCACAATTTAATGCACTAAATGAAATTATCACAAAAAAATTAAAATAATTACATAGTTTGGTTTTCTTAAAATTTTGTACCACTTTGATATACTTACATTTAATTATAAAATAATAATTATCCTTTTTTTTTGTATAGTTTTCTGCTTTGTAATTTTTATTATCTTAATTATATGTAATTTATTAACTTTATTTTTAAATACTTTTTTTTGGAATTATAGGTTTATTAGACAATTAGTTTTGTTAAATTTCACTTGAAATTTTTTTTTTATTTTGAAAATAAGATACGTACAATGCACACTATGTACAAATAAATAAACAATGTTTTATCTTTTGTTTATATTTAATTGTTTTTTAAAAATTTTCGTTATATCGTGTAACAATCAAATATTGAATATAATTATGTCTTTTATTTGTTTCTAATATAGTGTATTAAAAAAAAATTTTTTTTTTTTAAAGAAAACTAAAAAATATTTTTGAAAATTATTACGATGATTATTCGTATGTAACGTATTCTTCTTGTAAATTGAATATATCTGATCGTATAATATAATTGTAGTTAATATGTTTCACATACGAAATAATTATACGTATTTAAAAATATTTGTTGAAATTTTCATCTTTTTATAGTGGAAATAATTTCAAAAAAAAAAAAAAAAAAAAATTGAACAAAAAAAAACATAAATAAAAATCTTTTTTGGACATGCGCAAATTTTAGATTAAAAATATGAAATGAATATAAAAAAATCCATGTACATATGTATTTGAAATTATAATAACAATAATAAAGAAATAAATTATATAAACAAACAAGCAAACCAATAAAAAGCGAAAAAACAAAATAGCAATTAATTTTTTTTTTGCACATACATACATGATGTAAATACATAATCATGTAAGTACAAATCCGAGGATACAAAATGTTTGATTAATAAACACAAATATATATGTATGTACACATACATTTGATTTGAAAAAAATTTCTTTTGTGCATACTAAAGCTTCGATTCATACACAAACATATGAATTTATACAGATTTAATTTGAATTTGTAACGAATTCCAAAGGATACAACATGATATCCTGTTAAGAATGTCTGCATATGTGTATACATACTTGCGTCTAAATACATACATATGGTTGTAAATTATTCTAAGGACATACATACATACATACACATGTATACGCATACGTTTGTGTCTATTTGTTCAAGCAGATAAAAATGTTAAATGGAAATTGAATATAGAGGATAACAGGGTTCATCACCCTACATTCTAACTATATAATAGCACGTATATTGCACATCTATTTAATGTGATACTCTTTTACATCGTGGATGAATTTATGATGTTTAATACAAATCTTATGGGATTTTCAATTTTGTTGAAATCATAAAATTCTC
Source organism: Anthrax anthrax (assembly GCA_963971155.1). Lineage (NCBI taxonomy): Eukaryota > Metazoa > Arthropoda > Insecta > Diptera > Bombyliidae > Anthrax > Anthrax anthrax. The sequence continues at coordinate 23,012,179 of OZ020118.1, forward strand.
AATATCATATTCTCCGTATAAATCATACATTTTTGTTTGTAGAATAGATGCATATAATGTACAACATATGTACAGTGATTAATGTTTGTAAAATGATTTACTTTATATTACATTGAAAATTGTATTATTGTCCATAGAATTCAATTTATTTTACTTTCAAACTAAAAAAAAAAAAGGACAAAAATAATAATTTGCTTTTATATTTTCATTGAGTACATTGATACACATTTTATTTATATTTTAGTTTTTTATTAAATTTTTTGTAATGAACTGATAAAAATTTATTAAGTTTCTACTTTTAAATTTTATTTCTACAAAAATAAATTTTCTATTAAAATCTATTTTCATAATTTAATAAATTTTCTGGATTTATGGTTGTACATTACAAATATATTATTGAATAAAGGATGAAAGTAGATGAAATCTAATTGATTAAATGAAAATGAAAATAGATATTTGAAAACTGAAATTTTACTAATTAAAAAATTAAATTTTTAACATAATGTCTAGGAATTAAATAAGTTGTAATCATTTATGTGTACATTTTTAATCTTTAATGATAATCTATGAAACTTTAAATATATATTTGAATTTCCTAAAAAGACGAATTACATATTTTACCCCTCTCTACCATAAATGTACTTTTTTATTGCCTGTTTTTTTTTTTTTCGCTATGTAAATTGACTACGAGAATACAGTCATTTTTTTTTTTGGCAAATTTCCAGATAATAAAAGATCATCCATTTTGCTATTTTAGCAACAATTTCCATTATTCAAAACAAAAAAAAAATTACTCTATAGTCATTTCTTATTCTGGTGTTAAGTGCAAATGTAAAATTTCACTCGTAATGGTAATTTTTCTTTTCTCCTTCCTTTCTATATTTTGGATTTTTCTTTCGTTTTTGCTTTTAGGTCACACTACTAAAATATTTCTTAATTTTATCTTTTTTGTTTTTTTTTTTTTTGGTTTTTTTTTTGTAAGAAAAAAGCGAAAATTTGATGTTGTTATTGTCATTATTATTACTTTTATTCTTCGACTGTTTATATATTTTTAAGTGTGACATCACAATTTTTCTTTTATTTTTTTAAATGTGTGTGTGTTTATCGTATATATGTATTTGCTTTTTCAAATTTAAAAAATAAAAAAAGTGAAACCAAAAAAAAGAAAAAAACAAAAATCTGATAAAAGCTATTTGCGTGGTTGTTGCATTCATAAATAATCTAAAAATGTTATCCTTGAGTCCTTGACATTGTATTAAAAAGCTAACATTTTTATTCATCCCTCATACACAATAATAAGAATATTTATTTTTTGTATATGTAATGTATATTTTAATGTTGCATGTTTTTATTATTTTCTTGTTTTTAACCTTCATCTATATTGTACATGTGTAACATTGTTAAAGATACATATAATTTTTTGACAAAAAAAAAAGAAGAAAATTTTTAACACATCTACATAACATTTTTTTTATTATATAAAATTGTATACTTTTGTATATTATATACTTAATTTGTTGAATGACGTCATTTAAAATTTCATGCATACTTTGTGCACACATGTGTTAGTTCGCCTCCCACGTACATATACTCATACATATGTATATGTATGTACAATATGTGTATTGGTGCATCCATATACCTATACATATGATAAATATTTAATATAAATATTATGTTGTTTACATGTTTTTCAAATTCATTCTATAAAAATTAAACTGCTAAAATATAATGAATATTTCATTGTTATAAATAAAACAAAAAAAATAATACAATACAATTTCAGGAAAAAAAAAATAAAATCATTTTATGTGTATTTTGTGCATAAACATACATTGACCATCCCCCATTTATGATGCAATTAAGGTCAGTTTATAATCCTAAAACGTGGTAATTTTATTGATACCGTCATCATAAGAGTAGGTTTTATATAACACAAACTTTTATATGTACATATGTATGTGTGTATGTATCAGATATCATAATTTATTTTCATTTTTATTTTTATATTTTTATATATTTTCCAGGCATCATAAAATATACTATAGGAACATTTAATCAGATGTTTTCTATTACTTACACATAAATTATACGAATAATATATGTATGAGTCAGCTATTTCTATTTTCTTCGAATTTTTTTATTTTCTTGTGTTTCATTTTTTTTTTTTTTTTGTATTTTATTCATCTGTTTTTGTAATTTCTATTTTGATGTAATTTTTATGAAATCCAATATTTTAACACAGTGAGAGATGAAAATAAAATACAACTAATCTACTTTAATACATTGTTTTAAATTAATAAAGTTTAATACATTGCATGTTGTATTTTACTGTTAAAATGTTAGTTTTTGGTCATATAACTGATTTTTCTACGAAAATATAATTTGAATTGATATTAATTCTGCCTTTGCTTAACACCTTCAAGAGCTTAATTTATAAATGTTTTATAGATTAAAAAATGAAATACCAAGAAGATCTACAGATACGTATATATACATAATATTTTTATGTTTTGTACTGTATTTATGAATGGACACTTGTAGAACGTCATAGTAATTTTATTGAATAATGAAAAGAAAAAAGTAATAAAAATGAAATATTAAAAAATATTTTAAAATTTTCAAATAATAAAGCTAAAATCTTCATACGAATAAATAATACGTATATAATACACACAGACATACAAGTAAAAGCTGAGATGGATCATAGGAAAATTTATTTCATGATAATTTATTCTATAATCGTTTGTTATCGCTCACATTTCAGTACAAAATAAAATAAAATTACAAAAAAATAAAAAAAATGAAAGTAAATTTTAAAGGCGTCAAATTTCCACAATATCACATTAAATTTAAAATATAATTTCATTTATAATTCTCATTTTATTATTACAGATTATTTTATTTATTTTTTTTTATTTTAGATTTAAATTTTTATTTTAAGAGTTGTACAAATTTGATGGCTATTTTATTATTTCTATTGTTCATTTCATGGTAAAATATTGCATTTTTTTTTTTAAACAAAATTAAAACAGCATTTTACAATATTTTATAAAATGTAATGATAATAAAAAAAAAATAAAAATAATAAAAAATATGTAAAAATTTTTATGATTAATTTTATTTTTTTATATCATATTTTCATTAATATGTATATGTATCTTTCCATACACCCATACATTTTAACTAATTTGAATAAAAAAAAAAAAAAAATTTATTTTGCTTACAATACGTTTTGGAAAATTACTTATTCTTACAATTCATTGCGGTCTTAAATACTTACAATCATAAACGTAACCTAACATAACCTAACATAACCTAACAAATGTATCACAAATGTATGTACATGTGTAAGAAAATGAATTTTGTATAAAAAAATTATTGAACTTTTACTTTCTCAATAAATTTATTAAAATGGTTGAAAATTGATTTGTCATGGTTGATTAAGGATAATTTATGAAAAATAATGGAAACAAAAAAATTTTTTTTATTAATTTGAACATAAAGACTTTTTAACACGCACAAAATACAATGTACGTAAAAATACTTGTATATACTTACGTAAATTATACATTTTCTTTGATTTAATCAAAATGAATGGATAACAGAATGTACGTAAAAATGATTTGAATAATCAAAGGAAAATTTAATAAAAATTTTTCGCCTACATACGTACATATACAGATGTATATAATAAAGCTTGTATGCTTTTACAAATTGTTAGCCTTCTAAATTGTATAATAAATAATTTCCTGAAACATGTTGATTGTTGCTAATATAAATCAATAAAATATGAGCAGTAAATTACGTAAGAATAATCAAAATACGTATTAAAATTTAATTAACTTAAAGACTTAACTCTCGTACGTACATAAATTAAGAATTATTTTTGTGACCATTTTGTGTTTTTTTTTATTTTTCTTTTTTTTTTTTTTCGGTTTTGAAAAACTTTCAAAAATCAAAACTTTCATGGTATGAATGTTCTTTTTTTTTTTGGTTTTGGTTTTGGTTTTGTTTTTCCACGTTTTGTTTATATATGTACGTCTTAAGCAATAGTTAGAAACTTTTGTTTTTGCGTCAACAAAATCCTTGATCAGAATTTCAATTTTTATTTATTGATTTTCATAAAATTTCTCGTTATTAGTGTTTTTTTTCGAATTCTTCCTATTTAATTCTTGTATACAAAAACGTATCCATTTGTATACACAATTTGCGTGTGAAAAGATATTTCTTCTTCTATATCATATATCATAAGGTTAAAGAAAATTAAAAGAAAAACAACAAAATTTACAAAATAAATTTGAAAAATTAAATTCAAAGCGTGTTGGATTTTTAGAGAGCTATTTATAGAAAATTATCCTCAAGTACTCATAATATACATTGTACGTTATTGCTGATATGCATAAAATCTAATCTAATGCATATACCAACAAAGTTGTAAAGTAATTTATTCACAAGCATAAGTTCAATGGTTTTGAACATTTATGAATGTCTTTGTGCGAATAATATAAAATGTAGATTTTTGCATGTCTGAGATCATTTTTGTAGTTAAATAAAATAAAATTTAAACATTTGCATTCCATTTCTATTTCATAAATTTATATGCACACATTCAAGACATGTTCTGTTAACAATAGATTTTCCCTGTTATATTATGGTCAAAGAACATATTGTTAATTTTTAGTTACCCACAGACTCTTTATTATTGGTTTGAATTGATTAGAAAAATTTAAAGTATTAAGATTCTTTATTTGAATAATATTTGAAAAATTCTAAGTATTTTTTTATTGCTTTTTGCTTAACCACGACATTATGCATAAGGTTTAGATGCATTTCCTGTTCTTTATATCGACGTTTTTTCTTTTTTTGATTTTTTAAAACCAAAACAATTATCAACCCACAAAATACAACTTACATGTGCGTGCTTAAGATTACATTACAAAAAAAAAAAAAAGGAAAATTGTTGTGGGAAGATACGCGGAAATCTTTTTTCTTTTAATTTTGTAGATACACGCATAAAAGCAATATAGCGGCGAGAAGATAAATCTCATTTATTAGTATTTCTGATTATGATCGCATAGTTATGACCAATGTTATAGTAGGACATTTGTATGCGTTACGTATAGCTTGTTTATGTTTTGTTATAATAAAATACATTTTGACCTTTATGATAAAAATATGATGATACTGTCATGGTCAAAATTGTGCATTTAATTTCATATGTATATTTTTTGGAAAACTAAAAAAAAAATAATTTTCAGTTTCCCTTCCCCACATATTCACTGTTTTGTTTTTGCGGCGCCAGTAAATTTGGCGTCGTATATGTAATGTAATTCTACATACATTACATTTGTTGTAATTTAAAGTTAAACAGTATACATATGTATGTAGTATGTGAAAGTACTTATTGTACATTAACAATTCAAATGTGAAATACTATAGTAACGAAAATATGGATTGCATGTAAATTATTCAATTTCTTAAGTTGCAATTTGAGAACAGACAATATGGGTGTGCATAAATTTTTTACTTTCGTGTATTCTAAAAGATTTATTTGAATTAAACGTATGTACGTGAAATATTATGTATACTTATGTAGGTGGTAGATAAAAGAAAAAAAATTTAAGTGGAACACTTTGGTACTTAGTAATAAAGGCACGTTTAATGTTTATAAAATGTATTATATTTTTTCTATGATATTTTTATAAGAAAAATGTACTTACGTACATTCATATTTACAGGTATAATGTAAATTGTTTCTCAATTTTCCTTAATTTTCTATTTTCATGAAATGTACAAAAAAAAAATAAATAAAAAATAAAAAAATCAAAATTAATTTTTAAGAAAATTAACACACGCTAAAATCATGCGATAAAATACATAAGTAAGTATGTACATACTTTTTTATTTGTTTTTATCATCAACATCATTTTTTTTTTTTTTTTAATTTTAATTTCATTTCAAAATATGAACAAACATAGGAATTTGGATTGAAAATGAAAGGAAAACATTTTGTTTGTAAAAGAAAGGAAAACAAAAAATGAACATTAATTGTGCGTATCAAGTAAAATTTCTCAGGAACAATAAAAATCAATTCATTCTTTTATATAATACTGTTTGCATGGATGTATATTATTTATGTATATATGTATGTATGTATATTGAATGTCAAAGAAATAAAAAAAATTTTTTCTCAATTTTTGTATTTTATAGAAAAAGTACCAAAGTGTTGTATCGCAGCAAGCTATTTTTAAAGTATAATAAATTGACTACATACATGCATACGTATATGTGTGTCGGTGATGATTGTAAATATGTATAAAAATACTAATATTTCTCCACGTGCAAAAATTACAACAAAAATAAAAATATAATAAATATAGACAGGAAAATAAAAATGAATGTTAACAAAAAATTTAATTTGATTTAAACATAATATAGTATCCAACCATCATGTTGTATTGAATTTTTTATTCTAGAAAATCAATTTGATTTTTTTGAACATTTCAACAACTGAGATGTGTTATATGTACATACATACATATGTATACTAAAACAAAATTGTTTTTATTTTCCTTTCTTATTGAAAAGGATTTAAAAGATTTATTTTAAACTTATGAAGGTATGTATGTATGTATGCATGTATGTATATACGTATAGTCAATTTGTGTGTGTAGAAAAATAAACACTTTTATTATTATTATTTTATTTTATTTTATTTTTTTGTGTTTATCAAAACTTCATTTTAAAGATAAAAATCCCAATCATAATATAAAAAGCCATGAACAAAATTTATTTTATATTAACTTTTCTACTTTTATGAGCATTTGTTTATTTATTTTTTCTATATTATTGTAATAATGACAACTTGATGATATGATGAATACATCATAAAAATATGAATTTGATCAAATGGTATTATTAGATATATTTTTTTTTTATTTTATTCATTTTGTTTTTTATGGATCTATACATATTAATAAACCTACAGACATTTTATCCTTCTCATATGTACGCATTAAAAGTTAAATAAAAAGTTCAAGAAAACCCATTTATCAACTTCAAAAAAAAAAAAAAAATTTTTTTTAAATATATTATGTAATTTTGTGTAAAAATAAAAAAATATGATAAATATTATATTGAACTTTTGATGTACAAAAACAAAAATTTATTTTCTTTGTAGTCGTAATAAACAATTGAAAAACGTAAAATATCTACTTATACTAATCAAAAATCTGACGTATTTATGTCTTATTTCTAAAACATAGTCATGGGTGTTTTAAATGGGTGCTTTTTTCTAATTTTTCTTTCTTTTTTTTTTCAATTTGAATAAATTCATTTTTTTAATGATAACAACAATTGCAAGAGAGTAACACAAATCATAAACATAAATTACGTAATACTGTGCTAAAAATATGAATTACAATATATATTTTATATAATATAAAAATTAAAAAAAAATTCAAAAAATTTAAAATTTATTTATGGTAATATCTGCACTAATAAACATATAATGTTTATTTATTTAGGGAAAAAGCAAAATCATCTTCTGAGAATTTCGTTTTAAATGTGACATTATTTTTTTATACAATTTGATTAAAATGTAATATTAGAATTGTAAATTTGTTCCTTAGCAAAACAAAAAAGAAAATATCTTGTATTTTAAATTTTTGAACAAATTTTTATTATTATAATGGTTTTTTGTGTAGGTAGATATTTCAATGATTCAAATTAAAATTTGAAAAAAATTATTAAAATGAAATGTATAATTTATTAATATTGAAATGAGTTTAAAAATTTGATTTTAAATAAAATTCAATCAAAACTAATTGAAATCATGTTCGTTATAAAATTTAAAATAGTTCAATAGCTGAAATATTTTCTAAGAATTGAAAATCAATAGAGCAATAAGGAAAATTTTTAACATTAAAATGGTCTAGAGTTTAATAGAATAGAAAAACAGTTTAGAGCTTGGGAACAATGAAAATAGACTGGATTATTAAAAAGAACTTAAAATCTATAAACGATGTACAGAGCTGTTTAAAGGAAACAAAAATTAAATCTTTCAACATTCCTAAAATAATTTACATAAAAATTTTATTATAATTTTAAATTTATTATTATTTGAAATTAATTCTTAATTTACATATTAATTTTGTAGTTAAGTGGAATTAGGTGGATTATATAATCGTTAATATCAATTTTCAATTATTTAAGTTGTTTAATTTTCTCATTTTCAATTAAGATTTAATTTCAAATTATATTTATTTTAATTTCATTTAACATTTTTTATTTTTTTTTGAATTTTTTTTTAATTTCATTTGATTGACATTGACTATGACACATTTTTTACCTTGAAATTTTGAAAAAAAAATTCAACAATAGTATTTTTATGGAAATCAGATTTTATGTTCATAATAAAAATATATCGATTGATAATCATTTTCATATAAAAAAAATTAAATAAATAGTTATACAACAGGGTGGTTTATTTTCTATTTTAATTTTATTTTTAATTAGAACATTAAAATTTGTTATTAACAAATAATTTTTTTAAATGTTTAATTTTCTTTTCTTTTTTTTTTTTTTTTTTAAATACGTTATGATGATGATGTTTTACGAGATACACAAACATCGAAAACATAAATATTAATGGATGTAATTTTAATTTGAAACGACCGTTTTAATAAAAGCAACTATAAAGAACCAACATCATTTAAAATCACATCAGCTATTGCGACTGAAACATTTAAAGGCAAAAAATATCAAATAAGCAATATATCGGTCTATCACAATTTAAATTTAATTATTGTTGTACGATGAAATACCATTATCAATTTTTATATATCCTCGTGTTGTGTATATGAGCACTTTTTAATTGCTTGAAAATAAAAACAGCTGCAAGTTTAAAATACTTGAAATAAACAAATATTTTGTTATTTTTAATGTTCTTGTATTATTATTAGATTTTTCTCGTGTCATTTTAATTTATTTTCAAACTATAGTAATTTGAAAAAAAAAAGGAAAATTTCATGTTTCTAAGTACCAGATTAGCGCGTTAAATAATTTTTAACTTTTATTTCTAAGGTCTTTTAATTTTATGTGTTCAATATGAATGTATATGTATTTAATTTTTTTTTTTTTTTAAGATTAAATTGCTAATTGCCTTTCTAATACGTTACGTATTTTACACACAAAAATTTAAAGTCAAATCATAATATTTTGTAGAATATCCTTTTTCCTACCATTTAGAATTAAACATGTACCATTCGATTATTTCCTTATCAAATCAATACTTTTCATCTACGTTTTTCCTGAATTCATTAAACCTTCTAATATGCAAGGCTAATCTGGTCGTAGTTAACAGATTTCGCTAACTTGGTATTTTTCTGATTTTCATATAAAATTTACGGGACTGTTAAAATTTTACATAAAAGCTAGTAGAATGTTAAATTAATGAAACCTGCTAATTACGATCAGAATAGTTCTGATTAATACGTATATACATATTTGTTTCTACAAAATTTTGCATTTTGTGTTATAAAAAACAAAAAAGATAATAATACGTTAAATAAATAAAAAATTTAATTTAGTTTTTTATCTGTGAAAATAAATAAATAAAAAAAAAATTATAGTTTGTTAACACGTGGTTAAAAAAGAATCGTGTACATATTATAAGAATAAGATTGCTATTCTTATAATATATGATGATTATGCTATTTTTGCTATGGTATTTATGTGTTGTCTATTTAAATTTCTTAAAGATTTTCTTTTTCAAAATATATATGTATTTATTCTTTCCCGGCATATTCAAAATCTACAAATAAATTACAATCACAATCATAAATAAATTATTATTGTAAATTTATAAACCCTTATTAAAAAAAAAAAAAAAAAGATCCTTTTCTTGAAGGATTTTTAATTTAACCTTTTTTCAAATTCGCTTTATACATTCTTACATACTTATATTCTAAAAATAAAAAATATATTATCGCATTTGTAAATAACACGAAAATAGAATGAAATATTCTTTAATACGAAAAAATTTATAGTATCTATCTTTGATTTGAGTTAGAGTCAAAAATGATTTGTTTTTTTAAATACTTAGTAACAACAGAATTTTCAGTTTAGATTTTAAATTTAAACTGAATGAATGCTATGGTCAAATTTTATTTAAAGAAATCACGTCAATGATTTATATAATATGACTCGCATATTATATTGAATTGTTATGCTACTGATGATAATGAGAAACCAGTATAAAATATTACATTTTGAATGAATTTGATATAAAAGAGAACAAAATATGTTTTATTTCAAAGAGTCAGTCATATTAAATTATAGAAAATGAGTAACTAAAAGCGAATGGTAAATAACTACAACATTCTATGTATTTTGAATTTTTTTTTTTTTTTTTTTGTTTTGATAGGTATCATAGACTTTTATTTCAAAAGTTATTAGGCTTTCATTCACAACATGTTAAAACATTTTTAGTATTTCATTTAAACTTCTGAAATTTCATTTATACCATCCCATAATCAAATTTCAACTGATTTCAATGAAATTCATTTGTTAGCGCAAAAATCATATTTTCGAATTTTGTTTTTTCTTATACAAAATATCGAATACAATATTAGAATTTTTTGGAAAAGTTTATTTAAATGGTGTGTTTTTCATTCATATAATTACTGCTCTTTTGTAGAATTAATAGAGTTTGATTATGGCTAAATTGTATAGTATAAAATTTTATTTAAAGGAAAAAAAAAATTTTCTTTTATATATATAATTTTTTTATTTTTGCTATAATTACAATATTGTGTTATTTTTCTGTGTTACATTTATTTCACAAAAAACACAAGCACAAAACATAACACAAAACAAAAGATATAAGTTTGATTTTTGTTTTCTTTCGAGTATACAATATGAATTTAAAATAATAAGCTCTATATATACCTACATATTCTTTTTAAAAATTTTGTAAATTTTCATTTTGATTCAATTAAAATAAAATTTTATTATTAAGGAAAAATAAAATAATTTTTATTTGCAATAAACATAAAAATTTTCGTTTGATTTTTATTTCAGTATTTTTAAATTCAATTTCAGTTTAATATTGATTTTTTTATTATTATATTTTTTAAATGAAATTTTCCTTTTTAAATTTTATTCGAAATTCGTTGATATTTTGTTTTGATTTTCACAATGTACATAGTTTTTCATCATGCGAGAAAATTTTATTGTACACGTACAATAGAATATTAAGAAAATTAATAAAACATTTAAACATAAACTACTTACACATGCCTTCTTGATGTCGTCATATTTCTGGTTTTGTATATTTTCTTTCGTAATTAACTCGATCGTTTTTATTTATTTTGTCCATTTTTAACACACTATTACGTTAGTTTTATTTTTTCAATTTTTTTTATTGGAAATATAGGATGGGTCTTAAAACTAAAAATTTTATGAATGAAACTACGTAATATCAGAGATATAGCATTGATAGGTAATATCAATGTATTTATACACCTATTATTAGACATAAAATTAAGCCAAAGGGGAAAAAATATTTGTATTTTTTTTTCTACTTTCACATATTCATAAAATTTTATTAGAACTGAAAATTTGTGTAAATATTATTTTCTTATAGTTTTCATATCCCAATAAACAGACTATATAAAATGATATGTGCACATAAAATTCATTGATCTGTTTGATTATTAGCAAAAAGCAAAAACAAAAAAAAATAAGCTTTTTATACATCACGATACATTACGGAAGATTCTAAAATTTCCCAAAACGAAAAAAAAATTATTTGTTTATTTTATAGAAAAAAAAAACGGAAAGAGAAAAACAAACCTCCCCTTTCAGGTTTGTTTTTCCAATATAAAAGGATTTTATTACACTTGTGTTATGAATACAAAATAAACATGAACACAAAATGATAGAATAAAATCGAAATAAAAAGGATACGAATGAGTAAAAAATTGTATTAAATAAAATACCCATAAATCATTCCGTTGGTTTAAGTTAACAGACATGTACAGATATTAGAGGTATACACTTGTAATTTTACAGCCACAACAGTTTTCATAGATTTTCATGTAAAAATAAAAAATAAAAATGAAAATTCACAACTTAAATTTCACATGAATTTTACATAAACTTTTTAGATACATTTACATAAAAATTTATAAAATATCTTGTTACAAGAACAAATAAATAAATAAACCCAAAGTATCTGTAGTTTTAGTTATATAGTACATATGTATGTATATAAAAAAATTTTCATTCAAAATTATTTAGTTCTCAATATATATTACGTGAAAGAAAAGCGTTTATTAATAATTTTTACAGTTTACTTTTTTGTTCTTTTGTTTTTTTAAAGTAAATTTGCGTGCGAATAATGTGATGATGCAAAAGATAATATTTTGGTTGGCAAGTGAATTTATTTTATTAGACAAATTTCTAGTATAATTCATTTCAATAGCAAGACAGTGCTGTAAGGATCAAAATGAGACTACAAGAGAAATGATGATAAAATTTAATTAAATAAAACTCATTTTCATTTACATATAATATTGTGATACATGATTTATGTAAGAAATAAATGAAAAAAAAAATCCATAAAACACAACAAAAATTAAAAAAACAAAAAAGAAAAGAAAATAAACAAAACATCAAAAAATGTCAAAAAACAAAATAAAATATTCTTCCTATAATTTTTTATTTTTATTTACTGTATTTTCTTTTTTTCTCTATTTTCTCTGTGTTTAACATAATATCCGCAACAATACAACATTTAACAACAAATCATCAGCTTAAGATAATGACTTCATGTGTAAATCTTCTTGAAATCTCTTTCATAATTCAAAGAAAAAAAAAATTTTTTTTTTCTTTTTTTTATTGTTTGGTTGTTATCATGTTTTAAGCTTTTGAAAGAAACCAAAATATAAAACAGAATAAATTCTATTTATTTTATATGCACATAATAACCTACATAGATAACATTATGTAACCATGTATTTTCTTCATCTGTTTTGTTTTTCTTGGTATTTCGCTGTGAAACTCGTGTTTTTACATTAAAAATAATAAAATAGGAAATTTTCATGTAACTCATCCCCTTTCATGCTCCTTAGAAGGTCAACAAAACAAAAGCAAAAGGAAACAACAAAAACAAATTTTATTAGCAAAAAACAAAAAACTAAAAAAAAAAACATTTCATGAATAAATTTTTCTTCCTGAAGTACATAACATACCCCTCTGTGTAATTTTATACATTCAAAATACTTGTAACTATATATAATACGTACCATACACAAAAATTAAAAGGATAACCATCACATACAAAATGTGTACAGGTTGGATACAAAGTGGAATGCTAAACATTTTGCTTTTTATTTATTTTTTTTTTTAAATGTACATACATATGTATGCACACACTTTTATACTTAAATCTCCTTTTAATTTTATTTTATTACAATAGTCCTGTTTCATGTTTTGCTTTTGCCTTTGCTTAGAATTAAATACACATATTGAAATTTTCAATGTAAATGTATGCATTATACACAAAAACAAAAATTAATGTAATCACATAAGCGTTTAAGAAAATATAAAGAAAATTCAATGTTATTGTAATTTAAAAGTTGTTTTCTTTCAGTCATATTTTTTTTTTTTTAATACTTACGTTTATGGCTTAACAGAACATAATTTTTGTGAAAATTCTTCAATTTTATAGTCTGCTATCATCTATCAAAAAATATAAAAATATGTAATATCTTAGAAAGTAAATTTTATGTTAAAAAAAAAAAAAAAAAAATCATGTTATAGTACGTACAAGCGTTTATATCTTTAAACACTTACGATTATCTATATGAAAATGTAAAGTACATACATTTAAGCTTTTATATCGCTGTACATATAATAAAATTAAATTCATCACACATATAACATTTGGTTACCATCTAACATACTATTATTATGTACAAGAGGTATAAATACAACAAAATGTTCAAACAGTCACAGATTATTCAAGTGTATATACATACATATTGTATGTACATACTTACCATGTAATTTTCTTACTAATAAAATTTTTTTTCTTCTCTTCTTTGTTTTTTTTCATTTCCCAAAATTTATATTCATGTGGTTTGGTATTTGTTTATATGTATTAAATGATTTTTCTTTTTGTTTTTCTGTTTTTCATCAAAAAGGCATCAGGAGTTAAGAAAATGTTATAGGCTATTTTTCTTTTTTTTTTTACATGTAAAACATTGTGAAAAATAGAAGAAAAAAAAACAAACATCCTATAAATTTTTGGTTTATTTCGTTATATATTGTGTAGTAAGTAGTAAATTTACGTGAAACGGACAAATTGTTGAATTACTTCGAATTTCTAGATGAAATGTTTTTTGTTATGATTTTTTTTTTTTTCTGTTTATTTTTTTGAGTTAGAATTAAACAATTTGTTTTTATTCAAAATATATTTTACATACATGTATGAAGCAAAGAAAAAAAAAACTAAAACCATCCGACACTACATTATACATACTCGTATGAGTGTAAAATATAAAAATTTATGACGACATGCAATGAAATAACTGTATGTGTAAAGATGTGAGTATTATTTATTATTTCATTATATCTTCCATTTTTTTTTGTCTCTGTAGGTTTAAAAATGGGAAAAATTGCAAGAATACAATCATATACTCTGTGTATCTTATTTTCATATATGAAAAGTGAAAATGTAAAATTTATAACGTTTACATTAAAAAAAAAAAAAAATTGTTTTTTTTTTTTTTTTTAAATACATGAGGTGAACATTTACATAAAATTAATGGTATGTGGTTTTGATAGATGTAAACATATGTGTGTAGCACATATTAAATATATGACAACACAATATGTTAAACATTCATGAGAGGCAACTAAGTTAAACGGTTATAAGCTTTCGAATTGATTAGTTCTTAATAAAGTAACATGATATGTACAGTTGTTTATACATGAATCAGCCAAAAAGTATGCAAAAACAAGATAAACAAAAATGAACGAAAAATAAAAGAAAACAAAAAAGAAGGAAAAAGGGTACATTTGCTTTTTTTACACATATCCTTATGTGTATGCATGAGTATGTATGTGTAATAAATTATCTTTTTATCATGCTTTTGATTTTTTGAAAATTGTTCACACATAAAAGAATAACGTTCATATATAGTATACTCGTATATCATGTTTTGTTGTTTTATTTTATTTTTAATTTGTCGGTTATAAATCACTTTATATTGCTTTATATACGTGTATACGTGTATAAAATTAAAAATTAAATTTCAAGTTAAATTCAAAAATTATTCTTCATGATTAATTTTGAAAAGAATATAATAACTTTTTCTCACTAAAACAAAAGTATATTTACATATTTTCAATTCAAGGTAGCAATTTCCTGATTTCATCTATTATTTCATTTTTGAACAATATCAACAATTTATCCTTAATGATATGTGAACAATTTTATTCCTTTCGGTTAACATATTTTAAGATGTTAACATTTTATCAATTTTATTTATATACTGTAATGTAAATAACTGTTTACAAATTGTCGGAAATTTCTTTATTTGTTCATTTATTTATTTTTTGTTCAAAATCATTTAAAAAGATTATTTATTCATCTGATTTATATGGATATGACAAAGAAAACCCAAGGACATAAAATGAATATAAAAGCTATATATAATGAACAAATAAAATTAATAAACAAAAATTTATACTCATTTATCATGATAACGTTGTATATCATCATTCATATATTTACGAGTATTATAGAAAATGAATATTGTTATATAGATAGAGTAAAGATTACAATTATCAGATTCATTTAATTGAATTTAAATAATTGATCAAAAATTTTATTTGAAATTTTAGTAAAAAGAAAAATAATATATTGTTTAACAGAAATAAATAAATGAGTACCAAAACAAGAAGTGATAAATTTAGACAATGGAAAATTTATAATTCAAAGCTACAAGTTAATTTCGTTTAATCGTGATTGTATATCAATTTCATGAATATTCTACCATAAGTTAATGGATCGTATTTCAATTCAATATACCTAGATTCATTTTTCTGCTTGACCAAATTAATTATAAAGTTAATAAATATGTTGGTAGGTATGTGTACATCTTAAATCATGGAAATATTTTGTTTATTCATTTGAAAGAAAATAAACGTTAAAATAGAAATTTACTGGACAACAATTTCTATTCTAGTTTGTATACTCTATTTTTTTAAATATTTTCACTACAGGCTTTATGGAAACTATGAACATTAATACCATTTTACATCCTTGTGAATTCATATTTAAACAGTTCATATCATACTATATGAGAACTTTAAGAGTTGTGGTAACATTACTCGTGTCGTGAAATGCTCTTATTAAAAATTAAGAAAGAGAAGAAAAAAAAAACACTTATACTCCCATAAGGTATATAATGAAAATTTTTAGAAAATAAATATTAATTATTTGTATACTTTATTTATTGTTAGGAAAAAAGTCTACAAACTATTTTAAATTTATGTTTATGCACATACATACGTACATACATATGTATATATGTGTGTATAAGTGCATTCTTATGCAATAAACAGTAAATTTATTGTTCTTTGATATTTTGTCATAAATTTTTGTTTTTAATTTAATTTAAAAAAATCTCTACAAAATAATCAAGAAAAAAAGTTTTTATTTCCTTCAACTTAAAGTGGTATTCAGGGATTAAATTATACTCTGCTCAACTTATCTTTTCATTTAAATTTTTAAAATGAAGTTTAATTTTTGCCATTTCAAAAAAAAATCAATTAGTAGGACAATTTTCCTCTCCAAAAAAATATTAGCTTTCTTTAAAAGCAAAAAAGAAAATTTTTCTTAAATTTTGTATAAAAAGTAAATTTCTGTAAACATTTAAAGTATTATTTTCAAACGTACAAACATACGTATTTATTTAAAATACTGTTTATGTCACTGAACGTTTAAAATATGAATATCATCTTTTTAAAGACATAAAAAGAAATTTTCTACAAAATTATGGTTTGGTTATGTGTACAATTTTTATTCTGTATATACTAAAAATGCTAAAAGAAAATAAAATGAAATTATGTATTTGAAATAAATTTAAAATGATAACATTTGAATTGTTATTCTAATTATATAAAATTATAGAATATTATGATAGGAAAATTGAATTTAATTTTATTATACATTTTAAGGATATTAAATGTGATGAATGTATGATACAAAGTAATTCTCAGAATTAACTTCATGAAATATTCCTTATTATAATCTTTAAAGAGATCAAAAGTTAACAGTATATTAAATATGTATATGTAGGTATATAATATGATCAGCAAAAAGGAGATATTATAGTTAATTAGCATCATTTTACTGACATACTAATTTACTGATACTGTATGAAAGTGATACATACTGATATGTAGATAAAGAAATATAAACCGGCAAAAAATTTTTAAATAAACAGTTAAATGTATACACACATACATATGTACATGTTAATTAATATGAACATACGAGTATATAGAATGTTATAAAATGTTTGCCTTTAAACATATTCGTAATTATTTAATATATACATAAAGTATGCGTATACTACATACAGTAGTGTAAATGACGTTTAAAGAGAAACAAAAATAATTAAATAAAAAACAATACAACTTCCTACATACATACATACACACTTGTACATTGGTATATGTACATATTCGTGTTTAAGTAAATACATTATTTTATAGATGAAAAACCTTCATAGTATGTGCACATTTGTGTAACCAAAGAAATTTCATAATAACCTTGTTATATAACTAATAACTAAGTTTATAAGGTGAAAATTTTCCAAGATAAAGAAAAAAAAATTTTTTTTTTTTTTTTATTTAAATAAAAATAAATACAACGTAGACATAAAATAACGTTAAATGTTTATGTAAATTGACGTACATACGTATTTGATTTCTATATAAATATATGTATATGTAGTTTTCATTTATATTTATAATGTTAATACAAAATTAATTAAATTTTAGTTAAAAGCATACGATTTTTACTTTTTTATGTTATATTATAAACGTTATTATTTAATAAATTTCATTTAAATATAAATAATTTTTTGTTTCGTTCTATTTAATATAAAAAAAAAAAAATATTGAATAAGATATGAGAAAATATTGACACGTGCATGTAAAATTCATAAATAAAATGTGTAATTTTGTTAATTTAAAACGATGAATTAGGGCTTTTAATATAAATTCAATTTTTAGATCCTTAGTTCCTTAGAAGTGAAATGTATATATACCCTTTAAATTCAAAAGAATATCCCTTTTTTGTTTTGTTAAAGAATATGTGTAAGATAAATTTCATAATCTGTGATATGTAATTAGTCTTAAAGTAAGATAATTTTATATAACGACATATCGTAGAGATAATGGAAATCATTATACTGTATTAAAGGAAATGAAAATTTCTTGTAAAAGTATGCAAACAACAAATGAAATGATAATGTAAAAACATATAAACATTTTTTTTTTTTTTTCAGAGGGAATGTTGAAGGCAAGGAATACACATATGTATGTACATATGTATATGTAGACATACTATGTAGGCATAATATGTACACGTGTAAATGCGTACTTCAGAATTCAGTAGTTAAATAACACTAGAATTCAGCAGTAATATGTACGAATGTTATAAATTTTATCATATTTTAAAAAATGATGATACGTGATATTGCATACCAACACATGAACACACATATGTATGTACGTTCTTATTTAAAATTTTATGTTTTTATTTTATTATTTTTAAAATGAAAAAAATTTTCTTATAGAAAATTTTATGCTGACTTTTTGATTTTTGATTGAGAATTTTTTTTATTTAAAAAAATTGAAAAATTGATATGATTTGCATTTTAATCTGTTATCATAAAACGTAATAAGAAATAATTTATTATGATATTTTCATTTGAAGGTCAATTAACTTTTCAAATTTCATTAAATATTAAAAAAAAAAACACGTGAACAAAATTATCTTCAGTTCATTAAATTTCCATTTATCGATTAATAATATAAAGCTTAGTTTAGTTAAAAACTCTTTACATTTTTTTCTTAACAATTTGAAGTATTTACAATTAAATAAAAAATATAAACTTTATTATTAAAACAATTTTGTTTTATTTGTTCTCGTTAAAGTCATACACAGGTTTTAAAGTGAAAAATTCAATTTTACAATAATCTCATTTTAAAGAAAATAACTTTTAAAATGCAATTTTACTCATGTACTTGTAATCTCATTATAAAGTCCTTTTATATTCCAATCCATTAACCTTTTTTATAATAAATGTTTTGTTTTGTTCTTATTTTAAAGAATTTCAAAGAAATTTAAGTATCTTCGTTTTACAAAGATATAAATAAAAAAAAAATATACGAAATAAAATAAGAAATCTTAAATTTTAAACGCTATAAAAGTACTTATACATGTAATTTGTCAAAAATTTAACTTTCCTACCATACATCTTCAAGATAAGTTAAAAATACATTTGTTTTCTAAAAAAAATTTTTTTTTTTTTTAAATATAACATATGTACGCATATTTTATTTTTATTTTTTTATTTTTTTCAACTTTAAAAATTCTTCTAATCTTTCGTAACAAAAAATACTTCAAAAAATAAATAAATAAAATAAACAAGAAGAGAAAAGATTTCTTAAGTTTTTGTAACATTTGTTTTTTGTTACTCCTCTTCAATTTTTATCTTGTTTTGTTTTTTACGCATTTATACTTTGTTCATAAAAACTTTTATAAATTCAAAGATTTTTGATACTAGATGAGTCAATCCTTTATGTTTAAGAAAAAAGAAAGAAAACCTTATAAACAAAGTACAGTTTAAAAAAATGCCCATCACATTATTTTATCTTTATTCTATTTTACATAATAAAGTAATAGTAAAATAATCCTTTAAGAAGGATTAACAATTTTAACCTTTAAATATATTTAAATGATTTCGTTGTTGTTGTTGTCTTTGTTGTCGTCTTTTAAATATTCTACGAAATGTTAATCTCCAAAATGCTGTACGAAAATCAGCACTATAAAAAGCATAAATGAATGGATTTATGGCACAATTAATCCAACCAACCCAAGTTAAAAATGACATTAAGGATTCGCTAACTATTTCCGGTGGTAAAAATGGTATTAAAATATAATAAATGAAAAATGGTAACCAACATGCAATAAATCCTCCCATAACCATTGTTAAAGTTTTTGCAGTTTTCGTTTCACGTTTTAATGTTGATATTCTCATTGGAGGCACTCTGTAACAATTACTATTATGATGATGTTGATGCTGATGTTGCTGATTTTGTTGAGATGATGCTGTTGATGTTAATGGAAAATTTTTATTATTTAATTGTTGTTGTTGCTGATGTTGCTGTTGTTGTGGAAATTTTTTATGAAATTTCATCATTGCTGATAGACAAGATTCTGATGAGAATGATGATGTATGATGACTTTGTGATAAATGAATTGCATGAATTCCTGGCAATAAACTATTTCTTGTTGAATATTTACAGCTAATTGTTGAACAATGTGTCGTCGATGATGATCTAGATATTTCAACTAATTCATATAAAGTTGATGATGGATGATGGATATGATGATGAAGATGATTATGATTATGTTGATGTTGTCGATGTAAACGATGATGATGATGTGATGATAATGTCGATGATGATGTTGATGGTGATGATAATGGTGACATTGTATTCGTATTAATTGTATCAAAATTATGAAATGTTTTTGATTTAAAATTTCTAAATGATGTATATTTTGATGTTGGAATTGTTGTTGTTGTTGTTGTTTTGCTTGTTAAATTTTCAGTTTCATTTAAAAAGTTCTCAATATCAGCATCAGTTGTTTCAGCTGCTTTTTCACATTCCTATATGTTATATATAGGTATAGAAAAAAATAAATAAATAAATGAGAGTAAATCAATCAAAAACAAATAGATACAAAAATTCTGAAAAAAAAAAACAAAAATTCAAATGATAAAGTAAACATTTTTCTATTTTAAACTTTTCACTTATTGTTATGAACATTGAAAAAAAGTATAAAAAAAAAAATTGTAAATAAATAAAATGAAGGTAATCTCTTTATATCTGATGTAAATATTTTAAATGTTTATTTATCGCTTTTGTAGAATATAAATGTACGTATTTTGTGAATTGATGAATTTAAAAGTATTAAAATCAGATCACTACTACATAAAATCGCTAAATATGTATATACAATATCCGAAATGAGAAAAAAAAAATTGATACATGTAAAATTGTTGATTTTAAAAACGATATTTGTATGTATGCGGTGTAATTGTATTTATTTATTTTACTTTTAACAATACAAAGTTCATAGTATACGTACATAAAAACTTAACAATTTTCAAAAGGATTTTAAATTTGAATAACAAATTTACTTTCTTTTTCTTTTTATTTTAAATATAAAGGAAAAAGTTTGAAGAGCTTCAATAAGAAAACAAATGAAATAACATTGAAAATTGCATTATTTATACATAAAAGTAAAAAGCAAAAAAAAAACGAGAAGTTGTTGAAATCATTTAAACATTTGCATAACATTAACTTTTGTATTTTGTTCACACTGTATTCATTTTTTTTTTTTATTCCAGTTTAATTCTCATTTTTATTTATTAATTTATTTTTTTTTTTACTTTTTGTTTTTTTTTTGATTCATTTTATGTGTACGTTTATACACATAAAGTACCTACGTAAGCTGTATTATTATTTTTCGTTTTTTACGTTTTCATTATTTCTTACCTCAGTCAATGTAATACGTTGCCTTCTTGAATTTAATACAATACCAATTCTTAGATATACATATAACATAACTGATAGTGGTATAAAAAATGATCCCATTGCTGAGAATACAACATATCCTTTATTTTGATTATATCGGCATTTAACAATTTCTGATTTACGTCTTCCAGGCTCATACCTAATATTATAAAACAGATATTATACACGTGTACAAAAAAGATTTGAACAATCAATAAAAATAGTAAGAAGAAGAATAAAAAGGAGTAAAAAAGGATAACTTAACAAAATGCAATGATAAGAATGGATTATACTATATTCGAAATAGAAATAAAAAATGAAAAATAATTTTTTTTTTTTGTCTTAAGCAACAAAATATAAACTGAAACAAAAAGAAGAAGAAGTACGAAGAGAAGAAACAAAAAATAAGAAAAATATGTTAGGCAATGATTATTATGACAAAATATATAAATTTCAAATTTTTTATTTTGAAAAAAAAAAAACGTCAATTGCAGATTATCCCATTTCTATGTGACAAAGTTTATCATTTAGTTTACAGTATTCAGACACATTAAAATACACAACATGTGTGTATATGTACTCAAAAATTTCTAGACGTAAAAAAATTTTTAGTAGAAATACAACGCCTCGTTCCGAGAAAAAGGATAATGTGAAAAATTACAGAAGACAGATTTTTCGTTTTTATTTTATTTAGAGAAAAAGTTTATTTTTATCTTTTAAAAAAAAAAAAAAAAATTTGTCATAATTTACAAGAGAATGTCGTACATCAAAAACTGAAAAACAAAAATAAATCACAAGATAAAAAATACATATTAAGGACTAATAAAATAAAAATAAAGCAAAAACGAAATTAAGTAGGAGAAAAAAGTTTTTTTTTTTTTGTTTTGAAAGTTCTACGTTTTTAAACAAAAATAAAAATTCTAATTTTGATTTGTTTAACGTACATGTTAATATGTGTAGGTTACATCAAAAGATGATGAAAAAAAAAAAACAAAAACGTAGAGAGAGTTTGAAACTTATTCATGAAAAATTCACTGTAATTTTGAAACTTACCATCCCAAAAATGGCGGACATGTTATGGCCAAAGCAACAATCCATACAACTAGAATCATTAGTAATGCTAAACGTTTTGAACGACGTTTTTTTGAATATGCCAATGGTTGAATAACAGCTAAATATCTGTTTGAAAGACAAAAGGATATCATATACATATATGTATGAGTTTATGGTATGACATAGAAATTCGAATGTTGTTTGTATGTATATATGTAAATATGTATATACGAAACGTATGTAAACATAATAAAAAGCAACTCATTACAATCAGCAATGTTGCTGTACACAATTTTTTTATGTGATGATTAATTAATTTTATTTTTCGCAACGGTGATAGTAACAATGGTTAATTATAAAGCTTTTTTTCTACATTAGACTATAAATCTACATAGAATGATAAATATAGAAAAAGTGAATAAGAAAATAAAAAAAAACAGAATCTGAAAGTCATGAAAATGAAATCATAGTAAGATTTTTATTTTTCGAATTTTATATGTTGGATTTAAAAGTTTTCTAAAAAAAAAATTTTTTTTTTTTTTGTATAACTACCTAAGAAAATTAACTATTTGACCAACCCTTTCAAACTAGAAAATATCTGCATTGTAATAAATTTGTTAATTAAACAGTATATGCAGTATATACATATACATATGTACACATACATACATACCTGTCTAAACCAATTGCACATAAACTTAAAATTGATGCTGTGCATAATAAAACATCTAATGAAATCCAAATATCACATAATACCCATCCAAATTGCCAGCTTCCTATTATGTAAATAAATAGGTTTAGTTAGCATTCATGGAAAATAAATAATAGAAATAGAGAAATTAATTAATTTTTTTTTTTTCTTAAATAATTTATAAGGTTAATTTACATCTCATTTACAGAACTTCATTTATACAATTTATACATAAATTTTCTACTTCAAGGATTTGAAATGTATGTCTTTAATTTTGTTTCTATTTAACAATACAATTTATATGTATGGCAATTACATTCATTTATACACACACACAAAAAAAAAAAATCTATATTAACGGTCATATAATTTTGAATACAACATAAAAAAGAAAATAAAAGAAAATCATTCCATGATTGTAATGTAGGTACATTTATTTATTTATTTAATTTTTTTTCTGTTGTAACTTGAACATCTTTCTTTTATTTGTTAACACTGTTATATGTATACATAAATATGTCCTTTCTTTTGTATAGTAAATTAAGCAATTGAATTAGAAACAAAATTAAGTCATATTTTTCTTTAAATTGCATTCAATAAAAAAATGTGTAATGTTGAAATAAGAAAAAATTAAACTTCAATAAATTTATTTTATGTCATACTATTTTTTATGTACGAGTGCACACATACTATGTATATATATGTGTGTATGATTTTACATATTTAGATTTATTTATTTTAATAAAGATATGTACAATTATATAACTTACCGACTATATAAAGTATAACAGCTGGTGGCATTACACATGTACCAACTAACCAATCAGTTATAGCTAAATTCATTACAAAACAATTTGTCACAGTTCTTAGACGTCGTGTTGTTAATACCGATAATATGACAAGTGTATTACCGATAACAGTTATAAATATTAATACTAAAAATAATATTATAGCACATATCCTATCCCATGATAATTTAATTTTTTCATTAATCAAACGTTGACTATTATTCATTGTCAAATTTGTATCATTGTAAATAATTGAAATAGACAAATTTGAATTAAAATCTAAAGTTGGTATTATCATTGTTGGTTTTTGTTTTATTATCATTGAATTTGACATAATATTTGTATTAATTAATTGTGATGTTTCAATAATTTTTGTAATTGTACTAGTAGTTGTATTAGTAAATTTTGAATAAAATTTCTTGTTTAATTTTTCTTTTTGATTTATATCAATAATTGTCAATGATTCTATATCAGTTATTGTTGTAGGTGGAGTAATGATAACATCATCTAATAAATGAATTATGGTATCATTATTATTTGTTATTGATGTCATAGTCGTTTTGTGGGTGGAAGTTGTAATAGTTGTTGTAGTTATTGCTGATAATAATTCGAATATTGCAAAAAATAATTTTTCAATTTTATTAGCGTTCATAATTTCCTTCCGGTTTTGTTTTTTCACTCCTTTTATTTTAATGAAAGAATAGACAAAGGAAAATATAAATAGCGAAAAACAAAAAAAAAAAAAAAAAAAAAACAAAATGATGATAACAAAGTAATTTATACGAATATTGATCTGTAACAAAATAAAAACGCAATTAATGTTTTATACTTTGCTATAATAACACCTACATAAAAAAAAACAATTTCACTGAATTATGGATTACATCTTTATATCACGCATTTAACAAAATTCTAGGAAAATACATAGTTTTTCCTTATTTTTATGTGTACGTTTACATTGTATTGCAATTGACTTTATAACACTACTGTGTACGTATTATATGTATGTTGTATTGATTTTATTTGATATACGTACATTAATCAAATGGCAAAAAAATTTTAGTAAAAGTTGTATGAATCAACTGTAAAAAAAAAAAAATTGAAAATGACGAAACACATGAAAAACGGAAAAAGAATTTTTTTTTTTCTATTTTATTTGTTTTTCATCAACTTGTATGTATATACTATATATTCAAATACACAAAAATAGAAATTACGTTGTTGTTTAGTCTTTCTGGTTTTTTTGTTTTATTTCTTTAAAAAATTCTCATTCATTACGAGACAGGTAAATAATAAATAAAAACAGAAAAAAAAATCTTCAGATTAGAACTTTGATGTTATTGTTTAGAATTTTTGTTTTTTTAATTTTTTTATGGTCAAGGAAACAAATTTCTGATTTCCGTGTAATAAAGATGTTTTTTTTTTCTTACTCATGTCTTAAATAAAAAAAGACAAATTAAAATTTTCCAAAATTACTTTTAGTGTACCATTTTCATTTTTTTTTTGTTTTTTATTTTGGGCGGTAAGTACCCAACATGTGTTAAATATGTATGTTTATCCAGTTTAAAGCAAACTATCAGTAAATTTCATTAAAATTTTATCATTTACTATTTATTTTTTTTTTCCAGTTTTTTTCTTGTTTAAATTTAATTAGAAGAATTTATTTAACTTTTAAATAATTTGAAAAAAAAGAAAATTTTTTTTTTGACCCTAAAAATCCTATACCAAAAATTGAAATGTAAAAAGGAATATATTTTATTAAAAATATACCATTCATGTTACATACACAACAGATTGTAATGAATAATTTTGTTCTTATCTGGAATAAATGTTTGTAAACTGAAGGATAAGTACATGTAATATTACATTACATTCAAAATGCGTACGTACATTATTCACTTTGAGAATGTGATTTATGATATTTCAATGTACATATTTATTTCTGTTTAGATTCTTGTATTTCTTTTTTCTTTGCTTTGTTGAGTAAATTTTTTTTTTTTTTTTTTTCATTGAAGTAAATTAAATTTACCTTAATATTATTTTTCTTCCATCATCCTTATCATCTCATATAACTTAATAAGATTTTGTTTTTTTAGTTTTGTATATTTTTATTATTTTGTTATGAGCTTTATTTAATATTTTTATTTAATATAGCTAACTTAATAATATTTCACTTTTTTTTTTGTATTAAATTAAGTACATGATGATAAAAATTTCTCACATAAAATTTAATTTATTTTATATACCTTATAAATTCCAAAAGTATAAATGAAGTTTTTTTCATAAAAATTTCCTTTTTATGTAAATACATTTGTATTTCATTTTTATATATATTCAGGTTAATTTTTTATGTGTAATAATATAAAACAGAAAATATATACAAATTATATTTCAATTTTATAAAATTTATTTTTCTTAATGTAATTGTAAGTTAATTTAAAAAAAAAAAAAAAACTTTTTTTTTTATTGTTCATTTAAAATAAAAATTATCAGTTACACTATTCATTACAAGCACTAACTAAATTTTAATACATTTTGTTCATGGTAATTACAAGTACGTATAGGTACATGTATCGCGTATACAATTTTATCCATTCAAAATATGTGAAATTTTAAAATAAAATTTTTTTTACAAACTAAAAACAAAATTTTCGTGGAAAAAATAATTTTAAATAGTTAAAAATGTATTTTGTTTTTTTTTTATTTTGTAATGTTTAATTAAAAAATACTCTTACGGCAAAAATTGCATGAACATTTTTGTTTTGTTATCAACATTAAATAAAAATATGATGACAAAATTAATTTAAAATTTCAATTTTACATAAAAAAAAATATAAAATAAAACAAAATTAACAACAATTTTAGATTTTAATTAATAAATTACACGTGTCAAGTAAAATTTTTCTCAACTATAAGTATATGTGACATAAAAAGGATGGAAAATGCAAAATGTTACTATAACAAATAAACACAGACCTTTTTGTCACACTAATTATTGATTTCTCTTCCTTATTTTTTCAGTCATCAGTTTTATATATCATACACAATAAATGGCAAATACCAACAATTGATACACTTGTGTATGTTTTCTTTCATATGTGAACATTTCATTTTTATATTAAAATCGAAAGTCTATAGGTAAAATATTAATATTACGATAAGGACTTATTCATAACATTGTCATAATCTAGACTATCCAGACTAAGCTATCAGTTAATTGATGTGGACATAAATCCGATGGATGATTTCATGAATGAATTTCGATTTTTTGATTTTCTTTTTATCACGATTTTAAAAACTGTTGTTACTAAATGCACATTTTTTTTTTGTTGTTTTGCTTAAAGTTATTCAGTTCCATAGAACTCAAAAAATTTAATAACAAAACAAAAAAAAAAAAAAAGTTGATAACGAAGACGTATATCCGTCTAATAAAATTTCATTTTCAACAGGGAAAAAAATAATTATCGATTTCGTTTTTTCTGATATTAGCTTATCATGTCCTTTATAATTATACATATCACACTTTTTTTCATACAATAATTCCATTGGTGTTCATTTTAACTACATAATAATTATATACTACTGTGTGTACGTTATACTTTAATGAAAAAATTAATTAATTTTCATGCACACACATATACATATGAAAAATACGGTAATATGATGATAAATTATTATCTTATTAAGTGTATACAATTATAATAATAATTTTCAATTCGTGTGAAAATTATGGTTTGCACGTACGTGACATATTATATTCATTATGTATGAAAACGTACCGTATATGTACATACATGTATAATGATTTTATAGACTTAGAACTTTGTCATATCTAAATATTAGATGATCAAATTAATAAAAAATTTCGAAAATGAAAATTTTTTAAATTGAAATTATTCGTTAAAATTTTATATTATTATGGAATCAATAACACAAAGTTTTCGCGTACTGCATAATATGTATGTCCTCAAAATATTTTAAATTATAATTCAAAAATTTAGAAAAACAAAAGCTATAAAAAGTTATAAATCATATTATTATCTCTGAAAATATCAATATAATTTTAAAAGAATTCCTTAATTTTAAGTTCTCTGAAGTCGGTGGGAAATCGTACTGTTGTTCAAACCAGTCCTTTTAAACTATTATTTTTCTGTTCTTTTATATTATTTTATTTATTTATTTATTTATTTTTTTTTTCAAATTTTATATCGATTTTGTTTTTTTACTACCAACTGCGATTGTAAAAAATTTATTCACTTAATTCCATTTTAAATTTTTTGGAATATCCATTTTTAGAATATCCGCTTTATTTATTTATTTATTTATTTTTTTTTTAAATTCATAGGAAAATTTTTAATTGATAAAAAAATTCATTCACTGAAACTGATACTAATTTTTAAATAAAATTAAAAAAAAAAATTTTTTTTTTAAATCAACACTCAACTTATTTTAATATAAATTTTCTTCAGAACTGTGATATTAAAATATCAGATTTTTTTAAAAAAAAAAGATTTTCAATATCCGAATTTCAATATGTTATGTGTAACCTGTTAAAAAGTTTATTTCTAACTGTTGTTAATATGAATCCAATTTATTTCACCTTTATAAACTTTTTATAACAACATTATAAAATACACAAAAACACATTTCAATAATATTTATCTGTAGGTTAGGCACCTTCTAACTTTTTATTTATTATAAAATATTTATATGTATGCTTATACGTTTACGATCCTAATTATCCCCGACATCATGTTATTTCTTTAATAAACGTTATAAAATGAGAATATAAAAATGAAGTAATATATGTATATGTATGTAGAAAAAGTAAACGACTAAAAAGTAAACACACGCATATATACACATGTGTACATACAAGTGTACAGTAAAAAAAAAAAGGAAAAATCAAGAAAAGTCAACAAAAAAAAAAATGTCAACATTTTCTTTCGTTTTACGTGCAAAAATGTATACGCGAGTTTCCTTTTTTTTGTTGTTTTTCTTTAAAAAAAATAAAAATAAAAATAAAATAGAATCATGAAAGGTAAAAAAAAAACAAAATAGAACAGAAATATATAAATAGAAGATAATTTTTTTATTCAGTTCTTTTTGAATGAATTTCACATACATACACATGAAATGTAATGTATCATCTAACTATACCCGAACAGATGTTGCATGTATGTATATTATGTGATGGTTGGATGTTTTTTTCACGTAAAAGTTGAACAATGTGAATGTTCCTAATTCGTCCGCTGTGCTTTTCATAATAAGTCATGGAAGGGCAGATAAATTAATAACATTTTACACGTATTGATGTACAGTATAATGTTAACGTAAAAGTATATTAAAAGCATATGTGTACGTAATACGTGTATTATACATATGTACATATGTACATACAAAGATGTATATTGAACATACACGTACTTAATACTCATTCATACATATCATGTGTACATACGTGACTACGTGGAAATGGAAAAGTGAAAAAAAATTTTTTTTTTCTTTTTGGGTGAAAAACACTATTTTAAAAAATAACATTAGATGACAGAGCAAAAGAAAAAATAAAATAAAGAAAACCCAAAACAAAAAAAAATCAAAAAAAAAAAGAAGAAAAATGTACGAAAGGAATTTTAGGGTGTTGCAATGAGCAGATAAGGCTAAAAAAAAGAAAAGAAAATTAAAAAAAACACGATTTTATTTCTTAATTCTATTTTCTTCTTGGAATGTTGTTGATCACCAACCAAAGTTATTCGTGAAATGTAATGTTTTTATTATAAATTTTTAACCCCTATATCGAATATGTTTTTTACGTACTTACATACATTTATGTACATTTCTAAATTCACATACGAGGGCATACAAAATTTAAGATTAATACACAATTCAATAAAGATATAATTTTCTTTTAAAAAAAGGAAAAAGAAAATGTTTTGGACTCCTATATATTTAATAATAACAAAAAAAAAAAAAAAAAATTCAATAATTAATTACATAATGTCTACACCAGGACACTACATTATTTTTTATCGTGTCCTTAAGGGTCCTTTGACACATTAATTTAACCTTCTAAGAAATTTTATCAAACCAGAAAAAATGTATTAATAAGAAAAAAAAAACTATGTCAAACATAATTTCTCAAGAAATCGAAATACAAAAGTGTTCATTCATACTTACATAGGTATTTTTCTTTGTCATCTCTTTGTTTATTTTTTATCTTCTTTCTTTATATTTCTTTATATTTTATTAGTCGAGATTTTCAAAATAAATTAAAATGAAAATTATCTACAATGGTTTTCAAAAATCATGAAATTTAATCTGATTTATTTAACATTGAAATATGGTTAAAAGAAAAATGAAGAAAATGCAAAACTTTATAAGGACAAGAAAAAAATGGAAAACATAAACTGAAGGTTAAGGTGAAAAATTGTCAAAGTATGTATATGTTCGGTTCAATTTTTTTTTTCTATTGTTTTTACGAATATTTTGAAGGTGGGTTGTATAAAAGGACATAATTTGGTGTTATGTCCTTTTAGACAATTTAGATCATAATCAGATCTTTATCATGATACAAATCTCTTATTTAAATATCAAAAGCTTATAATTAAATAATATGGTTATTAAAAATTCTATCAAGAGTTAAAATTACGTTAATGACATTTACACACTCTAATAAATAATTCAAATTAAATTCAATATCGCCTACATTCATTTTCGTAATTAGAGAAATTCATAATTAATTACAGCCCAGTTACGTCACGAAAATTATAGAATTTTCATATCATACCAATCAAAATCATCACAAAAAAATTAATATCATTTTTACTATCCTTCTTCTCGAATTTTTTTTCTCTCGACGTTTATTTACCTATCATTTAATCCTTCAAATAAAATTTTTACTTTCATTTCATTGTTTATTCTTTTTGTTTTATTTAGTTGATAATAAAGTATCTGATAACGATGGCAATAAATAAAAGTGACTAAAAAAGGAACAATCGAAAAGAGAAAATAGCTCATGAATTTTCTTTTTTTTTTTTTTTTGATTTCATAAAAATTTTTTTAGTTGTCCTTGATTTGTTGATTTATGGGTTCTTCACCTCTTTTAATAAATACGAAACAATAAAAACAAAATTAAAGATAAATAAAAGTGGGGTTTTTTTTGTTTGTTCATTTGTTGATTTTTCTTATCTTCGAAGTGTTTCTATTTGTATTTTGATTTTTTTTTTTTCTCTCAATCATTTGTGTTTTTTTTATTTTTATTTTGTGATTTAATTAGAATCTAATACAATTAAAGAAGAATTTAAAATTTTGGATAAATACCAACAACAATCAAAGAGGCTTTTGTTTATTTATTTTTTTTTTTTATCCATTATTTTTCTTTTGTTTTTGTAATTTGTTAACAAGAAAAAAAATAAATATTTCAATGTGCTATTTAGTTTTTTTTTTTATTCAATACTGAATTGTTTATTGAGGGAATTAGGCATTTATTTCATCCTTTAAATATCGTCACAACCACAATTGTAAAGACAAAATAGATTTATTACTGTCCTATTTCATATGTATTGTGATCGATTTTTATTTTATATTATATTCAATTTAACTAAAACAAAATAACATGTGTACAAATATTACGTATGACAGATTGGCTTTAACCATGAAATAAGAAAATGACAAAAAAGGAAATTAGAAAATAAATAAGAAATAAATGAAAAATATATCACTTTACTCTACACGTTATCATAATATCATAATAAATAAAATAAATTGAAAATTTATACTTAATATTTCGATTTTGATTACCACATGATATATGTATGTTGTTTTTATTGAATCATTTTCAATATTTTGTAAATTTCCTTTTTATTTTCCCGATAAAAATTAAAAATTTTTCATATGTGCAAAATGTACACATAATCGAATTTTTTATTTGTCTTTCAAAATGGAAATGAAAAATCGCACAAATATTATTGTACGAATTTAGTTAATTTTAATATTATATTTACTTAAAAACTGAAAAAAATTCAAATATTTATTTTTAACTGAATTAAAAAGGTAATGAAGATTAATATTTTATTGTAATCCTTTTGGTTACTTTCCTATAAAGAAAAGTTTAGTATACAATACCACCTGGTACCTATTTGTTTGTACATACATACATACATACATATGTATATTGGTATGATACATACGAAAAACATTTTATTTTTTGGTTTTCAAGAAGCAACAGGTGTGCTAATTTCATTATTTAACGGCTGGGCTAAATGATAACGTCGACTTCATCGATATAAGGCCCAACATATCAAAGTTTCCATGTGTCCTATTTTTGTTTTAAATTAAAAAACAAATTTGTAGCCGATAGCTCAAGATTCAGTCAATATCATTGCGACTTATTTTATTATTCAATACATAAAATTTATATTGATATTATCACTGGGCACTAGAGGGTAAAATAGAAAATAAAATAAATTTTTATACTTTACTGACGTTTTTTGTTTTTTTTTTCTTTTCTGAGTATAAAATTGAAAAAATTTTCCATTATACTACTCATATCTATGTAGTTTTTCTTTCACAATCATTTTTCGTATTCATTTTTCTTTGAATTTTTCATTTGGAAAACGTATAAATAAAGAAAATAGGCTACAGCTACGCATTTTCATTTCATATAAAACTTGTGTTAAAATACGTACTCCATGATATGTTTTTTTTTGTTTTTTGAAGTACGTTGTTCACAGTACATTTTTATGTAGTTAGGCGAAGCTTTAGGTTTAGACATTTATCGTATGCGTATATGTAATTTCATTTATTTAATTTTTATAAAATTGCGCAAAATGATTCTGTGAAATTTAATGTAAAATTTAATCGTTTGTTGCTTTTTTGAAGAAAAAATAAGCATTTACGTGATTTATAATTTTCTTTTTTTCAAAGTGTTACATATAGGTACACGTGTTATTTAAATAAATAAAACATCGTTCAAAGTACCGTGAAACTCGTTTACTAATATCAAAAATTTAATAAAACTATTAATTTTTTTTCCGTATATGTACACGTAATCGAACACGTGTTATTACTTGTAATAATTTACTTTTTTCCTTGTTTCCTTGTTTTGACAAAACTTTAGGAAATCCATAATATGGGTATGTAGGTCTAAGTAATAAATTTTCAAAAGACATTAAATATAGAGTAAATTTCAAATTGTTTTTGAAAAAAATCACGTGTTATTACAAGAGTAATATTTAAACGTGTAAAAGAAAAACAAATGTTTTTTTTCGATATTTTTTTTTCTTCATGTTTAAAAGAAAAACGATTAAAAGAACGAAAAATATATAAAACAATTTAAAAATATAAATAATCTTTATTGAAAATGCCACATACCTGTTATAAATTGCTCAAAACAATTTTTTTTTGAAATTAATTAAAAATAAATTAATTGCTAAAAGATTATTTATTATGGTAAAGGTTATGCATATTTTTAATTTAATAATTCAGTAGAAAAAAAAACAAACAAAAAAGAAGCAAAACAAAACTTTAAAAAAATTTATTTTTTAAAGCCTTTTTAATTCATTTTTCTTTTTACATCAGAATCTTTAAAATTTTTTGAATTTATAACAAAAAACAAAGAAAATAATTTAAAAATTAATACACGTATTCCATCAAAAACAATGACATTAAAATCAATGTAATTTCAACATGTAATTTGCATAAAATCAAATTCAATACATTACAGATGGACATAGATACTAAACAAGAAATTTACAATTTTTTCACTTTATAATTATTTTGTATTTCATTAAAAACTTAAAATAAATACAGCAAAACACACTCTAGTTTTCTCTTTATTGAAACACAAAATATTCTTGATACCTTGAAAGAAACAAAAAACTCACACGTATTCTTATACTTTAAAAATTTGTCGAAATTTTGAAAATGTTCTTAGAAACAAATTTATTCGAATCATATTTACTATGATTCATATAATATATAATTACAAACTAAGATACACGTGAAATAGTCATATCCAGAGATTTTATAAATTTTTTTATAATATGAACACTTAGGTAAATGGTTTTCTTTTACTTTTTTTTTGCGAATTTTCATATTTACCAGAATTCTTTTAATTTAAGTGCAAGTCACTGAACTACATATGTATGTATATAGTAACTATATTGAATATCCCAGATACATATACGTACATACATACATGCATATATTTGCACAAAATATGTGTGTAAGTACAAATATGTATTATACTTTTAGATATCCACTTATAAGTAAATTAATGTTTATAAACGGTATCAGTAAGGCATGAAAATAAATTACAATAATTTTTCATTTTCAATTTCTAATGAAGAGTCTCTGTATACATACATATACATATAATGTATTTTTTTGTATATAGTCCCAAAAATAAATAAATTTATGTATTATGTATACATACATACAAAACATATATTCAATGTTTTTTTTCCCTTGATTTAATGATGAAGATCATAAATATTTATGTGTGCATAATTTCTTAATAATGAAAATTTTTCCTTCGTTTTTCTCAACATATACATACGTATGTATATGTGTATCAAAACGTGCGTATATATGTATATAAAATTCAAGCATGTTTTTTTTACACGTTTTACACACGTACATACTTGCTTTATTTTTATTATTTCAATTTATTCACTTTATTTATTTTTCATTCATTTTACCCTAATTTTTTTGTGTTTTTCATCTGTAACAGATCATCATTTAATGATCCTGTTTTCATATTAACATATCATTATTGTTATAAAGAAAATAACAAAATTCAATATAAATATAATCAAAATACTTCTGCATAACATGAATTTTATTTTATGTATAAATTTTGCATGATATGTTGAAATAATATAATTATCATACATATGTATGTATTTATTCTAATAGAATGGTA